>CM057343.1:323616843-326016843 GCA_030015575.1 Agapanthus africanus | reverse complement strand
AACAAATAATGTGTACCTACGAATTAATCCGTAGGTACACACGTTGCCCCTACGGTTTAAACCGTAGGGGCAAAATATCGGCATTAACTGATATTTCCCCCCTGATCTCAGTATCCGGGGGGGTTGGGCTCGCCCCTACGGATATATCCGTAGGGGCAAACAAAATCCCCTACGGATATATCCGTAGGGGAAAAATATCAGGATTCCTGATATTTTGCCCCTACGGATATGTACCTACGCATGTATCCGTAGGGGATAGTACTAGGCCCTATGGATACATCCGTAGGTACAGCTAGTATATTTAAAATAACCATAAATAAAATAACTTTTCTCCCCTACGGCCAACTCCGTAGGTGAAAATGGACCTACATAGAACTCCATAGGGGCAATTTTTGCCCGTAGGAGTAAGTTCAGGGCTTCAACTTGCACCTACGGCGTTTGCACTTTCAGATTAATTTTTCGCCCCTACGGTTATAACCGTAGGGGCAGTGGTTTGCCCCTACGGGTAAATCCGTAGGGGCAACCCTTATTTGTAGCAGTGACCATGGTGAGGTTAGAAATGCAACCATGGGTTAAGAATGAAGTCTTAACCCATGTAGAAAGTTAACTATGGTGAAGGATTGGGTTGAGTTAAGCAAATATCTACACAAAATATCCAAAGTCAAAGTCAAAGCTTCAAATGCTTCATGCTTGTTTAACCCTAATCCAAACCCTAAACACAATTAAACTCCACAAAACATGTTGCATTAATAACCATATCATTTTACAATATTATATATCACATATATATAATATTTATTGTAACAAAATAAAATAATACAATTAACATATATCGTATATATATCAATGTATTACCCATGTGAGAAAAAGAATCTTTTAGTGAGCTTATATCAATTAATGTAATTTAATATATCAAATATATAATTATACATTAAATTATCGAATCAACACCTGATCCGATAATCCGACTATTTCATAAATAACCGACTAATATAATCTGTATCAGTTCAGCGAATCAACACTTGATCCGATGACCCGGCTATATCACATATACCCGGTCGATATCTCATATCGTGAGAATCTAATACGGTATCACATACACGTATTGTTCTCGGTCCCGCACATATCACATATGTGCTCCTACTCCGTTTTGCCTGAGCCAAGAAACCTCTATGTAGGACTCTAAAGAATCGTCAATACGCCGGCAGTAGGTGATGATCATATCAAACACCCACAAGCTGCAAGCGGTCAGCTAAATGTAACAGCCACCTAGGTATTGAGCGCTCAGAAGATCAACAAGCAAGCCTGTACATTCTCCTATGAATCCAGTCAGTAACACTCACATACAGTCCGGTCTCTTCATCTGATATGTCGCATATCTCGCCTAGGGGTGGTAAACGTCAGACCCCGGTAGCTTAATAAATCTTGTCGATATGAGGTCTATAATAGTTCGAGAAACTACTGATAACACTTACCAGTAAATCTCAGCAACCCTGGCCAGGGATTTCCAGTATAGCCAATCGAACACAGCGCAACATCAACTCCCTATACCGGGAGAGACGAATCCCCTCCTATCGCTCATTGCATCCTTGTGAATCGGGACTGTACCCAAAAGCCACCTTTTTGCACGCCCTCTTGGACCTGGTATGATGGAAATCAAAGCACAGTGGGAATCATACAAGAATCTATGACGATCTCGGGTCTACAGACTACTCTGTACCAGTGTCACCAGAGAACTGCCGTCTGACATGAGGTATAATACCATCTGGGAGTTCTCGGAGAGTCCGTCCAGTGTACCCAGTCTCCACTGAGCACCCGTATACCTTCTCTGATGTCAAATACCAATTGATATGAGATCATCCATCGCCCATCGTATGGGTCAAGAAGCGCATACGCTAGTCTACCTCAGGAGTATCGATGCCCTGTCTCGGTACTCCCACGACTAGGAACATTTGAAGGATGTACATGGCGACTACTCTGTCCTCACTAGTATGATCCGCATCGTAGTCCTGGTAGTCAAGTACTCATCCTAAGGGCTTTATCAACATGTAACATAGAGACAATTAGAGTACATGTTAAGATAAAGAGTAACCAGATAGCGTACTATCATGTCGAGCAAGAAAGTCCTCCCTATATATGTCCAAGTATCCACTACAATATACATCGTATGTATAGTAATGGCCTCTAGGGCATACATATAACTAAAAAAGCTCTCACTCACTAATGAAGTGAACACCCTAATCTAAATGGCTAGGATAGATTAGGATGATGAAGTAGGAATTTAGCTCTCATTTACTTTCTCAATCTCGCTCATTTTCATCACCTCTCAAAAAAACTAGAATGCTTTTCAAGCAAGAAGGAGGAAGAAGAAGAAGCTAACTCTTTTGTTATGAATAATGAATCCATAGTGAGGTTAGAAATGCAACCATGGGTTAAGTATGACAACTTAACCCATGTAGAGACTTAACCATGGTGAAGGGTTGGATTGGGTTAACTAAATATCTACAAAAATATCATAACAAATATCTTTGCTTTAGACAAAAGCAAAGCTTCTAGAAGCAACTAGAAAGAATTAACCCAAATCAAATCTTAACCATGTTTAATCTCCACTAATCATGTTGCATTAGTAACCTTAACTTGTTACAATATTATATATCACAAATACAATATTTACTGTAACAAAATAAAATAATATAATTAACATATATCGCATATATATCAATTTATTACCCGAGTGAGAAAAAGAATCTTTTTGTAAGCTTATACTAGTTAATGTAATTTAATATATCAAATATATAATTATACATTAAATTATCGAATCAACACTTGATCCGATAATTCGACTATTTCACAAATAACCGACTAATATAATCTGTATCAGTTCATCGAATCAACGCTTGATCCGATGACCCGGCTATATCATATATACCCGGCCGATATCTCATATCGTGAGAATCTAATACGGTATCACATACACGTATTGTTCTCGGTCCCGCACATATCATATATGTGCTCCTACTCCGTTTTTCCTGAGCCAGGAAACCTCTGTGTAGGACTCTAAAGAATCATCAATACGCCGGCAGTAGGTGATGATCATATCAAACACCCACAAGCTGCAAGCGGTCAGATAAACGTAACAGCCACCCACGTATTGAGAGATCAGAAGATCAACAAGCAAGCCTATACTTTCTCCCGCGAATCCCATCGGCAACACTCCCGTACAGTCCGGTCTCTTCGTTTGATATGTCGCATATCTCGCCTAGGGGTGGTAAACGTCAGACCCCAGTAGCTTGATAAGTTGTGTCGATATGAGGTCTATAATAGTTCGAGAAACTACTGATAACACTTACCAGTAAATCTCAGCAACTCTGGCCAGGGATTTCCAGTTATAGCCAATCGAACATAGCGCAACATCAACTCCCTATACCGGGATAGACGAATCCTCTCCTATCGCTCATTGCCTCCATGTGATTCGGGACTGTACCCAAAAGCCACCTTTTTCCACGCCCTCTTGGACGTGGTATAATAGAAATCAAAGCACAGTGGGAATCACACAAGACTCTATGACGATCTCGGGTCTACAGACTAACCTGTACCAGTGTCACCAGAGAACTGCCATCTGACGTGAGGTATAATACCATCTGGGAGTTCTCGTCGAGTCCGTCCAGTGTACCCAGTCTCTACTGAGCTCCCGTACACCATCATTGATGTCAAACACCGATGGATATCCATCGCCCATCATATGGGTCAAGATGCGTATATGCTAGTCTACTCTGGAGTATCGATGCCCTGTCTCGGTACTCCCACAACTAGGAACATTTGAAGGATGTACTTGGCGACTACTTTGTCCTCACTAGTATGATCCGCATCATAGTCCTGATAGTCAAGTACTCATCCTAAGGGCTTTATCAACATGTAACATAGAGACAATCAGAGTACATGTTAAGATAAAGAGTGACCAGATAGCGTACTATCATGTCGAGCAAGAAAATCCTCCCTATATATGTCCAAGCATCCACTACAATATACATCGTATGTACAGTAATAGCCTCTAGGGCATACATATAACTAACAGATTATACCCTATGCTTCTGAGGTAGGCTCTATAATGTATGCGATGTTGTGCACCGGACCAGATGTAGCTTACGCACTGAGCGTGGTAAGCCGGTATCAGTCAGACCCAGGGGAGAAGCACTGGACAGCAGTAAAGAACATTCTCAAGTACCTGAGAAGGACTAAGGATATGTTCTTGGTTTACGGCGGAAAAGACCTCAAGATCGAGGCCTTTGCTGATTCCAGCTTCCAGAGTGACAAGGATGATTCCAAGTCCATGTCAGGTTATGTCTTTACCCTCAATGGAGGGGCGGTGTGCTGGAAGAGTTCCAAGCAGGACACCGTTGCTGACTCGATGATGGAAGCGGAGTATATCGCTGCTTGCGATGCCGAAAAAGAAGCAGTCTGGATGAAGTAGTTCCTCACAGAACTTCAGGTGGTTCCATCCATTGTTGATCCAATGCCTCTGTATTGTAACAACAACGGGGCTATAGCTTTAGCAAAGGAACCTAAGTCCCATCAGAAGTCCAGACACATTTTAAGGTGGTATCACCTGATCAGGGAGATCATTGATCGCCGGGAGATCGAGGTCCAGAGAGTTGCTACAGAGGAAAACACTGCATCCATTCATAAAGGCCTTACCTCAGATTCTGTTCGAGAGGCTACTCGAGATGATAGGTCTTCGATACGCCAGTACATGGCCCTAGTGCAAGTGGGAGATTGTTAGTGTATATGCCTTAGGGGCCATTATTGTATCATACTAGCTTGTATATTACTTAATGGAAGCTTGGGATATTCACAGTTATATTAACAGTCTTGCTAAACATGGTAGTATGCTACTTGGTTTATATCTATCTTAATATGTGTATATGTTAGCATATCGCGAATACATATTGATAGAGCCCTTAGGATCTTGCTTGACTACCAGCGTTGTGATGGCAGTCACACTAGTGGGGGCTGGGTAGTCTACAAGCACATCCTTTTTCAGGTCCCTAGTCATAGGATTATCAAGACAGGGCATCAATACTCCGGAGTAGACTAGTGTGTACGCTTCTCATCCCAGCAGGGGAAATGGTCTGTCCCACAGCCATTAGTACGTTGTACTGGAGATAGTATACAGGTGCTCGTTGGGTTAAGGGTACACCGGACAGGACTCGCAGGGAACTGTTGGTTGTTATTATACCCGTCGTCGATTAACAGTTCCCAGGTGACATGAGTACAGCATAGTCCGCAGACTTGACACTGCTGCTACGTCTCGAGTGTGTTCCCACAGTTCTTAGATTGCTACCCTACCACGGCTCAAAGGAGTCGTGCAAACAGGTAGCAGTTGGGTGCAGTCCCGAAGCACTTGGAGGCGGTGGCGGTTAGATAGGATTCATCTCTCCCGGTATTGGGAGTTGATATCGCGCTGTGTTTGGAGAGCCATTACGCAAAGTCCCTGGCCAGGGTAAACGAGATTTACTGGTAGGATTTCCAGTAGCTTCTCAAGGTGAAATGGGTTTCGCTCCGACACGACTTATACCGCTTATAGGGGACTGACGCTTGCCACCCCCTAGGCCCGATATGCTATAGTCCTAGACGAACAGACCGGACTGTATGGAGATTGTCACATCAGGCTCATTAGGAGTTTGGATGGGTTTCCTCATCGGCTTTCTTATCGACATCTACCTGGGGACCGTTACGTACAGCTAGTACCGCTTGCGGCCTGTGGTTAAACCCACTGCCAGCGTAAGTGTTGAGTCTTTAGAGTCCCAAACAGAGAGTTTCCCTACTTCAGGCGAAACGATATAGAGGTCGTATGGTTTTACGATAGGGTTCGGACACGCACGTGCATTTATGCACGTACGATGTTCGGACAGTTTTTACTAGCGGGCTTTTGTTTAAGCCAGATTCTAGTATTGGATTATTGGATTTATAAAGTCTCAGTATTTCCGTGTTTTACGGATAGGAGGGGCATTCTCGTAATTACTCGAGAAGCTTCTAGAAGAAAGGTAACTCATTATGTTTTAATTCATTATGAATTATGCTTAATGAGGTGGAGGAGATGATGTGTAATTTGCATTAATTACATCATGAGTCATGAAGTGATTCACCTCAAAGTAATTAATGAAGCATGGTTGATATTTTTAGATACTATTACTTAGATATTTTCATGCTTCATTATTTATCCAAATGACTTAAGATATTTAATCATTCTCACTTTCACATTCTCTCTCCTCAAGCTCTCTCTCTTCAAAGAACTAACCCTAACCTCACATGTGTTGAGATCCAAGGGTTAGCAAGACTAATAGATCCCTAATCCTCTTCTATATCCTCTAGGTTACTTTGATTAGCACTCATAGCTACCTAATTATCTCAAGTGAGAGGTTAAAGCTTGGAATAGTAGCTCTCGGGTGGATCTTCTATCACATCGAGAAGGCCGGCGAGGAGGTGAACTACAAGGACAAGAAGGACTTGAATCATTAGGTATAATCATCTATCATAGTAGCTAATCACTTCTATATAGTTGTTAGTTAGGGTTTAGCAATGATCCGTAAAGTTAGTCGATGTTAGTTTGAACAAAATGATTGTTTTACCTATTCCGCCTCCCCGCATCATGTGGGGTGTCTAACGTCGACTTACAGTACAAATGTCAAGTGACCGATACAAAACATAAATATCAAAACTTAAGTCATTAAAATCCACAAAACATAAACAGCAACATAGAAAATTGGTCCTAGATTTTAGTTCAGGTTAAATTAGGTAATTCTGCATATATAGAGGGCCTAATTTGAAGATAAGGGAACCACAGGCCAAGCACGAGGCCCAGGGGTCAAGTCCTGGCCGCAAATTGCAGCCAGAAAGGAATTTTTTGGCGGCCAGGGTTTGGGGTTTGGGCCTCGGGTCTTCAGGGTAGCTTCTAGGTCACCTGCTTGTGTCACTGTAATTGCTATATATTATTCTAGGTCTCCGAGTCATAGCAGATTTCTAAAGTCATCACTATTCCTACACAAATCCGATGTCAGGGATTTCTAAGTTCATGTCTTGGGGTTTTAGTCTCTGATTTAGTCCAATATACTATCACCACAGGGGTTGTGGTCTCTAACTAAGTCTTAAGTACACCTTCACTAACCAAAATACTCCCAAATCCTCATCTTGGAATTTTCCAAGTTCACCAAACTACACTAAATCGATTTTAAACTTAAATAGATGTTAAGGTAAATGAAATACTGCTCTAATGGTGAAGGGATTACCTCATTTGGTAACTCAAGAATTTTCTTGAGTTGCCCCTAGTGCTCAAAATCCAAACTTTCTTTATCGTCCATGCTTGTAGTGAGCTTGTGCATGATTTTTGTGAAGGGAAATGGGTGTTTTGAGATGGTTTTGGTGGTGTTGTAAGGAGGTGGAGGAGGTGGAGAGAAGGGAGCAGCCATGAGAGAGGAGGAGGTGAGAATGATGAAGGAAATGGATGGAAAACAAATGGGAGCAATGGTCAAATGACCCCTCACCTCTCTCTCTTCTCTCTCATGCCCATACTCCTTTGTTTATCTTTTCTTTTCTTTTAAATTTTCAACAAAACAAAAACCCAAATACAATAGAAATAGAGCATGGTTTCAAACAATAAAAGAAATGTATAAGTGTTTGCAACATGATTTGTTGCATGCCATATGCACATAACACACTTATTGCAAAATTAGAAAATGCTAATCAAGTTTAGTAATAATCCATACAAAAAAATTTGTATACTACATTGTAAAATTCCCAATATTCATACATTCTTTTGAAATCAATAATTGGTATAAATTTTCCAAATATTTCCCAATTCATCGGTATATAATCATACCATATCATTAAAATTAATTTCCATACATTAAAATATTCATAATATTTATTATTCTAATTATTTAACTTCTCAAAAATAATATCTTATTTTTCTGAAATGTTACATTTCGGCAGCACCTCCTTTGTAAAAACTAACCCCGAAACGGGTACAAACATAGAATATAAGTAAAGTATCCCCAAACGGGAGCAAATCACGCCCAACGGCGGAAACAACCACCACAAGCACATATATGTATACGAAGCCCGACGGCGAAGATCAACACAAAAGAAAATGAAAAGCAAGACATCAAACCCATAAAACGAACATATATCCCATCGCTCTAAGTCTCGCAACTACAAGTCTTGCTAAGTCTTACAACATATACAGATACTAGTTTTCTGACTGATGGAGTTGACTGGATACAATTGGAATAATAATACAAGATTGGCATGAGCCAAGTTGTACCACCTACCAAATGCAAATCACCCAAAAGCAAGCTGTGTGCCAGAGGTGCCGCTACTGATCCATGCGGTCAACCTGCAAGAACTGTAGCACAACGGGGTGAGTTACCAACTCGTGAGTAGAAAACATCAGCATGTAGAAATAGAATAAAATAACGATCTCCTAGGTCAACTATATCATAAAGGTAATACTATGATATCTAGGGTGACTGTGTCTACATATATGCCAATAATAATCAATGCCTGTATGCATGTGGATATCATCCAACAATATAATCAATGCCTGTATGCATGTGGATATCATCCAACAATATAATCAATTCTTGTATGCATGTGGATCTCGTCCAATAATATAACATGTATGCATGTGGATATCATCCAACAATATAATCAATGCCTATATGCATGTGGATCTCGTCCAACAATATAATCAATGCCTATATGCATGTGGATCTCATCCAACAATATAATCAATGCATGTATGCATGTGGATAACATCAAATAATATAATCAATGCCTATATGCATGTGGATCTCGTCCAACAATATAATCAATGCATGTACGCATGTGGATATCATCCAACAATATAATCAATGCCTATATGCATGTGGTTCTCGTCCAACAATATAATCAATGCATGTATGCATATGGATATCATCCAACAATATAATCAATGCCTATATGCATGTGGATCTCGTCCAACAATATAATCAATGCATGTATGCATATGGATATCATCCAACAATATAATCAATGCTTGTATGCATGTGGATCTTGTCCACTAGAAACATCATGAAAGTATAAGCATGCAAATATATAAAAATATCAAATAACGTGTGTCCATCAACGGCACATCAAATCATGGAATCTGAGTGTCCAACACCGACACTCGAAACATCATGAAACCCGTTGTCACATCCCGAAAGTACGGAATATGACCGGCACTTTAACTACGAAACGTCTCGAGGCGTACGTAATCTAAGTAAGCCGAAAACCCAGAAATCAAAACCAAAGAAGCAGTAGAGTGTAGGAAAAACCAACTTAAAGCAAGTAGTGTTAATAGCATAAGCCGAATTATGCGTTTTTAAAAACATCAAATATTTCCTGAAAATTTCGGCAGAGTCTCCTTTGTAAATACTGGCCCCCAAACGGGATACAACATGAATAGTATACGAAATGAATAAAAAGGCATCCCCAAGCGGAAGCTAGCTCTTCGTCAATCGACGGTCACAACTACGCAAGCAATATAATATACAACGCCAAGGGCGAGGATCAAAACTCAAAACAGCAAGAAATCCATAGAAATACAACGCGCGACTCTAAGGTCGAAAGAATAAACAACGCTGGTCTCTATCTGAAATAAATACATGTTTGGTTGATGGAACTTCTAGATACAATTGAATAATAATATACAAAATATAATGATGGGTACGATACAAATAAACCCATCTACTAGCAAGTCACCCGAAAAGAAGCAGAGCCAGCAAAGCCGTAATGAAACCTATACGGCAAAACATACAAGAAACTGTGGCACAACGGGGGTGAGTTGCCAACTCGTGAATAGAATACATCTACGAACAGGAATCACATGTATGACGCAATCCTAGGTCATACGATCATAATATATCCTCAAATATATATAACATGCAGCCTATAACAATGGCTAGGGTAAATATCTAATCCAAGTATAATCCCATGTGCCCGTGTCAATGCCTCAGGTAGCAATATATCATATGGATGATGTATGAATGCATGAAACAGAATGCATGTACTGAAGAAAACTGCTTTCATAAATTAGTGAGATTTCTGTATCTTTTTTTAGAAAACGAGGTATCATAAATGAAATCAGCATAAACAGTGCCTAGCATCGACACAAAACAAATATCCAAATATCTCGATATCTCTGTGTCATAATATTTGTACCTCAATATCTCAAATATCTCTGTATGTCTCAATCTCACTATCTAGGGCGCCGTCAGTCCAGACCGGCCCCTACCATCAGTCTCAAGACCACGACGGTATCCTCCGGATATCCGACGCGTCGGGTAAAATCACCGTTAGGTAGTGCTCCCCTGCCAGGCTCACATCGTCATCACCACGCGCTTCTTGCCCCGGGGTACCTTACCGGGTCCACCATGTACCCGAAACGGTTCATCCGTCTCCTCGAATCGGGTCTCGAAATCCATCAGCAAGCTCATGGTGGACGACTCATACATCATGGGAAAACCGCGCTTTTCATTTAAAAAGAGAGAGAAGAAGTTTGTATAAGTTTTGCGGTTTTCCCCCAAATCCAGAAAATCTCATGGAAATCCGAATCCAAAACCTCAATAGCACGTAAAATAGTGAATATATGCATGAGAATCCATGAATGCGGCATAACAATGAATAACAGTATGCATGAAGTGACAAGTAATAACTACAATGTCTAAACTGGCATATAAGGCAAGTACACTAATATCATGTCAAAACTACTATCTAACAAGCTAAGTCAAGCAATAATATTCTCTAAGTGTACGTGACATGGCAATTACCGATGAAGATGTGTGTGAGCCGGCAAGTAAGTGTACGTGGTACATACGCATCATCGGTAATGGTGCTGGTGTCCTAACAGCATGATATCAATAATAGAATATGAATCACAATAAGTATGCGATACGGAGCAACAGCAATAATGAGCGGGAGGTAAATACTAGACACAAAGATAACAAATCTATATTTAATATAAATCTAGTCTAACAACTACACTAAACTAAAGGGCTAAGCTAACTGGCTACTAATGGTAAGGAAACCGCCTAACCTCTGAGTCGATACATATACCTACATGTATATGTTAGTCGGTGATCCTGCCTCAATAATATCACATCCGATACCATATCTATAATCAGACATTCCCAAGTCAAGAGTGCGGATCAAATATCAATATATAGCTCGTACGTAAATCCGTCGTACAGCATCCCCAAATCTGGGTACAGGTCAGTATCACATTCATCAAACAATCATTTGGTATCCTTTTTATCAAAGATCACAATCCGGGGTACTGATCTACGTCTAGTACAATACTAATATCATCAATCTTATCATGATCTGACTGCTGATCTACAGCCACATACAAACCGATATCATCATCATATATCGTCATAAAGAGGTATACATCGCCTAATACGACCTATTATGAATATCTTAACATATATTATCTCATATCACGATCACATGTCAACCATTCAATGTATAACACTATTCACATGTATCGTCATCCCAAGATCAGCTATAACATCAGGACATATCTCAAGTACGAATCCTGCCATATCACCGTTCTCGCGGTCTCAATCAAATCTTATCGACTCATCTCAAATCCCAAATACTATCCTCAATCCAGTATGTGAACACATAGTCCCATACCCATGTGAACACATAACAATATAACCCCATATAGGCACATATGAAAGAAGAATGTATGCAAGTATGGGTGTGTGTGTGTAAATGTGCTGCAACCTCTACTCTAGGTCTCGCAACACTAAACCTATCCAATCACACCTAAAATCTATCTTTATCATCAATAAATTCAACAATATAATCAATATATATGTATGTATACGTATTCGTATACATCACCACGAACTGCGGGGGTGCTATACGCCATCCACCCGACTTCTCCCCTTAGATATAAATCTACTCACCTGGTCCTCGCTCGCCGGTGCCAACATCGCCACGTGTTTGATTGTCGTCTCGAAGTCCACATGGGGTACCTACATATCATAACGCACCGTATCGCATTAAAATCCGACTCATGACCAAAACGACACACGAATCCCACATAGGTCAAAACCTATGGTTTGCTTTCACAAATCAACCCAAAAACGCTCGACGTCGGCGTACAAACACCAAACCATCGAGAAAAACCCAAAGACACCCATTTTCACATTCACAAACACTAAACATATATATGGAATAGGTTAAAATTCAAAAAAAAAACCAAATCCACTAATTATATAACAAATAAGGTTAAATTCATCAAAACCATAAAATTAAACAAATTGTTTTATTTCCCAAAAACCTAGTTAGCGGTCGCTAACCGTTTTTAATACAAATCTTAATGTTTTAGCAAAACTAGTGGTTACAATATTCACTAATTAGCTAAAATAGGCCACATGAACATTTACAATATTTTTAATCTTGCTAAATTCCCTTAAACCAAAACCTAGTTAGCACAAATACCCTTTTTGTTCAAAACTTGAAGTTCTAACCAATAAAAACACTTCAACAATTCTTTTGTGGCCAAAATTCTCACTAAATAACTTAATTAAGTCACCCAAACCCAAACTAAATTTTAAACTCACTAATGATAATAGATCTAAAAAAAACTAGTTTGCAATTAGCTTAATTAGAATAATTTAGATGTAAAAATTAGCAAATTTTTGCACTTAGATTACACTTTGCATGACTTAGCATGTTAACTACAGTATGCAATGATAAACATTTTTATAAAACCTTAACTTGATTTTAAAACCCAATTCTAGAATTTCCAAACCCTATCTTTAAAATTTATAACTAGCAATTCAACCAATTTAACACTTGATTACAATAGATTATCATAATTAAACAACAATTTAGCCATAAGGTTAAGAATTTACCCCACAATTATCTTGAGATCTAACAGGAATCTAGCCTCCCAAACATGCTTCCCTTCACCAAGATCCATACAAGAATATCTAAGGGAAAATGGGTAAGGTTTGTATTGGGAAATTAGTGAGGTTTTTGTTGATTTTTCTTGAAATTTTTGCAGAGAAATGAGATGAGAAGGGGGGCTGCTGTTGGAAGTGGAGGAAGGGGCTCGGCCAAATGGGGAAGGGAAGAGAGTGTGAGGTGATTGGAGAGAGAATGGGGTCAAGAAGTCCACCACAATTACCTAACTCCATACCTTAATAATTTATTGCTTTCATTAATCTTTTTTCTTCTAAAAAGAGATGAGAATGGGGGGGGGGCTGTACTCGGCCAGAATTGGCAGGAAATATGGGTGAGTGTGTGAGAAAAAGATAATTAACCTTGCCCCATACTCACATTAACACCTAACTCTATAATTATATCATATTTGTTTATTTTTTTAAGCCTTTTTCTTCGATATTTTCTAAAACCGATTAACAACTTCATTTCATTTCAAAAACAATGTGTTAAAAAAAATTAATTTGTTATGATGCACAAAACTTGTTTCAACCCATTCCAATTTGTAATTTTCCCTAATTAAATGTATTAGTGACGGCTTAAAATAATATTAAAATAATTAATTTCGGAAAAATTTTCAGAAATTTAGTAATTTTACCAGTGGCTCAATAAACACCAAATACTAGTAATTACATAGCTAGAATATATATATATTTAATTTTATAATAAAGATATTTGTATTTTGACTTTTTACAGAAAACCACCTTATTTTACCGATTTTCCGAAATTTCAACGAAACGATTTTCAAAACGTTACAATCTTCCCCCTTAAAGAAATTCGGTCTCCGAATTTAAATTAAAACTCCCCCCAAATACTAAAACATCTAAGCAAAACCATCAAGTCGTCGGGGCTCCGAAACCATAAATAGATAAAACAAATCGTAGCGCAGCGCATTCGCATGAAAAATGAGCATATAACTCAAAATCAAACTCCATCCAGCATCCCGCAATCATCGGAGTCATGGTGAAGACACAATGTCTAAATCCAAAATAAAAATCAATATGATATACATCATTAAAACATCTGGAAGCAATGCATGCCAAATCTTTTTTTTTCTCAATTCGCTGTGCGATGTGTATATCACTGCACAGTGGCGGACGTCTATTGTAAGAAAATAACTATATATATATATATATATATATATATATATATATCTTTTGTTTAATATGCACGTCCCGCTGTTTTGAAAGCAATTTAGAAGGGTTCCTTGTTTTAAACGTTTCGTGTCATGTCAGACACGTAGGTAAATACTGAGACTATAGCTCTTCTTTGGAAATCCCTTCGATAACTATCAATGCATGCAAAAATATACTCAGGTACTGTCCTGTGACTAGTCCTGCTCGGTACTAAACCAAAAAGCAAACATCATAAATTATACTGCTCCAACATAAATCAGTCCCAAATATATATATGAATGCCATGTGCGTCTGGTGCGCACGGAAATCGAAATCCATGAATGCGCTATACATATGCACAGAAACAACATCTAAGTGCATCGGGTTTGCACGAAACATCTGTCAAGGGCAACAGGTGTGCCTGACAGCAAAACAGGTGCATCTGACATGCACGAAGAATCTCGATTTTGTGCATCTGGTGTGCACCAAAATCGTATCTCATAACATGCGCCCAACATGCGCGAAAATCCAAATCAGGTGCATCCATCATGCACGAAATCATGAAATCCAATATCAAGCGCCGAACATGCGCAAAATCCAATCAGGTGCGCAAGGTGCACAAAACAAATATCGAACATCACCATCGAAATCGAAGTCCAGTGCAACTGTAGTGCACAAAATGCGTATCACTGCACTGCAAGCATATGTGAACTATACCGAGTGCAAAAACCAAATCGTGTGCGTACATATGCACAAAATCATCTCACTGTATGAAACCCATAAAATCATAAACATGTGAAACAAAGGCACGAAAACGATATCAGGTGCAACAACTGTGCAAAATTCATAAATACTCAATAGGTGCAACCATAGTGCATGAAAACAAATATCATGAAACTCCATCATCAAAATCAATCATGCAAATAGACCGTCCAAAATACCGAAATCAAATATGGAGGAATAGTCCCGCTCAAGCACGCCCTCCAAGAATCTCTGGCCAACTATCGTGGTCACTCATAGCATGTCTCGGCGACGATCCTGAACTCTGGCCTGCCGGTGTGCGTAACATGACCACTACTGGGTCCAAGTCTTCTCGTAATTCATCCCAGAAAGGTCCTGTAGAGGTCTCTCCCAAATCTCGTCTCTGCCGAACTGTCCGGAAGTCATCGTCCTTTACTATATCCGTTTCTTGTTCCGGAATGGCTGCATACTCATCGCGACTCCTTCTAGAAGGTATATCCAAGCATAATGCCTCGGCACGCGTATCGCATCTCTGATGTCGGTGGAGTGGAACGTCATCTTATCCAGATGTGGTACGAACCTCTTACTCCACTTTTCTCTAATGTCGACTGCTTCGGACTCGTCTCGTCGTGGCTGCATGGACTGAGCTCCAACGGCTATCCTCATATCTGGAGTCTCCCAAGAATGCATCTCACCACCTAGCATCCAAATGAAGTCGAACCATACGATCGATTTTTCAAAATCTCATAATCCCCCAAGAGCTCAACATCTTGGGTACAGTTTAGCAGTATCGAGTACGTACCACAGCATCGATGGTCCAACCGTAGAAGGGCAAACCCAAGCCTCACTAATGGCGCCGCGAAACTGCCGCAAACCCTAAGGTTCAAAGGCTTTCACACGGTCATTAAGTCGAGTTAGGGTTTCATTCTTCTAAAGGGTCCATAGAATTGCCTGCATGCTCTTCCGAATACTTTAAACTTAGAATAATAGGTTTCTGACATTCGATCGTCTCTGTCGACTCTCAACGTCTCCGCGTGAAGTCGTCTCTAGCAGGAATCAATCTATCTGATGACCTCGTATCGGGATAGGCGAACGAACCACATGTCCTAGTCATTCATCCTCGGGTGACTAGCGACCTTCTATCATCTCTTAGTATAACTCGTACTGCAATAGCTCCAACACCTGGGGCGATATCTCGTCGTTCCCAGCAATAACTGGCTCACTCGTCTGCATGCTGAACTGTTCCTCAATCATCATGAATAAGCAATATGCCAACGGTCATCAAAATCTAGTTGGCCTCTATCATTAGCTCAATCCTCTGGTGCCGATCAGTACATCCGAGTAATCTCATACAGCGATCCATCAAACGCTCGTGGCGTGAAAACACAATAAAAAGACCCATCTCCGCAATCATGTGTCGCCGGAATCACGCCCTGGTCAGTCCTCGTTCGTAACGAGCTCGTGCTGACCGCAACTCTAGCTGTAGCTCGCCCTGCCCGTAATCGTGGCAGCAGAACCATAACTGGTACCGATGTGGCTAGATCATGAATGAATATAATACTGAGCAAAGACATGTGCATCCTAAGGCTTCTTAAGTGGAGCGGCGTGTCGTAAATATGCCGCGGAACATACCCATGGTACGTCACTCTACTTTAGTTACCTATTCCATCAACCAAGGGTTATCCTACGCTCCGAAGGTAAAACCTAACGCTTTGATACCAACTTTGTCACGTCCCGAAAGTACGGAATATGACCGGCACTTAAACTACGAAACGTCTCAAGGCGTACGTAATCTAAGTAAGCCGAAAACCCAGAAATCAAAACCAAAGAAGCAGTAGAATGTAGGAAAAACCAACTTAAAGCAAGTAGTGATAATAGCATAAGCCGAATTATGCGTTTTTAAAAACATCAAATATTTCCTGAAAATTTCGGCAGAGTCTCCATTGTAAATACTGGCCCCCAAACGGGATACAACATGAATAGTATACGAAATGAATAAAAAGGCATCCCCAAGCGGGAGCTAACTCTTCGTCAATCGACGGTCACAACCACGCAAGCAATATAATATACAACGCCAAGGGCGAGGATCAAAACTCAAAAGGAAAATCAAAACAGCAAGAAATCCATAGAAATAGAACGCGCGACTCTAAGGTCGAAAGAATAAACAACGCTGGTCTCTATCTGAAATAAATACATGTTTGGCTGATGGAACTTCTAGATACAACTGAATAATAATATACAAAATATAATGATGGGTACGATACAAATAAACCCACCTACTAGCAAGTCACCCGAAAAGAATCAGTGCCAGAACAGTCGTAATGAAACCTGTACGGCAAAGCCTGCAAGAAACTGTGGCACAACGGGGGTGAGTTGCCAACTCGTGAATAGAATACATCTACGAACAGAAATCGCATGTATGACGCAATCCTAGGTCATACGATCATAATATATCCTCAAATATAATAACATGCAGCCTATAACAATGGCTAGGGTAAATATTTAACCCAATTGTAATCCCATGTGCCCGTGTCAGTGCCTCAGGTAGCAATATATCATATGGATGATGTATGAATGCATGAAACAGAATGCATGTACTGAAGAAAACTGCTTTCATAAATTAGTGAGATTTCTGTATCTTTTTTTTAAAAACGAGGTATCATAAATGAAACCAGCATAAACAGTGCCTAGCATCGACATAAAACAAATATCCAAATATCTCGATATCTCTGTGCCGCAATCTCTGTTCCTCAATATCTCAAATATCTCTGTATGTCTCAATCTCACTACCTAGGGCGTCGTCAGTCCAGACCGGCCCCTACCATCAATCTCAAGACCACGACGGTATCCTCCGGATATCCGACGCGTCGGGTAAAATCACCGGTAGGTAGTGCTCCCCTGCCAGGCTCACATCGTCATTACCACGCGCTTCTTGCCCCAGGGTACCTTACCGGGTCAACTATGTACCCAAAACGGTTCATCCGTCTTCTCGAATCGGGTCTCGAAATCCATCAGCAAACTCATGGTGGACGACTCATACATCATGGGAATACCACGCTTTTCATTTAAAAAGAGAGAAAAGAAGTTTGTATAAGTTTTGCGGTTTTCCCCCAAATCCAGAAAATCTCAAGGAAATCCGAATCCAAAATCTCAATAGCACGTAAAATAGTGAATGTATGCATGAGAATCCATGAATGCGGCATAACAATGAATAACAGTATGCATGAAGTGACAAGTAATAACTACAATGTCTAAACTGGCATTTAAGGCAAGTACACTAATATCATGTCAAAACTACTATCTAACAAGCTAAGTCAAGCAATAATATTCTCTAAGTGTACGTGACATGGCAATTACTGATGAAGATGTGTGTGAGCCGGCAAGTAAGTGTACGTGGTATATACGCATCATCGGTAATGATGCTGGTGTCCTAACAGCATGATATCAATAATGGAATATGAATCATAATAAATATGCGATGCGGAGCAACAGCGATAATGAGCGGGAGCTAAATACTAGACACAAAGATAACAAATCTATATTTAATATAAATCTAGTCTAACAACTACACTAAACTAAAGGGCTAAGATAACTGGCTACTGAAGGTAAGGAAACCGCCTAACCTCTGAGTCGATACATATACCTACATGTATATGTTAGTCGGTGATCCTGCCTCAATAATATCACATCCGATACTATATCTATAATCAGACATTCCCAAGTCAAGAGTGCGGATCAAACATCAATATATAGCTCGTTCGTAAATTCGTCGTACGGCATCCCTAAATCTAGGTACAGGTCAGTATCGCATTCATCAAATTAATCATTTGGTATCCTCTTTATCAAAGATCATAATCCGGGGTACTGATCTACGTCTAGTACAATACTAATATCATCAATCTAATCATGATCTGACTGCTGATCTACAGCCACATTCAAACCGATATCATCATCATATATCGTCCTAAAGAGCTATACATCGCCTAATGCGACCTATTATGAATATCTTAACATTTATTATCTCATATCACGATCGCATGTCAACCATTCAATCTATAGCACAATTCACATGTATCGTCGTCCCAAGAACCGCTATAACATCGGGACGTATCTCAAGTACGAAACCTGCCATATCACCATTCTCGCGGTCTCAATCAAATCTTATCGACTCATCTCAAATCCCAAACTATCCTCAATCCAGTATGTGAACACAAGGTCCCATACCCATGTGAACACATAACAATATAACCCTATATAGGCACATATGAAAGAAGAATGTATATAGGTATGGGTGTGTGTGTAAATGTGGTGCAACCTCTACTCTAGGTCTCGCAACACTAAACCTATCCAATCACACCTAAAATCTATCATTATCATCAATAAATTCAACAATATAATCAATATATATGTGTGTGTATACGTATTCGTATACATCACTACGAACTGCGGGGGTGCTATACGCCATCCACCCGACTTCTCCCCGTAGATATAAATCTACTCACCTGGTCCTCGCTCGCCGGTGCCGACGTCGCCACGCGCTTGATTGTCATCTCGAAGTCCACATGGGGTACCTATATATCATAACACACCGTATCGCATTAAAATCCGACAAACGACACACGAATCCCACATAGGTCAAAACCTATGGTTTGCTTTCACAAATTAACCCAAAACCCCTCGACGTCGGCGTACAAAAACTTCGAGAAAAACCCAATGACACCCATTTTCACATTTACAAACACTAAACATATATATGGAATAGGTTGAAATTCACAAAAACCCCAAATCCACTAATTATATAACAAATAGGGTTAAATTCATCAAAACCATAAAATTAAACAAATTGTTTTATTTCCCAGAAACGTAGTTAGCGGTCGCTAACCGTTTTTAATACAAATCTTAATGTTTTAGCAAAACTAGTGGTTACAATGTTCACTAATTAGCTTAAATAGGCCACATGAACATTTACTATATTTTTAATCATGCTAAATTCCCTTAAACCAAAACCTAGTTAGCACAAATACCCTTTTTGTTCAAAACTTGAAGTTCTAACCAATAAAAACACTTCAACAATTCTTTTGTGGCCAAAATGCTCACTAAATAACTTAATTAAGTCACCCAAACCCAAACTAAATTTTAAACTCACTAATTATAATAGATCTAAAAAAAACTAGTTTGCAATTAGCTTAATTAGAATAATTTAGATGTAAAAATTAGCAAATTTTAGCACTTAGATTACACTTTGCATGACTTAGCATGTTAACTACACTATGCAATCATAAACATTTTAATAAACCCCAAACTTGATTTTAAAACCTAATTCTAGAATTTCCAAACCCTCACTTTAAAATTTATAACTAGCAATTTAACCAATTTAACACTTGAATACAATAGATTATCATAATTAAACAACAATTTAGCCATAAGGTTAAGAACTTATCCCACAATTATCTTGAGATCTAACAGGAATCTAGCCTCCCAAACATGCTTCCCTTCACCAAGATCCATACAAGAATATCTAAGGGAAAATGGGTAAGGTTTGTATTTGGAAATTAGTGAGGTTTTTGTTGATTTTTCTTGAAATTTTTGGAGAGAAATGAGATAAGAAAGGGGGATGCTGTTGGAAGTGGAGGAAGGGGGCTTGGCCAAATGGGGAAGGGAAGAGAGTGTGAGGTGATTGGAGAGAGAATGGGGTCAAGAAGTCCACCACAATTACCTAACACCATACCTTAATAATTTATTGCTTTCATTAATCTTTTTTTCTTCTAAAAAGAGATGAGAATGGGGGGGCTGTACTCGGCCAGAGTTTGGCAGGAAATGTGGGTGAGTGAGTGAGAAAAAGATAATTAACATTGCCCCATACTCACATTAACACCTAACTCTTTAATTATATCATATTTGTTTATTTTTTTAAGCCTTTTTCTTCGATATTTTCTAAAACCGATTAACAACTTCAATTCATTTCAAAAACAATGAGTTAAAATTTTGTTTAATTTGTTATGATGAACAAAATTTTTCTCAACCCATTCCAATTTGTAATTTTCCCTAATTAAATGTATTAGTGACGCCTTAAAATATTATTAAAATAATTAATTTCGAAAAAAAATTCAGTAATTTAGAAATTTTACTAGTGGCTCAATAAACACTAAATACTAACAATTACATAGCTAGAATACGTATTTTTAATTTTATAATAAAGATATTTGTATTTTGACTTTTTACAGAAAACCCTATATTTTACCGATTTTTCGAAATTTCTTCGAAACGATTTTCAAAACGTTACACCCGTGTCCAGTATCGACACGTAAATCCTCATATCTCAGTGCCGCATCCTCAGATCGGCCCTCAGGCACCGCATACTCGGTCGGCCCTCATATCCATCTCACGACTCCGATCAGTGTCCTCCGGATGACCGCCGAGTCCAAATACTATCACCGGTAGGTAGTGTTCCCTCCGCCAGGCTCATCAGCTACTCCACGAAAATCTTTTCTTGCCCCGGGGTACCTTACCGGGTTCACCATGTACCCGCAGACGGTGCCTACCGTGCCTCAAATCGGGTTTCTAACACAAGTCTCAGAACCGAGAAAACTCATGGTGGACGCACCGAAATGTCATATCAAGAGAAACCGGGTTTTCAAAACAATGCATACTTTCTTGAAATATCCCCACGGTTCTCAAATCCATAAATCACATGAAATCGGTATCTCAATGCGTAAATCCATGAAATATGATATATGCAACATAAAACGTTAATATGAGCATATTAAGGGAAAACCGCTCTTTTAAATGAATCCAATTTTTAAATATGTCATGTGGTTCCCAATTCCTCCAAAAATCAAATGCAATATCATATAAAGGCGTACATGTATCTCTAGCAAGATGTGTGTATATACATGTAAGTATGTAAGCATGATGCATTTCATATGTGCAATAGCACAAGAATCAACGTCTAAATGTCAATAATGATACAATACCACATAGGTGTATGTGTAGCTATAGCAAGGTATGTCATGCAACATAGCATAATGATGTGAGCATAGCAAGAATATCATGCAACATAGCATAATGATGTGAGTATAGAAATATATCATAGCATGATGTAGCAACTCTACTGTGTAAGTAACATAGCAATTATCGATGAAGAAAGTGTGTAAGACGGCAAATCTATGTAAGTGTAATATACGCATCATCGATAATGGTGTAGGTGTACTAGCACAGGTGTGTATATATATATATATATATATATATATATATATATATATATATATATATATATTGAAATGAGAATATCATGAACGTAGCAGCAAGTCAATCGTAAGCGCAATGCTAATAGGTATGCGTATCTAATCCAACATATACGTAAAGGCTAAACTAAGCGGTGTAGACAGGGACTAAATATCTATAGCCTATCCGAGTCGGTAAATCTTTCAATCGGCATCTAGCCTCACAACTTCACGTACGGTTCAATCCATCGTACGGCATCCTCTAATCAAGGGTATGGATCAATCATCAGGTAAAACTCATCACGTACAGTAATCTATCGTGAGGCGATATTAAACAATTAGGGATTCTATCAACCTATACAACAATGAGGGTACGAATCTACGTCTTGTACGGCATATCACTCATCAATATCATAATTATATATAAATATCTCGTTTTACCGATCTCATGACACATCCATCTCAATCTTATCATATTCATTTTTCTCATGTCATATCCTTATACATCTAATTTCATATCTCATCGTATACTCTTTTCATCACATTAATATCTCACGTCAAGTCATCTTACATATCCAACTATCTTTAGATCTTATGTTGTATTTATCGATCTCATTTCACGCTACTACAATTCTCATACTTAATCTTTTGCAACTACATATCAATATGTCATGATTCATATTCGCTTTTCATATCTTTATATATCAATTCGAGACATCATTTCTATCATATCATGTCAAAGAGTCATATCCCTATAGCTTTCATCTCATATCTCGATATATATATTCAATCACTCATATCATCTCTAACTATCTTTTTAACCATATCCATAGTTTTCTAATATAGGTTCCTACGACTGTATTCTTATAGATCGGTTTCCATTCATAATTTGTGGGGGTGCTATACGCCATCCACCAGACTCCCCCCGTAAATATAAATCTACTCATCTGCGGAACTCCTTGTTCAGCCATAGTCGATGCGTTTCGTCGTCTCGGAATCTATGCGAAGGTACCTACAAATCAACACATATCACCATGTATGAAAACCAAATCTAGAAAACCGATACGGCACACGGTGCGCTCATAGGTTAGAACCTATAGCCTACGCATGCAAAAACAACCAAACAACCCTCATCGTTGACGTACAAAAATCTAACAACCAAATACAATATCAAATCTCAAAACCAAAAATACCAATACCGGAAAACAAAGCTGGCACAACCCGAAATAGCCCGTGACTGGCACTTGAATCATATGAAGTCTATAGGACCCCATCTAATCCAAGTAAGCCAAAAAGCCCAGAAATCTAAAACCATTTTTAGGTAATAAATAAAGGAAATAGTTTTAAGAAGTGAAGAAAACAAGTTTCTAAAACAAGGGTTTTAAAATAGGTAAACCGAATATGCATTTTAAATCCTTCATATCTTTTCTAAAAATTTCAGCAGAGTTTCCTTTGTAAAGACTGGCCCCGAACGGGGTACAACAAGAATAATATATATGCAATGATATAAGGCATCCCCAAGCAGGAGCTAGCTCATCCTCAATCGACGGTCATAACCACGCAAGCAATGTTAGTTATATGTATGCCCTAGAGGCCATTACTATACATAGGATGTATATTGTAGTGGATGCTTGGACATATATAGGGATGAATTTCTTGCTCGATATGATAGTATACTATCTGGTTACTCTTTACCTTAACGTGTACACTGATTGTCTCTCTGTTACATGTTGGTAAAGCCCTTAGGATGTGTACTTGACTACCTGGACTATGATGCGGATCATACTAGTGGGGACATGGTAGTCCATAAGTACATCCTTCAAGGTCCCTAGTCGTGGGTGTATCGAGACGGGGCATCGATATACCAGAGTAGACTAGCGTATACCTTCTCAACCCATACAGATGGGCGATGGATGATCCCATATCCATTGGTGTTTGACATCAGAGATGATATACGGGTGCTCAGTGGAGACTGGGTACACTGGACGGACTCGCCGAGAACTCCCAGATGGTATTATACCTCACGTCAGATGGCAGTTCTCTGGTGACACTGGTACAGGTTAGTCTGTAGACCCGAGATCGTCATAGAGTCTTGTGTGATTCCCACTGTGCTTTGATTTCCACCTTACCACGTCCAAGAGGGCGTGCAAAACGGTGGTTTTTAGGTACAGTTCCGAATCACAGGAGGCAATAAGCGATAGGAGGGGATTCGCCTCTCCCGGTATAGGGAGTTGATGTTGCGCAGTGTTCGATTGGCTATAACCGGAAATCCCTGGCCAGGGTTGCTGAGATTTACTGGTAAGTGTTATCAGTAGTATCTCGAACTGTTATAGATCACATATCGACACGACTTATCGAGCTACTGGGGTCTGACGTTTACCACCCCTAGGCAAGATATGCGACATATCAGACGATCAGACCGGACTGTACGGTAAGTGTTACTGGTTGGATTCACAGGAGTGTGAGCGGGCTTGCTCGTTGATCTTCTGATCGCTCAACACCCGGGTGGCCGTTACGTTTAGCAGACCTCTTGCGGCTTGTGGGTGTTTGATATGATCATCACCCACTGCCGGCGTATTGACGAGTCTTTAGAGTCCTACACAGAGGTTTCCTGGCTCAAGAGAAACGAAATAGGAGCGCATATGAGATATGTGCGGGACCGAGAATAATGCGTGTATGTGATACCGTATTCTATTCTCGCGATGAATGTATCGGTTGGTTGTATGCGATATAACTTAGTTATCGAATCGAGGATTGATTCGATAAGTCGATACATTTGATATTAGTCGGTTATATGCAGTATGACCGGATCATTAAATCAAGTGTTGATCTAATGATTTAATGTACAATTATATATTTGATATATTACTTTACATTAACTAGTACTGGTTCACTTAAGATTATTTTTCTCACTTGTTTGTGCACATTGTATATATGATATATGTTTGTGCACTATTTTGTATCATGTTTGATGATACATGCAAACTTGGGTGTGTGTATGCTTTGAACCATGTTTAGGTTAATGGTTAGGGTTTTTATATATTTATTTATTTATTTATTTATTTATTCATTTTGGCAAAAATAAAATGGTGGCATTCTTTGTTTTTATTTGAAGCTTCATGAAGCTTTGAAAAGTTCAAACCATTTTGTTTTTTCCTTAATCTAACCATTTACCTAAACCCTAGTTTATTCTCTACATTAGTTTACCTCACCCATGGTTGCTAAATGATAGACTTCACTTGAATTTTTTGCTTTTTCTTTCTTCTTCTTCTTCTTGATGAAGAAAGAAAACCTTTGCTAGAAATTTACAAGTGATGAATCCAAGTGAGAAATCCAAATCCAAAGTGAACCCACTTCCTATTTCTTCATCCTCTACCACTTGCCATGTTGTATAGGGTGTTTTCTTCACAAGGTTGATGACCAAGTGAAGATGGAGCTTGAGTTTGAGTCGCCTCGACGTAGATCATCTTCGGCATCGAAGTCAATGACCTAGTCCGCCCATTTATCCGATGAAACCGACGCAAGAGTCCGGGATTTCGATGATCGCAGCGGAGGGACGTCAATACGGAGCTAGAGAAGTGGAGGACCGGATCTACAAAGGTTGTATTTCCATTCACTTAGTAGCAAAGTTGTTTGCTTGTTTGCTTTTCGCCTAATCTCTAGTTAACGATCTAGGATTAGGGTTTCTCGGCACCTAGAAAAATTTGATTTTGGCATGGTTGATGCCTTGTGGAACCTCATTAGTGTGCCTAGGAACCCTACAGTGGTATCAGAGCCTAGCTAGAGCTTTAGGCGATTGGTAGACGATGTTAGAAACCCGATCGAACCCCGAAACCCTTTTTTACACCCCTCTCTGTACAATTTTTAAAATAGTGGATTTTTCCAGATTAAAAATTTCCAAAAAATTCAGCAGGGAATTGTAGGAGTTACTGTGCAGCACGTGCACTTAACTCGACAGAAGCGCCGTGGAACCGCGGCCCCACCCTGGTTTGTGCGGCGGTTCCGCGGCCAGTTTGTTGAATTAGTGCACGTGGTTTGCACAGTAATTTGTTTCTGTTAGTGCTGTGTTTTATAGGAATTTTTAATATTTACTTAAGAGTTGAGGTTTCTGGGTTGTATTGGGGACTCGGTGTTTCGATCGGGAAGTCTAACTTCGTCTATGTGTTTTTCCGGATAATTTAGAATATGTTAAAAGATTCGACCGGATATGAATGACCCACGTTTTCCCCTGCCGGGAAATTTCCATTTGTTGGATTTTTTTCCGTGATTTAAGAACATTCTAAGTAGTGCAAGTAACACGATGGACCCTCTAGAAGACAACAAACCTTAACTCAATTATGTGACCGTCTTGAACTGCCCTTTGAACCTTAGGGTTTGGGGCAGTACGGCATGCCACATGTGAGGCGTAGGTTTGACCCTTCTACGGCTGGACCGTTGGTACTGTGGCATGAAGTGAATGTTTTTAAACTTGATTCAAGAGTTGAGCTGTTTCGGGAAAACTTGGGTGGTTGACTGTTCGATCGGAAAGTTTAACATTTTCTATTTATCTGGAATGTGATACAATATTTGGAATCCACAAATAGTTATGAGATAACTGAATGAATGTTATAAACATAGCAGTCTAGTCTCACTTGATCGATTGCCACGGAATTTTGAAGTGATCAAAAGTCCGTCGCAATCACGTAGCGTACGCGGATACTCGTCGGGTAAACTTAATAGACAGCTACACCCTATAGCCCCGACCAAGTGACTGTAGGAGAACCCCGTCGCCAAAAGCATCTGTTCGGGTGCTCGCGACAGCGGTGTTCCGCCTTAGTGCACTTCGTCGACGGTATTGGGGGTGCGGCCGTCTACTAAAGTTTGTGACGAGCATTCGGTCAGGATGCCGGGAATCTTGTTGAATTGCCCGACTTCATATTGAAAAGAGTTTTCGATAAATGAGACTAAAATGCGGGGTTTATAATTGTTAGGCATGTGATGTCTAAGGAATTTATTTGATTAGGCATGCGATGTCTAAAGAGTTTGCGGATTCCAACTGTTGTAGTTTTACACTTTCTTTTCTGTGACCGTAAGTGTAATATGTGATATCGCCGGTTTCGTTGCTATATCTCAACGACAATTGGGATACGCATGTTTGCTTACGTTGATGACATATGATGTTATGTGTTGCTAGATATGTTATATTGGATCGTCGTGTTCGAATAGCCGGGGTTTTTTATGTGAGATGAGTGTTTTTCATTTTCATTCATATAAAAACTTGTATGTAATATTCTTTTGTTGGGGCACTTCCAGGTTGCGGAAGATGTCACCGTTGATGTATATTATTTACTTTTCCGCACTAGGATAGACCCAAGGAGGGGAACACAAGTAACCGGGTTCTAGGGTCCAGAGGGAGACCAACTCGAGGAGTCGAGTCCGGGTCTCCTAACTTTAGAATTGGTAGGGTTGCTTGCCGCTCTCATAGGGGTCTAGGGGTGTGGGTTTGGCTATTCATCGCAACCGTGGAATCCGTGTTTTATAGAGGCTCAAAATAAAACACGGACGTCCTAGTATATCCAATATTTCATATGTTTCTTCTGCTGCGATATCTGTGATGTGATCATTTGATGTGCTGTGATAAATGTTGTATATAGTATATATAATATATTATATAAACGTTACTTATGTTTTACACCCGCGGTAGCCCTGCCCCGCTCTGCCGTTAGTTACCTAACCTAACGGTGCACGAGGGGACATCGAGGCGAATGCGGATGGCATAAGTGTCTGTCGTATTTATCTGTGATGTTTAGGTGTTTAAATGATGGGACTTCATTAATATGATTAATGAAAGAAAAGAAACCTAAAGATGTTGTGGAATCGAATTTTCAAAAACAGGTAGCTATAGCTCTTGCTTTGCATCGCGGTGTTCCTTATAGAACATCCTGCACCTTATACGATGAGGAAAGGGCCGAGATCCCTTCACCGGGAGTGACCTCTTTAGCAATAACTAGCAGATGCTAGACACTCGGTTTGTCTTTTGATTGCTTCTATAGTTTCTGCTTTGCACAGTGATATATATGATATATCCCGCACCTCATTCAACGAGGAAAGGGCCGACGATCCCTTCACCGGGTGTGACCCTTTTAGCAAAACTAGAAAAGCCTCAAAAACACTCCATTTTAAAATCATTTGATTCTACAACGATATCAAGTTCATTACGCAATAGGTTTTCAGAAAAACCTGTCGTAGCCCTCCGTCATTTCAGATAAGTTGTATATAGTATTCATGCTACATTTGTTGGCTTTCGTCAAGGTGTAGTGTGCTGTAGCTATATGCTGTTTATCTGCTGCATACGATGCGATTGGATTAGGGTAGTCGTACGGCTTTGTTGGCTTTCGTCAAGGGTCGTGCGGGTGGGTTTAATTCAATCAAGAAATGTACGGGTTGAACTTGACTAGCGGGCTATGGTTTGTTGGCTTTCGTCAAGGTCATAGCACGTTAGGGGCAAAATTATCGGGAATTTCAAGTGTTGAAATTTGCAATGAGATTGCATACCTTCTATGAGATAGTTGGATCCCGATACCCGCTGCGAGTAAGAGTTACTCCTGGGAGAATTTTACACATTACAATTAGCCGATCAAGTAGGTGTCTAGAAAGGTGTTAACGAGGTTACGCCTCTGGGAAAACGAGGTTTATATTAATTAGGTTCGTGTGAAAGCACGGGGGACCTCGCTCAATGTACTGACACTGGCCTGGCTGAAAGATTGGCGAACTTGTAGCGTGTAATTAATCCCGGTCAGTCTTTCCTTTTGGGGTTTGAAGGAAGATTTGATAAAAATAGTGGGAGCCATCCTGATTAGATAAAATAATAACCAATCTATTCTTGCAAGAGCGCACGCTGAGTGTTTTCTTCTCTCTCTCTCCAGGTAGCGACCATATCACGCCTTAATCAAGATAATAATACGGATATATTGACCGAACCCGCTTGTTATACTGAGCTGGGGAACGTTGGTCCCGCTCTAACTTATAATTGTTATAAGACAGAGCAGGAAATTGGGGATTACCAGAATTCCCGTGCCGCCCAAACGAAGAAATTGCATACCGATGCATCATCTTCGGGCGTGTTCATTACAGAGAACGGTTTCTCAGTATCCTTTACGTCCTGGGTATGAGATACCGGATCAGGATCCCACAAATGTAATCTGTTACATGGGCTACAGATAGGTAGAGAACTGAGGACGGGTGATAAGTTTCATGAGACAGAAAACGGTACAAGTGTTGCAGCCAAGTCTGTTGGTCACTATCACCCTGTATTACCAGTACATTGATTCTGAACGAATGTTATTAGATACCGAACCTAATATACAAAATCATATCAGTCTCTTTATTAGTAAAGAAATGATAAAATTTTGTATTGTTGGATAATGTTTTAAACTTTTTCTATATCAAAAGTTGATTAGTTCAGGCACGTTATCTAAAAGCATTGATGTTCTAAATCAAACTACAGTTCTTAGCATACAGAACACACATAAGAGGAAGAGTTCAGAAATGAACGGATCCTTCTTGAGGCATTATAGACTAGGTCATATCAGAGCGACCCGGCTAGCTGAAGTTACATTTAGATGCATATTTAAATTAGTTTGAATTTACATCTTATGAAACTTGCCGGTCATGTCACAAAGATAAGATGACCACAGCTCTGTTTATTGGAAACAGAGAAAGAGTTAGTGAACTTTTGGGATTAATACATGCTGATGTATGAAGGTCCCCTGTCTACACATGCCAAGACCGGTTCTTTTTACTTCATTACATTCTCTGATAATCTTTCAAGAATCAGACATATGTTCCTGTTAAAACACAAGTCCGAACCTTTTAAGATATTCACAGAATATAAGTTAGAAGTAGAGAACCAAAATACGGGTATAAGTATTATGTCCTATGATGAGATCAGGGAGGAGAATACTTTAGCACGGAATTCCTGGATGATTGTAAAGGAGAATGAGATTCTCTCTCAGCATTACTCCTCCGTATACACCATAGCACGATGGTATATCGGGGCATAGCAATTACACCCTATTTGATATGGTGCGCTCTATGATGAGTACTACTGAGTTACTTGTTTCCTTTTGGGGGTTATGCACTTGAGAAGCTGCATACCTATTGAATTAGGTTCGAATCAGATCACAGCCTACCACTCCATATGAGATATGGTATGGGAAGAGCCCATGTCTTAAGCTAGTAAAGATTTGGGATGGACCGGCCTATGTCTGAAAACAAAATCCGGACAAGCTCGAGGGAAGATCTGTTATGTAGAACTGGAAACGTTCCAGCTATACAAACTACAGCAGATGATTTGATAGAACCAAAGGATTCAGTAGATTCCAATGAACCTCAGCCTCTCCGCCGATCTAGTAGGGTTCCTCACCCACCTGAGAGATACTTCGGTTTCTCTATGACAGTGGGAGAGAGGATTGCATCATAAGATGATGACCCAACTAGTTTCAAGCTGGTCATCAGGAGTGGGACTCTGTAAGAATGGCTGGATGCTTAGCGATCTGAGATGGAATCCTTATACACCAACAAAGTATGGACTTTGGTTGCTTTATTTGAAGGGTTAAATCCCCATCAGGAGCAAGTATATCTTGAGAAGATTACGTGGTATACATGGAAAAGTTGAGACTTTCAAAGCTAGACTTGTTAAAGGTTTGCATCATTGACCAGGTATGGATTATGATGAAACCTTTTCTAAGTAGCTATGCTTAAGTCCATCCAGATCCTACTTACCACGGCTACATACCATGACTACGATATCTGGTGGTTGGGTGTCATGACTGCTTTTCTAAATGATGATTTGGAAGAGAGCGTCTGTAAGTACACAGCCAGAGGGCTTCGTAGACAGTGGGAGCAGCGGAAACGTGTGCAAGATGTTTTATATGATAAAGCAAGCAATGCGGAGTTGGAACGTCTGTTTTGAAGTGGTAGTCAAAGAGTTTGACTTCATCAAAATGGTAGATGAACCTTGTATATACAAAAAGGTAGTATGGAGTATGGTGATGGTCCTCGTAGAGTACGTGGATGACATACTCTTGATAGGGAAGGAGTTTCCTATGCTACGCTCGGTCAATCTCCGCTTATCACAAGGATTCTCCATATAGAATCAAAGTGATATCTCCTAAATCCTAGGTTTTGGATCTATGAGATAGATCTAATTGGATGTTAGGATACCCACTAGTTGTAGTGAGATGGTATCAATCGATCCTGGGGAGAATCACTGGAAGGGTTCCAGGGTGATAAGGACGACTGAATGTCAGTCACAGGCATTGTCTTTACCCTCAGTAAAGGGACGGTATATTGGAAGAGTTCAAAGCTAGATACCGTGGCATACTAGACGATAAAGGCTGGGTACATCGCTACTTAAGGATGCTACCAAAGAGGCAGTTTGGGTGTATATTAGTTCATGAGATGAACTTCGTTCCTTCCATTGTGTGACAATGGAGTTGTGGCTTATGCCTAGGAACGCGCGTCCCATCAGTGATCCAGACATATTCTTAGGCAGTATCACCTGATCGTGGAGATGGTTGATCTCCAGGGGATCGAGGTTAGGAGAGTAGACTCAGAGGACAACACGGCGGATCCACTCACAAAGGCCTTTTCCCAGAGAGAGACTTTTATGGGTTGGTTGAGTATGAGATACTACAACCACTGCTATCAGATGGCCCTAGTGCAAGTGGGAGATTGTTAGTTATATGTATGCCCTAGAGGCCATTAATATACATAGGATGTATATTGTAGTGGATGCTTGGACATATATAGGGATGACTTTCTTGCTCGATATGATAGTATGCAATCTGGTTACTCTTTACCTTAACGTGTACACTGATTGTCTCTCTGTTACATGTTGGTAAAGCCATTAGGATGTGTACTTGACTACCTAGACTATGATGCGGATCATACTAGTGGGGACATGGTAGTCCATAAGTACATCCTTCAAGGTCCCTACTCGTGGGTGTATCGAGACGGGGCATCGATATACTAGAGTAGACTAGCGTATACCTTCTCGACCCATACAGATGGGCGATGATGATCCCATATCCATTGGTGTTTGACATCATAGATGATATACGGGTGCTCAGTGGAGACTGGGTATACTGGACGGACTCGCCGAGAACTCCCAGATGGTATTATACCTCACATCAGATGGCAGTTCTCTGGTGACACTGGTACAGGTTAGTCTGTAGACCCGAGATCGTCATAGAGTCTTGTGTGATTCCCACTGTGCTTTGATTTCCACCTTACCACGTCCAAGAGGGCATGCAAAACGGTGGTTTTTGGGTACAGTCCCGAATCACATGGAGGCAATGAGCGATAGGAGGGGATTCGTCTCTCCCGGTATAGGGAGTTGATGTTGCGCAGTGTTCGATTGGTTATAACCGGAAATCCCTGGCCAGGGTTGCTGAGATTTTCTGGTAAGTGTTATCAGTAGTATCTCGAACTGTTATAGACCACATATCGATACGACTTATTGAGCTACTGGGGTCTGATGTTTACCACCCCTAAGCAAGATATGCGACATATGAGACGATCAAACCGGACTGTACGGTAAGTGTTACTAGTTGGATTCACAGGAGTGTGAGCGGGCTTGCTCGTTGATATTCTGATCGTTCAACACCCGGGTGGCCGTTACGTTTAGCAGACCGCTTGCAGCTTGTGGGTGTTTGATATGATCATCACCTACTGTCGGCGTATTAACGAGTCTTTAGAGTCCTACACAGAGGTTTCCTGGCTCAAGCGAAACGAAATAGGAGCGCATATGAGATATGTGCGGGACCGAGAATAATGCGTGTATGTGATACCGTATTCTATTCTCGCGATGAATGTATCGGTTGGTTGTATGCGATATAACCTAGTTATCGAATCAAGGATTGATTTGATAAGTCGATACATTTGATATTAGTCGGTTATATGCAGTATGACCGGATCATTAAATCAAGTGTTGATTTAATGATTTAATGTATAATTATATATTTGATATATTACCTTACATTAACTAGTATTGGTTCACTTAAGATTATTTTTCTCACTTGTTTGTGCACATTGTATATATGATATATGTTTGTGCACTATTTTGTATCATGTTTGATGATACATGAAAACTTGGGTGTGTGTATGCTTTGAACCATGTTTAGGTTAATGGCTAGGGTTTTTATTTATTTATTTATTTATTCATTCATTTTGGCAAAATTAAAATGGTGGCATTCTTTGTTTTTATTTGAAGCTTCATGAAGCTTTGAAAAGTTCAAACCATTTTGTTTTTTCCTTAACCTAACCATTTACCTAAACCCTAGTTTATTCTCTACATTAGTTTACCTCACCCATGGTTGCTAAATGATAGACTTCACTTGAATTTTCTAATTTGATAATTCATTTTTTCTTTTGCTTTTTATTTCTTCTTCTTCTTCTTGATGAAGAAAGAAAACCTTTGCTAGAAATTTACAAGTGATGAATCCAAGTGAGAAATCCAAATCCAAAGTGAACCCACTTCCTATTTCTTCATCCTCTATGACTTGCCATGTTGTATAGGGTATTTTCTTCACAAGGTTGATGACCAAGTGAAGATGGAGCTTGAGTTTGAGTCGCCTCGACGTAGATCATCTTCGGCATCGAAGTCAACGACCTAGCCCGCCCATTTCTCCGATGAAACCGACGCTAGAGTCTGGGATTCCGATGATCGCAGCGGAGGGACGTCAACACGGAGCTAGAGAAGTGGAGGACCGGATCTACAAAGGTTGTATTTCCATTCACTTAGTAGCAAAGTTGTTTGCTTGTTTGCTTTTCGCCTAATCTCTAGTTAACGATCTAGCATTAGGGTTTCTCGGCACCTAGAAAAATTTGATTTTGGCAGGGTTAATGCCTTGTGGAACCTCATTAGTGTGCCTAGGAACCCTACAAGCAATATAATATACAACGCCAAAGGGCGAGGATCAAAACTCAAAGGAAAACTCCAAATCAGCATGAAAACCATAATACTACAGTGCGCGACTCTAAGGTCGAAATAATACATAACTGGTTTTCTTAGTCTGTAACAATATACAAGTTTGGTTGATGGAATTACTAGATACAACTGAATAAAATAATACAACGGTGGTCACGATGCGAGTGAACCCACCAACCAATGCAATCACCCAGAAAGGAAGCAGTGTGCCAGAAAAGCCGCAATGGAACTTGTACGGCAAAACCTGCAAGAACTGTGGCACAAAAGGGGTGAGTTGCCAACTCATGAATAGAAAACATCGCAGAGTAGAAATCGTATGTATGACACAATCCTAGTTCAATACGATCAGATATATATAAACCTCAAATAAATAGGTTTGAAGCATGATAAGGTGGCAATGTAACCTCTATACGTGAGTGTAGTGCCAAGTGCTCGTGCCGGTGCCTCAGGTAATAACATATCATAAATATGAGGTATGATCAATGTCGACTATATCATAAAGTTTATGAATATGTGGATATCATCCAACTGTGTGATCAATATCATCAATGTCAATATATGTATGTGGAAATCGTCCACGTGTCACCCAATGACATTAAGCATCATGCATGTAAATATCATAAACATATGCATGGAAGTATGAGGATGAAAATCAACATGTGTCGCTCACGACATATCAAAATCATGGAACCTAAGTGTCAAGCATCGACAATCGAAAACATCATGAAACCTGCACCTAGCATCGGCACGTAAATCCTCATATATCGGACTCCGTCAGTTCGGATCGGCCCACGGACTCCGTTAGTCCGGATCGGCCTATATCTTCTCTCGACTCCGGTCGGTATCCTCCGGATATCCACCGAGCCTGAATACTATCACCGGTAGGTAGTAGTCCCTCTGCCAAGCTCACCGTCTGCAACACAGCGATCCATTCTCGCCCCGGGATACCATATCGGGCCCACCATGTACCCGCAATCGGCCTCATCGGCTCCTCGAATCGGGTTTCACATGTCACTCTCAGCACTGAGTAAACACATGGTGGACGCACTGAAATATCATATCAAGAGTAACCGGTTTTTTTTTAAAAGATCACATACTCTCTTTAGAAATATCCACGGTTCCCAAATCCAGAAATATCATGGAAACAACATATCTCAATGCGTATAATCAAAAGCATGATGAATGCGACATGTAAAAGAAATGTAAGCATATTAGTATATCATGCATTATGAAGTAATAATATGCACATATTGAGGGAAACCTCTTTCTTAAAATGAATCAGTTTTAAAGAGTATCTTGCGGTTCCCAAATCTCCAAATCCAGCGAAAATCATCTATGTATGTGCAAATATGTATGTATGCACGTATGGGTGTATAATAGATATTTACACAAGTATGCCATGCAAAAGATCATATCCTGAAAGTGACATGGCAATTATCGATGATGAAGTGTGTGAGCCGGCAAGCAAGTGTATGTGGAACATACGCAACATCGATAATGGTGCTGGTGTCCTAACAGCTTGGGTTTAATATACAAAAACTCATTTACACATGCAATGCGATGTGAATAGCATGAATATGCGGAAATCGAATAATCAATGCAACAGTGAAGAATCTACAACAATATGTGAATGTCATGCAGTTTTGCCATTTGAAATAAGACGAATCGGGGCTTTTAGTAAAATAAGGGCTACGGTGTTTTTAAGAAAAGATGTGTCTTTTGAAAATATCCATAGAATCCCTTTTCCTATTATTGAAATACTCCCGATTCGTTAGTTTTGAAATAGGTATAACATCGGCCTAGTCTAACATCTACTAAGCAACTACAGATCTAGCAAATACGCTAATCGGGAGGGGCATGGAAACCACCTATATCTGAGTCGATATATATATATATATAATAGTCGGTGATTCCGCCTCAATAGTATCACGTACGATACATGAAGGGTCCCGGCAGCGTCCCGGCCGTCGAAACGCGGCCAAAATGCGGAACAGAAATTTTCTAAACCGGCGCTACCGTAACCCGATTTCCGGATCGACCTTAAACCCTAAACTAGCAAACTAACTAAGAGTTAGAATCATTATACCGAGCTGATCCGTGTCCTTCGGTCTTCATTCCAAGCTCCTAGTGATCCTTTAATGATGTTTGGTTGTCGGTCTTCCTCCATCTCCGATGATCCACCCGAGGGAAACGGCGCATGCTCCAGCCTCGACAAACGAGGCAACCGACGCTCCAAAGTCACTAGCGATGAAGAGTCGAGGTGTATGGAAGTGTCACTATATTTTTCTCTCTACTCTTGTGCTCATGAGAGCAACCCAAGAAGAAGATGAAAGTGGTGATGAAGCTTTTTCATGAGCAAAGAATGGTTAAGTGTACTTGGATGAAATGAGAGAGTAGGAGTATGTCATGCTATCAAAAATGAATTGAATCCCACACCAATATTGGCCGCCGCCCCCCCCCCTCTCCCTGTAAGTCCACGTTGCCAACCCCGGTTCTTGCGGGGAGGTGGAAACGGTATAAAAATCAAATTTTTAGCGCATGGGCAACATGGACTAACAAAGTCGGGATCTTTTCCAAACTAAACTAGCAAGAAAGCTAAAGAGAGTTAGCTACTCGAAAAGAGGTTATACCTAACTTGAACTCCTTCTTCTTGAAACCTTTGTAGGGGTTGATGGTGCTTTCCTCGTCGCCTTCTTCCGTCAAAGATGGATCCACCTGAGGGTTCAACCTTCGGGCTCTTTCTCGAACTTTGAGTGAACTAAGATCTTTGGCTTGCTAAACCTCTAACCCTAGAGTGAGTAGAGAGTGGCTTTGGGGTGTTTTTATCTCAAGGAGATGGATTCTCAACACATGAGAAGGGAGCTCCTTGAACTGGAGGAGGAGGAAGAAGAAGAGAGGAGAGAGAGAAGAGTTATGATAGAATGAGAGCTTTTCATTTTATAACCATAACATAATAAGAAATGAATTATCAAAAATAATAATAATAATGTAAATGAAATAGTTGATGGATGGTTTGGAATGACCATTATCATTACACACATTAAATGATTTTGCTAGAATCAAAGAGCATCTTTGATATGTAATGATGATGGTCAAACTTTCAACTATGGTCAACTAGTCAACCTTGGTCAACAAGTCAACAAACCCAACCATGACACAATTTCATTTAATTAATATTATTAATTGATATATCATAAATCCATTAGGGTTTGGAAAAAGACGACTGTCAACTGTGCATACGCACCCGTTCCGAAACCCTAATGAAAATCCTCTTCCTCCGCCTCAATCAACTGTGTATACACACCCGCATTCTTGTTCCGAGGAACATGAATACTATGAGATAAAATCAACCCCAAAACATATACCAGTATCTGGCTCAAACCAGAGCTTGCTAGTAATATCTGTCCGGACTCCAAACGTGCACAAGTGCGCGGATGAGAACGAACCCTGTCGCAAAACCATGCGACCTCTACTCTGTTTTGCCCAGAGGCGAATAGCCCTCTGTGTGGGACTCTAAAGACTCGACACTACGCTGGCAGTGGGTTTAACCACAGACCGCAAGCGGCACTAGATGTGCGTAACGGTTCCCAGGTAGATGCCGATAAGAAGACTGACGAGGTGAACCCCATCTGAACTCCTACTGAGTCTGAATGTGACAGTCTCCGTACAGTCCGGTCTGTTCGTCTGATACATCGAATGTTGGTCCTAGGGGGCGGTAAACGTCAGTCCCCTAATAGCGGTACAAGTCATGTCGGAGTGAAGCCCAAAACACCCTGAGATAACACTGGAAGCCTACCAGTATATCTCGCTTGCCCTGGCCAGGGACTACTCGTGTAATGGCTCTCCTAGACACAGCGCGATGTCAACCCCCAATACCGGGAGAGACGAATCCTATCTAACCGTCACTGCCTCTAAGTGCTTCGGGACTGCACCCAACTACCACCTGTTTGCACGACTCCTTTGAGCCGTGGTAGGGTAGTAATCAAAATACAGTGGGAACACACTCGAGGCGAAGTGCCAGTGTCAAGTCAGCGGACTAAGCTGTACTCATGTCACCTGGGAACTGATAACTGACGATAGGTATAATACCAACTTGTCAGTTCTCGACGAGTCCTGTCCAGTGTACTCGTAACCTAACGAGCACCCGCATACTATCTTAAGTACGACGTACTGACGGCTGTGGGACAGACCGTCTCCCACACTGGGATGGGAAGCGCATGCGCCAGTCTACTCCGGAGTATCGATGCCCTGTCTCGATAGTCCTGCGACTAGGGACCTGTATAAGGATGTGCTTATAGATTACCCAGCCCCCACTAGTGTGACTGCCATCACAACGCTGGTAATCAAGCAAAGATCCTAAGGGCTCCACTAATGCGTATAGGTGATATGATAAAATAAACACATGTACACATTGAAGTAGAAACAAACCAAGTAGCATACTACTATTTTGAGCAAGATTGTATATACAAGGTGAATATCCCAAGCTTCCATTAAGTAATATACAAACCAGTATGATACAGTAATGGCCTCTAGGGCATATACACTAACAATCTCCCACTTGCACTAAGGCCATGTACTGGCGTATCGAAGACCTATCATCTCGATCAGCCGCTCGAACTGTGTCTGGGGCAGGGCCTTGGTGAATGGATCTGCAGTGTTTTCTTCTGAAGCAACCTTCCGAACCTCGATCTCCTTGCGATCCACGATCTCTCTGATCAGGTGATACCGCCTCAAGATGTGTCTGGATCTCTGATGGGACCTGGGTTCCTTCGCTAAAGCTATAGCCCCGTTGTTGTCGCAATACAGAGGTATTGGGTCAACAATGGACGGAACCACCTGAAGTTCTTTCAAGAACTTCCTCATCCAGACAGCTTCTTTTGCGGCATCAGATGCAGCGATGTATTCCGCTTCCATCGTCGAGTCTGCAACGGTTTCCTGTTTGGAACTCTTCCAACTCACCGCCCCTCTATTGAGGGTAAAGACAAAACCCGACATGGACTTGGAATCATCCTTGTCACTCTGGAAGCTGGAGTCAGCAAAGGCATCGATCTGGAGGTCTTTTCCGCCATACACCAAGAACATCTCCTTAGTCCTTCTCAGGTACTTGAGAATGTTCTTTACCGCTATCCATTGTTTCTCCCCACGGTTTGACTGATACCGGCTTACCACACTCAGTGCATAAGCTACATCCGGTCTGGTACACAACATCGCATACATTATAGAGCCTACCGCAGAAGCGTAGGGTATAATAGACATGCGATCCCTCTCCAAATCAGTCTTGGGAGACATCTCTTTAGAGAGGGTGATCCCGTGACAAGCCGGTAGGTTACCGCGCTTGGAATCTTCCATACTGAATCTTTTCAGTATGGTGTCGATGTATCTGGACTGTAAAAGTCCTAATATCCTCTTGGATCTATCACGATGGATCCGGATCCCCAGGATGTATGAGGCATCACCCAGGTCTTTCATGGAGAACCTGTGCGACAAGAACCCCTTGACAGATTGTAGCATAGGAATGTCATTTCCTATTAAGAGAATGTCATCCATGTATAAAATGAGGAATACTACAGTTCTCGCTACAAATCTACTATAGATGCATGGTTCATCTGGATTTTTGATAAAGCCAAATTCCTTGACCGTCTCATCAAAACAGATGTTCCAACTCCGCGATGCCTGCTTTAGTCCATAAATGGACTTAAGCAACTTGCACACCTTTCCGCTGCTCCCACTCTGAATGAAACCCTCTGGCTGGTCCGTATAGACACACTCCTCTAAATTTCCATTTAGAAAAGCGGTTTTTACATCCATCTGCCAAATCTCATAATCGTGGAAAGCAGCAATGGCAAGAAGGATCCGAATGGATTTCAGCATAGCCACTGGAGAAAAGGTTTCGTCATAGTCCAAACCAGGTCTTTGACGGAAACCCTTTGCTATAAGTCTAGCTTTATAGGTCTCAACCTGTCCATCTACACCAATCTTCCTTTTGAAGATCCACTTGTATCCTAGGGTTTTACTCCGTCTGGAGCAATGTCCAATGTCCATACTTTGTTTGTGTACATGGACTCCATTTCGATCCGCATTGCATCCAGCCATTTTACCGAGTCAACGCTCTGAACGGCCTGCTGGAAGCTAGTAGGCTCATCATAATCTATGATGCAATCCTCTCTATCCCCATCTATGAGAAAACCGTAGTATCTCTCGGGCGGATGAGACTGCCTACTACTCCTGCGGAGTGGCGTAGGAATGTCCTGTTCTTTTGAAACTACTGGCTCTTCCAAGCTTTCAGTAATAGCTTGTGGTTCTGGAATTTCTTCCAGTTCTATTGCGCTCCCACTTATCTGGGTTTCCAAAAACTCAGTTTCCAAGAAGCGGGCATGTTGAGAAACAAAAACCTTTTGTTCCTCAGCGGAATAGAAAAGATACCCCCTGGAGTTCTTTGGGTATCCCACAAATTTACACTGTACTGAACGTGCCTCGAGCTTGTCCGCATGCTGCTTTTTTACAAAAGCTGGACATCCCCATATCTTAAGGTACTTAAGACAGGGTTTCTTCCCACTCCACATCTGATATGGAGTGGTAGGCACAGTCTTGGTGGGAGCCTTGTTCAAGAGATATGCAGCTGCTTCTAGTGCATAACCCCAGAAAGATCGCGGTAACTCAGCCTTACTCATCATGGAACGAACCATATCCAATAGGGTTCGATTCCTCCTTTCCGATACACCGTTATGTTGCGGAGTGTATGGAGGAGTACGCTGAGAGAGAATTCCATTCTCTTTTAAATAGTTCAGGAACTCGGCACTCAAGTATTCTCCACCTCGATCCGATCTTAGAATCTTAATACTTTTGCCTGTTTGTTTTTCAACTTCATTCTTGTATTCGCGAAATTTCTCAAAGGCCTCGGATTTGTGCTTCATCAAGAAGACATGTCTATACCTAGAGAAATCATCAGTGAAAGTAATGAAGTACGAATAACCGCTTCGCGCATGTGTAGACATTGGACCACACACGTCACTGTGTATGAGTCCCAAGAGCTCGCTTGCTCTTTCTCCGTGTCCAGTGAACGGAGTCTTAGTCATCTTTCCCATAAGACAAGATTCACAAGTGGCATAAGACTGATACTCGAACGGATCCAAGTATCCCTCTTTATGTAACTTAGTCAACCGTGTCTCATTGATGTGACCCAGTCTACAATGCCATAAGAAAGCCTGATTGATATCTGGAGACTTTCTTTTGTGTGTATTCTGGACATTGAAAATCTGTGGTTGGTTTAATACGTATATACCATTGCTCAGTGTACCTGACCCAATCAGAACTTGATTAAGGTGAATGTTTACAACATTACTTACAAACGCAAATTCATAACGTTCTTTAGAAACCAAAGATACAGAAATGATATTACAAGTTGCGTTGGGTACAAAAAAGCAATTACACAAAACCAAAACATGCCCATCTGTCATTCCCAGGTGATAGTCCCCCACGGCCTTAGCATCCATGCTAGCTCCGTTCGCAACTCTGAGGGTCATGTCACCTGCCTTCAAAAACCTACGGTTTCTCAACGCCTGCAAAGAATTACACATATGAGATCCTGATCCGGTATCCAATACCCAGGAAGTAGAGTTTATCGAAAGACAGTTTTCAATAACATACACACCTGAAGCTGAAGCCGCAACCTGCTTCAGTTCCTGTGTCCTGGCTTTCCAAGCCCTGCAATCTTTCTTCCAGTGTCCACTTTTATGACAATAGAAGCATTCTTCTTTACCCACAAGCTTCCCTGCTATCTTTGTTGCCTTTCCCTTTCCCTTCGTATCCACTTTACTAACACCGCCCCTTGGTTTGGCGGGGGTTTTCTTCTTCTTTCCCTTGGCTTTCGCCTTGGTCCTAGAAGAAGAAGATCCTCCTACAAACAAAGTGGGTATTTCCCTACCTTTCTGTAGGGTGCCCTCTGCGCTCCACAGCATGTTGAGGAGTTCTGAAAGTTCAACTTCTTTTTCTTGTAAGTTGAAGTTCAGTATAAACTGGGCGTAAGTGGAAGGAAGGGACTGGAGAATCAAGTCTGTATAGAGCTCACTCTCCAACGTGGTCCCAAGTTCTGCGAGTTCCACAATGTAGCCAATCATCTTAAGCACGTGTTCCGCTACCGATGATCCGACGGCCAATCTTGCCGAAAATAACTTCTTCGACATTTCGTATCTTGCGATACGAGACTGCTCTCCATACAGTTCTTTTGTATGGAGAAATATGGATTCCAGGTCCATATTCTCGTGCCTCCTCTGATGTTCGTTGTCCATAGAGGCAAGCACGAGGCACTTGGCCTTCGCGCAATCAATCTCCCAAGTCTTACGGATTTCCTTATCCGCGACGCTGGAGGTGGGACCTGGGACGGTGGGAGCTTTGGTGGTAAGAAGATACCCCAGCTTGTCATAAGTGATTGCCATTTTGACATTCCTGAGCCAATCTTTGTAGTTTGGCCCTGTCAGTATGTTTTTATCTAGAAGTAACTTAAGTCCAGTCATGTTGATTGGTCGCTGCAATTAGGAGAGAGAGAAGAAACACTCAGCACGATGCTCTTGCAAGTTTAGAATGGTTTTTAATTTGTCTAAACAGGATGGCTCCCACTGTCTCTCGAATCCCTCCTCAAACCATAAAGGAAGAATTAGCCGGGATCAATCCCACCGCACAATACTTGCTGAACCGTTTAGCCAGGCCAGTGTCGGTACTTCGAGGGAGGTTTTCCAACGCTTTCGCGAAGTTCCTTAATTTAAGAACCTCTTTTCCCTGGGAGCGTAGCCCCGCTAACACCTTTCTTGACACCTACTAGGTTTATAGCATTGATCGTTTAGTGAGAAATTTCCCGAGGAGTAGCATATACTCACAGTAGGATCGGGATCCAAATATCATTGCGTGACGAAAATGAAGGAACCCTACCATAATCATCACACTCCAAATGGTATGCAAATCTAGCATGTTTCAGTACTTATGAAACTCCCGATGTGGATTTTTGCCCCATGCTCTTATGACCTTGACGAAGGTCAACAAATCATAAGTCACATGTCAAGTTCTGCCCGTCATTTTCATAGTTAATTTGAACCCACCCGTATATACCCTTGACGAAGGTCAACAAGGTAATACGACTGTCCCAAACCAACGCATCTATCTATGCTATATATGAACACCCAACAGCTACCAATCACTATGCCTTGACGAAGGTCAACAAACATAGCTTGAATACTATTGAATATTCATACGAAACGACGGAGGGCTACGAATGGTTTTGGCTAAACCGTGAACGTAGTGAACTTGATATGATCGATGGAACGAGATAGCTTTTAAAAGGAGTGGCTCAAGCTCCGCATTTAAAAGTTGGTTTTGAAAAGAACCGAGTGGTTTTTCGAAAGTGTTCCAACGACTTTTCCTTGGTTTATTATCTTGCATTAGTTCTTTTAATGCGTGATATTCTTGCATTAGTTCTTTTAATGCGTCCCATCATTTAATCCTACCATTGCAGAAAACAACCAAAATATGACGTACGCTTATGCCATTCGCATTCGCCACGGGGCCCCGTCATCACCCGTTAGGTTACTTAACTAACGACAGAGCGGGGGCTGGGCTAGCGCGGCTGTAAAACATAAGCAACGCCTAAATAGTTATAAATATATAGCAATGATAGACATTACAGATCACAGATGAATACATTGGATATACTAGGAATCCGCAATCCTTTCGAGCCTGCAACGAAAAGCGGATTACACGATCGCGGTGAATAGCCAATACCCCACCCAAGACCCCTACGGGTGCGGCAAACTATCCGCCAAGTACCCGAAGTGGAGCAACCTCCCTCAACGCCGTGAGTAGGCCACTCGGCACATCGAGATACCCGGTACTTTATGCACCCCTCCATGGGTCTATCCTAGGAGCAAAAACAGTAAAAAGAATTATACAATGACGGCTACAACCCCGACCCGGTTGTGCGGCCATACAAATAATAATATTACATCAATTTACATTTTACAATGAATGAAAGAAAAAGAAACACTCATCTCACATTCACCCCGGCTATTCACCCGCGACAGTCCAACGCATTCATATACACAAACCATCATCAAACACAGATCACAGATATGTATAACCCCGACTAATCGACATATAGCGATTAGCCGACGTTCAATACATATAAACATCACAGATATAACCATTATAGTCAAAGTGTAGTGAAGTTCGATAAAAATATGGATTTATAGGCCCCCAAAAACAAATTTCTTTTCTGGAAAACCTGGGCACAAATAAACCATCTGAAAAATCCCAAAACCTTACCAGAAGAACACTGCACAAAACCCGATCACGAGAGGATCCCAAACGGCGGCGGTTCCGCAGCAAATGCATACCTATCGCCGCGGAACCGCGGTGGTTTGAGGGATCAGGCGACCGTTTTTGGTGGGTGTTTTCACAAAACCCTGAGCCGATTTTAGGAGTAAAACTTTTTATTTTTAGAGCACAAAAAATTTCAACAGAAAGTTAGGGTTTTGATTTCCCAGTTTTTGCGATTTTTCTGATCAAACTTCCATACACTTTACTACTAAGCTAGTTTAAGTTTAGTAAGGCTCTGATACCACTGTAAGTCCACGTTGCCAACCCCGGTTCTTGCGGGGAGGCGGAAACGGTATAAAAATCAAATTTTTAGCGCATGGGGCAACATGGACTAACAAAGTCAGGATCTTTTCCAAACTAAACTAGCAAGAAAGCTAAAGAGAGTTAGCTACTCGAAAAGAGGTTATACCTAACTTGAACTCCTTCTTCTTGAAACCTTTGTAGGGGTTGATGGTGCTTTCCTCGTCGCCTTCTTCCGTCAAAGATGGATCCACCTGAGGGTTCAACCTTCGGGCTCTTTCTCGAACTTTGAGTGAACTAGGATCTTTTGCTTGCTAAACCTCTAACCCTAGAGTGAGTAGAGAGTGGCTTTGGGGTGTTTTTATCTCAAGGAGATGGATTCTCAACACATGAGAAGGGAGCTCCTTGAACTAGAGGAGGAGGAAGAAGAAGAGAGGAGAGAGAAGAGTTATGATAGAATGAGAGCTTTTCATTTTACAACCATAACATAATCAGAAATGACTTATCAAAAATAATAATAATAATGTAAATGAAATAGTTGATGGATGGTTTAGAATGACCATTATCATTACACACATTAAATGATTTTGCTAGAATCAAAAAGCATCTTTGATATGTAATGATGATGGTCAAACTTTCAACTATGGTCAACTAGTCAACCTTGGTCAACAAGTCAACAAACCCAACCATGACACAATTTCATTTAATTAATATTATTAATTGATATATCATAAATCCATTAGGGTTTGGAAAAAGACGACTGTCAACTGTGCATACGCACCCGTTCCGAAACCCTAATGAAAATCCTCTTCCTCCGCCTCAATCAACTGTGTATACACACCCGCATTCTTGTTCCGAGGAACATGAATACTATGAGATAAAATCAACCCCAAAACATATACCAGTATCTGGCTCAAACCAGAGCCTGCTAGTAATATCTGTCCGGACTCCAAACGTGCATAAGTGCGCGGATGAGAACGAACCCTGTCGCAAAACCATGCGACCTCTACTCTGTTTTGCCCAGAGGCGAATAGCCCTCTGTGTGGGACTCTAAAGACTCGACACTACGCTGGCAGTGGGTTTAACCACAGACCGCAAGCGGCACTAGATGTGCGTAACGGTTCCCAGGTAGATGCCGATAAGAAGACTGACGAGGTGAACCCCATCTGAACTCCTACTGAGTCTGAATGTGACAGTCTCCGTACAGTCCGGTCTGTTCGTCTGATACATCGAATGTTGGTCCTAGGGGGCGGTAAACGTCAGTCCCCTAATAGCGGTACAAGTCGTGTCGGAGTGAAGCCCAAAATACCATGAGATAACACTGGAAGCCTACCAGTATATCTCGCTTGCCCTGGCCAGGGATTACTCGTGTAATGGCTCTCCTAGACACAGCGCGATGTCAACCCCCAATACCGGAAGAGACGAATCCTGTCTAACCGTCACTGCCTCCAAGTGCTTCGGGACTGCACCCAACTACCACCTGTTTGCACGACTCCTTTGAGCCGTGGTTGGGTAGTAATCAAAATACAGTGGGAACACACTCGAGGCGAAGTGCCAGTGTTAAGTCAGCGGACTAAGCTGTACTCATGTCACCTGGGAACTGATAACTGACGATAGGTATAATACCAACTTGTCAGTTCCCGACGAGTCCTGTCCAGTGTACTCGTAACCTAACGAGCACCCGCATACTATCTCAAGTACGACGTACTGACGGCTGTGGGACAGACCGTCTCCCACACTGGGATGAGAAGCGCATGCGCCAGTCTACTCCGGAGTATCGATGCCCTGTCTCGATAGTCCTGCGACTAGGGACCTGTATAAGGATGTGCTTATAGATTACCCAGCCCCCACTAGTGTGACTGCCATCACAACGCTGGTAATCAAGCAAAGATCCTAAGGGCTCCACTAATGCGTATAGGTGATATGATAAAATAAACACATGTACACATTGAAGTAGAAACAAACCAAGTAGCATACTACTATTTTGAGCAAGATTGTATATACAAGGTGAATATCCCAAGCTTCCATTAAGTAATATACAAACCAGTATGATACAGTAATGGCCTCTAGGGCATATACACTAACACTCCCATCCCCCCCCCCAAAAAATATCATTTCCAATTAATCAAATAAAATAAACCAAACCATACTTTGCTCCATGCTTTGACCATGCATAACACTATGCAAATGCCACCTCACACCCTCCACCTCATTATTAAACAAAATGAATTTCCATAAATGGAAAATCAAATAATGAGGTGGCAAAGCTTCTAGAAGCTATTCCGTATAAAATACGGAATACATCCCGGTACATGCATCGAAATACATATACGCGTATTCGTACCAAAATACGAATAGCCGAGAGAGAAAAACGAATAGTGAACAATAATACTAGAATACGTATATACAAATACATATATAAATTATTAAATCAAGATCCGATTTAATAATCCGGCTTAATCCTAAGCCGCTAGTATTATCAACCGTCCGATTAAAGTCTGCGCAGCACTTGCACATATTTAATCGGACACCTGTATGTATCAACATACCTCATGTACACCATATCGCCTGAACCGTGAAAACCCTCTATGTGGAACTCTAAAGACTCGTCAATACGCTGGCAGTGGGTTTAACCACAAGCACGTCAGCGGCACTAGCTGTACATAACGGCTACCCAGGTATTGAGCGAAAGGAAGGCCGATGAGCAAACTCATCCTGAACCCCTACTGAGCCTGTCAGTGACAATATCCGCACAGTCCGGTCTGTTCGTCTAGGAGTATCGCATATCGAGTCTAGAGGGGTGGATAAAGTCAGACCCCCAACAACGCGATATTTAGTGTCGGTATGAAACCCATCACCACCAAAGCAACTATCGATCCTGGATCGGTAATTCTCGTCCACCGTGGCCACGGATTTATGGTGATGGCCATCCGTACACAATGCGACATTAACCCCCAATACCGGGAGAGACGAATCCCCGACGATCCGATCACTGCCTCCATGTGGCTTGGGACTGTACCCAACTAAAACCTGTTTGCACGACTCCTTTTGAGCCGTGGCAGGGTAGTAATCAAAGTACAGTGGGAACTCACACGAGACAAATGACGATCTCAGGTCGACAGAGTAACCTGTACACATGTCACCTGGGAACTGCTATCTTACAATAGGTATAATACCAACTAGCAGGTTCCCGGCGAGTCCTTCCACTGTACTCATAACACAATGAGCACCTGTATACTATCTTAGGTGAACAAACTAACACCAATGGCTTGTGAGACCTGGCCACCGCCCCTCGTCGGGGTCTCGATCAGTATACACTAGTCTACACTGGAGTATCGATGCCCGGTCTCGATACTCCCACGACTAGGGACATTTAAGGATGTGCTTATAGACCCCCAGCTCACACGTATGTGATCGCCATCATAATGCTGGCAGTCAAGCAAGAATCCTTTTGGCTCTATCAACACGTATATGATGATAAAGACAAACCAGATAGCATACTATCATCTTGAGTAATACTGTTTCATCGGTATAGGTCCTGCCTCAATCATCATAACCATAAGTCCGCGACTATGATAATTGCCTTGAGGGCACTATAGCCAACAATCTCCCACTTGCACTTAAGGCCAATTATTGCGATGTCGCATACTCACAGCCCGTGTGATACCGAACACCCAACTTCTCTACTAATCAGTTTCGCAAAGCCCGTTTGCAAAAATGATTGCGTTCGAGAAATAGCCTCAGTAAGTGGATCCGCTCCAATGTTTCTTTCTGTATCTCTCCATATCTCAACTTCACGGAGAAAACTATCTCCCGAAATGAGCAATACTTGTCTTAGAATTTGTCTGGATATCTGATGGGACCCAGTTCACAAATGAACTCTAAATCCAGCAAACTACTTAGACTGTATCGTCCACTGAATTTAATCAGTAACATGCGCCATGCCTTCCACAGTATCTGCTTGGACCATCGGTCCAACATACCGTCCCTCAAAAGAGGGAAAAACTATAACTCTGACAGACACTCTGTCATCCAGGTCACCTTGGAAGCCTGAAATGATAATCGTCTCCCGAAGGAGGCTGCCTTAATCATTTCCCAAGAACATCCATTTATGCTCAATAACTGCTTCCCAATGTTTCTCCAGGATTTGGATTAATATATCTGCTTATTGAATCTAGTGCAAAAGCAATATCCGGTGTGGTACTCGATATTTCATGATTAACTCAATTGCCTAAGCAAGTGATATGCTAATCATGCATGTCCCTCTCCCCTTTAGTCTGTAAGACACCTTTAGAGAGGTTGACTCCATCATCTGCAGGTACACCACCAAGCCAGGAGTCGTCCATTTAATGTCAAAGTACTCAGATTAGGATACTTCCCAAATCTAGATCTAAAACCATAGATCTAGTAACCAGAAACCCTGATATTACATCCATATCCTATGTGGAGAAACAACTTTGTGACAACCACAATATATAACCGATCGTAGTATAGGAATATCTCTTCCTATCAAGTGCATGTCATCCCAATACCTGGACATCACTTTCTACTACCTTCTTACCAGACCCATCTCCTATTCTGATGAGGTCAAAGCCTATGACTGTCACATCAAAATTAGATGATCTATTTCCGCTATACTTGCTTTAGTCTATAAATATACATAAGCTACTTGCCCACTATGCTTCCGCTGCTCCCACTAACTACAACAATCCTCTGGCAGAGTCATATACACTTGCACTTCTAAAGCTAGTTTAGAACGACACTATACTCATCCTCCTGCCGGGTCTTATAGTCTAGAACAGCAGCAATGGCAAGTTTGGGTAAACAAGAACCTCCCTGTCACCGTCTCTGAGAAGACCGAAGTATCTCTCGGGTGCCTGAGGTTTCCCACCAAATCTGTGGAGTGGCTAATGGAACGTCGAAACTAATTGAATCGTTAGGTTCTATTAAATCATCAGTGATCGTTTGTAGTTCTGGAATCACTTCCAGTTCTACCATACTCCCACTTTTATTTTTCTGAAAAAGTCCATTTTACTAAAATTGTGGCGAGTCAAGAACAATATAAATATTGATCTTCCTGATGGTAGAAAATTAACCCTCGTCAAAGCCCGGGATAACCCAAAAACAACCATTACTGAAACGTGCCTTGAATTTATCCGGATTCTGGTTTTAAGCATCAGCCGGACAACTCCCTATATCTTAACATCGTTAAGACATAAATTGATTCTATATAAATCTAATATAGAAACAAAAGCACTAATTTAATTGGAACCAGATTCAAAATCATGCATCTGTCTCCAGTGCATATCAACCAGATGGATAAAGGACAATCAGCATTACTCACCTAGGAGTGCATCCATATATGAGTAACCTGAAAAAGAAGCATGTTCTTAAAACCATTACTATTAAGTGAATACCAAATACAAGTATCTACATCTTTGACTTCCTCGAAGAATCCTGATACTTACAACAAATGGTTCTCTGCTTTATTCTTATACCTATAACTTCTGAATATCTGGACCTTGCATTTCAACGAAATACATGTCCAGAACTGGAGAAGTCATGAGTAAACAGAATATAGTACGAGTACCAACCCATTTGTCCTAACGGACACTGGACAACATACAATACTTTGTATAAGTCCCCTGAGTTCAATAACTCAAACTCTGTGCGTCGTAGGTTGAAAAACTGTACTTTGGTTAAGAAGAGTTACACCGCTGTTTAATGCACCTTACCTAATCACCAGCTCAATATAGGTAAATGTCAGAGACATAATATCAAAAAGTTATATCTCACTGTATAAAATAAATGTACAGATATATCAGTTTGAAATTGGTGCATAACAACGGATATTCAAAACCAAATATTTGCCATCCGGCAAAATCTAGATGATTTCCTCAAATATCACCAATTACAACGAATTCCGATATAATGAGGATCTAATCACCCAATTCACAATATCTTACTCCCACTCACCATCCGTAATAACATGCAGATGTGAGAAACTGATCTGGTAAATACATACCCTGGAGTTAGATTCCAATTGGGAAAACAGTTTTCAATTAACATCGCACAGTGAAACTGAAACATGAAAATGTTTCAAAAAGAGGTTAACTGGTATTCCTAGTAACGCCTCTTCCACTATCCTGATTCACAATAGTAACCATATACTTTCCTGCCCTCTCTGCAATCCCTTTATTATGTCTTTACTTATTACCTTCTGTACACCTCTTTTACCCTAATTAGTTTTCATCATTCCCTACCTTTCGGCACCAGCCTAAGATTTGAAAGAAGACTATCCAATAAGTGTAATAGGTGTACTCTCTTAATCCTAGGAGCCCTCGCAACCTGAGAGAAGGTAAAGAGAAAAGACATCTGAATAATCCTATTCTTTTTCTTCTGAACCAGAATCCATCCTCGAAAAAGTTCCTTCGAGTTCATATGTAACTATACGATAGATTTATCCAATGGAAGTGGATATCCGTAGTGATACGGAGTGTCCTAAAGAAGTGCAAAGTGGATGTAGGAGTGGCAGGGGTATACATGGTCTTTGTCGTGAATGAAAGTGATTGCAATTTTCTTTGCCATTATTCCAATCCCTTTATATGTCTTTACTTATTACCTTCTGTACACCACAGTTAAGCTTGTTGGTTTTCTTCCTTCCCTACCGTTTGGCACCAGCCTAAGGTTTGGAGGAATACTATCCAATAAGCTTAATAGGTGTACCCTCTCCTAATCCTAGGAGCCCTCACAACCTGAGAGAAGGTAAAGGGAAAAGACAACCGAATAATTATATTCAATCTCTCCAGAACCAGAATCCATCCTCGAAAAAGTTCCTTCGAGTTCGTATGTAACTATACGATGGATTTATCCAATGGAAGTGGATGTCCGTAGTGATACGAGGTGTTCTGGAAAAAAAAAACAAAGGTGGTATAGAAGTGGCAATGATGTATGCGATACCGTGACATTCCAAAAGCCAAAGTGTTTTAAGAAGGTTCGGTCAACTTGGTTTTATAAGTTTTAGTCAAAGGTCGAGTCATAGTCGCAGCCAGAAAGAGAGAGAAGAAACACTCAGCGTGCACTCTAACCTAGATCAGAATGGTTAATCATTTTATCTAATCTGGATGGCTCCTACTATTACCTTGAATTCTCTTCCAAACCCAAAAGGAGAATTAGTCGGAATCACCCGAGGAGTAATCCTACTCATCAGTGGGAATCGGGATCCAACTATCATCGTATGATAACTTGATGGAAGCCACTCAAGTTACCACACTTCAGAAGGTATGCGCAAGCCTGGCAAGTTTCCTGTATGTTTGAAACTCCCGATGTGTGTTTTTACCCCTAGGACCCAAGTGACCTTGACTGAGCCAACATATCAAAGGATCCTAGTCAAGTTCAACCCGTCACTATCTTGATTGCATTAGACCCACCCGCACGAGTCCTTGACTGAGACAAAATGACCGTACGACTGTCCTAACCTGTAACATTTTAAAAATAATTAAATAATTAATTAAATAAATAAAACCGTTTAAGTGAATTTTATAATTTTCGGTAAAGTAAAACGTAGTTTTCATGAAACTAAACCGTAATTATTTTTCACTATAAATTTAAAAATACCTATTTTAATTATTTTATTACTATTAAATGGTGTTTATTTAGCCACTTATAAATTTTTAGTTTAATTAAATATTTTTCTTAAATTAATTATTTTAAATATTAACATAAGCTTTATTTTTACACTAAATTAGTATAAATTACAAATTTGAATAGGTTTAATTAGCAAAAGTGAACCATTACATATTAGAATCAAGTGTGTTTCATGCAAAATTTATTTTCAAAATTTTACAATGGTTCTAGACCATTCTAGGTCAAATGGAGTGAAGAAAATAAAGAATTTTTAAATAAATTCATGAAAAGACTTAATTATGTGATATTTTTGTGAAACCTTCTACACTTTTCTTCACCTTTTCTCACTCTCCTCTCTTTTCCTCACCTCATAGCTGGCCTCACCACCATGGGCAGCCCCAAAAATTTTCCCCCATCATTTTTGTATTAAAAATCATCAAAATTCATCAAAAATTCAATAAAAACCCACAAAATCCTAATTAATTCCTACCCTCTATTCTTTGCTCATCTTTACATGGATTTTGGAGATGGAAAGTATTCATTTTAGAGGCTTATTTTCATGTTTGGATTTCATGTTGTGGAGGTATAAATCTTCTTCTTTTGATTTATTGTTATTAGATGTTTCATTTAAGCATAATTAGATTTAATAAATAATTTCTATCTACAAGTTTTAAAATTCAAGTTAGGGTTTATAAAATTAATTTATGGTTTTTATTAATTAAGTAGGGTTATAATAACTAGTTTAACATTTTTAGAAGTGGAAAATCTTGTATGGATGATATATTGTAAATTGTTTATCCAAAATTGTTTAAACTAATCCATTTTGCAAACTAGATTTCTATATATTGTATATATTGGTGAGATAAAATTCCAATTAATGTTTGTAACACTATATTGTGGTTTTAATGAGGATATTAACTTGTTAGTGGAATGAAAAACTTAAATTGGTTACTAGTTTCTATTGATAATTGAAAAATACTAATAAAAATGCTATTTTTGCTAACTAGATTTTGGAAATTCTTAAATAAATGAGGTTTAAAATCTAAATTATGATTTCATTATATTTTTATCATCATGAATTGTAGTTTAATGCATTAATTCATGCAAAATCCAATTTAGATGTGATATTGTGAAATTTTCCTTAAAAGTATCGAAATCGGGCAAGTTTGCAAACTAGAATTTTCAAACTAATATAAATTAGGGTGTTAAAAATATAGTGATGGTTTATATAGTCTAGTTATGCTAATTAATGAATACTATGACCATTAGTGTCTTTTAAACATCAAGTTTTGAAGTAAAACGGTAAATTGGTGTTTTCAGGTTTTACGGAATGGACGATTTGATCGATTTTTAGGGTTTCGATGAATTAAATCATGTTTTATATTATAAGTAATGAGTTTTATAACTATGAGTTGTTTGTTGATGCTTATCTCGATCAATCGGTGTTTGTGCGCCGATATCGAGCGATATTTGGTTCTTTTGCATGAGCGGGACATAGGTTTTAAGCTATGCATGTTTCGTGCGTCGTTTTGATGTTGTCCGTGATTCAGTTTACGATATTATATGTGTTTGCGTATAGGTACCACTCACGTGGACTGCGGGCGATGAAGAAGAGGATGGCGACACCGTCTTCGGCAGACAAGGACCAGGTGAGTAGATGTATATCTACGGGGGGAAGTCGGGTGGATGGCGTTTAGCACCCCCAAAATCATAGAATAGGGATAGTACTTATTGTCATTAGGAAGCCAGACGTGACCTTAGAATTTCGGTGAGTAGGATCCTAGTAGTGACCTTAGGTTGGACTAGATTGATTTAGAAAGACCTTACCAGAGGATGAATATCTTGGAGGAGACTCGTAGGTTTCAGGTAGATACACGCACGCACACACTGAGACTCGACGTGGAGTATACGTGTATGTGTATATATATATAGGACTAGGTGTAGATATATATATATATATATATACACAATACGTATATGTGATACAAGGATGTGATATGATACACGGGGATGAAACAATAACTGGGCTTGATGCCGTGATTCTTGGCTATACAGTCGTGTTATGATGTTAGCGGATTATTAGAAAATGAGATAATGGATTTGTATACATGAACAATAATAAAGGGTGGTGATGATATTGAAGTACATGGGACTCTAAAATAGAACCCGGACTGTAACCTATGCTTGAAAGTCTAATATGATATATGTGTGACTTGATTACGATATCATATAGGTGTTACTTGATTACGATATGATATATACATATATGTGACTTAATCACGATTTGACATATGTGACTTGATCAAGATATGATATATGTGACATGACATTTCTGAGGATAAATTAACGCTGTATATTTATGCTGGCAATGATATATGATTGATGTATGCGATTACAGTATAGCACCTTGAGCATGACATGTGTTGATAATGATATTATACGAATGATGAGACACGTAGGTGATACTTGACCCGTACCCCGATATTGGGATGCCGTATGATGGGCTTTACCGTACGAAGTATAGATATGATGATTGATCCGCACTCTTGATTCGAGGAAGTCGTACTATGTACGTGACGCTATTAAGGCTGGATCGTCAACTATTAGAGATATGGATTCAGACTTTTGGTGTACTCCTATTTCTTATCGACTAGTTTCTTAGGTTTAGTTCCTTAGGAGGTTAGATGGACACTAGTTTAGGCTCGAGTCATATAGTTGTAGTTATACTTGTATATCACAGATGAGTGATTATTACACATCCGTCTTTACATTCATACCGTAATCATAATGGTGCATGTTCATTCATATGTTTCTATAATCAGAATAAAACTTTGCCTGCTAGGACACCAGCACCATTACCGATGATGCGCATATTCCACACACACTTATTTGCCGGCTCACACACATCATCATCGGTAATTTCTATGTCACGTACATTTTAGATCATATTATCTTTTATTGATAGAATCAGCTAACAGCTAGATCGATATAATATTGTGATTACTCTCTGGTGTTAGTATAGATATGGTATTTATTACTCAGACATTTCATGCATTCGCATTTTCATGTTATCATGCAGTATTATGGGGCATATGCCGACACTTATCATATACTTACTCATGATTTTGGGATTTTGTATTTTTATGAGATTTCTGGATTTTTGGGGGAACACCGCAAGAATATATAAAAACTTCTCTCTCTCTCCTCCTCTCTTTTTAAAACTAAGATGCGTTTTTCTCGTAATGTATGTGTCGTCCACCATGAGATTTTATGTTTTCTGTTGGATTTCGAGATCCGATTCGAGGAGTGTATGAACCGTCTCGGGTATATGGTGGGCCCGGTATGGTACCCCGGGGCAAGAAGATTGAGTTGTAGACGATGAGCCTGGCAGGGGAGGACTACCTACCGGTGATGTCTGGCGCGGCGGATATCCGGAGGATACCGACCGTTGTCGTGAGATTTGATGATATGGGCCGATCCGGACTGACGGAGCCCGAGATATTAAGACTATGAGACATTGAGATTATGAGGTATTGAGACTTGAAATTTACATGTTTTGTGTCGATGCTTGACACGGATTTCCATGGATTTTATCGTTGATATTTCAGATTTCTATACACATTTTACTATGATAAAAGCTAAAGATTTCTTATACAGATATATCTAGATTTTAGGATTAGTTATTTTACATTCATGATGCATGCATACTCATTCACATGGCATAGTACTATATGAGGCACTGACACGAGCACGGAGCTTTTGCACTTACACGTAGCTTATTATCCTGTCTTACTTGATGATTAGTAGTATATTAGTATATTATTATGACCTAGGATAGCGTCGTGCATTCGATTTCTTTTCACAGATATCTTTTACCCACGAGTTGGCAACTCACCCCCGTTGTGCCAAATTTTATTACAGGTTGATGTACAAGGTTCTTTGGCAGTTTGCTGGCACATCATTTCATTCCGGGTGATTTGCACGGTAGGTTGGTTCACTTGTATCTGGACCGCCATTGTACTTTTATTATTTCATTTGTATCTAGAAAGCTCCATCAACCAAACTTGTATTACTTGTTAGTTTACTGGATCAGTTGTTTATTTCGACCTTAGAGCCGCGCTTGTGTTATTATGATATTTAGTGGTTTTGTTTTCTTTTAAGTTTTGAGCCTCGCCCTTTGGCGTTGTATACTATTGTGCATTGATGTGGTTGTTTCCGCTTTTTGGCGTAGAGCTAGCTCCCATTTGGGGATGCTTTTTATTGTTTGTATATATATTATTCTTGTTTGTACCCGTTTGGGGCCAGTTTTTACAAAGGAGACTCTGCCGAAATTTTTGAGAAAATTGGATGTTGCTTTTAAACTTGTTTTCTACATGTTTTCCTTTACTTCTTCTTCTTTTTATGGTTTAGATTTCTGGGCTTCGGCTTACTTAGGTTACGTTGCGCCTCTAGACGCTTCGTAATCTAAGTGCCGGTTGTTGGAGGTAGTGCCCTCAGAGTCAATTATTGGATCACAGGTACGTGATTGCAATGATTGAGGGAGGACCTATCCCGGTAGGACAGTCTTACTCGAGATGATAGTATGCTATCTGGTTTACCTTTATCATCGTGTACTGCTTTAGGTGACATGACACGTCGCTATTACACGTTGATAGAGCCCCTAGGATTCTTGCTTGACCACCAGCAGTATGAGGGCGATCATATAAGTGGGAGCTGGGGGTCTACAAGCATATCCTTAAAAGGTCCCTAGTCGTGGGAGTTTCGAGACCGGGCATCGATACTCCATTAGTAGACTAGTGTATACAGTCGAGACCCCGACGAGGGGCGGTGGCCGGTCTCACAAGCCACTGGTGTCAGTTGGATCACCTGAGATGTATACAGGTGCTCATTGGGTTATGAGTACACCGGACAGGACTCGCCGGGAACATGCTAGTTGGTCATATACCAGACGTCAGATGGCAGTTCCCTGGTGACATGTGTGCAGGTTAGTTCTTCGACCTGGGGATCGTCATTTGTCTCGTGTGAGTTCCCACTGTACTTTGATTACTACCCTACCACGGCTCAAAGGAGTCGTGCAAACAGGTTTTAGTTGGGTACAGTCCCGAGCCACATGGAGGCAGTGAGCGTATCTTCAGGGGTTCGTCTCTCCCGGTATTGGGGGTGAGGTCGTGCTGTGTCTAGGAGAGCCATTACACAAAGTCCTTGGCCAAGGCAAGGAGATTTACTGGTAGGTATTCCAGTAGTATCTCAGGGTGTTCTGGGCTACACTCCGACACGACTTGTACCGCTTTTGGGGGTCTGACTTTTAACAACCCCCTAGGCCCGCCATGCGATACTCATAGACGAACGGACCGGACTGCACGGATATTGTCACTGACAGGCTCAGTTGGGTGTCGGGGTGAGCTTCCTCATCGACGTCCCATTTAGTCAATAGCTGGTGGCCCGTCACGTATTGGCTTATACCTCTGACGTGCCAGTGGTTAAATCCACAGCCATAGTATTGACGAGTCTTTAGAGTCCGCCACACTTTCAGTTACTCAAGTTTCGGGCGAAACGCTGTAGAGGCCGTATGGAGATATGGCAGGGCCCGATCAGATACGTGCGGTATTGCACGGATCAGGATCGGACGGTTTGTACTAGTAGCCGTATAGGTATATGGCAGGGTTCGATCAGATACGTGCGGTATTGCACGGATCAGGATCGAACGGATATTACTAGCCGGCTTTGGTTTAAGCCGGTCCTAGTTTAGTACAGTGTAGATTTTGTCTCTTTGCATTTGTATCCGGACGGAATACAGATGCGGGTGTGTATGCACAGTATCGGGGTTTTCCTGTAATTTATTACGGGACCAGTTTTCTGGAGTTGCCAGTTTGCATTCCGTTCCGGCCGGTTTTCCTTTGTTCTTTCCCGGCCGGACTTTTCCGATGGAGGGGGTTATTTGCAATTGTGCAAATAACATTTGTGGAGGGGGTTTCTTGTAAAAGATTGATTATGATAGCTATCATTATCTTTTCCACCATACTTTTGTTTTTATTTGTGATATGAAAGGGTATGGTTTGAAAAAGGAAAAGCATGGTTGTATGTTTTCTTGTCTCTTGATGTGGTCACCTCTTTCATCTCCTACACTCACCTCCCTTCTTATGGTTGGCATTCTCACTTCCTCCACAATGATGATTCATTCTCACTTGAGGAAAGAAAGAACACTAGAGAGAAGAAAAAGAATGAGAGAGTTCATCTTTATTTTTGTGAGGAATTCTTCATCTCCTTCTTCTTCTTTTTATGGAAAAATGAAAGCACCATTTTTCCTAACCCCATCCCTCCATCATGGCAACTATCATAAACCCCAAAGTGAGACAAGTTTCCTACACTTCCTACAGCATATCTTGGACGCGTCGATTCGCCAGCTTCGCGTCCGAGTTGCCTCGGTATTGAGGTGGGAGCCCGTAAAAGCTACAGGCGATGTGGTGCCCCTTTCCGACGAGGAGGAGACGGACGAAGATCCCGCGAGGAGATCGGAGTGGAGATGAAGACCGGAGGACTTGGATCGTCGGTATATATCTCTTCCCCTTCTCTTTGTAGTTAGCTAGATTTAGTTTAATGGCCCGATCCGGTTAAAGTGCGCGGTGGTGCCGGTTTGCAAAGTCCGCAAAATTTAAGTTATTCACCGCTTCCGCATTCCGGCGTCGGATTGACGGCCGGGGCGCCGCCGTGCACTTACAGTGGTATCAGAGCCTCGCCATTAACTTCGTCTAGCTTTTGTGTAATGTGTTTTACGTTTCCGATCGAACAAAATCCCGAAAACCCGTATTTTTTCCCACATCAGTTTCTGTCGAATTTTTTTTGAGTCCAAAAATTTTTCAGGTTGTCTCAGAGTGATGTGCAGGGAATTCTAAGCATACTGTAAAAATTTGGTATGATGAACCCACTGTAGCACCGCGGAAGGGCGGCCAAAACCCTACTTTGGCCGCGCTTCCGCGGCAAGTTTGACTGTTCATTCTCCCAAAAGTTTGCAGTGTGTTTCTGAGTGATAATTGTGGTTTTTGGAATATTAAAATTGGGCCCAGGTTTTCTGTGGTTGCTACAGTTTTGTTTGGGGGCCCACTTGTTAATGTTTGATCAATCGGAAAAATTTTAAACACATTTTTCACAGTATTTACATTATATCTGCGACCGTGAATGTCACTCGATCGGTAAATCCGGTCTAACTGCTATAGCCCGGTTAGACGGATTTGCGAACGTGACTTTCACGTTGATGTTCTATGTATTTGCTGTGATGTTGCGGATCGGTCGTGGGGGATAGCCTGGATGCAATGCTAGTACTGTTTTGTTGTATTATGTACATTTGATATTGCGGGGCGAGCGTCCGACATGTGGACTGCCGTCACTGCCTGATTGTATTATTATTTTGGGGCACGACCTGGTTGCGGTCGATGTACCCGGTGTATGTATATTTTACTTTCTGTACTAGGATTACCCCGCGGAGGGGTGCACGGATAGCCGGGTTCTGGAGGGCAACAAGCCCGCATCTCATGGCATTGGGACGGAGGGGGCTTCACTCTAGGATTGACGGGCTATTCGCCGCACTCGTAGGGGGTACAGGTTTGACCCAGGAGGGGTGCCCAAGTTGCCGGATTCCGTGAAGTGCTGGGTGGTCCATTCACGGCGCTGAAGGGGGCTGCCTCGCTTCAGGTTTGGCGGGTGACTTGCCGCGCCCGTAGGGGTCTAGGATTTCATTGCACAGGCTATCCACACGACCAGGGGAACGTCGGGTTTCAGCGGCTCTGTGAAACCCGGGGATCCCAGATATCTGTATTGTTTCTGTGATGCTGTTCATTATCTGTGATGTTGCATTTCATTCACGCCTTGAGCGAATATAATATATTGGTATATATATTAGTAGATGTTGTATATGTTTTACATCCGCGCTAGTCCAGTCCCCGCTCTGTCGTTAGTTAGCTAACCTAACGGGTAATGACGGGACCCAGTGGCGAATGCGGATGGCATATACGTACATCAGTATATTTTCGTTCTTTTTGGTGTGATCAATTGATGGGACTGCATTGATTCGGATCAATGCAAAGTTAAAAACAAACCTAATCTGATGTTGTTGGAACACTTTTTCAAAAAGCTGTTATTGCAAGGACGTTTACTTTTGTTTTGCATCGTGGTATTCATTGGAATATCCTGCTCCTCAGTCGACGAGGCAAGGGCCGAGATCCCTTCACCGGGAGTGACCCCTTGGACAGAAGTTTGCGTCAGGGCATTAACTTCACTATAGCCGATTACTTTTGCTTTGCACCGTGGTATTCATTTGGAATATCCTGCACCTCATTCTACGGGGAAAGAGCCGAGATCCCTTCACAGGGAGTGACCTCTTTAGCAACGGTTTTCGTCACTATATTTTTTAAAAGCTATCCGTTCCTTCGACGATATCAAGTTCATTACGTTAAAGGTTTTCGCCAGAAACCATTCGTAGCCCTCCGTCGTTTCATATGGGTGGTCAATAGTATTCAAGCTGTGTATGTTGGCCAAAGTCAAGGCACAGTGATTGGTAGCTATTGGGGTATTCATATGCAGCATAGATAGATGCGTTGGTTTGGGACAGTCGTGCTGCCATTTTGGCCAAAGTCAAGGGTATGTACGGGTGGATTCAAATTAACCTGGAGAATGACGGGCAGAACTTGACATGTGACTTATGATATGTTGGCCAAAGTCAAGGTCATAAGAGCATGGGGCAGAAATCACATCGGGAGTTTCAAAAGTACTGAAACTTGCCAGATATGCGCATACCTTCTGGAGTGTGATACCGTGAGCGGATTCCGTCACGTTGTCATGTGATGAGAGTTGGATCCCGATTCCCACTGATGAGTTAGTTTACTCCTCGGGTGACCCCGACTAATTCTTCTTTTAGGTTTGGAGGAGAATTTGAGGTACAGTGGGAGGTTTCCAGATTAGATAAATTGGTGACCATTCTGATCTAGGTTAGAGTGCACGCTGAGTGTTTCTTTTCTCTCTCTCTCTTTGGCAGCAACCATTGACCCGACCCTAGACTATGACTCAGTGACCAAGTTGACCGAACCTTCTTAAACACCGGCTTTTGGATTGTCATAGTTGCAGACCTCATTGCCACTCCTACTTTTACCCTTTTCTCCAGGACACCCCGTATTACTACGAACGTCCACTTCCATTGGACAAAACCATCGTATGGTTAGATACGAACTCGAAGGAATTCGAGGATGGTTTCCGGTTCTGGAGAAAACGGATAGGATTATTCAGTTGTCTTTTCTTTTCACCTTCTCTCAGGTTGCGAGTACTCCTTGGTTTAGGAGTAGTACACCTATTACGCAAATTGGATAGTCTTCTTCCAAACCATAGGCTGGTGCCGACCGGTAGGGAATGAAGAAAACCAATTAGCATAACGATGGTGTGCAGAAGGTATTAAGTTCAGACAAAGCAAGGGATTAGTAAGAGGGCAAAGTAAATTGCAACAGCTATTCACGACCAAACCAAATATTTCGTTACCACTCCCACATCACCTTTGTATTTCTCCAGGACACTCCGTATCACTACGAAGATCCACAGTTTATTTGGATACTCCATCGTATGGTTATATACGAACTCGAATGGAACTTGTTCCAGTTCGGGGATGGATTCTGGTTCAGGAGAAATAGGAATAAGGTTTATTCGGTTGTCTTTTATCTTCACCCTCTCTCATTGCGAGTGTTCCTAGGATTGGGACAGTACACCCATTATGCTTATTGGATAGTCTTCTTCCAAACCATAGGCTGGTGCCGAACGGTAGGGACGGAAGAAAACCATTTGGCCTAAAAGGGTGTGCAGAAGGTAAAGACTAAAGACATATGAAGGGATTTGGAGAGGTGGCAAAGAATTATACGGTTACAGTTGTGAATTAGGATAATGGATGAGGCATTACTAGGAATACCAGGATACCCCAACGAAACATTTCAATGTTTCAGTTTCACTGTGTACTGTTAATGGAAAACTGATTTCCCGATTAGATACTTACTCCAGGGTATGTATTTACCAGGTATGATTCTCACATCTGTATGGTTTTACAGATGATGAGAGGGAGTAGGTTGTTGGGAATTGGGTGATCATCCTCATTATATCGGGATTCGTTGTAATCGGTGATATTTGAGGAAATCACCTGGGCTGTTTGCCGGTCGGCAAATATTTGGTTTTGAATATCCGCAGTTATGCACCAATTTCAAATTGATATATCTGTACGTCTATTTTCATAGAGTGAGATATACCTTTCTGAAATTATGTCTATGACATTTACCTATATCAGTGGATGGTTAGGTAAGGAGCATTAAACAGCGGTGTAATTCTTCTTAACCATAAGTACAGTTTTCAATCTACGACACACAGTGAATGAGTTGTTAGACTCAGCGGACTTATACAAAGTATTGTATATTGTCCAGTGTCCATTAGGACAGAGAGCTTGGTCCTCGTACTATATTCTGTTTACTTTTAACTTCTCTAGCCCTTAGACATGTGTTTCGTGGAAACACAGGGTCTAAGTTTTGAGGAGTTATAGGTATTTGAATAGAGTAGAGAACCAGGTATAGCAAGTATCGGGATTCTTCAAAGTGATCGAAGATGTAGATACTTGTGTATGGTATTCAGTTGATAGTAATAATTAAGAGAAATCGCTTCTCTTTCAGGTTACTCATAATTGGAAGCATTCCTAAGTTGAGTAACGCTGATCGGCCTCTCTCCATTTAGTTGACATGCACTGGAGACAGCTGCATGATTTGAATCTGGTTCAATTAAATCAGTGCCTCTGTTTTTATATTGGATATAGAACAGTTCATATCTTAACGATGTTAAGGTACGGGGAGTTGTTCGGTTTATGCTTAAAACCAGACACTGGACAACTCAAGGCACGTTTCTGTAATGGCTGTTTGTGGGTTGACCCAGGCTATGACGCGGGTTGATTTTCTACCATCTGGATGAACAATAGCGATATTGTTCTAGACTCGCCACAATTTTATTAAAAATGGATTTTTTCAAGAAAACAATAGTGGGAGTATGGTAGAACTGGAAGTAATTCCAGAACCACAAACGATTACTGAAGATTTGATAAGGAACCTAAAGATTCAATCTGGATTGACATTCCATTGGCCACTCCGCAGATAAGGTGGGTAACTTCAGGCACCCGAGAGGTACTACGGTAGCCTCAAGGACGGTGACAGGGAAGTTCTTGTTTACCCACAATTGCCATTGCTGTTGTTCCAGGTTACGAGACCCGGCGGGAGGATGAATATAGCGTCGTTCTAAACCAGTTTTAGAAGTGTACGTCTATATGACTCTGCCAGAGGGTTGTCGTAGTCAGTGGGAGCAGCGGAAGCATTGGTGGAAAGGTTGCTTATGTCTATTTATAGACTAGAGCAGATGTAGCGGAGATAGATCATCAATTTCTGATATGACAGTCATGGGTTTGACTTCATCAGAATAGGGGATGGATCAGTTGAGAAGGTAGTAGGGTGTGATATCCTGGTATTTGGATGATATACACAGAGTAGGAAAAGAAGCTCCTGCACTACGATCGGTTATACTTTGGTCGTCACACAGTTGTTTCTCCACAAAGGAAATGGATTTTATATCAGACATACTGGTTACTAGATCTATGGTTTTAGATCTAGATTTGGGTGTTTTCCCAATCAGGGTACTTGACAGCATTCTAAGAGTATTTAGGATGGACGACTCCTGGCACGGTAGTGTACCTGCAGGTAATGGAGTCACCCTCTCTAAAGGTGTCTTACAGACTAAAGGGGAGAGGGACGTGCATGATTGGCAGATCACTTGCTTAGGCAATTGAGTCAATCATGAGATGTCAAGTACCACACCAGATGTTGTTCTTGCACTAGATGCAATAAGTTGACATTAATCCAATCCTGGAGAAACAGTCGGAAGCAGTTTTAGAAACAGTCGGAAGCAGTTTTAGAACATAAGTGGATGTTCTAGGGATATGATAACGACAGCCTCATTCAGGAGACGGTTATCATTCCAGGCTTCCAAGGTGACATGGACGACAAGGAGGTTGTCAGAGTTATAGTTTTCCTTCTGATGAGGGGCAGTATTTTGGACAGGTGGTCCAAGGCAATACTGAGGGAGGCATGGCGCGCAGGACACTGATTAAGTTCAGTTGTCAATACAGTCTAAGAAGTTTGGATTTGGAGTTCATTTATGAGCTAGGTCCCATCAGACATCCAGACATATTCTAAGACTGATTTTGCTCATTTCGGGAGATGGCTTTCTCCGCGAACTTGAGATATAGAGAGACATGGAAAGAAACAACTAAGCGGATCCACTCACTGAGGCTATTCCTCGAACGCAATAGTTCCGCAAACGAGCTTTGTGAGACTGACTAGTAGAGGAGTTGGGTGTTCGGTATCACACGGGCTGTGAGTATGCGACATCGCAATAATTAGCCTTGAGTGCAAGTGGGAGATTGTTGGAGGTAGTGCCCTCAGAGTCAATTATTGGATCACAGGTACGTGATTGCAATGATTGAGGGAGGACCTATCCCGGTAGGACAGTCTTACTCGAGATGATAGTATGCTATCTGGTTTACCTTTATCATCGTGTACTGCTTTAGGTGACATGACACGTCGCTATTACACGTTGATAGAGCCCCTAGGATTCTTGCTTGACCACCAGCAGTATGAGGGCGATCATATAAGTGGGAGCTGGGGGTCTACAAGCATATCCTTAAAAGGTCCCTAGTCGTGGGAGTTTCGAGACCGGGCATCGATACTCCATTAGTAGACTAGTGTATACAGTCGAGACCCCGACGAGGGGCGGTGGCCGGTCTCACAAGCCACTGGTGTCAGTTGGATCACCTGAGATGTATACAGGTGCTCATTGGGTTATGAGTACACCGGACAGGACTCGCCGGGAACATGCTAGTTGGTCATATACCAGACGTCAGATGGCAGTTCCCTGGTGACATGTGTGCAGGTTAGTTCTTCGACCTGGGGATCGTCATTTGTCTCGTGTGAGTTCCCACTGTACTTTGATTACTACCCTACCACGGCTCAAAGGAGTCGTGCAAACAGGTTTTAGTTGGGTACAGTCCCGAGCCACATGGAGGCAGTGAGCGTATCTTCAGGGGTTCGTCTCTCCCGGTATTGGGGGTGAGGTCGTGCTGTGTCTAGGAGAGCCATTACACAAAGTCCTTGGCCAAGGCAAGGAGATTTACTGGTAGGTATTCCAGTAGTATCTCAGGGTGTTCTGGGCTACACTCCGACACGACTTGTACCGCTTTTGGGGGTCTGACTTTTAACAACCCCCTAGGCCCGCCATGCGATACTCATAGACGAACGGACCGGACTGCACGGATATTGTCACTGACAGGCTCAGTTGGGTGTCGGGGTGAGCTTCCTCATCGACGTCCCATTTAGTCAATAGCTGGTGGCCCGTCACGTATTGGCTTATACCTCTGACGTGCCAGTGGTTAAATCCACAGCCATAGTATTGACGAGTCTTTAGAGTCCGCCACACTTTCAGTTACTCAAGTTTCGGGCGAAACGCTGTAGAGGCCGTATGGAGATATGGCAGGGCCCGATCAGATACGTGCGGTATTGCACGGATCAGGATCGGACGGTTTGTACTAGTAGCCGTATAGGTATATGGCAGGGTTCGATCAGATACGTGCGGTATTGCACGGATCAGGATCGAACGGATATTACTAGCCGGCTTTGGTTTAAGCCGGTCCTAGTTTAGTACAGTGTAGATTTTGTCTCTTTGCATTTGTATCCGGACGGAATACAGATGCGGGTGTGTATGCACAGTATCGGGGTTTTCCTGTAATTTATTACGGGACCAGTTTTCTGGAGTTGCCAGTTTGCATTCCGTTCCGGCCGGTTTTCCTTTGTTCTTTCCCGGCCGGACTTTTCCGATGGAGGGGGTTATTTGCAATTGTGCAAATAACATTTGTGGAGGGGGTTTCTTGTAAAAGATTGATTATGATAGCTATCATTATCTTTTCCACCATACTTTTGTTTTTATTTGTGATATGAAAGGGTATGGTTTGAAAAAGGAAAAGCATGGTTGTATGTTTTCTTGTCTCTTGATGTGGTCACCTCTTTCATCTCCTACACTCACCTCCCTTCTTATGGTTGGCATTCTCACTTCCTCCACAATGATGATTCATTCTCACTTGAGGAAAGAAAGAACACTAGAGAGAAGAAAAAGAATGAGAGAGTTCATCTTTATTTTTGTGAGGAATTCTTCATCTCCTTCTTCTTCTTTTTATGGAAAAATGAAAGCACCATTTTTCCTAACCCCATCCCTCCATCATGGCAACTATCATAAACCCCAAAGTGAGACAAGTTTCCTACACTTCCTACAGCATATCTTGGACGCGTCGATTCGCCAGCTTCGCGTCCGAGTTGCCTCGGTATTGAGGTGGGAGCCCGTAAAAGCTACAGGCGATGTGGTGCCCCTTTCCGACGAGGAGGAGACGGACGAAGATCCCGCGAGGAGATCGGAGTGGAGATGAAGACCGGAGGACTTGGATCGTCGGTATATATCTCTTCCCCTTCTCTTTGTAGTTAGCTAGATTTAGTTTAATGGCCCGATCCGGTTAAAGTGCGCGGTGGTGCCGGTTTGCAAAGTCCGCAAAATTTAAGTTATTCACCGCTTCCGCATTCCGGCGTCGGATTGACGGCCGGGGCGCCGCCGTGCACTTACACCGGTCACGTTCCGTACTTTCGGGTCGTGACAAAGTTGGTATCAGAGTGCTAGGTTTTACCTTGTATATGTCTAGGGTGACCCTTGGTTGATGGAGTAGGCGACTTAGGTAGTGTGACGTACCGTGGGATGATCCGCGGCATACTTACGATATGCTACTCTTCTTAAGTAGCCTTAGGATGTACATTTGTTTGCACCGCATTTCATTCGTTCCTTTGATCTATCTTCGTCGATATCGGAGGGTGGTTTCTGTTACCACGGGCGCACGGGCAGAAGGAGCTGCGGCTCGAATGCGATAACCATTAAGGTATCGGTTATTCTTGAGGATTGAAGCATTGTTTAGCGTGCGGGAGAAAGGTATTCACATGCCGTCCAGACGAAGTTAAAGTATTCGAACGATTGTCAGAAACCCATTTTCCCAAGTTTAAAGTATTCGGAAGAACATGCAGGTATTTCGATGGACCCTCTAGAAGAATGAAATCCTAACTCGACATAATGACCATGAGAACGCCCTTGAACCTTAGGGTTTACGGCAGTTCCGCGGTGCCATTAGTGAGGCTTGGGTTTGCCCTTCTACGGCTGGACCATCGATGCTGGGGTATGTACCGAATATTTTTAAACTGTACTTGAGTGTTGAGCTCTCGGGGAATTATAGGATTTTGATGGATCGATCGAAAAGTTTAATGTAGTCCGGATATCAGGTGAAGGGATCGACTACGTGGGAGACTCTAGATATGAGTATTGTTGTTGGTAGCACAGTCAGTGTTGGAGATAGTGCCCTCAAAGTCAATTATTGGATCGCAGGTACGTGATTGCAATGATTGAGGCAGGACCTATACCGATGTGACAGTCTTGCTCGAGATGATTGTATGCTATCTGGTTTGTCTTTATCATCGTATATATGCTTTAGTTCACTATTGCATGATTGATAGAGCCCATAGGATTCTTGCTTGACTACCAGCAGTATGATGGCGATCATATACGTGGGACCTGGGGTCTGTAAGCACATCCTTAAACGTGTCCCTAGTCGTGGGAGTTTCGAGACAGGGCATCGATACTCCAGAGTAGACTAGTGTATACAGTCGAGACCCCGACGAGGGGCGATGGCCGGTCTCATAAGCCATTGGTGTTACTTGGTTCACTTAAAATGTATACAGGTGCTCATTGAGTTATGAGTACACCGGACAGGACTCGCCGGGAATCTGCTAGTTGGTATTATACATATCGTCAGATAGCAATTCCCTGGTTACATGTGTACAGGTTAGTTCATCGACCTGAGATCGTCATTTGTCTCGTGTGAGTTCCTACTATGCTTAGATTACTACCCTACCATGCTCAAAGGAGTTGTGCACACAGGTTTTAGTTGGGTACAGTCCCGAGCCACATTGGAGGCAAGTGAGCGGATCGTCGGGGATCCGTCTCTCCCGGTATTGGGGGTTGATGTCGCGCAGTGCACGGGTGGCCATCACTAGGAATCCTCGGCCGAGGTAGTGGAGAATTACTGATTTGGATCAGTAGTTTCTCAGGTGGTGATGGGCTTCATACCGACACGATTTATCGCGTTATTAGGGGTCTGACTTTATCCACCCCCCTAGACTCGATATGCGATACTCTTTAGACGAACGGATCGGACTGTATATACATTGTCACTGTCAGGCTCAGTAGGGTTTATAGATGAGTTCGCTCGTCAGCTTCCCTTCCAATCAATACATAGGCAAAACGTTACGTGCAGCTTGTACCTCTGACGTGCTAGAAGTTATACCCAGTGCCAGTGTGTTGATGAGTCATTAGAGTCCCCCACAGACACTTTCCCAAGTTCGGGCGAAACGTTGTAGAGGCCGTATGGTGATATGGCAAGGTTCGGAAAAAGCACGTGCGTTTTCGCACGTGTCGTTTTTCGGGCAGATAATACTGGTAGGCTTTGGTTTAAGCCGGAACCCAGTATTATACTATATATATATAATATCTTTGTCTCAGTTGCATTTGTATTCGGTCGTAATACAAATGCTGGTATGTTTATACTGATACGGGGTTATCCTGAAATCCGTTTCGGGATCAATTTTGGAAGTTGCCAGTTTCCAGTTTTCTATCCCCCGTCTTTTAACATTCGGTTAAAGACGGATTTATCTTTTCTTGAGATGGGTGTGGAAGCTTCTAGATGATGACTACGATGGTGCGGTGGCATGTGAGTCATTAGTGCTTTAATGGTTCTTTTAATGCAAGGGTGACTAGGTTAATTGTGATTAGTTTGCTTTAAATGCTTTCATACTTTGTGTTCACACTAGATTTTTTGCTTGTGGTCACCCCCTCTCCTACACTCACCCTCCTCCTCATCTATAAGTGGCCGGCCTCCCCCCTCTCATAGTTCATGGTTGTTGTTTGAAAAGATTAAGGATTTTGATTCATGGAAATTGATATACTCCATTTCTCATTTCGTATCGATCCAAAAGGCAACTTCATTAACCGTTCGTCCATAGCCTTGGACGTAACAAGACAAAGTGTTCTACTCATTCTCTACTTCATCTTGGTCGTCTCTTTTGGCAAACTTGACGATCGAGTTGCCTCGGTTCAGAGGCGGGAGCCCGTTTAAAGATCCGTCGACGTGGTGCCACCTGGACGACAAGATTGGAGATCGAGGAGATCGGAGCAGCCACAACAAGTGTGGGATGATGGTTGAAGACCGAAGGACTCGGATCATTCGGTATAACGTTTCTACCCCCGTTGCAATTTGTTAGTTTAGTTTTAATGGCCGATCCGGGTTACGGTACACGATAGCGCCAGTTCGTTAAAAGTTTTTGTTCCGCATTTGGCGTCTGTTAGACGGCCGGGGCGCTACCGTGGACTTACAGTGGTATCAGAGCCTCACCATTAACCTATACTAACTTGTGCTAACACGTTTAAAATATCGATCGAACGGATTTCGCAAAACTACATTTTTCAAGCACTCATGTTTCTGTCGATTTTTAAAGGAACCTAAAAATAATTTTACATATCACAGAAAGATAAGCAGGGTTTTCTAAGCATACTGAAAAAAATTGGGCATGTGATCCCACAGGAGAGCGGTGGTTCCGCGGTCAAACCCATAGTTTGACCGTGGAGGCGCGGCACTTTAGTGGGAACAGTGTACCAATTTTTTCCAGAAAGCTTATATGTGGAAATTGTGCTTTTTGGTATATATCTTTTGGGCCCAGATTCTATTACTGTACAACAGATGTACGTGGGGCCCACTTTGGGAAATTTAGTCGATCGAAATTTTAAATTTGTTAGTATGCAGTATTTACATTATATCTCCGACCGGGAATGTCATTTGATCGGTAAACCGCGTCTGATTGCTATAGTTCTTTTAGACGGGTTTGCGAACGTGACATTCGCGTTGATATTCTGTGTCGTGCTGTGATGTTGCAGATATGTCATGGTGGATAGCAGGGTGCAATGATAGTGCAGTTTGGATTTATTAGAACATTTGATATTGCGGGGCGAGCATCCAACATGTGGAATGCCGTCACTGCCTGTTTGTATAATATTCTTTTGGGGCACGACCGGGTCGAGGTCGATGTACCCGTTGTACATATTTTTTATTTCTGTACTAGGTTTATCCCGCGAAGGAGTGTACGGATAGCCGAGTTCTGGAGGGCAACGGGTCCGTATCTCATGGCTTTGAGAGGCAGAGGGACCTCACTCTAGAATTGGCAGACTATTCGCCTCACTCGTAGGGGGTACAGGTTGACCCAAGGTGGGGTGCTCAATTTACTGGAGTCCATGAAGTGCCGGGTGTTCCATTCACTATGCTGTGGGGGACTACCTCGCTTCAGGTTTTGGCGGGTAACTTGCCGCACCCGTAGGGGTCTAGGTTTCATTGCACAGGCTATCCACACGACCAGGGGAACGTCGGGTTTCAGCAGCGGCTCTGTGAAACTCGGGGATCCCAGATTATCTGTATTGTTCTGTGATGCTTATTACTTTTCTGTAATGTTGCATATTATCACGCCTGGAGCGATTATTGTATATTGGTATATATACTATTAGATGTTGTATATGTTTTAAACCCGCGCTAGTCCAGCCCCCGCTCTGTCGTTAGTTAAGTAACCTAACGGGTGATGACGGGACCCAGTGACGAATGTGGATGGCATATACGTACATTTTATTTTCGTTCTTTTCTGGTGTGATTGATTGATGGGACTGCATTGATTCTTATCAATGCAAGGATAAAACAAACCTACATTTGATGTTGTTGGAACAAATTTTAAAAAGGTGTTATTACAAAGATGTTTCCTTTTGTTTTGCATAGTGATATTCAGTTAGAATATCCCGCACCTCATTCGACGAGGCAAGGGCCGAGATCCCTTCACCGGGAGTAACCCCTTGGGCAGAAGTTTACGTCAGGGTAATAACTTTAATATAGTCGATTACAAGTTGCATTGCATCGCGGTATTCAGTTGCAATATCCTGCACCTCATTCCACGAGGAAAGAGCCGAGATCCCTTCACCGGGAATGACCTCTTTAGCAAAACGTTTTCGCCACTATATTTTTATAAAAAGCTATCAGGTTCCTTCAACGAGATCAAGTTCATTACGTTAAAGGTTTTTCGCCAAAAACCAGCCGTAGCCCTCCGTCATTTCTTTTGGGTATTCAGTAGTATTCAAGCTATGCATGCTTGGCCCTTAGTCAAGGCATAGTGTTTGGTAGCTACTGAGTATTCATTTGTTGCATAGATAGATGAGTTGGTTTGGGACAGTCGTTCTGTCATACTTGGCCCTTAGTCAAGGGCATGTGCGGGTGGGTTCAAATTGACCTGGATATTGACGGGTAGAACTTGGCATGTGACTTATGACATACTTGGCCCTTAGCCAAGGTCATAAGAACATGGGGCAAAAATCACATCGGGAGTTTCAAATATACAGGATACTTGCCAGGCATGCGCATACCTTCTGGAGTGTGATAACTTGAGTGGCTTCCATCAAGTTATCATGCGATGATAGTTAGATCCCGATTCTCACTGATGAGTTGGTTTACTCTTCGGGTGATCCCGACTAATTCTTATTTCAGGTTTGGAGGAGAATTTGAGATTACAGTGGGAGGTTTCCTGATTAGATAAAGTGATAACCATTCTGATCTAGGTTAGAGTGCACGCAGAGTGTTTCTTTTCTCTCTCTCTCTTTGGCAGCGACCTTTGACCGACCCTAGACTATGACTCAGTAACCAAGTTGACCGAACCTTCTTAATACTGGCTTTTGGATTGTCTATAGTTGCATAAGTCATTGCCGCTCCTTCTTTTACCCTTTGTATTTCTCAGAACACCCCGTATTACTACGGACATCCACTTCCATTGGATAGATCCATCGTATGGTTATATACGAACTCGAAGGTACTACTTCGAGGAGGGATCCAGGTTCAGGAGAAATAGAATTGGTTTATTCAGTAGTCTTTTATTATCACCTTCTCTCAGGTTGCGAGGGCTCCTTAGTTTAGGAGAGTACACCTATTACGCTTATTGGATAGTCTTATTCCAAATCATAGGCTGGTGCCGAACGGTAGGGAATGAAGAAAACCAATTAGCCTAAGTAGGGTGTACAGAAGGTAATATGTAAAGACAAGATAAAGGGATTAGAAAGAGGGCAATGTAAATTGCGACTGTTATCATTCACGACCAAACCGCGTAATTCATCGCCACTCCTATTTCACCTTTAATAGAATAAGGTATTATTCAGTTGTCTTTTATTATCACCTTCTCTCAGGTTGCGAGGGCTCCTTAGTTTAGGAGAGTACACCTATTACGCTTATTGGATAGTCTTATTCCAAGCCATAGGCTGGTGCCGAACGGTAGGGAATGAAGAAAACCAATTAGCCTAAGTAGGGTGTGCAGAAGGTAATATGTAAAGACAAGATAAAGGGATTAGAAAGAGGGTAAAGTAAATTGCGACTGTTATCATTCACGACCAAACCGCGTACTTCATCGCCACTCATATTTCACCTTTAATAGAATAAGGTATTATTCAGTTGTCTTTTATCATCACCTTCTCTTAAATTACGAGTACTCTTAGGATTAGGAGGGTATACCTATTATGCTTACTGGATAGTCTTCTTCCAAACCATGAGCTGGTGCCAAACGGTAGGGAAAGAAGAAAACCATTTAGCCTAACGAGGGTGTACAGAAGGTAATGACTAAAGACAAATAAAGGGATTTGGACAGATGGCAAAGAAATATACGGTTAAAGTCATGAATAGGTTTATGGAAGAGGCATTACTAGGAATACTAGGATATCCCTACGAGACATTTTAATGTTTCAGTTTCACTGCGCATTGTTAAAAGAAAACTGTTTTCCCGATTAGATACTTACTCCAGGGTATGTATTTACCAGGTTTCATTCTCATATCTGTATGGTTTTTACAGATGATGAGTGGGAGTAAGTTATTGGGAATTAAGAAGATCATCCTCATTATATCGGAATTCGTTGTAATTGGTGATATTTGAGGAAATCGCCTGGGTACAGTTTTCAATCTACGATGCACAGGTTATGAGTTATTCAACTCAGCGGACTTATACAGAGTATTGTATGTTGTCCAGTGTCCGTCAGGACAAAGGGGCAGGTCCTCGTACTATATTCTATTTACTTATGACTTCTCTAGTTTTTAGACAAGTGTTTCGTAGAAATACAATGTCTAAGTTTTGAGAAGTTGTGGGTATAAGAATAAAGTAGAGAACCAGGTATTGCAAGTATCGGGATTCTTCAAAGTGATCGAAGATGTAGATTCTTGTGATTGGTATTCAGATGATAGTAATGGTTTTGAGAAACTTGTTTCTCTTTCGGGTTACTCATAATTGGATGGATTCCTAAGTTGAGTAATGCTGATTAGCCTTTTTCCATTAAGTTGTTATGCACTGGAGACAGCTGCATGATTTGAATCTGGTTTCAATTAAATTAGTGCCTCTGTTTCTATATTGGATATAGAATGGTTTATATCTTAAGGATGTTAAGATACGGGGAGTTGTCCAGCTTATGCTTAAAACCAGACACTGGATAACTCAAGGCATGTTTCTGTAATGGCAGTTTGTTGGTTGACCCTGGCTTTGACGAGGGTTGATTTTCTACCATCCGGAAGATCAATAGTGATATTGTTCTTGACTCGCCACAGTTTTAGTAAAATGGATTTTTTCAGAAAACAGTAGTGGGAGTATGGTAGAACTGGAAGTGATTCCAGAACCGCAAACGATTACGTAAAATTTAATAGGACCTATATATTCAATCAGGTTTTGACATTCCATTAGCCACTCCGCAGATATGGTGGGTAACCTCAGACACCCGAGAGGTACTCCGGTAGCCTCAAGGACGGTGACAGGGAGGTTCTTGTTTACCCAGACTTGACACTACTGTTGTTCCAGACTATGAGACCCAGCAGGAGGATAAGTATAGCGTCGTTCTAAACTAGCTTTAGAAGTGTACGTATATATTATTCTGCCAGAGGGTTGTTGTGGTCAGTGGGAGCAGCGGAAGCATAGTGGGCAAGTAGCTTATGTCTATTTATAGACACGAGCAGTTATAGCGGAGATAGATCATCTATTTTTGATGTCACAGTCATGGGTTTGACTTCATCAGATTAGGGGATGGATCTGTTAAGAAGGTAATAGGGTGTGATGTCCTCGTATTTGGATGACATACACAGAGTAGGAAGTAAAATTCCTATAATACGATCGGTTTTACTGTGGTCGTCATACAGTTGTTTCTCCAGACAGGATATGGATATAATAACAGACATTCTGGTTACTAGATCTATGGTTTTAGATCTAGATTTGGGTAGTTTCCCAATATGGGTATTTTGACAGTATTCTAATAGTATTTTAGAATAGATGACTCCTGGCATGGTGGTGTACCTACAGGTGATGGAGTCACCCTCTCTAAAGGTGTCTTAGAGACTAAAGGAGAGAGGGATGTGTATGATTGGCAGATCACTTGCTTAGGCAATTGAATCAATCATGAAATGTCAAGTACCACACCAGATGTTGTTTTTTGCACTAGATGCGATATGTTTATATTAATCCAATCCTGAAGAAACATAAGGAAGCAGTTTTAGAACATGAGTGAATGTTCTACGGATTTGATGACGGCAGCCTCCTTCGGGAGACGGTTATCATTCCAGGCTTCAGAGGTGACATGGATGACAGAGTGATTGTCAGATTTATAGTTTTTCCCCCTGACGAGGGACAGTATTATCGACAGGTGGTCCAAGAGGATACTGTGGGAGGCATGGTGCTGGATACTGATTAGGTTCAGTGATCGATACAGTCTAAGAAGTTTGGATTTGGAGTTCATTTATGAACTAGGTCCCATCAGATATTCAGTCATATTCTAAGATAGGTATTACTCGATTCGGGAGATGGCGTTCTCCGCGAATTTGAGATTTAGAGAGATATAGAAAGAAACATCAGGGCGGATCCACTAACTGAGGCTATTTCTCGAACACAAGAATTTTACAAACTAGCTTTATAAAACTGATTAGTAGAGGAGTTGGATATTCGGTATCACACAGGCTGTGAGTATGCGACATCGCAATAATTAGCCTATAGTGCAAGTGGGAGATTGTTGGAGATAGTGCCCTCAAAGTCAATTATTGGATCGCAGGTACGTGATTGCAATGATTGAGGCAGGACCTATACCGATGTGACAGTCTTGCTCGAGATGATAGTATGCTATCTGGTTTGTCTTTATCATCGTATATATGCTATTGCATGATTGATAGAGCCCATAGGATTCTTTCTTGACTACCAGCAGTATGATGGCGATCATATATATGGGAGCTGGGGTCTGTAAGCACATCCTTAAACGTGTCCCTAATCGTGGGAGTTTCGAGACAGGGCATCGATACTCCAGAGTAGACTAGTGTATACAGTCGAGACCCCGACGAGGGGCGATGGCCGGTCTCACAAGCCATTGGTGTTAGTTGGTTCACCTAAGATGTATACAGGTGCTCATTGGGTTATGAGTACACCGAACAGGACTCGCCGGGAATCTGCTAGTTGGTATTATACATATCGTCAGATAGCAATTCCCTGGTGACATGTGTACAGGTTAGTTCATCGACCTGAGATCGTCATTTGTCTCGTGTGAGTTCCCATTGTGCTTAGATTACTACCCTACCACGCTCAAAGGAGTTGTACAAACAGGTTTTAGTTGGGTACAGTCCCGAGCCACATTGGAGGCAAGTGAGCGGATCGTCGGGGATTCGTCTCTCCCGGTATTGAGGGTTGATGTCGCGCAGTGCACGGGTGGCCATCACTAGGAATCCTCGGCCGAGGTAGTGGAGAATTACTGATTTGGATCAGTAGTTTCTCAAGTGGTAATGGGCTTCATACCGACACGATTTATCGCGTTATTAGGGGTCTGACTTTATCCACCCCCCTAAACTCGATATGCGATACTCTTTAGACGAACAGATCGGACTGTATATACATTGTCACTGTCAGGCTCAGTAGGGTTTATAGATGAGTTCGCTCGTCAGCTTCCCTTCCAATCAATACATAGGCAAAACGTTACGTGCAGCTTGTACCTCTGACGTGCTAGAGCGTATACCCAGTGCCAGTGTGTTGATGAGTCATTAGAGTTCCCTACAGACACTTTCCCAAGTTCAGGCGAAATGTTGTAGAGGTCGTCTGGTGATATGGCAAGGTTCGGAAAAAGCACGTGCGTTTTCGCACGTGTCGTTTTTCGGGCAGATAATACTGGTAGGTTTTGGTTTAAGCCGGAACCCAGTATTATACTGTGTAGATATAATATCTTTGTCTCAGTTGCATTTGTATTCAGTCGTAATACAAATGCGGGTATGTTTATACTGATACGGGGTTATCCTGAAATTCGTTTCAGGATCACTTTTGGAAATTGCCAGTTTCCAGTTTTCTATCGCCCGTCTTTTAACATTCGGTTAAAGACGGATTTATCTTTTCTTGAGATGAGTGTGGAAGCTTCTAGATGATGACTAGGATGGTGAGGTGGCATGTGAGTCATTAGTGCTTTAATGGTTCTTTTAATGCAAGGGTGACTAGGTTAATTGTGATTGGTTTGCTTAAAATGCTTTCTTACTTTGTGTTCACACTAGATTTTTTGCTTGTGGTCACCCCCGTCTCCTACACTCACCCTCCTCCTCATCTATAAGTGGCCGGCCTCCCCCCTCTCATAGTTCATAGTTGTTGTTTGAAAAGATTAAGGATTTTGGTTCATGGAAATTGATATACTCCATTTCTCATTTCGTATCGATCCAAAAGGCAACTTCATTAACCGTTCATCCATAGCCTTAGACGTAACGAGACAAAGTGTTCTACTCATTCTCTACTTCATCTTGGTCGTCTCTTTTGGCAAACTTGATGATCGAGTTGCCTCGGTTCAGAGGCGGGAGCCCGTTTAAAGATCCGTCGACGTGGTGCCACCTGGACGACAAGATTGGAGATCGAGGAGATCGGAGCAGCCGCAACAAGCGTGGGATGATGGTTGAAGACCGAAGGACTCGGATCATTCGGTATAACGTTTCTACCCTCTTTGCAATTTGTTAGTTTAGCTTTAATGGACGATTCGGGTTACGGTACACGATAGCGCCAGTTCGTTAAAAGTTTTTGTTCCGCATTTGGCGTCTGTTAGACGGCCGGGGCGCTACCGTGGAATTACAGTCAGCACACCTATGAAGAGACGAGTTCGAAGTAGTCGACACCAGAGGAAAGAGGGAAAGAGGCGCACATTGACGATAGTGTTTACGATTGTGATTTGGTGATTTGAATTTCATATTTTCGTTGATTGGATTTTGGTATTTTGAGGACTTTGTTCTACGATTGGTATTTCTTATGTGTACCTTCATTACATTCTATTTGTGTTTCATATATCAGTGGTATTGATGTTTTTTTGTACGTACCCAGTGCACTTGATTTGGTTTTTATACATTTTGAGATTTTGATTTGATTTCGTGAATATGGATACATATGATTTTGACATATGCTTCGACCTAGTTTTCATGCATTTTCGTACCGTGATTTCGATTTTGATATTGGGTGTATGTTTTCGTGTACCATGTGGAACTGATTGAGATTCTTGTGCACACTTGGCGCACTTGAAGCGATTTTGTGCACACCAGATGCACTAAATCCGGGTTTTGTGCAGATCAGATGCACCTGATATTAAGTCGTGCATGCCCGTTGCACTTGACAGATGTTTTTGATGCACTCCTGTTGCACTTAGTTTCGTTTTGTGAGTATTCGTGGTATCTGTATTTGATTTCAATTTCAGTGCGCACCGGACGCGCATGATATTTTTATGATGTGATTGGGATTGAATTCAGTTTAAGCAGTATGCTTTTATAATCATTGCTATTGATTTCATAACCAGGCGGGACGTGTATGTAAAAAAAGAAGAAGATATATATAGCTATTTTTTTTTAAAATAAACGTCCGCTACTTGTGCCGTGACATGTGCATCACACGGCGATTTTCAAAAAGGGGCTCTTGCATGTTTCTTTATCCAGATGTTTGGACGATTTTACTATGATGCGCACTATATATAAGTTGTATTTTTGATGTATATTATGTTGGTTTTCATATTGGGTTTTGATATTTTATTTTCGCCATCACTCCGATGATTGTATTATGCTTGACGGAGTTGATTTTAGTTATGTATTGATGATTTCGGAGCCCCGACGATTTGAGTGTTTTGGCTGAATGTTTTAGTAATTGGGGGGGGGGGTTTAATTTAAATTCGGGGATCGAATTTCTTAAAGGGGGGAATATTGTAACATTTTAAAAATAATTAAATAATTAATTAAATAAATAAAAACGTTTAAGTGAATTTTATAATTTTCGGTAAAGTAAAACGTAGTTTTCATGAAACTAAACCGTAATTATTTTTCACTATAAATTTAAAAATACCTATTTTAATTATGTTATTACTAGTAAATGGTATTTATTTAGCCACTTATAAATTTTAGTTTAATTAAATATTTTTCTTAAATTAATTATTTTAAATATTAACATAAGCTTTATTTTTACACTAAATTAGTGTAAATTAGAAATTTGAATGGGTTTAATTAGCAAAAGTGAACCATTACATATTAGAATCAAGTGTGTTTCATGCAAAATTTATTTTCAAAATTTTACAATGGTTCTAGACTATTCTTGGTCAAATGGAGTGAAGAAAATAAAGAATTTTTAAATAAATTCATGAAAAGACTTAATTGTGTGATATTTTTGTGAAACCTTCTACACTTTTCTTCACCTTTTCTCACTCTCCTCTCTTTTCCTCACCTCATGGCCGGCCTCACCACCATGGGCAGCCCCAAAAATTTTCCCCCATCATTTTTGTATTAAAAATCATCAAAATTCATCAAAAATTCAATAAAAAACCCACAAAATCCTAATTAATTCCTACCCTCTATTCTTTGCTCATCTTTACATGGATTTTGGAGATGGAAAGTATTCATTTTGGAGGCTTATTTTCATGTTTGGATTTCATGTTGTGGAGGTATAAATCTTCTTCTTTTGATTTATTGTTATTAGAGGTTTCATTTAAGAAAAATTAGATTTAATAAATAATTTCTATCTACAACTTTTAAAATTCAAGTTAGGGTTTATAAAATTAAGTTATGGTTTTTATTAATTAAGTAGGGTTATAATAAGTAGTTTAACATTATTAGAAGTGAAAAATCTTGTATGGATGATATATTGTAAATTGTTTATCCAAAATTGTTTAAACTAATCCATTTTGCAAACTAGATTTCTATATATTGTATATATTGGTGAGATAAAATTCCAATTAATGTTTGTAACACTAGATTGTGGTTTTAATGAGGATATTAACTTGTTAGTGGAATGAAAAACTTAAATTGGTTACTAGTTTCTATTGATAATTGAAAAATACTAAAAAATCCTATTTTTGCTAACTAGATTTTGGAAATTCTTAAATAAATGAGGTTTAAAATCTACATTATGATTTCATTATATTATTATCATCATGAATTGTAGTTTAATGCATTAATTCATGCAAAATCCAGTTTAGATGTGATATTGTGAAATTTTCCTTAAAAGTATCGAAATCGGGCAAGTTTGCAAACTAGAATTTTCAAACTAATATAAATTAGGGTGTTAAAAATATTGTGATGGTTTATATAGTCTAGTTATGCTAATTAATGAATACAATGACCATTAGTTTCTTTTAAACATCAAGTTTTGAAGTAAAACGGTAAATTGGTGTTTTCGGGTTTTACGGAATTGGACGATTTGATCGATTTTTAGGGTTTCGATAAATTAAATCATGTTTTATATTATAAGTAATGAGTTTTATAACTATGAGTTGTTTGTTGATGCTTATCTCGATCAATCGGCGTTTGTACGCCGATATCGAGCGATATTTGGTTCTTTTGCATGAGCGGGACATAGGTTTTAACCTATGCGCGTTTCGTTCGTCGTTTTGATGTTGTCCGTGATTCAGTTTACGATATTATATGTGTTTGCGTATAGGTACCCCTCACGTGGACTGCGGGCGATGAAGAAGAGGATGGCGACACCGTCTTCGGCAGACAAGGACCAGGTGAGTAGATGTATATCTACGGGGGGAAGTCGGGTGGATGGCGTTTAGCACCCCCGCAAACGTAGAATAGGGATAGTACTTATTGTCATTAGGAAGCCAGACGTGACCTTAGAATTTCGGTGAGTAGGACCCTAGTAGTGACCTTAGGTTGGACTAGATTGATTTAGAAAGACCTTACCCGAGGATGAATATCTTGGAGGAGACTTGTAGGTTTCAGGTAGATACACGCACGCACACACTGAGACTCGACGTGTTGTATACGTGTATGTGTATATATATATATAGGACTAGATGTAGATATATATATATATACACACAGTACGTATATGTGATACAAGGATATGACATGATACACGGGGATGAAACAATAACTAGGCTTGATGCCGTGATTCTTGGCTATACAGTCGTGTTATGATGTTAGCGGATCATTAGAAAATGAGATAATGGATTTGTATACATGAACAATAATAAAGGGTGGTGATGATATTGAAGTACATGGGACTCTAAAATAGAACCCGAACAGTAACCTATGCCTGAAAGTCTGAATGATATATGTGTGACTTGATTACGATATCATATAGGTGTTACTTGATTACGATATGATATATACATATATGTGACTTAATCACGATTTGACATATGTGACTTGATCAAGATATGATATATGTGACATGACATTTCTGAGGATAAATTAACGCTGTATATTTATGCTGGCAATGATATATGATTGATGTATGCGATTACAGTATAGCACCTTGAGCATGACATGTGTTGATAATGATATTATACGAATGATGAGACACGTAGGTGATACTTGACCCGTACCCCGATATTAGGATGCCGTACGATGGACTTTACCGTACGAAGCATAAATATGACGATTGATCCGCACTCTTGATTCGAGGAAGCCGTACTATGTACGTGACGCTATTGAGGCTGGATCGCCAACTATTAGAGATATGGATTCAGACTTTTGGTGTACTCCTATTTCTTATCGACTAGTTTCTTAGGTTTAGTTCCTTAGGAGGTTAGATGGACACTAGTTTAGGCTCGAGTCATATAGTTGTAGTTATACTTGTATATCACAGATGAGTGATTATTACACATCCGTCTTTACATTCATACCGTAATCATAATGGTGCATGTTCATTCATATGTTTCTATAATCAGAATAAAACTTTGCCTGCTAGGACACCAGCACCATTACCGATGATGCGCATATTCCACGCACACTTATTTGCCGGCTCACACACAACATCATCGGTAATTGCTATGTCACGTACACTTTAGATCATATTATCTTTTATTGATAGAATCAGCTAACAGCTAGATCGATATAACATTGTGATTACTCTCTGGTGTTAGTATAGATATGGTATTTATTACTCAGACATTTCATGCATTCGCATTTTCATGTTATCATGCAGTATTATGGGGCATATGCCGACACTTATCATATACTTACTCATGATTTTGGGATTTTGTATTTTTATGAGAATTCTGGATTTTTGGGGGAAAACCGCAAGAATTTATAAAAACTTCTCTCTCTCTCCTCCGCTCTTTTTAAAACTAAGATGTGGTTTTCTCATGATGTATGTGTCGGCCACCATGAGATTTCATGTTTTCTGTTGGATTTCGAGACCCGATTCATGGAGTGGATGAATCGTCTCGGGTATATGGTGGGCCAAGTATAGTACCCCGGGGCAAGAAGATCGAGTTGTAGACGATGAGCCTGGCAGGGGAGGACTACCTACCGGTGATGTCTGGCACGGTGGATATCCGAAGGATACCGACCGTTGTCATGAGATTTGATGATATGGGCCGATCCGGACTGACGGAGCCCGAGATATTAAGACTATGAGACATTGAGATTATGAGGTATTGAGACTTGAAATTTACATGTTTTATGTCGATGCTTGACACGGATTTCCATAGATTTCATCGTTGATATTTCAGATTTCTATACACATTTTACTTTGATAAAAGCTAAAGATTTCTTATACAGATATATCTAGATTTCAGGATTAGTTATTTTACATTCATGATGCATTCATACTCATTCACATGGCATAGTACTATATGAGGCACTGACACGAGCACGGAGCTTTTGCACTTACACGTAGCTTATTATCCTGTCTTACTTGATGATTAGTAGTATATTAGTATATTATTATGACCTAGGATAGCATCGTGCATTCGATTTCTTTTCGCAGATATCTTCTACTCACGAGTTGGCAACTCACCCCCGTTGTGCCAAATTTTATTACAGGTTGATGTACAGGGTTTCTTGGCAGTTTGCTAGCACATCATTTCATTCCGGGTGATTTGCACGGTAAGTTGGTTCACTTGTATCTGGACTGCCATTGTACTTTTATTATTTCATTTGTATCTAGAAAGCTCCATCAACCAAACTTGTATTACTTGTTAGTTTACTGGATCGGTTGTTTATTTCGACCTTGGAGCCGCGCTTGTATTATTATGATATTTGGTGGTTTTGTTTTCTTTTGAGTTTTGAGCCTCGCCCTTTGGCGTTGTATACTATTGTGCATTGATGTGGTTGTTTCCGCCTTTTGGCGTAGAGCTAGCTCCCGTTTGGGGATGCTTTTTATTGTTTGTATATATATTATTCGTGTTTGTACCCGTTTGGGGCCAGTTTTTACAAAGGAGACTCTGCCGAAATTTTTGAGAAAATTGGATGTTGCTTTTAAACTTGTTTTCTACATGTTTTCCTTTACTTCTTCTTCTTTTTATGGTTTAGATTTCTGAGCTTCGGCTTACTTAGGTTACGTTGCGCCTCTAGACGCTTCGTAATCTAAGTGTCGGTCACGTTCCGTACTTTCGGGTCGTGACATAACCAATCGCATATCCATGCAACAGAAAAGCACTGCATAGCTACCGAACACTACGCCTCGGCTAAGCACGACATACGCAGCACGAATACTAAGCAATACAAATCTGAAGTGACGGAAGGCTACGGCTGGTTTTTGGCGAAAAACCTTTAACGTAATGAACTTGATATCGTTGAAGGAATCCAAGTGGTTTTATAAATATATAGTGGCGAAAACTTTTGCTAAAGAGGTCACTCCGGGTGAAGGGATCTTGGCTCTTTCCCCGTCGAATGGGGTGCAGGATATTACAAACTTAATACCACGATGCAAAGCAAAAATAATCGACTATAGTAAAGTTATTACGTTGACCCAAACTTTTACCCAAGGGGTCACTCCTGATGAAGGGATCTCGACCCTTGCCTCGTCGAATGAGGTGCTAGATATTCATAACCGAATACCACTGTGCAAAGCAAAAGAGAACGTCTGTAATGTCAGTTTTTTTTTAAAAAACTTGGTTCCAACAACATCATATATAGGTTTGTTTTATCCTTGCATTGATATGAATCTATGCAGTCCCATCAATTAATCACACCAGAAAAGAACGAAAATAAAATGTACATATATGCCATCCGCATTCGCCACTGGGTCTCGTCATCACCCGTTAGGTTACTTAACAAACGACAGAGTGGGGACTGGGCTAGCGCAGATGCAAAACATATACAACGTCTACTAGTATACATATAAATATATATAACATTCGTCGCAGGCATGATATAAAAGCAACATCACAGAAGCAATAAAGAATGGTGGATAATCTGGAGCCCCGAGTTTCACTTGAGCCGCAAGTGAGACCCGAAGTTCCCTGTCGTGTGGATAGCCAGTGCAATGAAACCTAGACCCCTACGAGCGCGGCAAGTTACCCGCAAAACCAGAAGCGAGGCAGCCCCCTTCAGCAACGTGAATGGACCACCCAGCACTTCACGGAATCCGGTAACTTGAGCACCCCTCCTAGGTCAACCTATACCCCCTACGAGTGCGGCGAATAGCCCGCCAATTCTAGAGTAAGGTCCCCTCCGTCTGAATGCCTTGAGATGCGGACCAGTTGCCCTCTAGAACCCGGCTATTCATGCACTCCACCTTGGGGTAATCCTAGTACAGAAAATAAAATAATATACAAGGGTGACATCGACCTCAGCCCGGTCGTGCCCCAAAAGAATAATATACAAACTGGCAGTGACAGCAGTCTACATGTCGGACGCTCGCCCCGCAATATCAAATGTACAAATAAAATGAAAACTGTACTAACATTGTACCATAGCTATCCACCACGACGATCTAACCAACATCACAGCACAACACAGAACATCAACGTGAATGTCACGTTCGCAAACCCGTCTAAAAGGCATATAGCAGTTTGACGGGTTTACCGATCAAATGACATTCACGGTCGCAGAATATAATGTATGTACTGTTAAACGCCCACTTAAAATATCGATCGACTAAATTTCCAAATTATCCCCAATAACAAAACAACACTTTACTGAAACCTGGGCCAAAACAGAATATCACAAAAATCACAATTCCAAGTCTCTGAGCAACAGTGAAAATTTGAAGGCCCGTCGCCAATAAATGGCCGCGGTTCCGCCGCTAAAAGGGGGTTAGTGCGGCGGATCCGCGGCACTTTAGTGACATCACAAGCTCAAATTTTTTCTGTAGCCTTGTATTTGCCTGCACGGATTTTTAAGATGTGTGAAATAATTTTTGACCACATTTAAAAATCGAAAGCAAACTGAAGAGTGAAAACGTGATTTCGGTAAAATCCGTCGATCGATCTTTTAAGCACGTCTAAATAAGCTAGTAAGGGGTTTAAAGGGTGGCTCTGATACCATGAAGGGTCCCGGCAGCGCCCCGGCAGTCGAAACGCGGCCAAAATGCGGAACAAAAATTTTCTAAACCGGCGCTACCGCAACCCGATTTCTGGATCGACCTTAAACCCTAAACTAGCAAACTAACTAAGAGTTAGAATCATTATACCGAGTTGATCCGTGTCCTTCGGTCTTCATTCCAAGCTCCTAGTGATCCTTTAATGATGTTTGATTGCCGGTCTTCCTCCATCTCCGATGATCCACCCGAGGGAAACGGCGCATGCTCCAGCCTCGACAAACGAGGCAACCGACGCTCCAAAGTTGCTAGCGATGGAGAGTTGAGGTGTATGGAAGTGTCACTATATTTTTCTCTCTACTCTTGTGCTCATGAGAGCAACCCAAGAAGAAGATGAAAGAGGTGATGAAGCTTTTTCATGAGCAAAGAATGGTTAAGTGTGCTTGGATGAAATGAGAGAGTGGGAGTATGTCATGCTATCAAAAATGAATTGAATCCCACACCAATATTGGCTGGCCCCCCCTCTCCCATCCCTCCAAAAAATTTATCATTTCCAATTAATCAAATAAAATAAACCAAACCATACTTTGCTCCATGCTTTGACCATGCATAACACTATGCAAATGCCACCTCACACCCTCCACCTCATTATTAAACAAAATGAATTTCCATATGTGGAAAATCAAATAATGAGGTGGCGAAGCTTCTAGAAGCTATTCCGTATAAAATACGGAATACATCCCGGTACATGCATCGAAATACATATACGCGTATTCGTACCAAAATACGAATAGCCGAGAGAGAAAAACGAATAGTGATCAATATTACTAGAATACATATATACAAATACATATATAAATTATTAAATAAAAATCCGATTTAATAATCCGGCTTAATCCTAAGACGCTAGTATTATCAACCGTCCGATTAAAGTCTGCGCGGCACTTGCACATATCTAATCGGACACCTGTATGTATCAACATACCTCATGTACACCATATCGCCTGAACCGTGAAAACCCTCTGTGTGGGACTCTAAAGACTCGTCAATACGCTGGCAGTGGGTTTAACCATAAGCACGTCAGCGGCACTAGCTGTACGTAACGGCTACCCAGGTATTGAGCGAAAAGGTGGCCGACGAGCAAACTCATCCTGAACCCCTACTGAGCCTGTCAGTGACAATATCCGCACAGTCCTGTCTGTTCGTCTAGGAATATCGCATATCGAGTCTAGGGGGTGGATAAAGTCAGACCCCCAACAACGCGATATTTAGTGTCGGTATGAAACCCATCACCACGTGAGAAACTATCGACCCTGGATCGGTAATTCTCGTCCACCGTGGCTACGGATTTATGGTGATGGCCATCCGTACACAACGCGACATCAACCCCCAATACCGAGAGAGACGAATCCCCGACGATACGATCACTTCCTCCATATGGCTCAGGACTGTACCCAACTAAAACCTTTTTGCACGACTCCTTTGAGCCGTGGTAGGGTAGTAATCAAAGCACAGTGGGAACTCACACGAGATAAATGACGATCTCAGGTCGACAGACTAACCTGTATACATGTCACCTGGGAACTGCTATCTGACAATAGGTATAATACCAACTAGCAGGATCCCGGTGAGTCCGTCCAGTGTACTCATAACCTAATGAGCACATGTATACTATCTTAGGTGAACAAACTAACACCAATGGCTTGTGAGACCTGGCCACCTCCCCTCGTCGGGGTCTCGATCAGTATACACTAGTCTACACTGGAGTATCGCTGCCCGGTCTCGATACTCCCACAACTAGGGACATTTACGGATGTGCTTATAGACCCCCAGCTCCCACGTATGTGATCGCCATCACAATGCTGGCAGTCAAGCAAGAATCCTATGGACCCTATCAACATGTATATGATGATAAAGTCAAACCAGATAGCATACTATCATCTTGAGTAAGACTATTTCATCGGTATAGGTCCTGCCTCAATCATCATAACCATAAGTCCGCGACTATGATAATTGCCTTGAGGGCACTATAGCCAACAATACAGTATATCATATGACGTCCTCGAGTCATGAGTGCGAATCTATCATCAAGAAAAAGCTCGTACGGTAAATCATCGCACGGCATCCCAATAGTTGGGTACGGGTTAATATCACATTCATCACATCAATTATCTGGTATCCTTATCATCATATCACATAATCTGGGGTACTGATCTAAGTCTAGTACAATCGATACCATCTATATAAATATGAATGCGTGTGTGAAACACACGTCCAAAGGCCCGCTAAAAATCTCATGTCGTATCCCAAATACGAATCATATCATATCACCGATCTCATAGCACTATGCCCAATCTCATTGACTCATCTCCAAATATCGTCCACAATCCTCATCATCTAGGTTTAACCATAACAAATAAGCATGTGTGTGCGTGTGGGTGTAAACCTATTCTAGGGTTCGCAACTAGGAACTATACTAGTTTACAACTAAACCCTATTCTATCCATATTACACCTAATCTCATCTCAATTATCCATATCGCACCTAATGCTATCAAACATATATATAGTATAAATATAGTATACTAAACCTCGAACTGCGGGAGTGCTATACGCCATCCACCCGACTTCCCCCGTAGATATAATCTACTCAACTTGTATCCTGCGTGTCGGTGTCGACGTCGCCTTCATCTTCTTCATCCTATGGAATCCACATGATGGTACCTACATATCACACGTATCGCATCGCATTAAAACCAAATCAAAACCAAAACGACATACGAAAATCAACACGATACGCTTAAAAGCTTATAGGTTAGAACCTATAGACTACGCTTCAAAACCATCGAACAATCCTCGATATCGTCGTACAAACGCCAAGTAATCGAAGTAAAACGCAAATATACAAATCCAGAATTCAAAATACGACAAACGAAACACGAATCCAAAACAGCATCTCAGGAAAAAGGTTCCAGATTTTACCCTAGGTCAAATTGGACAATTTTGCACATGCCAAAGGTCTAATTTATAGATGTAGGAGCTACAGAACCAAAACGAACCAAAATGGTGGGACCCAGGCCACAAATTGAGGCCAAACAAATTAAATCTACGGCCAGAAAGAGGAGATAGGGTCTGGGGTTTTGGAGTTAGCTTCCTAGGTGCCTGCACATCTCTATGTGTTCACAAAAAAAATTTCAGAGTCTCGAGGTGATAGCAGATTCCATATAACCCTCACAGATTCCTCAATTCTTCCGATATCGGTTTCTAAATCAGTATTCCGGGTTTCTAGTTTCTGGTTTGAGTCTTAATTCTAGCACTAGGGGGTTTGTGTGGCCTCTACTGAGTTCAATTTCACATCACGACTGTCAAATTCCCATAAATTCTAACTGGAATTTTCTAAGTCCACAAAACCACTCGATATCAGTTCTAATCTAACGTGGGGGTATAAGTAATGGGAAAACTAAGCTTATGGTTTAGAAATTACCTTATTTGGTAACTCAAGAATTTTCTTGAGTTGCCCCAAGTGGCCAAAATCCTTACTTTCTTGGTCCAATGTGCTTCCCTTGAGCTTGTGCATCTTTTTGTGAAATGGGAATAGGGTTTTAGGTTGTTTTTTTGGATGTGTTTGTGATGATTTGAGGTGGGGGGAGATAAGGGAGCAGTAGCAGCAGAAATAAAGGGAGGGGGAGAGGAAATGAGGGGAATAATGAAGGGGGAATGGCTCATAACCAAGTCAATGGTAATCCCTCACCTCTCTCTCATAATCATACCCAATATAATACTCTTTTCCTTTTCTTTTCTTTTCTTTTCCCTTTCCAATAAATCATCAACCATCATAAAAACATGTAGGAAAACCATGGAAAAATGTGTAGCAAGTGTAAAAATGATACGGTGCATGTTTTGCACAAAATACGCTTAAAGCGCGATTAGCGATTTTTAATCGCGATTAGCACTAAATTGGTGTCAAATAAATCATAAAAACTTAAAATTTGCATAATTCACATAAAACATCCTCTTTTTTGTAATTTCTATAATTTTCCAAATTTTTCTCAATTTATCGGTATTTAATTATACCGGAATGTTAAAATATTCGTTAAAATTAATATTAAATTGTAAAAATTCCCAAAAATAATATTTTATTTTTCTGAAATTTACAATGTTCCTGCCTTAAAGAAATTTGGTCCCCGAATTTAAATTTAAACCCCCAAATTCTAAAAAATTTCAATAAAAAGTCCAAGTCGTCGGGGCTCCGAAATTATCAATACATAAAACGCATCATAGCACCATGCATGCGCATGAGTAATGAGCAGATAACTCAAAAACAAAACTCCGTCAAGCATCCCGCAATCATCGGAGTTATGGTAAAGACATAAATGTCAAATCCGAAACAAAACCAATATGATATATATCATAACCATACTTGTGGACATCAAATCTATACATGTAAATAGCTGAAGTAAATGCATGCCAAATCTTTTTAAGTCGTTGTGCGATGCGCATAACACTGCACAGTGGCGGACGTCTATTATAACAAAATAACCATATACGTATATATCCTTTGTTTAATATGTACGTTCCGCCGTTTTGAAAACAATTTAGAAAGGTTTCCTGGTTTTAAACGTTTTGTGCCATATCAGATACGTAGGTAAATACTGAGACTATAGCTCCCCTTTTGGAAATCCCATCAATAACTATTAATGCATGCAAAATATGTCCAGGTACTGTCCTCTCACTAGTCCTGCTCAGTACGAAAACAAATAGCAAATATCATAAAAACGTACTGGTCCATAAGGAATAAATCCCAAAAATGTGCATAAAAATTATATGTGCGTCTGGTGCGCACGGAAATCAAAATCCATATATGTGTCATACATGTGCACAGAAACATCATCTAGGCGCAACGGGTGTGCACGAAACATCTGCCAAGGGCAACGGGCATGCCTAACAGCAAAATCAGGTACATCTGACATGCACAAGGAATCCTGATTTAGTGCATCTGGTGTGCACCAAAATCGTATCTCAAAACATGCACTCATCACGCGTGAAAATTCAAATCAAAGCACTAAAAGTGCACGAAAACTATGCTAGAAGCATAAATCAAATCACCGGCCTAAAATAGGCATGAAATCACAATCAATACCTCAAGCGTAATAACTATGGGCAAAATATCAATACCCAGTAGGTGCAACCATGGTGCACGAAAACAAATATCATGAAACTCAGCCATCAAGACTAAATTATGCGAAGAGATCGCCTAAAATACCGAAATCCAAGGTGACGGATACATGATAATCGAATCACAAAATCACAAATCATAAATACCGTCGTCGGTATATCCTCCTTCGCAGTCGAGAAGGTGTCGGTGCGTCCAATGGTAGCATCGCAAGATATCTACTTCCCTCCTGTTCATGGTCTGGCGTCCTCTGTCTCTGGGTCCTTATCTCCTCTGTGGGTAACCAATCTCGCAATTCATCGGCTCTTCGGCCCTGTCAGGTGTGTTAATGGGGACGATTCCGTTCTGGCACTTCTCTGGTCATCTGCGTCCTCAGCACAGCATTTCCTCGGAAACTGGTCGCATCCCAATGCCTCTGCATGCGTATCGCATCTCTGATGTCAGCGGAGTGGAGTGTCATCTCATCGAAATCTCGTGCGAACTCTTTACTCCACTTTATTCCAATGTCGACTGATTCGGACTCGTCTTCTCGTGGCTGCATGGACTGCGCTCCAACGGCTATACTCGTATCCGGAGCCTCCCAAGCAATGTGTCCATCACATGATATCCAAAAGATGTCGAACATTTTGATCGATTCGTCAAAACCTCATAATCCCCCAAGAGATCAACATCTTGAGTACAGTTTAATAGTATCGAGTACATACCTCAGCATCGGTGGACCAGCCGTAGAAGGGCAAACCCAATCCTCACTAATGGCGCCGCGGAACTGCCACAAACCCTAAGGTTCAAAGGCTTTCACACGGTCATTATGTCGAGTTAGGGTTTCATTCTTCTAGAGGGTCCATAGAATCGCTTGTATGTCTTTCCGAATACTTTAAGCTTGGAATGGGTTCCTGACATTCGATCGTCTCTATCGACTCTCAACAAATCTGCGTGAAGTCGTCTATAGCTGGAATCAATCGATCTGATGACCTCGTATCGGGGTAAGCGAACGAACCACATGTCCTAGTCATTCACCCTCGGGTGACTAGCGACCTTCCATCATCTCTGAGTATATGCTCAAGCTGCAGTAGCTCCAACATCTGGGCGATATCTCATCATTTGCGGCAACAATTCGCTCATTCGTCTGTACACTAAACAGCGCCTCAAACATCCTGAGTAAGTGACATATAAATGGTCACCACATCCTGGCTGGCCTCTAGCAGTAGCCTGATCCTCTGGTGCCGATCAGCACATCCGGGAAATCTCGTAAAAGCGATCTGTCGAACGCCCATGGCGCGAAAACACACTAAAACGACGCCTCTCTATGCAATCCTATGCCTCTGGAATCACGCCCTGGTCAGTCCTCGTCCGTGACGAGCTCAAGCTGACGCAACTCTAGCCGTAGCTCTCTCTGCCCATATGATCGTAGCAGCAAAATCATAACCAGTATCGATGAGGATAGATCATAGGAATGAATATAATACTGAGCAAGGATATGTACATCCTAAGGTTTCTTAAGAGGAGTAGCGTATCGTAAATATGTCGCGGAATATACGTACGGTACGTCACTCTAATCAAGCTACCTACTCCATCAACCAAGGGTCATCCTACGCGACGAAAATTCGGGTATAGTACCCCCTCGACTAAGTCTAAGTTCCGTAAGGTCAAGCCAAAGTTCCATATATATATATAAACGCTCTAGGTTCCGCATAGTCAAACTTAGACTCGAACCAAGGTTGTTCTAGCGCTCTGATACCAACTTTGTCATGACCCGAAATAGCCCATGACTGGCACTTGAATCATATGAAGTCTATAGGACCCCATCTAATCCAAGTAAGCCAAAAAGCCCAAAAATCTAAAACCATTTTTAGGTAATAAATAAAGGAAATAGTTTTAAGAAGTGAACAAAACAAGTTTCTAAAACAAGGGTTTTAAAATAGGTAAGCCGAATATGCATTTTAAATACTCCATATCTTTTCTAAAAATTTCGGTAGAGTTTCCTTTGTAAATACTGACCCCGAACGGGGTACAACAAGAATAATATATATGCAATGATAAAAGGCATCCCCAAGCGGGAGCTAGTTCTTCGTCAATCGACGGTCACAACCACGCAAGCAATATAATATACAACGCCAAAGGGCGAGGATCAAAACTCAAAGGAAGACTCCAAATCAGTATGAAAACCATAATACTACAACGCGCGACTCTAAGGTCGAAATAATACATAACTGGTTTTCTAAGTCTAAAACAATATACAAGTTTGGTTGATGGAATTACTAGATACAACTGAATAAAATAATACAAGGGTGGTCACGATGCGAGTGAACCCACCTACCAATGCAATCACCCAGAAAGGAAGCAGTGTGCCAGAAAAGCCGCAATGACCTGTATGGCAAAACGTGCAAGAACTATGGCACAACGGGGGTGAGTTGCCAACTCGTGAATATAAAACATCGCTGAGTAGAAATCGTATGTATGACACAATCCTAGATCAATACGATCAGATATATATAAACCTCAAATAAATTGGTCTGAAGCATGATAAGGTGGCAATGTAACTTCTATACGTGAGTGTAGTGCCAAGTGCTCGTGCCAGTGCCTCAGGTAATAACATATCATAAATATGAGGTATGATCAATGTCGACTATATCATGAAGTCTATGAATATGTGGATATCATCCAACTGTGTGATCAATATCATCAATGTCAATATATGTATGTGGAAATCGTCCACGTGTCACCTAATGACAATAAGCATCAAGCATGTAAATATCATAAACATATGCATGGAAGTATGGAGATGTAAATCAACATGTGTCGCTCACGACATATCAAAATCATGGAACCTGAGTGTCAAGCATGGACACTCGAAAACATCATGAAACCTATGCATAGCATCGGTATGTAAATCCTCATATATCGGACTCCGTCAGTCCGGATCGGCCCACGGACTCCGTCTGTCCGGATCGGCCCATATCATCTCTCTACTCCGGTCGGTATCCTCCGGATATCCGCCAAGCCCAAATACTATCACCGGTAGGTAGTAGTCCCTCTTCCAGGCTCACCGTCTGCAACACATCGATCCGTTCTCGCCCCGGGGTTCCATACCGGGCCCACCATGTACGCGCAATGGGCCTCATCCGCTCCTCGAATCGGGTTTCACATGTCGCTCTCAGCACCGAGAAAACACATGGTGGACGCACTGAAATATCATATCAAGGGTAACCGGTTTTTTTTTTTTTTAAAAGATCACATACTCTCTTTGGAATTATCCACGGTTCCCAAATCCAGAAATATCATGGAAACAACATATCTCAATGCGTATAATCAAAAGCATGATATATGCGACATGTAAAAGAAATGTAAGTATATCAGTATATCATGCAATATGAAGTAGTAATATGCACATATTGAGGGAAACTGCTCTTTTAAAATGAATCAGTTTTAAAGAGTATCTTGCGGTTCCCAAATCTCCAAATCCAGCAAGAATCATCTATGTATGTGCGAATATGTATGTATGCACGTATGGGTGTACAATAGGTATGTACACAAGTATGCCATGCAAGAAATCATATCCTGAATGCAACAGTACTACAGTGTAGTGACATGGCAATTATCGATGATGAAGTGTATGAGCCAGCAAGTAAGTATACGGGGAACATACGCATCATCGATAATGGTGCTGGTGTCCTAACAGCATGGGTTTAATATGCAATAACTCATTTACACATGCAATGCGATGTGAATAGCTTGAATATGTGGAAATCGAATAATCAACGCAACAGTGAAGAATCTACAACAATATGTAAATGTCATGCAGTTTTGCCATTTGAAATAAGACGAATCGGGGTTTTAAGTAAAATAAGGGCTACAGTGTTTTTAAGAAAAGATGCGTCTTTTGAAAATATCCGTAGAATCCTATTGCCTATCATTGAAATACTCCCGATTCATTAGTTTTGAAATAGGTATAACATCGGCCTAGTCTAACATCTACTAAGCAACTACAGATCTAGCAAATACGCTAATCGGGAGGGGCATGGAAACCACCTACGTCTATGTCGATATATATATATAATAGTCGATGATCCCGCCTCAATAGTATCACGTACGATACAGTAAATCATATGACGTCCTCGAGTCATGAGTGCGGATCTATCATCAAGATAAAGCTCGTACGGTAAATCATCGCACGGCATCCCAATAGTTGGGTACGGGTCAATATCACATTCATCTCATCAATTATCTGGTATCCTTATCGTCATATCACATAATCTGGGGTACTGATCTAAGTCTAGCACAATCGATACCATCTATATAAATATAAATGCGTATGTGAAACACACGTCCAAAGGCCCGCTAAAAATCTCATGTCGTATCCCAAATACGAATCACATCATATCACCGATCTCATGGCACTATGCCCAATCTCATCGACTCATCTCCAAATATCGTCTATAATCCTCATCATCTAGGTATAACCATAACAAATAAGCATGTGTGTGCGTATGGGTGTAAATCTATTCGAGGGTTCGCAACTAGGAACTATACTAGTTTACAACTAAACACTATTCTATCCATAGTACACCTAATCTCATCTCAATTATCCATATCGCACCTAATGCTATCAAACACATATATAGTATAAATATAGTATACTAAATCTCGAACTGCGGGGGTGTTATACGCCATCCACCCGACTTCCCCCGTAGATATAATCTGCTCACCTTGTATCCTGCGTGTCGGTGTCGACGTCGCCTTCATCTTCTTCATCGTATGGAATCCACATGATGGTACCTACATATCACACGTATCGCATCGCATTAAAACCAAATCAAAACCAAAACGACATACGAAAACCAACACGATACGCTTAAAAGCTTATAGGTTAGAACCTATAGACTACGCTTCAAAACCAACGAACAATCCTAGATATCATCGTACAAATGCCAAGTAATCGACGTAAAACGCAAATATACAAATCTAGAATTCAAAATACGACAAACGAAACACGAATCCAAAATAGCATCTCAGGAAAAAGGTTCCAGATTTCACCCTAGGTCAAATTGGACAATTTTGCACATGCCAGGGGTCTAATTTATAGATGTAGGAGCTACAGAACCAAAACGAACCCAAATGGTGGGACCCAGGCCTCAAATTGCAGCCAAACAGATTAAATCTGCGGCCAGAAAGAGGAGATAGGGTCTGGGATTTTGGGGTTAGCCTCCTGGGTGCCTGCACATCTCTATGTGTTCACAAAAAAATTTTCAGAGTCTCGAGGTGATAGCAGATTCTATATAACCCTCACAGATTCCTCAATTCTTCCGATATCAGTTTCTAAATCCATATTCCGGGTTTCTTGTTTCTGGTTTGATTCTTAATTCTAGCACTAGGGGGTTTGTGTGGCCTCTACTGAGTTCAATTTCACATCACGACTCTCAAATTCCCATAAACCCTAACTAGAATTTTCTAAGTTCACAAAACCACTCGATATCGGTTCTAATCTAACATGGCGGTATAAGTAATGGGAAAACTTAGCTTATGGTTCAGAAATTATCTTATTTGGCAACTCAAGAATTTTCTTGAGTTGCCCCCAAGTGGCCAAAATCCTTGCTTTCTTGGTCCAATGTACTTCCCTTGAGCTTGTGCATCTTTTTTGTGAAATGGGAATAGGGTTTTGGGTTGTTTTTTGGATGTGTTTGTGATGATTTGAGGAGGGGGGAGATGAGGCAACAGCAGCAGAAATAGATGGAGGGGGAGAGGAAATGAGGGGAATAATGAAAGGGGAATGGCTCATAACCAAGTCAAAGGTAATCCCTCACCTTTCTCTCTCATAACCATACCCAATATAATACTCTTTTCCTTTTCTTTTCTTTTCTTTTCCTTTTCCAATAAATCATCAAACATGATAAAAACATGTACGAAAACCATGGAAAAATGTGTAGCAAGTGTAAAAATGATACGGTGCATGTTTTGCACAAAATACGCTTAAAGCGCGATTAGCGATTTTTAATCGCGATTAGCACTAAATTAGTGTCAAATAAATCATAAAAACTTAAAATTTGCATAATTCACATAAAACATCCTCTTTTTAGTAATTTCTATAATTTTCCAATTTTTTCCCAATTTATTGGTATTTAATTATACCGGAATATTAAAATATTGATTAAAATTAATATTAAATTATAAAAATTCCCAAAAATAATATTTTATTTTTCTGAAATGTTACAATAGCCAAAACACTAACTAGGGTCGCTATTCATGAAAACCACCAAGCCTAAAACCCAATCGTACCCATCGCTCATTTACAACACAATATATATCGTAGAAGATAATATATATATCATCACAACGTCAATTAAAATCCACGTCTAATTATACCAAAAACCTATTAAGCAACCCAAAGGAGTTTCGGTGCAAAACCTCTTGGATTAGCGATCTAGTGGCTACCATATTCCTCTAATATCATAATTAGGCTTCATAACTCTTAACTATATTTTAAGCTCACTTATCTTTATAGATTCTAAAAACCTAGTTTGCATAATTATACCATTTAGACAAATTCTAAGTAACAATTTGCAAACTAACAACTAGCTTAGATTTTTCATATCTAAACATGTTAAGCTACACATATAACCATATCCAATTAATCAAAACCCTAACTTGATTTCAAAACCCTCTCTTGAATTTCTAAACTTGCTAATTAACACCATATTTAAACACCCAATAATCTAAATTAAAGTAATTAACTAACAATTAAAGCTTAGGGTTAGTATTTTATACCTCACAACTTGATATCAAACATCCAAATTTTGACTCCCAAAATGGCCTCCAAAATGCTAACTTGGTTCTTGATCCAAGCTAGATTAGACTAATGAATAATGGGTAGAGATTTAATTTGGAATTTGTGAGATTAAATGTGGACTTTTGAAGCTTTCTGAGTTGAAAATGGAGGTGAGGAAAATTTGGGGCTACCACTAATGGGCTCGGCCAAAGAGGAGAGAGGGAGAGTTTTGTGTAAGTGTGTGGAAAATTCTAGATTAAGATAACCATTAAACCTTAATTAATGCACCTCACATCAATCTATCTCTAATTCAATTTCTTTTTTCTATTTTTTTGTAACCCTAGAAAACTCTAGAAGCATGGAAACAATTTAAGAAGAGTAGAATAAGTTCCAAACTTGTATCTAAGTTGACATGGTTCACATTTGTATATTTAACCCATTCCAATTTGTAATTACCACTAATTAAGTGTATAAATAAAAGCTTAAAATAATATTTTAATTAGGGAAAAATATTCAAGTGAACTAATAATTATAAGTAACTAACTAAATACTGCATACTAACAATTTCCTAGTTAAACTAGGTGCATTCAAGTCTATATTGAAAAATGATTATATCCCGATTTTTAGGGAAAACACAAATTATTTACCGATTAACGGAAAGTTCGCCTAAATGATTTCTGAAACATTACAACAATCCTATGGGCTTCATCAATGATGAAGACAAACCAGATAGCGTACTATCATCTCGAGTAAGATTATTATACCTGTATAGGTCCTCCCTCAATTATCATAATCGCTTACTTGCGATCACAATAATTGCCTTGATGGCACTATATCCAACAATCTCCCACTTGCAGATAAGGCCAATTATTGCGGTATCGCATACCCACCGCTCGTGTGCTACCAAATACCCAACTTCTCTACTAATCAATTTCGCAAACTATGTTAGTGAAACTTAACGTGTTCGAGAAATAGCCTCGGTGAGTGGACTCGCTACAATGTTTCAACTTCATCTCTCTATATCTCAACTTTGTAGAGATCAATGATCACCCAAAAAATGAGCAATATCCCGCCTTAAGAATTTATCTGGATACTTGATGGGACCGAGTTCATCAATAACAACTCTATCCAACAATCTTCTTGGGCTATATCCTCAGTTAAGTTATAACCATCATCTTGTATCATGATTACCTCAATATCCCTACTGGAACACTATCCAATATACTGATCCTCAGAATAGGTTAAACATAAAATTCTGACAGCATCTCTGTCAGCTAGGTCACCTTGGAAGCCTGAACTGATAACCACCTCCCAAAAGAGGCTGCCATTATCTTGTACCAAGAACATCAACTTATGTTCTTTATTGCTTCCCAATGTTTCTCTAGGATTAGATTAATATCTTCTTGCAACAACTAGTGCACAAGCAATAACTGGTGTTGTACAAGACATTGCATGATTGACTCAATTGCCTAAGCAAATGATATGTCATTCATGCCAGTCCCTCTCCTCATCAGTCCATAAAGACATCCTTTAAGAGAGGGTGACTCCATCACCTGCGGGTAAACCACCACACCAGGAGTCGTCCATTCTAAAATACTTTTAGAATGATGTCTAACCACCCGATTGGAAAACATCCTAAATCTAGATCTAAAACTAGAATTATCTATCTGGTATTGTACAAGACATTGCATAATTGATTCAATTGCCTAAGCAAATGATATGTCATTCATGTCGGTCCTTTTCTTCATCAATCTAGAAGACATCTCTTTAGAGAGGGTGACTCCATCACCTGCGGGTACACAACCACATCAAGAGTCGTCCATTCTAAAATACTTTTAGAATGCTATCTAAGTACTCGATTTGGGAATCATCTCAAATCTAGATCTAGTCACCAGAATTCCTGATATACAACCCACATCCAACGAGGAGAAAACACTGTGTAACAACCTAAGTCTGAACGATTGTAGTATAGGAACATCACTTCCTATCTGGAGTATGTCATCCAAAATAAGGACAGTACTCCCTACATCCTTCTTACTAGGTTCAACTTTGTTTTGATGAAGTCAATCACTTTGACTGTCACATCAAAAGAGATGATTTGTCTCCCTTATCCATGCTTCAGTCTACGAATATACATAAACACCTTGCACACCTTCCGCTGCTCCCACTGACTACGATTACCTTCTGGCAGAGTCACATATACATGCACTTCCAAAATCCCATTTGGAAAGACGTTATAATCACCTACCTGCCAGATATCATAGCCATGAACTGCATCAGCGCCAAATCATATCCATATGGACTTCAGCATAGACACTGAAGTAAAAGTCACATCACAATCCACAATGGGTATTTGATGAAAACTCTTTACAACAAATCTAGTCATATTAGGTAAGTACCTTTCTACCTGCACAGATCTCGAAAGATCTACTTACTCCTTATGGGTTTTACCCGTTCAGGAGAACCCAGCACAGTCCAAAATCCATGACTGGCTGAAGTACGTAAAATCCATCTCGGGTATGAAATACCTGGTCACCTGGAAGTTACCACTTCTTATGACTAGCTAATAACGAGTAGGAGGAATAGCAGTACCAAGTCATATCCGTACGGACTTCAACATAAACACTGAAGTAAAAGTCTCATCACAACACACAACGGGTATTTGATGAAAACTCTTTACAATTAGTCCATCCTTATTAGGTTAGTACCATTCCACCTGTACAGATCTCGAAAGATCTACTTGCGCCTAATGGGTTTTACCCCTTCAGGAGCACCCAGAAAAGTCCAGAATCCATAATTTGCTGAAGTGCGTAGAGTCCATCTTGGATATGAAATATCTGGTCACCTGGAAGTCACCACTTCTTATGACCTACTGATAATTAGTAGGTTCATCATCACCATGATGCTGACATCCCTGTCACCGTCTATGAGAAAATTGAAGTATCTCTCGGGTGTCTGAGTTCACCTACTAAAATCTGTGGAGTGGCTAACGGTTTGTCAAGTCCAATTGAATCCTTAAGTTCTACTAAATTTTCGATAACCGTTTGTGGTTCTGAAATCACTTCCAATTCTACCATACTTCCACTAGTTTCTGTTGCAAAAAGATCATTTTATAAAATGGTGGCGAGTCAAGAACAATGTAACTATTAATCTTGAAAATGGTAGAAACAAAATCCTAGCGAATGCTTGGGATAATCAATGCTTGGGATAATCCACAAACCGCCATTACCGAAGCGTGCCTCGAGTTTGTTTGGATTTTTCTTTTAAACAAAAACTAGATAACTCCATATCTTAACAACCTTAAGATATGCAACAATTCTATATCCATATAGAATCTAGGCACTAATTTTGATGGAACCAGATTCAAATGTCATGCAGATGTTTCCAGTGCATATTACCTAATGGAAAAAGGCCAATAGCGCATTACTTATCATGGAGCGCATCCACGGATAAGTAACCAGTGAGAGAAACAAGTTCTCGATATTACTATGATGGAATACCTAACATAAGTATCTACATATTCGATCACCTCGAAGAATCCCGATACTTCCAACGTATGGTTCTCCACTTTATTCTTATACCTACAAACTTCTCAAAATCTTTGACCTTGCATTACTACGAATGCGTGTCTAAAACCGGAGAACTCTTAGGTAAACCTGAATGAAGTAAGAATACTAACCCTTTTTCCTGAAGGATACTGGACAACATACATTTTCATGTATAAGTCCCAAGAGTATACTATTAGTAGATGTTGCACATCCTCACAACACTTGTGAGGAGGCGGAAGCGATAAACAATAATTTTTCTTGCATGCAACACCCACATAACCCAAGATTAGTGCTTAAACCCTAACTAGCAAAAACCATCAAGAGATCTAATCTACTATGATAGTATTTATACCTAATGGAACCGGTCCTTCGGGTCATCACTTGAATGTGACTCCTGGGCTCCTTGTGGTTACAATGAGCTCGATCTCCGGCCACCTCAAGATCCAAGACGATCCACCCGAGAGCTATCGAACAAGCTACAAACTCTTCACAAGAGTTCAACTTAGAGATCATGTTTGCTAGGAGTGATCACTAAGATGTGTTAGTGTTTATGCCCTAGAAGGCCATTACTGTATCATACTAGTTTGTATATTACTTAATGGAAGCTTGGGATATTCACATGTATATAACAGTCTTGCTAAACATGGTAGTATGCTACTTGGTTTTTCTATCTTAATATGTGAATATACGTATTGATAGAGCTCTTAGGATCTTGCTTGACTACCGGCGTTGTGATGGCAGTCACACTAGTGGGGGCCGGGTAGTCTACAAGCACATCCTTATTCAGGTCCCTGGTCGTTGGATTATCGAGATAGAACATCGATACTCCGGAGTAGACTAGTGTGTACGCTTCTCATCCCAGTTGGGGAGATGGTCTGTCCCACAGCCGTCAGTACGTCGTACTGGAGATAGTATGCAGGTGCTCGTTAGGTTACGGGTACACAGGACAAGACTCACAGGGAACTGTTGGTTGGTTTTATACCAGTCGTCAGTGAACAGTTCCCAGGTGACATGAGTACAGCATAGTCCGCAGACTTGACACTGCTACTTCGCCTCGAGTGTGTCCCACTGTTCTTAGATTGCTACCCTACCACGGCTCAAAGGAGTCGTGCAAACAGGTAGCAGTTGGGTGCAGTCCCGAGCACTTGGAGGCAGTGGCGGTTAGACAGGATTCGTCTCTCCCGGTATTGGGGGTTGATATCGCGCTGTGTCAGAGAGCCATTACGCAAAGTCCCTGGCCAGGGCAAGCGAGATTTGCTGGTAGGTTCCAGTAGTTTCTCAGGGTGTAATGGGCTTCCCTCCGACACGACTTATACCGCTATTAGGGGACTGACGCTTGCCGCCCCCCTAGGCCCGATATGCGATAGTCTAAGACGAACGGACCGGACTGTATGGAGATTGTCACATCAGGCTCAGTAGGTGTTCGGATGGGTTTCCTCATTGGCCTTCTTATCGACAACTACCTGGGGACCGTTACGTACAGCTAGTGCCGCTTGCGGTCTATGGTTAAACCCACTGCCAGCGTAGTAGTCGAGTCTCTAGAGTCCCACACAGAGAGTTTTCTACTCCAGGCGAAACGATATAGAGGTCGTATGGTTTTACGACAAGGTTCGGACGCATACGTGCGTTTACGCGCGTACGACTTTCGGAAAGTTTTTACCAGTCGGCTTTGGTTTAAGCCAGTTACTGGTATCCGGTTATTGGATTTATACAGTCTAAAGTTTTTCCGTATTTTTGCGGATTGGAGGGGCGTTCTCGTAATTGCACGAGAAGCTTCTAGAAGATGGTGACTAAGGAGGTTTAGGTGGCATATACATTGAATGAGATTAGTGAGTCATGAGAGTGATTCATCATTGTCATTAATGCATCATAAATGCTTAATGACTCATGATAATGAATCACCACTTGATATTTATGAAGCATGATTATTCATCACTTATTTTCTTTTCTTGATAAAAGTAAATGCTTCATATATATTATGATAACTCATAATCTTTATTCAATTATCATACACACATTCTCTCTCCTCAAGCTCTCTCTCTTCAAACCCTAATCCTCACCTCTCATGTGTTGAGAACAAGGATTAGTTAGACTAAAACAATCCATAACCCTCACTCTATCTCATCTATCTTCTTTGATTAGCAATCCAAGAAGGTTAGTTGCCTCAAGTTTAGAGGCTAAGCTTGGAGTTTTGCTCTCGGGTGGATCATCTACTACATCGAGAAGGCCGAGGAGGACGAGGAGATCGTAAAGCCGAAGGACTTGGTTCGTTAGGTATAATCCCTAAGCATAGTAGTTTAAAACATCTATGTGTTTGGTTAGTTATCGTTTAGCTTCGATTCAAGCGGTTAGTCGATGTTTGTTCACTGAACAAGTTCGTTTTTGAAAATTCCGCCTCCCCATAAGTATTGGGGTGTAGTACATCGACTTACAGTGGTATCAGAGCCTCGCTAAACAATAAATAACTTACTTGCAAATTTGTATGAATTTCGAACGGAAAAAACGAAACCGGAAAAGCCCGAAAACTTCAGTTTCTGTCGATTTATAAATGAAGTCCAAAAATTTTTCAGGGATGTTCAGAAAGCTTAAAATGACAGTAGTAGAACACACAAAAAATTTGGTCCCCTGAATCGCCTACGGCGCCGCGGAACCGCGGCGGATAGCACAGATCCCGCCGCGCTTCCGCCGCCGAGTTGACGATTCAGGGACTCATTTTTCTTGTGTTGGTTCTCTGTGATATTTGGGATTTTCTGGTATTTTTTAATTTTGCTCAGGTTTCAAGTTTACAGAGCAGTATTGGAGCAAGATTAAAAGTGTTTAATCGATCGAAATTATACAGTATTTGCTTGTTGGATTATATCTGTGATTGTATAATGTGTTCGTAAACCTCCCCTAACTGCTAGTATGTCAGTTGGCAGGGGGTTGCACATTTCTGAAATGGATTTTATATGTTTGTGCATATGAACTGTGTTGGACTGTTATGATGTATAGCCGGGGTTTTGTGATGGGTTATTATTTAATTCATTTGATGTAAATGTAATTTGTTGTAATATTATTTTGCGGGGCACATCCAGGTTGCGGTTGTAGCCACCGTTGTATTATTTCATTTTACTGTTTTTGCTCCTAGGACAGACCCAAGGTGGGGTGCACAAACTACTGGGCGGGTAGTTTGCCGCACCCGTAGGGGTCGTGGGTGGGGTAATGGCTATTCATCACAACTGTGTAATCCGTCTTTTGTTGCAGGCTCAAAACAAACACGGATTGCTTGCAAATCCAATAAAGTTCATCTGTGATCTGGAATGCCTATTATTGCGTCTGACGAATGTACAATATCTATATATATGATAGCTATTTAGACGTCACTTATGTTTTACACCCGCGCTGGCCCAGCCCAGCCCCCGCTCTGTCGTTAGTTAAGTAACCTAACGGGTGATGACGGGACCCCGTGGCGAATGCGGATGGCATAAGAGGACGTTGTATTTTCGTTGTTTTCTGCAATGATAGGTTAATGATGGGACGCATTATCTATAATGCAAAGAAAAAAAAACCAAAGTTTAAATCGTTGGAACAATTTAAAAGAAACCACTCGGTTAATTTTATAAAAAAAAAGAGATATTTTTAAATGCGGAGCTTTAACCACTCCTTTTAAAAGCTATCAGGTTCCTTCGGTTATATCAAGTTCACTACGTTCACGGTTTCGCCAAAACCATTCGTAGCCCTCCGTCATTTCATCTGGGTATTCAGTAGTATTCAAGCTATGTATTTTGACCTAACGCCAAGGCATAGTGTTTGGTAGCTACTGGGTATTCATTTGTTGCATAGATAGATGAGTTAGTTTGGGACAGTCGTATTATCATTTTGGCCGAACGTCAAGGATATATACGGATGGGTTCAAATTGACAAGATAATGATAGGTAGAACTTGACATGTGACTTATGACATTTTGACCTAACGCCAAGGTCATAAGAGCATGGGGCAGAAATATATATCGGAAATTTCTAAAGAAACTGAAATTTGCAAAGAGATGCATACCATTTGGAGTTTGATGAATGTTGGTAGGATTCCTTCAACATTATCATACAATGATATTTGGATCCCGATCCTACTGTGAGTATATGCTACTTATCAGGATATTCGTCACTTAACGATCAATGCTATAAACCAAGTAGGTATCCAGAAAAGTGTCAGCGGGGTTACGCCCCCAGAGAAAAGAGGTTATTTAATTAAGGAACTTCGCGAAAGCGTTGGAAAACCTCCCTCGAAGTATCGACACTGGCCTGGCTGAACGGTTAAGCAAGTATTGTACGGTGAGAATAGTCCTGGCTAATTCTTCTTTTATGGTTTGAGGAAGGATTCGAGAAACAGTGGGAGCCATCCAGTTTAGATAAACTAAAAACCACTCTAAACTTGCAAGAGCATCATGCTAAAGAGTTTTCTTCTCTCTCTCCTAATTGCAGCGACCCTGAAAATGACTGGACTTAAGTTACTTTTAGAGAAAAATATACTGACAGGGCCAAACTATAAAGATTGGCTGCGGAATGTCAAAATGGCTTTGACCTATGACAAATTGGGGTACATCCTCACCGCTACGGCACCTGCTGTCCCTGGTCCCAAATCCAGCAATGCGGATAAGGAAATCCGCAAAACCTGGGATTTAGATTGCGCGAAAGCCAAGTGCATCGTGCTTGCCTCAATGAACAATGAACATCAGAGGAGGCACGAGGATATGACCCTAGATGGCATATTTCTCCATACAAAGGAACTTTATGGAGAGCAATCTCGTATAGCAAGATACGAGACCTCTAAGAACTTGTTTCGAGCGAGGTTGGCTGTCGGGTCATCGGTAGGAGAACATGTCCTAAAGATGATCGGCTATATTGAAGAGCTCGCAGACCTTGGGACGACTTTGGATAATGAGCTCTATATAGACCTTATTCTCCAGTCCCTTCCTCCCACCTACGCCCAGTTTATCCTGAACTTCAACCTTCAAGGAAAAGAAGTTGAACTTCCAGAACTCCTGAACATGTTAAGGAGTGCAGAGGGCACCTTGCAGAAGGCAAGGGAAACACCCGCTATGTTTGTTGGCGGTGCATCTTCTTCCGGGTCCAAGGCTAGGGCCAAAGGAAGGAAGAAGAAGGCCGTCCCCAAACCTAGAGGAGGTGTTAGTAAGGTGGGAGGGAAGGGAAAGAAAAGGTTTGCAGTACCGGTAGTTGGCCAGGATGAGTGCTTCCATTGTCACAGGAAAGGGCACTGGAAGAAGGATTGCAAGGCGTGGAACGCCAAGAACCAGGAACCGAAGCAAGCTGTGGCTTCGACTTCAGGTGTGTTTGTAATTGAGAATTATCTGTCGATCAACTCTACTTCCTGGGTATTGGATACTGGATCAGGATCTCATATTTGCAATTCATTGCAGGCACTGAGAAACCGTAGAGTGCTGAAGGAAGGTGATATGACCCTAAAGGTTGCTAACGGAGCTAGCGTGGGAGCTGCGTCCGTCGGGGATTATCACCTAGGATTGACGAGTGGACACATTTTGGTTTTACATAACTGTTATTTTGTACCAAGCTTAACGTGTAATATCTTATCAGTTTCCTTGTTATCAAATAAAGGTTATGATTTCACGTTTGTAAGAGATGTTGTCAACATCCACCACAATCATGGTTTGATTGGGTCCGGTACTCTAAATAACGGTATATATGTTTTAAACCAACTCCAAATTTTCAATGTCCAGAACACACTAAAAAGAAAGTCTCCAGATTTAAATAAAGCTTTCTTATGGCATTGTAGACTGGGTCACATCAATGAGAGAAGGTTGACTAAGTTTCATAGAGAAGGATATTTGACTCGTTCGAATATCAAACTTATGACACTTGTCAATCTTGTCTCAAAGGAAAGATGACAAAGACTCCATTCACTGGACAAGGAGTAAGAGCGAGCGAGCTCTTAGGACTCATACACAGCGATGTATGTGGTCCATTGTCTACACATCCAAGAGGTGGTTTTTCCTATTTCATTACTTTCACGGATGATTACTCAAGATACGGATTCATTTATCTGATGAAACATAAATCCGAGGCTTTTGAGAAATTCCAAGAATATAAGAATGAAGTAGAAAACCAAACCGGCAAAAGTATCAAGACACTTAGATCTGATCGAGGTGGTGAATACTTGAGTGCCGAGTTCCTGGGTTACTTAAAAGAGAAAGGAATTCTCTCTCAGCTTACTCCTCCATACACTCCACAGCATAACGGTGTATCGGAGAGACGGAATCGAACCCTATTGGATATGGTACGATCCATGATGTGTAATGCTGAGTTACCGCGATCTTTCTGGGGTTATGCGCTAGAATCAGCGGCATATCTTTTGAACATGGTTCCTACCAAGACTGTGCCTACCATGCCATATCAAATGTGGAGTGGGAAGAAACCCTATCTTCAGTATCTGAAAATATGGGGATGTCCAGCTTTTGTTAAAAAGCAGCATGTGGACAAGCTCGAGGCACGATCAGTAAAGTGTCAGTTTGTGGGATATCCAAAGAACTCCAAGGGGTATCTATTCTATTACGCAGAGGAACAAAAGGTGTTTGTTTCTCGTAATGCCCATTTTCTAGAATATCAGTTTTTAGAAAAGGAAATAAGTGGGAGCGAAATAGAACTGGAAGAAATTCCAGAACCACAAACTGCTACTGAAAGTTTGGTAGAACCGATAGTTCAAGAAGAACAGGACATTCCCGCACCCCTCCGCAGGAGTAGTAGGCCGTCTCATCCGCCTGAGAGATACTACGGTTTTCTCATAGATGGGGATAGAGAGGATTGCATCATAGATGATGATGAACCTACTGACTTCCAGCAGGCCATCCAGAGCGGCGACTCGGTACGATGGCTAGATGCAATGCGGACCGAAATGGAGTCCATGTACACCAACAAAGTATGGACTTTGGACTTTGCTCCAGATAGGGTAAAACCCATAGGATGCAAATGGATCTTCAAGAAAAAGATTGGTGTAGATGGACAGGTGGAAACCTATAAGGCTAGACTTGTTGCAAAGGGTTTTCGTCAAAGACCTGGTTTGGACTATGACGAAACTTTTTCTCCAGTGGCTATTCTCAAATCCATTCGGGTCCTTCTTGCTATTGCTGCCTTCCATGATTATGAAATCTGGCAGATGGACGTAAAGACGGCTTTTCTGAATGGAAATTTAGAAGAGTGCGTCTATATGGATCAGCCAGAGGGTTTCAATCAGAGTGGGAGCAGCAGGAAAGTATGCAAGCTGCTTAAGTCCATTTATGGACTAAAGCAGGCATCGCGGAGTTGGAACATCTGTTTTGATGAGACAGTCAAAGAATATGACTTTATCAAAAATCCAGATGAACCGTGCATATATAGTAAAGTTGTAGCCAGAAGTGTCGTATTCCTCGTCTTGTACGTGGATGACATTCTATTGATAGGAAATGACATTCCTATGCTACAATCTGTCAAAGGATTCTTGTCACAAAGGTTCTCCATGAAAGACCTGGGTGATGCCTCTTACATTCTGGGGATCCGGATCTATCGTGATAGATCCAAGAGGATGTTGGGACTTTCGCAGTCCAGGTATATCGACACTGTACTGAAAAGATTCAGTATGGAAGATTCTAAGCGCGGTAATCTACCGGCTTGTCACGGAATCACCCTCTCCAAAGAGATGTCTCCCAAGACTGATTTGGAAAGGGAACGCATGTCTATTATACCCTACGCTTCTGCGGTAGGCTCTATAATGTATGCGATGTTGTGCACCAGACCAGATGTAGCTTACGCACTAAGCGTGGTAAGCTGGTATCAGTCAGACCCAGGGGAGAAGCACTGGATAGCAGTAAAGAACATTCTCAAGTACCTGAGAAGGACTAAGGAGATGTTCTTGGTTTACGGCGGAAAAGACCTCAGGTTGGAGGCCTTTGCTGATTCCGGCTTTCAGAGTGATAAGGACGATTCCAAGTCCATGTCGGGTTATGTCTTTACCCTCAATGGAGGGCGGTGTGCTGGAAGAGCTCCAAGCAGGACACCGTTGCTGACTCGACGATGGAAGCGGAGTATATAGCTGCTTGCGATGCCGCAAAAGAAGCAGTCTGGATGAAGAAGTTCCTACCAGAACTTCAGGTGGTTCCTACCATTGTTGATCCAATACCTCTGTATTGCGACAACAACGGAGCTATAGCTTTAGCGAAGGAACCAAGGTCCCATCAGAAGTCCAGACACATCTTAAGGCGGTATCACCTGATCAGGGAGATCATTGATCGTCAGGAGATCGAGGTTCGGAGAGTTGCTTCTGAAGAGAACATTGATGATCCATTCACGAAGGCCCTACCTCAGATTCAGTTCGAGAGGCTACTCGAGATCATCGGTCTGCGATACGCCAGTACATGGCCCTAGTGCAAGTGGGAGATTGTTAATGTTTATGCCCTAGAAGGCCATTACTGTATCATACTAGTTTGTATATTACTTAATGGAAGCTTGGGATATTCACATGTATATAACAGTCTTGCTAAACATGGTAGTATGCTACTTGGTTTTTCTATCTTAATATGTGAATATACGTATTGATAGAGCTCTTAGGATCTTGCTTGACTACCGGCGTTGTGATGGCAGTCACACTAGTGGGGGCCGGGTAGTCTACAAGCACATCCTTATTCAGGTCCCTGGTCGTTGGATTATCGAGATAGAACATCGATACTCCGGAGTAGACTAGTGTGTACGCTTCTCATCCCAGTTGGGGAGATGGTCTGTCCCACAGCCGTCAGTACGTCGTACTGGAGATAGTATGCAGGTGCTCGTTAGGTTACGGGTACACAGGACAAGACTCACAGGGAACTGTTGGTTGGTTTTATACCAGTCGTCAGTGAACAGTTCCCAGGTGACATGAGTACAGCATAGTCCGCAGACTTGACACTGCTACTTCGCCTCGAGTGTGTCCCACTGTTCTTAGATTGCTACCCTACCACGGCTCAAAGGAGTCGTGCAAACAGGTAGCAGTTGGGTGCAGTCCCGAGCACTTGGAGGCAGTGGCGGTTAGACAGGATTCGTCTCTCCCGGTATTGGGGGTTGATATCGCGCTGTGTCAGAGAGCCATTACGCAAAGTCCCTGGCCAGGGCAAGCGAGATTTGCTGGTAGGTTCCAGTAGTTTCTCAGGGTGTAATGGGCTTCCCTCCGACACGACTTATACCGCTATTAGGGGACTGACGCTTGCCGCCCCCCTAGGCCCGATATGCGATAGTCTAAGACGAACGGACCGGACTGTATGGAGATTGTCACATCAGGCTCAGTAGGAGTTCGGATGGGTTTCCTCATTGGCCTTCTTATCGACAACTACCTGGGGACCGTTACGTACAGCTAGTGCCGCTTGCGGTCTATGGTTAAACCCACTGCCAGCGTAGTAGTCGAGTCTCTAGAGTCCCACACAGAGAGTTTTCTACTCCAGGCGAAACGATATAGAGGTCGTATGGTTTTACGACAAGGGTTCGGACGCATACGTGCGTTTACGCGCGTACGACTTTCGGAAAGTTTTTACCAGTCGGCTTTGGTTTAAGCCAGTTACTGGTATCCGGTTATTGGATTTATACAGTCTAAAGTTTTTCCGTATTTTTGCGGATTGGAGGGGCGTTCTCGTAATTGCACGAGAAGCTTCTAGAAGATGGTGACTAAGGAGGTTTAGGTGGCATATACATTGAATGAGATTAGTGAGTCATGAGAGTGATTCATCATTGTCATTAATGCATCATAAATGCTTAATGACTCATGATAATGAATCACCACTTGATATTTATGAAGCATGATTATTCATCACTTATTTTCTTTTCTTGATAAAAGTAAATGCTTCATATATATTATGATAACTCATAATCTTTATTCAATTATCATACACACATTCTCTCTCCTCAAGCTCTCTCTCTTCAAACCCTAATCCTCACCTCTCATGTGTTGAGAACAAGGATTAGTTAGACTAAAACAATCCATAACCCTCACTCTATCTCATCTATCTTCTTTGATTAGCAATCCAAGAAGGTTAGTTGCCTCAAGTTTAGAGGCTAAGCTTGGAGTTTTGCTCTCGGGTGGATCATCTACTACATCGAGAAGGCCGAGGAGGACGAGGAGATCGTAAAGCCGAAGGACTTGGTTCGTTAGGTATAATCCCTAAGCATGGTAGTTTAAAACATCTATGTGTTTGGTTAGTTATCGTTTAGCTTCGATTCAAGCGGTTAGTCGATGTTTGTTCACTAAACAAGTTCGTTTTTGAAAATTCCGCCTCCCCACAAGTATTGGGGTGTAGTACATCGACTTACAAGATGAAGTAGAGATTAAGTATTGGATTATGATTTTGCTCTAGGCTTTTGATTCACAACTCATGTGAAGGTAAAGCAAAGAGGAGGAAGAAGGAGAGAAATGAAGAGAGAGAATGTCAAAGTGATAATGAAAAGTTCAAGCATGGAAAAATATCATATGGCTCAAAATGAAATAATTGAAGCATGTAATAAAAAATTGCACCATGCTTCAATAGTAACTCCAAATGAATAAAATATGAAAGAAGCCATTCCATCATCCATGCTTAGACTTTACTAAATTCCACCTCATTTATTTCTTTTCACAAAATAAATATCTAATAATGAGGTGTCTCCTTCTAGAAGGTATTCATGTAACAATTACAAGAATACCCCTCCACCTTATACCATATAAGTATACCCGTATTCGAATTCCGAAAAATACTAATATAATCAATCCAATAATATAATACCAGTATCCGACTTAAACTAAAGCCTACCAGTATTATCCTTCCGATCATTATTCCTGTAACAATTACACGAACATGATCGAAACCCTGCCGTAACAACTTACGGCCTTTACATCTTTCGCCTGAATCAGGGAACTCTCTGTGTAGGACTCTAAAGACTCGACAGTATGCTGGTAGTAGGTTTAACCATAACCATGTCAGCAGCACTAGCTGTGCTTAACGGCTACCCAGGTACATGACGAAAAAGAGATGGCCGACGAGCAAACTCATCCCAACACTAACGAGCCTGTAAGCAACACTTACCTTACGGTCCGGTCTCTTCGTCTGGTACGTCGCATATGAAGTCTAGGGGTGGTAAATGTCAGACCCCAGTAACTTTATAAGCTATGCTGATTTACGGCCCATAACGGTTCGAGAAACTACTATTAACTCTTATCGGTAAATCTCAAGAACCCTGGCCAGGGATTTGCTGTTATGGCCGATCAAGCATAGCGCGACATCAGCTCCCTATACCGGAAGACACGAAACCCCTCCTATCGCTCACTGCCACCATGCGATTCGGGACTGTACCCAAAATCCACCCGTTTGCACGACTCGGTAGAGCCGTGGTAGGGAGGAAATAGTGGGAATCACACAAGACACTATGACGATCTTGGGTCTACAGACTAACCTGTACAAATGTCACTAGAGAACTGCTATTTGACAATAGGTATATATACCATCTAGGAGTTCTCGGCAAGCCCTGTTCGGTGTACCCATTCTCTAATGAGAACCTGTGTGCAATCTTTGATGTCAAACACCAATGGTTGTGGGATCAACCATCGCCCCCGGGGTCAAGAAACGTACACACTAGTCTACTCTGGTAATATCGATGCCCTGTCTCGATATACCCTCGACTAGGAATAATTAAAGGATATGCTTATAGACTGCCCAGGCCCCACTAGTATGGTCTCCACCATAATACCGGTAGTCAAGCATAATCCTAAGGGCTTCATCAACATGTATATAATGATATGAAATACAACACATCACACGTCATGATGAAGATAAACCAGATAGCATACTATCATTTCGAGAAAAAATTGTTTCTGTACATATACATGCCTAGCATCCTATATAATACGGGCCTCTAGGGCATACATATCTAACAATCTCCCACTTGCACTAAGGCCTGTAGTTGATGCAATAAGTACCCACTGTCTACACTAGAACCAGCTGCCGGCGTACCGCATGCCCAACAGCTCGAACGGTTTCTCAAACTGGACTTGAGGGATGGCCTTGGTGAATGGATCTGCTGTGTTGTCTTTCGTGTCTACTCTCCGTACCTCGATGTCCTGGCGATCCACTATCTCCAGGATGAGGTGATACCGCTTCAAGATATGTATGGATTTCTAATGGGACCTCGGTTCCTTTGCCAAAGCCATGGCTCCATTTTTATCACAATACAGAGGTATTGGATTAGCAATGGATGGAACCACTTGAAGTTCAGAAATGAACTTCCTCATCCAGACTGCCTCTTTTGTGGCATCATTAGCAACAATATACTCAGCTTCCAACGTAGAGTCTATGACGGTATCTTTCTTGGAACTCTTCCAACATACTGCCCCTCATTTTAGGGTAAATACAAACCCTGCGATAAGAATAATTTGACCGATTGTAGTATAGGATGATCATATCCTATCAAGAGAATGTCGTCCACGTACAATACGAGAAATGTAACAGTACTCTCTACAACTTTTATAAATATATAGTTCATCTATATTTTTGATAAAACCAAACTTTTTGATTGTATCATCAAAGCAGATGTTCTAACTCCATAATGCATGCTTTAATCCATAGATAGATTTAAGCAACCTGCAAGCTTTTCCGCTGCTCCTACTATCAATGAAGTCTTCTGGCTGATCCATAAAACGCATTCTTCTAAATCACCATTTAGAAATGCCGTTTTAACATCCATCTGCCAGATCTCATAATCATAGTGAGCAGCTATAGCAAGCAGGATCCGAATGGATTTGAGCATCGCGAATGGTGAGAAGGTTTCATCATAGTCCAAGACTGGTCTTTGACGAAATTCTTTTTGCCACTAGCCTAGCTTTATAGGTCTCCACCTAACCATCCATACCGATCTTTCTCTTAAAGATCCATTTTCACCCTATGGGTTTTACTCCAGAAGGTGCAACCTCCAAAGTCCATACTTTGTTGGTGTGCATGGATTCCATTTCGGATCTCATGGCATCCAGCCACTTCACTGAGTCACCACTCATGATAGCTTGCTGAAAATTATTAGGATCATCATCATCCATGATGCAATCTTCTCTATCACCATCAATTAGAAAACCGTAGTATCTATCAGGTGGGCGAGAAGTCCTACTAGATCTACGGAGTGGTTGAGGTTCATCAGGTTCTATTGAAACCTCAGGTTCAACAAAATCATCGGTAATTGTTTGTGTATCTGGAGTTTCTTCCAGTTCTACCGCATTGCCAACAGTATCATTTATAAAAAAATCATTTTCTAAAAATGCGGCATACTGAGAAACAAACACCCTTTGTTCCTCCTTGTGGTAGAAAAGATATCCATACGAGTATTTTGGATATCCCACAAATTTACACAAAACCGATCGTGTCTCGAGTTTGTCCGGATTCTGTTTTTTCGCATAAGCTGGACAACCCCATATCCTAACTCTTTTAAGAGATGGTCTTTTCCCACACCATATCTCATATGGAATGGTAGACACGGTATTAGTCGGAACCCTATTCAATAGATAAATCGCAGTCTCGAATGCGTGCCCCCAGAATGATATCGGTAACTCAGCATCACTCATCATAGATCGTACCATATCTAATAGGGTACGATTCCTCCTTTCCCACACACCGTTGTGCTGTGGTGTGTACGGTGGAGTGAGCTGAGAGAGAATCCCATTCTCTTTTAGGAAATCTAGAAATTCTGAGCTTAGATACTCACCTCCTCGATCCGATCAAAGCTTCTTGATACTTAAGCCTGTTTGTTTTTCTACTTCAGATTTATACTCCTTGAATTTTTCGAAGGCTTCGGACTTATGTTTTAACAAGAACACATGCCAGAATCTTGAGAAATCATCAGTGAAAGTTATGAAGTACGAAAAACCACCTCTCGCATGTGTAGACATTAGTCTACATACATCACTATGTAGGAGGCCTAAGAGTTCAGTAGCTCTCGCTCCGTGTCCAGTAAACGGAGTTTTGGTCTTTTTACCTTTGATACAAGACTGTCAAGTCGCATAAGATTTATATTCAAACGGATTTAAATATCCATCTTTGTGTAACTTGGTTAGTCTTGTCTCGTTAATATGACCAAGTCTACAATGCCAAATGAAAGCTTCATTTATGTCTAAAACCTTTCTTTTGTTTGTGTGTTGTATATGGAAAACTATGTGCTGGTTTAGGTGTAGGGTTACTAGGCACACTAACAAGGCTCTACAAGGCATCGACCATGCCGGATTAAAATTTTTAGGTGCTGAACAACCCTAAGCAAGATCATTAACTAAATATTAGGCGAACCAAATAGCAAGAAAACAATTTTACTCTAAAGGAAAGCGACTACAATCTTTGTAGATCCGGTCCTCCACTTCCAAAGCTCCGTGACGACATCCTTTCGCTGCGATCATCCAACTCCCGGACTCTCGGACGGCTACTTGAGAAATTACAACGGGATCGCTTGAAGTCTTCGAGGCCGAAGATGATCTACGTCGAGGGGAATACGGACTCAAGCTTCTACCTCACTAATCAAAGAATTAGTGAAGCAAACACCCTAAACTAAAGTGCTAGTCTAGTAGAGGATGGTGAGATAGGAAGTGGGTTCTCTTTAGATTTTGATTTCTCACTCTTAATCTTCACTTGAAAATTTCTAGCATGCTTTTTCCTTTTCTTCAAGAAGAAGAAGAAGAAGAAAAAGAATAAGAATGAATAATAATCATTGAAATGAATTATCAAGTGAGGTCTATCATAATGCAACCATGGGTGAGTTAACCTTTGTAGAGACTAAACCCTAGTTTAAGTTAATGGGTTAGGTTAAGGAAAATCTCAAGAAAAACAAAATGGTTAGACTTTGTCAAAGATGCTTAAAATCTTCATAAAGCTTCAAGCCGAAACAAAGAAAGCCACTATTTTGAATTACTTAACAAATAAAAACCTAATCCATTATCTTAAACATGGTGTAAATCATACACACACCCAAGTTTGCATGTATCATCAAACATGATAAAATCTTGTGCACAAAATATATCACATATACAACTTGTGCACATCAAGTGAGAAAATCAATCTTAAGTGAACTAATACCAGTTAATGTAAAGTAATATATATCAAATATATAATTATATATTAAATCATTAAATCAACACTTGAATTAACGATCCGGTCATATTGCATACAACCGACTAATATCAAATGTATCGACTTATCGAATCAACCCTTGAATCGATAACTAGGTTATATCGCATAAAACCGATCGATACACGAGAATAGAATACGGTTTCACATACACGCATTATTCTCGGTCCCGCACATATCACATATGCGCCCCTATCTCGTTTTGCCTGATCCAGTACAACCTTTATGTAGGACTCTAAAGACTCGTCAATACACCGGCAGTAGGTGATGATCATTTCAAACACCCACAAGCCGTCAGCGGTACTAGCTGGACGTAACGGCTACCCGGGTATTGAGCGATCAGAAGATCAGCAAACAAGCCCGCTCCAATTCCTGCAAAAGCCTGACAGTGACACTACCGTACAGTCCGGTCTTCTCGTCTGATATGTCGCATATTAGTTCTAGGGGTGGTAAACGTCAGACCCCAATAACCGATAAGTCAAGCCAATATGAGGCTCATAACGGGTCGAGAAACTACTGGTAACACTTACCAGTAAATCTCTAAACCATCCCTGGCCGGGTACTTCCCTGTTATGGCCAATCGTGCATAGCGCAACATCAACCCCCAATACCGGAAGAGACGAAACCCCTCCTATCGCTCATTGCCTCCATTTGACTCGGGACTGTACCCAAAAACCACCATTTTCCACGCCCTCTTGGACGTGGTAAGGTGGAAATCAAAGCACAGTAGGAATCACACAAGACTCTATAACGATCTCGGGTCTACAGACTAACATGTACCAATGTCACCAGAGAACTGCCATCTGACGTAAGGTATAATACCATCTGGGAGTTCGAGGCGAGTCCGTCCAGTGTACCCAGTCTTCACTGAGCACCCGTATATCATCTCTGATGTCAAAAACCAATGGATATGGGATCATCCATCGCCCATCTGTATGGGTCGAGAAGGCATACACTAGTCTACACTGGTATATCGATGCCCCGTCTCGATACACCCACGACTAGGGACCTTGAAGGATGTACTTATGGACTACCATGTCCCCACTAGTATGATCCACATCATAGTCCAGGTAGTCAAGTACACATCCTAAGGGCTTTACCAATATGTAACAGAGAGACAATCAGTATACACGTTAAGGTAAAGAGTAACCAGATAGCATACTATCATGTCGAGCAAGAAAGTCCTCCCTATATGTGTCCAAGCATTCACTACAATATACATCACATGTATAGCAATGGCCTCTAGGGCATACATATAACTAACAATCTCCCACTTGCACTAGGGCCATCTGATAAAAGTGGTTGTAGTATCTCATACTCAACCATCCCATAATAGTCTCTCTCTGGGAAAAGGCCTTTGTGAGTGGATCCCCGTGTTGTCCTCTGAGTCTACTCTCCTGACCTCGATCCCCTGGAGATCAAACATCTCCATGATCAGGTGACACTGCCTTAGAATATGTCTGGATCACTGATGGGACGGGCATTCCTAGGCATAAGCCATAACTCCATTGTCACACAATGTTTGGAACGAAGTTAATCTCATGAACTCATATACACCCAGACTTCCTCTTTAGTAGCATCTTTGGTAGCGCTGTATCCAGCCTTTATCGTCTAGTATGCCACGGTATCTAGCTTGGAACTCTTCCAACATACCGTCCCTTTACTGAGGGTAAAGACAATGCCTGTGACTGACATTCAAACGTCCTTATCACCCTGGAACCTTTCCAGTGATTCTCCCCAGGATCAATTGATACCATTCCACTACAGCTAGTGAGAATCCTAACATCCAATTAGATCTATTTCATAGATCAAAACTCAGGATTTAGAAGGTATCACTTTGATCCTATATGGATAATCCTTATGATAAGTGGAGATTGATCGAGCGTAGCATAGGAAACTCCTTCCCTATCAAGAGTATGTCATCCACATACTCTACGAGGATCTCCACCATACTCTTTACTACCTTTTTGTATATACAAGGTTCATCTACCATTTTGATGAAGTCAAACTCTTTGACTAACTCATCAAAACAGACGTTCCAACTCCGTGATGCCTGCTTTATCACATAAAACATCTTGCACACGTTTCCGCTGCTCCCACTGTCTACGAAGCATTCTGGCTGTGTACTTATAGACGCTCTTTTCTAAAATATCATTTAGAAAAGCAGCCATGACAACCAACCGCCAGATATCGTATTCATGGTATGTGGCCGTGGCAAGTAGAATCTGGATGGACTTAAGCATAGGCCTCGGAAAAGGTTTCATCATTAGCCACAACTGGTCTATAATGAAAACCTTTAACAAGTCTAGCTTTGAAAGTCTCAACTTTTCCATGTACACCAATTAATCTTCTCAAGATATACTTGCTGCTGATGGGGATTTAACCCTTCAGATAAAGCAACCAAAGTCCATACTTTGTTGGTGTATAAGGATTCCATCTCAGATCGCTAAGCATACAGCCATTCTTACAGAGTCCCACTCCTTATGGCCAGCTCGAAACTAGTTGGGTCATCATCTCATGATGCAATCCTCGCTCCCACTATCATAGAGAAACCGAAGTAACTCCCAGGGGGGTGAGAAACCCTACTAGATCGGCGGAGAGGCTGAGGTTCGTTGGAATCTATTGAATCTTTTGGTTCTACCAAATCGTCAGCTGTAGTTTGTATAGCTGGAACTCCTTCCAGTTCTACCTCACGTCCACTAATTTCTTCTCAAGATACTCCCTTTCACAAAGGTGGCATGTTGAGAAACAAAACATCTTTTGTTCCTCGGTTAGGTAGAAGATATTCCCTTGCGTTTGCTTGGGATATCCAACAAACTTCTACAAAACTGACTTTGCCTCGAGCTTATCCGGATTATGCTTTTAGACATAGGCTGGATAACCCCAAATCTTAACTGACTTAAGAGATGGGCTCTTCCCTTACCATATCTTATATGGGGTGGTAGGCACCTGATTTGGTTGGAATGCCATTCAATAGGTATGCAGCTTCACAAGCGCATAACTCCCAAAAGGAAACAGGAAAACTCAGTAGTACTCATCATAGAGCACACCATATCATATAGGGTGCTGTTGCTCCGCCCCGATATACCAACGTGCTATGGTGTATACAGAGGAGTAATGCTGAGAGAGAATCTCATTCTCCTTTAGAATAATCCAGGAATTCCGTGCTCAAGTATTCTCCTCCCTGATCACATCAAAGGACATAATACTTATACCCGTTTCGGTTCTCTACTTCTAACTTATATTCTGTGAATATCTCAAAAGGTTTGGACTTGTGTTTTAACAGGAACATATATCTGAATCTTGAGAGATCATCAGAGAATGTAATGAAGTACAAAGAACCGGTCTTGGCATGTGTAGACAGGGGACCTTCATACATCAACATGTATCATCCCAAAAGTTCACTAACTCTTTCTCTGTTTCCATTAAACAGAGCTATGGTCATCTTATCTCTGTGACATGACCGGAAAGTTTCACAAGATGTAAATTCAAACTAATTTAAATATGCATATATATGTAACTTCAGCTAGTCGGGTTGCATTGATATGACCTAGTCTACAATACCTCAAGAAGGATTTGTTCATTTCTGAACTCTTCCTCTTGTGTGTGTTCTATATACTAAGAACTGTAGTTTGATTTAGAACGTCAATGCTTTTAGATAACGTGCCTGAACCGATCAACTCTTGATATAGGAAATGTTCAAAACATTATCCAACAATATAAAATTATATCCTTTCTTTACTAATAAAGAGACTGATATGATTTTGTATATCAGGTTCGGTATCTAATAACATTCGTTCAGAATCAATGTATTCTGGTAATACTAGGTGATAGTGACCAACAGACTTGGCTACAACACTTGTACCATTTTCTGTCATATGAAACTTATCACCCGTTCTCAGTTCTTTACCTATCTGTAGCCCATGTAACAAATTACATATGTGGGATCCTGATCCGGTATCACATACCCAGGACGTAAAGGATACTGAGAAACAGCTCTCTGTAATGAACACACCCGAAGAAGATGCATTATCATGCACTTTCTTCGTTTGGGTGGCACGGGAATTCTGGTAATCCCCCAATTCCTGCTCTGTCTTATAACATTTATTAGTTGGAGCGGGACCAACGTTCCACAGCGCAGTATAACAAGCGGGTTCGGTCAATACATCCATATTATTATCTTGATTAAGGCGTGATATGGTCGCTACCTGAAGAGAGAGAGAAGAAAACACTCAGCGTGCGCCCTTGCAAGAATAGATTGGTTATTATTTTATCTAATCAGGATGGCTCCCACTGTTTTTATCAAATCTTCCTTCAAACCCTAAAAGGAAAGACTAGCCGGGATTAATTACACGCTACAAGTTCGCCAATCTTTCAGCCAGGCCAGTGTCGGTATTTTGAGGGAGGTCCCCCGTGCTTTCGCACGAACCTAATTAATGTAAACCTCGTTTTCCCAGAGGCGTAACCCCGTTAACACCTTTCTAGACACCTACTCGATCGGCTAATTGTAAGGTGTAAAACTCTCCCAGGAGTAACAATTACTCGCAGTGGGTATCGGGATCCAACTATCTCATAGAAGGTATGCAATCTCATTACAAATTTCAACACTTGAAATTCCCGATAATATTTTGCCCCTAGCGTCCTATGACCTTGACGCAGGCCAACAAACCATAGTCCGCTAGTCAAGTTCAACCCGTTATTTCTTGATTGAATTAAACCCACCCGCACGACCCTTGACGCAGGCCAACAAAGTCGCACGACTACCCTAATCCAATCTGCATCATATGCATAAACCGATAAATACTAGTTAGCTATCGCACACTACGCCTTGACGCAGGCCAACAAACGTAGCACGAATACTAAGTAGGACTTATCTGAAATGACGGAGGGCTACGACAGGTTTTTAAGAAAACCTATTGCGTAATGAACTTGATATCGTTGTAGAATCAAATGATTTTAAAATGGAGTGTTTTTTAGGCTTTTCTAGTTTTGCTAAAGGGGTCACTCCCGGTGAAGGGATCGTCGGCCCTTTCCTCATCGAATGAGGTGCGGGATATATCATATATATCACTATGCAAAGCAAAAACTCCAAAAGTAATCAAAATACAAACCGAGGGTTGTAGCATCTGCCAGTTATTGCTAAAGGGATCACTCCCGGTAAAGGGATCTCGGCCCTTTCCTCATCGAATAAGGTGCGGGATGTTCTACAAGGAACACCGCGATGCAAAGCAAGAACTGTAGCTACCTGTTTTTGAAAATTCGATTCCACAACATCTTTTAGGTTTCTTTTTCTTTCATTAATCATATTAATGAAGTCCCATCATTTAAGCACCTAAACATCACAGATAAATAAGACGGACACTTATGCCATCCGCATTCGCCTCGATGTCCCCTCGTGCACCGTTAGGTTAGGTAACTAACGGCAGAGCGGGGCAGGTCTAGTACGGGTGTAAAACATAAGTAACGTCTATATAATATATCATATATACTATATACAGTATTTATCACAGAACATCAAATGATCACATCACAGATATCGCAGCAGAAGAAACATATGAAATATTGGATAAAGTAGGACGTCCGTGTTTTATTTTGAGCCTTTATAAAACACGGATTCCACGGTCGCGATGAATAGCCAAACCCACACCCCTAGACTCCTACGAGAGCGGCAAGCAACCCTACCAATTCTAGAGTTAGGAGACCCGGACTCGACTCCTCGAGTTGGTCTCCCACTGGACTCCAGAACCCGGTTACTTGTGCTCTCCTCCTTGGGTCTATCCAAGTGTGGAAAAGTAAATAATATACAAATGGTGACAACAACTTCAACCCGGAAGTGCCCCAATAAAATAATATTACATACAATTAAATTTTACATGAATGAAAAATAAAAACTCTCATCTCACATTAAACCCCCGGCTATTCAGAACTCAACGATCCAATATAACATATCCAGCAACACATAACATCACATGTCATAAACGCAAGTAAATATGCGCATCCCAATTGTCGTTGACATATAGCAACGAAACCGGCGATATCACATATTACACTTACGGTCGCAGAAAAGAAAATGTAAAACTACAACAGTTGGAATCCGCAACCTCCTTAAACATCACATGCCTAACAATTATAAACCCCGCATTTTAGTCTCTATATCGAAAACACTTTTCAATATCTAGTCGGGCAATTCAACAAGATTCCCGATAAGTGATCAAATGCTCGTCGCATACTTTAGTAGACGGCCGCACCCCCGGATGCCGTCGACGAAGTGCACTAAGGCGGAACACCGCTGCCGCGAGCACCCGAACGGATGCTTTCGACAACGGGGTTCTCCTATAGTCACTTGGTCGGGGCTATGGGGCATGGCTGTCTATTAAGTTTACCCGGCGAGTATCCGCGTACGCTACGTGATTGCGACGGACTTTTGATCGCATCAAAATTCCGTGGCGACCGATCATCTGAGACTAACCTGCTATGTTTATAACATTCAAATTAGTTATCTTATAACTAGATGTGGATTCCAATTATTGTATCACATTCCAGATAAATAGACAGTGTTAAACTTTCCGATCGAATGATCAAATACGCAAGTTTTCCCTGTTATGGTTCTCAACACTCGAGGGGGTTTTAAAAACATCCATCACATGCCACAGTACCAACGGTCCAGCCGTAGAAGGGTCAAGCCAACGCCTCACATGTGGCACGCCGTACTGCCCCAAACCCTAAGGTTCAAAAGGCAGTTCAAGACGGTCACATAATCGAGTTAAGGTTTGTTGTCTTCTAGAGGGTCCATTGCGTAACTTGCACGATCTAGACGTTCTCAAACAACGGAAAAATCCAACACTTGGATATTTTCTGGGTCGGGGAAAAAGTGAGTTATCGATATCGGATCGAAATTTTTAACAGTTTCTAAATATCCAGAAAACACAACGAAATTAAATTTTCCGATCGAAACAACGAATACAAAATAAACCTAAAACACTCAACACTTGAGTCAGATAAAAATACCCATAAAATATCAGGGAATTAAAACGAAACATTACTGAGCAAAACGACAACGGTGACGTCACACATTGGCCGCGGAACCGCCGCACGAGCCATACTCGTGCCGCGGTTCCGCGGCGCTTTGGAGGCCAAAAGTTGTCGTTTTGCACACTTTTCCTTATAATTGCCTGCTGATTTTTTTAGGCATTTTTAATTCAGAAAAATCCCAGATTTTAAAAAATGTACAGAGAGGGTTTTATTTTGTCGTGTTCGGGTTCGTTCGGAGTTTTAACTTCGTTAACGCATCGCCTAATACTCTAGCTAGGCTCTGATACCACTGTAGGGTTACTAGGCACACTAACAAGGCTCTACAAGGCATCGACCATGCCGGATTAAAATTTTTAGGTGCCGAACAACCCTAAGCAAGATCGTTAACTAAATATTAGGCGAACCAAATAGCAAGAAAACAACTTTACTCTAAAGGAAAGGGACTACAACCTTTGTAGATCCGGTCCTCCACTTCCAAAGCTCCATGACGACGTCCCTTCGCTGCGATCATCCAACTCCCGGACTCTCGGACGGCTACTTCAGAAATTGCAACGGGATCGCTTGAAGTCTTCGAGGCCGAAGATGATCTATGTCGAGGGAATACGGACTCAAGCTTCTACCTCATTAATCAAAGAATAAGTGAAGCAAACACCCTAAACTAAAGTGCTAGTCTAGTAGAGGATGGTGAGATAGGAAGTGGGTACTCTTTAGATTTTGATTTCTCACCCTTAATCTTCACTTGAAAATTTCTAGAATGCTTTTTCCTTTTCTTCAAGAAGAAGAAGAAGAAGAAAAAGAATAAGAATGAATAATAATCATTGAAATGAATTATCAAGTGAAGTCTATCATAATGCAACCATGGGTGAGTTAACCTTTGTAGAGACTAAACCCTAGTTTAAGTTAATGGGTTAGGTTAAGGAAAATCTCAAGCAAAACAAAATGGTTAGACTTTGTTAAAGATGCTTAAAAGCTTCATGAAGCTTCAAGCCCAAACAAAGAAAGCCACCTTTTTGAATTACTTAATAAATAAAAACCTAATCCATTATCTTAAACATGGTGTAAGTCATACACACACCCAAGTTTGCATGTATCATCAAACATGATAAAATCTTATGCACAAAATATATCACATATACAACTTGTGCACATCAAGTGAGAAAATCAATCTTAAGTGAACTAATACCAGTTAATGTAAAGCAATATATCAAATATATAATTATACATTAAATCATTAAATCAACACTTGATTTAACGATCCGGTCATATTGCATACAACCGACTAATATCAAATGTATCGACTTATCGAATCAACCCTTGAATCGATAACTAGGTTATATCGCATACAACCGATCGATACAAACATCGTGAGAATAGAATACGGTATCACATACACTCATTATTCTCGGTCCTGCACATATCACATATGCGCCCCTATCTCGTTTTGCCTGAGCCAGTACAACCTCTATGTAGGACTCTAAAGACTCGTCAATACACCGGCAGTAGGTAATGATCATATCAAACACCCACAAGCCGTCATCGGTACTAGCTGGACGTAACGGCTACCCGGGTATTGAGCGATCAGAAGATCGGCAAGCAAGCCCGCTCCAATTCCTGCAAAAGCCTGACAGTAACACTACCGTACAGTCCGGTCTCCTCGTCTGATATGTCGCATATCAGTTCTAGGGTTGGTAAACGTCAGACCCCAATAACCGATAAGTCATGCCGATATGAGGCTCATAACGGGTTGAGAAACTACTGGTAACACTTACCAGTAAATCTCTAAACCAGTCCTGGCCAGGGACTTCCCTGTTATGGCCAATCGTGCATAGCACAACATCAACCCCCAATACCGGGAGAGACGAAACCCCTCCTATCGCTCATTGCCTCCATATGACTCGAGACTGTACCCAAAAACCACCGTTTTGCACGCTCTCTTGGACGTGGTAAGGTGGAAATCAAAGCACAGTGGGAATCACACAAGACACTATGACAATCTCGGGTCTACAGACTAACCTGTACCAGTGTCACCAGAGAACTGCCATCTGACGTAAGGTATAATACCATCTGGGAGTTCTCGGCGAGTCCGTCCAGTGTACCCGATCTTCACTGAGCACCCGTATATCATCTCTGATGTCAAACATCAATGGATATGGGATCATCCATCGCCCATCTGTATAGGTCGAGAAGGCCTACGCTAGTCTACACTGGTATATCGATGCCCCGTCTCGATACACCCACGACTAGGGACCTTGAAGGATGTACTTATGGACTACCATGTCCCTACTAGTATGATCCGCATCATAGTGCAGGTAGTCAAGTACACATCCTAAGGGCTTTACCAACATGTAACAGAGAGACAATCAGTATACACGTTAAGGTAAAGAGTAACCAGATAGCATACTATCATGTCGACCAAGAAAGTCCTCCTTATATATGTCCAAGCATCCACTACAATATACATCACATGTATAGCAATGGCCTCTAGGGCATACATATAACTAACATTAGGACGTATATCCCATTATTTAATGTACCAGACCCAATCAACTCTTGATTAAGGTTAATGTTCATAACATTATATTGTAATATAAAATTATATCCAGCATTGTCCAACAATGATACAGATATAATATTACATGACATCGAAGGTACAAAATAACATGGGTTCAAATCCAATATACAACCCGACGGCAAACCAAGGTGATACTCTCCCACTGCTGTAGCATGTACTGAAGAACCATTCCCAACCCGTAGAGTGTGATCACCTTTCTCCAAAAACCTGTTATTTCTCAGCCCCTGCTCACAATTGCAGATATGCGATCCTAACCCGGTATCTAATACTCAGGAAGCAGAGTTAATTGAAAAACAGTTTTCTGTTACAAACACACCTGAAGTGGAAGCATCACCATGCTTCTTCTTCTTGAGGCCGGCCAGGTATCCAATACAGTTTCTCTTCCAGTGCCCAGTCTGGTGGCAATGGAAGCATTCCCTTCGTCCTGTCGCAGCAGCCCCTTTCTTGTCCTTTCCCGGTGCCTTTTTCACTCCGCCTCTCGGCTTGATGGGATTCTTCTTCTTCTTTCCCCTGGCTTTGGCTTTCGGGACGGAGGAGGAAGATGGCCCAGCAATTAGAGCGGGAGTTTTTGCTACCTTTAGCGTCCTCTCTGCACTCCTCAACATATTGATGAGTTCAGGTAAGGACTTCTCCATGTTGTGCATGTTGAAATTTACAATGAACTGAGCAAAGGCAGGGGGAAGGGACTGTAGAACAATATCAACATACTGTTCATTCTCCATGGTCCAACTCAGGTCCTCAAGTTCTTCTATAAGTCTAATCATCTTCAATACATGGTCACATACAGACGTGCCAGCAGCCATCCGCATCTGAAACAACTTTCGAGATGCCTCGTATCGGTGAGTACGAGATTGCTCTCCATACAACTCCTTTGTATGGAGAAAGATGGATTGTACATCCATCTTCTCGTGCTGCTTCTGATGTTCATTGTTCATAGAAGCAAGCGCGAGGCACTTGGCTGTTGTGCAGTCTATATCCCATATCTTGCGAATTTCTTTATCCGCAACTGAAGAAGCGGGGCCTGGGCTAGGAGGGGATAGAGTAGTCAGGACGTATCCGACCTTATCATAGGTCAGGGGAATATTTACGTTCCTTAGTCAATCTTTGCAATTCGGTCCCGTGAGTTCATTCTTTTCTAATAAAAGCTTATGTCCCGTCATAGGTATCTGTCATTAGGAGAGAGAAAAGAAGACACTCAGCAATTGCTCTTGCATAATTAGATTGGTTATTAATCTTATCTAATCGATATCTCCCATTGCTTTTTATCAAATTTTCCTTCAAACCTTAAAAAGAAAACAAGCCAGGATTAATTGCATTCTACAAGTTCGCTAACCGGTCGGCCAGGCCAGTGTCAGTACTCCGAGGGAGGTTCCCCGTGCTTTCGCACGGACCTAATTAAAATAAACCTCGTTTTCTTATAGGCGTAACCCCGTTGACACCTTTCTAGACACCTACTGAATTAGCTAATTGTAAAGTGCAAAACCGTCCCGGGAGTAACTTTTACTCACAGTGGGATCGGGATCCAACTATCATATAGAAGGTATGCAATCTCATTGCAAATTTCAACTCTTGAAATTCCCGATATGATTTTTACCCCCAGTGTCTTAAGACCTTAACTATGGTCAACAAATCATAAGCACTAGTCAAGTTCTACCCGCCATTTCGTGATTGATTTAGACCTACCCGTATGACCCTTAACTATGGTCAACAAAGTCATACGAATGTCCTAATCGAGCGCATCAAATACTTTATAGGAATACATCACTTAGCTACCGTACACCACGCCTTAACTATAGTCAACAAACGTGGCACGAATACTAAGTACTCTGCTTCCTAAAATGGCGGAGGGCAAAGGATGGTTTTTATGAAAACCCTTAACGTTTTGAACTTGATATCGTTGTGGAATCTGATGAAAGGAGTGGTTTAAGCTCCAGTTTTAAAAGTCGAATGGTTTTATAGTATCTTTCTAATTTTGCTAAAGAGGTCACTCCCGGTGAAGGGATCTCGGCTCTTTCCTTATCGAATAAGTTGCTGGATATTTATGAATGCCACGATGCAAAGAAAAAGTTAGATCAACTATAAAAACAATCGAGTGCTTTATAACATTTGCTAGTTTCGCTAAAGGAGTCACTCCCGGTGAAGGGATCTCGGCCCTTTCCTCATCGAATGAGGTGCTGGATATTCATCAAGGATTACCACTATGCAAAGCAAAAACTAGAGTTACCCATTTTAAAAAGTTTGATTCTACAACATCTTTAGGTTTCTTTTTCTTAACATTAATCACATTAATGTTGTCCCATCATTTACGTTTCCTAAACATCACATAAAAGAAACGAAAATAGAACGTACGCTTATGTCATCCGCATTCACCACTGGGCCCCGTCATGCACCGTTATGTTACTTAACTAACGGCAGAGCGGGGGCTGGACTAGCGCGGGTGCAAAACATAAGCAACGTTTATTATATATCTCATATATAAATATAGCCATTTCAGATCACAGATGAATACATTGGATATACTAGGAATTCTGTATTTCATTCAAGCCCTTAATGAAAGACGGGTTCCACGGTCGTGATGAATAGCCAAAACCCCACCCTAGACCCCTATAGGTGCGGAAAACTACCCGCCAAATTTCCGAAGTGAAGCAACCTCCCTCCACAAAGTGAGTAGGCCACTCGGCACTTCGAAAACCCGGTAGTTTGTGCACCCCACCTTGGGTCTATCCTAGAAGCAAAAACAGTAAAAAGAAATTATACAACGGTGGCTACAACCTCAACCCGGATGTGCCCCGCAAAAAAATATTACATTGCTTTTTACAAATTACATTGAATGAAAGAAAAGAAAAACGCTCTTCTCACATCCCCTCCCCCCCCCCCCACGCGGCTATTCATCACGACAATCCAACATATTCATATACACATACCATCTCATGATATCAAAACCGATGTGTGCAACCCCGACTAATCGACATATAGCAATTAGTCGACGTTTCCATAATACACATACACATCACTAAGCTTGTAAAGTAACCGCAACATTAGAATTCCACATGAGATTAGCAAACTAAACCATTTTCCAACTCTTGGAAAAATCCAGTGAGCAACCTTTTAAAAACCGATCTTTTGAGTCAATCCAGGAGTCGAAACGAACTCGAAACACGCCCGAACTTCGCGGAGGCGAAGAACAACATATTAACGATCGAATAGGGGGCCTAAAGAGGGTACCCTACACCCGAGGCCACCACGAGGTGGCCAGGAGGTGAGGCAGACCCGAAACTGCCTATGGTGGGGCAGTTTCGGGTCCCCACCTCCAAGACCACCTTGTGGTAGTCTTGGGGAGTGTGCCCAGCCATTCATTCCTCCCCCAGGGTATCCTCGGGGTGCGTTCTCTCCACCCCGCGGCTTCTCGGTTCAAACCGTGAGCCCGCGGGGTATGCAAATATCTCAAAACTTTGATTTTCAATACTGTTTTTTGGCAGTTTTTGCACGACAAAAAACGGCGGAATTCTAACGTTGCTACAAACTATTTAAGGTTTAAAATAGCATCTGATACCATGTTAGTGGATGTTGCAGACCCTCACAACACTTGTGAGGAGGCGGAAGCGATAAACAATAATTTTTCTTGCATGCAACACCCACATTACCCATGATTAGTGCTTAAACCCTAACAAGCAAAAACCAACAAGAGAATCTACTATGATAGTGTTTGTACCTAATGGAACCGGTCCTTCAAGTCTTTACTTGAATGTGGTTCGTAGGGTCCTTGTGGTTGCAATGAGCTCGATCTCCGGCCACCTCAAGATCCAAGACGATCCACCCAAGGGCTATCGATCAAGCTACAAACTCTTTACAAGAGTTCAACTTAGAGATCAAGTTTGCTAGGAGTGATCACTAAGATGAAGTAGAGATTAAGTATTGGATTATGATTTTGCTCTAGGCTTTTGATTCACAACTCATGTGAAGGTAAAGCAAAGAGGAGGAAGAAGGAGAGAAATGAAGAGAGAGAATGTCAAAGTGATAATGAAAAGTTTAAGCATGGAAAAATATCGTATGGCTCAAAATGAAATAATTGAAGCATGTAATAAAAAATTTCCCCATGCTTCAATAGTAACTCCAAATGAATAAAATATGAAACAAGTCATTCCTTCATCCATGCTTAGACTTTCCTAAATTCCACCTCATTTAATTATTTACACAAAATAAATATCTAATAATGAGGTGTCTCCTTCTAGAAGGTATTCATGTAACAATTACAAGAATACCCTTCCACCGTATACCGTATAAGTATACCCGTATTCGAATTCCGAAAATACAAATACAATCAATCCAATAATATAATACCGATATCCGACTTAAACAAAAGCCTACCAGTATTATCCTTCCGATCATTATTACTGTAACAATTACACGAACATGATCGAAACCCTATCGTAATAACTTACGGCCTCTACATCTTTCGCCTGAACCAGGGAACTCTCTGTGTGGGACTCTAAAGACTCGACAGTACGCTGGCAGTGGGTTTAACCACAAGCATGTCGGCGGCACTAGCTGTGCGTAACGGATACCCAGGTACATGACGAAAAAGTGGTGGCCGACGAGCGAACTTATCCCAACCCTAACGAGCCTGTAAGCAACACTTACCGTACAGTCCGGTCTCTTCGTTCGATACATCGCATATGAAGTCTAAGGGTGGTAAATGTCAGACCCCAGTACCATTATAAGTCATGCTGATTTACGGCCCATAACGGTTCGAGAAACTACTGATAACTCTTATCGATAAATCTCGAGAACCCTGGCCAGGGATTTGTTGTCATGGCCGATCAAGCATAGCGCGACATCAACTCCCTATACCGGGAGAGACAAAACCCCAACTATCGCTCACTACCTCCATGCGATTCGGGACTGTAACCAAAATCCACCCGTTTGCACGACTCGGTAGAGCCGTGGTAGGGAGGAAACAGTGGGAATCAAAGAAGACACTATGACGATCTCGGGTCTACAAACTAACCTGTACAAATGTCACCAGAGAACTGCTATTTGACAATAGGTATATCTACCATCTAGGAGTTCTCGGCGAGTCCTGTTTGGTGTACCCATTCTCCATTGAGCACCTGTGTGCAATCTTTGATGTCAAACACCAATGGTTGTGGGATCAACCATCGCCCCCAGGGTCAAGAAACGTACACACTAGTCTACTCTGGTAATATCGATGCCCTGTCTCGATATACCCTCGACTAGGAACAATTAAAGGATATGCTTATAGACTGCCCAGGCCCCACTAGTATGATCTCCATCATAATACCGGTAGTCAAGCATAATCCTAAGGGATTCATCAACATGTATATAAAGATATGGAATACAACACATCACACGTCAAGATGAAGATAAACCAGATAGCATACTATCATTTCGAGCAAAGATTGTTTCTGTACATATACATGCCTAGCATCCTATACAATACAGGCCCCTAGGGCATACATATGTAACATATACCAACCTATATTTTGTGTTTTGTAAATTGAAAACTGTATCTTGGCTAAGAATGTCTTACACCGTTATTCAATGCACCTTACCTTATCGTCAATTGATAAAGTTAAATGTTTAAAACACAATTTTCAAAATGTATATCTCACTTTATAAAAATAAAGGTACAGATATTTCATTTTAAAATTTAGTGCATAACAACGGTTATTCGAAACCAAATATTTGCCGTCAGGCAAAAGCCAGGCGATTTAATCCAATATCACCAATTACAACGAATTCCGATATTGAGGACCAAATCACCCATTTCCCAATATTCTACTCCTACTCATTATCTGTAATACCGTACGGATGTGAGATCCAAATCTCGGAAATACATACTCTGGAGTCAGAATTAATTAGGAAAACAGTTCTCTTTTACATGTACATAAAAATACTGAAACATTCATGGAGGATGGTTAGGTATTCCTAATAATGTCTTTTCCATTATCCAGATTCATGACAGTAGTCGCAATTTCCTTTGCCCTCACATCAATCCCTTTATATGTCTCTATATCTTACCTTCTGTACACCGTCCTTACGCTAATTTGGTTTTCTTCCTTCCATACCTTTCGGCACCAGCCTGAGTTTTGGAAGAAGATTATCCAATAAGCGTAACAGATGTACTCTCCTAATGCAAGGAGCTCTCACAACCTGAGAGAAGGGAAAGGGAAAAGACAACCAAATAATCTTATTCAATTTCTTCAGAACCTATGGCCATCCTCGACTGAAGTAACTTCTTCGAGTTCGTATGTAACTATACGATGGTCGTTCCAAACAATATGGATCATCATATTGATACAATGTGTTCTGAAGAAATGCAAAGGGTAGAGTAGGAGTGGCAGGGATATGTGCGAGTTTGTCACGAATCAAGACAAGCCAAAGCCAAAGGGTGTAAAAAGGTTCGGTCAAATTGGTTCATGAGTTTTTTAATGTATGTCATGGGTCGTTGTACTAGAGAGAGAGAAAAGAAACACTCAGCATGTACTCTATCAAGATCAGATTGGTTATCACTTTATCTGATCAGGATGGCTCCCACTGTTTCCTCGAATTCTCCTTCAAACCCTAAAAGGAGAACTAGTCGGGATCATTTACACTTTTACAAGTTTGCTAACTGTTCAGCCAGGCCAGTGTTGGTACTCCGAGGGAGGTCCCCTGTGCTTTCGCACGGACCCAATTAACAACCCCGTTTCTGTAGAGGCGTAACCTCGTTAACACTTTGTAGACACCTAATATGTTAGCTAATTGGGAAGTGAAAAATCTCCCGAGGAGTAATACATACTCATCAGTGGGAATCGGGACCTAACTATCATCATGTGATAACTTGACGGAATCCATTCAAGTCACCACACTCTAGAAGGTATGCGCATGCCCGGCAAGTTTCCCGCATATTTAAAACTCCCGATATGGTTTTTGCCTCTAGCGGTTTATGACCTTGACAAAGGCCAACAAACCATAAACCACTAATCAAGTTCAACTCGTCATTATCCTGGATTACTCTAAACCTACCCGTATAAGCCCTTGACAAAGGCTAACAAGGCTATATGACTATCCTAGATAATCGCATTACTATGCAACAGAAAAGCACTACATAGCTACCGAACACTATGCCTTGACAAAGGCCAACAAATGCAGCACGAATACCAGGTAATGCCAATCTGAAATGACGGAGGGCTACGACTGGTTTTTGGAGAAAAACCTTTAACGAAATGAACTTGATATCGTTGAAGGAACTCGAGTGGCTTTGAAATGGAGTGGCTTAAGCCCCGCTTCTTAAAACTAGTAACATAAAATTTTTCTTAAGAGCGAACATCCCAATGAAGGGATCAAGGCTCTTCCCTCATAGAATGAGGTGCGGGATATTTCTAACCGAATACCACTATACAAAGTAAAAGAATACGACTATGAGTTTTGAAGAAAACCGAGTAGTTTTAAAGTTAGTTCCGACAACATCATTTATATTTATTTTTCCTTGCATTATTCAGATAATACGTTCTGATCATTTTATGTTTCCAAGCCACAAAAGAAACAACCAAAATAACATGCTTTTTATATGCCATCCGCATTTGCCACGGGGCCCCGTCATGCATCGTTAAGTTACTTAACTAACGGCAAAGCGGGGGCTGGACTAGCGCGGATGAAAAACATATATATGTTAGTGATATGTATGCCCTAGATGCCATTACTGTAAATACGATGTATATTGTAGTGGATGCTTAGACATATATAGAGAGGACTTTCTTGCTCGACATGATAGTATGCTATCTGGTTGCTCTTTATCTTAACATGTAAACCGATTGTCTCTATGTTACATGTTGATAAAGACCTTAGGATGAGTACTTGACTACCAGGATTATGATGTAGATCATACTAGTGGGGACAGCGTACTCGCTAAGTACATCCTTCAGATGTTCCTAGTCGTAGGTGTATCGAGATAGGGCATCGATATACAAGAGTAGACTAGCGTATAGCCTCTCGACCCATGTAGATGGGCGATGGATGATCCCATATCCATTTGTGTTTGACATTAGAGACAGTATACGGGTGCTCAGGGGAGACTGGGTACACTGGACGGACTCGCCGAGAACTCCCAGATGGTATTATACCTCACGTCAGATGGCAGTTCTCTGGTGACACTGGTACAAGTTAGTCTGTAGACCCGAGATCGTCATAGAGTATTGTGTGATTCCCACTGTGCTTTGATTTCCACCTTACCACGTTCAAGAGAACGTGCAAAACGGTGGCTTTTGGGTACAGTCCCGAATCACGTGGAGGTGATGAGCGATAAGAAGGGTTTCGTCTCTCCCGGTATTGGGGGTTGTTGTTGCTCTATACTCGATTGGCTATAACAGGAAGTCCTTGGACAAGGCTACTTCAGAGATATACTGGTAAGTGTTATCGGTAGTTTCTTGACCTGTTATGAGCCTCATATCAACACGACTTATCGAGTTACTGGGGTCTGACGTTTACCACCCCTAGACGAGATATGCGACATATCAGACGAAGAGACCGGACTGTACGGTAGTGTTACTGATTGGATTCGCAGGAGTGTGAGCAGGCTTGCTTGTTGATCTTCTGATCGTTCAATACCTGGGTGGCCGTTACGTTTAGCAGACCACTTGCGGCTTGTGGGTGTTTGATATGATCATCACCTACTGCCAGCATATTGACGAGTCTTTAGAGTCCTACACAGGGGTTTCCTGGCTCAAGAAAAACGGAATAGGAGCACATATGTGATATGTGAGGGACCGAGATTAATACGATATGAGATACCGTATTCTATTCTCGCGATATGAGATATCGGTCGGTTATATATGATATAGCCAGGTTATCGGATCAAGTGTTGATTCGATAAGTTGATTCAAATGATATTAGTCGGTTATAGGTGATATAGCCGGATTATTAAATCAAGAGTTGATTTGATAATCTAATGTATAATTATATATTTGATATATTACATTATATTAACTAGTATTAGCTCACTTATGATTTCTTTTCTCACTTTGGATACATTGATGTATATGTGATATATGTTAAATGTATCGAGCTAGGTTACAAATGCAACTAGGGTTATTAAGGGTTAAACCATGCTAGGGTTAAGATTAGGGTTTTATATTTATCATTAAGTTATTCAAAATTTTGGATTTTATCATGGTTGATATTTGCTAAAAGCTTGTAGAAGCTTGTAAGCATCTTTGACTTTGTCCACTCTTTTGTCTAGCTTAGGATATTTGTTTAACCCAACCCTTTAACCCATGGCCATGGTTAACTCTCTACAGGGGTTAAGCATGACATTCTTAACCCTTGGTTGCATTTCTAACCTCAGATATAATGCATATGATGAGTTCATTCATCATGATCTTCTTCTTCCTCTCAAGCTTCTAGCTTCAATGGAAAGTGATGATTTTGTGTGAGAAAATGAAATCTAAAGTGAGCCCACTTCCTACTTCATCATCCTCTACCACTTTCCATTTAGTATAGGGTGCTCTCTTCACAAAGTTCTTGACCTGGTGAAGAAATAGCTTGGGTTAGTGTCTCCTCGACGTAGATCATTTTCAGCCTCGAAAACATCGAAGCAAGCATGTTCGTTCTTCTTGTGGAGCCTCTCTAGAGTCCGGAGTTCACGATCGCAGCGAAGGGACTACTACATGGAGCTATTGAAGTGAAGGACCGGTCTATAAATGTTGTATTCCTTGCTCACTTCATATTGCGAAGTGTTTGCATTTGTTATTCCGTCGATTTCTAGTATACGATTCTTGTTTAGGGTTAGCTAAAACGGCAATTGTTTGAATTTGGCATTGACGATGCCTCCCGAAACCTTGCTGCCGTATTAGGTAACCCTGCAGTGGTATCAGAGCCATGCTAGAAATTTATAGGGATTTTGTTAAGATTACGAAACCGAAATACTCCGAAACTTGCATCGCCAAAACCTGCTTGCTGTCGATTTTAAAATATTGTCAAAAAAATTTTTAAACAAGTACAGAGTGATGTATGGGATATATCATGAACACACACAAAATTTTAGGGCATTCCAAGAAAATTTGGCCGGCCACCTATAGCTTGATCTCGGCCAAAACCGAGCCCCCTCCCCTGAAAATTTTTGTGTGTTCCAGTGGCTTAGTTTTGATGTTTCAGGTATTGTTTATTTTTGCTAGTTTTGCATGTGATGTAATCTTACACTATAAGAAATTCAGAGTGTTTCATATTCGTAGTTTTAACATTGTTTTGGGTTGTTCACATATTGTTTAGGCGAAGTTAAAAAGTTCGAACAAATGTCAAAAACCCATTTTTCTAAGTTTAACGTATTCGGAAAAATATGCAAGTGATTCTGTGGACCCTAAAGAAGAACGAAACCTTAACTCAATTATGTGGCCGTCAGAACCGCCACTAAACCCTAGGGTTTGTGGTAGTTCGGCATTATCACATGTGAGGCGTTGGTTTGACCCTTCTACGGCTGGTTCATAAGTACTGTGGCATCTTCTGGGTATTATTGAACTGTGCTCAAGTGTTGAGCTGTCGAGAAATTATGGGACTTTGATGAATCGATCGAAAAGTTTAACGTCATCCAGATATTATGTGATGGGATACAATATTTGGAATCCACAAGTAGTTATGAGATAACTAATATGAATGTTATAAATCTAGCAATTTAGTCTCATTTGATCGGTTGCCACGGGATTTTGATGAGATCAAAAGTCCATCGAATCACATAGCGTACGCGGATACTCGCCGGGTAACATTATTAGATAGCCACGCCCCATAGCCCAGACCAAGTGACTGTAGCAGAACCCCGTCGCAAAAAGCATCTATTCGGGTGCTCGCGGCAGCGGTGTTCCGCCTTAGTGCACTTCGTCGACGGCATCGGGGGGTGCGGCCGTCTACTAAAGTTTCCGACGAGCATTTGATCAGGATGTCGGGAATCTTGTTGAATTACCCGACTTGATATTGAAAAGTGTTTTCGAGACAGAGACTAAAATGCGGGGTTTATAATTGTTAGGCATGCGATGTCTAAGGAATTCATTTGGTTAGGCATGCGATGTCTAAGGTGGTTGCGGATTCCAACTGTTGTAGTTTTTCACTTTCTTTTCTGCGACCGTAAGTGTAATATGTGGTGTATCGCCAGTTTCGTTGCTATATGTCAATGACAATTGGCATACGCATATTTACATACGTTGATGACATATGATGTTATGTGTTGCTGTGATATGTTATATTAGATCGTCGTGTTTGAATAGACGGGGGTTTTATGTGAGATGAGAGTTTTTCATTTTCATTCATGTAAAATTCATTGTATGTAATATTCTTTTATTGGGGCACTTCCGGGTGGAGGATGATGTCACCATTGTATATTATTTACTTTTCCGCATTAGGATAGACCTAAGGCGGGGAGCACAAGTAACCGGGTTCTAGGGTCCAGTGGGAGACCATCTCGAGGAGTCGAGACCGGGTCTCCTAACTCTAGAATTGGTAGGGTTGCTTGCCGCTCTCGTAGAGGTCTAGGGGTGTGGGATTGGCTATTCATCACGACCGTGGAATCCGTGTTTTATACAGGCTTAAAATAAAACCTGGAAATCCTAGTATATCCAATATTTCATATGTAGTTTTCTGCTGCGATATCTGTGATGTGATCATTTGATATATATGTTGAGATAAATACAAGATATAGTATATGTGATATATTATATAGATGTTGCTTATGTTTTACACCCGCGGTAGCACTGCCCCGCTCTGCCGTTAATTACCTAACCTAACGGTGCACGGGGGGATATCGAGGCGAATACGGATGGCATAAACGTACGTTGTATTTATCTGTGATGTTTAGGTAACTTAAAATGATAGGACTTCATTAATAAGATTAATGAAATAAAAGAAACCTAAAGATGTTGTGGAATCGATTTTTCGAAAACCGGTAGCTCTAGTTCTTGCTTTGCATAGCGGTATTCCTTGTAGAATATCCAGCACCTTATTCGATAAGGAAAGAGCCGAAATCCCTTCACCGGGAGTGACCTCTTTAGCAATAACTGGCAGATGCTACAACCTTTGGTTTGTCTTTTGATTGCTTCTATAGTTTTTTCTTTGCATAGTAGTATTTGTGAAATATCCTGCACCTCATTCGATGAGGAAAGAGCCGACGATCCCTTCACCGAGAGTGACCTATTTAGCAAAACTAGTAAAAGTCTCAAAAACACTCCATTTTAAAATATTTGATTCTACGACGATATCAATTTCATTACGCAAAGGGTTTTCTTAGAAACCTGTCGTAGCCTTCCGTCATTTCAGAGAAGGACTACTTAGTATTCGTGCTACGTTTGTTGACCAGGTTAAGGCGTAGTGTGCGGTAGCTGATTAGTGCTTATCTGCATAAGCATGCGATGCGATTGGATTAGGTTAGTCGTGCGACATTGTTGACCACGTTAAGAGTCGTGCGGGTGGGTTTAATTCAATCAGGAAATGACGGGTTGAACTTGGCTAGCGCTTATGATTTGTTAACCATGTTAAGGTCATAAGTCGCTAGGGGTAAAATATTATCGGGAATTTCAGGTGTTGAAATTTGCACTGAGATTGCTTATCTCCTATGAGACAGTTGGATCCTGATACGCACTGCGAGTAAGAGTTACTCCTTGGAGAGTTTACACATTACAATTACCCGATCAAGTAGGTGTCTAGAAAGGTGTCAATGGGGTTATGCCTATGGGAAAACGAGCTTTATTTTAATTAGGTTCGTGCGAAAGTATGAGGAACCTCCCTCAAAGTACCGGCACTAGCCTGGCTGAAAGATTGGCGAACTTATAGGGTGTAATTAATCTCGGCTAGTCTTTCCTTTTAGGGTTTGAAGGAAGATTTGACTAAAACGGTGGGAGCCATCCTGATTAGATAAATTAATAACCAATCTAATCTTACAAGAGCATACGCTGAGTGTTTTCTTCTCTCTCTCTCTCCAGGTAGCTACCATGTAACGCCTTAATCAAGATAATAATACGGATGTATTGACCGGACCCGCTGGTTATACAGAGCTGGGGAACGTTGTTCCCGCTCCAACTTATAATTGTTATAAGACCGAGAAGGAAATAAGGGATTACCAAAATTCCCGTGCTGCCCAAACGAAGAAAGAGCATGCTGATGCATCTTCTTCGGATGTGTTCATTACAGAGAACTGTTTCTCAGTATCCTTTACGTCCTGGGTATGAGATACCGGATCAGGATCCCACATATGTAATCTATTACATGGGCTACAGATAGGTAGAGAACTGAGAATAGGTGATATGTTTCAAGAGTTGAAAATGGTGCAATTGTTGCAGTCAAGTCTATTGGCAGTTATCACCCTGTATTACCAAATACATTGATTCTGAACGAATGTTATTAGATACCGAAGCTGATATACAACATCATATCAATCTCTTTATTTAGTAAAGAAGGATATAATTTTGTATTGTTGGATAATTTTTTGAACGTTTCCTATATCAAGAGTTGATCGGTTCAGGCACATTATCTAAAAGCATATATGTTCTAAATCAAACTACGGTTCATAACGTACAGAACACACACAAGAGGAAGAGTTCAGAAATGAACGAATCCTTCTTGAGGCATTGTAGACTAGGTCATATCAATGTGACCCGGCTGGCTAAGTTACATAAAGATGCATATTTAAATCAGTTTGAATTTATACTTTGTAAAACTTGCCAGTCATGTCACAAAGATATACACCACAGCACGTCGGTATATCAAGGCAGAGCAATCGCACCTTATGTGATAAGGTGTGCTCTATGATGAGTACTACTGAGAAGCCTATTTCCTTTTGGGGGTTATGCACTTTAGAAGCTGCATCCCTATTGAATAGGGTTCCAACCAAATCAGGTGCCTACCACTCCATATGTCATATGGTATGGGAAGAGCCCATCTCTTAAGAAAGTTAAGATTTGGGGTTGTCCAGCCTATGTATAAAAGCAAAATCCGGACAAACTCGAGGCAAGGTCAGTTATGTAGAAGTTTGTTGGATATCCCAAGCATTCGCAAGGAAATATCTTCTACCGAACCGAGGAACAAAAAGTGTTTTGTTTCTCAGCATGCCACCTTTTGGAAAGGGAATTTCTTGTGAAGAAATTAGTGGTCATAAGGTAGAACTGGAAGCAATTCCAGCTATACAAACTACAGCTGATGATTTGGTAGAACCGGAGGATTCAATAGCACCCAACGAACCTCAGTCTCTCCGCCGATCTAGTAGGGTTCCTCACCCACCTGAGAGATACTTCGGTTTTCTCTATGACAGTGGGAGCGAGGATTGCATCATGAGATGATGACCCAACTAGTTTCGAGCAAGCCATCAAGAGTGGTGACTCTGTGAGAATGGCTGGATGCTAAGCGATCTAAGATGGAATCCATATACACCAACAAAATATGGACTTTGGTTGCTATATCTGAAAGGTTAAATCCCCATCAGGAGCAAGTATATCATGAGAGGATTACTTGGTGTACATGGAAAAGTTGAGACTTTCAAAGCTAAGACTTGTTGCAAAAGGTTCTCGTCATCGACCAGGTGTGGATAATGATGAAACCTTTTCTAGTGCCTATGCTTAAGTCCAACCGGATCCTACTTGCCACTGCTACATACCATAACTATGATATCTGGCGGTTGGGTGTCATGACTGCTTTTCTAAATAATGATTTAGAAGAGAGCGTCTATAAGTACACAGCCAGAGGACTTCGTAGACAGTGAGAGCAGCGGAAACGTGTGCAAGTTGCTTTATGGGTTAAAGCAGGCATCGCGGAGTTGGAACATCTATTTTGATGTGGTAGTCAAAGAGTTTGACTTCATCAAAATGGTATATGAACCTTGTATATACAAAAAAGGTAGTAGGGAGTATGGTGGTGATCCTCGTATTGTACATGGATAACATACTCTTGATAGGAAAGAAGTTTCCTATGCTACACTCGGTCAATCTCCTCTTATCACATGGATTCTCCATATAGGATCAACGTGATACTTCTAAAATCCTGGATTTTGGATCTATGAGATAGATCTAAATGGATGTTAGGATTCTCACTAGGTGTAATGATATGGTATCAATCGATCCTGGGGAGAATCACTGGATAGCTTCCAGGGCGGTAAAGATGACTGAATGTCAGTCACAGGCATTGTCTTTACCCTCAGTGGAGGAACGGTATGTTAGAAGAGTTCCAAGCTAGATACCGTGGCATACTAGATGATAAAGGATGGATACAATACTACCAAGGATTCTACCAAAGAGGCAGTCTGGATATGTATAAGTTCATGAGATGAACTTCGTTCCTACCAATGTGTGACAATGGAGTTGTGGCTTAAGACTAGGAACCCCCGTCCCATCAGAGATCCAGACATATTCTTAGGAAGTATCACCTGATCATGGAGATGGATGATCTCCAGGGAGATCGAGGTTAGGAGAGTAGACAAAGAGGACAACAGCGCGGATCCACTCAGAAAGGCCTATTTCCCAGCAGAGACTTTTATGGGATGGTTGAGTATGAGATACGTCAACCACTGCTGATTGTTGGGTATGAGATACTACAACAGATGGCTTTAGTGCAAGTGGGAGATTGTTAGTGATATGTATGCCCGAGAGGCCATTACTGTACATATGATGTATATTGTAGTGGATGCTTGGACATATATAGGGAGGACTTTCTTGCTCGACATGATAGTATGGTATCTGGTTGCTCTTTATCTTAACATGTACACTGATTGTCTCTATGTTACATGTTGATAAAGCCCTTAGAATGAGTACTTGACTACCAGGATTATGATGTAGATCATACTAGTGGGGACAGTGCAGTCGCTAAGTACATCCTTCAAATGTTTCTAGTCGTAGGTGCATCGAGACAGGGCATCGATATACCAGAGTAGACTAGCGTATAGATTCTCGACCCATGTAGATGGGCGATGGATGATCCCGTATCCATTGGCGTTTGACATCAGAGACAGTATACGGGTGCTCAGTGGAGACTGGGTACACTGGATGGACTCGCCGAGAACTCCCAGATGGTATTATACCTCACATCAGATGGCAGTTCTCTGGTGACACTGGTACAGGTTAGTCTATAGACCCGAGATCGTCATAGAGTCTTGTGTGATTCCTACTGTGCTTTGATTTCCACCTTACCACGTTCAAGAGAACGTGCAAAACGGTGGCTTTTAGGTACAGTCCTGAATCACATGGAGGCAATGAGCGATAGGAAGGGTTTCATCTCTCCCGGTATTGGGGGTTCATGTTGCTCTATGCTCGATTGGCTATAACAGGAAGTCCTTAGCCAAGGATACTTCAGAGATATACTGGTAAGTGTTATCAGTAGTTTCTCGACCCGTTATGAGCCTCATATCGACACGACTTATCGAGTTTCTGGGGTCTGACATTTACCACCCCTAGACGAGATATGCGACATATCAGACGAAGAGACCGGACTGTACGATATGTTAGTGTATATGCCCTAGAGGCCATTACTGTATCATACTAGTTTGTATATTACTTAATTGAAGCTTAGGATATTCACCTTGTATATACAATCTTGCTCAAAATAGTAGTATGCTGCTTGGTTTGTTTCTACTTCAATGTGTACATGTGTTTATTTTAGTATATCGCCTATACACATTAGTGGAGCCCTTAGGATCTTTGCTTGATTACCAGCGTTGTGATGGCAGTCACACTAGTGGGGCTGGGTAATCTATAAGCACATCCTTATGCAGGTCCCTGGTCGCAGGACTATCGAGACAGGGCATCGATACTCCGGAGTAGACTAGCGCATGCGCTTCTCATCCCAGTGTGGGAGACGGTCTGTCCCACAGCTGTCGGTACGTCGTACTTGAGAGAGTATGCGGGTCCTCGTTGGGTTACGAGTACACTGGACAGGACTCGTCGGGAACTGACTAGTTGGTATTATGCCTATCGTCAGTTATCAGTTCCCAGGTGACATGAGTACAGCTTAGTCCGCTGACTTGACACTGTCACTTCGCCTCGAGTGTGTTCCCACTGTACTTTGATTACTACCCTACCACGGCTCAAAGGAGTCGTGCAAACAGGTAGTAGTTGGGTGCAGTCCCGAAGCACTTGGAGGCAGTGACGGTTAGACAGGATTCGTCTCTCCCGGTATTGGGGGTTGACATCGCGCTGTGTCTAGGAGAGCCATTACACGAGTAGTCCCTGGCCAGGGCAAACGAGATATACTGGTAGGCTTCCAGTGTTATCTCAGGGTGTTTTGGGCTTCACTCCGACATGACTTGTACCGCTATTGGGGGACTGACGTTTACCGCCCCCTAGGCCCGCCATGCGATGTATCAGACGAACAGACCGGACTGTATGGAGAATGTCACATTCAGGCTCAGTAGGAGTTCAGATGGGTTTCGCCTCGTCAGTCTTCTTGTCGGCATCTACCTGGGGACCGTTACGCACAGCTAGTGCCGCTTGCGGTCTGTGGTTAAACCCACTGCCAGCGTAGTGTCGAGTCTTTAGAGTCCCACACAGAAACTATTCTCCTTTAGGCAAAAGAGTAGAGGTCGCATGGTTTTGCGACAGGGTTCGGTCACATCCGTGCACTTGTGCACGTACAGTGTCCGGACAGTTCACACTAGCGGGCTTTGGTTTAAGCCAGATCCTAGTGTACCTTTTGGGATTGGTTTTATCCAGTATGCATTCGTGTTCCTCGGAACGCGGATGCGGGTGTGTATGCACAGTTGACGGAGAGACAGCGGCAGAGGATTCTCATTAGGGTTGTTGACTGTTGACAGTTGACTATTGACTTTTTGCTCAACCCTAATGAGAATATGATATGTGATTAACAATTATATTAATTAAGTATTATGGTGATATGGTTGTTGAAGGATTGACTTTGTTGACCTGTTGACTTTTGTTGACTTGTTGACTTTGTTGACCGGTTGACTAGGCTTGACTAGTTGACCATCATGATAACTATAGCTATCATTTCATGGCAAAGACTTTTGCTTGCTTGCTCTTTTGTGCAAAATGAGTGCATGAAATGATATGGCTATGGTTGCTTAAACCATCACATAATACTTGATTGATATGAGGTGTTATGATTGTTTTGGATTATGAGAGCTTAATGAGAAAAGTCTTCTCTCGTTCTTTCATGCTCATTCTCTCTCTTGTTCTTGAGCTCTCATCTTCCTCCTCTTGCTCTCCCTCTCTTGAGTCTATGGTTCACTTGTCTCATGAGTTGAGAACCAAGAACCATAGATAAAATCCCATACAAACTCTTCTCTACTCACTCTAGTTCACAAGGTTTAGCAAACCGAGTGAACTAGTTTCTTCAAAGTTCGAAGAAGGAGCCAAAGGTTGAAGCTTTCAGGTGGATCTATCTTCGGTGCAAGGAGACGACGGGGAGAAGCCGATTCGGACGACCATCAAAGCTTGAAGACGAAGGAGTTCGAGAAAAAGAAAGGTATAACCCCCTAACCAAGTAGTTAGCAACTCGTAGTTAGGTTGTTAGTTAGATATTTAACAAAGATCCGGTTTTGAGTCCATGTTACCACCTCTAAGAAAATTGTTTTTCACCAAATTCCGCATGCCCGAAAGTACCGGGAGAGGTAGCATGGACTTACAGTGGTATCAGAGCCAGGTTAAACTCTATCTAATATGTTAGCAAAGTAGCTAGAAGATCGATCAAAGAAAAAGTCCCGAAATGAACCCCGATTTCATACTTGCTGTCGATTTTTTATGTTCTGTAAAAATAATAAATCAAGCATCAAAAATCGACTCAGGGTTTTTAGAGTGCACTGTAGAAAGACGGTCCCCTGATCTCATCATTACGCCGCGGAAACACGGCAATAGCTTGCTATTACCGCGGTTCCGCGGCCGTCTTGGCTCCTCTCTGGTTGTTCTTTGCTACAGTGTGCTTATGGGGGTATTTTGGGATTTTTGGAATATATATTTTCTGCCCAGATTTTCCAGAACGAAAATTTTGTTTTTGGGGTCCTGAAAATCCGTATTTTTGATCGAACTTCTAAAAGACTTAAGCTGACGGGTTTTTCTGTGATGTGATATTTGTATTGAACGTCTGCTAATCGCTATATGTCGATTAGTGGGGGTTATACTGTTAGTTATATGTATGCCCTAGAGGCCATTACTGTACATAGGATGTATATTGTAGTGGATGCTGGGACATATATAGGGAGGACTTTCTTGCTCGACATGATAGTATGCTATCTGGTTGCTCTTTACCTTAACGTGTATACTGATTGTCTCTCTGTTACATGTTGGTAAAGCCCTTAGGATGTGTGCTTGACTACCTGGACTATGATGCGGATCATACTAGTGGGGACATGGTAGTCCATAAGTACATCCTTCAAAGTCCCTAGTCGTGGGTGTATCGAGACGGGGCATCGATATACCAGAGTAGACTAGCGTATACCTTCTCGACCCATACAGATGGGCGATGGATGATCCCATATCCATTGGTGTTTGACATCGGAGATGATATACGGGTGCTCAGTGGAGACTGGGTACACTGGACGGACTCGCCGAGAACTCCCAGATGGTATTATACCTCACGTCAGATGGCAGTTCTCTGGTGACACTGGTACAGAGTAGTCTGTTGACCCGAGATCGTCATAGAGTCTTGTGTGGTTCCCACTGTGCTTTGATTTCCATCTTACCACGTCCAAGAGGGCATGCAAAACGGTGGTTTTTGGGTACAGTCCCGAGTCACATGGAGGCAATGAGCGATAGGAGGGGATTCGTCTCTCCCGGTATAGGGGGTTGATGTTGCGCTGTGTTCGATTGGCTATAACAGGAAATCCCTGGCCAGGGTTGCTGAGATTTACTGGTAAGTGTTACCAGTAGTTTCTCGAATTGTTATAGACCTCATATCGACACGACTTATCAAGCTATTGGGGTCTGACGTTTACCACCCCTAGGCGAGATATGCGACATATCAGACGATCAGACCGGACTGTACGGTAGTGTTACTGGTCGGATTCACTGGAGTGTGAGCGGGCTTGCTCGTCGATCTTCAGATCGCTCAATACCCGGGTGGCCGTTACGTTTAGCAGACCGATTGCGGCTTGTGGGTGCTTGATATGATCATCACCTGCTGCCGGCGTATTGACGAGTCTTTAGAGTCCTACACAGAGGTTTCCTGGCTCAAGCGAAACGAAATAGGAGCGCATATGAGATATGTGCGGGACCGAGAATAATGCGTGTATGTGATACCGTATTCCATTCTCGCGATGAATGTATCGAAAGGTTGTATGCGATATAACCTAGTTATCGAATCAAGGGTTGGTTCGATAAGCCGATACATAGAATACTAGTCGGTTATATGCGATATGACCAGATCGTTAAATCAAGTGTTGATTTAATGATTTAATTCATAATTATATATTTGATATATTACTTTGCATTAACTAGTATTGGTTCACTTTAAATGGATTTTCTCACTCGGATTGTACACATTGTATATGTGATATACTTTTGTGCACTTGATTGTATCATGTTTGATGATACATGTTATGCTTGGGTTTTTGTGTTAAGATCAAACCATGGTTACATGATTATGGTTAGGGTTTTGTTTTATTCACTTATTTATTTATCCATTTCATTTTGGAAAATAAATGAGAAGAGAAAAGAATGGTGGCTTTATTTGTTGTTTAGTTGAAGCTTCATGAAGCTTTGACTTTGTCCACCATTCTTATCTCATCCTTAACCCTAACCATTCCTTTAACCCTTGGTTAATTCTCTACACATAACCATAGTTAGAATTATGATAAGGATGGTTTTTCTATTCTTTTTTATTAACTTATCATATATCATTTTCTTCTTCTTCTTCCTTGAACTCAAGAAGAAAACCATTCTTCATCAATGGTGATTGATGAAAACAAGTGAGAAATCCAATTCTAAAGTCTACCCACTTCCTATTTCTTCATCCTCTACCTCTTGCCAAGCAGTAGAGTGTGTTTTCTTCACAAGTTTCTTGACTTGGTGAAGTCGGAGCTTGATTTAGCGATGCCTCGACGTAGATCATCTTCGGCATGGACATCGATGACCTAGCCCGTCCATTCTCCGATGAAGCCGACGCTAGAGCCCGGGACTTGTTATGGACAGCGAGGAGACTTCATTGCGGAGCTATGGAGGTGGAGAACCGGATCTACAAAGGTTGTATTTCCGTATCTCTTAGTTAATTGTTAACTAGTTATCTTTTCGCCTAGAAATCTAGCCAACGATCCGTAGTCGGGTCTCTCGGCACCCATAAATTTTGAAAATGGCATGTTCGATGCCTTGTGAGACCTCATTAGGGTGCCTAGGAACCCTACATATACAAATCTGTGATCTGTAATATTATTGGAATGTGTATATGAATTCATTGGATTGTCGCGGGTGAATAGCCGGGGGTTGTGAGACGAGAGTTTTCTTTTCTTTCAATTTATGTAAATTTGTAAATTGATGTAATAATTATTTGTATGGCCGCACAACCGGGTCGGGGTTGTAGCCGTCATTGTATAATTTCTTTTTACTGTTTTTGCTCCTAGGATAGACCCATGGAGGGGGTGCACGAACTACCGGGTATGCCGAAGTGCCGAGTGGCCTACTCACAGAGTTGAGGGAGGTTGCTTCGCTTCGGGTACTTGGCGGGTAGTTTGCCGCACCCGTAGGGGTCTTGGGTGGGGTATTGGCTATTCACCGCGACCGTGTAATCTGCTTTTCGTTACAGGCTCGTACGAATTGCGGATTCCTAGTATATCCAATGTGTTCATCTGTGATCTGAAATGGCTATCATTGCAGTATATCTATATATGATATTATTTAGGCGTTGCTTTTGTTTTACAGCCGCGCAAGCCCAGCCCCCGCTTTGTCGTAAGTTAAGTAACCTAACGGGTAATGACGGGGCCTCGTGGCGAATGCGAATGGCATAAGCGTACGTCATATTTTGGTTGTTTTCTGCAATGGTAGGATTAAATGATGGGACGCATTAAAAGAACTAATGCAAGAATATCACGCATTAAAAGAACTAATGCAAGAAAATAAACCAAGTTAAAATCGTTGGAACACTTTCGAAAAACCACTCGGTTCTTTTCAAAACAAACTTTTAAAATGCGGAGTTTGAGCCACTCCTTTTAAAAGCTATCTCGTTCCATCGATTATATCAAGTTCTCTACGTTCACGGTTTCACCAAAACCATTCGTAGCCCTCCGTCGTTTCACATGAATAGTCCATAGTATTCAAGCTGTGTTTGTTGGCCAAAGTCAAGGCATAGTGATTGGTAGCTATTGGGTATTCATGTGCAGCATAGATAGATGCGTTGGTTTGGAACAGTCGTACTGCCTTGTTGGCCAAAGTCAAGGGTAGGTACAGGTGGATTCAAATTAACCTGGAGAACGACGGGTAGAACTTGACATGTGACTTATGATTTGTTGGCCAAAGTCAAGGTCATAACAGCATGTGGCAAAAATCCACATCGGGAGTTTCATAAGTACTGAAACTTGCTAGATTTGCATACCACTTGGAGTGTGATGATTCTGGTAGGATTCCTTCAGTTTCGTCACGCGATGATATTTGGATCCCGATCCTACTGTGAGTATATGCTACTCCTCGGGAAATTTCTCACTAAACGATCAATGCTATAAACCTAGTAGGTGTCTAGAAAGGTGTTAGCGGGGCTACGCCCCCAGGGAAAAGAGGTTATTTAATTAAGGAACTTCGCGAAAGCGTTGGAAAACCTCCCTCGAAGTACCAACACTGGCCTGGCTGAACGGTTAAGCAAGTATTGTGCGGTAGGATTGATCCCGACTAATTCTTCCTTTTTGGTTTGAGGAGGGATTCGAGAAACAGTGGGAACCATCCTGTTTAGACAAACTAAAAACCATTCTAAACTTGCAAGAGCATCAAGCTGAGTGTTTCTTCTCTCTCCTAATTGCAGCGACCAATCGACATGACTGGACTTAAGTTACTTCTAGATAAAAACATACTGACAGGGCCAAACTACAAAGATTGGCTCATGAATGTCAAGATGGCAATCACTTACGACAAACTGGGGTATCTTCTTACCACCAAAGCTCCCCCTGTCCCTGGTCCCAAAACCAGCGTCGCGGATAAGGAAATCCGTAAAACCTGGGAATTAGATAGCGCGAAGGCCAAGTGCCTCGTACTTGCCTCTATGGACAATGAACATCAGAGGAGGCACGAGAATATGGACTTGGAATCCATATTTCTTCATACAAAAGAACAGTATGGAGAGCAATCTCGTATCGCAAGATACGAAGCGTCGAAAAGGTTATTTTCGGAAAGGATGGCCGTCGGATCATCAGTAGCAGAACACGTGCTTAAGATGATCGGCTACATTGAGGAGCTCGCGGACCTAGGGACCACATTGGAGAGTGAGCTCTATACGGACTTAGTTCTCCAGTCCCTTCCTTCCACTTACGCCCAGTTCATACTGAACTTCAACTTACAAGAAAAAAAAGTTGAACTTTCAGAGCTCCTCAACATGCTGAGGAGCGCAGAGGGCACCCTACAGAAAGGTAGGGAAACATCCACTTTGTTTGTAGGAGGATCATCTTCTTCTAGGTCCAAGGAGAAAGCCAAGGGAAAGAAGAAGAAAGCCCCCGCCAAACCAAGAGGCGGTGTTAGTAAAGTGGATACGAAGGGAAAAGCTAAAGTAACAAAGATAGCGGGGAAGCTTGTGGATAAGGAAGAATGCTTCTATTGTCATAAGAAAGGACACTGGAAGAATGATTGCAGGGCCTGGAAGGCCAGAACACAGGAATTGAAGCAGGTTGCAGCTTCAGCTTCAGGTGTGTATGTTATTGAAAACTGTCTTTCAATAAACTCTACTTCCTGGGTATTGGATACCGGATCAAGATCTCATATCTGTAATTCTTTACAGGCGTTGAGAAACCGTAGTGTTTTGAAAACAGGTGACATGACCCTCAGAGTTGCGAACGGAGCTAGCATGGATGCTAAGGCCGTGGGGGACTATCACCTGGGAATGTCAGATGGACATGTTTTGGTTTTGCGTAATTGCTTTTTTGTACCCAACGCAACTTGTAATATCATTTCTGTATCATTGGTTTCTAAAGAAGGTTATGAATTTGCGTTTGTAAGCAATGTTGTAAACATTCACCTTAATCAAGTTCTGATTGGGTCAGGTACATTGAGCAATGGTATATACGTATTAAACCAACCACAGATTTTCAATGTCCAGAATACACACAAAAGGAAGTCTCCGGAAATAAATCAGACTTTCTTGTGGCATTGTAGACTGGGTCACATCAATGAGAGAAGGTTGACGAAGTTACATACAGAAGGATATTTGAATGCGTTCGAATATCAATCGTATGCCACTTGTCAATCCTGTCTCAAAGGAAAGATGACAAAGACTCCGTTCACTGGACACGGAGTAAGAGCGAGCGAGCTCTTGGGACTCGTACACAGCGACGTGTGCGGTCCAATGTCTATACATGCGCGAAGCGGTTTTTCTTACTTCATTACTTTTTCGGATGACTTTTCAAGGTACGGTTATGTCTTCTTAATGAAACATAAGTCCGAAGCCTTTGGAAAATTCCAGGAATATAAGAATGAAGTAGAAAAACAAACCGGCAAAAGTATCAAGATCCTAAGATCGGATCGAGGTGGTGAATACTTGAGTGCCGAGTTCCTGGACTATTTAAAAGAGAACGGAATTCTCTCTCAGCTTACTCCTCCATACACTCCGCAACATAACGGTGTATCGGAGAGACGGAACCGAACCCTATTGGATATGGTACGGTCCATGATGAGTAACGCTGAGTTACCGTGATCATTCTGGGGGTATGGGCTAGAATCAGCTGCATACCTTTTGAACCGAGTTCCAACTAAGACTGTGCCTACTACACCATATGAGATGTGGTGTGGGAAGAGACCCTATCTTAAGCACATTAAGACATGGGGATGTCCAGCTTTTGTTAAAAAGCAGCATGCGGACAAGCTCGAGGCACGCTCAGTACAGTGTAAGTTCGTGGGATATCCAAAGAACTCCAAGGGATATTTCTTCTACTGCGAAGAGGAACAAAAAGTTCTTGTTTCTCGTCATGCCTACTTCTTGGAAACTGAGTTTTTAGAAACCCAGATAAGTGGGAGCACAGTAGAACTGGAAGAAATTCCAGAACCTCGAGCTATTACTGAAAGCTTAGTGGAACCAGAGGGTTCAAAAGAACAGGACATTCCTACGCCGCTCCGCTGGAGTAGTAGGCAGTCTTATCCGCCCGAGAGATACTACGGTTTTCTCATAGACGGGGATAGAGAGGATTGCATCATAGATTATGATGAGCCTACTAGCTTCCAGCAGGCCATTCAGAGCGTTGACTCAGTAAAATGGCTGGATGCAATGCGGACCGAAATGGAGTCCATGTACACCAACAAAGTATGGACGTTGGACATTGCTCCAGACGGGGTAAAACCCGTAGGATGCAAGTGGATCTTCAAAAGGAAGATTGGTGTAGATGGACAGGTTGAGACCTATAAAGCTAGACTTGTTGCAAAGGGTTTCCGTCAAAGACCTGGCTTGGACTATGACGAAACCTTTTCTCCAGTGGCTATGCTGAAATCCATTCGGATCCTTCTTGCCATTGCTGCCTTCCACGATTATGAGATCTGGCAAATGGACGTAAAGACCGCTTTTCTAAATGGAAATTTAGAGGAGTGTGTCTATATGGACCAGCGAGAAGGTTTCATTCATAGTGGGAGCAGCGGAAAGGTGTGCAAGTTGCTTAAGTCCATTTAAGGACTAAAGCAGGCATCGCGGAGTTGGAACATCTGTTTTGATGAGACGGTCAAGGAATTTGGCTTTATCAAAAATCCAGATGAACCATGCATCTATTGTAGATTTGTAGCGAGAACTGTAGTATTCCTCGTTTTGTACGTGGATGACATTCTCTTAATAGGAAATGACATTCATATGCTACAATCTGTCAAGGGGTTCTTGTCACACAGGTTCTCCATGAAAGACCTGGGTGATGCCTCATACATCCTGTGGATCTGGATACATCGTGATAGATCCAAGAGGATATTAGGACTTTCACAATCCAGGTACATCGACACCATACTGAAAAGATTCAGTATGGAAGATTCCAAGCGCGGTAACCTACCGGCTTGTCACGGGATCAGCCTCTCTAAAGAGATGTCTCCCAAGACTGATTTGGAGAGGGATCGCATGTCTATTATACCCTACGCTTCTGCGGTAGGCTCTATAATGTATGCGATGTTGTGTACCAGACCGGATGTAGCTTATGCACTGAGTGTGGTAAGCCGGTATCAGTCAAACCCTGGGGAGAAACACTGGATAGCGGTAAAGAACATTCTCAAGTACCTGAGAAGGACTAAGGAGATGTTCTTGGTGTATGGCGGAAAAGACCTCCAGATCGAGGCCTTTGCTGACTCCAGCTTCCAGAGTGACAAGGATGATTCCAAGTCCATGTCGGGTTTTGTCTTTACCCTCAATGGAGGGGCGGTGTGTTGGAAGAGTTCCAAACAGGAAACCGTTGCAGACTCGACGATGGAAGCGGAATACATCGCTGCATCTGATGCCGCAAAAGAAGCTGTCTGGATGAGGAAGTTCTTGAAAGAACTTCAGGTGGTTCCGTCCATTGTTGATCCAATACCTCTGTATTGCGACAACAACGAGGCTATAGCTTTAGCGAAGGAACCCAGGTCCCATCAGAGATCCAGACACATCTTGAGGCGGTATCACCTGATCTGGGAGATCGTGGATCGCCAGGAGATCGAGGTTCGGAGAGTCGCTTCAGAAGATAACACTGCAGATCCATTCACCAAGGCCTTGCCCCAGACTCAGTTCGAGCGGCTGATCGAGATGATAGGTCTTCGATACGCCAGTACATGGCCTTAGTGCAAGTGGGAGATTGTTAGTGTATATGCCCTAGAGGCCATTACTGTATCATACTAGTTTGTATATTACTTAATGGAAGCTTGGGATATTCACCTTGTATATACAATCTTGCTCAAAATAGTAGTATGCTACTTGGTTTGTTTCTACTTCAATGTGTACTTGTGTTTATTTTAGTATATCGCCTATACACATTAGTGGAGCCCTTAGGATCTTTGCTTGATTACCAGCGTTGTGATGGCAGTCACACTAGTGGGGCTGGGTAATCTATAAGCACATCCTTATGCAGGTCCCTGGTCGCAGGACTATCGAGACAGGGCATCGATACTCCGGAGTAGACTAGCGCATGCGCTTCTCATCCCAGTGTGGGAGACGGTCTGTCCCACAGCCGTCGGTACGTCGTACTTGAGAGAGTATGCGGGTGCTCGTTGGGTTACGAGTACATTGGACAGGACTCGTCGGGAACTGACTAGTTGGTATTATGCCTATCGTCGGTTATCAGTTCCCAGGTAACATGAGTACCGCTTAGTCCGCTGACTTGACACTGTCACTTCGCCTCGAGTGTGTTCCCACTGTACTTTGATTACTACCCTACCACGGCTCAAAGGAGTCGTGCAAATAGGTAGTAGTTGGGTGCAGTCCCGAAGCACTTGGTGGCAGTGACGGTTAGACAGGATTCGTCTCTTCCGGTATTGGGGGTTGACATCGCGCTGTGTCTAGGAGAGCCATTACATGAGAAGTCCCTGGCCAGGGCAAACGAGATATACTGGTAGGCTTCCAGTGTTATCTCAGGGTGTTTTGGGCTTCACTCCGACACGACTTGTACCGCTATTGGGGGACTGACGTTTACCGCCCCCTAGGCCCACCATGCGATGTATCAGACGAACAGACCGGACTGTACGGAGAATGTCACATTCAGGCTCAGTAGGAGTTCAGATGGGTTTCGCCTCGTCAGTCTTCTTGTCGGCATCTACCTGGGGACCGTTACGTACAGCTAGTGCCGCTTGCGGTCTGTGGTTAAATCCACTGCCAGCGTAGTGTCGAGTCTTTAGAGTCCCACACAGAAAGCTATTCGCCTTTAGGCAAAAGAGTAGAGGTCGCATGGTTTTGTGACAGGTCGCATGGTTTTGCGACAGGGTTCGGTCACATCCGTGCACTTGTGCACGTACAGTGTCCGGACAGTTCACACTAGCGGGCTTTGGTTTAAGCCAGATCTTAGTGTAGCTTTTAGGATTGGTTTTATCCAGTATGCATTCGTGTTCCTCGGAACGCGGATGCGGGTGTGTATGCACAGTTGACGGAGAGACAGCGGCAGAGGATTCCCATTAGGGTTTGTTTACCCCAATCAGAGCAAAGCTCTGTTCAAATTCCAAGGTAATAAAAAAAAAAAAAAATACTTCTGTTCTTTCAAAAAAAAAAAAAAAAAAAAAAAAAAAGTTGCGCGCTGCGCGACACGTGTCAGCGCAGCGCAACTGTGCGCTGCGCAGAGCAGCAAAAAAAAAAAAAAAAAGTTGCGCGCGTAGCGCAGTTGCGCGCTGCGCGACACGTGTCAGCGCAGCGCAACTGTGCGCTGCGCAGCGCGCGCGCAAAAAAAAAAAAAAAAAAAAAAAAAAAATATCGCGCGCGCAGCGCAGTTGCGCGCTGCGCGACACGTGTCAGCGCAGCGCAACTGTGCGCTGCGCAGCACGCGCGCAAAAAAAAAAAAAAAAAAAAAAAATCGCGCGCGCAGCGCAGTTGCGCGCTGCGCGACACGTGTCAGCGCAGCGCAACTGTGCGCTGCGCAGCACAAAAAAAAAATAAAAAAAATGCGCGACACGTGTCAGCACAGCGTGACACGTGTCACGCGCTGGGGCACTGCGCCAAACAGAATTAAAAGACTTGAGAAATCTTTTCTGTTCTTGTTAAAACAAGAAGATTTTCTTCTGCAAAACAGAAGCCCTTGGATCAAAGATCCAACGGTGGGGAAAATTCCCAAAATCACTCAGAGAAAGATTTTTTTTAACAAATTTAACTAATTTATGGGCACTATAAAAAGGACCCCAGACCTCAATTAAAAAGGAGGAAGATCTTGCTTAAAAGAAAGAAAGAAGAGAACTCTTGAGAACTCTTGAAGAATAAAAAAAAAAAGGTAAAAACCTTTAAAAGAAGAGAAATTTCTCTTATGAACAGATCATAGATCTAAAAAACAAGATCAATGATCTTTAATAAAAATAAAATATAATAAAATAGTGCTTTGCACTTTTATGAACCTTTGGTTCTCTGAGATAAGAAAAACAAGAAAAACTTGTTTTTTAGAAATAAATCAAATAGTGCCTTGCACTTGTTGTATGAACCATCGGTTCTTGAACCTAAAAGGTTTTTAAATTAATAGTGCTTTGCACTTCTTATGAACCACTGGTTCTCTAAAACAAGAAAAACAGAAATATAGTGCTTTGCACTTTTATGAACCTTTGGTTCTTGAAATAAACAAACTTGTTTTTCTTTGATCCAAATTAGATCAAGAAATCAAATAGTGCTTTGCACTTCTTTTATGAACCATTGGTTCTTGAATCTAAAAGATTCTAAAATTAATAGTGCTTTGCACTTACAAATCTGCACTGTTGTGCTCTCTGATTGGCGCAAAGCGCTTGACAAATGCAATGCATTTTCTAAAGGGCCAGGCCCAAACCAAAAAGACCTAGTAGGCCTAATTAAATTGCAAGGCAATAAAAGGGCAGAGCCCCAAACAAATTGATGCTCTGCATCCTTTCTGGGCAAGGCCCAAATAAAAATAAAAATAAAAACAAAGAAATGCAATGCAAAAGCAAATAAAATGTTGGACATTTCAACTGGACTTAGCCCAATTTTGGCCATAAGTCCTTAAATTAAATTGACTGAGCAAAATTGCTCTTCTAAATCAATTTACATCCGGTTCGAGGGTACATCTCCGAACTCCTTTGACATCCGTCGTTGTAATTCCTCAACGACGTCAAAGAGGTGACGGGTCCCAACGACCACAAATCCATATGGACTGCGGGGTCCCTAAACTCGTGGACCGAAACGTCCCTAAACTAATATCGGACCGAAACGTCCCTAAACTAAACGTAGACCACCACGTCCCTAAACTGGCAATGGACCTCCACGTCCTTAAACTGGCGATAGACCACCACGTCCCTAAACTGGCACAATAGAGCCCAAATGCTCTTTTGTCAGACCTAAACGGTCCCGTTAAGTTGATCTTAGTCTCAAACATGACTGACTAACGTATCCTTAACGAACGTTTAAGTTGATCTTAGCCGCAACGCGACTAACGTATCCTTAAACTAAAAACACCAAACCCAAATCTAAGTAAATACGGATTTGGACTAATCCACGCCCTACGGGCGACGGCATTACTCAGTCTCCGTATACAATCCACGGGCAGCCACAAACAAAACAAACACACACGACACGAAGTGAAATTCTGGAGAAGGAGAAAGTTGTTACCGCAAAGCGGTAGCGTAATTAACTGCAGGGGCTTGCGCCTGCAGGGAAGAGCGTCCCCACAATCAAAAACCCCTCAAGCGAGGGGGAATCTGACAAAGTCTGCTACATCGGCCGCATCCGTCTAAACCTTCGATACACGGTGCCATAAATCAACTTGGCATCTTCGAAGAGGTGGACGGATAAAAACCAAATAGCATCTGCCCCGAACCTCAGGCACGTGACGTCCTAACGTCGCAGGCCGCCGTTCGGAGGGGAACAGATTCTGGCACGCCCGGTGGTACCTCTTCCTCTTTCCACTCCACACTTCGTGTGTCGTGTTCGCGAACAAATCGCGGTTTGCTGTGATTGCCTGTGGATTCAAGGTACTAAGATTTGGTGTCTTGCTCCGTGCAGGAAACAGAAGATCAATGGCTTCAGACTGCACTACCTGCAACTGCATCTCTCGCTCCATCCCGTCCGGAGGAGTGACTTATGGGCCCCAAGCGGCCTCCCTTTTCAAAATGCCGGTGGAGCAGGTGGCTCAAGCCACCACTAGACTATTTTTTGGGACCATGCTCCCATCAATGAGCTTCAACGCCCCAATGACATTGCAAGAAGCTCCAAAGAAGTCGGTCTTCGATCGACTCACCACTGCCGCGACCCCTCTCAACAGGTCGCCCAACTCCACTGCTTCAGGTTTTAATGGATTAGGCCAGAGCTCCATCGGGCCCATGAAGAAGCCTGCCATACCAGAAGGCGTTATCCCGAAGCGGATAGCCATCCCAACTCCCGTTCCTGGCAAAATCACCAAGGTTGCTTCCCATGTTCAGAAGTCCGCTTCTGACAAGTTGGCTGTCCCCGTTCAACGGACGTCGATCTTTAAAAAGCTGGTACCGGTATATTCTGACCAACACAGGGGGCATGAGGAGGTCACCCCTATAGCTGAAACAACTCCATCAGCACGACATGCCCGACGTCGCTACTGGCGCCGAGTGAAGAAGGCTGGGGGCAACTCCCCCTCTGGACTTACTCCTCCAACTCTAATGGTGGAGATCGATACTGCTGTTCCAACCAGGAACAGCTTTGAGTTGCTCAACAAGGTGCGCAGAAACTCTCCTACTGCGATGTTGAAACGAACTCCTTCACCTGTGGAGAATACTCCAGAGAAGAAGCTAGAGCAGCCCCCTCAACGGCTGTCCTCTAAAATTTACAAAGTCTTGCGACAGGTCCAAGAGTCGGTGATCGATCGAGACTGCCTCAGACGACAGAAAAATATGAAGGTTCGGCAGGGGAAGGATTACTCTATCAAACCACAAGAAGCAAAAGCTACTCGGATGCCCACTACAACGGCTCCCTTAACTCCAATCACTCAAAAAAGGAGGCCGCAAAAAGCCCCTGTGTCTTCGGCAAATCGCAAAGACACCGAACACAAACGCCCCAAGTCTGGGGGCATGGTGGTGCATACTGTTTATATGGCTTCTGGAAAGGAGGAAAGCCGCACTTCTACGGGCCACCGACCGCTCACCCGATCCGTGACGAAAGCCCAGGAGCAACAACAAAAGCTTCAGGAAATGATGACTACAATGGCTGCACTCACTGAGCCAAAAGAAAGCTCTGAAACGTCTTCGGATGAGCGTCAAGAACAAGAAACTGACGCTGACTTTTTACGCAGAGTCCTCGAAAAGAGGGACAAAGAAGCTGCAGAGCAAGCGGCTAACATAAAACAGATGGCGCTCCTCTTCAAAGATATGGTAGGGATGATGTTACAGCCGGACCCTCCTGCTGAAGATCCTCCGATTGTCCTTGAAGACGACAGGGGAGAAACGTCAAATCCTCCGCCGGCTCTATCAACAGCCAAGGAGGAGGCAATCTCCAAAGTCGACCTAGACGAATATATAGCTCAGCAGATCCGGGTTCATCAGGCGAATGAAGCGGCTGGGCAAACTGTTAGAACCGGACGACCGTATCCGAGCTGGTATGACCAAATTAATTACCCGCCAGGATATACGATCCCTAAATTCCATGTATATAAAGGGACAGGGAATCCGCATCAGCATGTCGCTCAATTCAGGGCCTTATGCGGCAATACTGGAGGCGATGACAAATTGTTGCTACGTCAATTCGTCGGCAGCTTAGCAGAAACAGCCTTTGAATGGTATTCGGAGCTGCCTAACGACTCTATCAAAACATTTGCAGAGATGGAGCTGCTGTTTACACAAAGATTCGCGAGTGCTAGTGAACACACTCCGATAACAGCACTGATAAATGCCAGGATAAGGCCGAGCGAAACGTGGGTCCAATACGCAACACGATGGCGGAACCTATGGTCGAAATGCGAACAACGCATAGAAGAGGCACCTGCGGTAGACATGTTTGTGGGCACTCTCGATCCGCAGGCGACCATCTCGCAATTCATGATGTTCTTCAGGCCGACCACCTTCCAGGCCTTGATCGACAAATTAGCCCAAATGGACCAGATGGGCCATAGACCGTCTCCTCCAAGACTCGATCCCCGAAATGAGAAAGGAAAAGCGATCATCGTCGCCAACGCTCAGCAACAGTCGAGCAACTCAAAGCCGGTCGCTCGCCAAAACAACGTGCGTCCACGTCCATCCCTCGAAGAAAGGCTAGGACGTCATTACTCGTTTCCTCAGAATAAAACGAGAAGACTGTTCGAGCTGGCAGTGCGCAATAGACTCATTAATCTGCCGAATCCAAAACGTCCGTTGCAGCCAGGCGATCTTAATAATCCCAATTATTGCCCTTACCACCAAACGGTAAGTCACCCGATTGAGGATTGTTTCGTCTTTAAGGGATGGATCGAGGATCAATACCTGCAAGGCAAGTTCACGCTGTCCGAAAGCTGGAAGGTAAACCCCCCACAGCCGCACTCTCCAAAGAAGACGGACACGCCGGGGGCAACTTGTTCTTTCGTCGAGGATGAAAACGATGGAAAAAACTTATCGGATGAATCCGAAGACTACGTAGCGACTTGTCATGTGATTTCTCATTCACTGACGGATGATGAGGAGGCTCCTTGCGCTAAGAAATCAATGGCGGACCCTGAAACAGAAATTCCGCGGCCGTCAGACAAGTTGATCGATGCCTTCCTAAATGAAATTCGTCTGAAAGCAAAAGCCAATCAAGAGCATGAAATGGCCATACTGGAAAGAACCAAGGTATTCCCGTCAAATCAAAAGCCGCACACTGCGGGTAAAAACAAATTCAAGACGAGGAAACGGTTCGCCAAAGCTCTATCAGTAGGAATGAAGCTACCGCCCTCTGAAGAAAATTCTTTCTCTGAGGTAGAGATGCACCCTAAATTCTGTTTATATCATCAGAAGATCATACATCCTACCGAAGACTGCGAATCCTTTAACTGTTGGTGGCAAGGGTATGTCGCTCAAAAGCAACACTCCGACAGAACAAAGTGTGAAGCTTGTGAACATCGGAAAAATGCGATAGATGAGCGCAAAAGAGCCACCGCCGACTGTCATATAGCCGACTTCAAGGGATCACAAATTATCACCTTTGGAAGCGACTCTGACGAAGAAGCTACCCCCAACTCTTCCCTCGGGGAATCTATTTCAAAGATAAAGGAATTGAGAAGCTGCGAGAACGTTCAGCCGTGCAATCGCATGCTACTCGGAAAAAATCTCGGCCCCGTAAACAAAGGATCGAACAAAAAGGATAAAAGAAAAGGAAAAAAGGCCCTCGTCGCCAGCACTCACCAGCAATCAGGTGACCCTAGACCGGTTGCTTGCCAAAGCAACAAGCGGCAATCCCTCCAGGAAAAGTTGAAACGTCCTTACTCGTTTCCGCAAGATAAAACAAAGGGACTGTTTGAGCTGGCAGTGTGCGACAGACTCATCAATCTGCCGGGTCCAAAACGTCCGTTGCGGCCAGGCGATGTTAATAATCCTAATTATTGCCCTTACCACCAAACAGTAGGTCACTTGATCGAGGACTGCTATGTATTCAAAAACTGGGTTGAAGACCAATACCAACAGGGCAAGTTTGCGCTGTCTGAGAATTGGAAGGTGAGTCCGCCACAACCGCACGCTCCGAAGAAGATGGATACGCCGGGGGCATCATGTTCATTCATGGAGAAGGACTCATAGACCGAAAGGTCAATAAACTAAATGTTCGCCTCAAATACGGCGACGACGGACCGAAACGTCCTTAAACTAACAACGGACCGAGATGTCCTTAAACTAACGACGGACCGCAATGTCCTAAAACTTGCAAATGACCGAAACGTCGTTAAACTACTCCCAACCCGCAGCATCTTCAGGCTGACGTGTTAGTAAAAAAAAATAAAAAATAAAAAAAAACGGTACGTCCACAAGCAAAATGGGCACGGATGAAAACCCGAAAGGGCTCCGTGAGTAAAAACAGCAGGGCTACCGGCGAGTGTTCGTGAAAACCCGAAAGGGCACGACCTCGTTAAAAAAAAGAATAAAATAAAAGATAAAAAAAAAAACGGTACGTCCACAAGCAAAATGGGCACGGATGAAAACCCGAAAGGGCTCCGTGAGTAAAAACAGCAGGGCTACCGGCGAGTGTTCGTGAAAACCCGAAAGGGCGCGACCTCGTAAAAAAAAAAAAATAAAAAAAAAATAAAGGTATGTCCATAAGCAAAAAGGGCACGGATGAAAACCCGAAGGGGCTCCGTGAGTAAAAACAGCAGGGCTACCGGCGAGTGTTTGTGAAAACCTGAAAGGGCGCAACCTCGTTAAAGAAACACTTATAGGATCCTCTCGACCCTGTAAGGAGAAACCACCTGCGTGAGATCCTTACGACTCACAAAGGAGCAACACACTTGGGGATCCCTACGATTCCTAAGGAGAAAATACACTTGCGAGATCCTCACGACTCGTAAGGAGAACTCTCTTGTGGGACCCTTACGGCTCATAAGATTTGAAAGTCTTAAGTTATAGAGGCCTAAATCTGTACTTAAGCAACCCCCACAACTTTCGACTTTGCCCTACAAGTGGTCCGATATTGGCCCTTGTATACAATCCACGGGCGCGAATAAACATTTCCCTAACCAAGTCCCATCCGTGACTGGGGATATGTCCACACGGTGAACAACCCTTGTGAGTCCTCTCGACTCATAAGGTGATAACACTCTTGTAAGATCCTTACGACTTATAAGAGGAACATACACTTAGGAATCCTTACGACTCCTAAGGAAAAAATACACCTACAAGATCCTCACGACTTGTAGGGAGAAATACCTTTGTGAGACCCTTACGGCTCATGAAGTCAAAAGCCTTAGCCGACAGGACCCTTAATCCTGTTTACTAAGCCACCTTTGTTCGGGATCGACAGAGGCAGATGATGATTCGCTCCTGGCAATATTCCAGTTGGAGCGATGCTGATGCCTAAATCGGTATCAAATTCCAAGTCCTTTCACGGCAGATGATGATTCGCTCCTGGCAATATCCCAGTTGCAGCGATGCTGATGCCTAGACCGGTATCAAATTCCAAGTCCTTTCACGGCAGATGATGATTCGCTCCTGGCAATATCCCAGTCGCAGCGATGCTGATGCCAAGATTGGTATCAGATCCCAAATCCCCTACTCGCAAAAAAATAAAATAAAAAAAAAATCAGCGAGCCAAAAAAAAAATAAAAAATAAATATATACATATATATATATATATGCATACGAAATAGCCGAAATGATGGGGCAACTTGCAAACAAAATCAGCAAGTAAAAATGTATGCATGCAAAATAGCCGAAATGATTGGGCAACTCGCAATAAAAAAACAGCGAGTAAAAATAAAATAAATAGCCAAAATGATTAGGCAACTCGCAATAAAAAGCAGCGAGTAAAAAGAAAAAATAGCCGAAATTATTGGGCACCGCGAAAAATAGCCGAAATGATTGGGCAATCGCGATTCTCGCGATATAAAAAGCTGAAATGATAGAGCATCGCGGAAAGAATAAAAAAAAATATATAAAAGAATGAAACTTTTGCCCTACAGGTGAAATCATATCGATCCCTGTATATAATCCAGGGGCACAGATAAAAAGGGAACAATACCTTCCCAACAGGCTCCACCAGAAAGCGAAGCCAAATCTCGACGGTTCATAGATAACCTAGAGACCGTCTCGACATTTGTCGCAATATTACAGACGCGATGTCAACAAATGAAGCAAAGGAAGGTCCCTAACTTCAGGGTCTCGACGTCAATATCGACAACTTAAAGGTCAACAACAGCGTTCCTCCGCAGTCCAGCTGGAGGCAGATGCAACGTCAACAAAAGACCTCATGGTCGAAACAAGCGGAGTGACGGCAAAATCCTAGCTCCACCTCAGCATTCGTCTCGACACAGCAGTCGCAATCTCAACAACGGCGTTCCTTCGCAGTCCAACAGGATGTAGAAGCAACGTCAACAAGAGACCCCATGGTCGAAACAAGCGGAGTGACGGCAAAATCCTAGCTCCACCTCAGCATTCGTCTCGACACAGCAGACGCAATGTCAACAACGGCATTCCTTCACAGTCCAGCAGGATGTAGAAGCAACGTCAACAAGAGACCCCATGGTCGAAACAAGCGGAGTGACGGCAAAATCCTAGCTCCACCTCAGCATTCGTCTCGACACAGCAGACGCAACGGCAAAATCCTAGCTCTACCTCAGCATTCGTCTCGACACAGCAGACGCAATGTCAACAACGGCATTCCTTCGCAGTCCAGCAGGATGTAGAAGCAACGTAAACAAGAGACCCCATGGTCGAAACAAGCGGAGTGACGGCAAAATCCTAGCTCCACCTCAGCATTCGTCTCGACACAGCAGACGCAATGTCAACAACGGCGTTCCTTCGCAGTCCAACAGGATGTAGAAGCAACATCAACAAAAGACCCCGTGGTCGAAACAAACGAAGCGAAGGCCAAATTCCTAGCTTCATACGTCTTGACGGCAAGTCATATAAAGCCTGAAAGACAATCGGAGATCATCTCACACCAGCGCAGAGTGGTCACCACCTTGACGTTCGTTTCGATACAGCAGACGAGTTATCGTCCCAGCGTTCTTCCTCCAGCAGGGATTCGGACGTGACAAAGCAAGCGAAGCGAAGGCCATATTCCTAGCTTCAACGTCTTTACGGTAACTCACATAAAACCGGAAAGACAATTGGAGATCATCTCGCACCAGCACAGAATGATCACCACCTTGACGTTCGTCTCGATACAGCAGACGAAATGTTAACCCCAGCGTTCGTCCTCCAACAGGATTTGGACACACCAAAGCAAACGAAGCGAAGGCCACATTCCTAGCTTCGACGTCTTGACGGTAACTCATATAAAACCGGAAAGACAATCGGAGATCATCTCGCACCAGTACAGAATGGTCACCACCTCGACGTTCGTCTCGATACAGCAGACAAAATGTCAACCCTAGCATTCTTCTACCAGCAAGGATTCAGACATGATAAAGCAAACGAAGCGAAGGCCACATTCCTAGCTTCAATGTCTTTACGGTAACTCACATAAAACCGGAAAGACAATCGGAGATCATCTCGCACCAGCACAGAGTGGTCACCACCTTGACGTTCGTCTCGATACAGCAGACGAAATGTTAACCCCAGCGTTCGTCCTCCAGCAGGATTTGGACACACCAAAGCAAATGAAGCGAAGGCCACATTCCTAGCTTCGACGTCTTGACGGTAACTCATATAAAACCGGAAAGACAACCGGAGATCATCTCGCACTAGCACAGAATGGTCACCACCTCGACGTCCGTCTCGATACAGTAGACGAGATGTCACCCCAACGTTCGTCTCGACACAGCAGGCGCAACGTTATTAAACGAATGGAGCCACGGCAAAATCCCTAGTTCCAAACCTCGACGGTTCACCAGCAACTTAGAGACAACCTCGACGTCCGTCTCGATACAGTAGACGAGATGTCACCCTAACGTTCGTCTCGATACAGCAGACGTAACATCACCAAAAGGAGCCACGGCAAAATCCCTAGTTCCAAACCTCGACGGTTCACCAGCAACCTAAAGACAACCACGACATTCGTCTCGATACAGAGGACGCAATGCCAGCAAACGAAGCAAAGGCCAAATTCCTAGCTTCAGGGTCTTAACGGCAAGTCATATAAAGCCTGAAAGACTATCGGAGATCATCCCACACCAGCGCGGAGTGGTTATGACTCATCGGAGCTCTCCAAAATGAGCCTAACCTCAAGTAAAAAGCGGCATGGCAAATTCCTAGCGCTTGCTCTTCCGACGGTCAAACTGCCAAGGAGGATTGCTTGAAGACGTCTTGTCCAGCCCCCGAAGGGATCAGAGACACGGCAGTCGCGGGGCTACTCGAACAGCACGATTGCCTATCGAGGACTATATCAGCTTATGCGACGGTACGATGGCCAAAACCCTAAGTACCACCGACCTTAACGGGCTTCTGTCGTAAAGAGCAGAGGTTAAATGCGACGTTAAGATGTTCTTGCGAGAAACGTTCGATTCGTCTCGACTTGTGAAAAATTGTCGAGGCGGCTCGACTCGTGAGATAAAGCCTTAGGCAGTGGGCATAAAAGAAGTCTGTTTCCTAAGCACTGGGACCCTGCAAGTCAATCCAAACTGGTCTCTTGCATACCATCCACGGGTCTCACTCTCCAACATCGGACTTCGATAAGGAGGGAAACAACCGCTTACAAGTCCTCTCGACTCGTAAGAGGGAAAAATTCTCTTGTAGGATCCTTACGACTTATAAGAGAAAACCACACTTAGTAATCCTCACGATTCCTAAGGAGAAAACCCACCTACGAGATCCTCTCGATCCATAGGGAGAAAAGTCTCTATGAGACCCTCACGGCTCATAGAGTTGAAAAGTCTTAGGCAGCAGATCTGAACCTGCGGCCTAAGCCCTCGCTATCTCATGAAGAAATCAAGAAGCTTACTCTATTACCTGCTAATTGTGACGACATGCTGAGAAAGAGGAAAAGCAACAGAAAGAGCACCCGATTTACGTTTGATCAAGCGTTCAAGACGTATTCATTCATGCATGGGCAAAAAAGACTCAGGACAAAGATATATAATAAAGACAAGCTGGGATAAAAATTTCCATTAATATTGCCCAAAGTTCTTACAGTCATAAAAACAATAAACGAAAGTTACAATGGAATAACCTCAGATCCAGGGCATGGATTGAGGAATTCAAAAGCGATCCTATCTATGACTTTCCAATCCTCGCAGACCATCCTAGTGTGCTTCCTTTCGCGAACACAAGCGTCAGGGTCCCTCCCGATGTCTTCCACCCTCCGATAAACAGCGAGTATGGCAGACTGTTGAAAGATCTCGTGCAAGAGGTCGATAAGACTGTCTCGCCGTCTCTTCTAGATAAAGTTCAATGGGTACACAGAGTGCACCTTGTCCTCAGCCGGCATCCAACGCCTTAAGCGGCACACCGGAACAGAATAGGGGAAGCGCTTCCCAGATAGCTCCCACGATAAGTTTAAGAAGAAAGGAACGTCGGGGATGCAATGGACCGTTGTATGCGTCGAAACGACTCATTATTTCAGCACAATCCTCGTTTGTGAACTCCCGATTTTGAGAGCGGCCAAGTCGGCGGATGTCCTCATGAGAGATGATCTCGTTAAGAGCATACATGTGGGCGTTCATTGTTCCTGTGAAAGAGGATCGACAGAATTATCAGAAAGACTGATTAAGCAAAACGATATAATGCACTGAGAAATAAAATGCCATCTTTGAGTTCCAAGATCCGTGAAGAATTCTTAAGAGTTCTTCTATATGATTTGGGAGGAGCAAAACTCCATTAATGAATTAAGAAAATACAAGGAAAATCTTTCAAAGAGCAGAGCTCTATGGAACCCTAGTAGGGTCCCCCTTTAGTTCTCTTTAGATCCTTTTAAGACCTGTAGAGCAAAACTCTGCTAAGTGAAACCCTAAATAGGTTTCCTTTAGATCAGGAATCTATTGAGAGCGAGGCTCTATCAATGAGAATTAAATTAATTTAATTTAATCCAAATTAAAATTTTCACCTAAAAGTTTTAAGAGTTTAATTCTTAAAATTCTTGAAAATAAAGAGCAGGGCTCTGAGTTCTGAAAGTAAAATTTTAGAGATAAGAATTATCTAAGGGACCAAAGGTCCTATTTATAGGCATCAAGTGCCCTTTCAGCTTCCAAGGGATGGTGTGACGGTTCGGAGTCTGCCACCGCTGCGCTCACGTTAGGAGGCCACGTAAGCGCAACGGTGGGGGGGCAGGGTTGTTGACCGTTGACAGTTGACTATTAACTTTTTGCTCAACCCTAATGAGAATATGATATGTGATTAACAATTATATTAATTAAGTATTATGGTGACATGGTTGTTGAGGGATTGACTTTGTTGACTTGTTGACTTTTGTTGACTTGTGGACTTTGTTGACCGGTTGACTAGGCTTGACTAGTTGACCATCATGATAACTATAGCTATCATTTCATGGCAAAGACTTTTGCTTGCTTGCTCTTTTGTGCAAAATGAGTGCATGAAATGATATGGCTATGGTTGCTTAAACCATCACATAATACTTGATTGATATGAGGTGTTATGATTGTTTTGGATTATGAGAGCCAAATGAGAAAAGTCTTCTCTCATTCTTTCATGCTCATTCTTTCTCTTGTTCTTGAGCTCTCATCTTCCTCCTCTTGCTCTCCCTCTCTTAAGTCTATGGTTCACTTGTCTCATGAGTTGAGAACCAAGAACCATAGATAAAATCCCATACAAACTCTTCTCTACTCACTCTAGTTCACAAGGTTTAGCAAACCGAGTGAACTAGTTTCTTCAAAGTTCGAAGAAGGAGCCAAAGGTTGAAGCTTTCAGGTGGATCTATCTTCGGCGCAAGGAGACGACGGGGAGAAGCCGATTCGGACGACCATCGAAGCTTGAAGACGAAGGAGTTCGAGAAAAAGAAAGGTATAACCCCCTAACCGAGTAGTTAGCAACTCTTAGTTAGGTTGTTAGTTAGATGTTTAACAAAGATCTGGTTTTGAGTCCATGTTACCACCTCTAAGAAAATTGTTTTTCACCAAATTCCGCATGCCCGAAAGTACCGGGAGAGGTAGCATGGACTTACACAATAGTGTTACTGATTGGATTCTCAGGAGTGTGAACAGGCTTGCTTGTTGATCTTCTAATCGCTCAATACCCGGGTGGCCGTTATGTTTAGCAGACCGCTTGCGGCTTGTGGGTGTTTGATATGATCATCACCTACTGCCGGCGTATTGACGAGCCTTTAGAGTCCTACACAGGGGTTTCCTGGCTCAAGCGAAACGAAGTAGGAGCACATATGTGATATGTGCGGGACAAAGATTAATACGATATGAGATACCGTATTCTATTCTTGCGATATGAGATATCGGTCGGTTATATATAATATAGCCGGGTTATCGGATCAAGTGTTGATTCGATAAGTTGATTCAAATGATATTAGTCGGTTATAGGTGATATAGCCGGATTATTAAATCAAGAGTTAATTTGATAATCTAATGTATAATTATATATTTGATATATTACGTTACATTAACAAGTATTAGCTCACTTGTGATTTCTTTTCTCACTTTGGATACATTGATGTATATGTGATATATGTTAAATGTATCGAGCTAGGTTACAAATGCAACTAGGGTTAATAAGGGTTAAACCATCCTAGGGTTAATATTAGGGTTTTATATTTATCATTAAGTTATTTAAAATTGTGGATTTTATCATGGTTGATATTTGATAAAAGCTTGTAGAAGCTTGTAAGCATCTTTGACTTTGTCCACTCTTTTGTCTAGCTTAGGATATTTGTTTAACCCAACTCTTTAACCCATGTGTTAGTGTATATGCCCTAGAGGCTATTATTGTATCATACTAGTTTGTATATTACTTGATGGAAGCTTGGGATATTCACATTTGTATAGACAATCTTGCTCGAAATGGTAGTATGATGCCTGGTTTGTCTCTGCTTTAATGTGTGCATGTGTTTCTTTTAGCATATCGCCTATACACATTAGTGGAGCCCTTAGGATCTTTGCTTGATTACCAGTATTATGATGGCAGTCACACTAGTGGGGGCTGGGTAATCTACAAGCACATCCTTATATAGGTCCCTAGTCGTAGGATTATCGAGACGGGGCATCGATACTCCGGAGTAGACTAGCGTATGCGCTTCTCATCCCAGCAGGGGAGACGGTCTGTCCCACAGCCGTCAGTACGTCGTACTTGAGATAGTATGCCGGTGCTCGTTAGGTTACGAGTACACTGGACAGGACTCGTCGAGAGCTGTTGGTTGGTTCTATACCTATCGTCAGTTATCAATTCCCAAGTGACATGAGTACAGCTTAGTCTACTGACTTGACACTGTCACTTCGCCTCGAGTGTGTTCCCACTGTACTTTGATTACTACCCTACCACGGCTCAAAGGAGTCGTGCAAACAGGTAGTAGTTGGGTGCAGTCCCGAAGCACTTGGAGGAAGTGACGGTTAGATAGGATTCGTCTCTCCCGGTATTGGGAGTTGATATCGCGCTGTGTCTAGGAGAGCCATTACACATAGTCGTCCCTGGCCAGGGCAAGCGAGATACACTGGTAGGTTTCCAGTGTTATCTCAGGGTGTTCTGGGCTACACTCCGACATGACTTGTACCGCTTTTAGGGGACTGACGTTTACCAACCTCCTAGGCCCGCCATGAGATATTCTCAGACGAACAGACCGGACTGTACGCAGATTGTCACATACAGGCTCAGTAGGAGTTCGGATGGGTTCGCCATCAGTCTTCTTATCGGCATTTACCTGGGGACCGTTACGTACAGCTAGTGCCGCTTGCGGTCTGTGGTTAAACCCACTGCCAGCATAGTGTCGAGTCTTTAGAGTCCCACACATAGGGCTATTCACCTTTGGGCAAAACAGAGTAGAGGTCGCATAGTTTTGCGACGGCGTTCGTTCACATCCGCACACTTGTGCACGTGTGGTGTCCGGACAGTCATTACTAGCGGGCTTTGGTTTAAGACAGATACTAGTATATGTTTTGGGGTTAGTTTTATCTCATTGTATTCATGATCCTTCGAACACGAATGCGGGTGTGTATGCACAGTTGACTGAGGCAGAGGCAGAGGATTCTCATTAGGGTTTTGGTACGGGTGTGTATGCACAGCTGACGGCTGTCTTTTACCAAACCCTAATGAATATGTGAAATATCAATTAATAATACTAATTAAAGGAAATTGAGTTATGGTTAGGGTTGTTGACTTGTTGACCAAGGTTGACTTGTTGACCAAGGTTGAAACTTTGACCATCATCATTTCAAGCAAAGATGTTCTTTGATCTTTGCAAAACTCATTTAATGTGAAATGATAATGGTCTTTTCAACCTACCATCACCTTTTTTCTTTTTGGATTAATATTGTTAATTGATTAATTCACATATATTTGCATATGGTTGCAAAATTCTTATCATTCTCTCATTCTCATTCTCTCTCATCCTTTGCTCTCCCTCTTCCTCTAGCTCAAGGAAAAACCCATCATGTGTTGAAAACCATTTGCCTTGGAAATAAAACACCAAAACTCATCTCTACTCATCCTAAGGTTGAAGGTCTAGCAAGCCTAATACTTTAGTTGCCTCAAGTTCGAGGAAGGAGCTCAAGGTAGACACCCTCTGGTGGATCCATCTTCGGCAAGAGAAGGCGACGAGGAGAACCATCCAACCCACTCCAAGGAAAAGAAAAGAAGGAGTTCAAGACTAGGTATAACCCCTAACCGAGTAGATAAAGATCATAGTAGTTGCTAGTGTGTAGTTTAGCAAAGATCCGAGTTTTATAGTCCATGTTACCCTACACCCTAAAATTGTTTTTCATCATTTCCGCAACCCCGAAAGAACCGGGACAGGTAACGTGGACTTACAGTGGTATCAGAGCATAGCTAAACACACCCTAGCATGTTAGCAAAGTATCTAGAATTTCGATCGTATAAAAAACCGCAAAACACGTCAAAAATATCAACTTTCTGCCGATTTTTATTTCTGCTCAAAAAATAATAAATCATGTACTAAAAATCGGCTCATGGTTTTTGAAGAACACACAAGAAAAACGATCCAGTGAGTCGACCAACTCACCGCGGATCCGCGGCAAGAGCTTGCTCATGCCGCGGATCCGCGGCCGAGTTGACTCGGCCGTGGGTCGTTTCTCCTGCAGTGTTCTTTTGTTGGTGTTTTGTGATTTTTAGGATGGTTTGTTTCTACCCAGAATTTCCAGAAAACAAAATTTGTTTTTGGGTTGTTACAAATCCGTGTTTTGATCGATTTTCTGTAGACATTGGCTAATGGGTTATATCTGTGATGTTTTATATGTATTGAACGTCTGCTAATTGCTATACGTCGATTAGTAGGGGTTATACATATCTGTGTTCTGTAATGTTGATGGTTTGTGTATATGAATTCGTTGGATTGTCGCGGATGAATAGCCGGGGGTTGTAAGATGAGGGTTTTTATTTATCTTTCAATTCATGTAATATGTAATTTGATGTAATATTATTTGTATGGCCGCACATCCGGGATGAGGTTGTAGCCGCCATTGTATAATTTCTTTTTACTATTTTTGCTCCTAGGATAGACCCAAGGAGGGGATGCACAAACTACCGGGTATCTCAAAGTGCCGAGTGGCCTACTCATGTTGTTGAGGGAGGTTGCTTCGCTTCGGGTACTTGGCGGGTAGTTTGCCGCACCCGTAGGGGTCTAGGGTGGGGTATTGGCTATTCATCGCGACCGTGTAATCCGCTTTTCGTTACAGGCTCGTACGAAATGCGGATTCCTAGTATATCCAATGTGTTCATCTGTGATCTGGAATGGCTATCATTGCATCTGACGAATGTATATATCTTTATATGATAACTATTTAGGTGTTGCTTATGTTTTGCATCCGCGCTAGTCCAGTCCCCGCTCTGTCGTTAGTTAAGTAACCAAACGGGTGATGACGGGACCCCGTGGCGAATGCGGATGGCATAAGCGTACGTCATATTTTCGTTGTTTTCTGCAATAGTAGGATTAAATGATGGGACGCATTAAAATTAATGCAAAAAAATAAACCAAGTAAAGTCGTTGGAACACTTTTAGAACCACTCGGTTCTTTTCAAAAACCAACTTTTAAATGCGGAGCTTGAACCACTCCTTTTAAAAGCTATCTCGTTCCATCGATTATATCAAGTTCACTACGTTCACGGTTTCGCCAAAACCATTCATAGCCCTCCGTCATTTCATATGGATAGTCAATAGTATTCAAGCTGTGTTTGTTGGCCAAAGTCAAGGCACGATGTTTGGTAGTTATTGGGTATTCATATGCAGCATAGATTGATGCGTTGGTTTGGGACAGTCATACTTCTTTGTTGGCCAAAATCAAGGGTAGGTACGGGTGGGTTCAAATTAACCTGGAGAATGACAGGTAGAACTTGACATGTGACGTATGATTTGTTGGCCAAAGTTAAGGTCATAAGAGCATGGGGCAAAAATCCACATCGGGAGTTTCTAAAGAAACTGAAACTTGCTAGCGCTGCATACCATTTGGAGTGTGATGATTTTGGTAGGATTCCTTCAGTTTTGTCACGCGATGATATTTGGATCCCGATCCTACTGTGAGTATATGCTACTTCTCGGGAAATTTCTCACTTAACGATTAATGCTATAAACCTAGTAGGTGTCTAGAAAGGTGTTAGCGGGGCTACGCCCCCAAGGAAAAGTGGTTTCTTAAATTAAGGAACTTCGCGAAAGTGTTGGAAAACCTCCCTCGAAGTACCGACACTGGCCTGGCTGAACAGTTAAGCAAGTATTGTACGGTGAGATTGATCCCGACTAATTCTTCCTTTATGGTTTGAGGAGGGATTCAAGAGACAGTGGGAGCCATCCTGTTTAGACAAACTAAAAACCACTCTAAACTTGCAAGAGCATCATGCTAAAGTGTTTCTTCTCTCTCTCTTAATTGCAACGACCAATCGACATGACCGGACTTAAGTTACTATTAGATAAAAACATACTGACAGGACCAAACTACAAAGATTGGCTCAGAAATGTCAAAATGGCAATCACTTATGACAAGTTGGGGTATCCCCTTACCACCAAAGCTCCCCCTGTCTCAGGTCCCACCTCCAGCGTCGTGGATATAGAAATCCGTAAGACATGGGAGATCGACTGCGCGAAGGCCAAGTGCCTCGTGCTTGCCTCTATGGACAATGAACATCAGAGGAGGCACGAGAATATGGACCTTGAATCCATATTTCTCCATACTAAGGATCTGTATGGGGAGCAATCCCGTATCGCTAGATACGAAGTCTTGAAAAAGTTGTTTTCACCGAGATTGGCCGTCGGATCATCGGTAGCGGAATACGTGCTTAAGATGATTGGCTTCATTGAAGAGCTCGCGGACCTTGGGACCACGTTAGAGAACGACCTCTATACGGACTTGATTCTCCAGTCCCTTCCTTCCACTTACGCCCAGTTTATCCTGAACTTCAACTTGCAAGGAAAAGAAGTTGAACTTCCGGAGCTTCTCAACATGTTGAGGAGTGCAGAGGGCACCCTACAGAAAGGTAGGGAAACATCCACTTTGTTTGTACGAGGATCTTCCTCTTCTAAGTCCAAGGCGAAAGCCAAGGGAAAGAAGAAGAAAGCCCCCACCAAACCAAGGGGCGGTGTTAGTAAAGTGGATACGAAGGGAAAGGCAAAGGCAACAAAGGTAGTGGGAAAGCTTGTGGGAAAGGAAAAATGCTTTTACTGTCACAAGAGTGGACACTGGAAAAAGGATTGCAGGGCTTGGAAAACCAGAAACCAGGATCCGAAGCAAGTTGCGGCTTCGGCTTCCGGTGTGTATGTTATTGAAAACTGTCTATCAATAAACTTTACATCCTGGATATTGGATACCGGATCAGGATCTCATATCTGTAATTCTTTGCAGGCACTGAGAAGGCATAGGGTTTTGAAGGCAGGTGATATGAGCCTCAAAGTTGCAAACGGAGCTGGCATGGATGCTGAGTCCGTGGGGGACTATCACCTGGGATTGTCAGATGGGCATGTTTTGGTTTTGCGTGATTGTTATTTTGTACCCAATGCAACTTGTAATATATTATTATCTAAAGAAGGTTATGAATTTGCATTTGTAAGCAATGTTGTAAACATTCACCTTAATCAAGTTTTGATTGGGTCAGGTACATTAAGCAATGGTATATACGTATTAAACCAACCACAGATTTTCAATGTCCAGAATACACACAAAAGAAAGTCTCCAGAAATCAATCATGCTTTCTTATGGCATTATAGACTGGGTCACATCAATGAGAGAAGGTTGACGAAGTTACATACAGAAGGATATTTGGATCCGTTCGAATATCAATCATATGCAACTTGTCAATCCTGTCTCAAAGGAAAGATGACAAAGACTCCATTCACTGGACACGGAGTAAGAGCGAGCGAGCTCTTGGGGCTCGTACACAGTGACGTGTGCGGTCCAATATCTACACATGCGCGAAGCGGTTATTCTTACTTCATTACTTTTACGGATGACTTTTCAAGGAACGGATATGTCTTCTTAATGAAACATAAATCTGAAGCCTTTGGAAAGTTCCAGGAATACAAGAATGAAGTAGAAAAACAAACAGGCAAAAGTATCAAGACACTAAGATCTGATCGAGGTGGTGAATACTTAAGTGCCGAGTTCCTGGATTACTTAAAAGAGAATGGAATTCTCTCTCAGCTTACTCCTCCATACACTCCGCAACATAACGGTGTATCGGAGAGACGGAACCGAACCCTATTAGATATTGTACGTTCCATGATGAGTATCGCTGAGTTGCCGTGATCATTCTGGGGATATGCACTAAAATCAGCTGCATACCTTTTGAACCGAGTTCCAACTAAGACTGTGCCTACTACACCATATCAGATGTGGTGTGGGAAGAAACCCTATCTTAAGCACATTAAGATATGGGGATGTCCAGCTTTTGTCAAAAAGCAGCATGCGGACAAGCTCGAGGCACGCTCAGTACAGTGCAAGTTTGTGGGATATCCAAAGAACTCCAAGGGATATTTCTTCTATTGCGAAGAAGAGCAAAAGGTTTTTGTTTCTCGTCATGCCCACTTCTTGGAAACTGAATTTTTGGAAAATCAGATAAGTAGGAGCGCAATAGAGCTGGAAGAAATTCCAGAACCACGAGCTATTACTGAAAGCTTAGTAGAACCAGAGGGTTCGAAAGAACAGGACATTCCTACGCCGCTCCGCAAGAGTAGTAGGCAGTCTCATCCGCCCGAGAGATACTACGGTTTTCTCATAGACGAGGATAGAGAGGATTGCATCATTGATAGTGATGAGCCGACTAGCTTCCAGCAGGCCATTCAGAGCGTTGACTCGGTAAAATGGCTGGATGCAATGCGGACCGAAATGGAGTCCATGTACACCAACAAAGTATGGACTTTGGACGTTGCTCCAGATGGGGTAAAACCCGTAGGATGCAAGTGGATCTTCAAGAGGAAGATTTGTGTAGATGGACAGGTTGTGACCTATAAGGCTAGACTTGTTGCAAAGGGTTTTCGTCAAAGACCTGGTTTGGACTATGACGAAACCTTTTCTCCAGTGGCTATGCTGAAATCCATTCGGATCCTTCTTGCCATTGTTGCCTTTCACGATTATGAGATTTGGTAGATGGACGTAAAGACCGCTTTTCTAAATGGAAATTTAGAGGAGTGTGTCTATATGGACCAGCCAAAGGGTTTCATTCAGAGTGGGAGCAGCGGAAAGGTGTGCAAGATGCTTAAGTCCATTTATGGACTAAAGCAGGCATTGCGGAGTTGGAACATCTGTTTTGATGAGACGGTCAAAGATTTTGGCTTTATCAAAAATCCAGATGAACCATGCATATATAGTAGATTTGTAGCACGAACTGTCGTATTCCTCGTTTTATACGTGGATGACATTCTCTTGATAGGAAATGACATTCCTATGCTACAATCTGTCGAAGGGTTCTTGTCACACAGGTTCTCCATGAAAGACCTGGGTGATGCCTCTTACATTCTGGGGATCCGGATCCATCGTGATAGATCCAAGAGGATATTAGGACTTTCACAGTCTAGGTACATCGACACCATACTGAAAAGATTCAATATGGAAAATTCCAAGCGTGGTAATCTACTGGCTTGTCACAGGATCACCCTCTCTAAAAAGATGTCTCCCAAGACTGATTTGGAAAGGGATCGCATGTCTATTATACCCTACGCTTCTGCGGTAGGCTCTATAATGTATGCTGCAGGGTTCCTAGGCACACTAGTGAGGTCTCCCAAGCCATCAACCATGGCAATTTCAAAAATTATGGTGCCTACAAACCCTAAAGTACGGATCGTTTGCTAGATGTCTAGGCGAACATAGAACTAGTTAACAATTAACTAAGGGAATACGGAAATACAACCTTTGTAGATCCGGTGCTCCACCTCCACGGCTCCGCAACGAGGTCGTCTCCGCTGTCCAAAACAAATCCGGGCTCTAGAGTCGGTTTCGTCGGAGAATGGGCAAGCTAGATCGTCGATGTCCATGCCGAAGATGATCTACGTCGAGGCATCGATGAATCAAGCTCCACCTTCACCAAACCGTGAAAAGTTGTGAAGGAAACACACTCTACTACTTGGCAAGAGGTAGAGGATGAAGAAATAGGAAGTGGGTAGACTTTAGAATTGGATTTCTCACTCAAATCATCAATCCACCATTGATGAGGTAAAGCTTTTCTTCTTGAAGTCAAGGAAGAAGAAGAAGAAAACTTATGATGAGATAATTCTAAAAAGAAAAGAATAATACATTCTTATCATCTTAGAACCATGGTTTAGTGTAGAGAATTAATCATGGTTGAGTGGTATGGTTAGGGTTAAGGATGAGATAAGAATAGTGGACTAAGTCAAAGCTTCATAAAGCTTTAACAAAACAACAAAAGAAGCCACCATCCTTTTCTCATTCTTTTATTCATTTATCAAAAATAAAAAGGATAATTAAATAAGATAAATGAATAATAAATAAGAAACCCTAACCATTTCATTAACCAAGGTTTAATACTTTACACTTAACCAAAAAGGATGTATCATCAAACATGATACAAGCAAGTGCACAAAATCATATCGCATATGTAATGCGCACACCCGAGTGAGAAAATCCATCTTAAGTAAACCGATACTAGTTGATGAAAAGTAATATATCAAATATATAAATATGCATTAAATCATTAAATCAACACTTGATTCAATGACCCGGTTATGTCGCACACAACCGACTAGTATTTAATATATCGGCTTATCGAATCAACGCTTGAATCGATAACTAGGTTATATCGCATACAACCATTCGATATATTTATCGCGAGAATAGAATACGGTATCACATACACGTATTATTCTCGGTCCCGCACATATCTCATATGCGCTCCTATTTCGTTTCGCTTGAGCCAGGAAACCTCTGTGTAGGACTCTAAAGACTCGTCAATACGCCGGCAGCAGATGATGATCATATCAAACATCCACAAGCCGCAAGCGGTCTGCTAAACGTAACGGCCACCCGGGTATTGAGCGATCTGAAGATCGACGAGCAAGCCCGCTCACACTCCAGTGAATCCGACCAGTAACACTACCGTACAGTCCGGTCTGATCGTCTGATATGTCGCATATCTCGCCTAGGGGTGGTATACGTCAGACCCCAATAGCTCAATAAGTCGTGTCGATATGAGGTCTATAACCGTTCGAGAAACTACTGGTAACACTTACCAGTAAATCTCAGCAACCCTGGCCAGGGATTTCCTGTTATAGCCAATCGAACACAGCGCAACATCAACCCCCATATACCGGGAGAGACGAATCCCCTCCTATCGCTCATTGCCTCCATGTGACTCGGGACTGTACCCAAAAACCACCGTTTTGCACGCCCTCTTGGACGTGGTAAGATGGAAATCAAAGCACAGTGGGAACCACACAAGACTCTATGACGATCTCGGGTCAACAGACTACTCTGTACCAGTGTCACCAGAGAACTGCCATCTGACGTGAGGTATAATACCATCTGGGAGTTCTCGGCGAGTCCGTCCAGTGTACCCAGTCTCTACTGAGCACCCGTATATCATCTCTGATGTCAAACACCGATGGATATGGGATCATCCATCGCCCATCTGTATGGGTCGAGAAGGTATACGCTAGTCTACACTGGTATATCGATGCCCCGTCTCGATACACCCACGACTAGGGACTTTGAAGGATGTACTTATGGACTACCATGTCCCCACTAGTATGATCCGCATCATAGTCCAGGTAGTCAAGTACAGATCCTAAGGGCTTTACCAACATGTAACAGAGAGACAATCAGCATACACGTTAAGGTAAAGGGTAACCAGATAGCATACTATCATGTCGAGCAAGAAAGTCCTCCCTATATATGTCCCAGCATCCACTACAATATACATCCTATGTATAGTAATGGCCTCTAGGGCATACATATAACTAACAATCTCCCACTTGCACTAGGGCCATCTGTAGCAGTGGTTTGAAGTATCTCATACTCAACCATCCCATAAAAGTGTCTCTCTCTGGGAACAGGCCTTTGTGAGTGGATCCACTGTGTTGTCCTCTGAGTCTACTCTCCAAACCTCGATCACCCTGGAGATCAATCATCTCCATGATCAGGCGATGCTGCCTTAGAATATGTCTGGATCACTGATGGGACGGGCGTTCCTTGGCATAAGCCACAACTCCATTGTCACACAATGGCAGGAACGTAGTTCATCTCATGAACCAATATACACCCAAACAGCTTCTAGGGTAGCATCTTAAGTAGCGATGTATCCAGCCTTTATCGTCTAGTATGTCACGGTATCTATCTTGGAACTCTTCCAATATACCGTCCCTTTACTAAGGGTTAAGACAATGCCTGTGACTGACACTCAGTCGTCTTTATCACCCTGGAACCCTTCCAGCGATTCTCCCCAGGATCATGTGATACCATCTCACTTCGACAAGTAAGAATCCTAACATCCATTTAGATCTATCTCATAGATCCAAAATCCAGGAGTTAGTAGGTATCACTTTAATCCTATATGGAGAATCATTGTGATAAGCTGAGATTGATCGAGCGTAGCATAGGAAACTCCTTCCCTATCAAGAGTATGTCATCCACGTACTCTACGAGGATCGTCACCATACTCCCTACTACCTTTTTGTTTATACAAGGTTCATCTACCATTTTGATGATGTCAAACTCTTTGACTAATTCATCAAAACAGATGTTCCAACTCCGCGATGCCTGCTTTATCCTATAAAGCATCTTGCACACGTTTCCGCTGCTCCCACTGTCTACGAAGCCCTCTGGCTGTGTACTTACAGACGCACACTTCTAAATCATCATTTAGAAAAGCAGTCATGGCACCCAACCAGATATCACAGTCATGGTATGTAGCCGTGGCAAGTAGGATCTGGATGGACTTAAGCATAGATCCTTGAAAAGGTTTCATCATAATCCACGCCTGGTCGATGACGAAAAGCTTTATCAAGTCTAGCTTTGAAAGTCTCAACTTTTCCATCTACACCAAGTAATCTTCTCAAGATATACTTGCTCCTGATGGGGATTTAACCCTTCAGATATTGCAACCAAAGTCCATACTTTGTTGGTGTATAAGGATTCCATCTCAGATTACTAAGCATCCAGCCATTCTTATAGAGTCTTACTCTCGATGGCCAGCTCGAAACTAGTTGGGTCATCATCTCATGATGTAATCCTCGCTCCCACTGTCATAGAGAAACCGAAGTATCTCTCAGGTGGGTGAGGAACCCTATTAGATCGGCGGAGAGGCTGAGGTTCGTTGGTATCTACTGAATCCCTTGGTTCTATCAAATCATCTGCTGTAGTTCGTATAGCTGGAACTTTTCCAGTTCTACATAACTGTCCTTGCCTCGAGCTTGTCCGGATTTTGTTTTTAGACATAGGCCAGACAACCCCAAATCTTAACTAGCTTAAGACATGGGCTCTTCCCTTTCCATATCACATATGAAGTGGTAGGCAACTGATTTGATTCGAACCCTATTCAATAGGTATGCATCTTCTCAAGTGCATAACTCCCAAAAGGAAAAAGGTAACTCAGTAGTACTCATCATAGAGCACACCATATTAAATAGGGTGTATCTGCTCCTCCCCGATATACCATCGTGCCATGGTGTATACAGAGGAGTAATGCTGAGAGAGAATCTCATTCTCCTTTAGAATAGTCCAGGATTTCCGTGCTCAAGTATTCTCCTCCTTGATCTCATCATAGGACATAATACTTATACCCGTATATTGGTTCTCTACTTCTAACTTATATTCTGTGAATATCTCAAAAGGTTCGGACTTGTGTTTCAACAAGAACATAGGTCTGAAACTCGAAAGATTATCAGAGAACGTAATGAAGTATAAAGAACCAGTCTTGGCATGTGTAGACAGGGGACCTACATACATCAACATGTATCATCCCAAGAGTTTACCAACTCTTTCTCTGTTTCCAATAAACGGAGCTATGGTCATCTTATCTTTGTGACATGACTGGCGAGTTTCACAAGATGTAAATTCAAACTGATTTAAATATACATCTTTATGTAACTCTAGCCAGTCGGGTCGCATTGATCTGACCTAGTCTACAATACCTCAAGAAGGATTTGTTCATTTCTGAACTCGTCCTCTTGTGTGTGTTCCATATATTAAGAACTGTAGTTTGATTTAGAACATCAATGCTTTTAGATAACGTGCCTGAACCGATCAACTTTTGATATAGGAAATGTTCAAAACATTATCCAACAATACAAAATTTTATCATTTCTTTACTGATAAAGAGACTGATATGATTTTGTATATCAGGTTCGGTATCTAATAACATTCGTTCAGAATCAATGTATTGGTAATACAGGGTGACAGTGACCGACAGACTTGGCTGCAACACTTGCCCCGTTTTCTGCCTCATGAAACTTATCACCCGTTCTCAGTTCTCTACCTTTCTGTAGCCCTATGTAACATATTACATATCTAGGATCCTGATCTGGTATCACATACCCAGGACGTAAAGGATACTGAGAAACAGTTCTTTGTAACGAACACACCCGAAGATGATGCATCAGCATGCACTCTCTTCGTTTGGGCGGCACGGGAATTCTGGTATTCCCCAATTTCCTGCTCTGTCTTATAACAATTATAAGTAGGAGCGGGACCAACGTTCCCCAGCTCAGTATAACAAGCGGGTTCGGTCAATTATCCGTATTATTATCTTGATTAAGGCGTGATATGGTCGCTACCAGGAGAGAGAGAGAAGAAAACACTCAGCGTGCGCTCTGTCAAGAATAGATTGGTTATAATTTTATCTAATCAGGATGGCTCCCACTGCTTTTTATCAAATCTTCCTTCAAACCCTAAAAGGAAAGACTAGCCGGGATTAATTACACACTACAAGTTCGCCAATCTTTCAGCCAGGCCAGTGTCGGTACTTTGAGGGAGGTCCCCCGTGCTTTCGCACGAACCTAATTAATGTAAACCTCGTTTTCCCAGAGGCGTAACCCCGTTGACACCTTTATAGACACCTACTTGATCGGCTAATTGTAATGTATAAAACTCTCCCAGGAGTAACACTTACTCGCAGCGGGTATCGGGATCCAACTATCTCATAGAAGGTATGCAATCTCATTGCAAATTTCAACACTTGAAATTCCCGATAATGTTTTGCCCCAAACGATCTATGACCTTGACAAGGTCAACAAACCATAGACCGCAAGTCAAGTTCAACCCGTCATTTCTTGATTGAATCAAACCCACCCGCACGACCCTTGACAAGGTCAACAAGGCCGCACGACTACCCTAACCCAATCTGCATCATATGCATAAGCAGATAAATACTGGTTAGCTACCGCACACTGCGCCTTGACAAGGTCAACAAACGCAGCACGAATACTAAACAGGATTTATCTGAAATGACGGAGGGCTACGCTAGGTTTTTCTAAAAACCTATTGCGTAATGAACTTGATATCGTTGTAGGATCGAATGAATTTTGAAATGGAGTGTTTTTGAGGCTTTTCTAGTTTTGCTAAAGGAGTCACTCCCGGTGAAGGGATCGTCGGTCCTTTCCTCGTCGAATGAGGTGCGGGATATATCATATATATCACTGTGCAAAGCAAAAACACTTAAAAGCAATCAAAAGACAAACCGAGGGTGTAGCATCTGCCAGTTATTGCTAAAGGAGTCACTCCCGGTGAAGGGATCTCGGTCCTTTCCTTATCGAATAAGGTGCAGGATATATCACATATACCGCTATGCAAAGCAAGAACTGTAGCTACCTGTTTTATTTTGAAATTCGATTCTACAACATCTTAGGTTTCTTTTATTTCATTAATCACATTAATGAAGTCCCATCATTTAAGTACCTAAACATCACAGATAGATATGACGTACACTTATGCCATCCGCATTCGCCTCGATGTCCCCTCGTGCACCGTTAGGTTAGGTAACTAACGGCAGAGCAGGGCAGGGCTAGCGCGGGTGTAAAACATAAGTAACGTCTATATAATATATCATATATACTATATACTATATCCATCACAGAAACATCACATGATCTCATCACAGATATCGCAGCAGAAGAATCATATGAAATATTGGATATACTAGGACGTCCGTGTTTTCAATACGAGCCAGTATAAAACACGGATTCCACGGTCGTGATGAATAGCCAAACCCACACCCCTAGACCCCTACGAGAGCGGCAAGCAACCCTGCCAATTCTAGAGTTAGGAGACCCGGACTCGACTCCTCGAGTTGATCTCCCACTGGACTCCAGAACCCGGTTACTTGTGCCCTCCTCCTTGGGTCTATCCTAGTGCGGAAAAGAAAATAATATACAAACGATGACTACTTCCGCAACCTGGAAGCGCCCCAATAAAAGAATATTACATACAAGTTTTTACATGAATGAAAATGAAAAACACTCATCTCACATAAAAACCCCCGGCTATTCAAACACGACGATCCAATATAACATATCCAGCAACACATAACATCACATGTCATCAACGTAAGTAAATATGCGCATCCCAATTTTCGTTGACATATAGCAACGAAACCGGCGATATCACATATTACACTTACGGTCACAGAAAAGAAAGTGTAAAACTACAACAGTTGGAATCCGCAACCACCTCAGACATCGCATGCCTGACCAAATGAATTACTTAGACATCGCATGCCTAACAATTATAAACCCCGCATTTTAGTCTCAAAATCGAAAACACTTTTCAATATCAAGTCGGGCAATTCAACAAGATTCCCGACATCCTGATCGAATACTCGTCGCAAACTTCAGTAGACGGCCGCACCCCCGATACCGTCGACGAAGTGCACCAAGGCGGAACACCGCTACCGCGAGCACCCGTACGGATGCTTTCGGCGACGGGGTTCTCCTACAGTCACTTGGTCGGGGCAATGGGGTAAGGCTGTCTATTAAGTTTACCCGGCGAGTATCCGCGTACGCTACGTGATTGCGACGGACTTTTGATCACATCAAAATTCCGTGGCAACCGATCAAGTGAGACTAAACTGCTACGTTTATAATATTCATTTAGTTATCACATAACTTTTGTGAATTCCAATTATTGTATCCCATTCCAGATAAACAGAAAATGTTAAACTTTTCGATCGAACAATCGAACACCCAAGTTTTCCCGAAACAGATCAACATATGAAACAAGTCTAACAACATTCCGTTCGTGCCTCAGTACCAACGATCCAGCCGTAGAAGGGTCAAGCCAACGCCTCACATGTGGCACGCCGTACTGCCCCAAACCCGAAGGTTCAAAGGGCAGTTCAAGACGGTCACATAATCGAGTTAAAGTTTGTGTCTTCTAGAGGGACCATCGCGTTACTTGCACTACTTAGAACGTCGTTAAACTTATGGAAAATCCAACACTTGGAAATTTCCCGACAGGGGAAAAGTTGGGTATTGTATCCGGTCGAACTTTTTAACATATTCTAAAATTTATCCGGAAAGCCACACAGACAAAATTTGATATCCCGATCGAAATACCGAATCCCCAAAACAACTGCAGAAATTTCAACTCTTGAAAAATTATTAAAAATACCCAGGAAAACCAGCATAGCAAAAGAGGAATTACTGTACAAAATTAGTCACGCAAAACGACAAAACGGCCGCCCTTCCGCCGCACGAGCCATGCTCGTGCCGCGGAAGCGCGGCGCTTTGAAGGAATTGAGTGCACGAATTTTACAGTATTTCTTAGAATTTCCTGCATGTTTTTCTGAATATTTTTAATGTGGAAAAATGCACTGTTTTGAAAAATGTACAGAGAGCAAGTTTGTTTTGGACTTTCGGGTTCGATCGGACTTCAATTTCCGTCTGGACTTCGCCTAAGGCTCTAGCTAGGCTCTGATACCACTGCAGGGTTCCTAGGCACACTAGTGAGGTCTCCCAAGCCATCAACCATGGCAATTTCAAAAATTATGGTGCCTACAAACCCTAAAGTACGAATCGTTTGCTAGATGTCTAGGCGAACATAGAACTAGTTAACAATTAACTAAGGGAATACGGAAATACAACCTTTGTAGATCCGGTGCTCCACCTCCACGGCTCCGCAACGAGGTCGTCTCCGCTGTCCAAAACAAATCCGGGCTCTAGAGTCGGTTTCGTCGGAGAATGGGCAAGCTAGATCGTCGATGTCCATGCCGAAGATGATCTACGTCGAGGCATCGATGAATCAAGCTCCACCTTCACCAAACCGTGAAAAGTTGTGAAGGAAACACACTCTACTACTTGGCAAGAGGTAGAGGATGAAGAAATAGGAAGTGGGTAGACTTTAGAATTGGATTTCTCACTCAAATCATCAATCCACCATTGATGAGGTAAAGCTTTTCTTCTTGAAGTCAAGGAAGAAGAAGAAGAAAACTTATGATGAGATAATTCTAAAAAGAAAAGAATAATACATTCTTATCATCTTAGAACCATGGTTTAGTGTAGAGAATTAATCATGGTTGAGTGGTATGGTTAGGGTTAAGGATGAGATAAGAATAGTGGACTAAGTCAAAGCTTCATGAAGCTTTAACAAAACAACAAAAGAAGCCACCATCCTTTTCTCATTCTTTTATTCATTTATCAAAAATAAAAAGGATAATTAAATAAGATAAATGAATAATAAATAAGAAACCCTAACCATTTCATTAACCAAGGTTTAATACTTTACACTTAACCAAAAAGGATGTATCATCAAACATGATACAAGCAAGTGCACAAAATCATATCGCATATGTAATGCGCACACCCGAGTGAGAAAATCCATCTTAAGTAAACCGATACTAGTTGATGAAAAGTAATATATCAAATATATAAATATGCATTAAATCATTAAATCAACACTTGATTCAATGACCCGGTTATGTCGCACACAACCGACTAGTATTTAATATATCGGCTTATCGAATCAACGCTTGAATCGATAACTAGGTTATATCGCATACAACCATTCGATATATTTATCGCGAGAATAGAATACGGTATCACATACACGTATTATTCTCGGTCCCGCACATATCTCATATGCGCTCCTATTTCGTTTCGCTTGAGCCAGGAAACCTCTGTGTAGGACTCTAAAGACTCGTCAATACGCCGGCAGCAGATGATGATCATATCAAACATCCACAAGCCGCAAGCGGTCTGCTAAACGTAACGGCCATCCGGGTATTGAGCGATCTGAAGATCGACGAGCAAGCCCGCTCACACTCCAGTGAATCCGACCAGTAACACTACCGTACAGTCCGGTCTGATCGTCTGATATGTCGCATATCTCGCCTAGGGGTGGTATACGTCAGACCCCAATAGCTCAATAAGTCGTGTCGATATGAGGTCTATAACCGTTCGAGAAACTACTGGTAACACTTACCAGTAAATCTCAGCAACCCTGGCCAGGGATTTCCTGTTATAGCCAATCGAACACAGCGCAACATCAACCCCCATATACCGGGAGAGACGAATCCCCTCCTATCGCTCATTGCCTCCATGTGACTCGGGACTGTACCCAAAAACCACCGTTTTGCACGCCCTCTTGGACGTGGTAAGATGGAAATCAAAGCACAGTGGGAACCACACAAGACTCTATGACGATCTCGGGTCAACAGACTACTCTGTACCAGTGTCACCAGAGAACTGCCATCTGACGTGAGGTATAATACCATCTGGAAGTTCTCGGCGAGTCCGTCCAGTGTACCCAGTCTCTACTGAGCACCCGTATATCATCTCTGATGTCAAACACCGATGGATATGGGATCATCCATCGCCCATCTGTATGGGTCGAGAAGGTATACGCTAGTCTACACTGGTATATCGATGCCCCGTCTCGATACACCCACGACTAGGGACTTTGAAGGATGTACTTATGGACTACCATGTCCCCACTAGTATGATCCGCATCATAGTCCAGGTAGTCAAGTACAGATCCTAAGGGCTTTACCAACATGTAACAGAGAGACAATCAGCATACACGTTAAGGTAAAGGGTAACCAGATAGCATACTATCATGTCGAGCAAGAAAGTCCTCCCTATATATGTCCCAGCATCCACTACAATATACATCCTATGTATAGTAATGGCCTCTAGGGCATACATGTAACTAACATATGCGATGTTGTGTACCAGACCAGATGTAGCTTATGCACTGAGTGTGGTAGGCCGGTATCAGTCAAACCCTGGGGAGAAGCACTGGATAGCGGTAAAGAACATTCTCAAGTACCTGAGAAGGACTAAGGAGATGTTCTTGGTGTATGGCAGAAAAGACCTCCAGATCGAGGCCTTTGCTGACTCCAGCTTCCAGAGTGACAAGGATGATTCCAAGTCCATGTCGGGTTTTGTCTTTACCCTCAATGGAGGGGTGGTGTGTTGGAAGAGTTCCAAACAGAAAACCGTTGCTGACTCAACGATGGAAGCGGAATATATCGCTGCATCTGATGGCACAAAAGAAGCCGTCTGGATGAGGAAGTTCTTGAAAGAACTTCAGCTGGTTCCGTCCATTGTTGATCCAATACCTCTGTATTGCGACAACAACGGGGCTATAGCTCTAGCGAAGGAACCCAGGTCCCATCAGAAATCTAGACACATCTTAAGGCGGTATCACCTGATCAGGGAGATCGTGGATCGCCAGGAGATCGAGGTTCGGAGGGTTGCTTCAGAAGATAACACTGCAGATCCATTCACGAAGGCCTTACCACAGACTCAGTTCTAGCGGCTGATCGAGATGATAGGTCTTCGATACGCCAGTACATGGCCTTAGTGCAAGTGGGAGATTGTTAGTGTATATGCCCTAGAGGCCATTACTGTATCATACTAGTTTGTATATTACTTGATGGAAGCTTGGGATATTTACATTTGTAAAGACAATCTTGCTCGAAATGGTAGTATGCTACTTGGTTTGTCTCTGCTTTAATGTGTGCATGTGTTTCTTTTAGCATATCGCCTATACACATTAGTGGAGCCTTTAGGATCTTTGTTTGATTACCAGCGTTGTGATGGCAGTCACACTAGTGAGGGCTGGGTAATCTACAAGCACATCCTTAGACAGGTCCCTAGTCGTAGGATTATCGAGACGGGACATCGATACTCCGGAGTAGACTAGCGTATGCGCTTCTCATCCCAGCAGGGGAGACGGTCTGTCCCACAGCCGTCAGTACGTCGTACTTGAGATAGTATGCGGGTGCTCATTAGGTTACGAGTACACCGGACAGGACTCGTCGGGAACTGTTGGTTGGTACTATACCTATCGTCAGTTATCAGTTCCCAGGTGACATGAGTACAGCTTAGTCCGCTGACTTGACACTGTCACTTCGTCTCGAGTGTGTTCCCACTGTACTTTGATTACTACCCTACCACGGCTCAAAGGAGTCGTGCAAACAGGTAGTAGTTGGGTGCAGTCCCGAAGCACTTGGAGGCAGTGACGGTTAGATAGGATTCGTCTCTCCCGGTATTGGGAGTTGATATCGCGCTGTGTCTAGGAGAGCCATTACATATAGTCGTCCCTGGCCAGGGCAAGCGAGATACACTGGTAGGTTTCCACTGTTATCTCAGGGTGTTCTAGGCTACACTCTGAAACGACTTGTACCGCTTTTAGGGGACTGACGTTTACCAACCCCCTAAACCCGCCATGCGATGTTCTCAGACGAACAGACAGGACTGTACGCAGATTGTCACATACAGGCTCAGTAGGAGTTCAGATGGGTTCGCCTCATCAGTCTTCTTATCGGCATCTACCTGGGGACCGTTACGTACAGCTAGTGCCGCTTGCGGTCTGTAGTTAAACCCACTGCCAGCGTAGTGTCGAGTCTTTAGAGTCCCACACAGAGGGTTATTCTCCTTTGGGCAAAACAGAGTAGAGGTCGCATGGTTTTGCGACGGGGTTCGTTCACATCCACGTACTTGTGCACGTTTGGTGTCCGGACAGTCATTACTAGCGAGCTTTGGTTTAAGCCAGATCCTAGTATATGTTTTGGGGTTAGTTTTATCTCATTGTATTCGTGATCCTTAGAACACGAATGCGGGTGTGTATGCACAGTTGACTGAGGCAGAGGCAGAGGATTCTCATTAGGGTTTTGGTACGGGTGTGTATGCACAGTTGACAGTTGTCTTTGACCAAACCCTAATGAATATATGGAATATCAATTAATAATATTAATTAAAGGAAATTGAGTTATGGTTAGGGTTGTTGACTTGTTGACCAAGGTTGACTTGTTGACCAAGGTTGAAATTTTGACCATCATCATTTCAAGCAAAGATGCTCTTTGATCTTTGCAAAACTCATTTAATGTGAAATGAAAATGGTATTTTCAACCTACCATCACCTTTTTCTTTTTGGATTAATATTGTTAATTGATTAATTCATATATATTTGCATATGGTTGCAAAATTCTTATCATTCTCTCATTCTCATTCTCTCTTACCCTTTGCTCTCCCTCTTCCTCTAGCTCAAGGCAAAACCCCTCATGTGTTGAGAACCATTTGCCTTGGAGATAAAACACCAAAACTCATCTCTACTCATCCTAAGGTTGAAGGTCTAGCAAGCCTAATACCTTAGTTGCCTCAAGTTCGAGGAAGGAGCTCAAGGTAGAGGCCCTCGGGTGGATCCATCTTCGGCAAGAGAAGGCGACGAGGAGAACCATCCAACCCACTCCAACGAAAGGAAGAGAAGGAGTTCAAGACTAGGTATAACCCCTAACCGAGTAGATAAAGCTCATAGTAGTTGCTAGTGTGTAGTTTAGCAAAGATCCGGGTTTTATAGTCCATTTTACCCTACACCCTAAAATTGTTTTTCACCATTTCCGCAACCCCGAAAGAACCGGGACAGGTAACGTAGACTTACACCATGGACATGGTTAACACTCTACAAGGGTTAAGCATGTCATGCTTAACCCTTGGTTGCATTTCTAACCTCAGATATAACTCGTATGATGGGTTCATTCATCATGATCTTCTTCTTCCTCTCAAGCTTCTGGCTTCAATGGAAAGTGATGATTTTGAGTGAGAAAATGAAATCATCTAAAGTGAGCCCACTTCCTACTTCATCATCCTCTACTACTTTCCATTTAGTATAGCGTGTTCTCTTCACAAAGTTCTTGACCTAGTGAAGAAATAGCTTGGGTTAGTGTCTTCTTGACGTAGATCATCTTCGGCCTGGAAGACATCGAAGCAAGCATGTTTGTTCTTCTTGTGGAGCCTCTCTAGAGTCTGAAGTTCACAATCACAGCGAAGAAACTACTACACGGAGCTATTGAAGTGAAGGACTGGTCTACAAAGGTTGTATTTCTTGCTCACTTCATATTGCAAAGTGTTTGCATTTGTTATTCCGTCGATTTCTAGTATACGATTCTTGTTTAGGGTTAGCTAAAACGGCAATTTTTTGAATTTGGCATGGACGATACCTCCCGAAACCTTACTGCCGTCTTGAGTAACCTTGAAATATAAGCATCTAATAAATATATATAATATATATATCAACATCGCAGGCAGATAATATTCATCACTGGCAGATAAAAATCATCACAAGCATGCGAACAACAATATGGAATAGCGGATAATTTAGGAGCCCCACGTTTCATTTAAGCCATAACTGAAATGCGACGTTCCCCGGTCGTATGGATAGCCAGTGCAATGAAGATCCTAGACCCCTACGAGTGTGGCAAGTTACCTGCCAATCCCCGAAGTGAGGCAACCCCAATCAACAAAGTGAATAGGATACCCAACACATCACGGAATCCGGTAACTTGAGCACTCCTCTATGGGTCAACCTATACCCCCCTACGAGTGCGGCGAATAGTCCGTCAATTCTAGAGTAAAGCCCCCCGGTCTCAACGCCATGAGATACGGGCCCGTTTTCCTTTAAAACCCAGCAATTCGAGCACTCCTCCGTGGGGTAATCCTATTACAGAAAAGAAAATATATATACAACGGTGACATCGACCTCAATCCAGTCGTTCCCCAATAAAAGAATATACATAACCGACAGCGACGGCAGTCCACATGTCGGACGCTTGCCCCGCAATAATCAATATACAAATGAATCTGAATAGTACATCTAACATCGCACACAATGCTATCCATCACGACAATCCATCCATAACATCAGTGCAACACAGAATATCAACATGAATATCATATTCATAAACCCGTCGATTGTACATATAGCAACCAGTCGGATTGTACCGCTCTATGATATTCATGGTCACAGAAACTAACATATGCACCGATAAACACGAATTCAAAATTTCGATCGATTAAAACTTTCTGCATTGGCCCCAAGTACAAACCAGTACTCAAACAAATCTGGGCCAAAACCAAATATCCCAAAAATCACATTTCCATGATATAGAGCACCAGAAAAATTTTGGGGCCCAACGGCCAAAATAAAACCGCAGAACCTCGGCCAAATGGTATGTTTGGCGGCGGTTCCACGGCCAAATTTTGGGCTCATGTGCCCAAAAAATTTCTGGTCACTAATTTCGCCTGCACATAATTTTAAGGCAATCTAAATGATTTTTTTTGAACAACTTTCAAATTCTGACAGCGGGCATGCAAAATGGAAATGAGATTCAGAAAAATCTGTTGATCGAAATTCTAAACAAGTGCAAACTAGCTAGTTAAGATTTATGGAGTGGCTCTGATACCATGTTGGGATTCGGTGCCCACGTCGCGGAAGCCGTGGCCGAGGTGGAAGCAAAAAACAAAAATTCTAGCGGACAACGGACTCCCGTACGATCCAGGATTCGAACCATAGACCTAAACTAACTAATCTACAAGTGCAATGGTTGATAAAACACAACCTTTGTTGTGTGTCCATCCAATTATGGAAGACCCCTCCAAGCTCGTAACCGCCGAGATCGCGCTTGAGAATCGACCACCCTTTCCGAAGATGATCCACCCAAGGGAATCCAGAGGAAGCTCTAACCGACGATCCAAACTTGCTAGGTTTGAATGGTCGATGATGTAGGAATACTTCACTAAATTTTTCTCTCTTGATCCATGCTCAAAAATGGAGAGCAAGAAGAACAAGGTGAAGGAGAAGAGGAAGCATGAAAGCTCACTTGAGGAATGAAAAACCATCAAGTCTCACAAATGAAAAAAATAGAATGGCTATATCAAAAATGCAACCATGATGCAATAGTGCACAATAAATGCACATCACCATCCAAGCCATCCCTCAAAACCATGCTTCATTAAAACCCTTTTCTACCTCATTTTCTTATTTATTTTCCAAAAAGGAAAATCAAATATGAGGTATCTTTCATCTCGAAGTATTCCCGTTTAAATACGGATACTTCACCTGGTATATATATCGCTACTTATACGCGTATCCGTATAAAAATACGGATAGTACCAAAGAGAGAAAATAAATAGTGAACAATAATACCAAAATATGTGTATCAAAATACATATATAAATTATTAAATCAAAAACCTGATTTAATAATCCGGCTTAATCCTAAGCCGGCTAGTATTATCAACCGTCTGATTAAAGTTCGTGTATCGTGTACACATATTTAATCGGACCCCTGCACGTACCATCGTACGGCTCCTACATCTGTCGCCTGAACCGGGAAAACCTTCTGTGTGGGACTCTAAAGACTCAACAATACGTTGGCAGTGGGTTTAACCATAAGCACGTCAGCGGCACTAGCTGTACGTAACGGCTACCCAGGTACTTTTTGAAAGGGGGCCGACAATCAAGTACGTTCTTACCCTACTGAGCCTGAATGTGACAATCTCCTTTTAGTACAGTCTCTTCGTCAAAGAGTATCGCATATCGAGTCTAGTGGGCGGATAATGTCAGACCCCTACTAACCCGACAAGTCGTGTCTCAGTCAAGCTCATCACCAACTGAGATACTATTGATCAACTATCAGTAAATCTCATCCACCGTGGCCACAGATTTCTGGTGATAGCCATCTGAATACAGCGCGATATCGACTCCTAATACCAGGAGTGACAAATCCCTGACAATCGACCACTGCCTCCATGTGGCTCTGGACTGTACCCAACTAAAACCTGTTTGCACGACTCTTTTGAGTCGTGGTAGGTAGTAATCAAAGTACAGTGGGAACTCACACGATAAAAATGAAGACTTCAGGTCAAAAGACTAACCTGTACTGATGCCAGCTGAGAACTTTCATCTGATGATAGGTATAATACCATCTAGAAGTTCTCAGCGAGTCCGTCCAGTGTACTCACCTCCAGTGAACACCTGTATACTATCCTCGGTGACACAACACCAATGGCTTGTGAGACTGGCCACCGCTCCTTATTAGGGTCAAGAAGCGTATACACTAGTCTACTCTGTAATATCGATGCCCAGTCTCGATATTCCTATGACTAGGGACATTTAAGGATATGCTTATGGACAACCCAGCTCCCACATATATAATCGCCATCATAATGCTAGTTGCCAAGCAACAATCCTATGGGCTTCATCAATGATGAAGACAAGCCAGATAGCATACTATCATCTCGAGTAAGATTGTTATACCTGTATAGGTCCTCCCTCAATTATCATAATTGCATACTTGCGATCACAATAATTTCCTTAATGGCACTATATCCAATAGAACGATTGGAAGGGTTTCGTCTCTCCCGGTATGGGAAGTTGATGTCGTACTATGCCTAATCAACTGTAACCATAAGTCCCTGGCCAGGACGGATGAGATAAACTGATAAGTGTTATCGGTTGTATGTATAGTGGTTATAGGTCACTGATCGGCACGGCTTGTCGTGTTATTGGGGGTCTAACGGATTGCACCCTCCAGACATGATATGCGACACTCTCAGACGAACTGACCAGACTGTATAGTGAATGTCACTGATTGGCTCTGTAAGGGTTTGTATAGGCTTATTTGTCGATCTTCCTTTTCGACAAATACCTGGGTAACCATTACGTACAGCAAGTGCCACTGACGTGCTTGTGAGTTATAGATGTGATCCTGACCTACTGCCTGCGTATTGTCGAGTCTTTAGAGCCCCACCCAGAGGTTATTTCGGTTCTAGCGAAACGATGTAGGGCATGTATAGGGATACGTAAAGGAGTTTGATTAAACACATATATTTGATACACGTAGTTTTAATCAAGTGTTGTTTGATATTAGTCCGTATATATATTGATATAACTGGATTATTAAATCAAGTGTTGATTTAATAATTGAATATATGTATATATTGATATCAGATATTCTTTATCATTTCTTCTCTTTAATATCTGTATGAGAGAGAGAGAGAGATAAATATATATTAGCTCATGTATGATTATACATGGTGTTAGTGTGTATAGGATACACACACAAGATGAGATAAGAATCATTTAGTTTCTTCAATTAATTTAAAGAAAAAGAAATGAGTCAAAACCAAAAGATTTGTGTAGGTAGCTAAAGAAAATTCTACACTAAACATTGAGATAAAACATTAAGACTTCTTCATTTTTATCTTAAGCTTTTCTCATTCTCATCTTATCTTTCTCTCTCTTGAGATATTTTTTTAGAGAAAGAAAAAGGAAAAAAGAGAAGAAAAGAGAGAGAAAATTGAGAGATAAACACTTCATCACTTAAAGATTAGTTCTATCAAGACTATTTCTTCAAGCTGCTTCACTACAAAGATTATATCTTCAAGTGGAGTTGAAGCTAGAGCCTACATCCCTCAAGTGGATCATCTAGGACTTCAAGAATCTACAATCAAGCGTGTTCTTTAAACTAGGAGCACAAAAGGAGTTCATACAAGGAGTTTTGAAGGAGCTACAAAGGTTGTAGCCTTAACATAGTGGTTAAAACTCATACTTTTGTTAAAACCTTTTGTCTTTAGGTTAGAAATTGTGTTAGGGTTTGTTTTTGCTCTCTTGAAAAATTTGAAAATCCGTTTCCGCTACGTTCTAAAACCTAATCAAGTGAGCAAGGCAACCTTTCAGATGCGTACCAGGGTTCGATTAAAACTAGTGTATTGGATACACTGACGGTAATCGGACATTTGAATATACTAGCCGGTCTTTTAGAAAGAAGAATATTAAATCAAGTGCTGATTTAATATATTAATATATGTATTGGATATATGTATTTACTAGTATATTGTCACTATTTATTTATGTCTCATACATGTATTTATAATACATATGGAAATTACATGTGTGTGTGTTGTTTTTTTCTTTTTCCTTTAATTCTCTTTTGGTTAAGTTGTGCCGAGGGTTTAGCATATGCATTGCCATTCTCATAGGGTGGATATGTGGAGGGGAGAGAAGAGGATGTACAAGTGGAGATGTGATTAAAATCCAATAGTTGTGATATTTTTTCGTTATTTTAAAAAGATTAGCAACCATTTTAGAATGGTTAAGGATTTATTCATTTGGTTTTTTCCATTCTCATCTCCAAGCTCTTACTTTCTTCTTCCTCATGAAATTAGAGGAGAATAGAAAAGGGAATGGATTTGTTGAGATAAAAATATTAGTGACTTGTTACATCCCTCACAATCCCAGACTAGCAAAATTGGAGGGTCAGTTTCTTCACTATTTTGCTTTGAGCATGAAGTGGAGATGGAGCTAGAGAAGCGTTTTCTCAAGTGGGTCTTCTATAACAAAGGGAGGGTCTTCACCAAGCTTGTTCCCTCATGCTAGGAGCTTAGCTAGAGTCCAACATAAATTAGAGCATATGAAGATGCTACAAAGCTTGTATTGATTCTAACTTTGCTCCCAAGGTCAATTTTTTAGCTAAACTTCCTAGTTTGTAGACTTAAACTCTCTAGATTTTTTAAAATCCTATTTGTGATTGTTCTAAAATCCTATTAGAGTGCCGTCTACTAAGATAAGTGACATAAATAAAAAAAACAGAGTTAGGTTATAAACCATGTTATGCAGAAGTTGTTGGAGGAACTTCCTCGCTCACAAAAAACCAGTAGCAGAAAAAAGATTATTTTTATTATGGTGCTCCAATTTTGAAATGGATTTAGACCTTTGGCTAATTAGCAATCTAATTTGCTTGAGAAACTCATTAAAAAATATTAAAAATAAAATCTCAAATTGTATACGCAACTAACTCCATACATCTTCTCCCCCAATATCTAACTCAAAAACGATATACTTTCTCTAACGATCTCTAACGAAACATGGGGGTGTGTTTCAAACTTTACAGAAAAACAAACTAGACGGAATAAAGTTATAATTTACAGCAAACTCTCTAGCTGGTCATGGTTGATCAAGGCATGAAAAATCCAGCATCTGCACCGACATCTTGAATTTGTTTTTCTTCTTTTCACTAGCTATCACTACCCATTGTATACAAAGTAAAAATAATAAAGCTAACTATTTCCTACAGCCCCTTAAATGAATCTGAAAATATTCGAGAATTTGTCTCCAACCGTAGACTCCAACTGGCAAAGCAATAGCCATTGTTGCATTATTTTGATTAGTTGCATTGCGTCAGGCACACGTAATGAAGAGCAACTGTTCTACCTATCCCGGCTTCACAACCCTGTAGGCTGAGATAGATAGCCAAATAACATTTTAAGAATTTATAATAACTATTAGATAAATAAATATTACAGCTGATGCAAAACTTAGATATCAATCTAGAAAAAGATTCGAATCAACCGATGCCATGTCTATCGACCTCTGTTTTCATGTCACAAACCGTTATACAAAGGCAAAGTTTAATATTAGAGCACAAATGACCCATGAAATAATGATACTGACATCATTATTTGCATCCGAACAATCACCAAATGGATCTCATTAGAGAGGAAAATGTACAGAACAAAAATCTAGTAAACGTACAGGCTACAGAGCGGCACTTGTCTGTTTGCATTTATCTAAACTCAAGGAGCCTAAGCCCTATTATATATTAAACAAACTATACCAAAGAAAAAGAATCAAAGCTACATTTTCGCCCACTACAAAATCAGAGCTGAGATGACTTATCGATGGCTCCTCTGTGCATTTTTAGTGAATTTCCAAGGATTTTCAGCTTGTCAAGAACTGATACTTTCCTGTGCTTTTAAATGGCCTTCCGGACACTGACTTCATTTTTCTGAAATAATGATGCTTGCTTGCTGTTAGAATCAATTCAAACTTTCTGAATAACATTGCTGTTAGAATCAGTTCAAACTTTCTGAATAACTCTAAGTTTAGCGCTTCTGCATCTGGGATTCAACTTCTCTTCCTCATCCGAAGGTGTTATCGGCCTCTTTGTTAGAATTGTCCCGCATCTTCCTTCTACTCTCCGTTTACTCCATATTTCACTTTCAATGCCAGTCTCGTCGTCTAAAGAATTATAATCCTTCTCATCTTTTTCATCGCTGTCGATGAGGTCAAGAAAGGTCTTCTTCACGATCCTATCCTCTAAACTGTGAAAGGAGATGACTGCGAGCCGACCACGAGAGGAGAGGGAGTCGAAACACGCATATAGAGCGTCTTCGAGAGTCTGAAGCTCGTCGTTAACTGCTATTCTCAGTGATTGGAACACTCGTGTTGCAGTCTTCATCCAACCTTTCCTTCCTGTACCTCAATTGGAAGCATAAGAGAATCTAGTGAGACAATGCTCACATTTTCAACCTTTCTGAGGGGAAGGAAAATTCAGCCAACTTGGAGGGACTAAATCTAAGTTGTTCCATATCATTTAACATGAAAGTATAAAAGTGGTTCTGCTTGCAATGGTTTTATAAGAAATTAGATATATCTATAATGTAATTAGCTCGCCATGATTTAAACCATTCATTGTTTCAGTAGGGAAATTGTTATTTGTCAAGAACCATTTTAGAAAAACGCGTAAGCTGCTTGGTTTAGGGATAACAATGTATATAAGCTAACATAACGCTCAACTTCGCATGGGTTCTTTAGGCCATGTTGGAAGCCTTCAACAGAAACACTAGCTTGTAAAGACGTGGGAAATAAAAACTGTTTTTAAATAAACACGATGAAGTTTTGAACCTAGTAAAACTTTGTGCTTTAATATCATGTGATCATGTGAAGGACAACTTCACCCAAAATTGTAAAGTTATCAGGTAGTGGGATAACAATGTGTGTCAAGCTTTTAACATAACACTTTGTTAATAATTCTCATTAGTTCAATGCAGGTCGATGTGGTTCAGCATGACTGCCAGTGCGAGTGGGTCTAAAGTCAGCATTTTTATATAAAAAAAATCCAACTTTTTTCTTTTTCCCTTTTTTTAATGTTGGTTGGGAGGTGATGGAAAGAACATAGTTTTAACTTTTAATATAATAGTTCTACTTTGTGTACCTCCAAATCCAAAAGATGTACTTCGTATAAGATGCACTAGTTCATCAGTGGAATGCAACCCCCCATTTGTACGAGCATGAACAATCTTTCTCTGAAGGGAGAACCAGTTGCTTTCCTCTCCATAGTCTCGCAATATCCGTCCCACCTCTTCCTCAGGCCAAGTATTCAAAATATCCTCCGCCTTCAAGCTTGCCTGTCATTTGGTTAGTCAAAAATAACGATTTTCTTTCACATAATAAGGCTAAGACACAAAAGCAGCTATTATATATTGGTCTTCACTGACAGTTTCAGCCCCTAAGAAACTTTTTATGGAGATGAGAATAAAAGAGTCATATCTAGTGGTGAAGTTACCGAGACTCATCAAGTAGTGTGTCAGTATAACATGGAAATTAAACCAAACAAGAGCTCAAGAGTCCTGTCACCATGGAAACTAGTGACCCAGCCCATAAGAAGGCATGACAGTTAAAATGGAGATGAAAAGAAATCACAAGAGACATGTTTGCCAGCAAAGGCGTTCCTAATAAATGGCTTCAATAAGAAGAAATACAAAGGCAAGGGTTCTAATTATGATGATATGATATACCTAACAGAAAAGAAAAATAAAAGAGAAACTGATTTATAACAACAAACACCGATCTAATTATTAAGAAATGGAATGCAATATCACCACGCAATTTTATTCAATCAAAATGGTCCAAGCTATGAAACAGAGCTTCATTACAGATTTAGTAAAGTTTTCCAAACGTCAACCCTCCCATAGTTAGTACCAAAATTCTGGCACAGGAAACTAAGAACAAGAACACAAGATATGCGCTTTCCATAACCCTAACTAGAGAGATGACATCCTCCAAATTCTTTTAAACCAGCAATAGAATCTAGAAGAGAGACGCTATAGAATTCTTTTTTAAAACCTTATAGAGTAGAAAAGGGCGAGGGTGGAACAGAACACATTCCCAAATGAAATGATGTCTATGAAATGATATTAGATGAGAGTCACGCGACCAGGAATTTTTTAACAGAATAAATTGTACTAGCGATCCCTTACCACAGCAGTATATTGATTATGGTGGCTTTTCCGATCTGCAATAGTGATGCTTAGCACAATCAATTATTTTCTTAATGCTTAAAAACATTTGTCTTGGCTGTTTTGAGCTTCAGTACACACTCAAGTGATGTGGGGGTATAAGGTGGTATTGCTCTGAAAGTTGGTGAAAGCCCTTCACTACAGGTTGAAAATGAATTCTCAAAAGTGTGATGCGCCAATAATGGCATATATCAAGTTGTTGATAACAATATGTACACAGGCTTTGGGTTTGACTTCATTATAAAACATTTGGGACTCCGATATTGTTATAAGAGAGCTTTTGTTGCTCTAATGGGGGGGGCATGGAGTATGTACTTGTTCAAGCGAGGAGGAGGCTATGCTATATGGGTTCGGCATATGGCACTGGTGAAAATAAGGTTAAGGTATATATGGCGCTGAGAACTGTAAAAATAAAAATGAAAAAATAGTTTGCTTCATCAAAAAAGAAGGTCTCAAACTTGAATAATATGGATTGAAATCTAGCACATGTTGCAAGAATTCGCACTTTACACCGATGCATATACATGAAAATCCTTACAATTCCAGTTTAAATTACTAGTTGATTTACTTTTTTAACGTGACTCGATGTTGTACGAAATGCTAGGCGGTTGGGGTACCACCCAACGCCTAACAACTAGGCGCTGATTAGGCGGTTTTAATATTCTTAGTTAACTATGTTTGGGGTGGAGATAAGGTTTTCTAGTGAGTAATTAATTGGGTTTGGTAGGCATTTTTCGTTGAGGGACAAAAACATACCAATTCCACCGTTTACAAGATAATTAAGCAAGTTTGGCTGCCTAAGTGCTACCTATTGCTTAGGTCCCGCTTAAGCGCAAAAACCGCTTTAATTCAAGTGCTAAATGCAAAGCATTCTTGTGCCGCTTCCGCTTTAGTGGTTATCTAGACCGTTGTTTACAGCACCACATCGTGAATTTATTTTGGCATACTTTATAGCATAATAAAGTATAACCCAAACCTGCAGCAAATCTTAATTATGACAACTCATATTCAGACACAAGCTCCGCCGGTAATTGATTTTCTGATTTTCCATGTACATGGTTGAACAAACGTGGCCAGTATAACTAATCCAGTCTCATACACATTGCAGTTGGATGAAAAATATTGAAGCTGGCACTAAACCCCGTTTGGCTATACAGTTCTTCAAAGTGCAGATATTTTAATGATGTGGCTATGGTCATGCGGACACTAACGTGCAAGCCTTCAGCTCTAGTATTTTAAAAACTGGGGGTTTTATTTGTGAGCATTGCAAGATATCTACTAGCAACTACTCAAGTAGTACGGAAATGAGCAACCATTTACAAACGAATATTAGTTAAGGTTCTTACTTGAGGATTCATACGCATATCCAAAGGCCCATCACCAAGTAAACTGAATCCTCTCTCAGAATGATTAACCTGCAAAACCGAAACAATTCATCAAACGCCATGCACGCAGCATACCAAATGGTTCGAATCACCACTAAAACCCCAATACCTGCATAGACGACATCCCCAAATCCATCAATATCCCATCCACTCCCTTGCTAGGCAAATTCTCATCAACCCCATCAAGCACAGACTTTATGTACTTGAAATTTCTCAAATGCGTGTAAGCCTTAAGCCACTCCCTATCCTTCATAATCCCTTCGATCTGAGCCTTCCCCTTCTCATGTGCCACTGGGTCAATGTCCAATCCAACATACAATTGCATCTCATCATGCATCCGTATAATCTAAAGAGAACCAAATAAAATAAAATAAAATAAAAATAAAAATAAAAATAGAACATAACCAACAAGACCCCCCCCCCTAATAATAACAACACCCCAACTTGATTTTTCCATAAATCACCTCCAAAACGCTACCATTATTCAACTCTTTTTCAAAATCAATATCAGGTGTCATTGCTCTCCACTTTGTCTGTTTGAGGAAGCTTATGGGGGTTTTCAATAAATCACCCCCAAAACGTAACCATTATTCTACTCTTTTTCGAAATCAATATCAAGTGTCATTGCTCTCCACTTTGTCTATTAGGGCCTGTTTGGTTGGAGGATTGTGAGAGTTGGATTGTGGAATCCAAAAAATTGAAAGGATTCCACAATTTTGTGTTTGGTTGTGCGATTTGGATCTGTAGGATTCCTTTGTTATTTATGAGGGGCTCACCACAAAATAAGGATTCTTGAATCCTCAAAAATTTGAAGAATTTGGAAGGTTTTGGCACTATTCATTGCACTTTTAGACGGGATCGGGTACTTTATTTATTTAATAATCATCTGTCTATCTATCTGTCTCTGAAATACTAAAATCCAAATCTCACTTTTTTTCAACTGCCAAACAAGAATTATAAGGATCTATAAATTCAATACTATGAATCCAATACCAACCAAACAACAAATTACCAAATCCAGAAATTTTCAACTGTACCATTTTGAAACCAAATTTCATAATTTTGCAACCAAACAGCCCCTTAGAGGAAGCTTATGGGGGTGTTATATGGAATAAGCTAATTCTGAGTATGCAATATTTAAAATAAGTATATAAAGGGGGAAAGCCCCTAAGAAGATGAAAGAGGAAGTACAGCTGAGGAGTGGCCGGCAGCGCCGAGGGTGCAGTCGACGAAGGAGCGAAGCTGAGAGCGGCGAAAAACTTCGACGACCTCGCCGAGCATGACGGGCACGTGATCGCCGGCGGCGTCGGCGTATTTGGAGTAGAGATCGAGATCGAAGTCGGCAAGCGAGCGAGTCCTCTTCTTGAGGTGTTGAGCAAGAGGGAGGTTTTTGACTAGAGGAGTGGTTTTTGAGGTTCGATTTTGTTTGCTTTTGGTGGAGTACTTGCGGGTTTTGGCCATGGAGGTTATGCATCGGGATGAAGAGAGGGGGTGATGATAAGGAAGAGGACGGAATGAGAAGAGACGCCTTGTTGCCATGGATGGATTTTGAATTGGAAATCCAATGGTGTATGAGCTAAAAGCTTTTAGATGATGATGAAAACAAGAAATGGACGAGGCCTTGCAACCTTCCGTTACTGGGCTTTTACTTAAGCCATGGTGCAGCAGACTTAGAGCCTGTTCGGGTGAGTAGCGTTAATGAAGGTCTGATCAGCTTCAGATGTTGTCCTCCGTCGATCTGTCGCGAACATTGATGAAGGTTGTCATCTTGAACGTGTGGATCTCAATGAGTTGATTTTGAGATGAAGTCGAACTACCTGCAAAGAAGTTCCGGGATGGGTGACCACCGTAAGACCCTCCGACGATCAAGTTAGCCGAGAAAAGTGAGCAGAGTAGCGGCTTGTTGGATTAAAATTGCCTTACCTGAGTCTTCTGAGAGAGGGGTTTTTATAGTGGCCGTATGGAACGACCTGGCGCGAGATCTTCGCAGTCAGTTACGCCCTTGACATTACGCCTACGTGAATAACGGAATCTCTCTATTAATGATGAGATACGCTCGTTAATGGGGGATACGACGGCGTGGAACGCGGGATGTTGGGTGGAAGATATCTTGCTTCTAGCGTGATACGCGGAGCCGTGGCGGAGGCGCTTGGGCTCTGCGTTTTTTGTTGCTCGGTAGAACAGGGAAGGCTTAGCTCGGCGGGAGGCTCGGAGGCGAGCGGTAGGCCGAGGAAGCTCGGTTTTGTGATAGCTCGGAGGCGAGCTGGGAGGTGATTGATCTGTATTTTTATGTGTGTAGTAATTAAGCGCAATCAATAACGGTGTCGCGTGTAGCTAGACCGAGATGAGTACAGGTCGTCCTCTGGGAAACGTTGAATTTTTTAATCTTACTTTAGGCGTGTTGAGAAAAAAAGGAGGAAGAATAAAGAATGGTGAAGAATGATTGTAGGTTCTAGATCTACGTCAAACACGGATGCGAAATATAGATCTAGATTAGCTACGGATGTTGGTTTAATATTAAAAGAGGATTTGTAGGGTTCATTGGGATTTAGTAGTTATGGATGATTAATTAAAAATTACTCTTTTTATTCTTTAATAGATTTAAAAGTAGAACGACGGTAATGTATGTAGATTAGGGTTTCTGGAGGGAAAAGAGTTCCCAGTCTTAACCCCTATCTCGACATGGATCTCCGTTCATATCTAGACTTTACCAAAACAATTTTTAATCTAATCTCCAATCGCGGTCGAGACTTGCAATGAATTGGTAGCACGCCCGATTAGAATGTTAACTATTCTTTTGATAAAGTTCATAAAATTTATAGGACGTAAAAAGAGTTTAAGAATTTTCATCATCCATTTATCTATCCTAATCCCATGAACCCTAACAAGCGAAGAATTACTCGCGCATGTTGGGATAAGAAGAGATGGAGATGGAAAACATAATGAAAAACTACAAAAAAATAAAATAAGAAAACAACTACCTTTATTAATCAACAAAATTCATTTACATTTTGTTTCCTTAGAAAATGATTACAAAATGCTAGTTTGCTTCCTTAGAAAATGATTACAAAATGCTAGTTTGCTTCTCGATCTCTTCTAAGGAGGTGGATGAACCGTTGATGATCAGCCTGGATGCGTGAGCCTGTCGTGGACTTCGAGATCTTTTCAGCTTGATGATTTTTCCAAGAGACTCTCGGTCCTTATTTATAGTCACAGAGCCAGAACCCTAATTTCCTAATATGGAAACTAGTTGTTAGGATCCTAACCACCAAAATCCCATATCTCAACTCCTCAAATCCGCGGCGGAACCGCTACCATTGGATAGATTTGGCCGCGGATCCGCCCTCTTTTGGTAAGATCATGACCTCTAATTTTTGTAGTTTCATATCTGTAACACTTGGTAATTTTTTGAGTATCTAAACTTTGAAAATCTTTTCTACATTTCTGCCAGAATTAGTTTCTTCAATTTACTTGAATATTTTCGGCAGATTTGATCTTGCCAACTCGGATTTTCTCGGTTTTAGTTATGATATAATTCCTGTACAATTATCTAAATAAATGATGTTAGTAGAATTTGTTTTTATTCAGATATTATCTTTAACCATTTGCCATGATATTTTAGTTTTAAGAATTGGTCAAAGGTATTTAATAAGGTAAGCATATTTAAATCGGCCAAATGTTACATGGATATTATATGCTTACTTTTTCCTACATAATGTTAATTATAATATGTAAACATATGAAAATACTATTTTTGCAGATAAATCTTCATATGTGTCATATTTATAATAAACACCTTTTATTATATAGAAATAGTAGGAAAAATGTCATATTAAATGTGCAGTTTTATCAACTGAACAAATACCCCCAAACTTATTTTTGATCGTCCTGAGCAAACTAGTTATTCAAGAGAGGGAGAAAAAGAAGAAGCTAAGCACACTTTCGTAGGCAACACGATTGCACTGAGCACATGCAACAAGCCGTTAAACTTCTAGGTGTCCCTAGTAGGAGGAGTGTTGTCTCCTGAGGGTTTTCAGCGGATTACACCCACAAAATCCTATAATAAAAGAAAGATGGTGAAAGTTACATATAAAAATAAGAACTATAAAAGAAACAACTTGAAAATAAGAGTTTCCAACTATACCAGCTTTTCAGTTGCTATAAGCCCTATCTTAATGGTCATGAAAAATGTTAGAATTCACATCATCTCTCAATAAAACATCGCCTTTAGTTTTTCTCCCTATCTTTCCTCCAAACATTGGTTATATACCCCTACGTGTGTGAACTGGACATCCCTACACTCGGAGAATTCAATTCAAGCAATCATACTCTTGTCCATCTACCTTAGTACTTTTTAATTGATATTTATATGGAATATGCTCACACATTTTTCATGCGACCGTTAATACTTCTTGAGGTACTAACCGACTGATTACTCATATGCTTGCTAATTAGGTGTTTCTTCTCGTCTTGCAACACCTAAGGCTTAGCAGTGGCTCCCAAACCAGTTGGTCTAAGGTACTGGGTGATAAAACACCCTCGCTATATTCTTTTATTGCTGCCTCGGTGATAACAAAACCACTGTTCATTTTTCTTTTCACCATTTTATCTTTTATTCTCCACTTTTATTTTCTTCATACTTTGGTTTTTAGACAAGAGCATTTCAAGGTATCCTCTACTATCCCGAGTTTCATGATGTGTGTAAGTGCGTATAGTAGGGTATCAACGTTCAAATGTTTGGCTTCAAGAAAAGGAACAATTTTTCAGGTTTTTTTTATCCTCAGATTAGTAATTTCCTTCATCTTACTAACCCTTGGGACAATAGCTCATAACTACTTATTACTAGTTTTGTTTAAGAAAAGCTCTAACATTCTTGTTTTTCTCAAACCATTTCTATCTTTCATATGTAAATTTTCACTTTCAAAATTTCATTATCAAAAATTTTTTGTGCTTATATATAGTATAATGCAAAGTAATGCGTAAATAGCATAAACCTCCCCAAACCTGTTTGCAGTAGTGTTCTCACTGTTGTCATCTTTTAAATCTCAAAAACCTGTAGACTTGGCAGGAAAGGTTATTAACGGGGGCAACAAAAATAATGACAGTGAAATCCTCCACCAAACTTATTTCTGGCTCGTAATTTTGTAAAAATTTTCTTTCAAGGGCCGAAATATCGCCCCCCCAAAACTTGAGTAAAATCGTATTAAGCATTTAAAATTATGAGGGGGGTTAAAATTATTGGTCAAAATAAAGCCTTACAAAGACCAAAAGTCAACATCAATCATTCAAAAATTTTATCGATGAAGCACCAAGGTTGGTGGAAAAACATGTCGCCAATTGATGTGAAGAAGTGGGGAGGAGATAAGAGGTGTAAAAGAAAAGGACTGCGTCTCAATTTGGATAGACGACAAAGTGATAGTGATGATGGATTACTCGCATTCTCGTGATTGTCCAGAAGAAGGGGTGGAGGTTCAATTTCTTTATCTTGGAGTTGATTCATCTCAACACTCGTGTCTTTTAAAAATGCGAGTTCTTCAGCGAAGATTTCTTCAAAGTTTTCATTTATATCCCGAATAATAATCTCATCGGAACGAATGAGATGATACTCGGACTCCTTAAAAGGTTCACATTTACCGTTAGTTGTTGACCCGGACAACAACGTAATAGCGGAGTCGAGATCAGTATCGTGAAGCTCTTCAATTTCGCTACTGTCGGAATCTATTGTTTCGATAGAACACACATGAGCATAGGGTTCAGAGGGTTCACTTCCCAACTTGTAAATGTTAAGCTCAATTGACATCTTCCCGAAGGATAGGTTCATAGAGCCGTTACGGCAATTGATTACAGCGTTGGAAGTCGCAAGAAAAGGTCGACCTAAAATCACCGGAATTTGGTTTCGTGGGTTCGCTAAAGGTTGTATATCTATAACGATAAAGTCCATAGGAAATATAAATTCCCCGACTTTGATTAACACATCCTCTAGCTCACCCCTAAATTGGGTGATAGATTGATCGGCCATCTCAAGAGTGCAATACGCCAGTTTTAACTCTCCGATCCCTAATTGCTCATAAACAGAATACGGAAGCAAGTTAACACTAGCACCTAAATCGAGTAGAGTACGATTGATATTTTTACCCTCAATAGAAATAGAAATTGTAGGACTTCCGGGGTCCTTTCGTTTCTTGGGTAGTTGTTGTGTAAAAGCAGTGCTCACATTACTCGTAAGGAAAACTTTTTTAGGTACTTGAACTTTTATCTTCCTAGTGCATAAGTTCTTTATGATTTTCGCATAAGATGGAACTTGTTGAATAGCATCTAGGAGAGGAATGTTTATATTAACTTGCTTAAAAATTCCACAATCTTCTTCATTTGTGGACTTGGTCTGTTGCCCCTTAACCTGTTTGGATAAGGTGCTTTATTAAAAGGGTTGGGTCCAATATTAGAGAAGATTGTGGGGATGGAATGGATCGCAAATTTGGAGTGGGGATCGCTTTAGATAGATTTGTGGAAGTGGGCTGAGGGTTCGAGCCTTGGGGAAAACGGAGAATAGGCTCGGAAGAAGGTGGAAGACTAGACGAAATAGGGTAAGAAGTGGAAGCCGGGGTTTCAATTGATTCCTCATCATCAATTTGTTCAACACTCTTCCTGATCTCAACGTGGTAACATCACTCACATTATAACTTTGTGAGTGGCCAGGATTCGGTAAGGGTTGAGATGGAAGTTTCCCTTTTTCTCTCGCACTCATCGCGGAATTCAACTGTGCAATTTGGGCTTCTATTGATTTAATACTCTCACCGTGGGAGGCGGAGTCTTTCTTTATGGAATCAATAGAGGACTTCATATAAGCCGACATTTGGATCGAATGTTTCATAAACAAATCCAAAGTTTGTGCGAGTGAAGAGGAGTTATCGGTACCGGTCGTTTGGAAAGAATTATTGGCCGGGTTTTGAAAATTTTGTGACTAAAAGGGGTGCTGACTCTGTGGTGGTGGTGGTGGTTGCTGTGGAGGAGATCTTTGATAATTTCCTTGGAACTGGTTTTGATTTTGATTTTGGTTTTGGTTCCAAGCAAAATTAGGATGATTCCTCCATCCCTGATTGTACGTGGAAGAATAAGGATCATTTCTAGGTCGCTGCTGAAAAGAAGCATTAGTTTGCTCGTGACCTTGAAACGGTGCATTCATAGGACATTCTTCCGTCAAGTGTGATGGATCAGAACAACAACCACACACGGTTTGGGGAAGCATGTATTGGTTTAGGGAGGCTGAAGAGATTCTGTTTTCTATAGCGTCGAGTTTCCTTTATATCGCGGCCATTTCGGCTTTCATTGCGATGGAAACCTCGAGCTCATGAATACCTTCCCTAGATGATATAGGTCTAACACTTTCCCATTGTAATGTGTGTTCGGCGAAATTTTCTAGGAATTTCCAAGCTTCACCATCATCTTTCGATAGGAATTGACATTGACACATGGTTTCAAGCATCTGTTTTGTTGCGGGATCAATACCCTCATATATAATTCGACACAAATCCCATCGGTGGATTCCGTGATGAGGACATTAGACAAGCAGATCCTTGAACCGTTCAAAACATTTCCAAAATGGTTCATTGGGAAGCTGGGTAAACTGATTGATTTCGCTCGTAACACGGACGATCTTATGATTAGGATAAAATTTCTTAAGGAATGCTACAACGAATTCGTCCCATTTATAAATAGAATGTGCGGCAGTGTTATAAAGCCATTTCTCGGTTAGATCGCACAAAAAAAAGGGAGAAGACGTAAACGCACAGCATCCACAGAAAGTTGTAAAGTGCCAATCATTGCACATACGTTTTCGAATTTGTTTATAAAAATGTATGCGTCATCGGACTCAAGCCCGTGAAATTTGGGCAACATTTTGATAAATTGGGGTTTGATTTCAAAATTATCCCCATTGGCTGGTGGAATAGAAAGACAAGTAGGAAGGGGACCACGTGAAGTGTAGCATCTCTCTTAGAGAGATATACACAGTATATTCTGCACACCTGCGGGTGGCGGCAGTGTGGTATCATGAAAATTTGATGGATAACCGTCCATCTCGGTCGTGGTGGGTGGTGGGGAAAAGAAAAACGAAGAAGTACCGACTTTGGAGTCGATAGAAGAAACGTGGACAAGACGGGCACTAGAATCCCGTGTCCAGTCGAGCATGCACTAAGCGGGTTTAGCGCAAGTGGAAGCGTGTGTGTGATTGGTTTGTTTTGAAAAGTGTGTCGGACTTGAGACAAATCACACAAAAATGCACAATCAACCCTAGAACTAAGGTTACCTAGGTCAAGTCTCTAGACCGCTCCTAAACTTCCAAAGGACAAGCCACAGGATCAATCCTCTACCACCTCTTTATCACTCTTGTGTCCAGGTAAATGCCAGGTAAGTGGGAGGTATCCGCTATACGAATCACCGAAAATAGCGGGCCTAATTAAGTAACCACTTGCCTTAGACACACTTGCCTAGGAACCACAAAAGTAATGCAGATAAGCGATAGATTACCCACGACCTTCCTCCGTCCTTATTGAACGCGACAGTCCTTAGAGTCTTTTCTAGATATTTTTTAAATTAATATAGGGTTATGCAGATGCTCGTTTTGTGATTTGTGGGGCCTAGAAAGGGTGATGAAATCCCCACCTAATCTGAATTGTGGTCTTACCCCTTAAAATCCGTATTAAAATATGAATAAACAAATCAAGTACAAAACTTTGCAAAAAAATTTTTGAGCGGCGATATTTAGCAAAGAATCCCGCAGAAAAGATATTTTATTGGATTTCAGAGGAGAGAGAAAGATATATAAAAGATACTAGAGAATTTGGAAACCCTAAATCTCGTAACGCACCGCGGTTCCGCCACCAATATGCTCTTTGTGCCGTGGTTCCACCGCCGACTAGGAAGATCTATAGAAGATTTTTGCTACGTGGCCTCCCTTCCTTCTCTGGATCTTGATGAATGTCTCTGGATCTCTGTTTTCTCAAGTCTTTGACTCCAGATTCCCTCGCAAAAATCGCACACTTATCGTTAAATATGCAAGATGCAATTTGTTTTCTTTTTATGATATAAATCGAATAAGAATTCAACCCAAATAGTAAGAATAAAAAATTACGCACGTATCCCCGGCAACGGCACCATTTGATTGATCTGTATTTTTATGTGTGTAGTAGTTAACCGCAATCAATAACGGTGTCGCGTGTAGCTAGACCGAGATGAGTACGAGTCGTTGTAGCGTTTTGAAAATCGTTTCGGTGAAATTTCGAAAAATCGGTAAAATAAAGGGGTTTTCTGTAAAAATTCAAAATACAAATATCTTATTATAAAAATTAAATATACATATTCTAGCTATGTAATTGCTATTATTTGGTGTTTATTGAGCCGCTGGTGAAATTTCAAATTTTCTGAAAAAAATATTATTTTATTATTATTTTAAGCCGTCACTAATACATTTAATTAGGGAAAATTACAAATTGGAATGAGTTGAAACAAATTTTGTGCATCATAAAACTTTAAAAAAAAATTATCATGTGGTTTTTGGAACGAAATCATTTGCCAAAACGGTTTAGAAATTATTGAAGAAAAAAAGGCTTTTTTTTAGCGTAAATGGATGTTTGGGGTATTGTATTTATCATTTTTCATCACCCCACACCCGTGCCCACACCCACAAACCCCCACTTACTCCTCCCCTTAGCTAAATTCAGCACCCCCATTTTTCCCCACTTGAATTTCAAAGGAAAAGAAATGAAAGAAAAGAAAAGAAAATGGATAAATTAGTTAGACTTTTGACCTTGAATTGACTTTGACTTTCTCCCCATTTTTCTCCACCTCCCTCTCTCTCCTCCCCCACTCATTTTCTGGCCAAAATCTGAACCCCAACAGCCCTTCATTCTTCATCTCCTTCTCTTTAAAAAAGTTCTTCAAAAATGCTTGAAAAATCCACAAAAAATCAAGCAAAAATCCAAATCAAAATCCACCTCCTACCCATTTTCCCTTGGCTACCATTGCATGGATCTAGGGATTTAGATTTCAATTTGGGAGGCTAAGTGTGCTTGTGGGTTCTTCAAATTATTTGGGTATAAATTCTAACCTTTTTGCTTAATGTGTTGTTAATTGCTTAGGTTAGCTTAATTAATTGTTTAATTAGGTTTTTAATTAGTTTTAGGTGCATGATTTAAAATTCAAGAGAGGGGTTTGATTTTAAATTGGTATTTTGTGTTGTGAGATTTAGTTTATGTGATGTAATTGACATATTAATGTTATGCTAAATCCAATTTCAGTTGCTAGTTTGCATATTTGTTAATTTAAAAGTGATAATTATATAATTGGTAAACTAGTTTTTTTAAATAATTATATTCTTATGAGATAAAATTCAAATTTAGGTTTCATGTCATTATAAAGATTATATTGAGTGGTTTAATGCTTTTTGTTCATGGAAATCCAACATAAATTGTAGTTTGTGCATTTTTTTGCTTTGAAATTGTTAAAAAGGGTATTTTGTAAACTAGAATATTAGGGTTTTTGGAATTTAATGAGATTAAATTCCGGAAATTGTTTCTATGACTTATTTAAGATATTTAATAAATTTACTGGCCTCTACATTCATTTAAACCACATGTTTTGTACAAAAACGGTGAATTGTGCTCGCTAGATTTTCGGAAAAATGACTTTTTGAGTGAAATTGGCGTTTTTGTGAGTTTCAACCTAGTTTATATTAAAATTAGTGTTCGTGAATGTGCAAATGAGTGTATTTGGGTTTTTCTCGATGGTTTGGCGTTTGTACGCCGACGTCGAGGGTTTTTGGGTTGATTTATGAAAGCAACCATAGGTTTTGACCTATGTGGGATTCGTGCGTCGTTTTGATCATGAGTCGGATTTTAATGAGATATGGTGCATTATGATATGTAGGTACCCCCATGTGGACTTCGAGACGACAAGCAAGCGCGTGGCGACGTCGGCACCGGCTAGCGAGGACCAGGTGAGTAGATTTATAACTACGGGGAGAAGTCGGGTGGATGGCGTATAGCACCCCCGCAGTCCGTGGTGGTGTATACGGATGCGTATACACACCAACATTTATTATATGTTATTTAGGATTAATAACGATGCTTAGGATGGATATTGGTGTGTTGGACTATTTTTAGTGTTGCGAACCCTAGGGTAGTGTTGCACTACACATACACACATACATACTTGCATACATTCCTATTGATATGTGCTCATGGGATTCTTTATAGTTATGTGTTCACATGGGTATGGGACTATGTGTTCACATACGGATTGAGGATGATACTTGGGATTGAGCTGAGTCGATGAGATTTGATTTGAGGCCGTGAGATCGGTAATATAGCAGGGTTCGTATCTTAGATACGACATGACGTTGTAGTGGGTCCTTGACGTAGTGTTTCACACATGTCCATGCACACGTAGGCGGTATCAGTATGGTACTAGACGTAGATCAGTACCCCGATCATGATATTTGATAAAGAGGATACCAGGTGAATAGTATGATGAATGTGATATTGACCCGTACCCAGATTGGGATGCCGTACGACGGATTTACGTACGAGCTATATTGATGATTGATCCGCACTCTTGACTTGGGATGCCTGATTATAGATATGGTATCGGATATGATATTATTGAGGCGGGATCACCGACTATACATATACAGGTATGTATATGTATCGACTCAGATGATAGGCGGTTTCCTTACCTGTAGTTCAGCTTGTTAGTTCAGCCGTATAGTTTAGTGTAGTTGTTAGATTAGATTAGACTTCTTACCTATTTCAAAACTAACGAATCGTGGGTATTTTAAAAGACAGCCCAAGGGATCTTACGGATATTTCAAAAGACGTATCTTTTCATAAAAACACCGTAGCCCCTATTTTCAAAACCCCATGATTCGGGTTATTTCAAAAGGCACCAATTTGTAGGACTTATATTAGATTAATGCAGATTAGTTATCGTTGTGTCTAGTTTCAGCTCCCGCACATTATTGCTGTTCGCTCTGCCTCGCATATTTATTTTGCTGCATATTCCATTATTGATATCATGCTGTTAGGACACTAGCACCATTACCGATGATGCGTATGTACCACATACACCTATTTGCCGGCTCACACACATCTTCATCGGTAATTGCCATGTCACGTACACTTTAGAGAATATAATTGCTTGACTTAGATTGTTAGCTAGTAGTTTTGACATGATATTAGTGTACTTCCCTTATATGCCATATTAGACATTGTAGTTATTACCTACCACTTCATGCATACTGTTATTCAGTTGTTCATGCCTAGTTCATTATCATTGACATATGCACTTGTGATGATTTCTTGAGATTTATGATATTTCTGGATTTCGGGGAAAGCCGCAAAATTTACAACTTATGATCTTTTAAAATATAAAATGTTGCGGTTTTCTAGTGATGTAAAGTGTCGTCCACCATGAGTTTGCTGTGGTTTTGGAGATCCGTGTCGAGGAGTGGAGGAACCGTCACGGGTATATGGTGGGCCCGGTATGGTACCCCGGGGCAAGAGGAATGTGGTGTTGACGTTGAGCCTGGCTGGGGAGCACTACCTACCGGTGATATTACCCGACGCGTCGGATATCCGGAGGATACCGTCGTGGTCTTGAGATGGATGGTAGGGGCCGGTCTGGACTGACGGCGCCTTAGATATTTGTAACGTCTTCAAAATAATAAAATATGATTTTTGGGAAATTTTATAATTTAATATTATTTTAATGAATATTTTAATATTCTGGTATAATTAAATACAGATAAATGAGGAAAAATTATGGAAAATTCTAAAATAAGGTATTTTAAGGAATTGCCTCGTTTTCTGTGCATGCCCCCATTTCCTCTAGTTTTGACCCTGAGTATGTCTAGTTTTGACTGATTCCATCTAGGGTGAAATCTGGGTTGATTTTCCTATGTTGGTGTATAATTTGGGACTTGTTTTAGCATGGATTTTGGTATTTGGTGATTCATTCCTGTCGGGTGGCGTTTGGACGTCAACGACAAGTGGATTTTGATTGTGTTTACATGCGAGTCGATGGGTTTTTACCTATGCGGGTAGCGTGTGCCATTTTGGTTTCCAATGTGATTTTCATGTGCTTTAGCATTGTGATATACTTGTAGGTACCCCGCGTGATGTTGAGGCAAAGGAGGTGAAGATACCGACATCGGCTTTGGCACACGAGAAGCAAGGTGAGTAGATTTATATCTACGGGGAGAAGTCGGGTGGATGGCGTATAGCACCCCCGCAGTCCGTGGTGATGTATACGAATACGTATACACACGAATATTTATTATGTGTTGTTTAGGGTTATTGATGGTGATAATGATATTTTGATGATAAGAATATATTGGTTTAGTATAGTGCGAACCCTAGAGTAGTGGTTGCACTCACACATACATTTACACACATACTTGCATTCATTCTTTCATTTATTAGAGTGCATATGATGGTGCGTATATCTACACATGGGTATGGGACTATGTGTTTATATACGGGATTTGAGAATGATACGTGGTTTGAGATGATACTTGATGTGAGGCCGTGAGATCGGCGATGTGACATAGTTTGCCTTTGAGGTGCGATATGATAGTTTTAGCGGGCCTTTGGACATGTGCTTTACCCGCATTCATATTTTATAGATGGTGTCGATTTGTACTAGACTTACAGTAGTACCCCAGATTGTGTGATCTGATGATAAGTGATACCTGATATGTGATGAGATAGTGTGATATTGATCCTTACCCAGCTATTGGGATGCCGTACGACGATTTACCGTACGAGCCGATATTGATGATAGATCCGCACTCATGATTCGAGTTTATCATACGATATGTTATTGAGGCGAGATCACCGACTATCATATCTATATTTATATATTGACTCAGATTAGGTGATTTCATACCCCTCCTGTCTAGATTATTTAGTAGACATTAGACTAGACCGAGTCATACCTATTTCAAAACTAACGAATCGGGGATATTTTAAAGATAAGCAGAAGGGTTATACGGATATTTTCAAATGATGCATCTTTTCTTAAAACACCGTAGCCCTTACTTTACCAAAAGCCCTGATTCGTCTTATTTCAAAAGGCAAGGTTGCATGACATATCTATTGGGGCAGGTTCTGTACTTTTGCGTTGATCATTCGTTTCCGCATATTCCTGCTATTTGCATTGCATCGCTTGTATTGTTGTGACATTCAGTCATGCTGCTAGGACACCAGCACCATTATCGATGATGCATATGTTCCACGTACACTTGTTGCCGGCTCACACACGCATCATCGATAATTGCCATGTCACTACACTATAGTACTATTGCATTCATGATATGATTCTGGCATGGCATATTGTACACTTATACCTGTACACATATATAGATGATTCTAGCTTGATTGGGGATTTGGGAACCGCAAGATACTCTTTAAAAACCCGGTTACCCTTGATATGATATTTCAGTGCGTCCACCATGTGTTTTCTCGGTGCTGAGAGCGACATGTGAAACCCGAATCGAGGAGTGGATGAGCCGATTGCGGGTACATGGTGGACCCGGTATGGTTCCCCTCGGCAAGATGATCGATGAGCTTTGCCGATTGAGCCTGGAGGCGGGCGAGTACCTACCGGTGATTGGTTGGACCTGACGGTTATCCGGAGGATACCGACCAGAGTCGATAGATGTTTTGGGCATACTGCCGGGGCCGAGGGCCGATACCGCAGACAGAGCCCGCGGGCCGATCCGGACTGACGGAGCCCGATATATGAGGATTTACGTGCCGATGCTGGGCACAGTTTTCATGATGTTTTCGAGTGTCGATGCTGGGCACCCTGGTTCCATGATTTTGATGTGTCGCCAGGGACACGGGTGGTTATATCCTCATATTTTTTCCCATGCACATGATTCATGATATTTACATGCATGGTGGTTATTGTCAGTGGGTGACGAGTGGACGGGATCCACGAGTGTGCAGATTTGATTACATTGGTTATACCTCATATTCATGACATGCTATTACCTGAGGCACTAGCACGAGCACTTGGCACTACACTCATGTATAGAGATTACATTGCCAGTTTAGCATGCTTCGGCTTTATTCATATTGAGGTTTATGTATATCTGATCGTTTTGACCTAGGATGGGTCATGCATTTGATTTCTGCTTGTAGATATCTTTCTATTCACGAGTTGGCAACTCACCCCCGTTGTGCCCCAGTTCTTGCAGGTTTGCCGTACAGATTCCATAGCGGCATTTCTGGCACACTGCTTCCTTATGGGTGACTTGCTTGGATAGGTGGGTTCTTTTGTATCAGAACAGCCCTTGTTCATGTATTATTTATTGTACCTAGAATTGTCCATCAACCAAAACTTGTAGTTTGTTTCAGACTTAGAAATCAGTGTTGTATTGTTTCGACCTTAGAGTCGCGCTTGTAGTATTGCGGTTTTCTGGCTGTTTTTGAGTTTCTTTTCAGTTTTGATCCTCGCCCCTTGGCGTTGTATATTATTATTGCTTACGTGGTTGTGACCGTCTATTGACGAAGAGCTAGCTCCCGCTTGGGGATGCCTTTTATCATGTCATATATATTATTCTTGTTGTACCCCGTTCGGGGCCAGTTTTTACAAAGGAAACTCTGCCGAAATTTTCAGGAAAAATTACACATTTTAAAAAAATTCATATTCGGCTTAGTTATTTAAAAACTTGATTTTCAAACATGTTTTCTTTACCTCTTAAAACTAATTTTCCCTATTTACTCCTTAAATGGTTTTAGATTTCTGGGCTTTTGGCTTACTTGGATCAGATGGGGTCCTATAGACTTCATATGGTTCGAGGGCCAGTCACGTGCTCTTTCGGGTCGTGACAAAGTTGGTATCAGAGCGCTAGGTTGACCTTGGTTCGAGTCTAAGTTTGACTATGTGGAGCCTAGGGCGTTACTTATATACGGAACTTAGGCTTGACCTTACGGAACTTAGACTTGGTCGAGGGGGTATTAGACCCGAACTTTCTTCGCGTAGGATGACCCTTGGTTGATGGAATAGGTGACTAAAGTAGAGTGACGTACCGTTGGTATGTTCCGCGGCATACTTACGACACGCCACTCCGCTTAAGAAACCTTAGGTTGTACATTTCCTTGCACTGTATTATATTCCTTCCTATGATCTATCTTCATCGATACTGGTTATGGTTTTGCTGCCGCGATTGCACGGGCAGAGTGAGCTACGGCTCGAGTTGTCAGCATGAGCTCGTCGTGGACGAGGACTGACCAGGGCGTGATTCCCGAGGAATACGATTGCATATTGAGGCGTCGTCTTATTGTGTTTCCGCACGTTGGGCGTTTGACAGATCGCTGTTGCGAGATTTCTAGGACATACCGGTCGGTACCAGAGGATTGAGCCACTGATAGAGGCCAGCCAGGATGTGATGACTGCTGATATATCGCTTATTCATGATGGTTGAGGCGCTGCTTAGCGTACCGACGAATGAGCCAGTTGTTGCTGCGAGTGATGAGATATCGCCCAGATGATTGGAGCTACTGCAGCATGAGCATATTCTTAGAGATATGGTAGTGAGTCGCTAGTCACCGAGGATGAATGACTAGGACATGTGGTTCGTTCGCTTACCCCGATGCGAGGTCATCAGGTAGATTGATTCCAGCTAGAGGCGACTTCACGCAGATTCGTTGAGAGTCGATTGAGACGATCGAAGGTCAGGAACCCATTTTCCAAGTTTAAAGTATACGGAAAGACATGCAGGTGATTCTATGGACCCTCTAGAAGAATGAAACCCTAACTCGACTTAATGACCGTGTGAAAGCCTTTGAACCTTAGGGTTTGCGGCAGTTCCTCGGCGCCATTAGTGAGGCTTGGGTTTGCCCTTCTACGGCTGGACCACTGACGCTGTGGCATGTACTCGATACTATTAAACTGTACCCGAGATGTTGAGCTCTTGGGGGATTGTGAGGTTCTGACGAGTCGATCGGATGATTCGACATCATTCGGATATCATGTGATGGGACACTGCTTGGGAGACTCCAGATACGAGCATAGCCGTCGGAGCGCAGTCTGTGTAGCCATGATGAGATGAGTCCGAATCAGTCGATAGTGGAGCAAGGTGGAGTAAAGAGTTTGCACGAGATTTCGACGAGATGACGTTCCACTCCGCTGACATCAGAGATGCGATATGCACGCTGAGGACGTGTTCGGCTAGATATCTTCTACTGAGTGATGAAGATACTGAGTTCGTGATTTCGAGTCCGTGTTAGAGACTTCGGGTGGACCGTAGCCGAGGACATTGCAGTGTGCAGATAAAGACGCGACGTCGAATGGTCGATGATACAGACAAGCGGGACAAGAAGTTCGTGCGAGAGGCAGACGAGCTGTTACTACACCCCGTTAAGATTAAAGGCCGGACATGCATACAGAGGCACAGAGATGCGACCAGCTTCCGAGGAGATGTTGTACTAAGGACGCAGAGGTCCAGAGAGCGAGAAAAGATTACGCCAGAGTACCAGCCTCCTTACAGTTTGGCTTAGGCAAGATCAGAAGAGACCTTGAGTAGGATTCCTTCCAGTACACTGCTGCAATAAGAGTTGCACCCAGGATCGGATGTGTGATATGCATTCAGAGGACCCGAGGTCGGCGCCAGAGATGTGCTGCTTTACGAGCGGTCGTGAGGATTGACCGAGAGATGACCAGGGAAGTGCAAGAACGGAATCGTTCCTGTCAGCACACCTGACCGGGCCGATGAGCCGATGGATTGCGAGTTGGTAATCTACAGGAAAGATCAGGAACCAGAGGCAGAGGACGCCAGCCGCGAGCAAGCGGCAAGTAGATATCTTGCGCCGCTAGCATCGGATGTACCGGTACCTTCTCGACGCTGAAGGAGGGTATACCGACGACGGTAATTATGATTTGTGATTTTGTGATTTGATTATCACGTATCCGTTGCTTTGGATTTCGGTATTTTGGGCGATCTATTCGCATGATTTAGTCTTGATGACTGAGTTTCATGATATTTGATTTTGTGCACCATGGTTGCACCTACTGGGTATTTATACCTTGTACATAGTTATTACTCTTGAGCTGTTGATTGCGATTTCATGCCTATTTTATGCTGGTGATTTGATTTACGCTTCCAGCAGAGTTTCATGTAATTTTAGTGTTTTGATTTTGCACTCGGTATAGCTTATATGTGCTTGTAGTGCATCGATATGTGTTTTGTGCCCGCAGCTGCACACGTTTATGATTTTCTTCATATCTGGATACACTTGGTGTTGCTGTTTACGTATTTGAGTTATTGCTTGGTATTTGTGCATGGGATGCACCAGTTCTATACTTCGTGCATTTGTCGCACCAGTTTTATGTTTCTTGCGTTTATCGCATCAGATTTATATTTCGTGCCTTTGTTGCACCGGATTTATATTTTGTGCATTACGATTGCACCTGACTTCGATTTGATGCCTTTCGGTATGTCGATTTTGATTGTGATATTGATGTGGATTCTTGCACTCCGTGCTTTTGACTGGACTTACGCATATTCGACGTTGCTATTGGATTTTGTGATTCCGTGCATATTGAGTGCGCAGGGTTTAGATTTTCATTCGTGCACGATGGATGCACCGATTTGGATTTTCGCGCATTTTGGGCGCATGTTTTGAGATACGATTTTGGTGCACACCCGATGCACTAAATCGAGATTTCTTCGTGCATGTCAGATGCACCGGGTTTTTGGCTGTCAGGCACACACGTTGCCTATGACAGATGTTTCGTGCACACCCGTTGCACCTAGATGTTGTTTTGTGCACATGTTTAGCGCATATATGGATTTTGATTTCCGTGCGCGTCAGACGCACAGGGTGGTGTTATGTGTATTTTTGAGATTTATTCCTTTTGGAACAGTACATTTTTATGATATTGGATATTATTTTCTTACTGAGCAGGACTAGTCAGAGGACAGTACCTGGATATATTTTGCATGCATCGATAGTTATCGAAGGGATTTCCGAAAAGCGAGCTATAGTCTCAGTATATACCTACGTGTCCGATATGACACGAAACATTTTAAAAAAAACAAGGAAACCCTTCTGATTGTTTTCAAAATGGTGGAACGTGCTTATTAAACAAAGGATATATATACGCATATATAGTTATTTTCTTATGAGAAACGTCCGCCACTGTGCAGTGTTACGTGCATCGTACAGCGACTTAAAAAGATTTGGCATACAGTTGCATCAGCTATTCACATGTATAGATTGGATGTCTGCATGTGTAGTTCTGATCCATATCATATCGGTTTTGTATTGGATTTGACATTGTGTCCTTACCTTGACTCCGATGATTGCGGGATGCTTGATGGAGCGTTGTTTTTGAGTTATCTGCTCAGTACTCATGCGCATGCATTGCGCTATGATGTTTTATGTATAGATGATTTCGGAGACCCGATGACTTGGAATTTGTATCGAAATGTTTTAGAATTTGGGGTTTTAAATTTAAATTCGGGGACCGAATTTCTTTAAGGGGGGTAGATTGTAACGTCTTCAAAATAATAAAATATGATTTTTGGGAAATTTTATAATTTAATATTATTTTAATGAATATTTTAATATTCTGGTATAATTAAATACAGATAAATGAGGAAAAATTATGGAAAATTCTAAAATAAGGTATTTTAAGGAATTGCCTCGTTTTCTGTGCATGCCCCCATTTCCTCTAGTTTTGACCCTGAGTATGTCTAGTTTTGACTGATTCCATCTAGGGTGAAATCTGGGTTGATTTTCCTATGTTGGTGTATAATTTGGGACTTGTTCTAGCATGGATTTTGGTATTTGGTGATTCATTCCTGTCGGGTGGCGTTTGGACGTCAACGACAAGTGGATTTTGATTGTGTTTACATGCGAGTCGATGGGTTTTTACTTATGCGGGTAGCGTGTGCCATTTTGGTTTCCAATGTGATTTTCATGTGCTTTAGCATTGTGATATACTTGTAGGTACCCCGCGTGATGTTGAGGCAAAGGAGGTGAAGACACCGACATCGGCTTTGGCACATGAGAAGCAAGGTGAGTAGATTTATATCTACGGGGAGAAGTCGGGTGGATGGCGTATAGCACCCCCGCAGTCCGTGGTGATGTATACGAATACGTATACACACGAATATTTATTATGTGTTGTTTAGGGTTATTGATGGTGATAATGATATTTTGATGATAAGAATATATTGGTTTAGTATAGTGCGAACCCTAGAGTAGTGGTTGCACTCACACATACATTTACACACATACTTGCATTCATTCTTTCATTTATTAGAGTGCATATGATGGTGCGTATATCTACACATGGGTATGGGACTATGTGTTTATATACGGGATTTGAGAATGATACGTGGTTTGAGATGATACTTGATGTGAGGCCGTGAGATCGGCGATGTGACATAGTTTGCCTTTGAGGTGCGATATGATAGTTTTAGCGGGCCTTTGGACATGTGCTTTACCCGCATTCATATTTTATAGATGGTGTCGATTTGTACTAGACTTACAGTAGTACCCCAGATTGTGTGATCTGATGATAAGTGATACCTGATATGTGATGAGATAGTGTGATATTGATCCCTACCCAGCTATTGGGATGCCGTACGACGATTTACCGTACGAGCCGATATTGATGATAGATCCGCACTCATGATTCGAGTTTATCATACGATATGTTATTGAGCCGAGATCACCGACTATCATATCTATATTTATATATTGACTCAGATTAGGTGGTTTCATACCCCTCCTGTCTAGATTATTTAGTAGACATTAGACTAGACCGAGTCATACCTATTTCAAAACTAACGAATCGGGGATATTTTAAAGATAAGCAGAAGGGTTATACGGATATTTTCAAATGATGCATCTTTTCTTAAAACACCGTAGCCCTTACTTTACCAAAAGCCCTGATTCGTCTTATTTCAAAAGGCAAGGTTGCATGACATATCTATTGGGGCAGGTTCTGTACTTTTGCGTTGATCATTCGTTTCCGCATATTCCTGCTATTTGCATTGCATCGCTTGTATTGTTGTGACATTCAGTCATGCTGCTAGGACACCAGCACCATTATCGATGATGCATATGTTCCACGTACACTTGTTGCCGGCTCACACACGCATCATCGATAATTGCCATGTCACTACACTATAGTACTATTGCATTCATGATATGATTCTGGCATGGCATATTGTACACTTATACCTGTACACATATATAGATGATTCTAGCTTGATTGGGGATTTGGGAACCGCAAGATACTCTTTAAAAACCCGGTTACCCTTGATATGATATTTCAGTGCGTCCACCATGTGTTTTCTCGGTGCTGAGAGCGACATGTGAAACCCGAATCGAGGAGTGGATGAGCCGATTGCGGGTACATGGTGGACCCGGTATGGTTCCCCTCGGCAAGATGATCGATGAGCTTTGCCGATTGAGCCTGGAGGCGGACGAGTACCTACCGGTGATTGGTTGGACCTGACGGTTATCCGGAGGATACCGACCAGAGTCGATAGATGTTTTGGGCATACTGCCGGGGCCGAGGGCCGATACCGCAGACAGAGCCCGCGGGCCGATCCGGACTGACGGAGCCCGATATATGAGGATTTACGTGCCGATGCTGGGCACAGTTTTCATGATGTTTTCGAGTGTCGATGCTGGGCACCCTGGTTCCATGATTTTGATGTGTCGCGAGGGACACGGGTGGTTATATCCTCATATTTTTTCCCATGCACATGATTCATGATATTTACATGCATGGTGGTTATTGTCAGTGGGTGACGAGTGGACGGGATCCACGAGTGTGCAGATTTGATTACATTGGTTATACCTCATATTCATGACATGCTATTACCTGAGGCACTAGCACGAGCACTTGGCACTACACTCATGTATAGAGATTACATTGCCAGTTTAGCATGCTTCGGCTTTATTCATATTGAGGTTTATGTATATCTGATCGTTTTGACCTAGGATGGGTCATGCATTTGATTTCTGCTTGTAGATATCTTTCTATTCACGAGTTGGCAACTCACCCCCGTTGTGCCCCAGTTCTTGCAGGTTTGCCGTACAGATTCCATAGCGGCATTTCTGGCACACTGCTTCCTTATGGGTGACTTGCTTGGATAGGTGGGTTCTTTTGTATCAGAACAGCCCTTGTTCATGTATTATTTATTGTACCTAGAATTGTCCATCAACCAAAACTTGTAGTTTGTTTCAGACTTAGAAATCAGTGTTGTATTGTTTCGACCTTAGAGTCGCGCTTGTAGTATTGCGGTTTTCTGGCTGTTTTTGAGTTTCTTTTCAGTTTTGATCCTCGCCCCTTGGCGTTGTATATTATTATAGCTTACGTGGTTGTGACCGTCGATTGACGAAGAGCTAGCTCCCGCTTGGGGATGCCTTTTATCATGTCATATATATTATTCTTGTTGTACCCCGTTCGGGGCCAGTTTTTACAAAGGAAACTCTGCCGAAATCTTCAGGAAAAATTACACATTTTAAAAAAATTCATATTCGGCTTAGTTATTTAAAAACTTGATTTTCAAACATGTTTTCTTTACCTCTTAAAACTAATTTTCCCTATTTACTCCTTAAATGGTTTTAGATTTCTGGGCTTTTGGCTTACTTGGATCAGATGGGGTCCTATAGACTTCATATGGTTCGAGGGCCAGTCACGTGCTCTTTCGGGTCGTGACAATATTGAGATTGAGACATTGATATTTCGAGACAGTGAGATTTATGTTTTGTGTCGATGCTAGACACTGTTGATGCTGATTTCATTTATGATACCTCGTTTAAAAATACGAAGGAAATCTCACTAATTTATGAAAACAGTTTCTTCATTTACATGTATTCTGTTTCATGCATTCATACCTCATTCATATGATATATTGCTACCTGAGGCACTGACACGGGCACATGAAATTATACTCGGGTTAGATATTACCCTAGCCATTGTTATAGGCTGCCTGTTATACTTATATTTGAGGATATATTATGATCATTGACCTAGGATTGCGTTATTTATGCGATTTCTGTGCGTAGATGTTCTTCTATTCACGAGTTGGCAACTCACCCCCGTTGTGCCCCAGTTTCTTGCAGGTTTTGCCGTACAGGTTTCATTACGGCTTTGCGGGCTCAGTTTCATTCTGGTGACTTGCTAGTAGGTGGGTTTTTCTTGTATCATACCCATCATATTACCTTGTATAATATTATTCAGTTGTATCTAGTAAATTCCATCAACCAAACATGTATTTATTGAGATAGAGACCAGTATTGTTTATTCTTTCGACCTTAGAGTCGCTCGTTACATTTCTGGTGGTTTTGAGTTTCCTTTTGAGTTTTGATCCTCGCCGTTGGCGTTGTATATTATATTGCTTGTGTGGTTGTGACCGTCGATTGACGAAGAGCTAGCTCCCGCTTGGGGATGCCTTTTTCTTGATTTCGTATACTATTCATGTTGTATCCCGTTTGGGGGCCAGTATTTACAAAGGAGACTCTGCCGAAATTTTCAGTAAATTTTTGATGTTTTTAAAAACCGCATAATTCGGCTTATGCTATTGAAACTACTTGCTTTAAGTTGGTTTTTCCTGCACTCTACTACTTTTCTTGGTTTGGATTTCTGGGTTTTCGGTTTACTTAGATTACGTACGCCTCGAGACGTTCGTAGTTTAAGTGCCGGTCATGTTCCATACTTTCGGATCGTGACAAAGTTGGTATCAGAGCGTTAGGTTTTAACCTTCGGAGCGTAGGATGACCCTTGGTTGATGGAATAGGTGACTAAAGTAGAGTGACGTACCGTTGATATGTTCCGCGGCATATTTACGACACGCCACTCCACTTAAGAAGCCTTAGGATGTACATTTCCTTGTTCAGTATTATATTCCTTCCTGATCTAGCCTCATCGGTACCAGTTTGGTTTTGCTGCTACGGTTACGGGCAGGGAGAGCTACGGATAGAGTTGCGGTCAGCACAAGCTCGTCACGAACGAGGACTGACCAGGGCGAAATTCCGGCGACACACGATTGCAGAGATGTGTCTTTTTACTGTGTTTCCGCGCCACGAGCGATTGGCGGATCGCCTTTATGAGGTTACTCGGAGGTGCTGATCGACACTAGAGGATTGAGCCAATGATAGAGGCCAGCCAGATTTTGATGACAGTTGGTGTGTTGCTTACTCCTGATGATTGAGGCACCGTTCAGCATGCAGACGAGTGAGCCAGTTGTTGCTGCGAGCGACGAGATATCGCCCCATATATTGGAGCTATTGCAGTACAGATTGTACTAAGAGATGATAGAAGGTCGCTAGTCACCCGAGGATGAATGACTAGGACATGTGGTTCGTTCGCCTACCCGATGAGAGGTCATCAGATAGATTGATTCCAGCTAGAAACGACTTCACGCAGAGACGTGAGGGTCGACAGAGACGATCGAATGTCGGAAACCTATCATTCCAAGTTTAAAGTAGTCGGAAAGACATGCAGGCAATTCTATGGTCCCTTTAGAAGAATGAAACCCTAACTCGACTTAATGACCGTGTGAAAGCCTTTGAACCTTCGGGTTTGCGGCAGTTCTACGGCGCCATTAGTGAGGCTTGGGTTTGCCCTTCTACGGCTGGACCACCGATACTATGGTATGTATTCGATACTATTAAACTGTACCAAGATGTTGAGCTCTTGGGGGATTATGAGGTTTTGACGAATCGATCGAATGGTTCGACTTAATTCGGATGCTAGGTGGTGAGATGCATTCTTGGGAGACTCCAGATACGAGGATAGCCGTTGGAGCTCAGTCCATGCAGCCACGACGAGACGAGTCCGAAGCGGTCGACATTAGAGAAAAGTGGAGTAAAAGGTTCGCATCAGATCTAGATGAGATGACGTTCTACTCTGCCGACATCAGAGATGCGATGCGCATGCCGAGGCATGGTACTTGGACTTACCTTCCAGAAGGAGTCGCGATGGGTATGCAGCCGTTCCAGAGCAAGATGCAGATATAGGAAAGGACGATGACTTCCGGACAGTTGGCAGAGATGAGGCATGGAATAGACCGTGAGCAGGATTCCTTCCAGGACACTGCCGCAATGATACTTGCACCCAGGATCAGATGTGTCACGTACATTTAGAGAGCCAGAGGCCGACGCCAGTGATATGCTGTCTTACGAGTGGTCGCGATGATTGACCGGGAGATGACAAGAGACGTACCAGAACTGGATCATCCCCGTTAGCACACCCGACAGGGCCAATGAGCCGATGGACCGAAAGATTGGTAATTCATAGTGAAGACCTTGACCCAGGAGTGGTCATGGTTACGCACACCAGCAGGCCAGAGTTCATGATCATCGACGAGACGTCCCATTAGTGACCGCGACAGTTGGCCCGAGATTCTTAGAGGATGCGCTTGAGCGGTACTATGCCGCCATTATTGATTTCGATGTTTTTGGTGATTTACTCGAATGATTTGATTTTGATGATTGAGGATTTATGATCTTTGCACAGTGTTGCACTTGATATCGTTTTCGTGCTTGGGTTTCACATGTTTGTGATTTTACGGTTTTAGACATTTGAGTTGATTTTGTGCGTATTCACGCACACGATTTCGTTCCTACACTCGGTATAGTTTATATATGCTTGCAGTGCAGTGATATGCCTTTTGTGTACTTAGATGCACTGGACTTCGATTTCGATTGTGATACTCGATATTTGTTTTGTGCACCTTGTGCACCTGATTGATTTTGCGCACGTTCGGCGCTTGATATTGGATTTCATGATTTCGTGCACGATGGATGCACCTGATTTGGATTTTCGCGTATGTTGGGCGCATGTTTTGAAGGGTGATTTTGGTGCACACCCGAGGCACTAAATCGAGATTTTTTTCGTGCATGTCAGATGCACTTGATTTTGCTGTCAGGCACACATGTTGCCTACGACAGATGTTTCGTGCACACCCGATGCACTTAGATATTGTTTCTGTGCGCATGTATGGCACATTCATGGATTTTGATTTCCGTACGCACCAGACGCACGTAGTATTCATGTGCATATTTTGGGATTGATTTCTTATAGAGCAGTACGTTTTTATGATATTGCTATATGTTTTCGTACTGAGCAGGACTAGTCAGAGGACAGTACCTGAATATATTTTGCATGCATTGATAGTTTTTGAAGGGATTTCCAAAAAGCGAGCTATAGCCTCAGTATTTACCTACGTGTCTGATATGACACGAAATGTTTAAAACAAGAAGACCCTTCTAAATTGTTTCCAAAACGGCGGAACGTACATTTCAAACAAAGGTATATATGTATATAGCTATTTTCTTATGATAGACGTCCGCCACTGTGCAGTGTTATACGCGTTGCACAGCGACTTAAGAGATTTGGCATGCATTTCCTTCAGATACTTACAGATATAGATTCGATGTTTACATGTATAGTTTCGAGTTATATCATATTGGTTTGATTTGGATTTGGCATTGATGTCTTCTCCATGACTCCGATGATTGCGGGATGCTTGACGGAGTATTGATTTGAGTTATATACTCATTTTTTTTTCAAGCGCATGCACTGCGCTACGATTTGTTTTATGTATTTACAGTTTCGGAGCCCCGACGACTTGATGGTTTTTCTTAGATGTTTTAGTATTTGGGGAAGTTTGAATTTAAATTCGGGGACCGAATTTCTTTAAGGGGGGAAGATTGTAGCGTTTTGAAAATCGTTTCGGTGAAATTTCGAAAAATCGGTAAAATAAAGGGGTTTTCTGTAAAAAGTCAAAATACAAATATCTTATTATAAAAATTAAATATACATATTCTAGCTATGTAATTGCTATTATTTGGTGTTTATTGAGCCGCTGGTGAAATTTCAAATTTTCTGAAAAAAAATATTATTTTATTATTATTTTAAGCCGTCACTAATACATTTAATTAGGAAAAATTACAAATTGGAATGAGTTGAAACAAATTTTGTGCATCATAAAACTTTAAAAAAAAATTATCATGTGGTTTTTGGAACGAAATCATTTGCCAAAACGGTTTAGAAATTATTGAAGAAAAAAAGGCTTTTTTTTAGCGTAAATGGATGTTTGGGGTATTGTATTTATCATTTTTCATCACCCCACACCCGTGCCCACACCCACAAACCCCCACTTACTCCTCCCCTTAGCTAAATTCAGCACCCCCATTTTTCCCCACTTGAATTTCAAAGGAAAAGAAATGAAAGAAAAGAAAAGAAAATGGATAAATTAGTTAGACTTTTGACCTTGAATTGACTTTGACTTTCTCCCCATTTTTCTCCACCTCCCTCTCTCTCCTCCCCCACTCATTTTCTGGCCAAAATCTGAACCCCAACAGCCCTTCATTCTTCATCTCCTTCTCTTTAAAAAAGTTCTTCAAAAATGCTTGAAAAATCCACAAAAAATCAAGCAAAAATCCAAATCAAAATCCACCTCCTACCCATTTTCCCTTGGCTACCATTGCATGGATCTAGGGATTTAGATTTCAATTTGGGAGGCTAAGTGTGCTTGTGGGTTCTTTAAATTATTTGGGTATAAATTCTAACCTTTTTGCTTAATGTGTTGTTAATTGCTTAGGTTAGCTTAATTAATTGTTTAATTAGGTTTTTAATTAGTTTTAGGTGCATGATTTAAAATTCAAGAGAGGGGTTTGATTTTAAATTGGTATTTTGTGTTGTGAGAATTAGTTTATGTGATGTAATTGACATATTAATGTTATGCTAAATCCAATTTAAGTTGCTAGTTTGCATATTTGTTAATTTAAAAGTGATAATTATATAATTGGTAAACTAGTTTTTTTAAATAATTATATTCTTATGAGATAAAATTCAAATTTAGGTTTCATGTCATTATAAAGATTATATTGAGTGGTTTAATGCTTTTTGTTTATGGAAATCCAACATAAATTGTAGTTTGTGCATTTTTTTGCTTTGAAATTGTTAAAAAGGGTATTTTGTAAACTAGAATATTAGGGTTTTTGGAATTTAATAAGATTAAATTCCGGAAATTATTTCTATGACTTATTTAAGATATTTAATAAATTTACTGGCCTCTACATTCATTTAAACCACATGTTTTGTACAAAAACGGTGAATTGTGCTCGCTAGATTTTCGGAAAAATGACTTTTTGAGTGAAATTGGCGTTTTTGTGAGTTTCAACCTAGTTTATATTAAAATTAGTGTTCGTGAATGTGCAAATGAGTGTATTTGGGTTTTTCTCGATGGTTTGGCGTTTGTACGCCGACGTCGAGGGTTTTTGGGTTGATTTGTGAAAGCAACCATAGGTTTTGACCTATGTGGGATTCGTGCGTCGTTTTGATTATGAGTCGGATTTTAATGAGATATGGTGCATTATGATATGTAGGTACCCCCATGTGGACTTCGAGACGACAAGCAAGCGCGTGGCGACGTCGGCACCGGCTAGCGAGGACCAGGTGAGTAGATTTATATCTACGGGGAGAAGTCGGGTGGATGGCGTATAGCACCCCCGCAGTCCGTGGTGGTGTATACGGATGCGTATACACACCAACATTTATTATATGTTATTTAGGATTAATAACGATGCTTAGGATGGATATTGGTGTGTTGGACTATTTTTAGTGTTGCGAACCCTAGGGTAGTGTTGCACTACACATACACACATACATACTTGCATACATTCCTATTGATATGTGCTCATGGGATTCTTTATAGTTATGTGTTCACATGGGTATGGGACTATGTGTTCACATACGGATTGAGGATGATACTTGGGATTGAGCTGAGTCGATGAGATTTGATTTGAGGCCGTGAGATCGGTAATATAGCAGGGTTCGTATCTTAGATACGACATGACGTTGTAGCGGGTCCTTGACGTAGTGTTTCACACATGTCCATGCACACGTAGGCGGTATCAGTATGGTACTAGACGTAGATCAGTACCCCGATCATGATATTTGATAAAGAGGATACCAGGTGAATAGTATGATGAATGTGATATTGACCCGTACCCAGATTGGGATGCCGTACGACGGATTTACGTACGAGCTATATTGATGATTGATCCGCACTCTTGACTTGGGATGCCTGATTATAGATATGGTATCGGATATGATATTATTGAGGCGGGATCACCGACTATACATATACAGGTATGTATATGTATCGACTCAGATGATAGGCGGTTTCCTTACCTGTAGTTCAGCTTGTTAGTTCAGCCGTATAGTTTAGTGTAGTTGTTAGATTAGATTAGACTTCTTACCTATTTCAAAACTAACGAATCGTGGGTATTTTAAAAGACAGCCCAAGGGATCTTACGGATATTTCAAAAGACGTATCTTTTCATAAAAACACCGTAGCCCCTATTTTCAAAACCCCATGATTCGGGTTATTTCAAAAGGCACCAATTTGTAGGACTTATATTAGATTAATGCAGATTAGTTATCGTTGTGTCTAGTTTCAGCTCCCGCACATTATTGCTGTTCGCTCTGCCTCGCATATTTATTTTGCTGCATATTCCATTATTGATATCATGCTGTTAGGACACTAGCACCATTACCGATGATGCGTATGTACCACGTACACCTATTTGCCGGCTCACACACATCTTCATCGGTAATTGCCATGTCACGTACACTTTAGAGAATATAATTGCTTGACTTAGATTGTTAGCTAGTAGCTTTGACATGATATTAGTGTACTTCCCTTATATGCCATATTAGACATTGTAGTTATTACCTACCACTTCATGCATACTGTTATTCAGTTGTTCATGCCTAGTTCATTATCATTGACATATGCACTTGTGATGATTTCTTGAGATTTATGATATTTCTGGATTTCGGGGAAAGCCGCAAAATTTACAACATATGATCTTTTAAAATATAAAATGTTGCGGTTTTCTAGTGATGTAAAGTGTCGTCCACCATGAGTTTGCTGTGGTTTTGGAGATCCGTGTCGAGGAGTGGAGGAACCGTCACGGGTACATGGTGGGCCCGGTATGGTACCCCGGGGCAAGAGGAATGTGGTGTTGACGTTGAGCCTGGCTGGGGAGCACTACCTACCGGTGATATTACCCGACGCGTCGGATATCCGGAGGATACCGTCGTGGTCTTGAGATGGATGGTAGGGGCCGGTCTGGACTGACGGCGCCCTAGATATTGAGATTGAGACATTGATATTTCGAGACAGTGAGATTTATGTTTTGTGTCGATGCTAGACACTGTTGATGCTGATTTCATTTATGATACCTCAGTTTAAAAATACGAAGGAAATCTCACTAATTTATGAAAACAGTTTCTTCATTTACATGTATTCTGTTTCATGCATTCATACCTCATTCATATGATATATTGCTACCTGAGGCACTGACACGGGCATATGAAATTATACTCGGGTTAGATATTACCCTAGCCATTGTTATAGGCTGCCTGTTATACTTATATTTGAGGATATATTATGATCATTGATCTAGGATTGCGTTATTTATGCGATTTCTGTGCGTAGATGTTCTTCTATTCACGAGTTGGCAACTCACCCCCGTTGTGCCCCAGTTTCTTGCAGGTTTTGCCGTACAGGTTTCATTACGGCTTTGCGGGCTCAGTTTCATTCGGGTGACTTGCTAGTAGGTGGGTTTTTCTTGTATCGTACCCATCATATTACCTTGTATAATATTATTCAGTTGTATCTAGTAAATTCCATCAACCAAACATGTATTTATTGAGATAGAGACCAGTATTGTTTATTCTTTCGTCCTTAGAGTCGCTCGTTACATTTCTGGTGGTTTTGAGTTTCCTTTTGAGTTTTGATCCTCGCCGTTGGCGTTGTATATTATATTGCTTGTGTGGTTGTGACCGTCGATTGACGAAGAGCTAGCTCCCGCTTGGGGATGCCTTTTTCTTGATTTCGTATACTATTCATGTTGTATCCCGTTTGGGGGCCAGTATTTACAAAGGAGACTCTGCCGAAATTTTCAGTAAATTTTTGATGTTTTTAAAAACCGCATAATTCGGCTTATGCTATTGAAACTACTTGCTTTAAGTTGGTTTTTCCTGCACTCTACTACTTTTCTTGGTTTGGATTTCTGGGTTTTCGGTTTACTTAGATTACGTACGCCTCGAGACGTTCGTAGTTTAAGTGCCGGTCATGTTCCATACTTTCGGATCGTGACAGTCGTCCTCTGGAAAACGTTGAATCTTTTAATCTTACTTTAGGCATGATGAGAAAGAAAGGAGGAAGAATAAAGAATGGTGAAGAATGGTTGTAGGTTCTAGATTTACGTCAAACACGGATGCGAAATATAGATCTAAATTAGCTACGGATGTAGGTTTAATATTAAAAGAGGGCTTGTAGGGTTCATTGGGATTTAGTAGTTATGGATGATTAATTAAAGATTGCTCTTTTTATCCATTAATAGATTTAAAACTAGAACGACAGTGATGCATGTAGATTAGGGTTTCTGGAGGGAAAAGGGTTCCCACTCTTAACCCCTATCTCTACATGGATCTCTGTTCATATCTAGCCTTTACCAAAACAATTGTTAATCTAATATCTAATCGCGGTCGAGACTAGCAATGAATTGGTAGCGCGCCCGATTAGGATGTTAACTATTCTTTTGATAAAGTTTATAAACTTTATAGGACGTAAAAAGAGTTTAAGGATCTTCATCATCCATTAATCTACCCTAATCCCATGAACCCTAACAAGCGAAGAATTACTCACGCATGTTGGGATAAGAAGAGATGGAGAGGGAAAACATAATGAAAAACTACAAAGAAATAAAATAAGAAAACAACTATCTTTATTAATCAATAAAATTCATTTACACTTTGTTTCCTTAGAAAATGATTACAAAATGCTAGTTTGCTTCTCGATCTTTTCTAAGGAGGTGGATGAACCGTTGATGATCAGCCTGGATGCGTGAGCCTGTCGTGGACTTCGTGATCTCTTCAGTTTGATGATTTTTCCAAGAGGCTCTCGGTCCTTATTTATAGTCACAGAGCCAGAATCCTAGTTTCCTAATATGGAAACTAGTTGTTAGGATCCTAACCACCAAAATCCCATATCTCAACTCCTCAAATCTGAGGCGGAACCGCGGCCATTGGATAGGTTTGGCCGCGGATCCGCCCCCTTTTGGTAAGATCATGACCTCTAATTTTTGTAGCTTCATATCTGTAACACTTGGTAATCGTTTGAGTATCTAGACTTTGAAAATCTTTTCTACATTTTTGCCAGAATTAGTTTCTTCAATTTACTTGAATATCTTCGGCAGATTTGATCTTGCCAACTCGGATTTCCTTGATTTTAGTCATGATATAATTCCTGCACAATTATCTCAATAAATGATGTTAGTAGAATTTGTTTTTATTCAGATATTATCTTTAACCATTTGCCATGATATTTTAGTTTTAAAAATTGGTCAAAGGTATTTAATAAGGTAAGCATATTTAAATGGGCCAAATGTTACATGGATATTATATACTTACTTTTTCCTACATAATGTTAATTATAATATATAAACATATGAAAATAGTATTTTTGCAAATAAACCTTCATATGTGTCATATTTATAATAAACACCTTTTATTATATAGAAATAGTAGGAAAAATGTCATATTAAATGTGCAGTTTTATCAACTGAACAGGAGGGCTGAGGAAGCTCAGTGTGTAGGAGGATTCGGAGGTGAGCCGATGGTTATTTGTAAGGCGAGCATAGGAGTGTTCCTGGAGGCCATCGAAGGTCGGGTCAATTATCGGGGGCGAAGGCCCGAGGAATGCTTTCAATGTATCGTGTTTGCTCCTGTCCCGTAAGCCCCGGGACATGTCATCTACCACGTGTCATGATCTGGGGAATTCCCACTTATCAGTATCATCAGGTGTGAAACCTTGTTATGAAATATGGTTGTGAAACCATGATTTTGTAATCAAACCTGATGATACTCATAAGTGGGAATTCCTCAGATCATGACATGTGGTAGATGACGTGTCCCGGGGCTTATGGGACAGGAGCAAACACGATACATTGAAGGCATTCCCCGGGCCTTCGCCCCGAGGATTGACCCGACCTTCAATGGCCTCCCAGAACACTCCTATGCTTGCCTTACAAATAACCATCGGCTCGCCTCCGAGCCCTCCTACACGCTGAGCTTCCTCAGCCCTCCCAGCTCGCCTCCGAGCTATCACAAAATCGAGCTTTCTCGGCCACCCGCTCGCCTCCGAGCCTCCCGTCGAGCTAAGCCTTCCGGTTCTACCGAGCAACTAAGAACGTAGTGTTGGGTTAGCCTAGCACCTCATCAAGGGTTTGGAAGCATCACATGAACCAAAGGTGGAGTCTTTAGGGTGCTAAGTTAACGAACATAGAATCGTTCCTAGAAAAATTAGGGTTTCTAAATTTTTCACATCATCATATGAAAGAAAGGTTAGGGTTTTGATAGTACAACCTTTGTAGCTCCTTACGCTAGACTCCTTGGCTACTTGGGGTTTGAAAAAGCTCCGCTTGAACTCCTCGAGGTCACCGATGATCCACCCGGAGTCCGCTTTGTCCAAGCTTGCAACTTTATCCGATCAAGTGAACGAAATGAAGCTAACACTCTAAACAAGTTGGCTAAACTTGTGTAGAATGATGTTGTGGTTCTTATTCTCACTTCAAAATCCAATCTTGATGAGTATATTGCTCACTAAAAAAAACTAGAGAGCAAAATGAGAGAGGAAGAAGAAGATGATGGCAATTTGAGAAGAAGATAAGAATGACTCATGAAAGAAAATAGAAAATATATCAATATATATTTTCCTCTTCTCATATCAAACCATGGTTAGGATATTATTGAACTTGAGTTAAAAACCCAAAAGGAAAAGTAATCCATGGTCAAGTGGTGGGTGAGAATGATTAGGTCAAGAAGGATGTAGAAACTAGTCATGAATTATCTTTTCCTTTATCCATTTTGTTTTAACAAAAAATCAAATAATAATCCAAATAAAAACCCATGGTGTGAGTCTTATATTGCCACCATTTCCTTGTATAATCAACCATGATAGAATGCTGTATGTATGCATGTGTGCATGCACATCCATATGTGCATGAAACAATAAGGAATGCATACATGCATCCATACATCCATAGAAAACAAGAAAGGATTTCTAGTGAGAATCTAATGGTTAAATGATAAATCAACACTTGATTTATCAATCCGGCCATATCACATACGACCCTAACCAAAAGCAAGCCGCCCGATCAATATACGGTATCCTATACGCGTATTTTAATCGGGTTTCATGCGCATATCGCATACGCGCACCACAACGTTTCGCCTGGACTAGGAAACTCCATTGTGGGACTCTGAGACTCGTCAATACGCCGGCAGTGGGTGATGATCATATCAAGCACCCCCAAGCCGCAAGCGGTCAGCTAAATGTAACGGCCACCCGGGTATTGAGCGATCAGAAGAGAACAAGCGAACCTGCTACAACTCCCGTCGAGCCAACCGGCAACACTTCCCGTACAGTCCGGTCTCCTCGTCTGATATGTCGCATATCAAGTCTAGGGGTGGTAAACGTCATACCCCAATAACCGATAAGTCGTGTCGATGTGAGGCTCATAACGGGTCGAGAAACTACTGGTAACACTTACCAGCAAATCTCTGATCAGCCCTGGCCAGGGACTTCCCTGTTACGGCCAATCGAGCACAGCGCAACATCAACCCCTAATATCGGGAGAGACGAAACTCCTCCTATCGCTCATTGCCTCCATGTGACTCGGGACTGTACCCAAAAACCACCGTTTTGCACGCCCTCATGGACGTGGTAAGGTGGAGATCAAAGCACAGTAGGAATCACACAAGACTCTATGATGATCTTGGGTCTACAGACTAACCTGCATAAGTGTCACCTGAGAACTGCCATCTGACGTGAGGTATAATACCATCTGGGAGTTCTCGGCGAGTCCGTCCAGTGTACCCAGTCTCCACTGAGCACCTGTATACCATCTCTAATGTCAAACACCAATGGATATGGGATAATCCATCGCCCATCTCATGGGTCGAGAAGCGTATACGCTAGTCTACACTGGTATATCGATGCCCCGTCTCGATACACCTATGACTAGGGACCTTGAAGGATGTACTTATGGACTACCATGTCCCCACTAGTATGATCTGCATCATAGTCCAGGTAGTCAAGTACACATCCTAAGGGCTTTACCAACATGTAACTATAAGACAGTTTAAAGAGACTTGTATACATCTTAAGATAAAGAGCAACCAGATAGCATACTATCATATCGAGCAAGAAAGTCATCTCTATATATGTCCAACCATCCAATATAATATACATCATCTGTACAATACTGGCCTCTAGGGCATACATACAACTAACAATCTCCTACTTGCACTAGGGCCAGCTGCTGTAGTATCGCATACCGAGCATCCCGAAGAGTCTCTCAAACTGTATCTGGGGAATGGCCTTCGTGAGTGGATCCGCTGTGTTGTTCTTCGTGTCAACCCTCCTGACCTCGATCTCCCGGCGATCAACTATCTCCCGGATCAGGTGATACTGCCTCAGAATATGCCTGGATCGCTGATGGGACCTAGGTTCCTTGGCCAAAGCCACCGCTCCATTGTTATCGCAATACAAAGGTATTGGATGCTCAATGGATGGAACCACTCCAAGTTCAGTAATGAACTTCTTTATCCAGACAGCCTCTTTGGCAGCATCGTTGGCAGCGATGTATTCAGCCTCCATCGTCGAGTCTGCCACGGTTTCTTGCTTGGAACTCTTCCAGCTAACCGCCCCTCCGTAAAGGGTAAAGACAAATCCCGACTGCGACTTAGAGTCTTCCTTATCACTCTAGAAGCTCGAATCGGTAAAGGACTCCACTTGGAGTTCTCCGTTACCATACACCAAGAGCATCTCTTTAGTCCTTCGTAAGTACTTGAGAATGCTCTTCACAGCTGTCCAGTGACTCTCTCCAGGATCAGCTTGATACCTACTCACTACACTTAGTGAGTATGCTACATCGGGTCTGGTACATAGCATCGCATACATGATAGAGCCTACAGCCGAAGCATAGGGTATCCCTTGCATGCGAGCTCTCTCCAAATCAGTCTTGGGAGACATCTCTTTGGAGAGAGTGACTCCAGAGATCGTGGGCAAGTTCCCACGCTTGGATTCTTCCAAACTAAACCTCTTTAGTATGGTGTCAATGTACCTGGATTGGGACAATCCTAATATCCGTTTGGATCTATCTCTATAGATCCTAATTCCCAATATGCAGGAGGCATCACCAAGATCTTTCATTGAGAATCTTTGTGATAAGAAGAGCTTGACCGATTGCAGCATAGGAATATCATTTCCTATCAAGAGTATGTCGTCCACCTACAATACGAGAAAGACAACCTTACTCTCTGCCACCTTCTTGTAGACACAAGGTTCATCTGGGTTTTTGACGAAATCAAACTCTTTGATAACAACGTCAAAGCAGATGTTCCAACTCTGCGATGCTTGCTTTAATCCATAAATGGATTTAAGCAGCTTGCACACCTTCCCGCTGCTCCCACTGTCTACGAAGCCTTCTGGCTGAGTCATGTACACGCACTCTTCTAAATCACCGTTTAGAAAGGCGGCCTTAACATCCATTTGCCAGATTTCATAGTCATGATATGCAGCGATGGCAAGTATGATCCGGATGGATTTAAGCATAGCCACTGGAGAAAAGGTTTCGTCATAGTCCACACCTGGTCTTTGACGAAAACCTTTTGCAACAAGTCTAGCTTTGAAAGTCTCCACTTTCCCATCTACACCAAGTTTTTTCTTGAAGATCCACTTGCTCCCAATGGGTTTTACCCCTTCAGGAGCAACTTCCAAAGTCCATACTTTGTTGGTGTACATGGATTCCATCTCGGACCGCATAGCATCCAGCCATTTCACTGAGTCCCTACTCGTGATGGCCTGCTCGAAGCTAGTTGGGTCATCATCCTCCATGATGCAATCCTCGCTGCCACCATCCATGAGAAAACCGTAGTATCTCTCAGGTTGGCGAGGAACCCTACTAGATCGGCGGAGAGGCTGAGGTTCATTGGGAACTACTGAATCCCTTGGTTCAACCAAATCTTCTGTCGTAGTCTTTATTGCTGGAACCTCTTCCAATTCTACCTCCTTGCCACTAATCTCTTTTTCAAGAAATTCCTTTTCTAAAAAGGTGGCATGTCGAGAAACAAACACCTTTTGTTCCTCGGTGTGGTAGAAGATATACCCGCGCGAATGTTTGGGATATCCAATAAACTTACACAGAATGGACCTTGCCGCGAGTTTGTCCGGATTTTGCGTTTTTACATATGCCGGACAACCCCATATCTTAACATAATTAAGACATGGTCTCTTTCCTTTCCATATCTCATATGGAGTGGTTGGCACGGATTTGGTGGGAACCATATTCAATAGGTCTGCAGCTGTTTCCAGTGCATATCCCCAGAAGGAAATAGGTAACTCAGCTGTGCTCATCATAGAGCGCACCATATCTAATAGGGTGCGGTTCCTCCGTTCTGATACACCGTTGTGCTGTGGTGTATATGAAGGAGTCAGCTGAGAGAGAATCCCATTCTCTTTTAGGAAGTCCAGGAATTCATTGCTCAAGTATTCACCTCCTCGATCAGATCGAAGGACTTTAATACTTTTTCCGGTTTGGTTCTCGACTTCTTGTTTGTATTCTTTAAATTTCTCAAAAGTTTCTGATTTGTGTTTCATCAGGAACACATATCCGAATCTAGAGAGATCGTCAGTGAATATAATGAAGTACGAAGAACCATCCCTGGCATGTGTAGACATTGGACCACATACATCACTATGCACTAGTCCCAAGAGTTCCGTAACTCTTTCTCCGTGTCCCGTAAATGGAGTTTTGGTCATCTTGCCTTTGAGACATGACCGGCAAGTGTCATAAGATGAAAATTCAAACGGATTTAAATATCCATCCTTACGCAACTTAGCTAGTCGTGTCGCATTGATGTGACCCAGTCTACAATGCCAAAAGAAGGATTCATTCAGTTCAGAACTCTTCCTCTTGTGTGTGTTTGTTATACTTAGAACTGTTGATTGATTTAGAACATAAATGCCATTGTACAACGTGCCTGATCCAACCAACTTTTGGTTACGGAAAATGTTCATAACATTATCCTGTAATACAAAATTATATCCCTCTTTACTCAACAAAGAAACCGATATAATGTTGCATATCAGGTTCGGCATGTAATAGCATTCGTTCAGAACCAATGTATTGCCAGTTGGTAATGCAAGGTGATATTTCCCGACAGTCTTAGCTGCAACAATTGCACCATTTCCAAGTCTTATGTCTTTATCACCTTCTCCAAGTTCTCTACCTTTCCTAAGCCCATGTAACTGATTACATATATGGGATCCTGACCCGGTATCTAATACCCAGGACATAGGGGAAATGGAGAAACAGTTCTCTGTAACGAACACACCCGAAGAAAATGCATCATCATGTACTTTCTTCATTCGGGTGGCATGGGAATCTTGGTATTCCCCTATGTCCTGTTCAGTCCTATAACTCTTATAAGAAAGAACGGAACCAACGTTCCCCAGCACAGTATAACATGCGGGTTCGGTCAATACATCCATATTATTATCTTGATTAGGGCATGACATGGTCGCTACCTGGAGAGAGAGAGAAGAAAACAGTTTAGCGTATGCTCTTGCAAGATCAGATTGGTTATTATCTTATCTAATCAGGATGGCTCCCACTGGTTTTTATCAAATCTTCCTTCAAACCCTAAAAGGAAAGACTAGCCGGGATTAATTACACCCTACAACTTCGCCAATCTTTCAGCCAGGCCAGTGTCGGTACTTTGAGGGAGGTTCCCCATGCTTTCGCACGGACCTAATTAAAGTAAACCTCGTTTTCCCAGAGGCGTAACCCCGTTGACACCTTTCTAGACACCTACTTGATCGGCTAAATGTAATGTGTAAAACTCTCCCAGGAGTAACTCTTACTCGCAGTGGGTATCGGGATCCAACTATCTCATAGAAGGTATGAAATCTCATTGCAAATTTCAACACTTGAAATTCTCGATAATATTTTGCCCCTAGCGTCCTAAGACCTTGACGCAGGCCAACAAATAGTGCGCTAGTCAAGTTCAACCCGTCATTTCTTGATTGAATTAAACCCACCCGTATGACCCTTGACGTAGGCCAACAAAGTCGCACGACTACCCTAATCCAATCTGCATCACATGTATTAACAGATAAATACTAGTTAGCTACTGCACACTACGCCTTGACGCAGGCCAACAAACGTAGCACGAATACTAAGTAGGATTTATCTGAAATGACGGAGGGCTACGACAGGTTTTTTTGAAAACCTATTGCGTAATGAACTTGATATCGTTGTAGAATCAAGTGAAGTTTTGAAATGGAGTGATTTTGAGGCTTTTCTAGTTTTGCTAAAGGGGTCACTCCCGGTGAAGGGATCGTCGGCCCTTTCCTCGTCGAATGAGGTGCGGGATATATCATATATATCATTGTGCAAAGCAGAAACTATAGAAGCAATCAAAAACAAACCGAGTGTGTTGCATCTGCCAGTTATTGCTAAAGGGGTCACTCCCGGTGAAGGGATCTCGGCCCTTTCCTCATCGAATAAGGTGCAGGGGTATATCTGTTAGTTATATGTATGCCCTAGAGGCCATTACTATACATAGGATGTATATTGTAGTGGATGCCGGGACATATATAGGGAGGACTTTCTTGCTCGACATGATAGTATGCTATCTGGTTGCTCTTTACCTTAACGTGTATACTGATTGTCTCTCTGTTACATGTTGGTAAAGCCCTTAGGATTTGTACTTGACTACCTGGACTATGATGCGGATCATACTAGTGGGGACATGGTAGTCCATAAGTACATCCTTCAAAGTCCCTAGTCGAGGGTGTATCGAGACGGGGCATCGATATACCAGAGTAGACTAGCGTGTACCTTCTCGACCCATACAGATGGGCGATGGATGATCCCATATCCATTGGTGTTTGACATCAGAGATGATATACTTGTGCTCAGTAGAGACTGGGTACACTGGACGGACTCGCCGAGAACTCCCAGATGGTATTATACCTCACGTCAGATGGAAGTTCTCTGGTGACACTGGTACAGAGTAGTCTGTTGACCCGAGATCGTCATAGAGTCTTGTGTGGTTCCCACTGTGCTTTGATTTCCATCTTACCACGTCCAAGAGGGCGTGCAAAACGGTGGTTTTTGGGTACAGTCCCGAGTCACATGGAGGCAATGAGCGATAGGAGGGGATTCGTCTCTCCCGGTATAGGGGGTTGATGTTGCGCTGTGTTCGATTGGCTATAACAGGAAATCCTTGGCCAGGGTTGCTGAGATTTACTGGTAAGTGTTACCAGTAGTTTCTCGAATAGTTATAGACCTCATATCGACACGACTTATCGAGCTATTGGGGTCTGACGTTTACCACCCCTAGGCGAGATATGCGACATATCAGACGATCAGACCGGACTGTACGGTAGTGTTACTGGTCAGATTCACTGGAGTGTGAGCGGGCTTGCTCGTCGATCTTCAGATCGCTCAATACCCGGGTGGCCGTTACGTTTAGCAGACCGCTTGCGGCTTGTGGATGTTTGATATGATCATCATCCGCTGCCGGCGTATTGACGAGTCTTTAGAGTCCTACACAGAGGTTTCCTGGCTCAAGCGAAACGAAATAGGAGCGCATATGAGATATGTGCGGGACCGAGAGTAATGCGTGTATGTGATACCGTATTTCATTCTCGCGATCAATGTGTCGAATGGTTGTATGCGATATAACCTAATTATCGAATCAAGGATTGATTCGATAAGCCGATACATTGGATACTAGCCGGTTATATGCGATATGACCGGATCGTTAAATCAAGATTTGATTTAATGATTTAATGCATAATTATATATTTGATATATTACTTTGCGTTAACTAGTATCAGTTCACTTAAGATAGATTTTCTCACTCGGATGTGCGCATTGTATATGCGATATACTTTTGTGCACTTGATTGTATCATGATTGATGATACATATTATGCTAGGGTTTTTGTGTAAAGATCAAACCATGGTTACATGATTATGGTTAGGGTTTTGTTTTATTCACTTATTTATTTATCCATTTCATTTTGGAAAATAAATGAGAAGAGAAAAGAATGGTGGCTTTATTTGTTGTTTAGTTGAAGCTTCATGAAGCTTTGACTTTGTCCACCATTCTTATCTCATCCTTAACCCTAACCATTCCTTTAACCCTTGGTTAATTCTCTACACATAACCATAGTTAGGATTATGATAAGTTTGGAAATTCTTTTCTTTTTTAAATAACTTATCATAATTCTTTCTTCTTCTTCTTCATCTTCTTCCATGAAGAAACCTCCACTTCATTAATGGTGATTTATGAAGATGAGTGAGAAATCCAATTCTAAAGTCTACCCACTTCCTATTTCTTCATCCTCTACCTCTTGCCAAGTAGTAGAGTGTGTTTTCTTCACAAGTTTCCATGACTTGGTGAAGTTGGAGCTTGATTTAGCGATGCCTCGACGTAGATCATCTTCGGCACGTCGTCGATGACCTAGCCCGCTTCTTCTCCGATGAAGCCGACGCAAGAGCCCAGATTTCGGATTTGTACAGCGGAGATGACTTCTTCATGGAGCTATGGAGGTGGACAAACGGATCTACAAAGGTTGTATATCCGTATCCCTTAGTTAAGTGTTAACTAGTTTGCATTTTCGCCTAGTTTTCTAGCAAACGATCCGTAGTCGGGTCTCTCGGCACCTAGAATTTTTGAAATTGGCATGGTTGATGCCTTGTGAGACCTCACTAGAGTGCCTAGGAACACTACAATATCATATATACCGCTATGCAAAGCAAAACTGTAGCTACCCTTTTTATTTGAAAATTTGATTCTACAACATCTTTTAGGTTTCTTTTCTTTCATTAATCACATTAATGAAGTCCCATCATTTAAGTCACCTAAACATCACAGATAAATACGACGTACACTTATGCCATCCGCATTCGCCTTGATGTCCCCTCGTGCACCGTTAGGTTAGGTAACTAACGACAGAGTAGGGCAGGGCTAGTGCGGGTGTAAAACATAAGTAACGCCTATATAATATATCATATATACTATGTACTGTATTCATCACAACATATCAAATGATCACATCACAGATATCACAGCAGGAACATAGATATAATGTGGGATATACTAGGACGTCCGTATTTAGTATTTAGCCAAAATAGAAAATACAGATTCCACAGTCGCGATGAATAGCCAAGCCCACACCCTGGACCCCTACGAGAGCGGCAAGCGACCCTACCAATTCTGGTGTTTAGGAGACCCGGTCTTGACTACTCGAGATGGCCTCCCACTGAACCCCAGAACCCGGTCACCCATGCTCCCCTCCTTGGGTCCATCCTAATGTGGAAAAGTAAATAATATACAACACAGGTGGCATCGACTTCAACCCGGAAGTGCCCCAAATAAAAGAATATTACATTACATTTGAATTTACATGAATGAAAATATAAAACTCTCATCTCACATAAAACCCCCCCGGCTATTCAATCGCGGCAATCCTGCACATCATATCTCAGCAACACATAATATCTCATATCTTCAACGTAAGTAAGTATGCATACACCGATTGTCATTGACGTATAGCAACGACAATCGGCAATACCACTACATACTACACTCACGGTCACAGAAAAGAAAGTGTAAAACTGCAATATCTGGAATCCACATTCTCCTTAGACATCGTAAATGCGAAATATCACATACCTCGTATTTCATGTCTTATAATATGAATTCCACACATTGCATCACATTCCAGATAATTAGACAGTATTAAAGTTTTCGAACGAATGATCAAATACCCAAGATTCCCTAAAGCTCAACACTTGAGCGGAGTTCAAAAACTTGGAGTGTGACACAGTAGTAGCGGTCCAGCCGTAGAAGGGTGAAGCCAACGCCTCACATGTGGCACGCCGTACTGCCCCAAACCCTAAGGTTCAAAGGGCAGTTCAAGACGGTCACATAATCGAGTTAAGGTTTTTTGTCCTCTAGAGGGACCACCACAAAACTTGCACGAACCTCCGAAGGATTTAAACCCCGTGAAAAGTGAGCAAATGATAGTCGTTCGAACACTTCAATACTTTCTAGATTTACTCGGAAAAGCCACGAAATCAAAATTCCGATCGAATTGTCGAGTCCAAAAACATCTCCAGAATTTTCAGCACTAAATTCAGATTAAAAATATCCTAAAAAATATACAAGCAGAATCCAGCATTACTGTACAAAATTTATTCAGTGAATGATGTGTACGGCCGCGGAACCGCGGCCTAAGCAAGCTTAGGCCGCGTTTCCGCGGCAAGAATAACTGTTCATTGAATAATTTTTATACCGTAATTCTTATATTTTCCTGCTGAATTTTTTACATATTTTTAATTCTGAAAAACAACAGTTTTTAAAAATGTCCAGAGAGCACTCAAAAATCCGCATTTTCGGTTCGATCGGAGTTTTAACTTCGTTAAAGTGTCGCCTAATGTTCTAGGTCGGCTCTGATACCAATGTTGGGTTAGCCTAGCACCTCATCAAGGGTTTGGAAGCATCACATGAACCAAAGGTGGAGTCTTTAGGGTGGTAAGTTAACGAACATAGAATCGTTCCTAGAAAAATTAGGATTTCTAAATTTTTCACATCATCATATGAAAGAAAGGCTAGGGTTTTGAGAGTACAACCTTTGTAGCTCCCTACGCTAGACTCCTCGGCTACTTGGGGTTTGAAAAAGCTCCGCTTGAACTCCTCGAGGTCACCGATGATCCATCCGGAGTCCGCTTTGTCCAAGCTTGCAACTTTATCCGATCAAGTGAACGAAATGAAGCTAACACTCTAAACAAGTTGGCTAAACTTGTGTAAAATGATGTTGTGGTTCTTATTCTCACTTCAAAATCCAATCTTGATGAGTATATTGCTCACTGTAAAAAACTAGAGAGCAAAATGAGAGAGGAAGAAGAAGATGATGGCAATTTGAGAAGAAGATAAGAATGACTCATGAAAGAAAATAGAAAATATATCAATATATATTTTCCTCTTCTCATATCAAACCATGGTTAGGATATTATTGAACTTGAGTTAAAAACACAAAAGGAAAAGTAATCCATGGTCAAGTGGTGGGTGAGAATGGTTAGGTCAAGAAGGATGTAGAAACTAGTCATGAATTATCTTTTACTTTATCCATTTTGTTTTAACCAAAAATCAAATAATAATCCAAATAAAACCCATGGTGTGAGTCTTATATTGCCACCATTTCCTTGTATAATCAACCATGATAGAATGATGTATGTATGCATGTGTGCATGCTCATCCATATGTGCATGAAACAATAAGGAATGCATACATGCATCCATACATCCATAGAAAACATGAAAGGATTTCTAATGAGAATCTAATGGTTAAATGATAAATCAACACTTGATTTATCAATCCGGCCATATCACATACGACCCTAACCAAAAGCAAGCCGCCCGATCAATATACAGTATCCTATACGCATATTTTAATCGGGTTCATGCGCATATCGCATACGCGCACCACAACATTTCTCCTGGAGTAGGAAACTCCATTGTGGGACTGGACTAGGAAACTCCATTGTGGGACTCTGAGACTCGTCAATACGCCGGCAGTGGGTGATGATCATATCAAGCACCCCCAAGCCGCAAGCGGTCAGCTAAACGTAACGGCCACCCGGGTATTGAGCGATCAGAAGAGAACAAGCGAACCTGCTACAACTCCCGTCGAACCAACCGGCAACACTTCCCGTACAGTCCGGTCTCCTCGTCTGATATGTCGCATATCAAGTCTAGGGGTGGTAAATGTCATACCCCAATAACCGATAAGTCGTGCCGATGTGAGGCTCATAACGGGTCGAGAAACTACTGGTAACACTTACCAGCAAATCTCTGATCAGCCCTGGCCAGGGACTTCCCTGTTACGGCCAATCGAGCACAGCGCAACATCAACCCCAATACCGGGAGAGACGAAACCCCTCCTATCGCTCATTGCCTCCATGTGACTCGGGACTGTACCCAAAAACCACCGTTTTGCACGCCCTCATGGACGTGGTAAGGTAGAGATCAAAGCACAGTGGGAATCACACAAGACTCTATGACGATCTCGGGTCTACAGACTAATCTGCACAAGTGTCACCTGAGAACTGCCATCTGATGTGAGGTATAATACCATCTGGGAGTTCTCAGCGAGTCCGTCCAGTGTACCCAGTCTCCACTGAGCACCCGTATACCATCTCTGATGTCAAACACAAATGGATATGGGATCATCCATCGCCCATCTCATGGGTCGAGAAGCGTATACGCTAGTCTACACTGGTATGTCGATGCCCCGTCTCGATACACCTACGACTAGGGACCTTGAAGGATGTACTTATGGACTACCATGTCCCTACTAGTATGATCTGCATCATAGTCCAGGTAGTCAAGTACACATCCTAAGGGCTTTACCAACATGTAACTATAAGACAGTTTAAAGAGACTTGTATACATGTTAAGATAAAGAGCAACCAGATAGCATACTATCATATCGAGCAAGAAAGTCATCTCTATATATGTCCAAGCATCCAATATAATATACATCATCTGTACAATACTGGCCTCTAGGGCATACATACAACTAACACGTAGAGCCCAAGCGCCTCCGCCACGGCTCCGCGTATCTCGCCAGAAGCGAGATATCTGCCATCCAACATCCCGCGTTACACGCTGTCGTATCCCCCATTAACGAGCGTATCTCGTCATTAATCGAGGGATCCCGTCATTCACGTAGACATAACGTCATGGGCGTAACTGACGGCGAAGATCTCGCGTCAGCTCGCTACATGCGACCACTATAAAAACCCCTCTCCCAGACGACTCAAGGAAGGCAATTTTAATCTAACAAGCCGCTACTCTGCTCATTTTCCTCGGCTAACTTGATCGTCGGAGGGTCCTACGGTGGTCACCCACCCCGGGACTTCTTTGTAGGTAGCTCGGCTTCACCTCAAAATCAACCCATTGAGATCCACATATCCAAGGAGACAACCTTCTGTAAGTCAATGTCACTCACCCCGGCTATTCATCAGGGAGGCGGAATAGGTAAAAATCAATTTTTTTTTACAAGGTAACAGTGACTATGCATAAGGATCTTTGCTAAACTCTAACTAACAAACTAACTAGGAGTTGTAACTACTATGTTAGAAGATTATACCTTGAGCATCAAGTCCTTCTTCTCCTTGTTGTGTTTCTCTTTGTTGTGAGCTCTTTGGAGTGGTTTTGGATGGTGCTTCCTCACCGGCTTCTCCACGTCAAAGTTGATCCACCCGAAGGTCTCTACCTTGAGGTCCAACCTCCAAAATGAAGTAACTAGGGTACTAGGTGTGCTAAACTAAGTAGCCTAGAGTGAGTAGAGAGTGATTTTTATGGCTAAGCCTCACTAACCCTTGATTCTCAACTCATGAGACACTAGGCTTATGAGAGGGAGGAAGGAGAGAAAATGAGTGTAGAGAATAATGAAGAGAATGAGCTTGAGGAAATAGAAAACCAACCTTTTATTTTGATAATTGAAATGGCAACATTGATTTGACCATAAGCTTGTCACAATTAATGCTAAGCAAAAATATCTAGTGCCCAACAAAAATATCTAAGTCAACAAAAGTCAAATGGTCAAACCAATTAGCCATGACACAATTATCATTAATAAAAAATTAGCAAACAATTTCCTCCACCTCATAATGGTTTTAATCAAGTCAATGGTCAAAACCCTAATGAGATGTCTCCTTCTTTGTCCCTCCCATCCGTATATTAATACCCGCATCCGTGTTCCGAGAAACACGAATACTATGAGACTAAACCAACCCAACAATCTAATATTAGGATCCGGCTTAAACCAAAGCCCACTGGTATTAACCGTCCGAACAACATACGTGTACAAGTACGCGTATGTGAACGAACCCTGTCGTAAAACCATACGGCCTCTACATCGTTTCACCCAAAGGTGGAAAACCCTCTGTGTGGGACTCTAAAGACTCGACACTACGCTGGCAGTGGGTTTAACCATAGGCCGCAAGCGGTACTAGTTGTATGTAACGGTCCCCAGGTAGATGTCGATAAGAAGGCTGATGAGGAAAACCCATCCGAACTCCTTCTGAGCCTGAATGTAACAATCTCCGTACAGTCCGGTCTGTTCGTCTAAGAGTGTCGCATATCAGGCCTAGGGGGAGGTACGACGTCAAACCCCTAATAGCGGTATAAGTCGTGTCGGAGTACAATCCAAAACACCCTGAAAAACTACTGGAGTACCTACCAGTAAATCTCACTTGCCCTGCCCAGGGACTTTGTGTAATGGCGTTCCGAACACAGCGCGACATCAACTCCCAATACCAAGAGAGACAGATCCTATCTAACCGCCACTGCCTCCAAGTTCTTCTGGACTGCACCCAACTACTACCTATTTGCACGACTCAATAGAGCTGTTATAGGGTAGTAATCTAAGAACAGTGGGAACACACTTGAGGCAAAGCAGCAGTGTCAAGTCAACGGACTAAGATGTACTCACGTCACCTGGGAACTACTAACTGACGATAGGTATAATACCAACCAACAGTTCCCGATAATTCCTGTCCAGTGTACTCGTAACCTAACGAGCACCTGCATACTATCTCCAGTACGACGTACTGATGGCTGTGGGACAGACCATCTCCCCTCCTGGGATGAGAAGCGTATACACTAGTCTAATCTGGAGTATCGATGCCCTGTCTCGATAATCCTATGACTAGGGACCTGTATAAGGATGTTCTTATAGACTACCCAGCCCCCACTAGTGTGACTGCCATAACAACGCTGGTAGTCTAGCAAAGATCCTAAGGGCTTTATCAATATGTATTAGCGATATGTTAAAAGAAACACATACACATATTAAGATAGATACAAACCTAGTAGCATACTACTATATCAAGCAAGACTGTCATAAATCCGTGTATATATCCCAAGCTTCTAAAATGTAATATACAAGCTAGTATTATACAATAATGGCCTCCAGGGTATATTACACTAACAATCTCCCACTTGCACTAAGGCCATGTGCTGGCATATCGCAGACCTAACATCTCGAATAGTCTCTCGAACTGTGTCTGAGGGATGGCCATTGTGAATGGATCTGCAGTGTTGTCCTCAGTAGAAACTCTCCGAACCTCGATCTTCCGGTGATCCACGATCTCCTTGATCAGGTGATACCACCTCAGGATGTGTCTAGACTTTTGATGGGACCTGGGTTCCTTTGCTAAAGCTATAGCCCCGTTGTTGTCACAATACAGAGGTATTGGATCGACAATGGACGGAACCACCTGAAGTTCCATTAAGAACTTTCTCATCCAGACTGCTTCTTTTACGGCATCAGAAGCTGCGATATAATCTGCTTCCATCGTTGAGTCAGCAACGGTTTCCTGTTTGGAACTCTTCCAACAGACCGTCCCTCTATTGAGGGTAAAGATATAACCCGACATGGATTTAGAGTCATCCTTGTCACTCTGGAAGCTAGAGTCAGTAAAGGCCTCGATCTAGAGGTCTTTTCCGCCGTAAACCAAGAACATTTCCTTAGTCCTTCTCAGGTACTGGAGAATATTCTTTACTGCTATCCAATACTTCTCCCCAGGGTTTGACTGATACCGGCTTACCACGCTCAGCGCATAAGCTACATCTGGTCTGGTATACAACATTGCATACATTATAGAGCCTACCGCAGAAGCGTAGGGTATAATAGACATGCGATCCCTTTCCAAATCAGTTTTGGGAGACATCTCTTTAGAGAGGTTGATTCCATGACAAGCCGGTAAATTACCGCGCTTAGAATCTTCCATACTGAATCTTTTCAGTATGGTGTCGATGTACCTTGACTGCGAAAGTCCCAACATCCTTTTAGATCTATCACGATAGATCTGGATCCCCAGAATGAGGCATCACCCAGGTCTTTCTTGGAGAACCTGTGTGACAAGAATCCTTTGACAGATTGTAGCATAGGAATGTCATTTCCTATCAAGAGAATGTCATCCGCGTACAAGACGAGGAATACAACAGTTCATGCTGCAATCTTACTATAAATGCATGGCTCATCTGGATTTTTGATAAAGTCAAATTCTTTGACCGTCTCATCAAAACTGATGTTCCAACTCCGCGATGCCTGCTTTAGTCCATAAATGGTGTTAAGCAACTTGCACACTTTCCCGCTGCTCCCACTCTGAATGAAACCTTCTGGCTGGTCCATATAGACGCACTCTTCTAAATGTCCATTTAGAAAAGCGGTCTTTACGTCTATCTGCCAAATCTCATAATCGTGGAAGGCAGCAATGGCAAGAAGGATCCGAATGGATTTGAGCATTGCCACTGGAGAAAAGGTTTCATCATAGTCCAAACCAGGTCTTTGACGAAATCCTTTTACAACAAGTCCAGCCTTATAAGTTTCAACCTGTCCATCTACACCAATCTTCTTTCTGAAGATCCATTTGCAGCTTACAGGTTTTACCCCTTCTGGAGCAATGTCCAAAGTCCATACTTTGTTGGTGTACATGGACTCCATCTCGGTCCACATTGCATCCAGCCATTTTACCGAGTCAGTGCTCTGAATGGCTTGCTGGAAGATAGTCGGCTCATCATTATCAATGATGCAATCCTCTCTATCCCCGTCTACGAGAAAACCATAGTATCTCTCAGGCGGATGAGACAACCTACTACTCCTGCGTTGTGGTGTGGGAATGTCCTGTTCTTTTGAAACTTCTGGTTCCACCAAGCTTTCAGTAATAGCTTGTGGTTCTGGAATTTCTTCCGGTTCTATTGCGCTCCCACTTATTTCTTTTTCTAAAAACTGATGTTCCAGAAAGTGGGAATGATGAGAAACAAAAACCTTTTGTTCCTCTGCGTAATAGAAAAGATACCCCCTGAAGTTCTTTGGGTATCCCACAAACTTACACAGTACTGAGCATGCCTCGAGTTTGTCCGCATGCAGCTTTTTAACAAAAGCTGGACATCCCCATATCTCCAAATACTGAAGATAGGGTTTCTTCCCACTCCATATCTGATATGGAGGGGTAGGCACAGTCTTGGTAGGAACCTTGTTCAAAAGATATGCAGCCGATTCTAGTGCATAGCCCCAGAATGACCGTGGTAACTCATCATGGAACGTACCATATTCAATAGGGTTCGGTTCCTTCTCTCCGATACACCGTTGTGTTGTGGTGTGTATGGAGGAGTAAGCTGAGAGAGAATTCCATTCTCTTTTAGGTAATCCAGGAACTCGCCACTCAAGTATTCACCACCTCGATCAGATCTCAGTGTCTTGATACTTTTGCCGGTTTGTTTTTCCACTTCATTCTTATATTCCCGGAATTTCTCAAAGGCCTCGGATTTATGTTTCATCATGAAAATATGTCTATACCTAGAGAAATCATTCGTAAAATTAATGAAATAGGAATAAGCACTTCTTGCATGTGTAGACATTGGACCACACACGTTGCTGTGTATGAGTCCCAAGAGTTCACTCGCTCTTACTCCGTGTCCAGTGAACGAACTCTTTGTCATCTTTTCTTGGAGACATGATTGACAAGTTGCATAAGATTGATATTCGAGCGGATCTAAATATCCTTCTTTATGTAACTTGGTTAACCTTGTCTCATTGATGTGACCTAGTCTACAATACCATAAGAAAGCTTGATTTAATTCTGGAGTCTTTCTTTTATGTGTGTTCTGGACATTGAAAACTTATAGTTGGTTTAATACGTATATACCGTTGTTTAGTATACTTGACCCAATCAGACCATGATTAAGGTGGATGTTTACAACATCGCTTACAAAAGTAAAATCATAACCTTCTTTGGATAACAAAGATACAGAAATGATATTACAAGTCAAACTAGGTACATAAAAACAGTTGCGCAAAACCAAAATATGTCCACTCGTCAACCCAAGGTGATATTCCCCTACGGACACATCATCCACGCTCGCTCCGTTAGCAACCCTGAGGGTCATATTACCGGTCTTCAGAACTCTACGGTTTCTCAGTGCCTGCAAAGAATTGCATATATGAGATCCTGATCCGGTATCCAATACCCAGGAAGTAGAGTTGTTTGACAGACAGTTTTCAATTACAAACATACCTGAAGCCGAAGCCACAACTTGCCTCGGGTTCTGGTTCTTGGCCTTCCAAGCCTTGCAATTTTTCTCCCAATGGACTTTCTTGTGACAGTAGAAGCATTCTTCCTTTCCTACTGTCGGCCCTGCCACTTTTGCTTTTCCCTTGGCTTCCATCTTACTAACACCGCCTCTCAGTTTGGTAGGAGCCTTCTTCTTCTTTCCTTTGGCTTTCGCATTGGACCTAGAAGAGGAAGTACCACCAACAAACAGAGCGGGTATTTCCCTGGCCTTCTGCAGGGTGCCCTCTGCACTCCTCAACATGTTGAGGAGTTCCGGAAGTTCAACTTCTTTACCTTGAATATTAAAATTCAAGATAAACTGGGCGTAGGTGGAAGGAAGGTACTGGAGAATCAAGTCTGTATACAGCTCGTTCTCTAACGTGGTCCCAAGGTCCGCGAGCTCCTCAATGTAGCCGATCATCTTAAGGACGTGTTCCCCTACAGATGACCCGACAGCCAACCTCGCCTGAAATAGCTTCTTCGAGGTCTCGCATCTTGCTATACGAGACTGCTCTCCATATAATTCCTTGGTATGAAGGAATATGGATTCAAGATCCATATTCTCGTGCCGCCTCTGATGTTCATTGTCCATGGACGCCAGCATGAGGCACTTGGCTTTCGCGTTATCAATCTCGCTGGTCTTACGGATTTCCTTATCCGCGACACCGGATTTTGGACCTGGGACGGCGGGGGCTTTAGTAGTAAGCAGATACCCCAATTTGTCATAAGTGATTGCCATCTTGACATTCCTGAACCAATCTTTATAGTTTGGCCCTGTCAATATATTTTTATTTAATAGTAACTTAAGGCCCATCCTGTTTGATCGCTGCAATTAGGAGAGAGAGAAGAAACACTTTACCATGATGCTCTTGCAAGTTTAGAATGGTTTTTAGTTTATCTAAACAAGATAGCTCCCACTGTTTCTCGAATCCTTCCTCAAACCATAAAGAAGAGTTAGTCAGGATTAATCTCACCGTACAATACTTACTTAACCGTTCAGCCAGGTCAGTGTCGGTACTTCCAGGGAGGTTTTACGATGCTTTCGTGAAGTTCCTTAATTAAAAAACCTCTTTTCCCTGGAGGCGTAGCCCCGCTAACACCTTTCTAGACACCTACTTGGTTTATAGTATTGATCGTTAAGTGAAAAAAATCTCCCGAGGAGTAGCATATACTCACAGTAGGATCGGGATCCAAATATCATCGTGTCATAAAGTTGAAGGAATCCTACCAAAATTATCACACTCCAAATGGTATGCAACACTAGCAAGTTTCAGTTTCTTTAGAAACTCCCGATGTGGATTTTTTCCCCATGCTCTTATGATCTTGACGAAGGCCAACATATCATAAGTCACATGTCAAGTTCTACCCGTCATTGTCCAGGTTAATTTGAACCCACCCGTACATGCCCTTGACGAAGGCCAAAATAGCAGTACAACTGTCCCAAACCAACGCATCTATCTATACTACAGATAAATATTCAGCAGCTACCAATCACTATGCCTTGGCGAAAGTCAAAATACATAACTTGAATACTACTGAATATCTAACTGAAATGACGGAGGGCTATGAATGGTTTTGGCGAAACCGTGAACGCAGTGAACTTGATATAATCGAAGGAACCTGATAGCTCTCAAAAGGAGTGGTTTAAGCTCCGCATTTAAAAGTTTTGCTGTTTTGAAAAGACCGAGTGATTTTGAAATTGTTCCAACGATTCAACTTTGGTTTGTTTGCTTAGCATTAATATAATGAAGTCCCATCAATTAATCCTACCATTGCAGAAAACAACGAAAATATAACGTACGCTTATGCCATCCGCATTCGCCACGGGGCCCCGTCATCACCCGTTATGTTACTTAACTAATGACAGAGCGAGGGCTGGACTAGCGCGGATGCAAAACATAAACAATGTCTACTAGATATCATATATAGATATATACATTCGTCAGATGCAATGATAGGCATTCCAGATCACAGATGAACATATTGGATATACTAGGAATCCGCGTTTCGTTCGAGCCTGTAACGAAAGACGGATTGCACGGTCGTGATGACCCATCCTAGACCCCTACGGGTGCGGCAAACTACCCGCCAAATACCCGAAGTGAAGCAACCTCTCTTAACAAAGTGAGTAGGCCACTCGGCACTTCAAAGTACCCGGTAGTTTGTGCACCCCACCTTGGGTCTATCTCAGGAGCAAAAACAGTAAAAGAAATAATACAACGGTGGCTACAAGCTCAACCCGGATGTGCCCCGCAAAAATAATATCACATCACTTTACAAATTTTACTTTGAATGAAAGAATGAAAACCCTCATCTCACACTCCGGCTATTCATCACGACGATCCAACAAGTTCATATACACAAACCAATATAACATATCACAGATATGTGCAACCCCCACTAATCGACGTATAGCGATTAGCAGACGTTCATCACATATAACACATCACAGATATAATCTGATTAGCCAAAATTTATAGAATTTCGATCAATAACCACATTTGAATCTACTTTCAGTACATTCCTGTACACAAAAATTCCTGAGTAGAAACAAAATATCCCAGAAAACACAAAACAACACAGTAGACCACCATAGGAAATTTGGACCAACTCGGAGTCGACTCGGCTGCGGAACGGCGGCAGAACGCATGGTTCAGCCGCGGTTCCGCGGTGGTCTAACCGAGTTAGGTGCCCAAATTTCTTCAGTGATCTATAAAAAGCCTGCACGTATTTTTCAGGTCTCTGAAAATATTTTTAGACCAGATTTTAAAATCGACAGAAAGTGCAAAATTTGCATCGTGTTTTTGGGATTTTTCGGTGATCGAAGTTCTAAAGACTTTGCTAACATGTTTGTTATAGTTTAGCCTGGCTCTGATACCACTGTAAGTCAATGTCACTCACCCCGGCTATTCATCAGGGAGGCGGAATAGGTAAAAATCAATTTTTTTCTTACAAGGTAACATTGACTATGCATAAGGATTTTTGCTAAACTCTAACTAACAAACTAACTAGGAGTTGTAACTACTATGTTAGAAGGTTATACCTTTAGCTTCAAGTCCTTCTTCTCCTTGTTGTGTTTCTCTTTGTTGTGAGCTCTTTGGAGTGGTTGTGAATGGTGCTTCCTCAGCGTCTTCTCCACGTCAAAGATGATCCACCCGAAGGTCTCTACCTTGAGCTCCAACCTCCAAAATGAAGTAACTAGGTTACTAGGTGTGCTAAACTAAGTATCCTAGAGTGAATAGAGAGTGATTTTGGTGGCTAAGTCTCACTAAGAACGACCTCGAGGAAAGAGAAAACCAACCTTTTATTTTGAATATTGAGATGGCTACATTGATTTGACCATAGGCTTCTCACAATTAATGCTAAGCAAAAATATCTAGTGCCCAACAAAAATATCTAAGTCAACAAAAGTCAACCAAGTCAAATGGTCAAACCAATTAGCCATGACAGAATTATCATTAATAAAAAATTAGCAAACAATTTCCTCCACCTCATAATGGTTTTAATCAAGTCAATGGTCAAAACCCTAATGAGGTGTCTCCTTCTTTGTCCCTCCCATCCGTATATTAATACCCGCATCCGTGTTCCGAGAAACACGAATACTTTGAGACTAAACTAACCCAACAATCTAATACTAGGATCAGCCTTAAACCAAAGCCCACTAGTATTAACCGTCCGAACACCATACGTACACAAGTACACATATGTGAACGAACCCTGTCGTAAAACCATACGGCCTCTACATCGTTTCGCCCAAAGGTGGAAAACCCTCTTTGTGGAACTCTAAGACACTACGCTGGCAGTGGGTTTAACCACAGGCTGCAAGCGGTACTAGCTGTACGTAACGATCCCCAGGTAGATGTCGATAAGAAGGCCGATGAGGAAAACCCATCCGAACTCCTACTGAGCCTGAATGTGACAATCTCCATACAGTCCGGTCTGTTCGTCTAAGAGTGTCGCATATCGGGCCTAGGGGGCGGTAAAATGTCTGACCCTTAATAGCAGTATAAGTCGTGTCGGAGTACAATCCAAAACACCTTGAGAAACTACTGGAGTATCTACCAGTAAATCTCACTTTCCCTGGCTAGGGACTTTGTGTAAAGGCGTTCCGAACACAGCACGACAACAGCCCTCAATACCGGGAGAGACGAATCCTTTCTAACCGCCACTGCCTCCAAGTGCTTCGGGACTGCACCTAACTACTACCAGTTTGCATGACTCAATAGAGCTGTGGTAGGGTAGTAATCTAAGAACAGTGGGAACACACTTGAGGCAAAGCAGCAGTGTCAAGTCAACGGACTAAGATGTACTCACGTCACCTGGGAACTGCTAACTGAAGATAGGTATAATACCAACCAACAGTTCCCGATGAGTCCTGTCCAGTGTACTCGTAACCTAACGAGCACCTGCATACTATCTCTAGTACGATGTACTGATGGCTGTGGGACAGACCATCTCCCCTCCTGGGATGAGAAGAGTATACACTAGTTTACTCTGGAGTATCGATGCCCTGTCTCGATAATCCTATGACTATGGACCTGTATAAGGATGTGCTTATAGACTACCCAGCCCCCACTAGTATGACAGCTGATTAGTCGAAAATATTGCATCTTTTAACCAGCAATTTCCCTATCATTCGCATTCATATAGAAGTGTTCGGCATTCATATTTCACATATTAGCAAAACAGTCGCCGAATATCAGATTACATATGTTAGACCTTAAAACCGGCACTATAAATGAAATTGACTGCATTTCATGGCATCGCATCATCCCTATATTGCGCAACACTTGTTTTTAGATCTGTGCAGGAAAATCCAGAAGAAAGGCCAAAATTTACATGGTGCTGATCAAAACATTACGCCAACTCAATGATTTCAGTTCTGGTAGAAATACAAAGGGGCAAATACAATTCAACATATCAGATGAAGCCCCAAATATCATCCTAAGACCATACCAGAAAGCCCAAAGCCCAAGCCCCATAAAATGCCGCGGATCCGCGGCAGGAACCTGCTTGCGCCGCGGATCCGTGGTGGGTCCAAGGAGTTAGCACATCATTTTTGCATCAAAATTCGTTTCTCAGTGGCTACAGTTCAGAAATGCACTCCAAGTTCTAGAAGACTCCAGAGACTTCTGCCAGATCAGCAAACTAGGGTTTTCTAAGCTTAATTAATCCTAGCTTAAAGCCTAAGCAAAACTCCTAACAAACTATCTTCTAGAAGCCTCAACAAACTTTTGGAGGGAATTGTAATTTCAAACCTAGACCTAAGGTTTGGGTGATCTATAAATAAGACCCTAGGCTCACTTGTAAAGAATGATGCATTGAAGGGAGCATCTCTTGGAATTCTATTCATTCAATAGATCCATTCACTCTCTCTCTTCTTCCACAAGTCTAGTGAGAAGACTTGTGTGAAACCCTAACCCTAATTCCAATCAAAAGCCAAGATTCCGAGTACCCAACCAAGCAAGAAGCCTTGCAACCTTTTATGAGCGGAGCCGATCTTCAACAGAGCAAGTGGTCCGAGCCGATCCACGACTCACGGAGAAAAGCGACGCCAGATCGACAATTTAGTTCTTCCTCTTGTAGTTCTTGAGCGACTGTAATCAAATTGTTGATATAAATAAAAGGTGATATTCTTTTATCTTGTTTTCTTTAAATTCTTGCATCATGATATCTTTTCAATTCTTGAATACTTTCTGTGTGATGATGTGTAAATAAACTCCGCTCGTCGAGGAGTCGAGACGATCAATAAAATGATGTAATATATCTTAAAACGATTCTTGATTCCTATGAGTTTTGTAAACCCTAGCAAGTTCAAGAATCGACAACCCAATTTTGTTGCGATGCTTTCTTGATTGATATCGCTCGAAATTGGGGAGTTACGATCGTTTCTTGAAATTACTAGAGGCTAGAATGTGAATGATATCGACGAAAGAACAAGGGTTAAATGATGAAACCCTAGTTTCACGAGAAAGCCCTAACTCTCGTCGATCATCATCGATCTAGTATCAATTCTTCGAAGGACAAGAACACGATATCTTGAGATTACATCATGTTTATAGATCCGATCGATTCCTACGAGCCTCATTTAGATTCTTGACATTTGGTTGGAAAAATCATCGAAACCTGATTCTCGATTGTTTATCATTTTCTTGAATTCTTGAATAGAATAGTGACACTTGAAACAATTGGTAAATCTTGAATCATGCTTTCTTTTTTTTTTTCCGATTAACTTTTCAATTCAAACAAATTAAACATAGAAACTTATTGCACAATCCCTGTGGACGATCCGCACTCGCTTACGATCTACAACTGACACCGTAATTGATTGCGGTCAAATATAATTCTTTGATTGTGAATCTTATTCAATATTACCGACACATAGAAACTTATTCGCTTTATTCGATTTACCCAAACAAGAACTTCTTTTCAATCAAATGAAACCGTTACCAGGGATCATTTGAGTTGATTTACTTACACAGTCTCGAATTTTACGACCAACCAAATGGCGACGTTGCCGGGGATTACGCGCTAATTCGTTTCATATTATAGTTTGAATTGAAAGATTTATTCCATTGTTATTTTAGGATCAAAATTCGTGCAAACCCTAAACGATTTGTTGTGGTTCATTGCAAGGAAATCTGGAGCTGTTTGGCAATTGAATAAATTGTTTTGAAAATTCCAGAGGTCTAGGGAAGTGATCAGGAGTATTCTGCAAATTTTCCTTTCAAGAGATCTGCACAGAAGACCGCGGAAGCGCGGTGGGAAGCCCCTATTGCGGCAGAACCGCGGCAAGATTGAGGGTTCTCTGTGAAAGTTTTGTCTCAGGTGACTTCTTACCTTCTCCTCTCTCCCTTTTTAGCTCCAACTAATAATTTTCTGCAGGATTCTTTGCAAATAATCGCAGCGCCGCAAAAAGCAAAATTAAATTTGTGCGTGATTTTGTTTCTTGGTTGTTTGCATTCTAAATACGGATATTAAGGGGCACGGCCAATTCCAAATTAGGTGGGGATTTCATTACCCTTCCTAGGTCCCGAAAATCGCAAAACTTGCATCCGCATTGACCCACATTAACTAAAAAATATCTAGAGATGACTCTAAGGATCGTCGCGCTCAATTAGGACAGAAGAAGGCCGTGGGTAATTCATTGCTTATCCGCGTTTTCTTGTGGTGTCTAAGGCGAGTGTGTCTAAGGCTAGTGGTTTTTAATTAGGCCCACTACTTACGTAGTGGAGTACCTTCCCACTTACCTGGCACTTATCCGGCCACAGGGGGACAAAGAGGCAGTGGAGGATTCTATCCTGCGACTTGTCTTTTGGCAGTTAGGAGCGGTCTAGAGCCGGACCTAGGTGACCACTAGATTCTAAGGTTTTTGTGTGCTGCATTTGTTTTGTCGCATCATTTTTTCAAAAAATCCACCCCTTTTTCAAAGCAAACACCGCATTCATTCATACCCCTAATTATAAGTCAACGCTACCACTTGTATTAACCCATTTTAGTGCAAGATAGGCTGGACACGGGATTCTAGTGCCCGTTTAGTCTGCGTACCTCCTATCGACTCCGAAGTCGATATTTCTCCATTTACCTTTCCTTTACCCACTATCACACCCACACCGATGGATCCGAATCCATCGAACTTCTTTAACCCTAATCTGCCGCCGTCCGTTGGTGCGCAGAATCCACCCCGCATCTCTCTCCAGGAGAGGTGCTACCCTATTAGAGGTCCTCTTTCGACCTGCTTATCCACACCACCAGCCAATGGGGATAACTTTGAGATTAAGCCCCAGTATATCAATCTTTTACCCAAATTCCACGGACTTGAGACTGAGGACACCTACGTTTTCATTACCAAATTTGAAAACGTATGTGCAATGATGGGTACGTCACAACTTTCAGTGGATGCTATGCGTCTATGACTTCTTCCATTTACTTTGTGCGATATAGCCGAGAAGTGGCTATATAACACTACCGCACACTCTATTACGAATTGGGAAGAATTCGTCGCTGCATTCCTTAAGAAATTTTACCCAATACAAAAGACAGCTCGAATCCGTAGCGAACTGAATCAATTTTCCCAGCTCCCTACCGAACCATTCTCTAAATGCTTTGAACGTTTCAAGGATCTATTGGTTCAGTGTCCTCATCACGGCATCCCGAGATGGGAGCTTTGCCGAATCAATTATGAGGGTATTAACCCAAACACTAAACAGAGCCTTGAAAACACGTGTCAAGGTACTTTTATGACCAAAGATGATGGGAAAGCTTGGAAGTATTTAGAAGAGTTCGCTGAAAAATCACTACAGTGGGAGAGTGGAACCCAACCATTGAATAGGGGTGGCATACACCAAATAGATGTGTCCATAGGTGTTCGAGCTGAAATGGCAGTAATGCAAAAGAAGCTCGACGCTATGGAACACAAATTTGCAGCAGCCTCCCTAAACCCAGTGTCGCTCCCCAAAACTGTTTGTGGGTGCTGTTCTGATCCGTCTCATTTAACGGAAGAATGTGCATTAAACTCTGCATTTCAAGGTCACGAGCATTCAAATGCCGCATTTCAAAGACCTAGAAACGATCCATATTCTTCCACATACAATCAGGGTTGGAGGAATCACCCGAATTTTGCTTGGAACCAAAACCAATCTCAAAACACGGTTCCAAACACGAATAATTTTCAAAGGGCTCTTCCTCCACCATAGCAACCCCTTCAACTCACTCAGCACCCCTATCAGTCACAAAACTTCCAAAATCAGGTCAACACTCCTGCACAGTCTAATCCTATGACATGTTCTGACGAGTTCTCTCAATTCACTCAAACCATGAAATCACTTTTGTCAAATTTCATAGAGGTTTCGGCTGAGGTTAGATCTTCCGTCGGTGAGATAAAGAAAAACTCAGCGTCCCAAGCTGAGAGTATCAGAACGATGGAAGCTGAAATCGCATGACTTAAAGCCGAAATGAGTGCGAGAGAAAAAGGGAAACTTCCCTCTCAACCCCTACAGAATCCTGGGCATTACAATGTAAATGCCGTCACAATGTTGAGATCGGGAAGAGAGCTGAACAACCATGTTGGGGAAGAAGTTGATGATACTGAAAATCATATCAACGCCCCGGCTGAGACCTTTCCACACACACACACTTCTCCTTCTGATCCTTGTTCTTCTACCACACCACCGTCTCGCGAGCCTATTCTCCATTTCCCACTAGGCTCGACACCTCAGTATAGCCCTTCTAGTTCTCTACAGACGGTCCCCACACCTCTTTTGGGATCTCGTCTACCCCCTCTTCCTTCTCCTATGATGGACCCGACGCTCATTACGAAAGCACCTTACCCGAATCGGTTAAGGGGTAATAGAACGAGTCCACATATGGAGAAAATAATAGAAATGTTCAAACAGGTTAACATCAATATCCCTCTCCTAGATGCGATTCAACAAGTCTCCGCTTATGCGAAAATTCTTAAGGACTTGTGCACTAGGAAGAGGAAGACTCAAGTGCCAAAGAAGGTCTTCATGTCTAATAATATTAGCACTGCTTTTATCCCCCAGCTACCAAAGAAACGTAAGGACCCAGGATGTCCTACGATATCGATTTCTATTGGGGGTAAAAACATAAATCGTGCTCTTTTAGACCTTGGCGCAAGTGTTAACCTACTTCCATATTCTGTATATAAGCAATTAGGGATTGGAGAGTTGAAACCTGCTCACTGCACTCTCCAAATGGCAGACCGTTCAATCACCAAACCAAGGTGTGAACTAGAGGATGTGTTGATAAAGGTCGGGGAATTTGTTTTCCCTGTAGACTTCATTGTACTCGATACACAGCCTGTAGCAAACCGCCGGGGCCAAATTCCGGTGATTCTGGGTCGTCCTTTCCTTGCCACTTCCAACGCTGTTATAAACTGTAGAAATGGTTCAATGAACTTATCATTTGGAAATATGACCATTGAACTAAACATCTACAAAGTTGGAAGTCAGCCATCAGAACCCTCTGCTCATATTTTAGATGTGTGCTCTGTCCACGAGATCGCTCCCGATAGTTATGGAGCTGAGGATCTTTGCTTTCTAGATCTCGACGACATTACCACATCTCTGCTTGATCTTACACATGATCTTAGTGAGGACACTTTTCCTACACTTGAGTCCTGCACTCCTGACTTTTCTCCACCCGAGTCTGTATCTTTCACAGGCTCTGAGCTTCTTTGTAACTCTAAAAATCACTCGATGATCCCTCCTTCTATTATTTCTCCGCCTGAATTAGATTTCAAAATTTTACCTTCTCATCTTAAATATGCTTATTTAGGTGAGAATGAGTCTTTACCGGTTATCATATCCGCATCTCTTGCATCAGAACAAGAGAATGCACTTTTATCGGTATTGAGATCTAATAAAGAGGCGTTCGGTTGGAGTATGGCGGACATCAAAGGGATTAGTCCCTTGATAGTTGAACATCATATACATGTGATGGATGATGCCAGACCAACCCGAGAACCACAGAGACGGTTAAATCCCGTCATGAAGGAAGCGGTGATGAAAGAGATCGTCAAATGCCTAGATAATGGTATTATATACCCCATCTCCGATAGCCAATGGGTAAGTCCTATACATGTCGTTCCTAAGAAATCCGGCATCACTGTTATAACCAATGAGGTAAATGAGTTGATTCAGACACGCGCCCAAACTGGGTGGCGTGTATGTATTGATTATAGAAAACTCAATGCTGCCACGAGGAAAGACCACTTTCCTCTACCATTCATTGATCAAATGCTGGAACGCTTAGCAGGACGAGAGTATTATTGCTTTATGGACGGATACTCAGGGTATAATCAGGTCCCCATCGCCAAAAAGGATCAAGATAAAACCACTTTTACTTGTCCTTTTGGTACCTTTGCTTACAGTCGCATGCCCTTTGGGTTATGCAATGCTCCCGCTACCTTTCAGCGGTGTATGATGGGGATATTCTCTGATATGGTAGAGAATTTTCTGGAGATCTTTATGGACGATTTCTCGATTTTTGGAGACTCTTTTTCTGATTGCCTATCGAATCTTGACTCAGTTCTTACTCGTTGCAAAGAGAAGAACTTAACTTTGAACTGGGAAAGATGCCATTTCATGGTCCAAGAAGGAATTGTACTTGGACATGTTATTTCACAGAAAGGCATTGAGGTTGACAGAGCTAAGATAGATGTCATTCAAAACCTCCCTCATCCCAAAAGCGTCAAAGATATTCGATCTTTCCTTGGCCATGCGGGCTTTTATAGAAGTTTCATTAAGGATTTTAGCAAAATTGCTAGACCTTTAACTCTTCTCCTGGCCAAGGATACGACCTTCCACTTTGACTCGGACTGTGAGACAGCTTTCGACTCACTTAAACACTCACTCACATCAGCCCCCGTTCTATCGTCTCCAAATTGGGACTACCCCTTTGAGCTGATGTGTGATGCATCTGACTTTGCAGTAGGTGCAGTCTTAGGACAGCACATTGATAAGATGCCACACGTGATCTACTATGCAAGTAAGACCCTGAACGATGCACAAATCAACTATACAACCACCGAGAAAGAACTTTTAGCGGTTGTATTTGCATTAGAAAAATTCAGGCCTTACTTAATTGGCTCTCCTATAGTTGTGTACACTGACCATTCCGCTCTAGAACATCTTCTGGCGAAGAAAGATGCAAAAGGTCGACTAATACGTTGGATCCTACTGTTACAAGAATTTGATCTTGTTATCAAAGATAAGAAAGGATGTGAAAACGTAATAGCCGACCATCTTTCACGCATCATTTCTTCCCCTGTGACCCTGCCGATCAATGATTCGTTCCCTGATGAACAACTCTTGAACATATCAGCTGAACCATGGTTCAGGGATATTGTGAACTATCTTGTCACGGGACTTATACCGAGCGATTGGTCAAAACAGGACAAATACCGTTTTCTATCCCAAGTAAAACACTTTTACTGGGATGATCCCTATTTGTTTAAATATTGTCCTGATCAGATCATTCGCCGATGTGTCCCGAAAGAAGAGTTCAAGAGTGTTCTCTCTTTTTGTCATGATCAGGCCTGTGGGGGTCACTTCGGTCCTAAAATAACGGCGGAAAAGGTTTTGCAATGTGGATTTTATTGGCCGACCTTATTCAAGGACGCATTTGACTATTGCAAAACCTGTACACAGTGTCAGTACATGGGTATAATCTCCCGGAGAAATGAAATGCCTCAGCAACCCATTCTGGTTGTTGAAATATTCGATATTTGGGGCATTGATTTTATGGGTCCTTTTCCCAACTCCTTTGGGAATTTGTACATACTGCTGGCGGTTGATTACGACTCAAAGTGGGTAGAAGCCATTCCATGTCGCACTAATGACAAGAAAGTTGTCATTAAGTTCTTGAAAGAGAATATCTTTTCGAGATTTGGACACCCACGTGCTATCATTAGCGATAATGGGACACATTTCTGCAACAGATCTTTCGAGACTCTGATGCGGAAATATGCAATCAACCACCGACTTTCTACACCCTATCATCCCCAAACGAGCGGGCAGGCTGAAATTTCAAATAGACAGATCAAACTTATCCTGGAAAAGACCGTTGCTAAGAATAGAAAAGACTGGTCGACCAAACTGACGGATCCTCTTTGGGCATTTAGGACTGCATATAAAACCGACCTAGGGATGTCTCCATATAGGATAGTGTTCGGGAAGGCATGTCATTTACCCGTCGAGATAGAGCATAAAGCATTGTGGGCTATAAAAGAAATAAACTTTGATCTAAAAGAAGCCTGCAATTTTCGGAAGCTGCAACTAAATGAGCTAAGCGAACTCCGCGATGAAGCTTATGATAACACTGTAATCATAAAGAATAGGACTAAGGTTTTTCACGATAAAAACATTTTGAGGAAAACATTTTCACCTGGTCAACAAGTCCTTCTTTATGATTCACGATTACACCTTCACGTGGGTAAGCTTCGATCTCGGTGGAAGGGACCTTTTATTGTGCGGTCTGTATACCCGCACGGGGCAGTAGAAGTAGAAAATGTTAAAAACGGCATATTTTTCAAAGTGAATGGACATAGACTAAAGCCGTATTTTTCCACTGACCCCACGGAGGAGCTCTTGTTCTTACAAGAGCCAGTTTATTTGGATTAAAATTCCTCCGTCTCACCTTCATATCCTGTATATCACTGCATCATGATTTGGAAGGTGAGTGAAAAGAATAAGTTTGGGGGAAGTTCTTCACTTATATATTTTGCCCCCACTAATAATTCCCCCCAGGCTTACAGTTTTTGTAGGTATAGCGATTGGCAACAGTGAGGACACTGTTGAAATCAAGTTTGGGGGAGGTTTGTGCTTATTTTTGCATCATTTGCATATCATTTGCATAAGCACAAAACATTTCTTTTAAAAATCTATAAAAATTTAAAAAAAATTTCAAAACCCACAAAAATTTTCAAATTTTCAAATATAAAAATATTTTAATATTTACATACTTTTTTGTACATAAATAAGATAACAAAAGTTTAGATAATGAAAAACTACATCCATGAGATTAGAAAAATTTAAGAAAACCAAGAAAATTAGAAGTTTTCTTATACGAACTAGTAATAAGTAGTTATGAGCCGTTGTCCCAAGGGTTAGTAAGATGAAGGACGTCACTAATCTCAGGATAAAAATAAGTCTGAAAAATAGTTTCTATTCTGGAAGCCAAACATTTTGAACGTTGATACCCTGCTATTCGCACTTACACACGTCTTGAAGCCTGGGATAGTAGAGGATACCTTGAAATGCTCTTGTCTTAAAAGCCGATGTATGAAGGAAATAAAAAGAAAAAAGTGAATAAAAATATAAAGTGGTGAGAAAAATGGACACTGGTTTTGTTATCACCGAGGGCAATAAAAATGTATAGCGAGGGTGCTTCTTCACCTAGTGCCCTAAGGCCAACTGGTCTGGGAGTCACTGCTATGCCTGAAGTGGTGCAAGACGAGGAAAATACACCAAGTAAGCAAGCACAGGAGTAATCGGTCGGTTAGTACCTCAAGAAATATTAACGGTCGCATGAAAGTGTGTGAGCAATCTCATCTAAATATTCATTAATTAAAAAGTACTGAGGCTGATGGGCAAGAGTATGATAGCTTGAATTGAATTCTCCGGGTGTAGGGATGTCTTTACACACACGCAGGGTTATATGATCGATGTTTGGAAGAAAGATAGGAATGAAGAATAAGATGATGTTTTATTGAGGGAGGACGTGATTTCTGACATTTTTTCATGACCATTAAGATAGGGCTCATGACAACCGAAAAGCTAGCTTAGTTGGAAACCCTAATTTTCAAGGCTTTTCTTTTACGATTCTTTTCATTAAATGTAATATTCATGATCTTTCTTTTATTATTGGATTTTGTGGGTGCAATCCGCTGAAAACCCTCAGGAGACAACACTCCTCCTACTAGGGACACCTAGAGGTTTAAAGGCTTGTTGCACGTGCTCAGTGCAATCGTGTTGCCTACGAAAGTGTGCTAGTTAGTTTTTCTCTTTCTTTATTTTCTCCTTCTCTTTTTAATAATAAAACAGTTCGCTCGAGACGATCGAAATTAAGTTTGGGGGAATTTGATTAGTCGAAAATATTGCATCTTTTAACCGGCAATTTCCCTATCATTCGCATTCATATAGAAGTGTTCGGCATTCATATTTGACATATTAGCAAAACAGTCGCAGAATATCAGATTACATATGTTAGACCTTAAAACCGGAACTATAAAGGAAATTGACTGCATTTCATGGCATCGCATCATCCCTATATTGCGAAACACTTGTTTTTAGATCTGTGCAGGAAAATCCAGAAGAAAGGCCAAAATTTACATGGTGCTGATCAAAACATTACGCCAACTCAATGATTTCAGTTCTGGTAGAAATACAAAGGGGCAAATACAATTCAACATATCAGATGAAGCCCCAAATATCATCCTAAGATCACACCAGAAAGCCCAAAGCCCAAGCCCCATAAAGAGCCGCGGATCCGCAGCAGGAACCTGCTTGCGCCGCGGATCCGCGGTAGGTCCAAGGAGTTAGCACATCATTTTTGCATCAAAATTCGTTTCTCAGTGGCTACAGTTCAGAAATGCACTCCAAGTTCTAGAAAACCCCAGAGACTTTTGCCAGATCAGCAAACTAGGGTTTTCTAAGCTTAATTAATCCTAGCTTAAAGCCTAAGCTAAACTCCTAACAAACTATCTTCTATAAGCCTCAACAAACTTTTGGAGGGAATTGTAATTTCAAACCTAGACCTAGGGTTTGGGTGATCTATAAATAAGACCCTAGGCTCACTTGTAAAGAATGATGCATTGAAGGAATCATCTCTTGGAATTCTATTCAATCAATAGATCCATTCACTCTCTCTTTTCTTCCACAAGTCTAGTGAGAAGACTTGTGTGAAACCCAAACCCTAATTCCAATCAAAAGCCAAGATTCCGAGTACCCAACCAAGCAGGAAGCCTTACAACCTTTTATGAGCGGAGCCAATCTTCAACAGAGCAAGTGGTCCGAGCCGATCCACGACTCACGGAGAAAAGCGACGCCAGATCGACAATTTAGTTCTTCCACTTGTAGTTCTTGAGCGACTGTAATCAAATTGTTGATATAAATAAAAGGTGACATTCTTTTATCTTGTTTTCTTTAAATTCTTGGATGATGATATCTTTTCAATTCTTGAATACTTTCTGTGTGATGATGTGTGAATAAACTCCGCTCGTCGAGGAGTCGAGACGATCAATAAAATGATGATGTAATATATCTTAAAACGATTCTTGATTCCTATGAGTTTTGTAAACCATAGCAAGTTCAAGAATCGACAACCCAATTTTGTTGCGATGCTTTCTTGATTGATATCGCTCGAAATTGGGGAGTTACGATCGTTTCTTGAAATTGCTAGAGGCTAGTATGTGAATGATATCGACAAAAGAACAAGGGTTAAATGATGAAACCCTAGTTTCACGAGAAAGCCCTAACTCTCGTCGATCATCATCGATCTAGTATCAATTCTTCGAAGGACAAGAACACGATATCTTGAGATTACATCATGTTTATAGATCCGATCGATTCCTATGAGCCTCATTTAGATTCTTGACATTTGGTTGGAAAAATCATCGAAACCTGATTCTCGATTGTTTATCATTTTCTTGAATTCTTGAATAGAATAGTGACACTTGAAACAATTGATAAATCTTGAATCATGCTTTCTTTTCTTTTCGATTAACTTTTCAATTCAAACAAATTAAACATAGAAACTTATTGCACAATCCCTGTGGACGATCCGCACTCGCTTACGATCTACAACTGACACCGTAATTGATTGCGGTCAAATATAATTCTTTGATTGTGAATCTTATTCAATATTACCGACACATAGAAACTTATTCGCTTTATTTGATTTACACAAACAAGGACTTCTTTTCAATCAAATGAAACCGTTACCAGGGATCATTTGAGTTGATTTACTTACACAGTCTCGAATTTTACGAACAACCAACAGCCATCATAACGCTGGTAGTCAAGCAAAGAAACTAAGAGCTCTATCAATATGTATTAGCGATATGTAAAAAGAAACACATACACATATTAAGATAGATACAAACGAAGTAGCATACTACTATATCGAGTAAGACTGTCATAAATCCGTATATATATCCCAAGCTTCCAAAATGTAATATACAAGCTAGTACTATACAATAATGGCCTCTAGGGCATATTACACTAACACCTTCAACACCAATCTTAACCCTTCATCAACGCTAGTGACAGATCGATGGAGGACAACATCTGAAGGAGATCAAATCTCCATCAGTTGGAGCCGTCTATGGGAACCCAATTTTTTCCACCCATCGCAAGTTGATCTTCCGCTCTCGACTTCATGGCGAGCGAAAACCGTGACGATCCCAGCACAAGCCGCCGCCTTCTCTGCAACGGAGGCGCGGACGGATCTACTTCCCCTTCGAACGCCATCCACGCCCTCTCGGCAAGGATCGACAGGCTTGCGTCCATAGTAGACGCCCATGTCCCTGTCCAAACGGCGTGCCCAGCCCTCTAGGTCACCGTTCTCCCTCCCAGGGACCACGACCTTCGCAGAGGGGCGGATGCCACCGCCCACGCTGGCACCACCGAACAACGCCATGCTCATTTCGGCGACCGCGGCTCCTCCGTGGAGACCTATTCAATGGCCTGTTGGGCGCCACACGGCTCCACGCTGCGGTCTCATAAAAGATCCCATCGCCTCTAGGCCCACCGCGTTCCCGTCCTCCCCGAGGTGGTATCGGTCAGCTCGCCTGCCTACTAGGCATGACCGATAACCTCTCCCTCGATGGGATCGCGAGAACGGCATTCGCCGTGAAGACTCAAGAAAGACCTTTTCTAGGGACCTAAGGAATTTTATAGAATGGAATCGGAAACGCAACCTGGTGCAGATCACAAGCGGGAAGGGCCACCACTCTGATTGCGCTGAATCCTCGAGGTATCATGACCGCCTCGACGCCCTCGAAAAGAAAATCGAGAGTATACATCAGGGGGGTCAGCCATCCAGTGAAGGGGCCAGGTACGCCGCCTATTCACTTACGAAGCCCTTCACCAAGGAGTTGCTTGTCGTACACATCTCGTCCAGGAACAAGCCACCCAAGGTGTCCCTTTTCGATGGGAAGTCCGACCCAAAGGACCACCTTGACGCGTTTACAGCGAGCATGAGCTTCCGGGATAACTCGGACGCAGCCCAGTGCCGAGCTTTCCCGACCACCCTCATTCATGCAGGTCGGCACTGGTTCCGGGGATTAGCGCCACACTCTATCTCGACCTTTGACGAGTTGGCCACCCAATTCCTCGGACACTTCATCTGCAACAGGCGACAGAAAAGAACAGTCGACCAATTATTACCCATAAAGAGCGGGGACAAACAATCCTTTAAGGTATATGTCACTGGCTTCTACAACGCTGTAACACTTTAGAATGCGATTAGTGTTAATTAAGCGATAATACGGGTTTTAAGTAAAAAGTAAACCAAATAGTTTTCACATATTGTTCATATCAGAAAATTGCATTCTAATACCGCTGATTCATTATCTATTTGTTGTATTTATCGGTACTATTAACCAGTGTCTGTTTAGTAATACATATTACAGGTATCCGCGACAAAATACTGGAAATACATTCAAAAGCACGGATATATCATTTGAGAGCCGACACTACAACCAGAACCGCAAACTGACCGATACTTCATGAGTTTCTTTTTGCAACAAGTTTGTGTATACACTTTTTATCTAAATGGTCCAACACAAACAAGTGTGTACACATGACTTTTAGGCACATGTGGATATGAAGTAATGTCCATTCAATGCTAAAGATTATGCGTTGATTTAAAGATTCAAAATTCCCTCCAATAATAAGTGCAAAACAAAATCAAATAGACAAATCAATATGGACCATAATGGGGGCAGCCATGAATCAAGTCACAAATGGACATGAAGTAATGAGCATTCAATGCTAAAGATTTTGTGTTGATTTAAAAATTCGAATTTCCCTCCAAGCACTGGGTGCAAACCAGGTCAAAACAGAGAAAATAAACTGGACCAAAGTGATGTGGGGGAGAACAAATACCAACACACCAAGCACGAGACCCCGCCCTCGGAATTTGGCCTAGCAATTTAGCTTTCTGGCCGAGCTGGCCGGCCCCCTGCCTCCTGTGGTCCCCATTCTCTCACACTCCATCCCCTTCTGCCACGTAGCCCTATTTTTATTGTTTATTTTCTTTTCTTTTGTGCCTATATATAGCAGGCAGTGGGCAAGGATTCAAGGGTCTCACTTTGTCCAATTTTGCCACTCTTTTGTCTTAGATTGTCCAAGTTTTCTTTTCTTTTTTCTTGTAAATAGCTTAGTCCCCTTGAGTTCGTAACCTTCTCTTGATCTTTCAACCTCTTCATTGAGCTTGAAAGTTTAAGGGTTGGTTATTGATCTCAAGGGTTGTATCATTCTTGAAAATTAAAAAAGTTCTCTTTTTGTGCCTTCATTGACCATAAGTTCTTTGCCATCACTTGATCTTGCAACTTCTTAATTGAGCTTGCAAGTTTAAGTCTAGGTTATTGAGTCCATGTCTTGTATTTTGATCTTTGGTTCCTAGTATTTATATTCTTGCAATTTACATTCTTGTTTTACTTACTTGCACTTTCATTCCATGCAATTTACTTACATGTATTGTTTTCTTTTCTTCTCTTTGTTTCTCTTTTCTTTTGCTCTTTTTGGTTCGTTTTTGAGATGGTTGTGAATATGTGTTGTTAGGATAGAAACCGATATTGTAAGTTAAGGTTGCTTTGCTCATTTCCTTTTCCCGTATATTCCATTGAACTCCGTCCAAACGTTACGCAAGCGCTCCGTTAGGCACCCTACCCTACCAAGGTAACGGTGATTCCTAACCGCGACCGGTTGCGTTCGATTTGGCCGGAGGCGAAAGCAAGAGACAAGGACGGACGGACAAGGGCCAATAAGCCGGATTTCTAATACCGTGCTTAAATGCCCTAATCCACGTTGTTGCCAATTGCTCTAGTTTCAATCGTTAAGTTCGGCTCAAAGGTTTTAGTGCTGATTTCCTTAGCTTACACATTGTATCTTTTCCTAACAAGCTTTACACTTTTCATATAACACATAGGTTAGATAAGAACAATTCCGCCCACGCGCATTAACTCGTTACGAGAAGAAACATAAATGCTCCGTCTCTTTGTAGATGGACCCGTGCTCATCGCGGCTAGCTGCAAAGCGACACCGTCCTGATCGCAGTTAAACTTTAGAACTCATAAAATTCGACACGCAAAAAGCGTGCGATCAAATGGCGCCGTTGCCAGGGAGATGGTAACGTCTTTATTCTTGTTATTTCGGGTTAATCTTGTGAATATCCATCTAACACTTTTCTTAAAAACAACATAAAATTTGAAAAATTTCAAAAACCAAAACCAAAAAAATAACAAACTAACATCTTTTGCTCTTTGGATTTCTTACCTGCTAGCACTCCGGATCTTAGCAGAAAAGATAAACAATACCAGTAAGATACTAATGGAACAATGGGATCACAGAAGAAGTTTGGAGCCCAAACTCAAAACGAAGACCGGCGACACCCTTGCTAAATCCGAGCTCGCCGGCCCATGCTTCCCCAATTGCTCCAAATTTTTGTTCTTTTCTCCAGTGTTCTATTTTTGTCCTATTTTTATTGTTTGTTTTTTATAATGTTTAGTGTGCAGGTATTTGGGCATTCGTATCGCTTTTCCGCACTAATATCTGTTTTCCGACATTTGTTGATTTTTGCGGAATTGTGAACGGCGATTGTTGGGAGAAAAGTGTACATTCAAGGTTGAGGTGATTGCGAAGTACAGTACCAAAGATCCAGGTAGTTTGACCCGCGCAAGCGAACTTTTCAAGCTTACCGGATTTGATTCAAGGGGGTTTCTTAACCCAAAAAACTTAACAGTAGGTGCTTTATTAACACCTTCTTCTCAAATCCGACGCATCCACTATAATATCTTTGCAGGATTCTTTACAAGTTCACTAGCAAACGCTAAACTTTACTAACCCGTATTTGTTGCAGTGCTGTGCTTAACATAAAAAAAAGATTTTTTGAAATTTGGAACAAATTTTTTCATTAAATTGCGCATTGCATACATTAATACGGACTTAAGGGCAAGCGAACCCCACAACATATGGTAAAGGATTTTATCACCTTTTCCGTGGCCCACAAATCACGAACTTGAGCATAACGTTTTACCCGCACAAATTTTAAAAGAAACTAGACTTTAAGCCTTAAGGACTTCGCTTTCATTAGGAGAGGTTAATTGTGTTTAGAACACCGCTTAACGGTATATTGTTTACGGGGTGTCTAGGAAAGTGTTAAAGACGAAACCGCCAAAGAGAAAGGGTTATTTAATTAAGGACCTTCGCGAAAGCGTCGGAAAACCTCCCCTTATCTCTGCACTTACCTAGCCTCGTGATCAGTGTATTTTGAGCCCGTTTCTCGACACAGTTTTACTTCGACAATCAAGTTCTTGAGCAGGTCTAGTTGACCTAGGTGAACCCTAGACCGATTAGGTGCGTTGTATTTTTTTGTGTCGTGATTGTTTTTGCCCAGATTCGTTTTGTGTGTATATTTCATTCTTTTATTAATAACTAACTTAAAAAATATATATAAAAAAACAAATTCTTTTCTTCTCCCTTTCTCTCTTCATATCATGGGCACTCCACCTCGGAAAACTCTTGCCGAACTTTGGTGGCCACAACCAGACATTACTTCCTACGGTTCTTACTTTGGCCGAATTTCGAATGACGCCTCCATGCCCAAAATTTCTTTGAAAGATCGGATAGACGCGTATAGGACTACTAATTAGACTCCGCAATCCACTTTGTATCAACCGTTTCAACCTTCACCACCTTCTTACGTTGATACCCCTTTTGAGAGTCCAGTTGTAACTCCAAAACCTATGTCTCTTGCTAAACGTATTGAACAACCTCGTAACGGATCTTTCACTCCTTTCACCATTGCAAATTTTTGGGATCAACAATTCCAGTCACCTTCTTATCAAAATGTTGATCCTGCTCCTGTCTAGCCATTCAATTCCTACCAATCTTACACGACTTTTGCACCTTCTTTAGACATAGCTCTGAACAGTCTTTTGGGGGTTTCCAGTATCCAAACGAATTTGAATCTTTTATTGAAACCCCTTCACAACCCATGTATAGTCTAGAACAGTCGTTAGAAGACTTCCGGGTAGCGTCGTACTAAAGATACTAGATTTGAATGCGTCTATAGCCACCCTCATACAACCTACTGACCCGGTAGCTAGTTTTCAACTAGCTCCAAATTTTCCAATGTATGATGAGGCGGTAGGACATGTTGAGAATTTGAGTAGTGAGAGTGAGCTATACACCCTTCCAAATCAAACCTGCCCATCCCAAATTGAATCGCACAACTCAAGTTTTAAATATCTATCAAGTGTCCCAAATGATTTACCGATTGAAGATAGAATGTTTAATGAGTTATGCGACTTTGTAGTATTTGATTTGCCCGATTGTGAAGGGTCCATGTTAAGTGAAACCACACCAAATCCTTTTGACCTCTGCACCTCCATCTTAGAACAAAAATCGATTGAAATCCATGCTTTTGATGAGGTGTCTGAGAATATTGATTTTCACTTGATCAAGGATATTGACGCTGGGAATATTTTGGATGATGAACCAGCAATTGTGGATGAGTTTTTCACTCCAATTCTTCATCCTGAGTCATTAACTGTTTTTCCCGAACTTCATATGCGTCTTGATTTTGATGATAAATGCATGGATAAGCTGAATTTTGAGGAGAATTTTGAGGATAGCTTTGATGATGAACCAGTTTTAGTTGATGAGTCGGGTTTTCCAATTCATCCTGTCCCTTTCACTGACTGTGTACACCCTCCTGAACCTTTAACTGTTACCCTTCCTCAATCACTTCCCTCCATTCTTTCCATTGTTCTGACCTTGCAGGAAACCGTATCATTTACTTTTACTATGTCTGGTTTACCAAGTTCGTTGTGTCCATGTTTTCTCACGAATCTTGAGGGATTTGATCCCATTTCTCGATGGGTTAATAGATTAGTACAATCGCTTTTTACACATCGGTCATCATAAATTGTGCTAATTTATTTACTCCATTTTCGGCCTCAAGTTCGTATTCCACTTCTTTCTCCCTTCCGCCATTCTTCTCCTCTACCGGGACCGTATACCACTTCTATTCGCATATGGTCTCGCGTATTCTCCATTTCTTTCCTCTCCACATTCTTTCACCAACCCGGGCCTTATCCCGATAAAAATTTTGAATGGTTGGTGCTCACTTTCGGCCTGTGTAAGGCCTTGTATAAATTCATACTGTTCTCTCCCCATAACTCTGAACTTTAACGCTTAACAGTGGAAACACTGTTTCACTTAAGTTTGGGGGGACCTTTTTGTGTATATATTTTTGGTTTTCTTTTTTGTATAAATCTTTTAGGGAACACCGGCAATTTTGATCCTCTTGGTGTAGCCTGACAGTGAGGGCACTGTCAAGTTTAAGTTTGGGGGTGTGCTCAGTAAGCTCTCTTCCTTCGCATTCATTTGTATATTTGTCATTTGCATAGTTAGTAAAACCCATAAAAATTGAAAATTTTCTAAAAAATATAAAAACTTTGTCGTCAAGTTAGCTAATAAGGTAACTTAGATTTTTATTCCGAAAGTTGAGTTGATATGTTAGAAATAACTAAATCCTAGGCATAGAAATTGAAAACCCTAAAAATAACCCTTTTTCTATTAAACTTTTGAAAGTATACTTCCTTACAGTTTTTTTGAGAAATAGGTAATCTTGAGTTCAGTTCTTGAGTTAAGTCGAGATGAAGGGAAAGTATTGAAGCTTTACTGAAGGATAAGTCTGAAAAATAGTTTCTATTCTTAAGTTCAAATTTAGAAAGTATATACCCTACAAACTGCACATACACGCACCTTAAAACTTGGATAGTAGAGGATACTTAGAAATACCCTTGCCTGAAAACCTAGTATGATAGAAAAAACGGTATTTAAAGCTAAACACCAAAAGAGCATCAGTGAAAAATATATCCGGTCTTGAAAAAGAAAAAAAATATATAAAAAAAAAGTCAAGACCTGGAAACTGCTATTTATGCTTTAAGCCCACTCATTCAGTAATCGGCTGTTAGTGCCTCAAGAAATATTAATAGTCGCATGAAAAGTGTGTGAGCAATACCGTCCATCATTAAATGAAAAGAAGTAGTATTAGGTATTAGGGCAAGGGTACTATAGCTTGAATTGAATTCTTGAGTATAGGGGTGCAAATTTACACACACATAGGGGTATACAATCAATGTTTGGATAAAAGATGGAAATAAAGAATAAGACTTATGATTTCTGTAAAGTTGATAAAAATCCCTGATTTATGACCGTACTTTTAGAAGGAAAACTCAGAAGATACCTGTAGGGATGCTAGGCACACGCACAAGGGTCTACGAGGCATCAACCATGCCCGATTTAAAATTTAACCGTGCCGAACAACCCAAAGCCGGATCTTTAAACTAGAGTTTAGGCGAAAACAAGCATGTTAAACATTTTAACACTAAGTGAGAGGGATTACAACCTTTGTAGATTCGGTCCTTCACTTCTTAAGCTCCGTGTTGAGGTCCCTTCGCTGCGATCATCGTGTTCCGGACTCTCGAGAGGCTCCACGAAGAGAAAGATGCAAGCTTGCTTCCGATCTTCGATAACAAAGATGATTTACCTTGAAGTTTCATTAACACAAGCTCTCACTCACTAAATGAAATGAACACTCTCATCTAAAGGGCAAGGGTAGATGAGGATGATGAAGTAGGATTTTTGCTCTCATTTGTTTTCTTATTCTCACTCATTTTTTCATCACAAAATCAAAAGCAAGAAAGCTTTTCATGAAGAACTCAAGCAAGAAGAAGATGAATAATGAATTAAAACCTTTTGTGATGAATAATAAAAAGATGATAATGATTAATAATGCAACCATGGTTAACTAAACCTTTGTAAAGATTTAACTAGGGCTAGGGTTTGGGTTGGGTTAAAGCATGAGTCACCTGAAAATATCTTTGCAAAAACAAAAAGGAAACCTTCTAGAAGTATCAAGAAGGAACCAACCCAAAACAAAACTTAACCTTGTTTAATCTCCACTAATCATGTTGCATTAGTTATCATATCATGTTACAATATTATATATCATATATATAATATTTATTGTAACAAAATAAAATAATACAATTAACATATATCGCATATATATCAATGTATTACCCGGGTGAGAAAAAGAATCTTTTAGTGAGCTAATATTAGTTAATGTAATTTAATATATCATATATATAAATATACATTAAATCATCGAATCAACACTTGATCCGACGATCCGGCTATATCGCATATAACCGACTAATATATCATTTACCGATTCATCGAATCAACACTTGATCCGATGATCCGGCTGATATCAAATATCGCGAGAATATAATACGGTATCTCATATCGCATTATCCTCGGTCCTGCACATATAACATATGTGCTCCAACTCCGTTTTGCCTGAGTCAAGAAACCTCTGTGTAGGACTCTAAAGAATTGTTAATACGCCGGCAGTAGGTGATGATCGTATCAAACACCCACAAGCTGTAAGCGGTCAGCTAAACGTAACAGCCACCCAGGTATTGAGCGATCAGAAGATCAACAAGCAAGCCTGTACATTCTCCTGCTAATCCAATCAGTAACACACCCATACAGTCCGGTCTCGTCGTCTGATATGTCACATATCTCGCCTAGGCGTGGTAAACGTCAGACCCTAGTAGCTTGATAAGTCGTGTCGATTTGAGGTCTATAACAGTTCGAGAAACTACTGATAACACTTACCAGTAAATCTCAGCAACCATGGCCAGGAATTTCCAGTTATAGCCAATCGAACACAGCGCAACATCAACTCCCTATACCGAGAGAGACGAATCCCCTCCTATCGCTCATTGTCTCCATGTGATTCGGGACTGTACCCAAAATCCACCTTTTTGCACGCCCTCTTAGACGTGGTATGATGGAAATCAAAGCACAGTGGGAATCACAGAAGACTCTATGACGATCTCCGGTCAACAGACTACTCTGTACCAGTGTCACCGGAGAACTTCCATCTGACGTGAGGTATAATACCATCTGGGAGTTCTCGGCGAGTCCGTCCAGTGTACCCAGTCTCCACTGAGCACCCGTACACCATCCTTGATGTCAAACACCGATGGATATGGGATCATCCATCGCCCATCATATGGGTCAAGATGCGTATACGCTAGTCTACTCTAGTGCATCGATGCCCTGTCTCGATACACCCTCGACTACGAACAGTTATAGGATGTACTCGTCGACTACCGTGGCCCCACTAGTATGATCTCATCATAGTCCCAGTAGTCGAGTACATATCCTAAGGGCTTTATCAACATGTAACATAGAGACAACCAGAGTACATGTTAAAATAAAGTACAACCAGGTAGCGTACTATCATGTCGAGCAAGAAAGTCCTCCCTATATAGGTCCAATCATCCATTACAATATATATCGTATGTACAGTAACGGCCTCTAGGGCATACATATAACTAACAATCTCCCACTTGCACTAGGGCCATCTGTTGTGGTATCACATACCCAACAATTAGCTGTGGTTGAAGTATCTCATACTCAACCATCCCATAAAAGTCTCTACTAGAAAAAAGGCCTTTGTGAGTGGATCCGCGCTGTTGTCCTCTGTGTCTACTCTCCTAACCTCGATCTCCCTGGAGATCAACCATCTCTATGATTAGGTGATACTGCCTAAGAATTATATCTGGATTTCTGATGGGACGGGGGGTTCCTTGGCAAAAGCCACAACTCCATTGTCACACAATGGTAGGAACGAAGTTCATCTCATGTACTTATATCTATCCAGACTTCCTCTTTGGTAGCATCCTTGGTAACGATGTATCTTGCCTTTAATCGTCTAGTAAGTCATGTTATCTAGCTTGGAACTCTTCCAACATTCCGTCCCTCCACTGAGGGTAAAGACAATGCCTGCGACTGACATTCAGTCGTCCTTATCACTCTGGAACCTTTCCAGTGATTCTCCCCAGGATCGATTGATACCATCTCACTATAACTAGTGAGAATCCTAACATCCATTTAAATCTATCTCATAGATATAAAACCTAGGATTTAGGAGGTATCACCTTGATCCTATATGGAGAATCCTTGTGATAAGCGGAGATTGACCGAGCGTAGCATAGGAAACTCCTTCCCTATCAAGAGTATGTCATCCACATACTATACGAGGATCACCACCATACTCCCTACTACCTTTTTGTATATACAAGGTTCATCTACCATTTTGATGAAGTCAAACTCTTTGACTATCACATCAAAATAGATGTTCCAACTCCGCGATGCCTGATTTATCACAGAAAACATCTTGCTCACGTTTCCGCTGCTCCTACTGTCTACGAAGACCTCTGGCTGTGTACTTATAGACGCTCTCTTCCAAATCATCATTTAGAAAAGCAGTCATGACACCCAACCGCTAGATATCGTAGTCATGTTATGTAGCCGTGGCAAGTAAGATCTGGATGGACTTAAGCATAGCTTTGAAAGTCTCAACTTTTCTATGTACACCAAGTAATCTTCTCAAGATATACTTGCTCTTGATGGGGATTTAACCCTTCAGATAAAGCAACCAAAGTCCATACTTTGTTGGTGTATAAGAATTCCATCTCAGATCGCTAAGCATCCAGCCATTCTTACAGATTCCCACTCCTGATGGCCAGCTCAAAACTAGTTGGGTCATCATCTCATGATGCAATCCTCGCTCTCACTTTCATAGAGAAACCGAAGTATCTCTTAGGTGGGTGAGGAACCCTACTAGATCGGCTGAGAGGCTGAGGTTCGTTGGTTACTATTGAATCCTTTGGTTCTATCAAATCATCTGCTGTAGTTTGTTTAGCTGGAACTCCTTCCAGTTCTACCTCATGACCACTAATTTTTCTACAAGAAATTCCCTTTCACAAAGGTGGCATGTTGAGAAACAAAACATCTTTTGTTCCTCGGTTAGGTAGAAGACATTCCCAGGGTGTATGCTTGGGATATCCAACAAACTTCCACAGATCTGACTTTGCCTCGAGCTTGTCCGGATTTTGCTTTTTAGACATAGGCCGGACAACCCCAAATCTTAACAAAATTAAGATATGGGCTCTTCCCTTTCTATATCACATATGAAATGGTAGGCAACTGATTTGATTGGAACCCTATTCAATAGGTATGCAGCTTCTCAAGTGCATAACTCCCAAAAGGAAATAGGAAGCTCAGTAGTACTCATCATAGAGCTCACCATATCTAATAGGGTGTGATTGCTCCGCTCCGATACACCTACGTGTTGTGGTGTATACGGAGGAGTAATGCTGAGAGAGAATCTCATTCTCCTTTAGAATAGTCCAGGATTTCCGTGCTCAAGTATTCTCCTCCTTGATCTCATCAAAGGACATAATACTTATACCCGTTTTTGGTTCTCTACTTCTTACTTATATTCTATGAATATCTCAAAAGCTTCGGACTTGTGTTTCAACAGGAACATATGTCTGAATCTTGAGAGATCATCAGTGAATATAATAACGTACAAAGAACCGGTCCTGGCATGTATAGACAGGGGACTTTCATACATCAGCATGTATCAATCCCAAGAGTTTACTAACTCTTTCTCTGTTTCCAATAAACAGAGCTGTGGTCATCTTATCTTTGTGACATGACCGGCAAGTTTCACAAGATATAAATTCAAACAAATTTAAACATGCATCTTAATGTAACTTAAGCTAGTCGGGTCACATTGATATGACCTAGTCTACAATACCTTAAGAAGGATTCGTTCATTTCTGAACTCTTCCTCTTGTGTGTATTTTGTATACTAAGAACTGTGGTTTGATTTAGAACGTCAATGCATTTAGATAACGTGCCTGAACCGATCAACTCTTGATATAGGAAATGTTCAAAACATTATCCAACAATACAAAATTATATCCTTTCTTTACTAATAAAGAGACTAATATGATGTTGTATATCAGGTTCGGTAGCTAATAACATTCATTCAGAATCAATGTATTCTGATAATACAGGGTGATAACTACCAACAGACTTGGCTGCAACACTTGCACCGTTTCTATCTCATGAAATTTATTACCCGTTCTCAGTTCTCTACCTATCTGTAGCCCATGTAACAAATTACATATGTGGGATCCTGATCCGGTATCAAATACCCAGGATGTAAAGGATACTGAGAAACAGTTCTCGGTAATGAACACACCCGAAGATGATGCATCAGTATGCACTTTCTTCGTTTGGGCGGCACGGGAAATCTGGTATTCCCCAATTTCCTGCTCTGTCTTATAACAATTATAAGTTGGAGTGGGACCAACGTTCCCCAGCTCAGTATAACAAGCGGGTTCGGTCAATACATCCGTATTATTATCTTGATTAAGGCGTGACATAGTCGTAACCAGGAGAGAGAGAGAGAAGAAAACACTCAGCGTGCGCTTTTACAAGATTAGATTGGTTATCAATTTATCTAATCAGGATGTCTCCCACTGTTTTAGTCAAATCTTCCTTCAAACCCTAAAAGGAAAGACTAGCTGGGATTAATTACACCCTACAAGTTCGCCAATCTTTCAGCCAGGCCAGTGCCCGTATTTTGAGGGAGGTTCCCCGTGCTTTCGCACGGACCTAATTAAAGTAAACTTCATTTTCCCAGGGGCGTAACCCCGTTGACACGTTTCTAGACACCTACTTGATCGGCTAATTATAATGTGTAAAACTCTCTCAGGAGTAACTCTTACTCGCAGCGGGTATCGGGATCCAACTATCTCATAGAAGGTATGCAATCTCATTGCAAATTTCAACACTTGAAATTCCCAATAATATTTTACCCCTAGCGTCCTATGACCTTGACGAAGGCCAACAAACCATTGTCCGCTAGTCAAGTTCAACCCGTCATTTCCCGATTGAATTAAACCCACCCGCACGACCCTTGACGCAGGCCAACAGAGTCGCATGACTACCCTAACTCAATCGCATCATATGCTTTTATACAGATAAGCATAAATAGCTACCGAACACTACGCCTTGACGCAGGCCAACAAACGTAGCACGAATACTATGAAATACTTATCTGAAATGACAGAGGGCTACGACAGGTTTTTAAGAAAACCCTTTGCGTAATAAACTTGTTATCGTTGTAGAATCGAGTGATTTTAAATGGAGTGTTTTTGAGGCTTTTCTAGTTTTGCTAAAGAGGTCACTCCCGATAAAAGGATCGTCTGCTCTTTCCTCATCGAATAAGGTGCAGGATATTTCACAAATATCGCTGTGCAAAGCAAGAACTATAGAAGCAATCAAAAGACAGACCGAGTTTGTAGCATCTGCTAGTTTCACTAAAGAGGTCACTCCCGGTGAAGGGATCTCAGCTTTTTCCTTATCGAATAAGGTGCTGGATGTTCTACAAGGAACACCGCTATGCAAAACAAGAACTAGAGCCACCAGTTTTTAAACAAGTTTCTACAACAACTTTAGGTTTCTTTTAGTTTCATTAATCTCATTAATGAAGTCCCATTTTAATATGCTTCACAAGAATCATCATTTGAAACGAAATCTGCAATATAACATATATCTCATATATATAATATAAACATTCGTCTCAGGCAGTAATATGATCTCATCACAGAACATGGCAGCAGAAGAACATATATGAAATATTGGATATACTAGGAGGTCCGTGTTTTTAATACGAGCCTGTATAAAACACGGATTCCACGGTCGCGATGAATAGCCAAACCGACATCCCTAGACCCCTACGAGAGCGACAAGTAACACTGCCAATTCTAGGGTTAGGATACCCGGTCTCGACTCCTCGAGATAGTCTCCCACTGGACCCTAGAACCCGGTTACTTGTGTTCCCCGCCTTGGATCTACCTAATGCGGAAAAGTAAATAATATACAATGGTGACATCATCCTCAGCCTGGAAGTGCCCCAATAAAAGAATATTACATATAATGAATTTTACATGAATGAAAAAGAAAATAACTCTCATCTCACATAAAACCCCCGGCTATTCAAAGCACGACGATCCAATATAACATAGCACAACAACACATAATATCTCATATCATCAACGTAAGCAAGTATGCGCATCCCGATTGTCGTTGATGTATAGCAACGAAGCCGGCGATACACCACATACTACGCTTACGATCACGAAAAAGAAAGTGTAAAACTACAATAGTTGGAATCCGCAACCTCCTTAGACATCGCATGCCTAACCAAATGAATTCCTTAGACATCGCATGCCTAACAATTATAAACCCCGCATTTTAGTCTCATTATCGAAAACTCTTTTCAATATCAAGTCGGGCAATTCAACAAGATTCCCGACATCTTGATCGAATGCTCATCCCAAACTTTAGTAGACGGCCGCACCCCTGGATGCCGTTGACGAAGTGCACTAAAGCGGAACAACGCTGCCGCGAGCACCCAAACGGATGCTTTTGGCGATGGGGTTCTCCTACAGTCACTTGGTCGGGGCTATGAGGCTTGGCTGTCTATTAAGTTTACCCGGCGAGTATCCGCGTACGCTACATGATTGCGACGGACTTTTGATCGCATCAAAATCCCGTAGCAACCGATTATCTGAGACTGAACTGCTAGATTTATAACATTCAAATTAGTTATCTCATAACTACTTGTGGATTCTAAATATTGTATCACATTCTAGACAAATAGACAGTGTTAAACTTTCCGATCGAATAATCATACACCCAAGTTTTCCCAAATAGTTCTCAACACTTGAAATTAGTTTAAAAAACATCCATCACATGCCACAGTACAAATGGTCCAGCCGTAGAAGGGTCAAGCCAACGCCTCACATGTGGCACGCCGTACTGCACCAAACCCTAAGGTTTAGAGGCAGTTCAAGACGGTCACATAATCGAGTTAAGGTTTGTTGTCTTCTAGAGGGTCTACCGTGTTACTTGCACGACTTAGAACGTTCTTAAACAACGGAAAAATCCAACACTTGGAAATTTTCCGGTAGGGGAAAAAGTGAGTTAGTGATATCCGTTCGAACTATTTAACAGTTTCTAAAATTATCCGGGAAAAGTTAAACGAAGTTAAATTATCCGATCGAATCAACGAGTCTCCAATACAACCCAGAAAACAGAACACTTTAGTAAAAATTAAAAATTCCCAGAAACATGCAGAGACACCTACGGATGTCACTGTATAAAATTGAGTGCCTAATCTTCACATACGGCTGCGGAACCGCCGCCAAATGCATGTTGTGGTCACGGTTTCGCGGCGCATTTATTGAATTAGGTGGTTGTATTTTACAGTAATTCCTATATTTCCCTGCTGAATTTTCTGAGCATTTTTAATATAAAAAAATCAATAGTTTTGAAAAATTTCTAGAAACTAGGGTTAAATGGGGTTTCGGGGTTCGATCGGACTTCAAACTTCGTCTAGACTTCGCCTAAAGCTCTAGCTTGGCTCTGATACCACTGTAGGGATGCTAGACACATGCACAATGGTCTACGAGGTATCAACCATGCCCGATTTAAAATTTTGCCCTGCCGAACAACCCAAAGCCGGATATTTAAACTAGAGTTTAGGCGAAAACAAGCATGTTAAACATTTTAACACTAAGTGAGAGGGATTACAACCTTTGTAGATCCGGTCCTTCACTTCTTAAGCTCTGTGTTGAGGCTGCGATCATCGTGTTCCGGACTCTCGAGAGGCTCCACGAAGAGAAAGATGCAAGCATGCTTCCGATCTTCGATAACAAAGATGATCTACCTTGAAGTTTCATTAACACAAGCTCTCACTCACTAAATGAAGTGAACACTCTCATCTAAAGGGCAAGGATAGATGAGGATGATGAAGTAAGATTTTTGCTCTCATTTGTTTTCTTATTCTCACTCATTTTTTCATCACAAAATCAAAAGCAAGAAAGCTTTTCATGAAGAACTCAAGCAAGAAGAAGATGAATAATGAATTAAAACCTTTTGTGATGAATAATAAAAAGATGATAATGATTAATAATGCAACCATGGTTAACTAAACCTTTGTAGATATTTAACTAGGGCTAGGGTTTGGGTTGGGTTAAAGCATGAGTCACTTGAAAATATCTTTGCAAAAACAAAAAGGAAACCTTCTAGAAGTATCAAGAAAGAACTAACCCAAAACAAACCTTAACCTTGTTTAATCTCCACTACTCATGTTGCATTAGTTATCATATCATGTTACAATATTATATATCACATATATAATATTTATTGTAACAAAATAAAATAATACAATTAACATATATCGCATATATATCAATGTATTACCCGAGTGAGAAAAAGAATCTTTTAGTGAGCTAATATTAGTTAATGTAATTTAATATATCATATATATAATTATACATTAAATCATCGAATCAACACTTGATCCGACGATCCGGCTATATCGCATATAACCGACTAATATATCATTTACCGATTCATCGAATCAACACTTGATCCGATGATCCGGCTGATATCAAATATCGCGAGAATATAATACGGTATCTTATATCGCATTATCCTCGGTCCTGCACATATCACATATGTGCTCCTACTCCATTTTGCCTGAGTCAAGAAACCTCTGTGTAGGACTCTAAAGAATCGTCAATACGCCGGCAGTAGGTGATGATCATATCAAACACCCACAAGCTGCAAGCGGTCAGCTAAACGTAACAGCCACCCAGGTATTGAGCGATCAGAAGATCAACAAGCAAGCCTGTACATTCTCCTACGAATCCAATCAGTAACACTCCCGTACAGTCCGGTCTCGTCGTCTGATATGTCGCATATCTCGCCTAGGGGTGGTAAACGTCAGACCCCAGTAGCTTGATAAGTCGTGTCGATTTGAGGTCTATAACAGTTCGAGAAACTACTGATAACACTTACCAGTAAATCTCAGCAACCCTGGCCAGGGATTTCTAGTTATAGCCAATCGAACACAGCGCAACATCAACTCTCTATACCGAGAGAGACGAATCCCCTCCTATCGCTCATTGTCTCCATATGATTCGGGACTGTACCCAAAAGCCAACTTTTTGCATGCCCTTTTGGACGTGCTATCATGGAAATCAAAGCACAGTAGGAATCAGAGAAGACTCTATGACGATCTCGGGTCAACAGACTACTCTGTACCAGTGTCACCGGAGAACTGCCATCTGACGTGAGGTATAATACCATCTGGGAGTTCTCGGCGAGTCCGTCCAGTGTAACCAGTCTCCACTGAGCACCCATACACCATCCTTGATGTCAAACACTGATGGATATGGCATCATCCATCGCCTATCATATGGGTCAAGATGCGTATACGCTAGTCTACTCTGGTGCATCAATGCCCTGTCTCGATACACCCTCGACTAGGAACAGTTATAGGATGTACTCGTCGACTACCGTGGCCCCACTAGTATGATCTTATCATAGTCCCAGTAGTCGAGTACATATCCTAAGGGCTTTATCAACATGTAACACAGAGACAACCAGAGTACATGTTAAGAAAAAGTACAACCAGATAGCGTACTATCATGTCGAGCAAGAAAGTCCTCCCTATATATGTCCAAGCATCCATTACAATATACATCGTATGTACAGTAATGGCCTCTAGGCCATACATATAACTAACAATACCAACATCTTTCTAAAACTTTTTTTTGGAATGTATAGGAACTGGTGTTAAATAGATTAGAGACGTGAAACATAAGGGTTGGATATTTATAACTTAGGATGATAGAATCTCTAACGTAGATACTAAACTATAGGAGTAGAATCGATGTTAACTTATAAAACGAGCTTGACGTGATTTTGTGGGTGGAATCCGCTAAAAACCCTCAAGAGACAACACTCCTCCTACTAGGGACACCTAGAGGTTTATCGGCTTGTTGCACGAGCTCAGTGCAATCGCGTTCCCTACGAAAGTGAGGTCAGGATTCTTTTCGTTTTGCTCAGGATGAGCAAAAGATAAGTTTGAGGGTATTTGTTCATATCAGAAAACTGCATTCTAATACAGCTCATTCATTATCTATTTGTTGTATTTATCGGTACTATTAACCAGTGTCTGCTCAGTAATACAGATTACAGGTATCCGTGACAAAATACTGGAAATACATTCAAATGCACGGATATATCATTTGAGAGCCGACACTGCAACCAGAACCGCAAACCGACCGAAACTTCATGAGTTTCTTTTTGCAACATGTTTGTGTACACACTTTTTTATCTAAATGGTCCAACACAAACAAGTGTGTACATAATACTTTTAGGCACATGTGGATATGAAGTAATGTGCATTCAATGCTAAAGATTATGTGTTGATTTAAAGATTCAAAATTCCTTCCAATAATAAGTGCAAAATAAAATCAAATAGACAAATCAACATGGACCATAATGGGGGCAGCCATGAATCAAGTCACAAATGGACATGAAGTAATGAGCATTCAATGCTAAAGATTTTGTGTTGATTTAAAAATTGGAATTTCCTTCCAAGCACTGGGTGCAAACTAGGTCAAAACAGAGAAAATAAACTGGACCAAAGTGATGCGGGGGAGAAAAAATACCAACACACTGTTAGTGTATATGCCCTACAGGACATTACTGTATCATACTAGTTTGTATATTACTTAATGGAAGCTTGGGATATTCACCTTGTGCAAGAAATGAAGTGAACACTCACTAAATGAAGTGAACACTCTCATCTAAAGGGCAAGGATAGATGAGGATGATGAAGTAAGATTTTTTCTCTCATTTGTTTTCTTATTCTCACTCATTTTTTCATCACAAAATCAAAAGCAAGAAAGCTTTTCATGAAGAACTCAAGCAAGAAGAAGATGAATAATGAATTAAAACCTTTTGTGATGAATAATAAAAAGATGATAATGATTAATAATGCAACCATGGTTAACTAAACCTTTGTAGATATTTAACTAGGGCTAGGGTTTGGGTTGGGTTAAAGCATGAGTCACTTGAAAATATCTTTGCAAAAACAAAAAGGAAACCTTCTAGAAGTATCAAGAAGGAACTAACCCAAAACAAACCTTAACCTTGTTTAATCTCCACTAATCATGTTGCATTAGTTATCATATCATGTTACAATATTATATATCACATATATAATATTTATTGTAACAAAATAAAATAATACAATTAACATATATCGCATATATATCAATGTATTACCCGAGTGAGAAAAAGAATCTTTTAGTGAGCTAATATTAGTTAATGTAATTTAATATATCATATATATAATTATACATTAAATCATCGAATCAACACTTGATCCGACGATCCGGCTATATCGCATATAACCGACTAATATATCATTTACCGATTCATCGAATCAACACTTGATCCGATGATCCGGTTGATATCAAATATCGCGAGAATATAATACGGTATCTTATATCGCATTATCCTCGGTCCTGCATATATCACATATGTGCTCCTACTCCGTTTTGCCTGAGTCAAGAAACCTCTGTGTAGGACTCTAAAGAATCGTCAATACGCCGGCAGTAGGTGATGATCATATCAAACACCCACAAGCTGCAAGCGGTCAGCTAAACGTAACAGCCACCCAGGTATTGAGCGATCAGAAGATCAACAAGCAAGCCTGTACATTCTCCTACGAATCCAATCAGTAACACTCCCGTACAGTCCGGTCTCGTCGTCTGATATGTCGCATATATCGCCTTGGGGTGGTAAACGTCAGACCCCAGTAGCTTGATAAGTCGTGTCGATTTGAGGTCTATAACAGTTCGAGAAACTACTGATAACACTTACCAGTAAATCTCAGCAACCCTGGCCAGGGATTTCCAGTTATAGCCAATCGAACATAGCGCAACATCAACTCTCTATACCGAGAGAGACGAATCCCCTCCTATCGCTCATTGTCTCCATATGATTCGGGACTGTACCCAAAAGCCACCTTTTTGCACGCCCTTTTGGACGTGGTATCATGGAAATCAAAGCACAGTGGGAATCACACAAGACTCTATGACGATCTCGGGTCAACAGACTACTCTGTACCAGTGTCACCGGAGAACTGCCATCTGACGTGAGGTATAATACCATCTGGGAGTTCTCGGCGAGTCCGTCCTGTGTAACCAGTCTCCACTGAGCACCCATACACCATCCTTGATGTCAAACACTGATGGATATGGCATCATCCATCGCCCATCATATGGGTCAAGATGCGTATACGCTAGTCTACTCTGGTGCATCGATGCCCTGTCTCGATACACCCTCGACTAGGAACAGTTATAGGATGTACTCGTCGACTACCGTGGCCCCACTAGTATGATCTTATCATAGTCCCAGTAGTCGAGTACATATCCTAAGGGCTTTATCAACATGTAATATAGAGACAACCAGAGTACATGTTAAGAAAAAGTACAACCAGATAGCGTACTATCATGTCGAGCAAGAAAGTCCTCCCTATATATGTCCAAGCATCCATTACAATATACATCGTATGTACAGTAATGGCCTCTAGGCCATACATATAACTAACAATACCAATATCTTTCTAAAACTTTTTTTTGGAATGTATAGGAACTGGTGTTAAATAGATTAGAGACGTGAAACATAAGGGTTGGATATTTATAACTTAGGATGATAGAATCTCTAACGTAGATACTAAACTATAGGAGTAGAATCGATGTTAACTTATAAAACGAGCTTGACGTGATTTTGTGGGTGGAATCCGCTAAAAACCCTCAAGAGACAACACTCCTCCTACTAGGGACACCTAGAGGTTTATCGGCTTGTTGCACGAGCTCAGTGCAATCGCGTTCCCTACGAAAGTGAGGTCAGGATTCTTTTCGTTTTGCTCAGGATGAGCAAAAGATAAGTTTGGGGGTATTTGTTCATATCAGAAAACTGCATTCTAATACCGCTCATTCATTATCTATTTGTTGTATTTATCGGTACTATTAACCAGTGTCTGCTCAGTAATACAGATTACAGGTATCCGTGACAAAATACTGGAAATACATTCAAAAGCACGGATATATCATTTGAGAGCCGACACTGCAACCAGAACCGCAAACCGACCGAAACTTCATGAGTTTCTTTTTGCAACATGTTTGTGTACACACTTTTTTATCTAAATGGTCCAACACAAACAAGTGTGTACACAATACTTTTAGGCACATGTGGATATGAAGTAATGTGCATTCAATGCTAAAGATTATGTGTTGATTTAAAGATTCAAAATTCCTTCCAATAATAAGTGCAAAATAAAATCAAATAGATAAATCAACATGGACCATAATGGGGGCAGCCATGAATCAAGTCACAAATGGACATGAAGTAATGAGCATTCAATGCTAAAGATTTTGTGTTGATTTAAAAATTCGAATTTCCCTCCAAGCACTGGGTGCAAACCAGGTCAAAACAGAGAAAATAAACTGGACCAAAGTGATGCGGGGGAGAAAAAATACCAACACACTGTTAGTGTATATGCCCTAGAGGACATTACTGTATCATACTAGTTTGTATATTACTTAATGGAAGCTTGGGATATTCACCTTGTATATACAATCTTGCTCAAAATAGTAGTAAGCTACTTGGTTTGTTTCTACTTCAATGTGTACATGTGTTTATTTTAGTATATCGCCTATACACATTAGTGGAGCCCTTAGGATCTTTGCTTGATTACCAGCGTTGTGATGGCAGTCACACTAGTGGGGCTGGATAATCTATAAGCACATCCTTATGCAGGTCCCTGGTCGCAGGACTATCGAGACAGGGCATCGATACTCCGGAGTAGACTAGCGCATGCGCTTCTCATCCCAGTGTGGGAGACGGTCTGTCCCACAGCCGTCGGTACGTCGTACTTGAGAGAGTATGCGGGTGCTCGTTGGGTTACGAGTACACTGGACAGGACTTGTCGGGAACTGACTAGTTGGTATTATGCCTATCGTCGGTTATCAGTTCCCAGGTGACATGAGTACAGCTTAGTCCGCTGACTTGACACTGTCACTTCGCCTCGAGTGTGTCCCACTGTACTTTGATTACTACCCTACCACGGCTCAAAGGAGTCGTGCAAACAGGTGGTAGTTGGGTGCAGTCCCGAAGCACTTGAGGCAGTGACGGTTAGACAGGATTCGTCTCTCCCGGTATTGGGGGTTGACATCGTGCTGTGTCTAGGAGAGCCATTACACGAGTAGTCTCTGGCCAGGGCAAACGAGATATACTGGTAGGCTTCCAATGTTATCTCAGGGTATTTTGGGCTTCACTCCGACACGACTTGTACCGCTATTGGGGGACTGACGTTTACCGCCCCCTAGGCCCGCCATGCGATGTATCAGAAGAACAGACCGGACTGTACGGAGAATGTCACATTCAGGCTCAGTAGGAGTTCAGATGGGTTTCGCCTCGTCAGTCTTCTTGTCGGCATCTACCTGGGGACCGTTACGCACAGCTAGTGCCGCTTGCGGTCTGTGGTTAAACCCACTGCCAGCGTAGTGTCGAGTCTTTAGAGTCCCACATAGAAAGCTATTCGCCTTTAGGCAAAAGAGTAGAGGTCGCATGGTTTTGCGACAGGGTTCGGTCACATCCGTGCATTTGTGCACGTACAGTGTCCGGACAGTTTACACTAGCGGGCTTTGGTTTAAGCCAGATCCTAGTGTACCTTTTAGGATTGGATTTATCCAGTATGCATTCGTGTTCCTCGGAACGCGGATGCGGGTGTGTATGCACAGTTGACGGAGAGACAGAGGCAGAGGATTCTCATTAGGGTTGTTGACCGTTGACAGTTGACCATTGACTTTTTGCTCAACCCTAATGAGAATATGATATGTGATTAACAATAATATTAATTAAGTATTGTGGTGACATGGTTGTTGAGGGGTTGACCTTGTTGACTTGTTGACTTTGTTGACCGGTTGACTAGGTTGGACTAGTTGACCATCATGATGACAATGGCTATCATTTCATGGCAAAGACTTTTTACTTGCTTGTTTCTTTTGTGAGAAATGAGTGCATGAAATGATTTAGCCATTTTGACTTGAACCATTTTACACAATACTTGATTATTATTTTTGTGATGATGGTTATGGATTATGAGAGCCAAGAGAGAAAAGTCTTCTCTCATTCTTTCATGCTCATTCTCTCTCTTGTTCTTGAGCTCTCATCTTCCTCCTCTTGCTCTCCCTCTCTTGACTCTATGGTTCACTTGTCTCATGAGTTGAGAACAAAGAACCATAGATAAAATCCCATATAAACTCTTCTCTACTCACTCTAGTTCACAAGGTTTAGCAAACCGAGTGAACTAGTTTCTTCAAAGTTCGAAGAAGGAGCCAAAGGTTGAAGCTTTCAGGTGGATCTATCTTCGGCGCAAGGAGACGACGGGGAGAGGCCGATTCGGACGACCATCGAGGCTTGAAGACGAAGGAGTTTGAGATAAGAAAGGTATAAACCCCCTAACTGAGTAGTTAACAACTCCTTGTTAGGTTGCTAGTTAGATGTTTAACAAAGATCCGGTTTTGAGTCCATGTTACCACCTCTAAGAAAATTGTTTTTCACCAAATTCCGCATGCCCGAAAGTACCGGGAGAGGTAGCATGGACTTACAGTGGTATCAGAGCCTAGTTAAACTCTATCTAACATGTTAGCAAAGTAGCTAGAAGATCGATCAAAGAAAAGTCACAAAACGAACCCCGTTTTTTTAAAATTTCTGTCGATTTTAAAAGTGCTGGAAATTTTTTTTGAGATACACCAAAAATCGACTCAGGGTTTTCTGAAGAAACTGCAAAAATTTGACCCCCTAACTCGATCAAAGCGCCGCGGTTCCGCGGCGGGAGCTTGCTCCCGCCGCGGAACCGCGGCCGAGTTGACTCGGTCATGGGGTTTCTTCTTTGCAGTTTGCTCATAGGGGTATTTTGGGATTTTTGGAATATATATTTTCTGCCCAGATTTTCCAGAACGAAAATTTTATTTTTGGGGTCCTGAAAATCCGTATTTTTGATCGAACTTCTAAAAGACTTAAGCTGACGGGTTTTTCTGTGATGTGATATTTGTATTGAATGTCTGCTAATCGCTATATGTCGATTAGTGGGGGTTATACAAATCTGTGATCTGTAATGTTATTGGAATGTGTATATGAATTCATTGGATTGTCGCGGGTGAATAGTCGGGGGTTGTGAGACGAGAGTTTTCTTTTCTTTCAATTCATGTAAACTTGTAAATTGATATAATAATTATTTGTATGGCCGCACAACCGGGTCGGGGTTGTAGCCGTCATTGTATAATTTCTTTTTACTGTTTTTGCTCCTAGGATAGACCCATGGAGGGGGTGCACAAACTACCGGGTATGCCGAAGTGCCGAGTGGCCTACTCACGGAGTTGAGGGAGGTTGCTTCGCTTCGGGTACTTGGCGGGTAGTTTGCCGCACCCGTAGAGGTCTTGGGTGGGGTTTTGGCTATTCACCGCGACCGTGTAATCTGCTTTTCGTTACAGGCTCGTACGAATTGCGGATTCCTAGTATATCCAATGTGTTCATCTGTGATCTGAAATGGCTATCATTGCAATATATCTATATATGATATTATTTAGGCGTTGCTTATGTTTTACAGCCGCGCTAGCCCAACCCCCGCTCTTTCGTTAGTTAAGTAACCTAACGGGTAATGACGGGGCCCCGTGGCGAATGCGAATGGCATAAGCGTACGTCATATTTTGGTTGTTTTCTGCAATGGTAGGATTAAATGATGGGACGCATTAAAAGAACTAATGCAAGAATATCACGCATTAAAAGAACTGATGCAAGAAAATAAACCAAGTTAAAATCGTTGGAACACTTTCGGAAAACCACTCGGTTCTTTTCAAAACTAACTTTTAAATGCGGAGCTTGAGCCACTCCTTTTAAAAGCTATCTCGTTCCATCGATTATATCAAGTTCACTACGTTCACGGTTTTGCCAAAACCATTCATAGCCCTCCGTCGTTTCACATGAATAGTCAATAGTATTCAAGCTGTGTATGTTGGCCAAAGTCAAGGCTTAGTGATTGGTAGCTATTGGATATTTATGTGTAGCATAGATAGATGCGTTGGTTTGGGACAGTCGTACTGCCATTTTGGCCAAAGTCAAGGGTAGGTACGGATGGATCCAAATTAACCTGGAGAATGACGGGTAGAACTTGACATGTGACTTATGATATTTTGGCCAAAGTCAAGGTCATAAGAGCATGGGGCAAAAATCCACATCGGGAGTTTCATAAGTACTGAAACTTGCTAGATTTGCATACCACTTGGAGTGTGATGATTCTGGTAGGATTCCTTCAGTTTCGTCACGCGATGATATTTGGATCCCGATCCTACCGTGAGTATATGCTACTCCTCGGGAAATTTCTCACTAAACGATCAATGCTATAAACCCAGTAGGTGTCTAGAAAGGTGTTAGCGGGGCTACGCCCCCAGGAAAAAGAGGTTATTTAATTAAGGAACTTCACGAAAGCGTTGGAAAACCTCCCTCGAAGTACCGACACTGGCCTGGCTGAACGGTTAAGCAAGTATTGTGCGGTGGGATTGATCCCGACTAATTCTTCCTTTTTGGTTTGAGGAGGGATTCGAGAAACAGTGGGAGCCATCCTGTTTAGACAAACTAAAAACAATTCTAAACTTGCAAGAGCATCAAGCTGAGTGTTTCTTCTCTCTCCTAATTGCAGCGACCAATCGACATGACTGGACTTAAGTTACTTCTAGATAAAAACATACTGACAGGGCCAAACTACAAAGATTGGCTCAGGAATGTCAAGATGGCAATCACTTACGACAAACTGGGGTATCTTCTTACCACCAAAGCTCCCCCTGTCCCTGGTCCCACTTCCAGCGTCGCGGATAAGGAAATCCGTAAGACTTGGGAGATTGATAGCGCGAAGGCCAAGTGCCTCGTACTTGCCTCTATGGACAATGAACATCAGAGGAGGCACGAGAATATGGACTTGGAATCCATATTTCTTCATACAAAAGAACTGTATGGAGAGCAATCTCGTATCGCAAGATACGAAGCGTCGAAAAAGTTATTTTCGGCAAGGATGGCCGTCGGATCATCAGTAGCAGAACACGTGCTTAAGATGATCGGCTACATTGAGGAGCTCGCGGACCTGGGGACCACATTGGAGAGTGAGCTCTATACGGACTTTGTTCTCCAGTCCCTTTCTTCCACTTACGCCCAGTTTATACTGAACTTCAACTTACAAGAAAAGGAAGTTGAACTTTCAGAGCTCCTCAACATGCTGAGGAGCGCAGAGGGCACCCTACAGAAAGGTAGGGAAACATCCACTTTGTTTGTAGGAGGATCATCTTCTTCTAGGTCTAAGGCGAAAGCCAAGGGAAAGAAGAAGAAAGCCCCCGCCAAACCAAGAGGCGGTGTTAGTAAAGTGGATACGAAGGGAAAAGCTAAAGCAACAAAGAAAGCGGGGAAGCTTGTGGATAAGGAAGAATGCTTCTATTGTCATAAGAAAGGACACTGGAAGAATGATTGCAGGGCCTGGAAGGCCAGAACACAGGAATTGAAGCAGGTTGCCGCTTCAGCTTCAGGTGTGTATGTTATTGAAAACCGTCTTTCAATAAACTCTACTTCCTGGGTATTGGATACCGGATCAAGATCTCATATCTGTAATTCTTTGCAGGCGTTGAGAAACCGTAGTGTTTTGAAAGCAGGTGACATGACCCTCAGAGTTGTGAACGGAGCTAGCATGGATGCTAAAGCCGTGGGGGACTATCACCTGGGAATGTCAGATGGACATGTTTTGGTTTTGCGTAATTGCTTTTTTGTACCCAACGCAACTTGTAATATCATTTTTGTATCTTTGGTTTCTAAAGAAGGTTATGAATTTGCGTTTGTAAGTAATGTTGTAAACATTCACCTTAATCAAGTTCTGATTGGGTCAGGTACATTAAGCAATGGTATATACGTATTAAACCAACCACAGATTTTCAATGTCTAGAATACACACAAAAGAAAGTCTCCGGAAATAAATCAGACTTTCTTGTAGCATTGTAGACTGGGTCACATCAATGAGAGAAGGTTGGCGAAGTTACATACAGAAGGATATTTGAATGCGTTCGAATATCAATCGTATGCCACTTGTCAATCCTGTCTCAAAGGAAAGATGACAAAGACTCCGTTCACTGGACACGGAGTAAGAGCGAGCGAGCTCCTGGGACTCGTACACAGCGACGTGTGCGGTCCAATGTCTACACATGCGCGAAGCGGTTATTCTTACTTCATTACTTTTACGGATGACTTTTCAAGGTACGGTTATGTCTTCTTAATGAAACATAGGTCCGAAGCCTTTGGAAAATTCCAGGAATATAAGAATGAAGTAGAAAAACAAACCGGCAAAAGTATCAAGATTCTAAGATCGGATCGAGGTGGTGAATACTTGAGTGCCGAGTTCCTGGACTATTTAAAAGAGAACGGAATTCTCTCTCAGCTTACTCCTCCATACACTCCGCAACATAACGGTGTATCGGAGAGACGGAACCACACCCTATTGGATATGGTACGGTCCATGATGAGTAACGCTGAGTTACCGCGATCATTCTGGGGGTATGCGCTAGAATCAGCTGCGTACCTTTTGAACCGAGTTCCCACTAAGACTGTGCCTACTACACCATATGAGATGTGGTGTGGGAAGAGATCCTATCTTAATCACATTAAGACATGGGGAAGTCCAGCTTTTGTCAAAAAGCAGCATGCGGACAAGCTCGAGGCACGCTCAGTACAGTGCAAGTTCGTGGGATATCCAAAGAACTCCAAGGGATATTTCTTCTACTGCGAAGAGGAACAAAAGGTTATTGTTTCTCGTCATGCCCACTTTCTAGAACACCAGTTCTTAGAAAAGGGAATTAGTGGGAGCGCAGTAGAACTGGATGAAATTCCAGAACCACGAGCTATTACTGAAAGCTTAGTGGAACCAGAGGGTTTAAAAGAACAGGACATTCCTACGCCGCTCCGCAGGAGTAGTAAGCAGTCTCATCCGCCCGAGAGATACTACGGTTTTCTCATAGACGGGGATAGAGAGGATTGCATCATAGATTATGATGAGCCTACTAGCTTCCAGCAGGCTGTTCAGAGCGTTGACTCAGTAAAATGGCTGGATGCAATGCGGACCGAAATGGAGTCCATGTACACCAACAAAGTATGGACGTTGGACATTGCTCCAGACGGGGTAAAACCCGTAGGATGCAAGTGGATCTTCAAAAGGAAGATTGGTGTAGATGGACAGGTTGAGACTTATAAAGCTAGACTTGTTGCAAAGGGTTTCCGTCAAAGACCTGGCTTGGACTATGACGAAACCTTTTCTCCAGTGGCTATGCTGATATCCATTCGGATCCTTCTTGCCATTGCTGCCTTCCACGATTATAAGATCTGGCAAATGGACGTAAAAACCACTTTTCTAAATGGAAATTTAGAGGAGTGTGTCTATATGGACCAACCAGAGGGTTTCATTCAGAGTGGGAGCAGCGGAAAGGTGTGCAAGTTGCTTAAGTCCATCTATGGACTAAAGCAGGCATCGCGGAGTTGGAACATCTGTTTTGATGAGACGGTCAAGGAATTTGGCTTTATCAAAAATCCAGATGAACCATGCATCTATAGTAGATTTGTAGCGAGAACTGTAGTATTCCTCGTTTTGTACGTGGATGACATTCTCTTAATAGGAAATGACATTCCTATGCTACAATCTGTCAAGGGGTTCTTGTCACACAGGTTCTCCATGAAAGACCTGGGTGATGCCTCATACATCCTGGGGATCCGGATCCATCGTGATAGATCCAAGAGGATATTAAGACTTTCACAGTCCAGGTACATCGACACCATACTGAAGAGATTCAGTATGGAAGATTCCAAGCGCGGTAACCTACCGGCTTGTCACGGGATCACCCTCTCTAAAGAGATGTCTCCCAAGACTGATTTGGAGAGGGATCGCATGTCTATTATACCCTACGCTTCTGCGGTAGGCTCTATAATGTATGCGATGTTGTGTACCAGACCGGATGTAGCTTAAGCACTGAGTGTGGTAAGCCGGTATCAGTCAAACCCTGGGGAGAAACACTGGATAGCAGTAAAGAACATTCTCAAGTACCTGAGAAGGACTAAGGAGATGTTCTTGGTGTATGGCGTAAGAGACCTCCAGATCGAGGCCTTTGCTGACTCCAGCTTCCAGAGTGACAAGGATGATTCCAAGTCCATGTCGGGTTTTGTCTTTACCCTCAATGGAGGGGCGGTGTGTTGGAAGAGTTCCAAACAGGAAACCGTTGCAGACTCGACGATGGAAGCGGAGTACATCGCTGCATCTGATGCCGCAAAAGAAGCTGTCTGGATGAGGAAGTTCCTGAAAGAGCTTCAGGTGGTTCCGTCCATTGTTGATCCAATACCTCTGTATTGCGACAACAACGGGGCTATAGCTTTAGCGAAGGAACCCAGGTCCCATCAGAGATCCAGACACATCTTAAGGCGGTATCACCTGACCAGGGAGATCGTGGATCGCCAGGAGATCGAGGTTCGGAGAGTCACTTCAGAAGATAACACTGCAGATCCATTCACCAAGGCCTTGTCCCAGACTCAGTTTGAGCGGCTGATCGAGATGATAGGTCTTCGATACGCCAGTACATGGCCTTAGTGCAAGTGGGAGATTGTTAGTGTATATGCTCTAGAGGCCATTACTGTATCATACTAGTTTGTATATTACTTAATGGAAGCTTGGGATATTCACCTTGTATATACAATCTTGCTCAAAATAGTAGTATGCTACTTGGTTTGTTTCTATTTCAATGTGTACATGTGTTTATTTTAGTATATCGCCTATACACATTAATGGAGCCCTTAGGATCTTTGCTTGATTACCAGCGTTGTGATGGCAGTCACACTAGTGGGGCTGGGTAATCTATAAGCACATCCTTATGCAGGTCCCTGGTCGCAGGACTATCGAGACAGGGCATCGATACTCCGGAGTAGACTAGCGCATGCGCTTCTCATCCCAGTGTGGGAGACGGTCTGTCCCACAGCCGTCGGTACGTCGTACTTGAGAGAGTATGCGGGTGCTCGTTGGGTTACGAGTACACTGGACAGGACTCGTCGGGAACTGACTAGTTGGTATTATGCCTATCGTCAGTTATCAGTTCCCAGGTGACATGAGTACAGCTTAGTCCGCTGACTTGACACTGTCACGTCGCCTCGAGTGTGTTCCCACTGTACTTTGATTACTACCCTACCACGGCTCAAAGGAGTCGTGCAAACAGGTGGTAGTTGGGTGCAGTCCCGAAGCACTTGGAGGCAGTGACGGTTAGACAGGATTCGTCTCTCCCGGTATTGGGGGTTGACATCGCGCTGTGTCTAGGAGAGCCATTACACGAGTAGTCCCTGGCCAGGGCAAACGAGATATACTGGTAGGCTTCCAGTGTTATCTTAGGGTGTTTTGGGCTTCACTCCGACACGACTTGTACCGCTATTGGGGGACTGACGTTTACCGCCCCCTAGGCCCGCCATGCGATGTATCAGACGAACAGACCGGACTGTACGGAGAATGTCACATTCAGGCTCAGTAGGAGTTCAGATGGGTTTCGCCTCGTCAGTCTTCTTGTCGGCATCTACCTGGGGACCGTTACGCACAGCTAGTGCCGCTTGCGGTCTGTGGTTAAACCCACTGCCAGCGTAGTGTCGAGTATTTAGAGTCCCACGCAGAAAGCTATTCGCCTTTAGGCAAAAGAGTAGAGGTCGCATGGTTTTGCGACAGGTCGCATGGTTTTGCGACAGGGTTCGGTCACATCCGTGCACTTGTGCACGTACAGTGTCCGGACAGTTTACACTAGCGGGCTTTGGTTTAAGCCAGATCCTAGTGTACCTTTTGGGATTGGATTTATCCAGTATGCATTCGTGTTCCTCGGAACGCGGATGCGGGTGTGTATGCACAGTTGACGGAGAGACAGAGGCAGAGGATTCTCATTAGGGTTGTTGACCGTTGACAGTTGACCATTGACTTTTTGCTCAACCCTAATGAGAATATGATATGTGATTAACAATAATATTAATTAAGTATTGTGGTGACATGGTTGTTGAGGGGTTGACCTTGTTGACTTGTTGACTTTGTTGACCGGTTGACTAGGTTGGACTAGTTGACCATCATGATGACAATGGCTATCATTTCATGGCAAAGACTTTTTACTTGCTTGTTTCTTTTGTGAGAAATGAGTGCATGAAATGATTTAGCCATTTTGACTTGAACCATTTTACACAATACTTGATTATTATTTTTGTGATGATGGTTATGGATTATGAGAGCCAAGAGAGAAAAGTCTTCTCTCATTCTTTCTGTTAGTGTTTATGCCCTAGAAGGCCATTACTGTATCATACTAGTTTGTATATTACTTAATGGAAGCTTGGGATATTCACATGTATATATAACAGTCTTGCTAAACATAGTAGTATGCTACTTGGTTTTTCTATCTTAATATGTGAGTGTACGTATTGATAGAGCTCTTAGGATCTTGCTTGTCTACCAGCGTTGTGATGGCAGTCACACTAGTGGGGGCTGGGTAGTCTACAAGCACATCCTTATTCAGGTCCCTGGTCGTTGGATTATCGAGACAGAGCATCGATATCCAGAGTAGACTAGTGTGTACGCTTCTCATCCCAGTTGGGGAGATGGTCTGTCCCACAGCCATCAGTACGTCGTACTGGAGATAGTATGCAGGTGCTCGTTAGGTTACGGGTACACCGGACAGGACTCACAGGGAACTGTTGGTTGGTTTGATACCAGTCGTCAGTGAGCAGTTCCCAGGTGACATGAGTACAGCGTAGTCCGCAGACTTGACACTGCTACTTCGCCTCGAGTGTGTCCCACAGTTCTTAGATTGCTACCCTACCACGGCTCAAAGGAGTCGTGCAAACAGGTAGCAGTTGGGTGCAGTCCCGAGCACTTGGAGGCAGTGGCGGTTAGACAGGATTCGTCCCTCCCGGTATTGGGAGTAGATATCGTGCTGTGTCAGAGAGCCATTACGCAAAGTCCCTGGCCAGGGCAAGCGAGATTTACTGGTAGGTTCCAGTAGTTTCTCAGGGTGTAATTGGCTTCACTCCGACACGACTTATACCGCTATTAGGGGACTGACGCTTGCCGCCCCCCTAGGCCCGATATGCGATAGTCTTGGACGAACGGACCGGACTGTATGGAGATTGTCACATCAGACTCAGTAGGAGTTCGGATGGGTTTCCTCATCGGCCTTCTTATCGACAACTACCTGGGGACCGTTACGTACAGCTAGTGCCGCTTACGGTCTGTGGTTAAACCCACTGCCAGCGTAGTAGTCGAGTCTCTAGAGTCCCACACAGAGAGTTTCCTACTCCAGGCGAAACGATATAGAGGTCGCATGGTTTTGCGACAAAGGGTTCGGACGCATACGTGCGTTTACGCACGTACGACTTTCGGACAGTTTTTACCAGTCGGCTTTGGTTTAAGCCAGTTACTGGTATCCGGTTATTGGATTTTTACAGTCTAAAGTTTTTCCGTATTTTTGCGGATTGGAGGGGCGTTCTCGTAATTATACGAGAAGCTTCTAGAAGATGTGACTAAGGAGGTTAAAGTGACATAAGCTTTGGATAAGATTAGTGAGTCATGAGGGTGATTCATCATGGTCATTAATGCACCATAAATGCTTAATGACTCATGTTAATGAATCACCTCTTTTCATTTATGAAGCATGCTTATTCATTTCTATTATTCATTATTCTAAAATAAGAATGCTTCATAATATATTATGATACACTCTCTCTCATCTCATTATCTCATCTCACATTCTCTCTCCTCAAGCTCTCATCTTCAAGAGACTAATCCTTAATCCTCATGTGTTGAGATCAAAGGTTTAGTTAGACTTAAACATCCATCACCTTCACTCTATATCATCCTTTCTTCTTTGATTAGCAATCAAAGTAGATTAGTTACCTCAAGTTAGAGGTTTAGCTTGGTGCTTTGCTCTCGGGTGGATCGTCTACTACCTAGAGAAGGTCGAGGAGAACCAAGGAGGACACAAAGACGAAGGACAGATTTCGTTAGGTATAATCCCTAAACACAATAGTTAAGAAACACTTTGTGTACGGTTATTTATAGTTTAGCTTCGATTCAAGCGGTTAGTCGATGTTCGTTCTTTAAACTTGATCGTTTTTGAAAATTCCGCCTCCCCACAAGTACTGGGGTGTACTACATCGACTTACAGTGGTATCAGAGACTCGCTAAACACTAAATAACTTGATTGCAAATTTGTACGAATTTCGAACGGAAAAACGAAGCCGGAAAACCCTAAATCTGTTCAGTTTCTGTCGAACTTAAAATGATGTCCTAAAATTTTTCAGGTAAGTTCAGAGAGCTTGTAAACAGTCCAGAAGAACACACAAAAAATTCGAGCCCATGACTCGGCTAAAGCGCCGCGGAAGGGCGGCGGATCCCACCGATCCGCCGCGGTTCCACGGCCGAGTTGCCGAGTCATGGACTCGTATTTGGTGTGTGGGTCCTCTGTAGAATTTGGGGTTCTCTGGAATATTTAATATTTGCTCAGGTTACTGTTTAACAGAGCAGATTTTGGAGCAATATTGATGTTGTTTAATCGATCGAAATTGTACAGTATTTGCATATTGGATTATATCTGTGATTGTTTAATGTGTTCGTAAACCTCCCCTAACTGCTAGTATGTCGGTTGGCAGGGGGTTGCACATTTCTGTAATGGTTATATCTGTTTGTGCATATAAACTGTATTGGACTGTTGTGGTGTATAGCCGGGGTTTAGCAATGGGTTATTGTTTAATTCATTTGTTGTAAATGTAATTTGTTGTAATATTATTTTTGCGGGGCACTTCCAGGTTGCGGTCGTAGCCACCGTTGTATTATTTCATTTTACTGTTTTTTGCTCCTAGGACTGACCCAAGGTGGGGTACACAAACTGCCGGGCGGGTAGTTTGCCGTACCCGTAGGGGTCGAGGGTGGGGTATCGGCTATTCATCACAACTGTGTAATCTGTCTTTTCTTGCAGGCTCGAAAGAAATACAGATTGCTTGCAAATCCAATATTGTTTATCTGTGTTCTAGAATGAATATCATTGCGTCAGACGAATGTAAAATATCTATATTTATGATAGCTATTTAGACGTCATTTATGTTTTACACCCGCGCTAGCCCAGCCCCCGCTCTGTCGTTAGTTAAGTAACCTAACGGGTGATGACGGGACCCAGTGGCGAATGCGGATGGCATAAGAGGACGTTGTATTTTCGTTGTTTTCTGCAATGATAGGTTAATGATGGGACGCATTATCTGTAATGCAAAGAAAATAAACCAAGTTTAAATCGTTGGAACAATTTAAAAGAAACCACTCGGTTATTTTTAAAACAGATATTTTTAAATGCGGAGATTTAACCACTCCTTTTAAAAGCTATCAGGTTCCTTCGGTTATATCAAGTTCACTACGTTCACGGTTTCGCCAAAACCAGTCGTAGCCCTCCGTCATTTCTTATGAATGGTCAGTAGTATTCAAGCTATGTTTGTTTGGCCCTTAGTCAAGACATAGTGATTGGTAGCTGCTGGGGTATTCATTTGTTACATAGATAGATGAGTTGGTTTGGGACAGTCGTATTGCTTTGTTGGCCCTTAGTCAAGAGTATATACGGATGGGTTCAAATCAACAGGATAATGATGGGCAGAACTTGACATGTGACTTATGATTTGTTGGCCCTTAGTCAAGATCATAAGAACATGGGGCAAAAACATATATCGGGAATTTCTAAAGAAACTGAAATTTGCAAAGAGATGCATACCATTTGGAGTTTGATGAATGTTGGTAGGATTCCTTCAACATTATCATACGATGATATTTGGATCCCGATCCTACTGTGAGTATATGCTACTTATCAGGATATTCGTCACTTAACGATCAATGCTATAAACCTAGTAGGTGTCCAGAAAGGTGTCAGCGGGGTTACGCCCCCAGAGAAAAGAGGTTATTTAATTAAGGAACTTCGCGAAAGCGTTGGAAAACCTCCCTCGAAGTATCGACACTGGCCTGGCTGAACGGTTAAGCAAGTATTGTACGATGAGAATAGTCCTGGCTAATTCTTCTTTTATGGTTTGAGGAAGGATTCGAGAAACAGTGGGAGCCATCCAGTTTAGATAAACTAAAAACCACTCTAAACTTGCAAGAGCATCATGCTAAAGTGTTTTCTTCTCTCTCTCCTAATTGCAGCGACCCTGAAAATGACTGGACTTAAGTTACTTTTAGAAAAGAATATACTGACGGGGCCAAACTATAAAGATTGGCTGCGGAATGTCAAAATGGCCTTGACCTATGACAAACTGGGGTACGTCCTCACCGCTACGGCACCTGCTGTCCTTGGTCCCAAATCCAGCAATGCGGATAAGGAAATCCGCAAAACCTGGGATTTAGATTGCGCGAGAGCCAAGTGCATCGTGCTTGCCTCTATGAACAATGAACATCAGAGGAGGCACGAGGATATGTCTCTAGATGGCATATTTCTCCATACAAAGGAACTTTATGGAGAGCAATCTCGTATAGCAAGATACGAGACCTCGAAGAAATTGTTTCGAGCGAGGTTGGCTGTCGGGTCATCGGTAGGTGAACATGTCCTACAGATGATCGGCTATATTGAGGAGCTCGCAGACCTTGGGACGACTTTGGATAATGAGCTCTATACAGACCTTATTCTCCAGTCCCTTCCTCCCACCTACGCCCAGTTTATCCTCAACTTCAATCTTCAAGGAAAAGAAGTTGAACTTGCGGAACTCCTGAACATGTTAAGGAGTGCAGAGGGCACCTTGCAGAAGGCAAGGGAAACACCCGCTATGTTTGTTGGCGGTACATCTTCTTCCGGGTCCAAGGCTAGGGCCAAAGGAAGGAAGAAGAAGGCCGCACCCAAACCTAGAGGAGGTGTTAGTAAGGTGGGAAAGAAGGGAAAGAAAAAGTTTGCAGCACCGGTAGTTGGCCTGGATGAGTGCTTCCATTGTCACAGGAAAGGGCACTGGAAGAAGGATTGCAAGGCGTGGAACGCCAAGAACCAGGAACCGAAGCAAGCTGTGGCTTCGACTTCAGGTGTGTTTGTAATTGAGAATTGTCTGTCGATCAACTCTACTTCCTGGGTATTGGATACCGGATCAGGATCTCATATTTGCAATTCATTGCAGGCACTGAGAAACCGTAGAGTGCTGAAGGAAGGTGATATGATCCTCAGGGTTGCTAACGGAGCTAGCGTAGGAGCTGCGTCCGTCGGGGATTATCACCTAGGATTGACGAGTGGACACATTTTGGTTTTACATAACTGTTATTTTGTACCAAGCTTAACGTGTAATATCATATCAGTTTCCTTGTTATCAAATAAAGGTTATGATTTCACGTTTGTAAGAGATGTTGTCAACATCCACCTTAATCATGGTTTGATTGGGTCCGGTACTCTAAATAACGGCATATATGTGTTAAACCAACTCCAAATTTTCAATGTCCAGAACACACTAAAAAGAAAGTCTCCAGATTTAAATAAAGCTTTCTTATGGCATTGTAGACTGGGTCACATCAATGAGAGAAGGTTGACTAAGTTGCATAGAGAAGGATATTTGGACACGTTCGAATATCAATCTTATGACACTTGTCAATCTTGTCTCAAAGGAAAGATGACAAAGACTCCATTTACTGGACAAGGAGTAAGAGCGAGCGAGCTCTTAGGACTCATACACAGCGATGTATGCGGTCCAATGTCTACACATGCGAGAGGTGGTTTTTCCTATTTCATTACTTTCACGGATGATTACTCAAGATACGGATTCATTTATCTGATGAAACATAAATCCGAGGCTTTTGAGAAATTCCAAGAGTATAAGAATGAAGTAGAAAACCAAACCGGCAAAAGTATTAAGACACTAAGATCTGATCGAGGTGGTGAATACTTAAGTGCCGAGTTCCTTGGTTACCTAAAAGAGAAAGGAATTCTCTCTCAGCTTACTCCTCCATACACTCCACAGCATAACGGTGTATCGGAGAGACGGAATCGAACCCTATTAGATATGGTACGATCCATGATGAGTAATGCTGAGTTACCGCGATCTTTCTGGGGTTATGCGCTAGAATCAGCGGCATATCTTTTGAACCAGGTTCCAACCAAGACTGTGCCTACCACACCATATCAGATGTGGAGTGGGAAGAAACCCTGTCTAAAACATTTTAGGACATGGGGGTGTCCAGCTTTTGTAAAAAAGCAGCATGTGGACAAGCTCGAGGCACGCTCAGTACTGTGTAAGCTTGTGGGATATCCAAAGAACTCCAAGGGATATTATTTCTATTACGCAGAGGAACAAAAGGTTTTTGTTTCTCGTCATGCCCACTTCTTAGAAACTGAATTTTTAGAAAATCAGAAGAGTGGGAGCGAAGTAGAACTGGAAGAAATTCCAGAACCACAAGCTGTTACTGAAAGTTTGGTAGAACCAGAGGTTCAAGAAGAACAGAACATTCCCGCACCCCTCCGCAGGAGTAGTAGGCCGTCTCATCCGCCTGAGAGATACTACGGTTTTCTCATTGATGGGGATAGAGAGGATTGCATCATAGATGATGATGAACCTACTGACTTCCGGCAGGCCATCCAGAGCGGCGACTCGGTACGATGGCTAGATGCAAGGCGGACCGAAATGGAGTCCATGTACACCAACAAAGTATGGACTTTGGACTTTGCTCCAGATGGGGTAAAACCCATAGGATGCAAATGGATCTTCAAGAAAAAGATTGGTGTAGATGGACAGGTGGAAACCTATAAGGCTAGACTTGTTGCAAAGGGTTTTCGTCAAAGACCTGGTTTGGACTATGACGAAACTTTTTCTCCAGTGGCTATGCTCAAATCCATTCGGGTCCTTCTTGCTATTGCTGCCTTCCATGATTATGAAATCTGGCAGATGGACGTAAAGACGGCTTTTCTGAATGGAAATTTAGAAGAGAGCGTCTATATGGATCAGCCAGAGGGTTTCAATCAGAGTGGGAGCAGCGGGAAAGTATGCAAGCTGCTTAAGTCTATTTATGGACTAAAGCAGGCATCGCGGAGTTGGAACATCTGTTTTGATGAGACAGTCAAAGAGAATGACTTTATCAAAAATCCAGATGAACCGTGTATATATAGTAAAGTTGTGGCCAGAAGTGTCGTATTCCTCGTCTTGTACGTGGATGACATTCTATTGATAGGAAATGACGTTCCTATGCTACAATCTGTCAAAGGATTCTTGTCACACAGGTTCTCCATGAAAGACCTGGGTGATGCCTCGTACATTCTGGGGATCCGGATCTATCGTGATAGATCCAAGAGGATGTTGGGACTTTCGCAGTCCAGGTATATCGACACTGTACTGAAAAGATTCAGTATGGAAGATTCTAAGCGCGGTAATCTACCGGCTTGTCACGGAATCACCCTCTCCAAAGAGATGTCTCCCAAGACTGATTTGGAAAGGGAACGCATGTCTATTATACCCTACGCTTCTGCGGTAGGCTCTATAATGTATGCGATGTTGTGTACCAGACCAGATGTAGCTTACGCACTGAGCGTGGTAAGCCGGTATCAGTCTGACCCAGGGGAGAAACACTGGATAGCAGTAAAGAACATTCTCAAGTACCTGAGGAGGACTAAGGAGATGTTCTTGGTTTACGGCGGAAAAGACCTCAGGTTGGAGGCCTTTGCTGATTCCGGCTTCCAGAGTGATAAGGACGATTCCAAGTCCATGTCGGGTTATGTCTTTACCCTCAATGGAGGGGCGGTGTGCTGGAAGAGCTCCAAGCAGGACACCGTTGCTGACTCGACGATGGAAGCGGAGTATATAGCTGCTTGCGATGCCGCAAAAGAAGCAGTCTGGATGAAGAAGTTCCTAACAGAACTTCAGGTGGTTCCTACCATAGTTGATCCAATACCTCTGTATTGCGACAACAACGGAGCTATAGCTTTAGCGAAGGAACCAAGGTCCCATCAGAAGTCCAGACACATCTTGAGGCGGTATCACCTGATCAGGGAGATCATTGATCGTCAGGAGATCGAGGTTCGGAGAGTTGCTTCTGAAGAGAACATTGCTGATCCATTCACGAAGGCCCTTCCTCAGATTCAGTTCGAGAGGCTACTCGAGATCATTGGTCTACGATATGCCAGTACATGGCCCTAGTGCAAGTGGGAGATTGTTAGTGTTTATGCCCTAGAAGGCCATTACTGTATCATACTAGTTTGTATATTACTTAATGGAAGCTTGGGATATTCACATGTATATATAACAGTCTTGCTAAACATAGTAGTATGCTACTTGGTTTTTCTATATTAATATGTGAGTGTACGTATTGATAGAGCTCTTAGGATCTTGCTTGTCTACCAGCGTTGTGATGGCAGTCACACTAGTGGGGGCTGGGTAGTCTACAAGCACATCCTTATTCAGGTCCCTGGTCGTTGGATTATCGAGACAGAGCATCGATATCCGGAGTAGACTAGTGTGTACGCTTCTCATCCCAGTTGGGGAGATGGTCTGTCCCACAGCCATCAGTACGTCGTACTGGAGATAGTATGCAGGTGCTCGTTAGGTTACGGGTACACCGGACAGGACTCACAGGGAACTGTTGGTTGGTTTGATACCAGTCGTCAGTGAGCAGTTCCCAGGTGACATGAGTACAGTGTAGTCCGCAGACTTGACACTGCTACTTCGCCTCGAGTGTGTCCCACTGTTCTTAGATTGCTACCCTACCACGGCTCAAAGGAGTCGTGCAAACAGGTAGCAGTTGGGTGCAGTCCCGAGCACTTGGAGGCAGTGGCGGTTAGACAGGATTCGTCCCTCCCGGTATTGGGAGTAGATATCGTGCTGTGTCAGAGAGCCATTACGCAAAGTCCCTGGCCAGGGCAAGCGAGATTTACTGGTAGGTTCCAGTAGTTTCTCAGGGTGTAATGGGCTTCACTCCGACACGACTTATACCGCTATTAGGGGACTGACGCTTGCCGCCCCCCTAGGCCCGATATGCGATAGTCTTGGACGAATGGACCGGACTGTATGGAGATTGTCACATCAGACTCAGTAGGAGTTCGGATGGGTTTCCTCATCGGCCTTCTTATCGACAACTACCTGGGGACCGTTACGTACAGCTAGTGCCGCTTACGGTCTGTGGTTAAACCCACTGCCAGCGTAGTAGTCGAGTCTCTAGAGTCCCACACAGAGAGTTTCCTACTCCAGGCGAAACGATATAGAGGTCGCATGGTTTTGCGACAAAGGGTTCGGACGCATACGTGCGTTTACGCACGTACGACTTTCGGACAGTTTTTACCAGTCGGCTTTGGTTTAAGCCAGTTACTGGTATCCGGTTATTGGATTTTTACAGTCTAAAGTTTTTCCGTATTTTTGCGGATTGGAGGGGCGTTCTCGTAATTATACGAGAAGCTTCTAGAAGATGTGACTAAGGAGGTTAAAGTGACATAAGCTTTGGATAAGATTAGTGAGTCATGAGGGTGATTCATCATGGTCATTAATGCACCATAAATGCTTAATGACTCATGTTAATGAATCACCTCTTTTCATTTATGAAGCATGCTTATTCATTTCTATTATTCATTATTCTAAAATAAGAATGCTTCATAATATATTATGATACACTCTCTCTCATCTCATTATCTCATCTCACATTCTCTCTCCTCAAGCTCTCATCTTCAAGAGACTAATCCTTAATCCTCATGTGTTGAGATCAAAGGTTTAGTTAGACTTAAACATCCATCACCTTCACTCTATATCATCCTTTCTTCTTTGATTAGCAATCAAAGTAGATTAGTTACCTCAAGTTAGAGGTTTAGCTTGGTGTTTTGCTCTCGGGTGGATCGTCTACTACCTAGAGAAGGTCGAGGAGAACCAAGGAGGACACAAAGACGAAGGACAGATTTCGTTAGGTATAATCCCTAAACACAATAGTTAAGAAACACTTTGTGTACGGTTATTTATAGTTTAGCTTCGATTCAAGCGGTTAGTCGATGTTCGTTCTTTAAACTTGATCGTTTTTGAAAATTCCGCCTCCCCACAAGTACTGGGGTGTACTACATCGACTTACACTTTCATGCTCATTCTCTCTCTTGTTCTTAAGCTCTCATCTTCCTCCTCTTGCTCTCCCTCTCTTGACTCTATGGTTCACTTGTCTCATGAGTTGAGAACCAAGAACCATAGATAAAATCCCATACAAACTCTTCTCTACTCACTCTAGTTCACAAGGTTTAGCAAACCGAGTGAACTAGTTTCTTCATAGTTCGAAGAAGGAGCCAAAGGTTGAAGCTTTCAGGTGGATCTATCTTCGGCGCAAGGAGACGACGGGGAGAAGCCAATTCGGACGACCATCGAGGCTTGAAGACGAAGGAGTTCGAGATAGGAAAGGTATAAACCCCCTAACCGAGTAGTTAACAACTCCTAGTTAGGTTGTTAGTTAGATGTTTAACAAAGATCCGGTTTTGAGTCCATGTTACCACCTCTAAGAAAATTGTTTTTCATCAAATTTCGCATGCCCGAAAGTACCGGGAGAGGTAGCATGGACTTACACACACCAAGCTCGTGACCCTGCCCTCGGAATTTGGACGAGCACTTTAGCTCTCTAGCCGAGCTGGCCAGCCCCCTGCCTCCTGTGGGCCCCATTCTCTCACAGTCCATCCCCTGCTGCCACGTAGCCCTATTTTTATTGTTTATTTTCTTTTCTTTTGTGCCTATATATAGCAGGCAATGGGCAAGGGTTCAAGGGTCTCACTTTGTCCAATTTTTCTACTCCTTTGTCTTAGATTGTCCAAGTTTTCTTTTCTCCTTTCTTGTAAATAGCTTACTCCCCTTGAGTTCTTAACCTTCTCTTGATCTTTCAACCTCTTCATTGAGCTTGAAAGTTTAAGGGTTGGTTATTGATCTCAAGGGTTGTATCATTCTTGAAGATTAATAAAGTTCTCTTTTTGTGCCTTCATTGACCATGAGTTCTTTGCCATCACTTGATCTTGCAACCTCTTAATTGAGCTTGCAAGTTTAAGTGTAGGTTATTGAGTCCATGTCTTGCATTTTGATCTTTGGTTCCTTGTATTTATATTCTTGCAATTTACATTCTTACTTTACTTACTTGCACTTTCATTCCATGCAATTTACTTACTTGTATTGTTATATTTTCTTCTCTTTGTTCCTCTTTTCTTTTGCTCTTTTTAGTTCATTTTTGAGATGGTTGTGAATATGTGTTGTTAGGATAGAAACCGATATTGTAAGTTAAGGTTGCTTTTCTCATTTCCTTTTCCCGTATTTTCCATTGAACTCCATCCAAACGTTATGCAAGCGCTCCGTTAGGCACCCTACCCTACCAAGGTAACGGTGATTCCTAACCGCGACCAGTTGCGTTCGGATTGGCCGGAGGCGAAAGCAAGAGACAAGGACGGACGGACAAGGGTCAATAAGCCGGATTTCTAATACCGTACTTAAATACCCTAATCCACATTGTTGCCAATTGCTCTAGTTTCAATCGTTAAGTTCGGATCAAAGGTTTTAGTGCGGATTTCCTTAGCTTACACTATTGTATCTTTTCCTAACAAGCTTTACACTTTTCATATAACACATAGGTTAGATAAGAACAATTCCGCCCACGCGCATTAACTCGTTATGACAAGAAACATAAACGCTCTGTCTCCCTGTGGATTGACCCGTGCTCATCGCGGCTAGCTGCAAAGCGACACCGTCCTGATCGCGGTTAACTTATAAAATTCGACAGGCCAAAAGCGTGCAATCACATATTTTATAAAAAAAATTGTTAATATTTTATTGTTATTTGTTTTGGCTTGCACACACATGTGCATGTTAACTTGGGGATTATGGAAGTGTTAACCATGCTTAAATAGCTATGGCACCTTAACCCTCATGCCATTATGTTATATGTATTTATTTAATTATATAGTTTTTATAACAAAGGGTTTGAATTAGGGTTGAATTGAGAGAGAGAGGGAGAGAGAGAGTTGACAATGGGAATGATGAGGCATGGGGAGCATCTAATGAGGAGAGAGAAAGGGGCATGGTTCATCCTAACCTCACACCCCCATTTTTCTTCACCACTCTCACACCCTCACTCTCCTCATCACTCACACTCTCTCATTTGTGTTCATCTTCTCATCTCCTCTCCCCTCAACTGAAACCTATTTTTATTCATCATAAAACCCAAGTGAAATCCTCATTAAACCTCACTGAAACCCTTCACAAGCCTAGCTAAGCCCCATTTGATGACTTGGAGCATGGAAAGCTAGGGTTTTTGAGCAAGTGTGGTAATGTGGTGATCTCTAACTGTTAATTAGGTTTTTATAATGTTGTGTTGCCTAGTAGTTGCTGTTTAGAACACTAAAGTTATAGTTTTTATGCAATATCATATTTTTAGTGATATATTAGAGTCTCTGTGATCTTCTATCACCACGATTGGTTACTGTAAAATCTAGCAATATGGTAGTGTTGTGTTAGAAGTCTGAGTGTTCACCTGAAACCCGGACCCAACCCAACCTAGTAAAACCGGTGAGATGAGGCTAAATTCCGGCGTCGCCGGATTTGTAGGGGCCTGGGGAGTTGGGGCTTTGAGGGTAGCTGTCTGTATGTTATACTGGGTGTTTGGTACTGCTTGATTTTTATCTATTGACTGTAGGCAAAATTTGGGAACACTTTGCTAGTTTCTAATGTTTCGACAACGCGCGTTACGGTATCCGACACGGTTCACGTTCTTGGTGTGGCTTGCTGCACTTAGGTTTGATTTAGAATGTCGCTATACACGTTAGCCACTAAGCGATCACTTGAGTGTTTGTTGGAGTCGGTGCGTCGATCTAAACGCAATTTGTATGTATTATTGAACGGTTTCTAAATTCACTTGTTTTGTTTTGTGTGATATTAGGATCGATTGCGTGGACTTCAGACGCTACAAAGAAGGGAAAGCAGGTGGTTGGATTTACCTAGCTCGAGATCATCGGTGAGTAGATTTAACATCTACGGGGAAATCGACCGTATGGTGTTAAGCGTCGAGGGCTAGATATGATGTTATAGCCACATGTTATATGCGTATGAGTTGATTGTGCATGAGCATCATTGCATACCATTACTTGTTGTATCTTGACTTAGTAACTATTGGGCACTGCATTATTACTGATGGTTCATGTTGCATGAGCACTAAATTGTATGCTACACACACACCGTTGGTAATTACCATGATACGCACAACATATACACATATGTGGTACTGCATTAGTTATTGACATTGAGGCAGTGTTCTTGTACCATCTTACTAAGGGAATATGTATTGTTCCGCCTTCACTTTTATCATCAGTGAGACGTTGATTCTTGTTCTATTGCGCATATGAAATGCATCATGCATACATACATGCATACACACATACCATGCTATAGCTACATATACAACTTTATATGATGTTGCATTTGATTTTGGAGAATGTGGGAACCGCATGATATTATTAAAAACTTGATTCATTTAAAAGAGCGGTTTTCCCTTGATATGCTCATATTACTGTTCTATACTGCATACATCAGATTTCATGAATTTACGCATTGAGATACGGATTTCATGTGATTTATGGATTTGAGAACCGGGGTGATATTTCAAGAAAGTATGCATTGTTTTGAAAACCCGGTTTCTTTTGATATGATATTTCGATGCGTCCACCATGAGTTTTCTCGGTTCTGAGATTGGTTTTAGAAACCCGATTCGAGAAGATGGATGATCCGTTTGCTGGTTTATGGTAGACCCAGTATGGTACCCTGGGGCAAGAAATGTATGTTGTGCAGTAGACGATGAGCCTTGCAGAGGGACCACTACCTACCGGTGATAGTTTGGATCCGACGGTTATCCGAAGAATACCGACCGGAGTCGTGAGATGGATATGGGCCGATCCGGACTGACGGAGACCGTGGGCCGATCCGGACTGACGGAACCCGAGTTATGTGGATTTACGTGTCGATGTTGGACACGGGTTTTCATGATGTTTCGAGTGTCGATGTTGGGCACTCAGGTTTCATGAGATTTACGGATATAAGGGCCGATCAGAGTGACGGAGCCTGAGGTATTGGGATTTGGGGTGTCGTTGATGGACACCGGGATTTTCCACGATGATGATTCATTGATGATGTTATGTTTTATCACACTCTCAGGATTTATTAGATATGCATTGTTTCATGTAGTTGTAGTACCCTGATGGTGTACCTTGATCACGATTGTTGCATATCCATATTGCCATACTTATGCTATCAGATTGCATGTGATAGATCATCGATGTTCGTGTATACTTGCGATTATCTGTATGATATTACTTACTATTCTCAAGTTGGCAACTCAACCCCATTGTGTCACAGTGTTTTGCAGGCTTGACCCTCAGAGTAGTCGCGGCAGGGCTCCCTATTGTATCTATTTCAGCGGATACTACTACGGTTGGCTGTGAGGCCTTTTTGCTGTAGGTGGGTTTGCGGTTATCTGATTATATCCATTGTATATCTCATTGTATCTAGTACTCTCCATCTACCACTTTCATGTATTGACTTAGACACGAGTTTGTGAGGACCGATATTGTATATTTTATGACTCTGGGTGTCGTGCTCGTAGGAGCCGGCCTTTTCTAATGTAGCTTTATCTCTTTATGCTGTTTTCATTTTTATTGTCTATTTCTTCTCTACGACGTCGTATATATGCTTGTGGTGATTGTTTTCCGCCTTTGGGCATGATTTGTTCCCGTTTTGGGATGCTTTATTTATATCCTGTGTTTGTACCCGTTTCGGGGCTAGTTTTACAAAGAAGGTGCTGCCAAAATTTTTAAGAATATAAACTTAAGCTTTAAGATTTTTACTTGAGATTTCCAAATGTTTTTAACAATGTTTTTATCACTTATCATTTCTTATCAAGAGTATGTCATCCACGTACAATACGAGGAAGATAACCTTACTCTCTGGTACCTTCTTGTATATACAAGGTTCATCTACGTTTTTGACGAAGTCAAACTCTTTGGCAACGACATCAAAACAGATGTTCCAACTCCGCGATGCCTGCTTTAACCCGTAGATGGGTTTAAGCAGCTTGCACACCTTTCCGCTGCTCCTACTGTCTACGAAGCCCTCTGGCTGAGTCATGTACACTCTCTCCTCTAAATCACCATTTAGAAAGGCGGTCTTAACATCCATTTGTCAGATTTCGTTGTCATGGTATGCAGCAATGGCAAGTACGATCCAGATGGACTTAAGCATAGCCACTGGAGAAAAGGTTTCGTTATAATCCACACCTGGTCGTTGACGATAACCCTTTGCAACAAGTCTAGCTTTGAAAGTCTCAACTTTTCCATCTACACCAAGTTTCTTCTTAAATATCCATTTTCTCCCAATGGGTTTTACCCCTTCAGGAGCAACTTCCAAAGTCCATAATTTGTTGGTGTACATAGATTCCATCTCAGATCGCATTGCATCCAGCCATTTCACAGAGTCTCCACTCGTGATGGCCTGCTCGAAGCTAGTCGGGTCATCATCCTCCATGATGCAATCCTCGCTTCCACCATCAACGAAAAAGCCGTAGTATCTCTCAGATAGATGAGGAACTCTACTAGATCGGCGGAGAGCCTGAGGTTCATTGGGAACTACCGAATCCTCTGGTTCCACTAAATCATCAGTTGCAGTTTGTGGTGCTGGAACTTCTTCCATCTCTACCTCTTTGCCACTAATTTCTTTTACAAGAAATTCCTTTTCCAAAAAGGCGGCGTATTGAGAAACAAACAACTTTTGTTCCTCAGCATGGTAGAAAATATATCCTTGTGAATTCTTTGGATATCCCACAAACTTGCAATGAACCGACCGTGTGTCTGAATTTTGCCTTTTGACATAGGCCGGACAACCCCATATCTTAACTGGTTTAAAATATGGTCTCTTCCCACTCCATATCTTATATGGTGTGGTGGTACATATTTAGATGGAACTTGATTCAATAGGTATGCTGCTGTCTCAAGCGCATAACCCCAAAAGGAAATAGGTAACTCAGCGGTGCTCATCATAGAGCTCACCATATCTAATAGGGTGCGATTCCTCCGTTTCGATACACCGTTGTGCTGTGGTGTATACGGAGGAGTAAGCTGAGAGAGAATCCCATTCTCTTTTAGATAGTCCAGGAACTCATTGCTCAAGTATTCTCCTCCCCGATCAGATCGAAGGATTTTAATACTTTTACCCGTTTGGTTCTCGACTTCGTGTTTATATTCTTTGAATTTCACAAAAGCTTCAGACTTGTGTTTCAACAGGAACACATGTCCGAATCTTGAGAGATCGTTAGTGAATGTAATGAAATAAGATGAACCATTCCTGGCATGTGTAGACATGGGACCACATACATCACTATGTATTAGTCCCAAGAGTTCCGTAACTCTTTCTCCGTGTCCACTAAACGGAGTTTTGGTCATTTTTCTTTTGAGACTTGACTGGAAAGTGTCATAAGATGAAATTCGAACGTATTCAAATATCCATCCTTATGTAATTTAGCTAGTCGTGTCGCATTGATAAGACCTAGTCTACAATGCCATAAGAAGGATTCGTTCATTTCTGAACTCTTCCTCTTGTGTGTGTTTTGTACATTAAGATTTGTGGTTTGATCTAGAATGTATGTGCCATTATTTAACGAGTCTGATCCAATCAACTTTTGATTCAGGAAGATGTTCATAACATTATCCTGTATTAAAAAATTACATCCTTCTTTACTTAATAAAGAAACTGATATAAGATTGCATATCAGGGTCGGAATGTAATAGCATTCGTTCAGAATCAATGTATTACCATTTGGTAATATAAGGTGATATTCGCCAACTGTTTTGGCTGCAACATTTACACCATTCCTAACTCTTACGGAATGATCACCCATTCCCAGTTCTCTACCTTTCCTTAGCCCATGTAACATATTACATATATGGGATCCCGATCCGGTATCTAATACCCAAGACGTAGAGTGAACCGAGTAACAGTTCTCGATAACTATTACACCCAAAGAAGATGCGTCAACATGCTTATTCTTCGTTTGGGTTGCGTGGGAATTCGGATATGTCCCTATTCCTTGCTCAGTCTTATAACAATTATAAGAAAGAACGGAACCAACGTTCCCCTGCTCAGTATAACAAGCGGGTTCGGCCAATACATCTATATTATTATCTTGATTAAGTCTTCACATGGTCGCTACCTAGAGAGATAGAGAAGAAAACACTTTAGCGTATGCTCTTGTAAGATCAGATTGGTTATTATTTTATCTAATCAGGATTGCTCCCACTGTTTTTATCAAATCTTCCTTCAAACCCTAAAAGGAAAGACTAGCCGGGATTAATTACAGCTTACAATTTCGCCAATCTTTCAGCCAGCCCAGTGCCGGTACTTTGAGGGAGGTTCCCCGTGCTTTCGCACGGACCAAATTAAAATAAAGCTCGTTTTCCCAGAGGCTTAACCCCATTGACACCTTTCTAGACACCTACTTGATCGGCTAATTATCATGTGTAAAACTCTCCCAGGAGTAACTCTTACTCGCAGTGGGTATCGGGATCCAACTATCTCATAGAAAGTATGCAATCTCATTGCAAATTTTAACTCTTGAAATTCTCGATAATATTTTGCCCCTAGCAACGTATGACCTTAACATAGCCAACAAATCATAAGCGCTAGCCAAGTTCAACCCATCATTTCCTGATTGAATTAAACCCACCCGCACGAACCTTAACATAGTCAACAAAGTCATATGACAACCCTAATCCAATTGCATCACATGCTTTACCAGATAAGCACTAATTAGCTACCGCACACTATGCCTTAACATAGTCAACAAACGTAGCACGAATACTAAGTAGCACTTATCTGAAATGACGGAGGGCTACGACAAGTTTTTTTATGAAAACCTTTTGCGTAATGAACATGATATCGTTTTAGAAACAAGTGATTTTGAAAAGGAGTGTTTTTGAGGGTTTTACTAGTTTCACTAAAGAGGTCACTCCCGGTGAAGGGATCTCGGCTCTTTCCTTATCGAATAAGGTGTAGGATATTTCACAAATACCACTATACAAACAAGAACTATAGAAGCAATCAAAAACAAAACCGAGTGAGTTGTAGCATCTGCTAGTTTTGCTAAAGAGGTCACTCCCGGTAAAAGGATCTCGGCTCTTTCCTTATCGAATACAGTGCTGGATATTCTACAAGGAATACCGCTATGCAAAGAAAAACTAGAGCTACCCTTTTTGAAAATTTGATTCTACAACATCTTTTAGGTTTCTTTTCTTTCATTAATCTCATTAATGAAGTCCCATCAATTATGCTTCCTAAGCATCACAGAAGAAACGAAAATACAACACACGCTTATGCCATCCGTATTCGCCACAGTGTCCCGTTATGCACCGTTAGGTTACTTAACTAACGGCATACCGGGGCGGGACTAGCGCGGGTGAAAAACATAAGCAACGTTTATTATATATCATATATATAATAATAAAGCAAACGTCTCAAACATATAAAGCGATCACATCACAGAATATCAGCAGCAGAAGATAACATATGAAATATTGGATATACTAGGAGGTCCGTGTTTTATTTTGAGCCTGTATAAAACACGTATTCCACGGTCGCGATGAATAGCCAAACCTACATCCCTATACCCCTACGAGAGTGACAAGCAACCCTACCAATTCTAGAGTTAGGAGACCCGGACTCTACTCTTCGAGTTGGTCTCCCACTGGACTCTAGAACCCGGTTACTTATGCTCCCCTCCTTGTGTCTTTCCTAATGCGGAAAAGTAAATAATATACAACAATGGTGATAGCATCCTCAACCCGGAAGTGCCCCAATAAAAGAATATTACATACATTGAATTTTATATGAATGAAAATAAAAACTCTCATCTCATATAAAACCCCCCGCTATTCGTAAAGCGACGATCCAATATAACATATCACAACAACACATAACATCACATTTCTTCAACGTAAGTAAATATGCGTATCCCAATTATCGTTGACATATAGCAAGGAAACCGGCGATACACCACATATTACACTTACGGTCGCAGAAAAAAAAATGTCAAACTACAACATTTGGAATCCATAATACCCTTAGACATCATAAGCCTAAAATATCACATACTTTGGATTTCATGTCTAACTATATGAATTCCACATATTGTATCACATTCCACAAATAGCTAGACGATATTAAACATTCTGATCGAATCAACAAACACCCAAAATTACCCAAAAATCTCAACGCTTGAGCGTAGTTGAAAAGGTCCCAGAACATGCCACAACTCCTATGAACCAGTCGTTGAAGGGTCAACCAATGCCTCACATGTGGAACCGCTGAACTACCATAAACCCTAGGGTTTAGTGGCGGTTCTGACGGTCACATAATCGAGTTAGGGTTTCGTTCTTCTAGAGGGTCCACAGAATCGCTTGCATGATTTTCTGAAAGTTTTAAACTAAGGAAAAAATCCAACACTTAGAAAATTTCCAGCAAGGGAAAAAGTAGGTTATTGATATCCGTTCAAACTTTTTAACACCATCTAAAATAACCCAAAAAACTGTTAGAATTACGACTACGAAACACTCTGAGTTGCCTTTGCAGAAAGTTAATATCACATGAAAATTTAGCAAAAACCAACAGCACCTGAAACACCAAAACCCAGAGCCTGGAACACAGTACAAATTTCAACCCTTGACTCTGCCAAAAAACCGAGCACACCGGTTTTAACAAGCATGTGGCCGGCCAAATTCCGAGGTCTGGGGCTAGAATTTGTACTGTGTTCATGTTGCATCACATACAACATTCTGCAGTTGTTTAAAAAAATTTTAGAGCACGTTTTAAAATCGACAGAAACTAGGTAATCTTGTTTCAAGTTTCGGAGTTGTTTCAGTTCCGTAATCCTACACAATCCGTCTAATTCTCTAGCTAGGCACCTGTTAGTGTATATGCCCTAGGGGCCATTATTGTATCATACTAGCTTGTATGTTACTTAATGGAAGCTTGGGATATTCACAGTTGTATTAACAGTCTTGCTCAATATAGTAGTATGCTACTTGGTTTATATCTATCTTAATATGTGTATATATTTCTTTTAGCATATCGCGAATACATATTGATAGAGCCCTTAGGATCTTGCTTGACTAACAGCATTGTGATGGCAGTCACACAAGTAGGGGCTGGGTAGTCTGCAAGCACATCCTTTTTCAGGTCCCTAGTCGTAGGATTATCGAGACAGGGCATCGATACTACAGAGTAGACTAGTGTATACGGTTCTCATCCCAGCAGGGGAAATGGTCTGTCCCCCAGCCATTAGTAAGTTGTACTGGAGTAGTATGCAGGTTCTCGTTGGGTTACGAGTACACCAGACAGGACTCGCAGGGAACTGTTGGTTGGTATTATACCCGTCGTCAGTTAACAGTTCCCAGGTGACATGAGTATAGCATAGTCCGTTGACTTGACACTGCTGCTTCGTCTCGAGTGTGTTGCCACTATTCTTAGATTGCTACCCTACCACGGCTCAAAGGAGTCGTGCAAACAGGTAGCAGTTGGGTGTAGTCCCGAAGCACTTGGAGGCAGTGGCAGTTAGATATGATTCGTCTCTCCCGGTATTGGGGGTTGATATCATGCTGTGTTTGGAGAGCCATTACGCAAGGTCCCTGACCAGGGAAAACGAAATTTACTGGTAGGTGTTCCAGTAGTTTCTCAAGGTGTAATGGGCTTCCCTCCGATACGACTTATACAGCTTTTACGGGACTGACGCTTGCCACCCCCTAGGCCTGATATGCGACAGTCTTAGACGAACAGACCGGACTGTATGGAGATTGTCACATCAGGATCAGTAGGAGTTCGGCTGGGTTTCCTCATCGGCTTTCTTATCGACATCTACCTAGGGACCGTTATGTACAGCTAGTACTGCTTGCGGCCTATGGTTAAACCCACTGCCAGTGTAGTGTTGAGTTTTTAGAGTCCCACACAGAGAGTTTTCCTACTTCAGGCGAAACGATATAGAGGTCATATGATTTTACGATTGGGTTCAGACATATACGTTTGCTTGTGCACGTATGATGTTCGGACAGATTATACTAGCAGGCTTTGGTTTAAGCCATATTCTAGTATTGGATTATTGGATTTATGCAGTCTCAGTATATCCGTGTTTTTCGTAAATACGGATGGGAGGGGCATTCTCGTAATTAGTCGAGAAGCTTCTTGAAGAAATGTGACTCATTTAGATTTAATTCATTTATGAATTAAACTAAATGAGGTGGAGAGCTTATGTGTTATTTGCATTAAATGTTTTAATGACTCATGAGATGATTCATCCAAAGTGAGTTAATGAAGCATTAATTGTTTTAATGACTCATGAGATGATTCATCCTAATGTATTAAATGAAGCAAGGTTGTAATTATCTCATATGATTTATTAGATAATTATCATGCTTCATGATATATACAAAAAGAGTTATTTTTCATTTCATTCTTACATAAACATTCTCTCTCCTCAAGCTCTCCTCTTCTTAAACCTAACCCTAATCCTCTCATGTGTTGAGATCCCAAGGTTTAGAAAGACTAATAGATCCTTAATCCACTTCTATATCTTCTAGGCCACTTTGATTAGCAATCCTAACCACTTAGTTACCTCAAGTTAGAGGTTAAAACTTGGAGAAGGAACTCTCGGGTGGATCTTCTATTACATCAAGGAGGCCGATGAGGAGGTGAACAACAAGAACAAGAAGGACTAGTATTTTGAGATATAATCATCTATCATAGTAGTTTAGCACTTCTAAATAGTTTGTTTGTTAGGGTTTAGCAAAGATCCGTAAAGTTAGTCGATGTTACCTTGAGCAAAATGATTGTTTTACCTATTCCGCCTCCCCACATCTTGTGGGGTGTGTAACGTCGACTTACAGTGGTATCAGAGCCTAGCTAAACCATAATTAATATGTTAGCAAAGTCTTTAGAAATTCGATCGCAAAATAATCCCGAAAAACCGACGTTTTCACCAAGTTTCTGCCGTTTTTAAAACGAGGTCTAAAAATTTTTCAGCGACCCTTAAAATTACAAGAAGGGTTTTTTAGGAATTGTGAAGAAATTTGGGATCGTGACTCAGCCAAACCACCGCGGAACCGTGGCCGATTCAAGCGATCCGCTGCGGATCCGCGGCCGAGTTGACACCGAGTCAACCCAAATTTGCTCAGTTATTCTTCTGTGTTGATGTTGTGTTTTCTGAGATGTTTTGTTTCTGCTCAGGTTTTATGTGCACAGAGAATTGTTTGGAGTAGAATCATATGTGTTGCTTGATCGAAATTCTAAAAACTTTGGCTAACTGGATTATATCTTTGTTGTGATTAATGTGTTCATAAACCTCCCCTAACTGCTAGTATATCGGTTAGCAGGGGGTTGCACATTTTTGTAATGGTTTTTACTGGTTTGTGAATGTGAACTTGTTGGATTGTCGTGATGATTAGCCAGGGATGTGAGATGAGTGTTTCTTTCATTCAAATGTAAATTGTAATTTGTTGTAATATTCTTTTGCGGGGCACATCCAGGTTGAGGTTGTAGCCACTATTGTATTATTTCATTTACTGTTTTCTTCTCTTAAGATAGACCCAAGGTGGGGTGCACAAACTACCGGATACTTTGAAGTGTTTAGTGTCCTACTCACGTCGTTGAGGGAGACCGCTTCACTTCGGGTACTTGACGGGTAGTTTTCCGTACCCGTAGGGGTCTAGGGTGGGGTTGGCTATTCATCACGACTGTGTAATCCATATTTCATTGCAGGCTCAAAGGAAATGCGGATTCCTAGAATATCCAATATGTTCATCTGTGATCTGGAATGCCTATTATTGCGTCTGACGAATGTACAATATCTATATATGATATCTAGTAGGTGTTGCTTATGTTTTGCATCCGCGCTAGCCCAGCCCCCGCTCTGTCATTAGTTAAGTAACCTAACGGGTGATGATTGTAGGGTTCCTAGGCACTCTAAGGTAGTCTCACAAGGCATCGAACATGCCATTTTCAAAAATTCTAGGTGCCGAGAGACCCGACTACGGATCGTTTGCTAGAAAACTAGGCGAAAATATAAGCTAGTTTACAACTAAACTAAAAGAACGGAAATACAACCTTTGTAGATCCGGTTCTCCACCTCCATAGCTCCGTGATGATGTCTCCTCGCTGTCCAAATCGAATCCATGACTCTTGCATCGGCTTCATCGGAGAAAAAGCGGGCTAGGTCATCGACGACGATGCCGAAGATGATCTACGTCGAGGCATCACTAGATCAAGCTCCACCTTCACCAAGCCATGAAAACTTGTGAAGGAAACACACTCTACTACTTGGCAAGAGGTAGAGGATGAAGAAATAGGAAGTGGGTTCATTTTAGAATTGGATTTCTCACTCATTTCATCAATTCACCATTGATGAAGTCAAGCTTTCTTCATTGAAGAAGATGAAGAAGAAGAAGAAAAGAATATCATAAGTATTTTCAAAATAGAAAATAATATGAATACTTATCATATCCTAACCCTAGTTAAGTGTAGAGAATAGACCATGGTTTGTTTAAATGGTTAGGGTTAAACATGAAGACAAAATGGTTACAAAGTCAAACCTTCATGAAGATTCAACTACAAACAAAGAAAGCCACCATTTTCTCTTTATTCTTTCCAAAATAAATAAATAAATAAATAAGAAAGAAAAGCAAAACCCTAATCATTAACTTAACCATGGTTTAATCTTTACACTTAACCAAGTTAACATGTATCATCAAACATGATACAATCAAGTGCACAAAAGTATATCACATATACAACTTGTGAACTTCTAGTGAGAAAATCCATTTAAGTGAACCTATATTAGTTAATGTAAAGTGATATATCAAATATATAATTATACATTAAATCATTAAATCAACACTTGATTTAACGACCCGGTCATATCGCATATAACCGACTAATATCAATAGTAACAACTTATCGAATCAACACTTGATCCGATAACCCGGCTATAACGCACATAACCGATCAATGTTACATATCGTGAGAATCAAATACAGTATCACATACTGGTATCATTCTCGGTCCCGCACATATCTCATATGCGCTCCTATCTCGTTTCGCTTGAGTCAGGAAATCTCTGTGTAGGACTCTAAAGACTCGTCAATACGCCGGCAGCAGGTGATGATCATAACAAACACCCACAAGCCGCAAGCGGTCTGCTAAACGTAACGGCCACCCGGGTATTGAGCGATCAGAAGATCGACGAGCAAGCCCGCTCACACTCTTGTGAATCCAACCAGTAACACTACCGTACAGTCTGGTCTGATCGTCTGATATGTCGCATATCTTGCCTAGGGGTGGTAAACGTTAGACCCCAATAGCTCAATAAGTCGTGTCGATATGAGGTCTATAACTATTCGAGAAACTACTGGTAACACTTACCAGTAAATCTCAGCAACCCTGGCCAGAGATTTCCTGTTATAGCCAATCGAACACAGCGCAACATCGACCCCCTATACCGGGAGAGACGAATCCCCTCCTATCGCTCATTGCCTCCATGTGACTCGGGACTGTACCCAAAACCCACCGTTTTGCACGCCCTCTTGGACGTGGTAAGATGGAAATCAAAGCACAGTGGGAACCACACAAGACTCTATGACGATCTCGGGTCAACAGACTACTCTGTACCAGTGTCACCAGAGAACTGCCATCTGACGTGAGGTATAATACCATCTAGGAGTTCTCGGCGAGTCCGTCCAGTGTACCCAGTCTCTACTGAGCACCCGTATATCATCTCCGATGTCAAACACCAATGGATATGGGACCATCCATCGCCCATCTGTATGGGTCGAGAAGGTACACGCTAGTCTACTCTGGTATATCGATGCCCCGTCTCGATATACCCACGACTAGGGACTTTGAAGGATGTACTTATGGACTACCATGTCCCCACTAGTATGATCCGCATCATAGTCCAGGTAGTCAAGTACAGATCCTAAGGGCTTTACCAACATGTAACAGAGAGACAATCAGTATACACGTTAAGGTAAAATTCAACCAGATAGCATACTATCATGTCGAGCAAGAAAGTCCTCCCTATATATGTCCCAGCATCCACTACAATATACATCCTATGTACAGTAATGGCCTTTAGGGCATACATATAACTAACAATCTCCCATTTGCACTAGGGCCATCTGTAGCAGTGGTTGTAGTATCTCATACTCAACCATCCCATAAAAGTCTCTCTCTGGGAACAGGTTTTTGTGAGTGGATCCGCTGTGTTGTCCTCTGAATCTACTCTCCTTACCTCGATCACCCTGGAGATCAACTATCTCCATGATCAGGCGATACTGCCTTAGAATATGTCTGGATCACTGATGGGACATGCGTTCCTTGGCATAAGCCACAACTCCATTGTCACACAATAGGAGGAACATAGTTCATCTCATGAACCATTATACACCCAAACAGCCTCTTTGGTAGCATCTTAAGTAGCGATGTATCCTGCCTTTATCGTCTAGTATGCCACGGTATTTAGCTTGGAACTCTTCCAACATACCGTCCCTTTACTGAGGGTAAAGACAATGCCTGTGACTGACATTCAGTCGTCTTTATCACCCTGGAACACTTCCAGTGATTCTCCCCAGGGTCGATTGATACCTTCTCACTACAACTAGTGAGATTCCTAACATCCAATTAGATCTATCTCATAGATCCAAAATCCAGGATTTAGTAGGTATCACTTTGATCCTATATGGAGAATTATGGTGATAAGCGGAGATTGATCGAGCGTAGCATAGGAAACTCCTTCCCTATCAAGAGTATGTCATCCACGTACTCTACGAGGATCGTCACCATACTCCCTACTACCTTTTTGTATATACAAGGTTCATCTACCATTTTGATGATGTCAACTTCTTTGACTAATCCATCAAAACAGATGTTCCAACTCCGCGATGCCTGCTTTATCCTATAAAGCATCTTGCATACGTTTCCGCTGCTCCCACTGTCTACGAAGCACTCTGGCTGTGTACTTATAGACACTCTCTTCTAAATCATCATTTAGAAAAGCAGTCAAGACACCCAACCACCAGATATCGTAGTCATGGTATGTAGCCGTGACAAGTAAGATCTGGATGGACTTAAGCATAGCTACTTGAAAAGGTTTCATCACTATCCATACCTGGTCAATGATGCAAACTTTTAACAAGTCTAGCTTTGAAAGTCTCAACTTTTCCATGTACACCAAGTAATCTTCTCAAGATATACTTGCTCCTGATGGGGATTTAACCCTTCAGATATAGCAACCAAAGTCCATACTTTGTTGGTGTATAAGGATTCCGTCTCAGATCACTAAGCATCCAGCCATTCTTACAGAGTCTTACCCCCGATGGCCAGCTCGAAACTAGTTGGGTCATCATCTCATGATGCAATCCTCGCTCCCACTGTCATAGAGAAACAGAAGTATCTCTCAGGTGGGTGAGGAACCCTACTAGATCGGCGGAGAGGCTGAGGTTCGTTGGTTACTACTGAATCCTTCGGTTCTACCAAATCATCAGCTGCTGTTTGTATAGCTGGAACCTTTCCAGTTCTACATTACAGACCTTGCCTCGAGCTTGTCCGGATTTTGCTTTTGGACATAGGCCGGACAACCCCAAATCTTAACTAGCTTAAGACATGGGCTCTACCCTTTCCATATCACATATGAAGTGGTAGGCAACTGATTTGATTTGAACCCTATTCAATAGGTATGCAACTTCTCAAGTGCATAACTCCCAAAAGGAAATAGGTAACTCAGCAGTACTCATCATAGAGCACACCATATCAAATAGGGTGTATCTGCTCCGCCCCGATATACCATCGTGCTATGGTGTATACGGAGGAGTAATGCTGAGAGAGAATCTCATTCTCCTTTAGAATAGTCCAGGAATTCCGTGCTCAAGTATTCTCCTCCTTGATCTCATCAAAGGACATAATACTTTTACCCGTATTTTGGTTCTCTACTTCTAACTTATATTCTGTGAATATCTCAAAAGGTTCGGACTTATGTTTCAACAGGAACATATGCCTGAATTTAAAGAGATCATCAGAGAACGTAATGAAGTATAAAGAACCAGTCTTGGTATGTGTAGACAGGGGAGCTTACATACATCAACATGTATCATATCCCAAGAGTTCACTAACTCTTTCTCTGTTTCCAATAAACAGAGCTATGGTCATCTTATCTTTGTGACATGACTGGCGAGTTTCACAAGATGTAAATTCAAACTGATTTAAATATGCATCTAAATGTAACTCAGCCAGTCGGGTCGCATTGATATGACCTAGTCTACAATACCTCAAGAAGGATCCGTTCATTTCTGAACTCTTCCTCTTGTGTGTGTTCTGTATACTAAGAACTGTAGTTTGATTTAGAACATTAATGCTTTTAGATAACGTGCCTGAACCGATCAACTTTTGATATAGGAAATGTTCAAAACATTATCCAACAATAAAAAATTTTATCGTTTCTTTACTAATAAAGAGACAGATATGATTTTGTATATCAGGTTCGGTATCTAATAACATTCGTTCAGAATCAATGTATTGGTAATACAGGGTGACAGTGACCGACAGACTTGGCTGCAACTCTTGTCCCGTTTTCTGCCTCATGAAACTTATCACCCGTTCTCAGTTCTCTACCTTTCTGTAGCCCTATGTAATAGATTACATATCTGGGATCCTGATCTGGTATCACATACCCAGGACGTAAAGGATACTGAGAAACAGTTCTCTGTAATGAACACACCCGAAGATGATGCATCAGCATGCACTCTCTTCGTTTGGGCGGCACGGGAAATCTGGTATTCCCCAATTTCCTGCTCTGTCTTATAACATTTATAAGTTGGAGCGGGACCAACGTTCCCCAGCTCAGTATAACAAGCGGGTTCGGTCAATAATCCGTTTTATTATCTTGATTAAGGCGTGATATGGTCGCTACCTGGAGAGAGAGAGAAGAAAACACTCAGCGTGCGCTCTTGCAAGAATAGATTGGTTATTATTTTATCTAATTAGGATGGCTCCCACTGCTTTTTATCAAATCTTCCTTCAAACCCTAAAAGGAAAGACTAGCCGGGATTAATTACACACTACAAGTTCGCCAATCTTTCACCCAGGCCAGTGTCGGTACTTTGAGGAAGGTCCCCCGTGCTCTCGCACGAACCTAATTAATGTAAACCTCGTTTTCCCAGAGGCGTAACCCCGTTGACACCTTTCTAGACACCTACTTGATCGGCTAATTGTAATGTATAAAACTCTCCCAGGAGTAACTCTTACTCGCAGCGGGTATCGGGATCCAACTATCACATAGAAGGTATGCAATCTCATTGCAAATTTCAACACTTGAAATTCCCGATAATATTTTGCCCCTAACGTGCTATGACCTTGACGAAAGCCAACAAACCATAGCCCGCTAGTCAAGTTCAATCCGTACATTTCTTGATCGAATTAAACCCACCCGCACGACCCTTGAAGAAAGCCAACAAAGCCGCACGACTACCCTAATCCAATCGCATCGTATGCTAGCAGATAAGTAGCATATAGCTACCGCACACTGCACCTTGACGAAAGCCAACAAATGCAGCACGAATACTATATACTACTTATCTGAAATGACGGAGGGCTACGACAGGTTTTTCTGAAAACCTATTGCGTAATGAACTTGATATCGTTGTAGAATCAAATGATTTTAAAAATGGAGTGCTTTTGAGGCTTTTCTAGTTTTGCTAAAGGAGTCACTCCCGGTGAAGGGATCGTCGGTCCTTTCCTCGTCAAATGAGGTGCGGGATATATCATATATATCACTGTGCAAAGCAAAAACACTTAAAAGCAATCGAAAGACAAACCGAGTGTGTAGCATCTGCCAGTTATTGCTAAAGGAGTCACTCCCGGTGAAGGGATCTCGGTCCTTTCCTTATCGAATAAGGTGCAGGATATATCACATATACCTCTGTGCAAAGCAAGAACTGTAGCTACCTGTTTTATTTTGAAATTCGATTCTACAACATCTTCGGTTTCTTTTAATTCATTAATCACATTAATGAAGTCCCATCATTTAAGTACCTAAACATCACAGATAAATACGACGTACACTTATGCCATCCGCATTCGCCTCGATGTCCCCTCGTGCACCATTAGGTTAGGTAACTAACGACAGAGCAGGGCAGGGCTAGCGCGGGTGTAAAACATAAGCAACGTCTATATAATATATCATATATACTATATATAATACCTGTCACAGAACATCACATGATCACATCACAGATATCGCAGCAGAAGAATCATATGAAATATTGGATATACTAGGACGTCCGTGTTTTCAATACGAGCCAGTATAAAACACGGATTCCACGATCGTGATGAATAGCCAAACCCACACCCCTAGACCCCTACGAGAGCGGCAAGCAACCCTACCAATTCTAGAGTTAGGAGACCCGGACTCGACTCCTCGAGTTGGTCTCCCACTGGACTCCAGAACCCGGTTACTTGTGCTCCCCTCCTTGGGTCTATCCTAGTGCGGAAAAGTAAATAATATACATCAACGGTGACATCTTCGCAACCTGGAAGGGCCCCAATAAAAGAATATTACATACAAGTTTTTACATGAATGAAAATGAAAAACACTCATCTCACATAAAAAAAAAACCCGGCTATTCAAACATGACGATCCAATATAACATATCCAGCAACACATAACATCACATGCCATCAACGTAAGTAAGTATGCATACACCGATTGTCGTCGACGTATAGCAACGACAATCGGCAATACCACTACATACTACACTTACGGTCACAGAAAAGAAAGTGTAAAACTACAACAGTTGGAATCCGCAACCACCTCAGACATCGCATGCCTGACCAAATGAATTACTTAGACATCGCATGCCTAACAATTATAAACCCCGCATTTTAGTCTCAAAATCAAAAACACTTTTCAATACCAAGTCGGGCAATTCAACAGGATTCCCGACATCCTGATCGAATGCTCGTCGCAAACTTCTGTAGACGGCCGCACCCCCGATACCGTCGATGAAGTGCACCAAGGCAGAACGCCGCTACCGCGAGCACCCGAACGGATGCTTTCGGCGACGGGGTTCTCCTACAGTCACTTGGTCGGGGCTATGGAGTGAGGCTGTCTATTAAGTTTACCCGGCGAGTATCCGCGTACGCTACGTGATTGCGACGGACTTTTGATCACATCAAAATTCCGTGGCAACCGATCAAGTTAGACTAAACTGCTATGTTTATAACATTCATTCAGTTATCTCACAACTATTGTGAATTCCAATTATTGTATCCCATTCCAGATAAACAGAAAATGTTAAACTTTCCGATCGAACAATCGAACACCCAAGTTTTCCCGATACAGATCAACACATGAAACAAGTCTAACAACATTCTGTTCGTGCCTCAGTATCAACGGTCCAGCCGTAGAAGGGTCAAGCCAACGCCTCACATGTGGCACGCCGTACTACCCCAAACCCGAAGGTTCAAAGGGCAGTTCAAGACGGTCACATAATCGAGTTAAGGTTTGTTGTCTTCTAGAGGGTCCATTGCGTTACTTGCACTACTTAGAACGTCGTTAAACTACGGAAAAATCCAACACTTGGAAATTTCCCGACAGGGGAAAAAGTGGGTATTTATATCCGGTCGAACTTTTTAACATATTCTAAAATTTATCCGGAAAGCCACACAGACAAAATTTGATAATCCGATCGAGTCCATGAAATCCCAAAACAACCCAGAAAAATTCAACTCTGGAAAAAATATTAAAAATTTCCAGAAGACTCAGCACTACAAAACATGAATTACTGTTCAAGCCACGTGATGTAAATCTACAGTGTGGCCGCGGAACCGCCGCTAGTACTATGGTGGGGGCCGCTGATCCGCGCTTCCTTAGTGGATTTAGCATTACGTGCTTCACAGTAAATCATAAAATTCCCTGCTGAATTTTTTGGCAATTTTTAATCTGGAAAAATCCCAGAAATTAAAAAAGGTACAGAGAGCATGGGTGTGTTAGGATTTCGGGTTCGTTCGGAGTTCAAAATCCGTCTAGACTTCGCCTAAGGCTCTAACCTGGCTCTGATACCACTGTAGGGTTCTTAGGCACACTAGTGAGGTCTCACAAGGCATCGAACATGCCAAATTAAAATTTTAACGGTGCCGAGAAACCCGACTACGGATCGTCGGCTAGAAGTTTAGGCGAAAAAGCTAACTAGTTAACACTTAACTAAGGGAATACGGAAATACAACCTTTGTAGATCCGGTTCTCCACCTCCATAGCTCCGTGATGATGTCTCCTCGCTGTCCAAATCGAATCCATGACTCTTGCATCGGCTTCATCGGAGAAAAAGCGGGCTAGGTCATCGACGACGATGCCGAAGATGATCTACGTCGAGGCATCACTAGATCAAGCTCCACCTTCACCAAGCCATGAAAACTTATGAAAGAAACACACTCTACTACTTGGCAAGAGGTAGAGGATGAAGAAATAGGAAGTGGGTTCACTTTAGAATTGGATTTCTCACTCATTTCATCAATTCACCATTGATGAAGTCAAGCTTTCTTCATTGAAGAAGATGAAGAAGAAGAAGAAAAGAATATCATAAGTATTTTCAAAATAGAAAATAATATGAATACTTATCATATCCTAACCCTAGTTAAGTGTAGAGAATAGACCATGGTTTGTTTAAATGGTTAGGGTTAAGCATGAAGACAAAATGGTTACAAAGTCAAACCTTCATGAAGATTCAACTACAAACAAAGAAAGCCACCATTTTCTCTTTATTCTTTCCAAAATAAATAAATAAATAAATAAGAAAGAAAAGCAAAACCCTAATCATTAACTTAACCATGGTTTAATCTTTACACTTAACCAAGTTAACATGTATCATCAAACATGATACAATCAAGTGCACAAAAGTATATCACATATACAACTTGTGAACTTCTAGTGAGAAAATCCATTTAAGTGAACCTATATTAGTTAATGTAAAGTGATATATCAAATATATAATTATACATTAAATCATTAAATCAACACTTGATTTAACGACCCGGTCATATCGCATATAACCGACTAATATCAATAGTAACAACTTATCGAATCAACACTTGATCCGATAACCCGGCTATAACGCACATAACCGATCAATGTTACATATCGCGAGAATCAAATACAGTATCACATACTGGTATCATTCTCGGTCCCGCACATATCTCATATGCGCTCCTATCTCGTTTCGCTTGAGTCAGGAAACCTCTGTGTAGGACTCTAAAGACTCGTCAATACGCCGGCAGCAGGTGATGATCATATCAAACACCCACAAGCCGCAAGCGGTCTGCTAAACGTAACGGCCACCCGGGTATTGAGCGATCAGAAGATCGAAGAGCAAGCCCGCTCACACTCCTGTGAATCCAACCAGTAACACTACCGTACAGTCCGGTCTGATCGTCTGATATGTCGCATATCTTGCCTAGGGGTGGTAAACGTTAGACCCCAATAGCTCAATAAGTCGTGTCGATATGAGGTCTATAACTATTTGAGAAACTACTGGTAACACTTACCAGTAAATCTCAGCAACCCTGGCCAGGGATTTCCTGTTATAGCCAATCGAACACAGCGCAACATCGACCCCTATACCGGGAGAGACGAATCCCCTCCTATCGCTCATTGCCTCCATGTGACTCGGGACTGTACCCAAAAACCACCGTTTTGCACGCCCTCTTGGACGTGGTAAGATGGAAATCAAAGCACAGTGGGAACCACACAAGACTCTATGACGATCTCGGGTCAACAGACTACTCTGTACCGGTGTCACCAGAGAACTGCCATCTGACGTGAGGTATAATACCATCTGGGAGTTCTCGGCGAGTCCGTCCAGTGTACCCAGTCTCTACTGAGCACCCGTATATCATCTCCGATGTCAAACACCAATGGATATGGGACCATCCATCGCCCATCTATATGGGTCGAGAAGGTACACGCTAGTCTACTCTGGTATATCGATGCCCCGTCTCGATATACCCACGACTAAGGACTTTGATGGATGTACTTATGGACTACCATGTCCCCACTAGTATGATCCGCATCATAGTCCAGGTAGTCAAGTACAGATCCTAAGGGCTTTACCAACATGTAACAGAGAGACAATCAGTATACACGTTAAGGTAAAGTTCAACCAGATAGCATACTATCATGTCGAGCAAGAAAGTCCTCCCTATATATGTCCCAGCATCCACTACAATATACATCCTATGTACAGTAATGGCCTCTAGGGCATCCATATAACTAACAATGATGGGGCCCAGTGGCGAATGCGGATGGCACAAGCGGACATTGTATTTTCGTTGTTTTCTGCAATGATAGGTTAATTGATGGGACTGTTAGGTTTACCTAGCACCTCATGAAGGGTTTGGAAGCATCACATGTCTCAAAATCAAATTTATGGTGCTAAGTGAACATACAAAGAATCATCACTAGAAATTTAGGGTTTTATAACAAAGACATCATCAGAAGTAGAAAAGGCTAGGGTTTTTAGAGTACAACCTTTGTAGCTCCCTACGCTAGACTCCTTGGCTACTTGAGGGTTGGAAAAAGGTTGTCTTGAGAGCTTCTAAGTCCACGACGATCCACCCGAAGCTCCTTTGCACAAAGCTCCTTGCTTTACTCGATATGTGAATGAAGTAGAGCAAACACCCTACACAAATGGGCTAGACGTGCGTAGTATGATGATGTGGTTTGTATTCTATAATCAAAACTCTTTCTTTTTATCAACCTCACTTAAAGAAATTATCAAGAGAGGAAGAAGAAGATGGTGGCTAAGCTTTCTCACAAAAGGAAAAGGAAATGAGAGTGAATAATAATTGAAATGAGAAAAGAAATCTATATTAATCCTTTCTCACTTCAACCATGGTTAGAATCATCAAGATTTTTATCAAATGGGTTGAAGACAAAAGGATAATTAACTTAAGGTTAAATGGTGGTTGAAGCATGGTCAAAGATGATAAGTATAAACCTTGTGTGAATTATCCTTTCTCTTTTTCTAAATGATAAATAAATAGATAATTCTACAATGTAAGTCTTGCATTGCCACCAAACATGTATCAACAACCATGATACTATGTATGTATGTATGTATCCATGCACATCATCATGTGCATACATGCATGCATACAAAAATAGAATACGAGTTTGATTAAAGAATTAATCTATAAGTCATTTGTTAAATCAACACTTGATTTTGCAAACCGGTCATATCACATACGACCCGACCAATAGAAAATGCCCGATTAATATACGGTATCACATATCCGTATTTAATCGGGTCCCCGCGCATATCTCATATGCACACCACATCTTTTCGCCTAAGCCAGGAAACTTCATTGTGGGACTCTAAGACTCGTCAATACGCCGGCAGTAGGTAATGATCATATCAAATACTTACAAGCCGCAAGCGGTCTGCAAAACGTAACGGCCACCTGGGTATTGAGCGATCAGAAGAAAACAAGCGAACCTGCTACAACTCCCGTCGAGGCAACCGGAAACACTACCGTACAGTCCGGTCTCTTCGCTCGATATGCTGCATATCGAGTCTAGGGATGGTAACGTCAACCCCAATAACTCAATAAGTTTTGCCGATGAATGGTCTATAACAGATCAAGAAACTACTGATAACACTTATCAGTAAATATCAACAGCCCTGGCCAGGGACTTACTGATATAGCCATTCGAGCACAGCACAACATCAACTCCCAATACCGGGAGAGACGAAACCCCTCCTATCGCTCATCGCCTTCGTGTGTCTCGGGACTATACCCAACGGCCACCTGTTTGCACGCCTCAGTAGAGCCGTGGTAGGGTGGTAATCAAAGTACAGTGGTAGAACACACAAGATTCTATGACGATCTCGGGTCTACAGACTAACCTGCACCAGTGTCACCTGAGAACTGCTATCCGACGATAGATATAATTCCATATAGGAGTTCTCGGTGAGTCCGTCCAGTGTACCCAGTCACCACTGAGCACCCGTATACAATCTCGATGTCAAACATTGATGAATGTGGGAACATCCATCGCCCATCATATGGGTCTAGTATCATAAACGCTAGTCTACTCTGGTATATCGATGCCCTATCTCGATACACCTACGACTAGGGACATTTCAGGATATGCTTGTAAACTACTGATGTCCCACTAGTATGATCTCTATCATAATCACAGTAGTCAAGTCTATATCCTCAGGGCTTTATCAACATGTATGAATGAATAAAAGCATGATCAAATCAACATGTCAGATAAAGAAGAACAAGATAGCATACTATCATGTCGAGCAAGAATGTACACTGAATATATATATATATATACATGTATAAATACATCCACTATCATATAATGTCCTCTAGGGCATACATACATCCAACAATCTCCCACTTGCACTAATCCCAGTTATTGGGGTATCTCATACCCAACATCTCAAAAAGTCGCTCATGCTGCGGCTGAGGGAGGGCCTTGGTGAGTGGATCCACGGCGTTATTCTTTGTGTCTACTCTCCTAATCTCGATCTCGCGGCGATCTACAATCTCCCGGATCAAATGAAAGCGCCTCAGGATGTGTCTGGATCGCTGATGGGACCTGGGCTCCTTGGCTAACGCTATAGCCCCATTATTATCACAATACAATGGTATTGGATTAATAATGGTTGGAACTACTCCTAGCTCCGAGATGAACTTCCTCATCCAGACGGCTTCCTTGGCAGCATCAATTGCAGCAATGTACTCAGCCTCCATCGTAGAGTCTGTAACGGTATCCTGTTTAGAACTCTTCTAACTTACCGCCCCTCCATTGAGGGTAAATACAAACCCTGAGATAGATTTGCTGTCGTCCTTATCGCTCTTGAAGCTCGAATCGGTAAAGGCCTCCATTTGGAGATCTCCATTACCATACACCAAGAACAATTCTTTAGTCCTTCGCAAGTACTTAAGAATGTTCTTCACAGCTATCCAGTGATTCTCCCCTGGGTTGGATTGATACCTGCTTACAACACTAAGTGCATAAGCTACATCTGGGCGTGTACATAACATCACATACATTATAGATCCTGCTGCCGAAGCATAGGGTATAATGCTCATGCGAGCCCTCTCTTCATCGGTCTTTGGGCAAGAGTCCTTGGAGAGAGTGACCCCATGGCAAGCGGGTAAGGCACCCCGCTTGGAGTCTTCCATACTAAACCTTTTTAGGATGGTGTTGATGTTCCTGGTTTGGGACAATTCCAATAACCTTTTGGATCTATCCCTATAAATCCTTATGCCCAGAATGTATGTGGCATTACCCAGGTCTTTCATGGAGAACCTTAGTGATAAGAAAGATTTGACCGACTGTAGCATAGGAATGTCATTTCCTATCAGAAGAATGTCATCCACGTACAATACGAGGAATGTGACAGCTCTCCCAATAGCCTTCTTATAAACACAAGGTTCATCTGGATTTTTGATGAAATCAAACTCTTTGATAACATCATCGAAACAGATGTTCCAACTCCGTGATGCCTGCTTTAGCCCATATATGGATTTAAGCATTCTACATGCTTTCCCGCTGCTCCCACTGTCAATGAAGCCCTCTGGCTGATCCATATAAACGCATTCTTCTAAATCTCCATTTAGAAATGCCGTTTTAACGTCCATCTGCCAGATTTCATAGTCGTAGTGAGCAGCAATAGCAAGTAGGATCCGAATGGATTTAAGCATGGCTACGGGCGAAAAAGTCTCGTCATAGTCCAAACCTGGTCTTTGACGAAAACCCTTCGCCACAAGTCTTGCCTTATAGGTCTCCACCTGCCCATCTACACCAATCTTTCTTTTAAAGATCCATTTGCACCCCACAGGTTTTACCCCAGGGGGTACAACGTCCAAAGTCCATACTTTGTTGGTGTACATAGACTCCATTTCGGATCTCATGGCATCCAGCCACTTCACAGAGTTTCCACTCATGATAGCTTGCTGAAAACTGGTAGGATCATCATCCTCTATGATGCAGTCTTCTCTGTCACCATCAATGAGGAAACCGTAGTACTTCTCCGGTGGGCGAGAAGTCCTACCAGACCTACGGAGTGGCCGAGGTTCATCAGTTTCTATTGCAACGGCCGGTTCAACCAAGTCGTCATTTGTAGTTTGTGTCTCTAGAACCTTTTCTAGATCCACCACATTGCCATCATCTTTATCTGTGAAAAACTCTTTTTCTAAGAATGTGGCATACTGAGAAACAAACACCTTTTGTTCTTCCTTGTGGTAGAATAGATATCCATAAGAGTTCCTTGGATATCCCACAAATTTACACATGACTGACCGTGTCTCGAGTTTGTCCGGATTCTGCTTTTTAACATAGGCCTGGCAACCCCAAATCTTAATTCTCTTAAGAGATGGTCTCTTCCCATGCCATATCTCATATGGCGTGGTAGACACGGTTTTGGTTGGAACCCTGTTCAGTAGAAACGCTGCAGTCTCCAATGCATGCCCCCAAAATGAGACAGGTAACTCAGCATCACTCATCATGGAATGGACCATATCTAATAGGGTCCGATTCCGTCGTTCAGACACACCGTTGTGCTGTGGTGTGTAAGGAGGAGTGAGCTGAGAGAGAATCCCATTCTCTTTTAGGAAGTTTGCAAATTCTGTACTGAGATACTCTCCACCTCAATCTGATCGAAGCATCTTGATACTCAAGCCGGTTTGTTTTTCTACTTCTTGTTTATATTCAGTGAATTTCTCGAAAGCTTCGGATTTGTGTTTTAATAAAAATACATGACCGAATCTTGAGAAATCGTCAGTGAAAGTAATGAAGTAAGAAAAACCGCCTTTAGCCTGTGTAGACATTGGCCCACATACATCACTATGTATGAGTCCTAGGAGCTCGGTAGCTCTTTCTCAGTGTCCGGTAAACGGAGTTTTGGTCATTTTATCCTTGATACAAGACTGGCAAGTCGCATAAGATTTATATTCAAAAGAGTTTAAATATCCATCTTTGTGTAACTTGTTTAGTCTTGTTTCGTTAATATGACCAAGTCTACAGTGCCAAAGAAAATCTTTATTTATTTCTGAAAGTTTTCTTTTATTAGTGTGTTGTATGCTGAAAACTGTGTGTTGATTTAGGACGTATATTCCGTTATTAAGTGTACCATACCCAACCAACATTTGATTCAGGTGAATGTTCATAACATTGTTCTGCAATACAAAATTATATCCTTCATTGTCCAACAAAGAAATAGATATTATATTACAAAGCATACTTGGTACAAAATAACATGGGTTCAAAACCAATATACACCCAGATGGCAACCCCGATTGATACTCTCCTACTGCGACTGTATGTACATTGGAACCATTTCCAACGTGGAGAGTATGGTCACCTGTCTTCAAAACCTTGGTATTTCTCAGCCCCTGCATGGAATTGCAAATGTGAGAACCTGAACCGGTATCTAATACCCAGGAAGCAGAGTTTATTGAAAAACAGTTTTCTGTCACAAACACACCTGAAGCGGAAGCATCCCCATGCTTCTTCTTGAGATTTAAGTACTCGGTACAGTTGCGCTTCCAATGTCTTGTTTTGTGGCAATGAAAACATTCCCCTTTCCCTGATTCTCCAGCTTTGGACTTTTCCTTCCCCTTAACCTTTTTAACTCCACCCTTAGGATTGGTGGGCTTCTTCTTTTTCTTTCCCTTGGCCTTAGCCTTTGGTCGAGAAGAGGAAGATTTTCCAACAGTCAACACGGGAGTTTTCACTGATTTCAGTGTGCTCTCTGCACTCCTTAACATATTAAGGAGTTCAGGTAGTTCCTTCTCCATGTTGTGCATGTTGAAGTTAACTATGAATTGAGCAAAGGTGGAGGGGAGGGACTGCAGAATAATATCCGTATATTATTCATTGTCCATCGTCCATCGTCCATCCAAGGTCCTCAAGCACTTCTATGAGGGCTATCATCTTCAGAACATGGTCTCCTACTGGTGTGCCAGGGGCCATTCGCATCTGAAACAATTTCTTTGATGCTTCTTATCGTAATACGCGGGATTGCTCTCCATACAACTCCTTTGTATAAAGAAATATGGCATGAATGTCCATATTCTCGTGCTGCTTTTGATGTGTGTTGTCCATCGATGCAAGCGCGAGGCATTTGGCCGTGGCACAGTCAGCGTCCCATGTCTTGCGGACTTCTTTGTCCGCAACTGAGGATTTTAGACCTGGGACGGGCGGGGCTGGAGTCGTGAGGACATATGATACTTTATCATAAGTCAAGGCTATTTTCAGATTCCTCAACCAGTCTTTATAATTGGTCCCATTCAGTTTATTTTTATCTAGCAGAAGCTTGAGTCCAGTCATTGGTATCTGCCATTAAGAGAGAGAAAAGAATACACTCAGCGAAAGCTCTTGCAAAAATCAGATTGGTTATTATCTTGTCTAATCGATGTCTCCTACTACTTTAATCAAGTTTTTCTTTCAAACCTTAAAAAGAAAACTAGCCAGGATTAATTACAGTCTACAACTTCGCTAACCGTTCAGCCAGGCCAGTGTCGGTACTTGAGGGCGGTTCCCCGTGCTTTCGCACGGACCTAATTAAAGTAAACCTCATTTTCCCAGAGGCGTAGCCCCGTTAACACCTTTCTAGACACCTAATGAGTTAGCTAATTGTAAACTGCAAAACTTTCCTGGGAGCAACTATTGCCCACAGTGGGATCGGGATCCAACCAGCATATGGAAGGTATGCAATCTCATTGCAAATCTCAACACTTGAAATTCCCGATGCGGTTTTTACCCCTAGTACCTATGACCTTAACTATGGTCAACAAATCATAAGTACCAGTCAAGTTCTACCTGTCATTTCTTGATTAATTAGACCCACTCATATGACCCTTAACTATGGTCAATAAAGTCGCATGAATGTCCTAATTAATTTGCATCATATGCAGTGTAGGAAGACATCACTTAGCTATCGTACACTACGCCTTAACTATAGTCAACAAACGTAGCACGAATACTAAGTACTCTACTTCCTAAAATGACGGAGGGTTGCAGATGATTTTTAAGAAAGTCTTTAACACTTTGAACTTGATATCGTCGTAGAATCAAATGGTTTTCAAAAGGAGTAGCTTGAGTTCCGCAGTTTTGAAATATAGCTTTTTCATAAAGAGCCGAGTGGTTTTCAAATCCGATTCTACAACATCTTTTAGGTTTCTTTTCTTTACATTAATCATATTAATGTAGTCCCATCATTTAAGTCCTTAAGCTAATCACAGAAAAGAAACGAAAATACAACGTACGCTTATGCCATCCGCATTCGCCGCTGTAACATCTTCAAAAATATAAAATATTAATTTTGGTAATTTTTATAATTTAATATTATTTTACTGATTATTTTAATATTAAATCTATAATTGAATACAATTAAATAGGAAAAATGTTAGAAAAATTATGAAAAATTATGGAAAATTCTAAAATAGGGTAAATTAGTGAATTATGACATTTTTAAGTTTTTGTGTTTAGTTTGACACTAATTTAGTGCTAATCGCGATTAAAAATCGCTAATCGGATTTTTGGCTTTTTGTGCAAAACTTGCACATATCATTTTTATCACACTTGTGCATTTTCTACCATGTTACTTTGGGTTTACTATTGGGGTGAGAAGGTTTTGGAATTTTAGAAAAAGGAAAAAGGAAAAGAAAAGAGAAAAGGAATAAAGAATGAGGGTAGGTGAGAGAGAGAGGTGGACCTTTGACTTATAACCCTTAGCCATTTCTCTCCCTCTCATTTCTCTCCCTCTTCCTCCTTAGTTGCTGCTGCTGCTGCCCTAGCCCCTTTCTCCCCCTCTTCAATCCCTCTCTTCTTCTCAAAATCACCCAAAAACCTCACACTCATTTCATTAAAATTGTGCAAAATCCCTAGATCCACACATGGAGCTAAAGAAGCAAGGATTTTGGCCACTAGGGGCAACTCAAGAATTTTCTTGAGTTGCTAATGGAGGTAATTTCTGAACCATTAGCTTAATTATAGCCTTTCCTATAACCCCATGTTAAGATTTAATCGATATTGTGTGATATTATGGACTTGATGAAAACCTAGTTAGGGTTTGAGGGAACTTGTGTTGTATTGGGAAATTGAGCTCAGTAGAGGTTTTACCAACACCCTATTGTATGATTTGGAACCCAAAACCTGAAGCTAGAACCAGAATACGGATTTTTGAAACCGATATCGGGGAAAGTGTAAAATCTGTGAAGGTTAACTTGAATCTGCTATCATACGAGACACCTGAAAATAATATTGAGTGGACAGTAAGATGTGCAGGCACCAGAGAGGCAACACCCAAAACCCTAGCTCCCCACTCCACCTTCAGGCCGCCAAAATCCCCATTCTGGCCGCAATTTGCGGCCAGACCAGAGAGGAATTTTCTCGTTTTGCGTGCCTGGCCCTATTTCCTCAATTCTTGGCCCTGGGTACTTCTAGTTTTGACAGATTCTATCTAGGGTGAAATCTGGGACATATATCCTAAGTTGCTATTTTGGATTCGTGTTTCCGTATTCCGTATTTTTGTTTCTGAAATGGTGGATTGTGTTTTGCCTCAACTATTTGTCGTTTATACGAAGATATAGAGGATTTATTGATGGTTTTGAAGGCGTGCCATAGGTTCTCACCTATAGGCTCCCTTATCGTATCGTTTTGGATTTCATGCGCCGTTTTAGCTTGGATTTGGTTTTAATGCGCATATACGATATTTGATGTGTAGGTACCCACGAAGACTTCGGGGCGGCAAGCAAATGCGTGGTGACGTCCGCAAATGATGATGCAAGGTGAGTAGATTATATCTACAGGGGGAAGTCGGGTGGATGGCGTATAGCACCCCTGCAGTCCGTAGATAGATTACTATGTTGTTTATTGTGATAATAGGTGTATTATGGATAGTATAGGGTTAGAAGTGACTAGTGTAGTTCATAGTCGCGAACCCTAGGATAGAATTACACCTACACACACCCTTGCTTATCACTTATACTTGCACTGTGATTGATGATATGGGATGACTTTGGAGATGAGTCGATGTGGGCTTGGTGCCGCGAGATCGGTGATTTGATACGATTCATATGTGGGATATGACTTGCGATTCTTGCGGGATTGGGATATGTGTTTACCCCCGCATGCATACTTTATTGATGGTATCGATTTGTACTAGACATAGAGTAGTACCCCCAGATTATATGATCTGATGATAGTGATACCTGTTATGTGACGAGATAGTGAGATGTTGACCTGTACCCAGCTTTTGGGGATGCCGTACGATGATTTACCGTACGAGCCGATATTGATGATAGATCCGCACTCATAACTCGAGGATTCTTACGATATGACATTGAGGCGGGATCACCGACTATATATCTATATATATATACATTGACTCAGATTTAGGTGTTTTCCACACCTACCCCTCCTGATCGACCTTATATTTAGATGTAGTTTGCATAGTAGATACTTCACTGTGGTGTTGATTATTAGATTCTGCATTTTCATGCTATTCGCACTGCTGGCATATGTTCATTGCTATATTATTATCATGCTGATAGGACACCAGCACCATTATCGATGATGCGTATGTTTCACGTACACTATTTTGCCGGCTCACACACTTCATCATCGATAATTGCCATGCCACTGCACTGTAGTACTGTTGCATTCATGATATGATTCTTGCTTGGCATATTGTACACATGTACCTGTACACAATCATAGATGATTCATTCTAAAGGAGCGGTTTCCCTCGACATATGCACATTAGTATTCCATGTTGCATGATTTCCGATATGATTACCTTTCTTTACATGTCGCATACATCATGGATTGATTGCATAGCACATCGCATTGGATTTATTCTTGATGTGGATTTTCATGTGATTTCTGATTTTGAGGACCGTGGGATTATTTAAGAAAAGATGCTCTATTATGAAAAACCCGGTTCCCTTGATATGATATTTGGGGCGTCGCCCCATGTTTTCTCGGTGCTAGAGGCATGTATTGAGAGAGGGATGACCCGGACTGACGGATTCCCGATATATACTCAGAGAGAGGGCTGACCCGGAATGACGGATGCCCGATGTATTGAGAGAGGGATGGCCCGGACTGACGGATTCCCGATATATACTCAGAGAGAGGGCTGACCCGGAATGACGGATGCCCGATGTATTGAGAGAGGGATGACCCGGACGGACGGATTCCCGATATATATACTTTGAGAGAGGGCTGACCCGGAATGACGGATGCCCGATACAGGAGGTTTTACGTGTCGATGCTAGGCACGGGTTTCATGATGTTTTTCCATGATTTTGTTATATCCTCACATTGCATACATGATGCTTGTCGTCAGTGAGTGACGGGTGGACGGGTTCCACACATATTCAGACATGGATTATATACAGATGTGGATCATGTACAGACTGGATTTACACTTATCATACTTCATTTGTATATATAACAGGGTATGAGGGCGCTGTTATATATACCCTTACACCTATATTAGTGGTATGGGACGCTAATATATGTGTATTGATATCATTGATATTTCTTCATATTTACTTCATGCAGACATACCTTATACTGATGGCATGTTATTACCTGAGTACCTGGCACTACATACATGATTAGATGTTACCTTGCCACCTTATTACACTCAGATGTACTCTTGTGGATTATATTACTGATCGTTGACTTAGGTTTATGTCTTGCATTCGGTTTCTGCTTGTAGATGTTTCTATTCACGAGTTGGCAACTCACCCCCGTTGTGCCACAGTTCTTGCAGGTTCTGCCGTACAGGTTCCATTGCGGCATTTCTGGCACACTACTTTCCTGCGGGTGGTTTGCTTTTGGTAGGTGGATTCTTTCGCATCAAGAACCACCATTGTATTTATTTATTTCATTGTATCTAGAATTTCCATCAACTAAAACTTGTATATTGTTTCAGACCTAGACTAGTGATGTATTATTCGACCATAGAGTCGCGCTTAGTAGTATTGCGGTTTTCTTGTTGCTTGAGCTTTCTTTTGGTTTTGATCCTCGCCACTTGGCGTTGTATATTATATCATTGCGTGATTGTGACCGTCGATTGACGAAGAGCTAGCTCCCGCTTGGGGATGCCTTTATCATTGCATATATATTGTTATCCTTGTTGTACCCCATTCGGGGCCAGTTTTACAAAAGAAACTCTGCCGAAATTTTTAGAAAAGACTTATTGTTTTCAAAACGTACCTTCGGCTTAGTTATTTAAAAATCTTGATTTCAAACATGTATTTCTTCACTTCTTTAAACCAAATTCTTTACTTAGTTCTTAAATGGTTTTAGATTTCTGGGCTTTTGGCTTACTTGGATCAGATGGAGTCCTATAGACTTCATATGGTTCAAGGGCCAGTCACGTGCTCTTTCGGGTCGTGACAAAGTTGGTATCAGAGCGCTAGGTTGACCTTGGTTCGAGTTTAAGTTTGACTATGTGGAGCCTAGGGAGTTATTTATATACGGAACTTAGGCTTGACCTTACGGAACTTAGACTTGGTCGAGGGGGTATTAGACCCGAACTTTCATCGTTTTAGGATGACCCTTGGTTGATGGAATAGGTGACTAAAGTAGAGTGACGTACCGTTGGTACGTTCCGCGGCATACTTACGACACGCTACTCCGCTTAAGGAACCTTAGGATGTGCATATTTTTCGAGATCAGTGATTCTCTTTATATCCTGGATTATACATCCATTTGAGATCCCCGATTCTATTAGTTTCATGATCATACCTTCATTGATGCTGTTCCTTCCTATGATCATGTATCCACTTTGGATCTGTTGTTTCCCTTCTGGCCACTGATGTGCTCTCCTTGATACTCGATTGAGGTTCCTGTCACCATGTTTGAGCGCAGTTTGGGCTGCTGCTAGGGTTACGGCCGGTGTGAGCTCGTTTGGTACGAGGGCCGACCATTGTGTTTTCTGGTGACATGGGAACGTCTCGAGTTAGTGTTGGTGATTGTGACCTTTAGTGGAGGCGAGTGCTTGGTCTTGCACCGGGTGATCGGGCCATTGTTAGAGCTGCTAGTTGAGAGAGGACTGTTGATGTACAGCACACCTCAGAGATTGTGATGTCGCCTACCGTGCAGACAGATAGACCAGCTGTTGCTGAGATTGGCAGGACGTTGCTTTCGGAGCTTACGAGCTGAGATTTGCCGGAGCTTTCAGGCGGATATGCGACGGATGATAGCTAGTCTACCCGGTTTGAGAGACGAAGGTGATTCGTCCGATTTTGCGCCGGAGCGGGCCCAGATGAGTTGAAGATTTCCAGTGTGGAGAGTCTTACTCAGATCTAGAGCAGGCTGATTCAGAGATGACCGCTTATATATTGCCTTTCCTGGAGGATTGAGGCGTTGTTCGGGGTACAGGCGTATGAGCCAGTTGCTGCTGCAGATGACGAGATATCGCCCAGATGGTTGGAGCTACTGCAGCATGAGCATGTTCTCAGAGAGATGATAGCAAGTCGCTAGTCACCGAGGATGAATGACTAGGACATGTGGTTCGTTCGCTTACCCCGATGCGAGATCATCAGATAGATTGTTTCCAGCTAGAGACGACTTCACGCAGGTTCGTTGAGAGTCGATTTAGACGATCGAATGTCAGGAGCCTATTTTCCAGGTTTAAGGTATACGGAAAGACATGCGGGTGATTCTATGGACCCTCTAGAAGAATGAAACCCTAACTCGACTTAATGACCGTGTGAAAGCCTTTGAACCTTCGGGTTTGCGGCGGTTCCTCGGCGCCATTAGTGAGGCTTAGGTTTGCCCTTCTACGGCTGGACCACCGACGCTGTGGTGTGTACTCGATACTATTAAACCGTACCCGAGATGTGAGCTCTTGGGGGATTATGAGGATCTGACGAGTCGATCGGATGGTTCGACATCTTTCGGATATCGTGATGGGACACTGCTTGGGAGACTCCAGATGCGAGCGTAGCCGTCGGAGCGCAGTCCGTGTAGCCACGATGAGTTAAGTCCGAATCAGTCGACATTTGAGCAGAGTGAAGAAAGGAGTTCGTACGAGATTTCGACGAGATGACGTCCCACTCCGCCGACATCAGAGATGTGATACGCACCCAGAGGCGTGGTATATGGATATATCTTCCAGAAAGAAGCGCGATAAGTATGCAGCCGTTCCGGAATAAGCTTTAGCTTCAGCATTGGATGATGACTTCCGGGCAATTCGGCAGGAATGAGATTTGAGAAAGGAACCTCGATAGGACCTTTCTGGAGTACGATACGAGGAGACCTAGACCCGGGAGTGGTCGTATTGCGCACACCCAGCGGGACCAGAGGTTCGTGTGAGACAATGACGAGCTGTCATTACTTCCCGTCGAGACTAGAGACCTGATATGCTTACAGCGACGTTGGGATGTGACCAGTTTCCGAGAAAATTTTGTGTTGAGGACACAGATGTCTCTCCAGTGTAAGGAGGTTGTGCAGGAGAGCCAGCCTCCATTTGGTTCGGCATAGGCAAGATCGGAAGAGACCCTGAGCAGGAGTCCTTCCAGGACATTGCTGCAATGATGTTTGCACCCAGGATCAGATGTGTGGCGTGCATTCAGAGCCAGAGGCCGACGCCAGTGATATGCTACCTTACGAGTGGTCGTGAGGATTGACCGAGAGGTGACCAGAGAAGTGCCAGAACGGAATCGTCCCCGTTAGCTCATCTGACAGGGCCGATGAGCCGATTGACCGCGAGATAGGAAATCCGCAAAGAAGATAAGGACCCAGAGTCAGAGGACGCCAGACCGTGAGCAAGAGGCAAGTAAATATCCTGCGCTGCTAGCAGTGGATGCACCGACTCCTTCTCGACCTTGGAGGAGGAACTACCGACGACGGTATTTATGATTTGTGATTTTGTGATTCGATTATCACGTATCCGTCATTTTGGATTTCGGTATTTTGGGCGTTCTGTTTGCATGATTTAGTTTTGATGACTGAGTTTCATGATGTTGGTTTCATGCACCCACTGGATATTTATATATTTTGCGCAGAGTTATTACATTTGAGATATTGATTGAGATTTCATGCCTACCGTATGCAGTGTTTTGATATACGATTTTGGTGCACGCCAGATGCACTAAATCGGGATTCTTCGTGCATGTCACATGCACCTGATTTTTCTGTCAGGCACACACGTTGCCTACGACAGATGTTTCGTGCACACCAGTTGCACCTAGATGTTGTTTTGTATACCTGTTTGACACATTTATGGATTTTGATTCCTTGCGCACCAGACGCATAGGATATTCTTATATATGCATTTCGGGATTGATTTCTAGTAGAGCAGTACATTTTATGATATTCTCTCTGTATTGATATTTTCGGAGCCCCGACAAATGGATTACTACTGAAATTGTTTTAGTATAGGGGGTTTAAATTTAAATTCGGGGACCGAATTTCTTTAAGGGGGGTAGATTGTAACATCTTCAAAAATATAAAATATTAATTTTGGGAATTTTTATCATTTAATATTATTTTACTGATTATTTTAATATTAAATCTATAATTAAATGCAATTAAATAGGAAAAATGTTAGAAAAATTATGAAAAATTATGGAAAATTCTAAAATAGGGTAAATTAGTGAATTATGACATTTTTAAGTTTTTGTGTTTAGTTTGACACTAATTTAGTGCTAATCGCGATTAAAAATCGCTAATCGGATTTTTGGCTTTTTGTGCAAAACTTGCACATATCATTTTTATCACACTTGTGCATTTTCTACCTTGTTACTTTGGGTTTACTATTGGGGTGAGAAGGTTTTGGAATTTTAGAAAAAGGAAAAAGGAAAAGAAAAGAGAAAAGGAATAAAGAATGAGGGTAGGTGAGAGAGAGAGGTGGACCTTTGACTTATAACCCTTAGCCATTTCTCTCCCTCTCATTTCTCTCCCTCTTCCTCCTTAGTTGCTGCTGCTGCTGCCCTAGCCCCTTTCTCCCCCTCTTCAATCCCTCTCTTCTTCTCAAAATCACCCCAAAACCTCACACTCATTTCATTAAAATTGTGCAAAATCCCTAGATCCACACATGGAGCTAAAGAAGCAAGGATTTTGGCCACTAGGGGCAACTCAAGAATTTTCTTGAGTTGCTAATGGAGGTAATTTCTGAACCATTAGCTTAATTATAGCCTTTCCTATAACCCCATGTTAAGATTTAATCGATATTGTGTGATATTATGGACTTGATGAAAACCTAGTTAGGGTTTGAGGGAACTTGTGTTGTATTGGGAAATTGAGCTCAGTAGAGGTTTTACCAACACCCTAGTGTATGATTTGGAACCCAAAACCTGAAGCTAGAACCAGAATACGGATTTTTGAAACCGATATCGGGGAAAGTGTAAAATCTGTGAAGGTTAACTTGAATCTGCTATCATACGAGACACCTGAAAATAATATTGAGTGGACAGTAAGATGTGCAGGCACCAGAGAGGCAACACCCAAAACCCTAGCTCCCCACTCCACCTTCAGGCCGCCAAAATCCCCATTCTGGCCGCAATTTGCGGCCAAACCAGAGAGGAATTTTCTCGTTTTGCGTGCCTGGCCCTATTTCCTCAATTCTTGGCCCTGGGTACTTCTAGTTTTGACAGATTCTATCTAGGGTGAAATCTGGGACATATATCCTAAGTTGCTATTTTGGATTCGTGTTTCCGTATTCCGTATTTTTGTTTCTGAGATGGTGGATTGTGTTTTGCCTCGACTATTTGTCGTTTATACGACGATATAGAGGATTTATTGATGGTTTTGAAGGCGTGCCATAGGTTCTCACCTATAGGCTCCCTTATCGTATCGTTTTGGATTTCATGCGCCGTTTTAGCTTGGATTTGGTTTTAATGCGCATATACGATATTTGATGTGTAGGTACCCACGAAGACTTCGGGGCGACAAGCAAATGCGTGGTGATGTCCGCAAATGATGATGCAAGGTGAGTAGATTATATCTACAGGGGAAAGTCGGGTGGATGGCGTATAGCACCCCCGCAGTCCGTAGATAGATTACTATGTTGTTTATTGTGATAATAGGTGTATTATGGATAGTATAGGGTTAGAAGTGACTAGTGTAGTTCATAGTCGCGAACCCTAGGATAGAATTACACCTACACACACCCTTGCTTATCACTTATACTTGCACTGTGATTGATGATATGGGATGACTTTGGAGATGAGTCGATGTGGGCTTGGTGCCGCGAGATCGGTGATTTGATACGATTCATATGTGGGATATGACTTGCGATTCTTGCGGGATTGGGATATGTGTTTACCCCCGCATGCATACTTTATTGATGGTATCGATTTGTACTAGACATAGAGTAGTACCCCCAGATTATATGATCTGATGATAGTGATACCTGTTATGTGACGAGATAGTGAGATGTTGACCTGTACCCAGCTTTTGGGGATGCCGTACGATGATTTACCGTACGAGCCGATATTGATGATAGATCCGCACTCATAACTCGAGGATTCTTACGATATGACATTGAGGCGGGATCACCGACTATATATCTATAAATATATACATTGACTCAGATTTAGGTGGTTTCCACACCTACCCCTCCTGATCGACCTTATATTTAGATGTAGTTTGCATAGTAGATACTTCACTGTGGTGTTGATTATTAGATTCTGCATTTTCATGCTATTCGCACTGCTGGCATATGTTCATTGCTATATTATTATCATGCTGATAGGACACCAGCACCATTATCGATGATGCGTATGTTTCACGTACACTATTTTGCCGGCTCACACACTTCATCATCGATAATTGCCATGCCACTGCACTGTAGTACTGTTGCATTCATGATATGATTCTTGCTTGGCATATTGTACACATGTACCTGTACACAATCATAGATGATTCATTCTAAAGGAGCGGTTTCCCTCGACATATGCACATTAGTATTCCATGTTGCATGATTTCCGATATGATTACCTTTCTTTACATGTCGCATACATCATGGATTGATTGCATAGCACATCGCATTGGATTTATTCTTGATGTGGATTTTCATGTGATTTCTGATTTTGAGGACCGTGGGATTATTTAAGAAAAGATGATCTATTATGAAAAACCCGGTTCCCTTGATATGATATTTGGGGCGTCGCCCCATGTTTTCTCGGTGCTAGAGGCATGTATTGAGAGAGGGATGACCCGGACTGACGGATTCCCGATATATACTCAGAGAGAGGGCTGACCCGGAATGACGGATGCCCGATGTATTGAGAGAGGGATGACCCGGACTGACGGATTCCCGATATATACTCAGAGAGAGGGCTGACCCGGAATGACGGATGCCCGATGTATTGAGAGAGGGATGACCCGGACGGACGGATTCCCGATATATATACTTTGAGAGAGGGCTGACCCGGAATGACGGATGCCCGATACAGGAGGTTTTACGTGTCGATGCTAGGCACGGGTTTCATGATGTTTTTCCATGATTTTGTTATATCCTCACATTGCATACATGATGCTTGTCGTCAGTGAGTGACGGGTGGACGGGTTCCACACATATACAGACATGGATTATATACAGATGTGGATCATGTACAGACTGGATTTACACTTATCATACTTCATTTGTATATATAACAGGGTATGAGGGCGCTGTTATATATACCCTTACACCTATATTAGTGGTATGGGACGCTAATATATGTGTATTGATATCATTGATATTTCTTCATATTTACTTCATGCAGACATACCTTATACTGATGGCATGTTATTACCTGAGTACCTGGCACTACATACATGATTAGATGTTACCTTGCCACCTTATTACACTCAGATGTACTCTTGTGGATTATATTACTGATCGTTGACTTAGGTTTATGTCTTGCATTCGGTTTCTGCTTGTAGATGTTTCTATTCACGAGTTGGCAACTCACCCCTGTTGTGCCACAGTTCTTGCAGGTTCTGCCGTACAGGTTCCATTGCGGTATTTCTGGCACACTACTTTCCTGCGGGTGGTTTGCTTTTGGTAGGTGGATTCTTTCGCATCAAGAACCACCATTGTATTTATTTATTTCATTGTATCTAGAATTTCCATCAACCAAAACTTGTATATTGTTTCAGACCTAGACTAGTGATGTATTATTCGACCATAGAGTCGCGCTTAGTAGTATTGCGGTTTTCTTGTTGCTTGAGCTTTCTTTTGGTTTTGATCCTCGCCACTTGGCGTTGTATATTATATCATTGCGTGATTGTGACCGTCGATTGACGAAGAGCTAGCTCCCGCTTGGGGATGCCTTTATCATTGCATATATATTGTTATCCTTGTTGTACCCCATTCGGGGCCAGTTTTACAAAAGAAACTCTGCCGAAATTTTTAGAAAAGACTTATTGTTTTCAAAACGTACCTTCGGCTTAGTTATTTAAAAATCTTGATTTCAAACATGTATTTCTTCACTTCTTTAAACCAAATTCTTTACTTATTTCTTAAATGGTTTTAGATTTCTGGGCTTTTGGCTTACTTGGATCAGATGGAGTCCTATAGACTTCATATGGTTCAAGGGCCAGTCACGTGCTCTTTCGGGTCGTGACAAAGTTGGTATCAGAGCGCTAGGTTGACCTTGGTTCGAGTCTAAGTTTGACTATGTGGAGCCTAGGGAGTTATTTATATACGGAACTTAGGCTTGACCTTACGGAACTTAGACTTGGTCGAGGGGGTATTAGACCCGAACTTTCATCGTTTTAGGATGACCCTTGGTTGATGGAATAGGTGACTAAAGTAAAGTGACGTACCGTTGGTATGTTCCGCGGCATACTTACGACACGCTACTCCGCTTAAGGAACCTTAGGATGTGCATATTTTTCGAGATCAGTGATTCTCTTTATATCCTGGATTATACATCCATTTGAGATCCCCGATTCTATTAGTTTCATGATCATACCTTCATTGATGCTGTTCCTTCCTATGATCATGTATCCACTTTGGATCTGTTGTTTCCCTTCTGGCCACTGATGTGCTCTCCTTGATACTCGATTGAGGTTCCTGTCACCATGTTTGAGCGCAGTTTGGGCTGCTGCTAGGGTTACGGCCGGTGTGAGCTCGTTTGGTACGAGGGCCGACCATTGTGTTTTCTGGTGACATGGGAACGTCTCGAGTTAGTGTTGGTGATTGTGACCTTTAGTGGAGGAGAGTGCTTGGTCTTGCACCGGGTGATCGGGCCATTGTTAGAGCTGCCAGTTGAGAGAGGACTGTTGATGTACAGCACACCTCAGAGATTGTGATGTCGCCTACCGTGCAGACAGATAGACCAGCTGTTGCTGAGATTGGCAGGACGTTGCTTTCGGAGCTTACGAGCTGAGATTTGCCGGAGCTTTCAGGCGGATATGCGACGGATGATAGCTAGTCTACCCGGTTTGAGAGACGAAGGTGATTCGTCCGATTTTGCGCCGGAGCGGGCCCAGATGAGTTGAAGATTTCCAGTGTGGAGAGTCTTACTCAGATCTAGAGCAGGCTGATTCAGAGATGACCGCTTATATATTGCCTTTCCTGGAGGATTGAGGCGTTGTTCGGTGTACAGGCGTATGAGCCAGTTGCTGCTGCAGATGACGAGATATCGCCCAGATGGTTGGAGCTACTGCAGCATGAGCATGTTCTCAGAGAGATGATAGCAAGTCGCTAGTCACCGAGGATGAATGACTAGGACATGTGGTTCGTTCGCTTACCCCGATGCGAGATCATCAGATAGATTGTTTCCAGCTAGAGACGACTTCACGCAGGTTCGTTGAGAGTCGATTTAGACGATCGAATGTCAGGAGCCTATTTTCCAGGTTTAAGGTATACGGAAAGACATGCGGGTGATTCTATGGACCCTCTAGAAGAATGAAACCCTAACTCGACTTAATGACCGTGTGAAAGCCTTTGAACCTTCGGGTTTGCGGCGGTTCCTCGGCGCCATTAGTGAGGCTTGGGTTTGCCCTTCTACGGCTGGACCACCGACGCTGTGGTGTGTACTCAATACTATTAAACCGTACCCGAGATGTGAGCTCTTGGGGGATTATGAGGATCTGACGAGTCGATCGGATGGTTCGACATCTTTCGGATATCGTGATGGGACACTGCTTGGGAGACTCCAGATGCGAGCGTAGCCGTCGGAGCGCAGTCCGTGTAGCCACGATGAGTTAAGTCCGAATCAGTCGACATTTGAGCAGAGTGAAGAAAGGAGTTCGTACGAGATTTCGACGAGATGACGTCCCACTCCGCCGACATCAGAGATGTGATACGCACCCAGAGGCGTGGTATATGGATATATCTTCCAGAAAGAAGCGCGATAAGTATGCAGCCGTTCCGGAAAAAGCTTTAGCTTCAGCATTGGATGATGACTTCCGGGCAATTCGGCAGGAATGAGATTTGAGAAAGGAACCTCGACAGGACCTTTCTGGAGTACGATACGAGGAGACCTAGACCCGGGAGTGGTCGTATTGCGCACACCCAGCGGGACCAGAGGTTCGTGTGAGACAATGACGAGCTGTCATTACTTCCCGTCGAGACTAGAGACCTGATATGCTTACAGCGACGTTGGGATGTGACCAGTTTCCGAGAAAATTTTGTGTTGAGGACACATATGTCTCTCCAGTGTAAGGAGGTTGTGCAGGAGAGCCAGCCTCCGTTTGGTTCGGCATAGGCAAGATCGGAAGAGACCCTGAGCAGGAGTCCTTCCAGGACATTGCTGCAATGATGTTTGCACCCAGGATCAGATGTGTGGCGTGCATTCAGAGCCAGAGGCCGACGCCAGTGATATGCTACCTTACGAGTGGTCGTGAGGATTGACCGAGAGGTGACCAGAGAAGTGCCAGAATGGAATCGTCCCCGTTAGCACATCTGACAGGGCCGATGAGCCGATTGACCGCGAGATAGGAAATCCGCAAAGAAGATAAGGACCCAGAGTCAGAGGACGCCAGACCGTGAGCAAGAGGCAAGTAAATATCCTGCGCTGCTAGCAGTGGATGCACCGACTCCTTCTCGACCTTGGAGGAGGAACTACCGACGACGGTATTTATGATTTGTGATTTTGTGATTCGATTATCACGTATCCGTCATTTTGGATTTCGGTATTTTGGGCGTTCTGTTTGCATGATTTAGTTTTGATGACTGAGTTTCATGATGTTGGTTTCATGCACCCACTGGATATTTATATATTTTGCGCAGAGTTATTACATTTGAGATATTGATTGAGATTTCATGCCTACCGTATGCAGTGTTTTGATATACGATTTTGGTGCACGCCAGATGCACTAAATCGGGATTCTTCGTGCATGTCACATGCACCTGATTTTTCTGTCAGGCACACACGTTGCCTACGACAGATGTTTCGTGCACACCAGTTGCACCTAGATGTTGTTTTGTATACCTGTTTGACACATTTATGGATTTTGATTCCTTGCGCACCAGACGCATAGGATATTCTTATATATGCATTTCGGGATTGATTTCTAGTAGAGCAGTACATTTTATGATATTCTCTCTGTATTGATATTTTCGGAGCCCCGACAAATGGATTACTACTGAAATTGTTTTAGTATAGGGGGTTTAAATTTAAATTCGGGGACCGAATTTCTTTAAGGGGGGTAGATTGTAACATCTTCAAAAATATAAAATATTAATTTTGGGAATTTTTATAATTTAATATTATTTTACTGATTATTTTAATATTAAATCTATAATTAAATGCAATTAAATAGGAAAAATGTTAGAAAAATTATGAAAAATTATGGAAAATTCTAAAATAGGGTAAATTAGTGAATTATGACATTTTTAAGTTTTTGTGTTTAGTTTGACACTAATTTAGTGCTAATCGCGATTAAAAATCGCTAATCGGATTTTTGGCTTTTTGTGCAAAACTTGCACATATCATTTTTATCACACTTGTGCATTTCGTTATGCACCGTTAGGTTACTTAACTAACGGCATACCGGGACGGGACTAGCGCGGGTGTAAAACATAAGTAATGTCTAATATATATCTCATATATAATAAATCATTCGTCTGAGATATCACAGAACACAGGCAGCAGAAACATATATATAATGTGGGATATACTAGGACGTCCGTATTTAGTATTTAGCCAACAATAGAAAATACGGATTCCACAGTCGTGATGAATACCCAAGCCCACACCCCTAGACCCCTACGAGAGCGGCAAGCGACCCTACCAATCCTGGAATTTAGGAGACCCGGTCTCGACTCCTCGAGATGGCCTCCCACTGAACCCCAGAACCCGGTCACTTGTGCTCCCCTCCTTGGGTCTATCCTAATGCGGAAAAGTAAATAATATACAACACTGGTGACATCAACCTCAACCCGGAAGTGCCCCAAATAAAAGAATATTACATTACACTTGAATTTTACATGAATGAAAATAAAACTCTCATCTCACATAAAAACCCCCGGCTATTCAATCGCGACAATCCTGCACATCATATCTCAGCAACACATAATATCTCATATCATCAATATAAGCAAGTATGCATACACCGATCGTCGTTGATATATAGCAACGAAAATCGGCAATACCACTACATACTACACTTACGGTCACAGAAAAGAAAGTGTAAAACTACAACATTTGGAATCCACATTCTCTTTAGACATCGTAAATCCGAAATATCACATACTTCGCATTTCATGCCTAACTGTATGAATTCCACATATTGTATCACATTCCAAATAAATAGACAGTATTAAACATTTCGATCGAATAATCAAATACCCAAAATTTCCTAAAACTCAATACTTGAGCGGAGTTCAAAAATCCCGGAATGTGTCACAGTAGTAGCGGTCCAGCCGGAGAAGGGTCAAGCCAACGTCTCACATGTGGCACGCCGTACTGCCTCAAACCCTAAGGTTCAGAGGCAGTTCAGACGGTCACATAATCGAGTTAAGGTTTGTGTTCTTCTAGAGGGTCCACCACAAAACTTACACGTATTTCCGAAAGATTTAAATCCCGTGAAAAAGTGAGTTAATGATACTCGTTCGAACATTTTAATACTTTCTAAATTATCCGAAAAAGACACGAAATTAAAATTCCAATCGAATCACCGAATCCAAAACAATCCCCAAAACAAACAACACTTTAATCATATTAAAAATACCCAAAAATATATACAAGCAGGTAGGAACATTACTGTGTAAACACGAGGCAATGATTCATCTGTACGGCCGCGGATCCGCGGCCCAAGCAAGGTCTGGCCGCGGTTCCGCGGCGGAGTGTTAGTATTATTGCTTCGTTTTTGACAGTAATTCTTATATTCTCCTGCTAAATTTTTTTAGTATTTTTAATTCTGAAAATAACACAGTTTCAAAAAATGTCCAGAGAGGGTTAAAAATTCTGTATTTTTGGATCGATCGGAGTTTTAACTTCGCTAAAGCATCGCCTAAATCTCTAGCTAGGCTCTGATACCAATGTTAGGTTTACCTAGCACCTCATGAAGGGTTTGGAAGCATCACATGTCTCAAAATCAAATTTTTAAGGTGCTAAGTGAACATACAAAGAATCATCACTAGAAATTTAGGGTTTCATAACAAAGACATCATCACAAGTAGAAAAGGCTAGGGTTTTGAGAGTACAACCTTTGTAGCTCCCTACGCTAGACTCCTTGGCTACTTGAAGGTTGGAAAAAGGTTGGCTTGAGATCTTCTAGGTCCACGACGATCCACCCGAAGCTCCTTTGCCCAAAGCTCCTTACTTTACTCGATATGTGAATGAAGTAGAGCAAACACCCTACATAAATGGACTAGATGTGTGTAGTATAATGATGTGGTTTGTATTCTATAATCAGAACTCTTTCTTTTTATCAACCTCACTTAAAGAAATTATCAAGAGAGGAAGAAGAAGATGGTGGCTAAACTTTCTCACAAAAGGAAAAGGAAATGAGAGTGAATAATAATTGAAATGAGAAACGAATAATCTATATTAATCCTTTCTCACTTCAACCATGGTTAGAATCATCTAGATTTTTATCAAATGGGTTGAAGACAAAAGGATAATTAACTCAAGGTTAAATGGTCGTTGAAGCATGGTCAAAGATGATAAGTATAAACCTTGTGTGAATTATCCTTTCTCTTTTTCTAAATGATAAATAAATAAATAATTCTACAATGTAAGTCTTGCATTGCCACCAAACATGTATCAACAACCATGATACTATGTATGTATGTATGTATCCATGCACATCATCATGTGCATACATGCATGCATACAAAAATAGAATAAGAGTTTGATTAAAGAATTAATCTAAAAGTCATTTGTTAAATCAACACTTGATTTTGCAAACCGGTCATATCACATACGACCCGACCAATAGAAAATGCCCGATTAATATGCGGTATCACATATCCGTATTTAATCGGGTCCCCGCGCATATCTCATATGCACACCACATCTTTTCGCCTGAGCCAGGAAACTTCATTGTGGGATTTTAAGACTCGTCAATACGCCGCCAGTAGGTAATGATCATATCAAATACCTACAAGCCGCAAGCGGTCAGCTAAACGTAACGGCCACCCGGGTATTGAGCGATCAGAAAAAAACAAGCGAACCTTCTACAACTCCCATCGAGCCAACCGGCAACACTACCGTACAGTCCGGTCTCTTCGCCAGATATGCTGCATATCGAGTCTAGGGATGGTAACGTCGACCCCAATAACTCAATAAATCGTGTCGATGAATGGTCTATAACAGATCGAGAAACTACTGATAACACTTATCAGTAAATCTCAATATCCCTGGCCAGGGACTTACTGATATAGCCAGTCGAGCACAGCACAGCATCAACTCCCAATACCGGGAGAGACGAAACCCCTCCTATCGCTCATCGCCTTCGTGTGTCTCGGGACTGTACCCAACGGCCACCTGTTTGCACGACTCAGTAGAGCCGTGTTAGGGTGGTAATCAAAGTACAGTGGGAGAACACACAAGACTCTATGACGATCTCGGGTCTACAGACTAACCTGCACCAGTGTCACCTGAGAACTGCTATCCGACGATAGATATAATTCCATATAGGAGTTCTCGGTGAGTCCGTCCAGTGTACCCAGTCACCACTGAGCACCGGTATACAATCTCGATGTCAAACATCGATGAATGTGGGAACATCCATCGCCCATCATATGGGTCTAGTATCATATACGCTAGTCTACTCTGGTATATCGATGCCCCATCTCGATACACCTACGACTAGGGACATTTCAGGATATGCTTATAAACTACTGATGTCCCACTAGTATGATCTCTATCATAATCACAGTAGTCAAGTCTATAACCTCATGGCTTTATCAACATGTATGAATGAATAAAAGCATGATCAAATCAACATGTCAGATAAAGAAGAACCAGATAGCATACTATTATGTCGAGCAAGAATGTACACTGAATATATATATATATATATACACATGTATAAATACATCCACTATCATATAATGTCCTCTAGGGCATACATATATCCAACAGGGCCGCATTATATTAATGCAAAGAAAATAAACCAAAGTTCAATCGTTAGAACAATTTAAAAGAAACCACTCGGTTATTTTAAAACAACAGATTTTTAATTGCGGAGCTTAAACCACTCCTTTTGAAAGCTATCAGGTTCCTTCGATCATATCAAGTTCACTATGTTCACGGTTTCGCCAAAACCATTCGTAGCCCTCCGTCATTTCATTTGGGTATTCAGTAGTATTCAAGCTATGTATTTTGACCAACGCCAAGGTATAGTGTTTGGTAGCTGCTTGGTATTCATCTGTTGCATAGATAGATGAGTTGGTTTGGGACAGTCGTACTACTATTTGGCCAACGTCAGGGGTATGTACGGGTAGGTTCAAATTAACAAGATAATGATGGGTAGAACTTGACTTGTGACTTATGACATTTTGACCAACGCCAAGGTCATAAGAGCATGGGGCAGAAATCCATATCGGGAGTTTCTAAAGAAACTGAAACTTGCTAGTGTTGCATACCATTTGGAGTGTGATAATTTTGGTAGGATTCCTTCAGTTTTATCACACGATGATATTTGGATCCCGATCCTACTGTGAGTATATGCTACTCATAACCAGATTCTTTCACTTAACGATCAATGCTATAAACCAAGTAGGTGTCGAGAAAGGTGTCAGCGGGGCTGCGCCCCCAAAGAAAAGAGGTTATTTAATTAAGGAACTTCACGAAAGCGTCGTAAAACCTCCCTCGAAGTACCGACACCGGCCTGGTTGAACGGTTAAGAAAGTATTGTACGGTGAGAATAGTCCTGACTAGTTGTTCTTTTATGGTTTGCGGAAGGATTCGAGAAATAGTGGGAGCCATCCTGTTTAGATAAACTAAAAACCACTCTAAAATTGCAAGAGCATCATGCTAAAGTGTTTCCTCTCTCTCTCCTAATTGCAGTGACCCAGAACATGACAGGCCTTAAGTTATTATTAGATAAAAATATTTCGACAGGGCCAAACTATAATGATTGGTTCCGGAATGTCAAGATGGAAATAACTTATAACAAATTGGGGTATGTCCTTACTACTAAGGCCCCTACCGTCCCAGATCTAGAATCCAGTGTCATGGATAAGGAAATCTGCAAGACCTGGGAGATTGACTGCGCGAAGGCCAAATGCATCGTGCTTGCCTCTATGAATAATGAACATCAGAAGAGGCACGAGGATATGGATCTTGAATCCATATTTCTCCACACCAAGTGTCACGACCCGAAATAGTACGAGACTAGCACTTGAATCATATGAAGTCTATAGGACCCCATCTAATTCAAGTAAGCCAAAAACCCTGAAATCTAAAACCATTCTAAGGAATAAATAAGAAAACTATTTTTTAAGAAGTAAGGAAAACATGTTTTAAAAGCAAGGTTTTTAAATAAGTAAGCCGAATATGCATTTTTAAAATCTATATTCTTTTCTGAAAATTTCGGCATAGTTTCCTTTGTAAATAATGGCCCCCAACGGGGTACAACAAGAATAATATATACACAATGATAAAAGGCATCCCCAAGAGGGAGCTAGCTCTTCGTCAATCGACGGTCACAACCATGCAGGCAGTATAATATACAACGCCAAAGGGCGAGGATCAAAACTCAAAAGGGAAACTCAAAACAGCTCGAAAACAATAATACTACAACGCGCGACTCTAAGGTCAAAATAATACACAACTGGTTTTTCTAAGTCTGAAACAATACACAAGTTTGGTTGATGGAATACTAGATACAACTGAATAATAGAGGTACAATGGTGGTTCTGATGCAAAAGAACCTACGTACCAAAACAAATCACCCGCAAGGGAAGCAGTGTGCCAGAAAAGCCGCAATGAAACCTGTACGGCAAAACCTGCAAGAACTGTGGCACAACGGGGGTGAGTTGCCAACTCGTGAATAGAAAATATCGCAGAGCAGAAATCGTATGTATGACACAATCCTAGGTCAATACGATCAAATATATATATACCTCAAATAAATAAGTCTGAAGCATGATAAGGTGGCAATGTAACATCTATACATGAGTGTAGTGCCAAGTGCTCGTGCCAGTGCCTCAGGTAATAACATATCATAAATATAAGGTATGATCAATGTCGACTATATCATGAAGTCTATGAAAAAGTGGATATCTTCCAACTATGTAATCAATGTCAATATATGTATGTGGAAATCGTCCACGTGTCACCCAATGACAATAAGTATCATGCATGTAAATATCATAAACATATGCATGGAAGTATGAGGATGTAAAACAACAGGTGTCACTCGCGACATATCAAAATCATGGAACCTGAGTGTCAAGCATCGACACTAGAAAACATCATGAAACCTGTGGCTATTATCGGCACGTAAATCCTCATATATCGGGCTTCGTCAGTCTGGATCGGCCCATATCATCTCTCGACACCGGTCGGTATCCTCCAGATATTCGCCGAGCCCAAATAATATCACCGGTAGGTAGTAGTCTCTCTGCCAGGCTCACCGTCTACAACACAGTGATCCGTTCTTGCCACGGGGTACCATAACGAGTCCACCATGTACCCGCAATCGGCCTCATCCGCCTCCTCGAATCGGGTTTCACATGTCGCTCTCAGCACCGAGAAAACACATGGTGGACGCTCTGAAATATCATATCAAGGGTAACCGGGTTTTTAAAACAATTACATACTCTCCTTTGAAATATCCACGGTTTCCCAAATCCAGAAATATCATGGAAACAACATATCTCAATGCGTATAATGAAAAGCATGATGTATGCGACATGTAAAAGAAATGTAAGCATATCAGTATATCATGCAATATGGAATAGTAATATGCACATATTAAGGGAAACCACTCTTTTAAAATGAATCAGTTTTATAGAGTATCTTGCGGTTCCTAAATCTCCAAATTCAGCGAGAATCATCTATGTATGTGCGAATATGTATGTATGCACGTATGGGTGTACAATAGGTATGTACAAAAGTATGCCATGCAAGAGATCATATACTGAATGTAACAGTACTACAGTGTAGTGACATGGCAATTATCAATGATGAAGTGTGTGAGCCGGCAAGCAGGTGTACGTGGAACATATGCATCATCGATAATGGTGCTGGTGTCCTAACAGCATGATTTTTATATAACAATAACCAATTGCACATGCAATGCGATGCGAATAACAAGAGTATGCAGAAATCGACTAATAAATGCAATAGTGACGCATCTGCATCAATATAAAAAGTCATACAGTTTGCCTTTTGAATAAGACGAATCGGGGTTTTTAGTAAAATACGGGCTACGATGTTTTAAGAAAAGATGCGTCTTTTGAAAATATCCGTAGAATCCCTTTTCCTGTCTTTAAAATACTCTCGATTCGTTAGTTTTTGAAATAGGTATGACATCAACCTAGCCTAACATTTACTAGCAAAACTACAGCTCTAACTAACAAGTCAATCAGGAGGGGTATGGAAACCACCTAAATCTGAGTCGATATATATATATATATATATATATAAGTATAATATTCGGTGATCTCGCCTTAAAGGTACTGCGTACGATACAATATCATATGACATCCTCGAGTCATGAGTGCATATCTATCATTAATATGAAGCTCGTACGGTAAATCATCGTACGACATCCCAAAAGCTGGGTACGGGTCAATATCACATTCCTCTCATTAATTATCAGGTATCCTTATCATCATATTTCGTGATCTGGGGTACTGATCTAAGTCTAGTACAAAATCGATACCATCTAGGTAAATATGAATGCGTGTGTGAAACACACGTCCAAAGGCCCGCTAAAATCACATGTCGTATCCCAAATACGAATCACAATATATCACCGATCTCATGGCACTATGCCCAATCTCATCGACTCATCTCCAAATATCATACACTATCCTCGTCATTTAGGTATATGTATAATGAATATGCATGTGTGTGCGTGTGGGTGTAAACCTATTCTAGGGTTCGCAACTAGGAACTATACTAGTCTACTTCTACGCCCTAATCTAACCATAGTACACCTAATCTCATCTCAAATATCCATGACACACTATAAGCTGGCATAAATAGTATATATATACTATACTAAACATCGAACTGCGGGGGTGCTATACGCCATTCACCCGACTTCCCCCGTAGATATAATCTACTCACCTTGTATCCTGCGTGTCGGTGTCGATGTCACCTTCATCTTCCTCATCGTATGAAGCCCTCAAGAAGGTACCTACAAGATAACACAATCTCAAATTAACCTTAAAATCACATCGAGAAAACCAAACGACGCGCTAAGGCTTATAGGTTAGAACCTATGGACTACGCTTTCAAAACCATCAAACTATCCTCGATATCGTCGTATAAACACCAAGTAATTTAGGTAAAATGCAATTATACAAATCTAGAATTTAAAATACACAAAACGAAAACAAGAATTAAAACAGCAACAGAGGAAAAAGGCTCCAGATTCTAACCTAGGTCAAATTAGACAATTTTGCATATGCCAGGGGTCTAATTTATAGATGTAGGAGCTACAGAACAAGAACGAGCCAAAATGCTCCAGGTCTGGCCGCAAATTGTGGCCAGAAGGAATAAATCTGCAGCCATGGTTGGGAGTTAGGGGCTAGGGTTTTGGTGGTAGCTTCCTAGGTGCCTGCATGTATCACTGTCCATGCAAAATAATTTTCAGAGTCTCGGGGTGACAGCAGATTCCATTTAACCTTCACAGAATCACAGTTTTTCCGATATCGGTTTTCTAAATCCGTATTCTAGGTTTCAAGTCTCTGGTTTTAGGTCCGGGTTCTAGTACTAGGGGGTTTGTATGGCCTCTACTGAGGTTAATTACCCATCACAACCCAAAGTTCCCTCAAACCCTAACTAGAATTTTCTAAGTCCACATAACCACTCAATATCGACATGAAACATGCCTGGATCCATAAGGAATTGAAACACTACTCTAATGGTGTAGAAATTACCTCCTTTGGCAACTCAAGAATTTTCTTGAGTTGCTCAAAGTCCTCAAAATCTTCTCTTTCTTGGTCCAATGTGTTTCTCTTGAGCTTGTGCATCTTGTTTGTGAAATGGGGTTTGGGTTTTGAGTTGATTTCCATGGTGTTTTGGGGGATTTTGTGAAGAGGGAGAGAGGGGTAGCAGCAGCAGCAATATGAGGGAGAGGGAGAGAAATGAGTGAAAACAATGAAGAGGAATGGCCAAGTCAACACACCCTCACCTTTCTCTCTCTCATCCATACCCATTATTCTATTCTTTCCCTTTTTCTTTTCTTTTCTTTTTCTCATTCTCTCTAATTAACAACCATGCAAGAATGCCATAATAAAACATGTAGGAAAGTCATGGAAAAATATGTAACAAGTGAAAAAAATATATGGTGCATGTTTTGCACAAATATGCTAAAAATCCGATTAGCGATTTTTAATCGCGATTAGCACTAAATTAGCATATAATTAATCATAAAAACTTAAAAATTGCATAATTCACATAAAACACCCTCTTTTAGTAATTTCTATAATTTTCAAAAATTTTCCCCAATTTATCGGTATTTGATTATACTGAAATATTAAAATATTCATTAAAAATAATATTAAATTAAAAAAATTCCCAAAAATAATATTTTATTTTTTTGAAATGTTACAATCTTCCCCCCCTTAAAGAAATTCGGTCCCCGAATTTAAATTTTAAACCCCCAAATTCTAAAACATTTCAATAAAAAGTCCAAGTCGTCGGGGCTCCGAAATCATCAATACATAAAACGCATCAATGCATGCGCATGAGTAATGAGTAGATAACTCGAAATCAAAAACTCCGTCAAGCATCCCGCAATCATCGAAGTCATGGTAAAGACACAAATGTCAAATCCAAAATAAAACCAATATGATATAAATCAGAACTATACATGTAGAGATCAAATCTATACATGTAAATAGCTGAAGTGTATGCATGCTAAATCTTTTTAAGTCGCTATACGATGCGCATAACACTGCACAATGGCGGGCGTCTATTATAATAAAATAACCATATACGTATATATCCTTTGTTTAATATGTACGTTCCGCCGTTTTGAAAATAATTTAGAAGGGTTTCCTTGTTTTAAACGTTTCGTGTCATATCGGACACGTAGGTAAATACTGAGACTATAGATCTCTTTTTGGAAATCCTTTCGATAACTATCTATGCATGAAAAGTACATCCAGGCACTGTCCTCTGACTAGTCCTACTCAGTACGAAACGAAATAGCAAATATCATAAAAACGTACTGGTCGATAAGGAATAAATCCCAAAAATGTATATAAGAATACCCTGTGCGTCTGGTGCACACGGAAATCAAAATCCATATATGTGCCATACATGTGCACAGAAACATCATCTAGGTGCAACGGGTGTGCACGAAACATCTGCCAAGGGCAACGGGCGTGCCTGACAGCAAAATCAGGTGCATCTGACATGCACAAGGAATCCCGATTTAGTGCATCTGGTGTGCACCAAAATCGTATCTCAAAACATGCGCTCAATACGGGCGAAAATCCAAATCAGGTATACCTTGGTGTATAAGCTCACAACCATGTGCATCAGCGTGCACAAATCCAATCAAAACACTAAAAGTGCATGAAAACTATGCTGGAAGCATAAATCAAATCACCGGCCTAAAATAGGCACGAAATCACAATCAATACCTCATGCGTAATAACTATGCGCAAAATATAAATAACCAGTAGGTGCAACCATGGTGCACGAAAACAGAAATCATGGAACTCAACCATCAAGACCAAATCATGCAAACAGATCTCCCAAAATACCGAAATCCAAGGTGACGGATATGTGATAATCGAATCACAAAATCACAAATCATAAATACCGCCGTCGATATTTCCTCCTTCGCAGTTGAGAAGGTGTCGGTACATCCGATGCTAGCAGCGCAAGATATCTACCTGCCTCCTGTTCATGGTCTGGCGTCCTCTGTCTCTGGGCCCTTATCTTTCCTGTGGATTACCTATCTCACGATCTATCGGCTTATCGGCCCGGTTAGGTGTGCTAACGGGGACGATTCCGTTCTGGCACTTCTCTAGTCATCTGCGTCCTTAGCACAACATTTCCTCAGAAACTGGTCGCATCCTAATGCCTCTATAGACATATCCGACCTTTCACCTTAACGGGAAGTAACAACAGCTCATCAGCATCTCGCACGAACCTCTTGTCCCACTTGTCTATATTATCGTCTACTCCGACCTCATGTCTTTATCTGCGCACTGCAAATATTCTCGGTACGGTGAATCCGAAGTCTCTCACACGGACTCGAAATCATGAACTCGGTATCTTCATCACTCTGTAGAAGATATTTGGCCGAACACGTCCTCGGGAACTCGTCCTAACTTGTGGAGGTATACTCCATACTCATCCTTTCTTGGTCAATTCTCAACGCCTCTGCATGCGTATCGCACCTCTGATGTCAGCGGAGTGGAACGTCATCTCGTCGAAATCTCATGCGAACTCTTTACTCCACTCTGCTCCAATGTCGACTGATTCGGACTCGTCTCATCGTGGCTGCATGGACTGCGCTCCAACGGCTATGCTCGTATCTGGAGTCTCTCAAGCAATGTGTCCCATCACATGATATCCGAAAGATGCCGAACCATCCGATCGATTTAGTAAAACCTCATAATCCCCCGAAGAGATCAACATCTTGAGTACAGTTTAATAGTTTTCCGGTACATACCACAGCACCTGTGGACCAACCGTAGAAGGGCAAACCCAAGCCTCACAAATGGCACTGCTAAACTGCCGCAAACCCTAAGGTTCGGAGGCGTTCCATGGTCATTACGTTGAGTTTGGGTTTCATTCTTCTAGAGGGTCCATAGCATTACTTGCATTGTCTTCTGAATACTTTAAACTTGGATTCGGGTTCCTGACATTCGATCGTCTCTATCGACTCTCAACGAATCTGCGTGAAGTCGTCTGTAGCTGGAATCAACCTATCTGATGATCTTGCATCGGGGTAAGCGAACGAATCACATGTCCTAGTCATTCATCCTCGGGTGACTAGCGATCTTCCATCATATCTCTAAGTATATACTTATGCTGCAGTAGCTCCAACATCTGGGCGATATCTCGTCATTTGCAGCAACAACTGGCTCATTCGTCTGTACGCTGAACAACGCCTCAATCACCATGAATAAGCGATATATCAATGGTCATCACATCCTGGCTAGTCTCTAGCAGTAGCCTGATCCTCTGGTGCCGATCAGCACATCCGGGAAATCTCGTAACAGCGATCGGTCGAACGCTCATGGCGCGAAAACACAATAAGACGACGCCTCTTTATGCAATCGTACGTCTCTGGAATCACGCCCTAGTCAGTCCTCATTCATGACGGTCTCGTGCTGACCTCAACTCTAGCCGTTGCTCTCTCTGCCCGTGTAATCGTAGCAACAAAATCATAACAAGTATCGATGAGGATAGATCATAGGAATGAATATAATACTGTGGAAGGAAATGTACATCCTAAGGTCTCTTAAGCAGAGTAGCGTATCGTAAATATGCCGCGGAACATACGTACGGTACGTCACTCTACTCAAGCTACCTACTCCATCAACCAAGGGTCATCCTACGTGACGAAAGTTCGGGTATAATACCCCCTTGACTAAGTCCAAGTTCCGTAAGGTCAAGCCTAAGTTCCGTATATATATAAACGCTCTAGGCCCCGCATAGTCAAACTTAGACTCGAACCAAGGTTAACCTAGCGCTCTGATACCAACTTTGTCACGACCCGAAACAGTACGTGACTGGCACTTGAATCATTTGAAGTCTATAGGACCCTGTTCATATCATAATATTGCATTATTATATTCCCCATTATTATTCATTCTACAAATAAACAGGTGCTTTTGACCCATGTCTGCTACATAGTTGCAGGTTACAGGTTCTCGGAACAAAAGCAGTGAAAAAGATGAAAAGACGATACAAAAATGAGACTACGACCAACAAATGAAAGAATCTTGATCAAGCCTACAGTTAGAGAATAAACGAAGATCAGTGAACAGGTTCACAAAGTGCAAAGCCAGCGCAAGGTTCAAGACTTCGATACGAAGCAAGCGGTAAAAGTCCACGACTTTATTCACTGTGGAAATCTGGAAGAATCTAGAAGACAATCTGAGATACCAAGTGAAGAAAATAGGAGAAACAAAGCAAAAGAATCAACCCAAGAAAAATTAGCAACCAAGACCTCATTATGGCCGTGGAACCGCGGCCAAACTTAGGGTTTGGCCGCGGAACCGCGGCCATGAAGGACACGTGTCGGTGGAAATTTCTCTGGCGGTGCGTAGGCGTGTTGACTAGTCTTTTCTTAGGGGGTAAAATTGTAATTGCAGATATGACGCGATTGTAAACCTAGGGTTTCTATGTTCTATAAATAGAAATTCTAAAATTTGTTTTAGGTCATGCCTCTTTTTATTCATCTATTCAGATCTGAAAATTCCTGTGTAAATGTTTGGAGAGAGCCATCATTAAAGTAAGTAGTTTTATTTAATTGCCTTAGTTAATTTTTATTCTGCCGTAGTATAATTTTCTTATCTTCCCTAGTTAGATAGATCGATATGTTTTTCACTTCCCTAATGAGCGAGTAGTCTCCTTGCTTGTTAGGGTTAGATTTAGGGAAGGCTTCAGAGATGAAAATCACTCACCCCTTTCTTGCCCATCACATATAATTAATAGGACTCCATGCATACATACACACACCGTTCCCTACAACACCCTACCCCACGAGTAAACGGTGATACCGTAATATAAACGACCGGTTGTGTATGTTTTCCATGGAGGTTAGGGTCAGAATTAAGAAAGGAAGGACTAGAACCTAAAGGAAGAAATATCGTTTCTTCCCGATGGTACTAATCTCCTTTATTAATTGTTACCATAGCACCTAATGAGATCTAAATTAGGGCAATGAAAGCGGTGAGGAAATCTTTAATTTCCAAACTTAACCTAAACCTAACCCTACCAAGATTCTAGTCTTAGTATAAATCAGTTTAGTTTTTAGCGATAATCCAATCACACCGTTTGGAATTAACTCGTTAAACCAAATTAGGAAATACACAACATCTCTGTGGACCGACCCGTACTCACCGGCTAGCTACCAAGCGACGCCGTTCTTGAATGCGGTTTATAAATATTCTTTGATTAATCAAATGGCGCCGTTGCCGGGGATGGCGTGTTATTTTCTTTTTGCAATTTCGGGTCAATATAAAATTAAAAAAAATCGTAAAAACTGAAAAATAAAAAATATAAAAAGTTTATCATCTTGTTATTTTGTGAAGGGTATTTTCGTTTGAATTTTGCAGGATCGACGAACAAGTTCGGATCTGGAAAAATCTAGAGAGCAAAACAGAAAACCCTAGATCTGAGCAACAGAGGAGAATCAAAACAGAGGTGAAAGTCCATGTCACGCACCCCACGAACTTGCGGGGAGGCGGAATATATGAAAAACGATTATCAAAGCTTCGTAACACGGACTTGAGCGCATGAATCGTTTCTAAACCATTGCTAACGAACAACTAGAGGTTAAACTACCCGGATACGAAGTTATACCTCACGATACTAGTCCTTCGGGTCTTCATTGCGGTCCTCCACTCCTCGTAGGCTCCTTGGAACATCGGCACCTCAACGGCCTCCTCGAATCAAAGACGATCCATCCGAAAGCTCCTACGCCAAGCTTAATCTCAAACTTGAGATAACTAAGTTGCTTAAAGTGTTAATCTAAGCTACCTAGGGGATATAGAGTGAGGTTATGGATGTATTAGTCTAGCTAACCCTTGATCTCAACACATGAGAGGCTAGGGTTAGGGTTTGAAGAGAGAGTGAGCTTGAGGAGAGAGAAGGTGAAGATGAGAATAAAATGAGATAATGATGTTATCATAATATATATGAAGCATTATTATTTATCCAAAAATGAAATAATTGAATTATGAACCATGCTTCATAAATATCTATGTGTGATTCATCACCATGAGTCATTAAGCATTTATGATGCATTAATGACATGGATGAATCACACAAATGAGTCATTAATCTTATTTAATGCAATGCCACCTTAACCCCTTAGTCTCCATTCTTCTAGAAGCTTCCCGACAAATTACGAGAATGCCCCTCTAATCCGTGAAAACACGGAAAAACTTTAGACTGTATAAATCCAATAACCCGATACTAGAATCTGGATTAAACCAAAGCCGGCTAGTAAAAACTGTCCGAAAAGTCGTACATGCGTAAACATACGTACGCGTCCGAACCCTTGTCGTAAAACCATACGACCTCTATATCGTTTCGCCTGGAGCAGGGAAACTCTCTATGTGGGACTCTAAAGACTCGACACTACGCTGGCAGTGGGTTTAACCACAGACCGCAAGCGGCACTAGCTGTACGTAACGGTCCCCAGGTAGATGTCGATAAGAAGGTCGATGAGGAAAACCATCCGAACCCCTACTGAGCCTGATGTGACAATCTCCGTACAGTCCGGTCTTTTCGTCTAAGACTATCGCATATCAAGCCTAGGGGGCAGCAAGCGTCAGTCTCCTAATAGCTGTATAAGTCGTGTCGGAGCGAAACCCATTACACCCTGAGAAGCTACTGGAACCTACCAGTATATCTCGCTTGCCCTGGCCAGGGACATTGCGTAATGGCTCTCTGACACAGCGCGATATCATCTCCTAATACCGGGAGAGACGAATCCTGTCTAACCACTACTGCCTCCAAGTGCTCGGGACTGCACCCAACTGCTACCTGTTTGCACGACTCCTTTGAGCCGTGGTAGGGTAGCAATCTAAGAACAGTGGGACACACTCGAGGCGAAGTAGCAGTGTCAAGTCTGCGGACTATGCTGTACTCATGTCAACTGACGACGGGTATAATACCAACCAATCAATTCCCCTGCGAGTCCTGTCCGGTGTACCCGTAACCTAACGAGCACCTGCATACTATCTCCAGTACGACGTACTGATGGCTGTAGGACAGACCATCTCCCCAACTGGGATGAGAAGCATACACACTTAGTCTACTCCGGAATATCGATGCCCTATCTCGATAATCCAACGACTAGGGACCTGTATAGGATGTTGCTTACAGACTACCCAGCCCCTACTAGTGTGACTGCCATCACAACGCTGGTAATCAAGCAAAGATCCTATGGGTTCTACTAATATGTATAAGTGATCGTTACAAGAAACATATACACATATTAAAGTAGACACAAACCAAGTTGCATACTACCATTTTTAGTAAGACTGTATATATAACTGTGAATATCCCAAGCTTCCATTAAGTAATATATAATCTAGTATGATACAATAATGGTCCCTAGGGCATATACACTAACAATCTCCCACTTGCACTAGAGCCATGAGCTGGTATATCGTAGACCTATCATCTCGAATAGCCTCTCGAACTGCGTCTGAGGAAGGGCCTTTGTGAATGGATCAGTTATGTTATTCTCCGTCTCTACTCTTTTCACTTCGATCTCCCGGCGATCTACGATCTCCCTGATCAGGTGATACCGCCTTAAGATGTGTCTGGACTTCTGATGGGACCTGGGTTCCTTCGCTAAAGCTATAGCGCCGTTGTTGTCACAATACAGAGGTATTGGACCAACACTGGAAGGAACTACCTGAAGTTCTGTGAGGAACTTCTTCATCTAGACAGCTTCTTTTGCGGCATCGCAAGCAGCTATGTACTCTGCTTCCATCGTTGAGTCAGCAACGGTCTCCTGCTTGGAACTCTTCCAACAGACCGCCCCTCCATTGAGGGTAAAGACATAACCCGACATGGATTTGGAGTCATCCTTGTCACTCTGGAAGCCGGAGTCGGCAAAGGCCTCCATCTGGAGGTCTTTTCCGCAATATACTAAGAACATCTCCTTAGTCCTTCTTAGGTACTTGAGAATGTTCTTTACTGCTATCCAGTGCTTCTCCCCTGGGTTTGCCTGATACCGGCTTACAACGCTCAGTGCGTATGTACATCTGGTCTGGTACATAATATCGCATACATTATAGAGCCTACTGCAGAAGCGTAGGGTATAATCGACATGCGATCCCTTTCCAAATCAGTCTTGGGAGACATCTCTTTAGAGAGGGCGATTCCGTGACAAGCCGGTAGGTTACCACGCTTAGAATCATCCATACTGAATCTCTTCACTATGGTGTCTATGTACCTGGACTGCGAAAGTCCCAATATCCTCTTTGATCTATCACGATAGATCCGGATCCCCAGAATGTAGGTGGCATCACCCAGGTCTTTCATGGAGAATTTATGTGACAAGAATCTTTTGACTGACTGTAACATAGGAATATCATTTCCTATTAGGAGAATGTCATCCACGTACAAGAAGAGGAATACTACAGCTCTCCCTACAATCTTACTGTATATGCATGGTTCATCTGGATTTTTGATAAAGTCAAATTCTTTCACAGCATCATCAAAACAGATGTTCCAACTCCGCGATGCCTGCTTTAGTCCATAAATGGACTTAAGCAGCTTACATACTTTACCGCTGCTCCCACTCTGAATGAATCTTTCTGGCTGATCCATATAGACGCTTTCTTCCAAATTACCATTTAGAAAGGCTGTCTTTACGTCCATCTGCCAGATTTCATAATCGTGGAAGGGAGCAATAGCAAGAAGGACCCGAATAGATTTAAGCATAGCCACTGGAGAAAAGGTTTCGTCATAGTCCAAACCAGGTCTTTGACGGAAACCCTTTGCAACAAGTCTAGTCTTATAGGTTTCAACCTGTCGATCTACACCAATCTTCTTTTTGAAGATCCATTTGCATCCTACGGGTTTTACCCCATCTGGAGCAATGTCCAAAGTCAATACTTTGTTAGTGTACATGGACTCCATTTCGGTCCGCATTGCATCCAGCCATTTTACTGAGTCACCGCTCTGAATGGCTTGCTTGAAGCTAGTAGGCTCATCATAGTCAATAGTGCAATCCTCTCTATCCCCGTCTATGAGAAAACCGTAGTATCTCTCGGGCGGATGAGACTGCCTACTACTTCTGTGGAGTGGTGTGGGAATGTCCAGTTCTTCTTGAACTTCTGGTTCTACCATACTTTTAGTAGTAGTTTGTGGTTCTGGAATTTCTTCCAGTTCTATTGCGCTCCGACTCTTCTGATTTTCCAATAATTCAGTTTCTAAGAAGCAGGCATGACGAGAAACAAAAACCTTTTGTTCCTCTGCGTAATAGAAATAATATCCCTTGGAGTTCTTTGGATATCCCACAAACTTACACTTTACTGAGCGAGCCTCAAGCTTGTCCGCATGCTGTTTTTTTACAAAAGCAGGACATCCCCATGTCTTAAAATGTTTTAGATAGGGTTTCTTCACACTCCACATCTGATATGGTGTGGTAGGCACAGTTTTGGTAGGAACCTGGTTCAAAAGATATGCAGCTGATTCTAGTGCATATCCCCAGAATGATCGTGGTAACTCAGCGTTACTCATCATGGAACGAACCATATCCAATAGGGTTCGATTCCTCCTTTCCGATACACCGTTATGTTGTGGCGTGTATGGAAGAGTAAGCTGAGAGAGAATTCCATTCTCTTTTAAGTAACCCAGGAACTCGACACTTAAGTATTCACCACCTCGATCAGATCTCAGTGTCTTTATACTCTTGCCTGTTTGTTTTTCCACTTCATTCTTGTATTCTTGGAATTTCTCAAAAGCCTCGGATTTATGCTTCATTAAGAAGACATATTCATATCTAGAGAAATCATATGTAAAAGTAATGAAGTAGGAATAACCACCTCGCGCATGCATAGGCATTGGACCGCACACGTCACTGTGTACGATTCCCAAGTGCTCGCTTGCTCTTACTCCGTGTCCAGTGAACGGAGTCTTTATCATCTTTCCCATGAGACAAGATTCACAAGTAGCATAAGATTGATATTCGAACGGATTCAGATATCCTTCTTTATGTAACTTAGTCAACCTTCTCTCATTGATGTGACCTAGTCTACAGTGCCATAAGAAAGCCTGATTTATATCTGGAGACATTCTTTTAAGTGTGTTCTGGACACTGAAAATCTGAGCTTGATTTAATACGTATATTCCGTTTTGTAATGTACCTGACACAATCAAAACTTGATTTAGGTGGATGTGAACCACATCACTTACAAAAGTAAAATCATATCCTTCCTTAGAAAGTAAGGATACAGATATGATATTACAAGTTGTTCCTGGTACATAAAAACAGTTACGCAGAATCAATATCTGCCCATTTGTCAGTCCAAGATGATATTCCCCTACGGATTCAGCGTCCATGCTCATTTCGTTAGCAACCGTGAGGGTCATATCACCTATCCCGATAACCCTACGGTTTCTCAGAGCCTGTAATGAATTATAGATGTGAGATCCTGACCCGGTATCCAATACCCAGGAAGTAGGGTTAACTGATATACAGTTCTCTATTACAAACACACTTGAGGCTGAAGCCATAACATGCTTCGTATCCTGGCTACTGGCTTCTAAAGCCCTGCAATCATTCTGCCAATGTTCATTCTTTTAACAATAGGAACGTCCCTCTTTTACTATATCCAGTCCCGAAACTTTTGCCTTTCTCTTTCCTTCTCCTTCCCTGGTTTCCTTCAGGGTAGGAGGCAGAGACTGTAGAATCAAGTCAGTATTTGACTCGTTTCCCAACGCGGTCTCCAGGTCCTGGAGCTCATCAATACAGCTAGTCATTGTAAGGACTTTGTCCCCTACAGATGACCTGTCAGCCATCCTCACTTGAATTAATTCGTTCAAGGTTTCAAATCTAGTGATATGAGATTGCTCTCCATATAAATCTTTATTATGGAGAAAGATGGAAACTAAATCCATCTTCTTGTGCAGTTTCTGGTATACACCATCAACTGAAGCTAACACGAGGCACTTAGCTTTAGCTTTATCTTTTTCCCTTGTCTGACGGATATCCATATCCGTGACAGTGGAAACTGGACCTGGGACGGCGAGATTTTGAGTAGTAATAGGGTGGTCCAGCTTGTTATAGCCAATGGACATCTGGACAGACCTATGCCAGTCATATAAGTCAGATTCAGTCAATTTGTTATCTAGATGTAACCTATGTGTGGTCACAAGTTCGCTGCAATTAAGAGAGAGAGAAGAAAACATTTTAGCATGATGCTGTTGCAAGTTTAGATTGGTTTTAAGTTTATCTAAACGGGATGGCTCCCAATGTTTCTCGAATCCCTCCTCAAATCATAAAAGAAGAATTAGCAAGGACAATTCTCACCGTACAATACTTACTTAACCGTTCAGCCAGGCCAGTGTCGATACTTCGAGGGAGGTTTTCCAACGCTTTCACGAAGTTCCTTAATTAAATAACCTCTTTTCTCTTGGGGGCGTAACCCCGCTGACACCTTTCTAGACACCTACTTGGTTTATAGCATTGATCGTTAAGTGACGAATCTCCTGATAAGTAGCTTGTACTCAAAGTAGGATCGGGATCCAAAATATCATCGTATGATAATGTTGAAGGAATCCTACCAACATTCATCAAACTCCAAAATGGTATGCATCTCTCTGCAAATTTCAGTTTCTTTAGAAATTCCCGATGTGGATTTTTGCCCCATGCTCTTATGACCTTGACTAAGGGCCAACAAATCATAAGTCACATGTCAAGTTCTACCTGTCATTGTCCAGGTTAATTTAAACCCACCCGTACATACTCTTGACTAAGGGCCAACAAAGTAATACGACTGTCCCAAACCAACGCATCTATCTATGCAACAAATGAATACCCCAGCAGCTACCAAACACTATGCCTTGACTAAGGGCCAACAAACATAGCTTGAATACTACTGACCATCCATAAGTAATGACGGAGGGCTACGAATGGTTTTGGCAAAACCGTGAACGTAGTGAACTTGATGTAGGGTTCCTAGGCACACCCATGAAGTTCTACAACTGATCAAACATGTCCAATTCAAAATTTTTCGGTGCCGAGAAACCCTAAACTAGATCGTTAACTAGAGGTAAAGGCGAAACATGCAAGCAAGTTAACAACTTAACTGAAAAGTGAAAGGGGCTACAACCTTTGTAGATCCGGTCCTCCACTTCCTTAGCTCTGTGATGATGTCCCTCCGCTGCGATCATCGGATCCCGGACTCTAGCGATGGTTTCGTCGAAGAAATGATCGGGCTAGGTCGTCGACTTCGATGCCGAAGATGATCTACGTCGAGGCAACTCAAGCTCAAGCTCCACCTTCACCAGGTCATGAAACTTGTGAAGAAAACACCCTATACTACATGGCAAGTGGTAGAGGATGATGAAATAGGAAGTGGGTTCACTTTGGATTTGGATTTCTCACTTGGAATCATCACATGGATATTTTCAAGAAATCTTTCTTCTTCACTTGAAGAAGATGAAGAAGAAAAAGGAAAAAGAATTATTTTCAAAAAGAAAATCCAAGTGATTCTTATCATTTTGCAACCATGGGTGAGGGTAACTCATGTAGAGAATAAACTAGGGTTTAGTTAAATGGTTAGGTTAAGGAAAGAAACAAAATGGTCAAAGCTTTCAAAGCTTCATGAAGTTTCAAGAATGAAAAAAAGTTAGCCACCATTTTATTCTTGCCAAAATAAATAAGTAAATAAATAAATAAGGTAATGGAAACCCTAACCATTAACTAAACATGGTTTAAAGTAAACACACACACAAGTTTGCATGTATCATCAAACATGATACAAACTAGTGCACAAACATATATCATATATACAATGTGCACAATCAAGTGAGAAAATAATCTTAAGTGAACCAATACTAGTTAATGTAAAGTAATATATCAAATATATAATTATACATTAAATCATTAAATCAACACTTAATTTAACGATCCGGTCATATCGCATATGACCGACTAATATCCAATGTATCGACTTATCGAATCAATCCTCGATTCGATGACTAGGTTATATCGCATACAACCAATCGATACATTCATCGCGAGAATAGAATACGGTATCACATACACGCATTATTCTCGGTCCCGCACATATCTCATATGTGCTCCTATTTCGTTTCGCTTGAGCCAGGAAACCTCTGTGTAGGACTCTAAAGACTCGTCAATACGCCGGCAGTAGGTGATGATCATATCAAACACCCATAAGCCGCAAGCGGTCTGCTAAACGTAACGGCCAACCGGGTATTGAGCGAGCAGAAGATCAACGAGCAAGCCCGCTCACACTCCTGTGAATCCAACCAGTAACACTTACCGTACAGTCCGGTCTGTTCGTCTGATATGTCGCATATCTCGCCTAGGGGTGGTAAACGTCAGACCCCAGTAGCTCGATAAGTCATGCCGATGTAAGGTCCATAACATAGCGTGAAACTACTGATAACACTTACCAGTAGATCACTGCAACCCTGGCCAGGGATTTCCAGTTATGGCCAGTCGAGCATAGCGCAACATCAACCCCCAATACCGGGAGAGACGAATCCCCTCCTATCGCTCATTGCCTCCATCTGAATCGGGACTGTACCCAAAAACCATCTGTTTGCACGACTCAGTAGAGCCATGGTAGGGTGGAAATCAAAGCACAGTAGGAGACACACAAGACTCTATGACGATCTCGGGTCAACAGACTAAGTTGTACCAGTGTCACCAGAGAACTGCCATCTGACGTGAGGTATAATACCATGTAGGAGTTCTCGGCGAGTCCGTTCAGTGTACCCAGTCTTCACTGAGCACCCGCATACCATCTCTGATGTCAAACACCAATGGATATGGGATCATCCATCGCCCATCACATGGGTCGAGAAGATATACGCTAGTCTATTCTGGAATATCGATGCCCCGTCTCGATATTCCCATGACTAGGAACATTGAAGGATGTACTCATGGACTACCCAGGCCCCACTAGTATGATCTGCATCATAGTCCCGGCAGTCGATTACACATCCTAAGGGCTTTATCAACATGTAACAGAGAGATAGAAAGTATATATGTTAAGATAAAGAGCAACTAGATAGCGTACTATCATGTCGAGCAAGAAAGTCCTACCTATATATGTCCCAGCATCCACTACAATATACATCCAATGTACAGTAATGGCCTCTAGGGCATACATATAACTAACACTTGATATAATCGAAGGAACCTGATACTTTTTTTAAAAGGAGTGGTTAAAGCTCCGTGATTTAAAAATTCTGATCTCTTAAAATAACCGAGTGGTTTCTTTTAAATTTGTTCCAACGATTAAACTTTGGTTTATTTTCTTTGCATTATTATAATGCGTCCCATCATTAATCTTATCATTGCAGAAAACAACGAAAATACCACGTCCTCTTATGCCATCCGCATTCGCCACTGGGTCCTGTCATCACCCGTTAGGTTACTTAACTAACGACAGAGCGGGGGCTGGGCTAGCGCGGGTGTAAAACATAAGTGACGTCTAATAGCTATCATATATAGATATTGTACATTCGTTAGACGCAATAATAAGCATTCCAGATCACAGATGAACTTTATTGGATTTTCTAGCAATCCGCATTTGCTTTGAGCCTGCAATAAAAGACGGATTACACAGTTGTGATGAATAACCATTACCCCACCCTAGACCCCTACTGGTACGGCAAACTACCCATCAAGTACCCGAAGTGAAGTGGTCACCCTCAACAACGTGAGTAGGCTACTAAACACTTTGATGTACCCGGTAGTTTGTGTACCCCACTTTGGGTCTATCCTAGGAGCAAAAACAGTAAAAAGAAGTAATACAACGGTGGCTACAACCGCAACCTGGATGTGCCCCACAAAAGAATATTACATCAAATTACATTTACATCGAATGAGTGAATATTAAACCCATCTCAAACCCCGACTAATCATCACAACAGTCCAACACAGTTCATATGCACAAACAGTAAACATTTCAGAAATGTGCAACCCCCTGCCAACCGACATACTAGCAGTTAGGAAAGGTTTATGAACACATTAAACATTACAGATAAAAACCCAATTAGCAAATATCTTAGAATATCGATCGATAACCATATTCCGTGTTTACCCCAAAAGCCAACCAGCAAAGAAGCAACCTGGGTAGAAACAGAACATACAGAAAGACAAAAACCCAAAAAATATGAATTACTGTGAAACTCCGAGTCAACTCGGCGTTGACACGGCGGCGGATCCGCGATAGAAGCTCTCTATTGCCGCGGATCCGCGGCCGTTTTACCGAGTCACTGGCTCGTATTTTCCCATAACTTATATATTTCCCTGCTGTGAATTTTAAGGTATGTCAAATATTTTTTCAGACAAGTTTAAAATTAACAGAAACTTAGGGTTTTTGGTTTTTTGTTTTCATGTTTTCCGTCGATCGAACTTCTAATCAGTTGCTAACAAGCTAGTAATGGTTTAGTTGGCTCTGATACCACTGTAAGTCCATGTCACGCACCCCACGAACTTGTGGGGAGGCGGAATATATGAAAAACGATTATCAAAGCTTCGTAACACGGACTTGAGCGCATGAATCGTTTCTAAACCATTGCTAACTAACAACTAGATGTTAAACTACTCAGATACGAAGTTATACCTTACGATACTAGTCCTTCGGGTCTTCATCGCGGTCCTCCACTCCTCGTAGGCTCCTTGGAACATCGGCACCTCAACGGCCTCCTCGAATCAAAGACGATCCACCCGAAATCTCCTACGCCAAGCTTAATCTCAAACTTGAGATAACTAGGTTGCTTAAAGTGCTAATCCAAGCTACCTAGGGGATATAGAGTGAGGTTATGGATGTATTAGTCTAGCTAACCCTTGATCTCAACACATGAGAGGCTAGGGTTAGGGTTTGAAGAGAGAGTGAGCTTGAGGAGAGAGAAGGTGAAGATGAGAATAAAATGAGATAATGATGTTATCATAATATATATGAAGCATTATTATTTATCCAAAAATGAAATAATTGAATTAACAACCATGCTTCATAAATATCTATGAGTGATTCATCGCCATGAGTCATTAAGCATTTATGATGCATTAATGACATGGATGAATCACACAAATGAGTCACTAATCTCATTTAATGCAATGCCACCTTAACCCCTTAGTCACCACTCTTCTAGAAGCTTCCCGACAAATTACGAGAATGCCCCTCTAATCCGTGAAAACACGGAAAAACTTTATACTGTATAAATCCAATAACCGGATACTAGAATCTGGCTTAAACCAAAGCCGGCTAGTAAAAACTGTCCGAAAAGTCGTACGTGCGTAAACACACGTACGCGTCCGAACCCTTGTCGTAAAACCATACGACCTCTATATCATTTCGCCTGGAGCAGGGAAACTCTCTGTGTGGGACTCTAAAGACTCGACACTATGCTGGCAGTGGGTTTAACCACAGATTGCAAGCGGCACAAGCTGTACGTAACGGTCCCCAGGTAGATGTCGATAAGAAGGCCGATGAGGAAAACCATCCGAACTCCTACTGAGCCTGATGTGACAATCTCTATACAGTCCGGTCTGTTCGTCTAAGACTATCGCATATCAAGCCTACGGGGCGGCAAGCGTTAGTCTCCTAATAGCTGTATAAGTCGTGTCGGAGCGAAACCCATTACATCCTGAGAAGCTACTGGAACCTACCAGTATATCTCGCTTGCCCTGGCCAGGGAATTTGCGTAATGGCTCTCTGACACAGCGCGATATCATCTCCTAATACCGGGAGAGACGAATCCTGTCTAACCACTACTGCCTCCAAGTGCTCGGGACTGCACCCAACTGCTACCTGTTTGCATGACTCCTTTGAGCCGTGGTAGGGTAGCAATCTAAGAACAGTGGGACACACTCGAGGCGAAGTAGCAGTGTCAAGTCTGCGGACTATGCTGTACTCATGTCATCTGGGAACTGTTAACTGACGACGGGTATAATACCAACCAATCAGTTCCCCTGCGAGTCCTGTCCGGTGTACCCGTAACCTAACGAGCACCTGCATACTATCTCCAGTACGACGTACTGATGGCTATGGGATAGACCATCTCCCCAACTGGGATGAGAAGCATACACACTTAGTCTACTTCGGAATATCGATGCCCTATCTCGATAATCCAACGACCAGGGACATGTATAGGATGTTGCTTACAGACTACCCAGCCCCCACTAGTGTGACTGCCATCACAACGCTGGTAATCAAGCAAAGATCCTATGGGCTCTACTAATATGTATAAGTGATACGTTATAAGAAACATATGCACAAATTAAAGTAGACACAAACCAAGTAGCATACTACCATTTTTAGCAGGACTGTATATATAAATGTGAATATCCCAAGCTTCCGTTAAGGAATATACAATCTAGTATGATACAATAATGGCCCCTAGGGCATATACACTAACAATAGGAACAGAAAAAAACTTGGGATCTGAACCGTCCACCAGACCGCGTTTTCGCCGCGAAGATCTCACTTTGGCCGTGCATCCGCGGTCTGCTGACGTCAGCAGTGGACCAAAACCCTTCTGTGAGCTTCTTTTCTCCTTCTCTGAACTCCCTGATATTTCCTCTGTAAATTTGCCTGCAGGATTCTTTGCGCTAAAAAATCTCTCCCCCTTCCAATAATTGATCTTGTGCAGGATTCTTTGCGCCGCGCTAAAAAAAAAAATTTGTTTGCAAGTGTTTGATTGTGTTTACCGCTTTGCATATTTAAAATTGACTTTAAGGTGCTTTTACACCAATCAGATTGGGTGGGGATTTCATTACCCTTCCCAGGACCCCAAAAATCACATAAGGCATATTGTATTAACCATTAATCTAATTAAAAAAGATTAGACTCAGCCCTAAGGACTTCGCGCTCAATAGGACAAAGGAATAGTTGTAGGCATCGACCGTTGATCCTAACCTGATTTTGTGGTGTCTAGGCAAGTGTGTCTAAGGCAAGTGGTTACTTAATTAGGCCCACTACTTACGTAGTGGAGAACCTCCCACTTACCTGGCACTTACCTGGCCACAATTGGCGGTGAAGAGGCGGTTTGAGGACCTACTTCTTGCCTTTTTGAACAGTTAGGAGCTGTCTGGTTGACCTAGGTAACCCTAGATCTATGCCTGATTATGCATTTGTGGTTGATTAAACGTGTGTCTAAGCCTTTTATCGAAAATCTTTTTGCAAAAAGCTCCATAAAAAAACACAAAAAGAAAAAAAGAAATTTTTTTTTACAAAAACTTGCAATTTTGTCGTGAAGAAATCCGTGCACCCCACATTCTTTTTCTTCCCCTTTCCTGCATCATGAGTACCCCACCTCACAAAACTCTTGCCGAACTTTGGTACCCTCATCCAAACATTGCTTCCTACGCGAATTGTTTTGGTCGAATTACGGACGACCCCTCCAAGCCTAAAATTTCTTTGAAAGATCGAATAGAAGCGTCTAGTCACAGTTCGACTCCACAATCCACTTTGTATCAACCATTTCAACCTTCACCACCTTCCTACGTTGATACTCCCTCTTCGAGTCCTGTTGTAACTCCTAAACCCATGTGTATTGCTGAACACATAGAACAATCTCGTAACCGATCTTTCACTCCTTTCAACACTTCCAGTTCTTGGGATCACCAAGTCCATTCATCTTTTTATCCAAATGTTGATCCTACTCCTGTCCAACCATTCAATTCCTACCAGTCCTACCCAACTTTCACACCTTCCCTAGACATTGCTTCTACACAGCCATTTGGGAGTTTCCAATATCCACACAATTTTGAATCTTTTACTGAAACCCCTTCACAACCCATGTCTAGTCTGGAACAGTCGTTAGAAGCTTATATGGTAGTGACAAACCAAATGATGAGGAATGTGGATGCGTCCATAGCCGACCTTATGCAACCTAGTGAACCGGTAGCTAGTTTCCAACTAGCTCCATAAATTCCAATGTTTGATGCAGCAGTCGGACAGATCGATAATTTGAGTGGAGAAAATGAGCTATACACCCTTCCAAATCAAACCTACCCATACCCAATTGAATCCCACAACTCCGGTTTTCAATCAAGTGTCCCAAATGATTCACCAGTTGAAAATAAAACGTTTAATGAGTTGTGCGAGTTTGTAGTGCTTGATTTGCCAGATTGTGAAGGGCCCCTTTCGAGTGAAACCGTCACCAATCCTTTTGATCTCTACACCTCCAATCTATAACTAGAATTGATAAATATCCATGCTTTTGATGAGGTGTCTAAAAAAATTGATTTTCACTTGATTGAGGATATTGACGCTGGGAATATTTTGGATGATGAACCCGTAGATTTGACTGAAATTTTATCTCCAATTCATCATCCCGAGTTATTAAATGTTTCTCCCGAACATCTTATGCGTCTTGATTTTGATGATAATTCCATGGATGGGATAACTTTTCAGGAAAATTATGAGGATAGTAGTGAGGAGGGTATTGAGGATAGTATTGAGAATGAACCAGTTTTGTTTGATGTGTCGGATTTTCCAATTCATTCTCCCGAACCTTTAACTGTTATACTTCCTAAATCACCCACCTCCCTCCTTTCAATCGTTCCGACCACGCAAAAGATCACGCTTGAGGACTGTGAGCTTAAAAAATTTCTGTTTGATCACAACAGTTTTGACGCCACTAGTGCGTACACCTCCCTCCTTTCAATCGTTCCGACCACGCAAAAGATCACGCTTGAGGACTGTGAGCTTAAAAAATTTCTGTTTGATCACAACAGTTTTGACACCACTAGTGCGTACCTCTTTGAATCTGACACAGTTCTCACAGCCGATAACGATTACGAGTGTTTCACTTTTACGGAAGATTTTGAAGACTCACCGCCCGAGTTTGAGTACTTTGAATTTTCAGATGAGTTAGTTGAACCATCAGACTCGGTTTCTTACTGTCATTTCGAACTATTGATGGAATCTTTCAAGTTCGAGACAGATTACTTTGGTGAGATACGACTATCCATAAATCACTCCCCTTCGTCCTTTCCATCGCTTCGACCATGCAAGAATCCGTCGCATTTCCATTTTCAATGGATGGTTTACCAAGTTCAACGTACCCATGTTTCCTCACGAATCTCGAGGGATTTGACCCCATTTCTCGACGGGTTGATAATTTAGCACAATCGCTTTTAACACATCGGTCATCACAAATTGCGCTAATTTGTTCACTCAATTTACACCCTCAAGTTCGTACTACACTTCTTTCTCTTTTCCGCCATTCTTCTCCTCCACAGAGACCTTATTCTACCCTTCTTCCCATACGGTCTCGTGTATTTCTCAACTCCTTTCTCTACACTCCATTCTTCCACCAACCCTACTGTTATCACGATAGAATTTTTGAATGGTTGGTGCTAACCTTTGGTCTGTGTAAGGCCTTGTATAGTTTGATTTTTCTCCTCCCTAACTTTGAAGTTTAACGAATAAAACAGTGGAAACACTGTTTCACTTAAGTTTGGGGGGAACCTTATTGTATATATATTTTTTTGTTTTTCTTTTAACAATAAAAAAATTTGTAAAATAATAAATAGGGGAGTGCCGACATTTTGACCCTCTTGGTATAGCATGACAGTGAGGACACAGTCAAGTTTAAGTTTGGGGGTATGCTCGGTAAACTTTCTTCCTTCGCATTCATATGTATATTTTTGCATTTGCATACTTATTTTAAAACCCATAAATTTGAAAAATTTTAAAAATTATAAAAATTGAAAAGTTCAATTTTGGCTATATTTGACTTAAGTTTGACATAAAGGTTAACTAGCTAGGAACAACTAGATCTTAGACTTAATGAATTAAAAACCCTAAAAATAACCTTTCTTAAAATTTAATGGTAGAAAGTATATGTCTTTGTAGTTTATTGTCACGACCCGAAAATAGCACGTGACTGGCACCTGAATCATATGAAATCTATAGGACTCCATCTGATCCAAGTAAGCCAAAAGCCCAGAAATCTAAAACCATTTTAAGAGTAAATAAGAAAACTGGTTTAAAGAAGTGAAGAAAACATGTTTGAAGTCAAGGTTTTTAAATAACTAAGCCAAATATGCATTTTAAAAATGTAAAGTCCTTTCTAAAAATTTCGGCAGAGTTTCATTTGTAAAAAATGGCCCCGAACGGGGTGCAACAAGAATAACAATATATATGCAATGATAAAAGACATCCCCAAGCGGGAGCTAGCTCTTCGTCAATTGACGGTTACAACCACACAACAATATAATATACAACGCCGAATGGCGAGGATCAAAACTCAAAAAGAAAGCTCCAAAAGCATGAAAACCGTAATACTACTAAGCGCGACTCTAAGGTCGAAATAATACAACACTAATGTCTAAGTCTGAAACAATATACAAGTTTTGGTTGATGGAATTCTAGATACAATGAATAATACAAGTACGATGGTGGTTCTTGATGCAAAAGAACCCAGCTACCAAAGCAAATCACCCGCAAAAGAAGCAGTGTGCCAGAAATGCCGCAATGGAACCTGTACGGCAAACCTGCAAGAACTGTGGCACAACGGGGGTGAGTTGCCAACTCGTGAATAGAAAACATCTACAAGCAGAAACCAAATGCAAGACATAATCCTAGGTCAAAACAATCAGTATATAATATAATCCTCAAGAGTAAGTCTGAAGCATGACAAGGTGGCAATGTAACATCTAAACATGTATGTAGTGCCAAGAACTCAGGTAAATATTATGTCTAAGTATAGGGTATGTCTGCATGAAGTAAATATGATGAAGTATCAAAATGAATATCAATACACATATATTAGCATCCCATTCCACTAATATTGGTGTAAGGGTATATATAACAGCGCCCTCATACCCTGTTATATATACAAATGAGGTATGATCAATGTAAATCCAGTCTGTATGTGATCAATGTCTGTATATGTGTGGATCCCGTCCACCTGTCACCCAATGACAATAAGCATCATGCATGTAAATATCGTAAAGCATATGCATGGATATATGAGGATATAATCAAATCATGGAAATATCGTAAAACATCATGAAACCTGTGCCTAGCATCGGCACGTAAATCCTCGTCTATCAGGCGCTGTCACCAAGACTGGCCTTGATAGGTACGTATCATACGCTATCTCGGAAACTCGAGTGCCCAGCTTCGACCCTCGAATTTCGACGTATCCATACGTACATACTCTGGTCGGTATCCCCATGATAACCGCCGAGTCCAAATACTATCACCGGTAGGTAGTGCTCCCCTGCCAGGCTCACCGTATAACATATACGAGTCTTCTTGCCCCGGGATACCTTACCGGGTCCACCATGTACCCGCAGACGGTGCCTACCGCTCCTCGAATCGGGTTTCATATGCCACTCTCAGAACCGAGAAAACACATGGTGGACGCACTGAAATATCATATCAAGGGAAACCGGGTTTTTAAAGACAATACATATTCTCAGTTGAAATAGCCACGGTTCCCAAATCCAGAAATATCATGGAAACAACACATCTCAATGCGTATAATCTGAAAACATGATATATGCGACATATAAAAGAATGTAAGCATATCGATATATCATGCAACAAGGAATAGTGATATGCACATATTGGGGAAGCCGCTCTTTTAAAATGAATCAGTTTTAAAGAGTATCTTGCGGTTCCCAAATCTAGAAATATCATCTGTGTATGTGCAAACAAGTATGTGTACAAATATAAGTGTACAATGAGTATGTATACAAGTATGCCATGCAATGGTCGTATCCTGAATGCAACAGTACTACAGTGTAGTGACATGGCAATTATCGATGATGAAGTGTGTGAGCCGGCAAGCAAGTGTATGTGGAACATACGCATCATCGATAATGGTGCTGGTGTCCTAACAGCATGATGGTAATATAGCAATAACCCATGATATGCAATGCGAATAGTACTGCAGAATCAAATAAAACAATGCAATAGTGAAGTGTCTACATCAATATGTATATGTCATGCGATTATGCCATTTGAAGTAAGACGAATCAGGGTTTTTAGAAAAATAAGGGCTACGGTGTTTTTAAGAAAAGATACACCTTTTTAAAGTATCCGTAGAATCCTTTTATTTGTCTTTAAGATATTCCTGATTCGTAGTTTTTGAAATAGGTATGACTCGGGTCTAGCCTAACCTCTACTATGCAAACTACTGATCTAAGTATCAGGTCAATCGGGAGGGGTATGGAAACTACCTAAATCTGAGTCGATATATATATATATAGTAGCCGGTGATCCCGCCTCAGTAGTATCGCGTACGATACAGTATATCATATGACATCCTCAAGTCATGAGTGCGGATCTATCATCAATATAAAGCTCGTACAGTAAATCGTCGTACGTCATCCCAATAGTTGGGTATGGGTAAATATCACATTCCTCTCATCAATTATCAGGTATCATTATCATCATATCACGTAATCTGGGGTACTGATCTAAGTCTAGTACAAATCGATACCATCTATAAAGTATGAATGCGGGTTAAACACACATCCAAAGCCCGCAAGAATCACATGTCATATCCCAAATACGAATCACATCAAATCACCGATCTTGCGGCACAAGGCCCAATATCATCGACTCATCTCCAATGTCGTCCAATATCATCATACACAGTGCAAGTATAATGAATATGCAAGGGTGTACGTGTAGGTGTAAATCTATTCTAGGGTCCGATCATATGAACTACACTAGTTAACTTCTAACCCTAAACTATCCATAATACCCCTAACAAAATAACCCTGTCATACTATAACTATCATATATAATATATATAATCTATCAACTACGGACTGCGGGGGTGCTATACGCCATCCACCCGACTTCCCCCTGTAGATATAATCTACTCACCTTGCGTCTTCATTTGCCAACGTCGCCACGCGCTTTCTTGTCGTCCCGAAGTCTTCATAGGGTACCTACACATTAACGTATCGCAAATGCGTATCAAAACCAATTCAAAACTAAAACGGCATACGAAACCCAAAACGATACGATAAGAGACCTATAGGTTAGAACCTACGGGCACGCCTTCAAAACCATCAATCAATCCTCGATATCGTCGTATAAACGCCAAATAGTCGAGGTAAAACGAAATACGCAAATTCAGAATTGAAAATACGGAATACGGAAACACGAATCCAAAACAGCAACTAAGGAAAAATGCTCCAGATTTTACTCTAGGTCCAAGTAGACAAATCTATACATGCCAGGGGCCTAAAATATACATGTAGGAGCTACAGAACAAACACGAGACAAAATGGTGGGACCCAGACCGCAAATTGCGGCCAAACAGATTAAATCTGCGGCCTAGAAGAGGAGGTGGGGGCTAGGGCTCTGTATGGTGGTTCTAGGGTACCTGCACATCTCACTGTCCAATCAATTTTATTTTAGGGGTCTCGGGGGTGATAGCAGATTCCTAAATACAACTCCAGATTTACAGTTTTTCCCGATATCGATTTGCTAAATCCGTATTCTGGGTTTTACTCTCTAGTTTGATCTAATATAACATCACACCAGGGGTTATAACCTCTAATTACACCTCAATTCACCTTTTATTTCAGATCAAACCCTAAACCCTAACTTAAATTCTCCAAAGTCCACAAACGACACCATATCGATATGAAACTAGTATAGATGCACAAGGAAATTGAAATACTACTCTAGGATGCATAAATTACCTTCTCTGGCAACTCAAGAATTTTCTTGAGTTGCTCAAAGTTCTCAAGATCCCCTCTTTCTTAGTCCAATGCGATCCTCTCGAGCTTGTGAGCATGTTTTGTGAAGAGGAAATGGGGTTTCGGGGTTGGATTCAAGATGTTTTTGGGGATTGAAGAGGAGGGAAGTGAGAAGAGGAGTAGGAGCAGCAGCAGCTCTCATGAGAGGGGAAAGAGAAATGAGAGTGAAGAAATGATGGGAGCATGGCTTCAAAAGAGAAAAGTTGACCTATACCTACCCCCTCTCTCTCTCATCATCATTCCATTTCCTTTTCCCTTTTCTTTTCTTCTCACTCAAATAGTGAACCCAAAAGAACAACCACGGCAATAGAAAAGTAACATAAGTGTAACAAGTGTGGAAAATGACATGTGCACATTTTTGCACAAAAAAGCCAAAAATCCAATTAGCGATTTTTAATCGTGATTAGCACTAAATTAGCATATAATTAATCATAAAAACTTTAAAATGACATAATTCCACAAAATACCTTATTTTAGAATTTTTCATAGTTTTTCTAAAATTTTTACCATTTATTTGTATTTAATAATACTAAAATATTAAAATATTCAATAAATATTAATATTAAATTATAAAAATTCCCAAAAATAATATTTTATTATTATTATTTTTTTTGAGATGTTAAATTTATTTAGAAATAGGCAAATTTCGAGTTGACTTCTTGGGCTAAGTTAAATAAGGGAAAAGTATTGATATTTTTATTAAAGTATAAGTTTGAAAAATAATTCCTAAGCCTAAGTCTAGATTCTGAAAATGTATACCCTACAAATTGCACAAACACGAACCTTAAAACTTGGAATAGTAGAGGAGACCTTTAAATACTCTTGTCTAAAAGTCCTTAGTATGAAGGAAAATAAAATAAAAAAATACAAGTGTGAATAAAGAGATAAAAAATGAACACTGGTTTTTGTAATTACTTAAGGCTGCATTAATAAAAAAAATATTTAGCGAGGGTGCTTTATCACCTAGTGCCTTAGACCAACTGGTTTGGGAGTCACTGCTATAAGCCTTAGATGTTACAAGACTAGGAATTACGTTTTAATGTGCAAACACATTTTGTAATCGGTCGTTGGTATCTCAAGAAGTATTAACGGTCACATGAAGAATGTGTGAGCAATTTCATCTAAAAATTCACCGATCGAAAAGTACTTTGGACGATGGACAAGAGTATAATAGCATGATTTGAATTTCCAAGTGTAGGGGTGATATATACACACACATAGGGGTATGTGATTGGGGTTTAGATAAGAGATATGAATGAAAAATAAGACTTATATCTTTAATAGAGATGATAAAAATTCCTAAGCTGAGATAGAACACTAGAAGGAAAACTTAAGAGATGCCAAAAGCTAAGTAGGTCTGCAGAACATATATAATCTTAAGTTAAATGATAAGGAAGCGTGAAGAATACGGGTGGATAATTTTTGAGTCAAAGATAATAGAGTTTCTTGTTAGAAAACCTAATTGGAGAATAAAAGTCAATGGGCCAAATTGATAGGATTTTGTGGGTAGTATCCGCTGAAAACCCTCAGGAGACAACACTCCTCCTACTAGGGACACCTAGAGGTTTAACGGCTTGTTGCACGAGCTCAGTGCAATCGCGTTTCCCTGCGAAAGTGAGGCTAGGTCTTTTTTGAGAATAGAACTAGGTTTGCTCGAGGACGAGCAAAAGATAAGTTTGGGGGTATTTGTTCATATCATTATATTGCATTAATATATTGCCCATTCTTATTCATTTTACAAATAAACGGTGCTTTTGACCCATGTCTGCTACATAGTTGCAGGTTATAGGTTCTCGGAATAAAAACAGTGAAAAAGATGAAAAGACGATACAAAAGTGAGATTACGACCAACAAATGAAAGAATCTTGATCAAGCCTACAGTTGGAGAATAAACGAAGATCAATGAACAAGTTCACAAAGTGCAAAGGCAGCGCATAGTTCAAGACTTCGACACGAAGCAAGCGGTAAAAGTCCACGACTTTATTCACTGTGGAAATCTAGAAGAAATCTAGAAGACACTCTGAGATACCAAGTGAAGAAAATAGGAGAAACAAAGCAACAGAATCAACCCAAGAAAAATTAGCAACCATGCCCTCATTATGGTCGTGGAACTGCGACCAAACATGGGGTTTAGCCGCGGAACCGCGGCCATGAAGGACACGTGTCGGTGGAAATTTCTCTGGCAGTGCGTAGGCGCGTTGACTAGTCTTTTCTTAGGGGGTAAAATTGTAATTGCAGATATGACGCGATTGTAAACCTAGGGTTTCTATGTTCTATAAATAGAAATCCTAAAATCTGGTTTAGGTCATGCCTCTTTTTATTCATCTATTCAGATCTAAAAATTCCTGTGTAATTGTTTAGAGAGAGCCATCAATAAAGTAAGTTGTTTTATTTAATTGCCTTAGTTAATTTTTTTTCTGCCGTAGTATAATTTTCTTATCTGCCCTAGTTAGATAGATAGATATGTTTTTCACTTCCCTAATGAACGAGTAGTCTCCTCGCTTGTTAGGGTTAGATTTGGGGAAGGCTTGAGAGATGAAAATCTCTCACCCCTTTCTTACCCATCACATATAATTAATAGGACTCCATGCATACATACACACACCGTTCCCTATGGCACCCTACCCCACGAGGTAATGGTGATACCGTAGTATAAACGAACGATTGTGTATGTTTTCCATGGAGGTTAGGGTAAGAATTAAGAAAGGAATGACTAGAACCTAGAGGAAGAAACATCGTTTCTTCCCGATGGTACTAATCACCTTTATTAATTGTTACCATAACACCTAATGGGATCTAAATTAGGGCAATGAAAGCGGTGAGGAAATCTTTAATTTCCAAACATAACCTAAACCTAACCCTAGCAAGATTCTAGTCTTAGTATAAATCAGTTTAATTTTTAGCGATAATCCATTCACACCATTTGGAATTAACTCGTTAGACCAAATTAGGAAATACACAACATCCCTGTGGACCGACCCGTACTCACCGGCTAGCTACCAAGCGACGCCGTTCTTGATTGCGGTTTATAAATATTCTTTGATCAATCAGACCCCATCTAATTCAAGTAAGCCAAAATCCCAGAAATCTAAAACCATTCTAAGGAATAAATAAGAAAACTAGTTTTTAAGAAGTAAGGAAAACATGTTTTAAAAACAAGGTTTTTAAATAAGTAAGCCGAATATGCATTTTTAAAATCTATATTCTTTTTTGAAAATTTCGGCAGAGTTTCCTTTGTAAATAATTGCCCCGAACGGGGTACAACAAGAATAATGTAGGGTTCCTAGGCACACTCAAGAGGTTCCACAAGGCATCAACCATGCCAAAATCAAATTTTCCATGTGCCAAAGAACCCTAATGCTAGATCGTTAACTAGAGGTAAGGCGAAACTAAGCAAGTTAACTACTTAACTACAAGTGAAAGGGATTACAACCTTTGTAGATCCGGTCCTCCACTTCTTTAGCTCCGTGATGACGTCCCTCCGTTGCGATCATCGGGATCCCGGACTCTAGCGTTGGTTTCATCGGAGAAATGAGCGGGCTAGGTCGTTGACTTCGATGCCGAAGATGATCTACATCGAGGCGACTCAAACTCAAGATCCATCTTCACTTGGTCATGAACCTTGTGAAGAAAACACCCTATACAACATGGCAAGTGGTAGAGGATGAAGAAATAGGAAGTGGGTTCACTTTGGATTTGGATTTCTCACTTGATTTCATCACTTGAAAATTTTCAAGAAAGCTTTCTTCACTTCATGAAGAAGAAGAAGGAAATGAAAAATGAATTATCTTGAAAATAATAAATCAAGTGAAGACTTATCATAATGCAACCATGGGTGAAGTTAACACATATAGAGAATAAACTAGGGTTTAGGTGTAATGGTTAGGTTAAAGGAAAAAAACAAAATGGTTAAGAATTTTCAAAGATGCTAAGAAGCTTCATGAAGCTTGAAGCAAAGAAAGAAAACCACCATTTTATTTTTTGCCAAAAATAAATAAATAAATAAGTTAAAACCCTAACCATTAACCTAAACATGGTTAAATGCATACACACCCAAGTTTGCTGTATCATCAAACATGATACAAACTAGTGCACAAACATATATCATATATACAATGTGCACAATCTAGTGAGAAAAAATAATCTTAAGTGAACAATACTAGTCAATGTAAAGTAATATATCTAATATATAATTATACATTAAATCATTAAATCAACACTTGATTTAACGATCCGGTCATAACCGACTAATATCAAGTGTATCAATATATCGAATCAACATTTGATTCGGTAACCCGACTATATCTCATATAACCGTCCGATGATACAAATCGCGAGAATAGAATTCAGTATCACATACTGGTATCATTTTCGGTCCCGCACATATCTCATATGCGCTCCTATTTCGTTTCACTTGAGCCAGGAAACCTCTGTGTAGGACTCTAAAGACTCGTCAATACGCCGACAGTAGGTGATGATCATATCAAACACCCACAAGCCACAAGCGGTCTGCTAAACGTAACGGCCTCCCGGGTATTGAGCGATCAGAAGATCAACGAGCAAGCCCGCTCACACTCCTGTGAATCCAACCAGTAACACTTACCGCACAGTCCGGTCTGTTCGTCTGATATGTCGCATATCTCGCATAGGGGTGGTAAACGTCAGACCCCAGTAGCTTGATAAGTCATGCCGATGTAAGGTCCATAACAAGCATGAAACTACTGATAACTCTTACCAGTATATCACTGCAACCCTGGCCAGGGATTTACAGTTATGGCCAGTCAAGCATAGTGCAACATCAACCCCCAATACTGGGAGAGACGAATCCCCTCCTATCGCTCATTGCCTCCATGTGAATCAGGACTGTACCCAAAAACCACCTGTTTGCACGACTCAGTAGAGCCGTGGTAGGGTGGAAATCAAAGCACAGTGGGAGACACACAAGACTCTATGACGATCTCGGGTCAACAGACTAAGCTGTACCAGTGTCACCAGAGAACTGCCATCTGACGTGAGGTATAATACCATCTGGGAGTTCTCGGCGGGTCTGTTCAGTGTACCCAGTCACCACTGAGCACCCGCATACCATCTGTGATGTCGAACACCAATGGATATGGGATCATCCATCGCCCATCACATGGGTCGAGAAGATATACGCTAGTCTACTCTGGAATATCGATGCCCCGTCTCGATATTCCCACGACTAGGAACATTGAAGGATGTACTCATGGACTACCCAAGCCCCACTAGTATGATCTGCATCATAGTCCTGGAAGTCGAGTACACATCCTAAGGGCTTTATCAATATGTAACAAAGAGACAAAATGTATACATGTTAAGATAAAGAGCAACCAGATAGCATACTATCATGTCGAGCAAGAAAGTCATACCTATATATGTCTGTGTGCAGTAATGGCCTCTAGGGCATACATATAACTTACAAATAATATATACACAATGATAAAAGGCATCCCCAAGTGGGAGCTAGCTCTTCGTCAATCGACGGTCACAACCACGCAAGCAGTATAATATACAACGCCAAAGGGCGAGGATCAAAACTCAAAAAGGAAACTCAAAACAGCTCGAAAACCATAATACTACAACGCGCGACTCTAAGGTCGAAATAATACACAACTGGTTTTTCTAAATCTGAAACAATACACAAGTTTGGTTGATGGAATACTAGATACAACTGAATAATACAGGTACAATGGTGGTTCTGATGCAAAAGAACCCACCTACCAAAGCAAATCACCCGCAAGGTAAGCAGTGTGCCAGAAAAGCCGCAATGAAACCTGTACGGCAAAACCTGCAAGAACTGTGGCACAAAGGGGGTGAGTTGCCAACTCGTGAATAGAAAACATCGCAGAGCAGAAATCGTATGTATGATACAATCCTAGGTCAATACGATCAAATATATATATACCTCAAATAAATAAGTCTAAAGCATGATAAGGTGGAAATGTAACATTTATACATGAGTGTAGTGCTAAGTGCTCGTGTCAGTGTCTCAGGTAATAACATATCATAAATATGAGGTATGATCAATGTCGACTATATCATGAAGTCTATGAAAAAGTGGATATCATCCAACTATGTAATCAATGTCAATCTATGTATCTGGAAATCATCCATGTGTCACCCAATGACAATAAGCATCATGCATCTAAATATCATAAACATACGCATGGAAGTATGAGGATGTAAAACAACAGGTGTCGCTCGCGACATATCAAAATCATGGAACCTGAGTGTCAAGCATCGACACTCGAAAAGATCATGAAACCTGTGCCTATCATCGGCATGTAAATCCTCATATATTAGGCTCCGTCAGTTTGGATCGGCCCATATCATCTCTCGACTCCGGTCGGTATCCTGCGGATATCCGTCGAGCCCAAATAATATCACCGGTAGGTAGTAGTCCCTCTGCCAGGCTCACCTTCTACTACACAACGATCTGGTCTCTCCCCGGGGTACCATACCAGGTCCACCATGTACTCGCAATCGGCCTCATCCGCCTCCTCGAATCGGGTTTCACATGTCGCTTTCAGCACCGAGAAAATACATGGTGGACGCTCTGAAATATCATATCAAGGGTAACCGGGTTTTTAAAACAATTACATACTCTCCTTTGAAATATCCACGGTTTCCTAAATCCAGAAATATCATGGAAACAACATATCTCAATGCGTATAATCAAAAGCATGATGTATGCGACATGTAAACAAAATGTAAGCATATCAGTATATCATGCAATATGGAATAGTAATATACACATATTGAGGGAAACCGCTCTTTTAAAATGATTCAGTTTTAAAGAGTATCTTGCGGTTCCCAAATCTCCAAATCTAGCGAGAATCATCTATATATGTGCGAATATGTATGTATGCACGTATGGGTGTACAATAGGTATGTACACAAGTATGCCATGCAAGGGATCATATCCTGAATGCAACAGTACTACAGTGTAGTGACATGGTAATTATCGCTGATGAAGTGTGTGAGCCGGCAAGCAGGTGTACGTGTAACATATGCATCATCGATAATGGTGCTGGTGTCCTAACAGCATGATTTTTATATAACAATAACCAATTGCACATGCAATGCGATGTGAATAACAAGAGTATGCAGAAATCGACTAATAAATGCAACAGTGACGCATCTGCATCAATATAAAAAGTCATATAGTTTGCCTTTTGAAATAAGAAAAATCGGGTTTTTTAGTAAAATAAGGGCTACGGTGTTTTAAGAAAAGATGCGTCTTTTGAAAATATCCATAGAATCCTTTTTCCTGTCTTTAAAATACTCCCGATTCGTTAGTTTTTGAAATAGGTATGACATCAACCTAGCCTAACATCTACTAGCAAAACTACAGCTCTAACTAACAAGTCAATCAGGAGGGGTATGGAAACCACCTAAATCTGAGTCGATATATATATATATATATATATATATATATATATATATATATATATATATATAAGTATAATAGTCGGTGATACCGCCTCAAAGGTACCACGTACGATACAATATCATATGACATTCTCGAGTCATGAGTGCGGATCTATCATCAATATGAAGCTTGTACGGTAAATCATCGTACGGCATCCCAAAAGCTAGGTATGGGTCAATATCACATTCCTCTCATCAATTATCAGGTATCCTTATCATCATATCTCGTGATCTGGGATACTGATCTAAGTCTAGTACAAAATCGATACCATCTAGGTAAATATGAATGCGTGTGTGAAACACACGTCCAAAGGCCGCTAAAATCACATGTCGTATCCCAAATACGAATCACAATATATCACCGATCTCATGGCACTATGCCCAATCTCATCGACTCATCTCCAAATATGATACACTATCCTCGTCATCTAGGTATATGTATAACGAATATGCATGTGTGCGCGTGTGGGTGTAAAGCTATTCTAGGGTTCGCAACTAGGAACTATACTAGTTTACTTCTACGCCCTAATCTAACCATAGTACACCTAATCTCATCTCAAATATCCACGACACACTATAAGCTAGCATAAATAGTACATATATACTATACTAAACATCGAACTGCGGGGGTGCTATATGCCATCCACCCGACTTCCCCCCGTAGATATAATCTACTCACCTTGTATCCTGCGTGTCGGTGTCGATGTCGCCTTCAACTTCCTCATCGTATTAAGCCCTCGAGAAGGTACCTACAAGATAACACAATCACAAATAAACCTTAAAATCACATCGAGAAAACCAAACGACGCGTTAAGGCCTATAGGTTAGAACTTATGGACTACGCTTTCAAAACCATCAAACTATCCTCGATATCATCGTATAAACGCCAAGTAATTGAAGTAAAATGCAATTATACAAATCCAGAATTTAAAATACGAAAAACGAAAACACGAATTAAAATAGCAACAGAGGAAAAGGCTCCAGATTCTACTCTAGGTCAAATTGGACAATTTTGCATATGCCAGGGGTCTAATTTATAGATGTAGGAGCTACAGAACAAGAACGAGCCAAAATGCTCCAGGTCTGGCCGCAAATTACGGCCAGAAAGAATAAATCTGTGGCCATGGTTGGGAGTTAGGGGCTATGGTTTTGGTGGTAGCTTCCTAGGTGCCTGCATGTATCACTGTCCATGCAAAATAATTTTCAAAGTCTCGGGGTGATAACAGATTCCATTTAACCTTCACAGAATCACAGTTTTTCCGATATCGGCTTTCTAGATCCGTATTCCGGGTTTCAAGTCTCTAGTTTTAGGCCAGGGTTCTAGCACTAGGGGGTTTTTGTGGCCTCTACTGAGCTTAATTATCCATCAAAACCCAAAGTTCCCTCAAACCCTAACTAGAATTTTCTAAGTCCACATAACCACTCAGTATCGACATGAAACATGCATTGATGCATAAGGAATCTAAACACTACTCTAATGGTGCAGAAATTACCTCCTTTGGCAACTCAAGAATTTTCTTGAGTTGCTCAAAGTCCTCAAAATCTTCTCTTTCTTGGTCCAATGTGCTTCTCTTGAGCTTGTGCATCTTGTTTGTGAAATGGGGTTTGGGTTTTGAGTTGATTTCCATGGTGTTTTGGGGGATTTTGTGAAGAGGGAGAGAGGGGCAGCGGCAGCAGCAGCAATATGAGGGAGAGGGAGAGAAATGAGTGAAAACAATGAAGAGGAATGGCCAAGTCAACACACCCTCACCTTTCTCTCTCTCACCCATTCCCATTATTCTATTCTTTCCCTTTTTCTTTTCTTTTCTTTTTTTCATTCTCTTTAATTAACAACCATGCAAGAATTCCATAATAAAACATGTAGGAAAGTCATGGAAAAATATGTAACAAGTGAATAAAAGATATGGTGCATGTTTTGCACAAATAAGCTAAAAATCCGATTAGCGATTTTTAATCGCGATTAGCACTAAATTAGCATATAATTAGTCATAAAAACTTAAAAATTGCATAATTCACATAAAACACACTCTTTTAGTAATTTCAATAATTTTCAAAAATTTTCCCTAATTTATCGGTATTTAATTATACCGAAATATTAAAATATTCATTAAAAATAATATTAAATTATAAAAATTCCCAAAAATAATAATTTATTTTTTTGAAATGTTACACCAAGGAACTGTATGGAGAGCAATCTCGTATAGCTAGATACGAGACCTCGAAGAACTTGTTTCAGTCGAGGCTGGCCGTCAGATCATCTGTAGGGAACATGTCCTTAAGATGATTGGCTATATTGAAGAGCTCGCGGACCTCGGGACAACATTAGAGAACGAGCTGTATACAGACTTGGTTCTTCAATCCCTTCCTTCCACCTACGCCCAGTTTATCTTGAATTTCAACATTCAAGATAAAGAAGTTGAACTTCCAGAACTCCTTAACATGTTAAGGAGTGCAGAGGGCACCTTGCAGAAAGTAAGGGAAACACCCACTATGTTTGTTCGTGGTGCTTCCTCTTCCAGGTCGAAGGCAAAGGCCAAAGGAAGGAAGAAGAAGGCCGCTACCAAACCGACAGGTGGTGTTGGTAAGGTGGGAGTTAAGGTTAAGGCAAAGGTTGCGGTGCCAGTAGTGGCAAAGGACGAGTGCTTCCACTGTCGTAGGAAAGGCCATTGGAAGAAAGATTGCAAAGCTTGGATTGCCAAGAACCAGGACCCGAAGCAAGCTTTGGCTTCGACTTCAGGTGTGTTTGTAATTGAAAATTGTCTCTCAATCAACTCTACTTCCTGGGTATTGGATACCGGATCAGGATCTCATATATGCAATTCATTGCAGGCACTGAGAAACCGTAGAGTGCTGAAGGTTGGTGATATGACCCTCCAGGTTGCTAACGGAGCTAGCGTGAATGCTGTGTCCGTAGGGGATTATCTCCTTGGATTAACGAGTGGTCATATTTTGGTTTTGCGCAACTGTTTTTGTGTACCTATTTTAACGTGTAATATCATATTAGTATCGTTGTTATCAAAAGAAGTTATGATTTCACGTTTGTAAGCGATGTTCTTAACATCCACCTTAATCATGGTTTGATTGGGTCCGGTACACTAGATAACGGTATATACGTGTTAAACCAATTACAGATTTTCAATGTCCAGAACACACTAAAAAGAAAGTCTCTCGATATAAATCAGGCTTTCTTATGGCATTGTAGACTGGGTCACATCAATGAGATAAGGTTAACTAAGTTACATAGAGAAGGATATTTGGATCCGTTCGAATAACAATCTTATGCCACTTGTCAATCATGTCTTAAAGGAATGATGACAAAAATTCCCTTCACTGGACATGGAGTAAGAGCGAGCGAGCTCTTAGGACTCATACACAGCGATGTATGTGGTCCAATGTCTACACATGCAAGAGGCGGTTTTTCATATTTCATTACTTTTACGGATGATTTCTCTAGGTTTGGATTCATTTTCTTGATGAAACATAAATCCGAGGCCTTTGAGAAATTCCGAGAATATAAGAATTAAGTAGAAAACCAAACTGGCAAAAGTATCAAGACACTGAGATCTGATCGAGGTGGTGAATACTTATGTGTCGAGTTCCTGGGTTACCTAAAAAAGAAAGGAATTCTCTCTCAGCTTACTCCTCCATACACTCCACAATACAGCGGTGTACCGGAGAGACGAAACCGAACCCTATTGGATATGGTACGTTCTATGATGAGTAATGCTGAGTTACCGCGATCTTTCTGGGGTTATGCACTAGAATCAGCTGCATATCTTTTGAACAGGGTTCCTACCAAGACTTGCCTACCATACCATATCAGATGTGGAGTGGGAAGAAACCCTATCTTCAGTATCTGAAGATATGGGGATGTCCAGCTTTTGTTAAAAAGCAGCATGCGGAAAAAATCGAGATACGATCAGTACAGTGTAAGTTGGTGGGATATCCAAAGAACTCCAAGGGGGTATTTTTCTATTACGCAGAGGAACAAAAGTTTTTTTTTCCTCGTAATGCTCATTTTCTAGAACAACAGTTTTTAGAAAAGGAAACAAGTGGGAGCGCAATAGAACTGGAAGAAATTACAGAACCACAAACTACTACTGAAAGTTTGGTAGAATCAGAAGTTTCAGAAGAACAGGACATTCCCGAACCCCTCTGCAGGAGTAGTAGGCCATCTCATCCGCCTGAGAGATACTACGGTTTTCTCATAGACGGGGATAGAGAGGATTGCGTCATTGATAATGATGAACCTACTAGCTTCCAGTAGGCCATCCAGAGCGGCGACTCAGTAAGATGGAAGGATGCAATGCGGATCGAGATGGAGTCCATGTACACCAACAAAGTATGGACTTTGGACTTTGCTCCAGATGGGGTAAAACCTATAGGATGCAAGTGGATCTTCAGGAAGAAGATTGGTGTAGATGGACAGGTGGAAACCTATAAGGCTAGACTTGTTGCAAAGGGTTTTCGTCAAAGACCTGGTTTGGACAATGACGAAACTTTTTCTCCAGTGGCTATGCTCAAGTCCATTCGGATCGTTCTTGCCATTGCTGCCTTCCATGATTATGAGATCGGGCAGATGGACGTAAAGACGGCTTTTCTAAATGGTAATTTAGAAGAGTACGTTTATATGGATTAGCCAGAAGGTTTCAATCAGAGTGGGAGCAGCGGGAAAGTGTGAAAGTTGCTTAAGTGCATTTATGGGCTAAAGCAGGCATCGCGGGGTTGGAACATTTGTTTTGATGAAACGGTCATAGAATATGAATTTATCAAAAATCCAGATGAACCATGTATATATAGTTAAATTGTAGCACGAACTGTCGTATTCCTCATTTTGTACGTGGATGACATTCTCTTGATAGAAAATGACATTCCTATGCTACAATCCGTCGAAGGATTCTTGTCACACAGGTTCTCCATGAAAGACATGGGTGATGCCTCTTACATTCTGGGGATCCAGATCTATCGTGATAGATTTAAGAGGATGTTAGGACTTTCGCAGTCCAGGTATATCAATACTATACCGAAAAGATTCAGTATGGAAGATTCTAAGCGCGGTAATTTACCGGCTTGTCACGGAATCACCCTCTTCAAAGAGATGTCTCCCAAGACTGATTTAGAAAGGGATCGCATGTCGATTATACCCTACGCTTCTGCGGTAGGCTCTATAATGTATGCGATGTTGTGCACCAGACCAGATGCAGCTTACGCACTGAGCGTGGTAAGCCGGTATCAGTCAGACCCAGGGGAGAAGCACTGGATAGCAGTAAAGAACATTCTCAAGTACCTGAGAAAGACTAAGGATATGTTTTTGGTTTACGGCGGAAAAGACCTCCAGATCGAGGCTTTTGCTGACTCCAGCTTCCAGAATGACAAGGATGACTCCGAGTCCATGTCGGATTATGTCTTTACCCTCAATGGTGGGGCGGTGTGCTGGAAAAGTTCCAAGCAGGACACCGTTGCGGACTCAACAATGGAAGCAGAGTATATCGCTGCTTGCGATGCCGCAAAAGAAGCAGTCTGGATGAAGAAGTTCCTAACAAAACTTCAGGTGGTTCCTACCATTGTTAATCCAATATCGCTGTATTGTGACAACAACGGCGCTATAGCTTTAGCGAAGGAACCCAGGTCCCATCAGAAGTCCAGACACATCTTAAGGCGGTATCACCTGATAAGGGAGATCATAGATCGCCGGGAGATCGAGGTCCGGAGAGTTGCTACAGAGGAGAACACAACAGATCCAATCATAAAGGACTTACATCAGACACAGTTCGAGAGGCTATTCGAGATGATAGGTCTTCGATACGCCAGTACATGGCCCTAGTGCAAGTGGGAGATTGTTAGTGTATATGCCTTAAGGGTCATTATTGTATCATACTGGCTTGTATATTACTTAATGGAAGCTTGGGATATTCACAGTTGTATTAACAGTGTTGCTCAACATAGTTGTATGCTACTTGGTTTATATCTATCTTAATATATGTCGCAAATACATATTGATAGAGCCCGTAGGATCTTGCTTGACTACCAGCGTTGTGATGGCAGTCACACTAGTAGGGGCTGGGTAGTCTACAAGCACATCCTTTTTCAGGTCCCGGTATTGGGAGTTGATATCGCGCTGTGTTTGGAGAGCCATTACGCAAGGTCCCTGGGCAGGGCAAGCGAGATTTACTGCTAGGTGTTCCACTAGTTTCTCAAGGTGTAATGGGCTTCACTCCGACACGACTTTTATCGCTTTTAGGGGACTGACGCTTGCCGCCCCTAGGCCCGATATGCGATAGTCTTAGACGAACAGACCGGACTGTATGGAGATTGTCACATCAAGCTCAGTAGGAGTTCGGATGGGTTTCCTCATCGGCCTTCTTATCGACATCTACCTGGGGACCGTTACGTACATCTAGTACCACTTGCGCCCTGTGGTTAAACTCACTGCCAGCGTAGTGTCGAGTCTTTTGAGTCCCACACAGAGAGTTTCCCTGCTTCAGGCGAAACGATATAGAGGTCGTATGGTTTTACGACATGGTTCGGACATATACGCGTACTTGTGCACGTATGTTGTTCGGACAGATTATACTACCAGGCTTTTGTTTAAGCCAGATTCTAATATTGGATTATTGGATTTATGCAGTCTCAGTATATCCGTGTTTTTCGTAAATACGGATGAGAGGGGCATTCTCGTAATTAGTCGAGAAGTTTCTAGAAGAAAGGTGACTTATTTAGATTTAATTAATTTATGAATTAAACTAAATGAGGTGGAGAGCTTATGTGTTATTTGCATTAAATGTTTTAATGACTCATGAGATGATTCATCCAAAGTGTGTTAATGAAGCATTAATTGTTTTAATGACTTATGGGATGATTCATCCTAATGTATTAAATGAAACATGGTTATAATTATCTCATATGATTTATTAGATATTTATCATGTTTCATGATATATACAAAAAGAGTTATTTTTCATTTCATTCTCACATAAACATTTTCTCTCCTCAAGCTCTCCTCTTCTTAAAGCTAACCCTAATCCTCTCATGTGTTGAGATCCCAAGGGTTAGAAGACTAATAGATCCTTAATCCACTTCTATATCTTCTAGGTCACTTGAATTAGCAATCCTAGCCACTTAGTTATCTCAAGTTAGAGATTAAAGCTTGGAGAAGGAACTCTCGGGTGGATCTTCTATTACATCAACGAGGCCGACGAGGAGGTGAACAACTAGAACAAGAAGGACTAGTATCTTGAGGTATAATCATCTATCATAGTAGTTTAACACTTCTAGATAGTTTGTTTGTTAGAGTTGAGCAAAGATCTGTAAAGTTAGTCGATGTTACCTTGAACAAAATATTTGTTTTACCTATTCCGCCTCCCCGCATCTTGTGGGGTGTGTAACGTCGACTTACAGCTCTGATACCAATGTAGGGTTCTTGTGCATGACAGCAAGGTTTCGGGAGGTATCGTCCATTCCATTTTAAAAATTTTGCCATTTTAAAGAACTCTAACCTAGGATGTTTAACTAAAGAATCATATGAAACAAATTGTAAAATACTTTACAACTAAGTGAACTAGGAATACAATCTTTGTAGACCGGTCCTTCACTTTAATAGCTCCGTGTAGTAGTCCCTCCGCTCTAAGTAGTGATCTTCCGGACTTTAGCATGGCTTCATAAGGTGAAAGGAACGAGCTTGCGAGAAGTTTTCGAGGCTGAAGATGATCTACGTCATGTAGATACTAACCCAATCTACTAATTCACTAATGAGAGATTGGTGAAGCTAACACCCTATACTAAAGTGCTAATCTAGTAGAGGATGATGAAGTATGAATTTTGCTCACTTTAGAATTCTTTTTCTCACTTTTATTTCTAACTTGCACAAAAGCTAGAGAGCTCTTGAGCCTGAAGAAAAAGATGAAGAGAGATAATGTTATGAGAGTGAATGGCAACCATGGGTGAGAAAATATCTAATATTACTCATGTAGAGACTTAACCATGAGTTTAAATAATGGTTGGGTTAACAAAACTAGTGGGTGAAAAACATAAGCAACGTTTATTATATATCATATATATAATAATAAAGCAATCGTCTCAAACATATAAAGTGATCACATCACAGAATATCAGTAGCAGAAGATAACATATGAAATATTGGATATATTAGGAGGTCCGTGTTTTATTTTGAGCCTGTATAAAACACGGTCGTGATGAATAGCCAAACCCACATCCCTAGACCCCTACGAGAGCGACAAGCAACCCTACCAATTCTAGAGTTAGGAGACCCGGACTCCACTCCTCGAGTTGGTCTCCCACTGGACTCTAGAACCCGGTTACTTGTGCTCCCCTCCTTGGGTCTATCCTAATGCGGAAAAGTAAATAATATACAACAATGGTGATAGCATCCTCAACTCGGAAGTGACTCAATAAAAGAATATTACATACATTGAATTTTATATGAATGAAAATAAACTCTCATCTCACATAAAATCCCCGGCTATTCGTAAAGCGACGATCTAATATAACATATCACAACAACACATAACATCACATGTCATCAACGTAAGTAAATATGCGTATCCCAATTGTCGTTGACATATAGCAACGAAACCGGCGATACACCACATATTACACTTACGGTCGCAGAAAAGAATATGTCAAACTACAACATTTGGAATCCATAATACCCTTAGACATCATAAGCCCAAAATATCACATACTTTGGATTTCATGCATAACTATATGGATTCCATATATTGTATCACATTCCACAAATAAGTAGACGATGTTAAACATTCTGATCGAATCAACAAACACCTAAAATTACCCAAAAATCTCAACGCTTGAGCGTAGTTGAAAAGGTCCCAGAACATGCCACAACTCCTATGAACCAGTTGAAGGGTCAACCAATGCCTCACATGTGGCACCGCTGAACTACCACAAACCCTAGGGTTCAGTGGCGGTTCTGACGGTCACATAATCGAGTTAGGGTTTCGTTCTTCTTGAGGGTCCACAGAATCGCTTGCATGATTTTCTGAAAATTTTAAACTGAGGAAAATATCTAACACTTGGAAAATTTCCAGCAAGGGAAAAAGTAGGTTATTGATATCCGTTCAAACTTTTTAACACCATCTAAAATAACCCAAAAAACTGTTAGAATTACGACTACGAAACACTTTGAGTTGCCTTTGCAGAAAGTTAACATCATATGAAAATTTAGCAAAAACAAACAACACCTGAAAAACCAAAACCCAGAGCCTGGAACACAGTACAAATTTCAACCCTTGACTCTGCCAAAAAACCGAGTAGGCTGGTTTTAACAAGCATGAGGCCGGCCAAATTCCAAGGTCTGGGGCTAGAATTTGTACTGTGTTCATGTTGTATCACATACAACATTCTGCAGTTGTTTAAAAAAATTTTAGAGCACGTTTTAAAATCGACAGAAACTAGGTAATCTTGTTTCAAGTTTCGGAGTTGTTTCGGTTTCATAATCCTACACAATCCGTCTAATTCTCTAGCTAGGCACTTGTTAGTGTATATGCCCTAGGGGCCATTATTGTATCATACTAGCTTGTATATTACTTAATAGAATCTTGGGATATTAACAGTTGTATTAACAGTCTTGCTCAACATAGTAGTATGCTACTTGGTTTATATCTATCATAATATGTGTATATGTTTCTTTTAACATATCGCGAATACATATTGATAGAGCCCTTAGGATCTTGCTTGACTATCAGCGTTGTGATGGCAGTCACACTAGTGGGGGATGGGTAGTCTACAAGCACATCCTTTTTCAGGTCCTTAGTCGTAGGATTATCGAGACAGGGCATCGATACTACAGAGTAGACTAGTGTATACGCTTCTCATCCCAGCAGGGGAAATGGTCTGTCCCATAGCCATTAGTACGTTGTACTGGAGATAGTATGCAGGTTCTCATTGGGTTACGGGTATACCGGACAGGACTCGTAGGGAACTGTTGGTTATTAGTATACCCGTCGTCAGTTAACAGTTCCCAGGTGACATGAGTACTGCATAGTCCGTTGACTGTTGACTTAACACTGCTACTTCGTCTCGAGTGTGTTCCCACCGTTCTTAGATTTCTTCCCTACCACGGCTCAAAGGAGTCGTGCAAACAGGTAGCAGTTGGGTGTAGTCCCGAAGCACTTGGAGGCCGTGGCGGTTAGATAGGATTCGTCTTCCCCGGTATTGGGAGTTGATATCGCGCTGTGTTTGGGGAGACATTACGCAAGGTCCCTAACCAGGGAAAGCAAGATTTACTGGTAGGTGTTCTAGTAGTTTCTCAAGGTGTAATGGGCTTCACTCCGACACGACTTATACTTCTTTTACGGGACTGACGCTTGCCTCCCCCTAGGCCCGATATGCGATAGTCTTAGACGAACAGACCGGACTGTACGGAGATTGTCACATCAGGCTCAGTAGGAGTTCAGATGGGTTTCCTCATCGGCCTTCTTATCGACATCTACCTAGGGACCGTTACGTACAGCTAGTACCGCTTGCGGTCTATGGTTAAACCCACTGCCAGCATAGTGTCGAGTCTTTAGAGTTCCACACATAGAGTTTCCCTGCTTCAGGCGAAACAATATAGAGGTCGTATGGTTTGACGATAGGGTTCGGACATATACGTTTACTTGTGCACGTATGATATTCGGACAGATTATACTAGCAGGCTTTGGTTTAAGCCAGATTTTAGTATTGGATTATTGGATTTATGCAGTCTCAGTATATCCGTGTTTTTCGTAAATACGGATGGGAGGGGCATTCTCGTAATTAGTCGAGAAGCTTCTAGAAGAAAGGTGACTCATTTAGATTTAATTCATTTATGAATTAAACTAAATGAGGTGGAGAGCTTATGTGTTATTTGCATTAAATGTTTTAATGACTCATGAGATGATTCATCCAAAGTGAGTTAATGAAGCATTAATTATTTTAATGACTCATGAGATGATTCATCCTAATGTATTAAATGAAGCATGGTTGTAATTATCTCATATTATTTATTAGATAATTATCATGCTTCATGATATATACAAAAAGAGTTATTTTTCATTTCATTCTCATATAAACATTCTCTCTCCTCAAGCTCTCCTCTTCTTAAACCGAACCTTAATCCTCTCATGTGTTGAGATCCCAAGGGTTAGAAAGACTAATATATCCTTAATCTACTTCTATATCTTCTAGGCCACCTGGATTAGCAATCCTCGCCACTTAGTTACCTCAAGTTAGAGGTTAAAGCTTGGAGAAGGAACTCTCGGGTGGATCTTCGATTACATCAAGGAGACCGATGAGGAGGTGAACAACAAGAACAAGAAGGACTAGTATCTTGAGGTATAATTATCTATCATAGTAGTTTAGCACTTCTAGATAGTTTGTTTGTTAGGGTTTAGCAATGATCCGTAAAGTTAGTCGATGTTACCTTGAACAAAATGATTGTTTTACCTATTCCGCCTCCCCACATCTTGTGGGGTGTGTAACGTTGACTTACAGTGGTATCAGAGCCTAGCTAAACCATAATTAACATGTTAGCAAAGTCTTTAGAAATTCGATCGCAAAATAATCCTGAAAAACCGACGTTTTCACCAAGTTTCTGCCGTTTTTAAAACGGGGTCTAAAAATTTTTCAGGGACCCTTAAAAATACAAGCAGGGTTTTTTAGGAATTGTGAAGAAATTTGGGATCGTGACTCATCCAAACCACCACGGAACCACGGCCGATCCAAGCGATCCGCCGCAGATCAGCGGCCGAGTTGACACCGAGTCAACCCAAATTTGCTCGGTTATTCTTCTGTGTTGATGTTGTGTTTTCTGGGATGTTTTGTTTCTGCTCAGGTTTTATGTGCATATAGAATTGTTTGGAGTAGAATCATATGTGTTGCATGATCGAAATTCTAAGAACTTTGGCTAACTGGATTATATCTGTGTTGTGATTAATGTGTTCGTAAACATCCCCTAACTGCTAGTATGTCGGTTAGCAGGGGTTGCACATTTCTGTAATGGTTTTTACTAGTTTGTGAATGTGAACTTATTGAATTGTCATGATGATTAGCCGGGGATGTGAGATGAGTGTTTCTTTCATTCAAATGTAAATTGTAATTTGTTGTAATATTCTTTTGCGGAGCACATCCGGGTTGAGGTTGTAGCCACTGTTGTATTATTTCATTTACTGTTTTCTGCTCCTAAGATAGACCCAAGGTGGGGTGCATAAATTACCGGGTACTTTGAAGTGTTTAGTGTCCTACTCAGGTCGTTGAGGGAGACCGCTTCACTTTGGGTACTTGACGGGTAGTTTGCCGTACCCGTAGGGGTCTAGGATGGGGTTGGCTATTCATCACGACTGTGTAATCCGTATTTCATTGCAGGCTCAAAGGGAATGCAGATTCCTAGAATTTCCAATATGTTCATCTGTGATCTGGAATGCCTATTATTGCGTCTGACGAATGTACAATATCTATATAGGATATCTAGTAGGTGTTGCTTATGTTTTGCATCCGCGCTAGCCCAGCCCTCGCTCTGTCGTTAGTTAAGTAACCTAACGGGTGAATGATGGGGCCCAGTGGCGAATGCGGATGGCATAAGCGGACTTTGTATTTTCGTTGTTTTCTGCAATGATAGGTTAATTGATGGGAAGCATTATATTAATGCAAAGAAAATAAAACAAAGTTGAATCGTTGGAACAATTTAAAAGAAACCACTCGGTTATTTTAAAACAGCAGATTTTTAATTGCGGAGCTTAAACCACTCCTTTTAAAAGCTATCAGGTTCCTTCGATTATATCAAGTTCACTACGTTCACGGTTTCGCCAAAACCATTCGTAGCCCTCCGTCATTTCATTTGGGTATTCAGTAGTATTCAAGCTATGTATTTTGACCAACGCCAAGGCATAGTGTTTGGTAGTTGCTGGGTATTCATCTGTTGCATAGATAGATGAGTTGATTTGGGACAGTCGTACTACCATTTGGCCAACGTCAGGGGTATGTACGGGTGGGTTCAAATTAACAAGATAATGATGGGTAGAACTTGACATGTGACTTATGACATTTTGACCAACGCCAAGGTCATAAGAGCATGGGGCAGAAATCCATATCGGGAGTTTCTAAATAAACTGAAACTTGCTAGTGTTGCATACCATTTGGAGTGTGATAATTTTGGTAGGATTCCTTCAGCTTTATCAAACGATGATATTTGGATCCCGATCCTACTGTCAGTATATGCTACTCGTCAGCAGATTCTTTCACTTAACAATCAATGCTATAAACCAAGTAGGTATCGAGAAAGGTGTCAGCGGGGCTACGCCCCCAGAGAAAAGAGGTTATTTAATTAAGGAACTTCGCGAAAGCGACGTAAAACCTCCCTCGAATTACCGACACCGGCCTGGCTGAACGGTTAAGCAAGTATTGCACTGTGAGAATAGTTGTTGGGGTAAAAATTTACACCCCGGTTGACCAAGTCAAAATCAAAGTCAACCCCAAGCCAAGTGGGCCCAAGCCCAGATCCAGTAGGCCCATGCCCGGATCAAGCCCGAACATGAAGCGGCCGGCCTCCCCCCATGCCAAGATAAAAATTTTCTAATAAATAATTTTGTTGTATTTCTTTTATTTTATTTTATGGATAAATGTAAGAAAAATAGGCATAAAGCCAAATTTTTGTAAAGCCCATGGCTTATGTGCAAAAAGAAATGGCACATGAGCCATGGGATAGGCAAAATGCCATTTTGTGAAGCCCAAGGGGCTATGTGTAAAGTGTATAGCCTATAAAGGCAAAGATAATGAAATATCTCAACAACTTTTTCTCTCTCAAAAAAAAAAAAGTCTCAGAGCTGAGCTCTTTCTTCCATCTTCAAGGTTCCAAAACCTTCTTCTTTCTCTTGAATTAAATCAAGAGTTTTACTCTTTCTTTTTCAAAACAAATTAGTTTTTCACCACAAAACCCACAAAGGGGAACTTGGATCTATCATTAGATCTGAAAAAGAAGAGATTTTGAGATTTCACATCTCTTGATCTTCAAGATCCAGCAAGCAACAGGAGGAAGAAGAACATCGTTCACTAAACCCAAAAAAAAAACACACACACACACACTCAGGAGTCCAACTCCTCTCTGATTTCTCTTCTGAGAAATTTGTTTTAGCAGCGCGCAGCACAAGTGCGCCAAGCGCCCGCGTGCCGACACGTGGCGTGCGCGCTTGCGCAAGTGTGCAAAGCGCCCGCGTGCCGACACGTGGCGCGCGCGCGCTTGCGCACCTAAGCGCTTGCGCAAGTGCGCAAAGCGCCCGCGTGCCGACACGTGGCGCGCGCGCTTGCGCACCTGCGCTCTTGCGCAAGTGCGCAAAGCGCCCGCGTGCCGACACGTGGCGCGCGCGCTTGCGTACCTGCGCGCTTGCGCAAGTGGGCAAAGCGCCCGCGTGCCTACACGTGGCGCGCTTGCGTACCTGCGCGCAGCGCTCATGCGCAAAGCGCCCACGTGCCGACACGTGGCACGCTTGCGCCTGAGCGCACAGCACCTAAGCGCACAGCGCCCAAGGTGCTGCCCCACGCATCCTTTGGATGCCCTTTTTCCCTTTATTTATATATACATGTATATATATACATATGTATACAAATGTACACATACACATACTCCGCCACACTCTCCCCCTCAAAAAAATTTTCGGGCCGGGGCGCTGCCCCGAACCCCGCAAGGGGGCTGCTAGCCCCCTTGACCCCTAGCCCGCTATCCGGGTAGCGGGACCCCCGTAAAAACTCTGTGTGGCTCCCGATATATCCAAAACCCCCCTTTCAGAACAGAACACACGTACACTGCACATTGAGTTCGCATGACCAGTTTAACCCGTTAATCGGAGGTTCCCTCGCCCCAAAGGCGAGGGGTAATTAACGGCAGCTTAGTCCGCGGCTGCCGGAGATTCGGATCCCCACAATCATTAAACCCCGGCCTACCCTAGGCAGGAGGAATCTGTAGTACGCCTGACAAGCGTGCGCGTATTCCCATCTCAATGGGGTGACGAAAAACACCCTACAGATTCTGGCACGCCCGGTGGGACCAATCTCTCCTTCCATATTTCGGGTTAAACGTTCATGCGAACTCAATCAATATACATATCGATTGCCTATACTGAAATGATGTTTTCTTTGCGTGCAGCAATCAGCTTTCAACGACAATGTCTCCCCAGACGAATTCAGCTTCCAACGTGACCCCGATTCCATACGTGGTCAAGATCAACGCTCGTGTGGTTCTCCCTGCAAGCCTCAGTCGACAGTGGGAGGAACCGCCCCGCCAGTTTGGCTCCGTCATCATCTACCCTGCTGGAAGCGCTCATCTGGCGGAAATCCCGGCGGAACAGGTGGTCAAGCCGGTCCCAAGGGGCAAGAGGCCGAATGTTGTGATTGCTAAGGCACCACAACCGAAACTTAAGATGGTGTCTGAACGATTCCCTGACGCTCTAGCTGGGGGCAAGACTTCCGGTGCAAAGGGCAACAACAAATGTCGCGGACGAGCTCAAGCGATGACTCCAACAAACGCACAATCGAGCGTATCTCCAAAGCCCTCCGTCGCCCGGTCTGCGGCGTCTTCCCTAAGAGCTAAAGTCTGCCAGGTGCTTAGAACAGAAAAGTTAAGGCAGAAGCGGCTCAGGTATCGAGCCAACAAAAGGGCCAAGGCTTCGGCCAAATGGAATCATGTGAAGTTCCAAGTGCAGGGTTTCCCCGCGACGACGGCTGAGTCGGACGTAAGAATCAGCAATTCTTTCGAGCCTCTGAAGTGGGTTCAGAAAAACGCCATGACCGCCAGAATCAAGAAGACAGCGGTCCGAACAGTGCCACAAAGAGACGTGTCCCCGCCCCAACAGAAAAAGTACGACACTATCTCTTCAAGAGTATATCAAGCGCTCTGTGCCGCACGAAAGCAGCGGGGCAAACCCAGAAAAGATGCACCAGCACCATTTAAGAACCTGGTTAGGCCAGCCGCCTTCAATCGACTACCAGCTACCGAAACAAGGGGGTCAAGACAGCGACCCATGAAATCAGCTGCCAATGATAGAAAGACGTCCGGATATACCATCCATACGGTCTATATGGCGGGCGGGCGCCCTAGCGACAACCTTCGCAGCAAAAGCAAGGACGGGGCCACCACATCACAAGCCCAATCTAGCCTGAATGTGGTTGCTGCCGCCCAAGAACAGCCGCCCCCGCTGGATGAAGAAAACCCTCTCGATGAGGATGATAGGCAGAAAGACCCCTCGTTCCATGCAGAGTCAAGCTCGGACAGCGAGGAAGAGCCGACTTTCCGCCCCAGGACTGCGGAGCAAGAGATGCTTCAAGAGCTTCGAAAACAGCTCAGGAGCAAAGATAAAGAGATGGCCAAGCTCTATTCGAAGATTGACGACTTAACGAATGTGGTGATGCAGCTTACGGCTCAAATTGCTCGAGCGCCTCCTAATCAAGCGCAAGCCGCTACTAATCAGCCGGGTGAGGACAATCCGAGGCAGCCAATGACTGTTCCTTCGGGCCCAAGACTGGTCGAGCCACATGAAAGCCGGCCACACTCCGCTTCTGGGGACGCCTTGGCCCCAGATAGCACTATCCCGCTAACACAGGATCGGATAATGGATTTGGTCACCAGCAAGGTTAAAACATTGGTGGCCGAAGCTGAAGCTCAGAAAGAAATCGGCAGTAGTGGGCGGCCATACCCCGCGCAGTACGATCTGATTGAGTTCCCAAGCGGCTACGTCATTCCTAAGTTCGGAAGATTTGATGGAACGGGGAATGCAAATCAGCACGTCGCCCACTTCAAAGCATCGTGCGGAAATACAGGGGGCAATGACGCGCTCCTTCTTCGTCAGTTTGTCAACAGCCTGACCGGTGTCGCTTTCGACTGGTACGCGAGCATACCAGATGGGTCCATCATTACCTTTGCCCAAATGGAGTCTCTATTCCGGCAAAGGTTCATGAGCGTCAGTGATAAAATCTCCATTGCCGACCTTGTGAGGACCAAGCCGGGGAGGAATGAAAGCAACACTGACTTTATCGCCCGATGGCGTAATCTCACGGTCAAGTGCGAACCGCCGCTGGAGCAGGACCAGTCCGTCAGCCTTCTCATTGGGAACCTCAGCAATTGGATGGTCCCATTCTTGTGTACAGCGGGCCTCAAGACATTTCAGGAGCTAACCAAGAAAGTCCAAATGCTGGAACGCTCAAAGCAAGAGTCCCCGCCGGACTCTCAGAGAGAGAAAACTTGGAAAAGCAAGCGGGACGACAACCGTAGAAGCGGGAGTTCCAGCAGTACCAATGTCTTCAATGCGTCCGACAATGAAGAAAAGCGAAAGGTGGCCGAATCCAAAACTAACCGGTCTCGAAAGCCATTGCTGGGAGGAGATGGGCCTTCCCTAGAGGAGAAAAAGAACAAGGTTTACTCTTTCAGGAGGGACAAAGTCCGCAAGATATTTAAAGATGCCTTGAACAACGGCCTCCAATTGCCGGAGTCGAAAAGACCCCAAGAAGCAAAAATGACCGACAATCCTCTATATTGCCCGTACCACCGAGTAGTGAGCCATGCGATCGAGGATTGCTATATCTTCAAAGACTGGGTCGAGAAGCAGTACAAGGCTGGAGAGATCGAGCTGTCCAAAAGCGTGTTGGTGAACAATCAAGTTGCGACCGCCAACTTTATACAGACAGAAGTTGAAGCCTTCTGGGAGCAGACAGCTGAACCCGCTGCCCCGACAAACGAAACCGACTCATCGCAGCCTCCGTGGAGTACGCACATATCTAATAAGACGAAGAAGATGCTAAAGCTACTTCAGAAAGAACCCAGGGCGGAATGGGAAGGGCAAAAGAAGCCTACCATCCAGCTGCCAATGCAGCTCCATCAGGCTCAAAATCCAAGAAGCTCAAGAAGAAGAAAAGTGTAGCTCGGCGCGAAAAGGAGCCTGCAGGGAGATCGACCATTCAAAAATATATCGATTCCCTCGAAGAATATGAACAAAGGGAAAGAACATTGATTCAATTGAATGAGTTCTTCCCTGTACAAGCGGCTGAAATTCTGGAGGAGTTAGAAGAAGACTCCAATGAAGAGATCCCAGTAGTGACCTGCTACGCCATCCATCTTGGCAGCGACTCCGAGGATGAGCTCTGTTTTCCCGAAGAGGACGAAGAGCTCACCACAAAGGCTAATCAAATCCAGCTCAGAAGCGGCAGGGCTCTACCGCCAAATCAGGGCAACGCCCCAAAAGGGAAGGAAAAACAAGTCGCTAATGAAGAAGATGGCAGAGAACCAGCTGATGAAAACACAAGTCCTTCCTCGGTGGACTATAATGTCTTGGCACATCTCCGGAAGCTTCCGTCTCTCCTGAGCATCTATGACGCCTTGGTCCTATCTAAGGAGCTTAGAGATGTTCTCATTCACGCTCTACAAAACCCCGAGCGGTATTAGGCTCACTTTGCGGAAATTAATATGAAAGAAGCCCAGCACGCTTTGCATGCCGCCGCAGTCACATTTAAGGATGAAGACTTGCTACTGGGAACGGCTGAGCATAATCGGCCGCTTTACGTGACCGGGTACAGCGACGGAGATCGAATTAATCGTATATTGATTGATCCGGGGTCCTCAGTGAACATCATGAACTTGCGAACTCTGAAGAGTTTGTCAATGGATGTCCGACACCTGTCAAGGGAAAGGATTGTCATTCAAGGCTTCAACCAAAATTGCCAGCAAGTTCTAGGGTCTATAGCTTTGCCAATCAAATTTGGGGATCTGCAAACAGAAGCTAAGATATACGTGATCGACGCCGACACGTCTTATAAGATTCTCTTGGGGCGGCCATGGCTCCACGATTACGGCATCATTCCATCAACTCTCCATCAATGCATGAAGTATAATAAAAATGGCGAAGAAAGAGGCATTGACGGAGACATCCAGCCGTTCGGTGTGCATGAAGTCCGATATGAAGATTCTCGGTACTTTATGAACCACCAAAATGCTAAGCCACAACTGACTGAGGATAGACCAGCCCCAAGAATCAAAAGCAAATCTGCGCCGGCTATCACTTTCAAAAGCAAAAACGCCCAAGTGCGCCCGCATTTCGGTAGCGACACTGATGAGTCCGACGCTGGAAGCCCGTCCTTCCATAAAACTCGCCCTCGTTTCGGCAGCGATACGGATGAATCCGTCACTGAAGCCCCATCTAGCAGTAAAGTCCGCCCTCATCTTGGCAGCGACACTGAAGAGTCAGAGGAGGAGGACCTGTCGTACAACAGCGGTGCAGATTGGACCCCTACGCAACAAGAGAAACTACAAGAGACCTTCGAAGTTGCAGAAGGGTCCCTAGCCGTTACAAGGGTACCAGAGCAAATGTGCAAAGAGCTCGATGCATTATCAATCTCCACCGTGGACCAGATGAAAACTTTCTACGTTCCCGGGAGGAAAAGTGGACAGAAGGGCATCTTGTTTTATGGGTCAAACCCCGTTGCGCACCCGGACGATTTATCTGTCGCATGCCTTCCATATGAGAGAGGCATAAGAGCCGTCCTCAATCCCAGATACTATGCGCCCGAGATGCGGGAATACTTTAAGAAGTGCGGATGCTGGTTATATCAAACGGAGTCCGAAGCAAAGTTTTACGAAGGGCTATGGCATCCGCCCCAGGTCCGAGCACTCATCGATGGACGAATTCCAGATAGACGGGGCATAAGCTACATTCAACCTAATTCCAAAGCGTGCTACATGATCCATGTTAGTGAGGCCAGTGAAAGATCAAATGATGAAGACGAGATAGCCGAGCCAGAAGAAGCTCCTCAAGAGCTCGAAGATGGCGGACAAGAAACCTTTGACGAGCTAACCGAGATTGACTTAGGAACGCCCGATAATCCAAGGCCGACCTACATCAGCTCGCTCTTGTCAGAGGAAATGAAAGCGCAGATAATCGCCCTGCTGCATGAGTTCGTCGACTGCTTCGCGTGGACATACAAAGAAATGCCTGGCCTTTCCCCTGAAGTGGCCGTACATAAGTTGGCTATATCTCCTGATGCTAAGCCAGTCAAACAAGCTCCTCGAAGAATGAGAAGGGAACTAGAAGAAAAGGTCATCGAGGAAACTAAGAAGCTCATCGATGCCGGCTTCATCAGGGAAGAGAAATACGCGGACTGGATCGCATGCATAGTCCCAGTGAAGAAGAAAAATGGGCAGATCCGAGTTTGTGTCGATTTCAGGGATCTCAACAAGGCATGTCCTAAAGACGACTTTCCGCTGCCGGTCATGGAAATGATGGTCGATGACACCTCAAATTACGAACTGTTCACCTTTATGGACGGCTCGTCTGGATATAATCAGATCAAGATGTCTCCTGAGGATGAGAAGCACACAGCATTTCGAACCCCGATCGGAATATATTGCTACAAGGTAATGCCATTCGGACTGAAGAACGCAGGTGCTACATATCAAAGGGCGATGACTAATATCTTTGATGACCTAATCCATAAAGTCGTCGAATGTTATGTTGATGATCTGGTCGTCAAGACTAAAGCCAAGGCCGATCATATCCAAGATCTCAGGACCGTTCTCACCAGACTGAGGGAATACGATCTGAAGATGAACCCTCTGAAGTGCGCTTTTGGCGTGTCATCGGGAAAATTCCTGGGCTTCATAGTCCGACATCGAGGGATCGAAGTTGACCCAACAAAGATAAAGGCCATCATGGAGATGCCCCCTCCGAAGAGTCTGACGCAGCTAAGATCTTTTCAAGGCAAGCTTGCTTATATACGGAGGTTTATCTCAAATTTATCGGGGAGATGTAGGCCCTTCTCAAAGCTCATGAAGAAAGGAGCTCCTTTTATCTGGGATGCCGAATGTCAAGCAGCGTTCGAAAGCATCAAACAATACTTGTTGCACCCTCCAGTGCTGGCTGCTCCCATTCCAAATAAACCGTTGATTCTCTACACTGCTGCGCTAGATGAGTCACTCGGTGCTCTCCTCGCCCAGAATAACGAGGAGGGAAAGGAAAATGCCCTCTACTACCTCAGTCGAACTCTAGTCGGGGCGGAACACAACTATTCCCCAATCGAAAAGCAATGCCTGGCTCTGATATTTGCAGTGAAGAAGCTGAGGCACTATCTGCTGGCTCATCGGGTTTTGCTGATCTCCAAGGTCGACCCGCTCAAACACTTGATGACCAAAGCAAGCCTAGCCGGCAGGATGGCAAGATGGGCTGTCATGCTACTTGAGTTTGACATAGTTTATACCCCTCAGAAAGCAGTAAAAGGGCAAGCTATTGCAGACTTTCTCGCCGCTCATCCCATACCAGAAGGGTCGCCGCTAAATTGTGAGTTACCCGATGAACAAGTGCTGCACCTCGAGGAAGATGAGCCATGTTGGGAGCTCTACTTCGATGGAGCCTCGTTAATAAGGACCTCCAGTAAATCAAGCGTCCCGGAGATAAAAGCAGGGATAGGATTGGTGTTCATCACACCATCAATGGGAACCCTACGACGTTCTTTTGCTCTCACCGAGCCTCGAACGAACAATGAAGCTGAGTATGAAGCTCTGATAGCTGGTTTGGAACTCGCCATAGAAATGGAAATCCTTCGGCTACGAGTTTACGGTGACTCCCAGCTTGTCGTCAACCAAGTAAGCGGCACCTATAAGATATACAAACCTGAGTTAGCTCGGTACAGAGGTAGGGTGGTGGAACTCATGAAACGGTTCACTCATATCGAACTAACGAGAGTCCCTAGAGCGTTGAACGGAAAGGCTGATGTACTCGCTCGCTTGGCCAAGGAGCTGGCTGATCCTGACATGGACGAAATTCTGATCACAGTCAGGAGCCGGCAAATTCTACCCCCAGTCTCTCTACGAGAAGAGGAAAGCGCGGAACAGAAGAGCAGTCCTGTGGAAGAAGCTTCGATCATCCAAGACGAGCCCGATTGGAGAGAACCCTTCATAGAGTACCTCCGATACGACAAGCTGCCCAAAGAAAAATCTGCGAGGATTCAGCTGAAGAAAAGAGCTCTCCGATACGTGTTTGTAAATGACACGTTATACCGCAGGTCATACGACCAACTATGGCTCAGGTGTCTGTCATTGGCCGAAGCCCAAAAGGTCATGAAAGATGTCCACTCGGGCGTTTGCGGTGCTCACCAATCTGGCCCCAAGATGCGACTTCAAATCAAACGGCTTGGGTATTACTGGCCCACCATGATACGGGATTGCGGAGAGCATGCAAAGAAATGTTATATCTGCCAAATTCACGGTGATTTTATTCACAAGCATCCCAATCCATTGCATCCTACAGTGGCGTCGTGGCCCTTCGAAGTCTGGGGCACCGACATTGTTGGCCCAATTGATCCTCCGTCATCCAAAGGCCATCGGTTTATACTGGCCGCGACAGACTACTTCTCCAGATGGGTTGAAGCTGTTCCGCTAAAAGAAGTTAAGACAAAGGATATTCTGACATTCTTCCAGCATAATATTCTATACCGCTTCGGTACACCAAGAAGAATCATTTCTGACAACGGGCCTTCTTTCAAGAGCTTCAATGTCTCAAGGTTCGCTACTCAGCACAAGATAGACTGGAGATATTCCTCCATCTATAATCCAAGAGCCAACGGGCTAGCCGAAGCCTTCAATAAGACTCTATGCAAGCTCCTGAGGAAAAATGCTTCAGCCAATAAGAGAGACTGGAATCTCAAACTTCACGAGGCATTGTGGGCATATCGTACCACACACCGTACTCCAACTCAGTCCACTCCATACTCATTGCTCTTCGGAGTGGAGGCGGTCCTCCCCCTCGAAGTTGAAGTTCCAAGCTTAAGAATGGCCGTCCAACATGAGTTGACGGAGGAAGAAAACGTGCTCCTTCGACTTGAAGAACTCGATGCCCTCGAAGAAAAGAGGCTCGCGGTGCAGCAAAATCTGGAACTATACCGAGCCCAAATGTCACGGGCCTATGACAAGATAACCCGTCTCCGCGCTTTCAAGAAAGGTGAATTGGTGTTGGTCCTCAAAAGACCGATCATCCCCAATCGACATGCCAAGGGATAATTCGAGCCGAACTGGGAAGGACCATACGTCATCGAGAAAGTGTTCGACGGAGGATCCTACCAACTAATAAGTGCCGAGGGAGAAAGGCCCATGCCACCCATCAATGGCCGATATCTCAAGAAATACTACACATGAATGCTCCAAGTCACAGGCGAATTGAGCACATCGGCCCTACGGTCTGGATCAGACATCCTGCAAAACCGTATACAATCCACGGGCGTAAATGACCCCTATTTCTCCCAAATCCTGCCGGTGAGACTACTTTTAAAGTCCCACCAGCGGCAAAAAAAAAAACAAAAAAAACAAAAAAAAAAGGTATGTCCACAAGCAAAACGGGCACGGATGAAAACCCGAAAGGGCTCCGTGAGTAAAAACAGCAGGACTATCGGCGAGTCTGTGAAAACCCGAAAGGGCGCAAACTCGTGAAAAGAGATGAAATACACTCGCAAAGCCCTCTCGACCTTGCGAGGAGAAAACCGCTGCGTGAGATCCTTACGACTCACAAAGGAGCAACACACTTAGGAATCCTCACGATTCCTAAGGAGAAAATACACCTGCGGGATCCTTACGACTCGTAGGGAGAAAATGCTTTTATGGGACCCTCACGGCCCATAAAATTGAAAAGCCTTGGGTGGTAGGGACCCAAACCTATCTCCTAAGCCATCGTTCCCCAACGGGCAACGGCAAATGATGAGTCGCTCCTGGAATTTCGCTTCAGTGTTAGCGGTGCTGATGCCGACCAAAAACCCAAATCCCAAGTCCTCCCAAGGCAAATGATGAGTTGCTCCTAGCATTATTCCAGTGCAGCAATGCTGATGCCAAACAAGATCCAAATTCCAAGTCCCCAAATGGCGAATGATGAGTCGCTCCTGGTACCATATTCCAGTGCAGCGATGCAGACGCCAACCAAATTCCAAATCCCATACCCCAACGGCGAATGATGAGTCGCTCCTGGTACCACATTCCAGTGCAGCAATGCAGACGCCAACAAATCCCTGAAATCTTTCTGGCCCTACGGTCTGGATCATACATCCTGCAAAACCGTATACAATCCACGGGCGTAAAACAATCCCAATCTCTCCTAAGTCCTACCGGTGAGACCACATTCAAAGTCCCATTTAAAAAAAAAAAAGGGTATGTCCACAAGCAAAATGGGCACGGAGGAAAACCCGAAAGGGCTCCGTGAGTAAAAACAGCAGGACTGCCGACGAGTTTGTGAAAACCTGAAAGGGCGCAAACTCGTGAAAAGAAGATGAAATGCACTCTCAAAGTCCTCTCGACTTTGAGAGGAGGAAATTCCCGCGTGAGATCCTTACGACTCACAAAGGAGCAACACACTTAGGAGTCCCCACGACTCCTATGGAGAAAATACGCCTACGAGATCCTTTCGACTCGTAGGGAGAAAATGCTTTTATGGGACCCTCACGGCCCATAAAATTGAAAAGTCTTAGGTGATAGGGATCTAAACCTGCCTCCTAAGCCATCAATTCTCAAATTCTCTCGGGGCAAATGATGAGTTGCTCCTGGCATTATTCCAGTGCAGCAATGCAGATGCCAAACAAAAACCAAAATCCCAAAATCCTCTCCATGACAGATGATGGTTCGCTCCTGGTACCATATTCCAGTATAGCGATGCTGATGTCAACCCAATCAAAATCAACAAGTCAACTTCCACCCGACACCGCAAGAAGCGGAGCAAGTCAAGTCTACCCCTGACACTGCAAGAAGCAGAGCAAGTCAAATCAAGCATCGACCGTCCAAGTCGCTAAAAGGGCAGCAACGACCATCCACGTCGCAAAAAGGGCAGCACCGACCGTCCACGTCGCTAAAAGGGCAGCACCGACCGTCCAAGTCGCAAAAAGGGCAGAACCGACCGTCCAAGTCGCAAAAAGGGCAGCATCGACCGTCCAAGTCGCTAAAAGGGCAGCAACGACCGTCCACGTCGCAAAAAGGGCAGCACCGACCGTCCACGTCGCTAAAAGGGCAGCACCGACCGTCCAAGTCGCAAAAAGGGCAGAACCGACCGTCCAAGTCGCAAAAAGGGCAGCACCGACCGTCCAAGTCGCTAAAAGGGTAGCACCGACCGTCCACGTCGCTAAAATGGCAGCACCGACCGTCCAAGTCGCAAAAAGGGCAGAACCGACCGTCCACGTCGCTAAAAGGGCAGCATCGACCGTCCAAGTCGCAAAAATGGCAGCATCGACCGTCCACGTCGCTAAAAGGGCAGCAACGACCGTCCACGTCGTAAAAAGGGCAGCACAGGATTCCTACAAAGCGGGAACCAGATCACTCCGGGCCAGGGAAACGTCTATCACGGACACTCCGTCTCAGAGACATGTCAAGCAACGACCGTTCATGTCTTAAAAAGGGCAGTGCCAGCTTCCCAAAAGGTGGGAACCAAATCAAGCCGCCTCCACGTGAAAGAAGATCCATCAATTTCATGCACACGACCTACATATGTGGTGTGCATTTATTGATGGGGGGCAATTTGTTGGGGTAAAAATTTACACCCCGGTTGACCAAGTCAAAATCAAAGTCAACCCCAAGCCAAGTGGGCCCAAGCCCAGATCCAGTAGGCCCATGCCCGGGTCAAGCCCGAACATGAAGCGGCCGGCCTCCCCCCATGCCAAGATAAAAATTTTCTAATAAATAATTTTGTTGTATTTCTTTTATTTTATTTTATGGATAAATGTAAGAAAAATAGGCATAAAGCCAAATTTTTGTAAAGCCCATGGCTTATGTGCAAAAAGAAATGGCACATGAGCCATGGGATAGGCAAAATGCCATTTTGTGAAGCCCAAGGGGCTATGTGTAAAGTGTATAGCCTATAAAGGCAAAGATAATGAAATATCTCAACAACTTTTTCTCTCTCAAAAAAAAAAAGTCTCAGAGCTGAGCTCTTTCTTCCATCTTCAAGGTTCCAAAACCTTCTTCTTTCTCTTGAATTAAATCAAGAGTTTTACTCTTTCTTTTTCAAAACAAATTAGTTTTTCACCACAAAACCCACAAAGGGGAACTTGGATCTATCATTAGATCTGAAAAAGAAGAGATTTTGAGATTTCACATCTCTTGATCTTCAAGATCCAGCAAGCAACAGGAGGAAGAAGAACATCGTTCACTAAACCCCAAAAAAAAAAAACACACACACACTCAGGAGTCCAACTCCTCTCTGATTTCTCTTCTGAGAAATTTGTTTTAGCAGCGCGCAGCGCAAGTGCGCAAAGCGCCCGCGTGCCGACACGTGGCGCGCGCGCGCTTGCGCACCTAAGCGCCCGCGTGCCGACACGTGGCGCGCGCGCTTGCGCACCTGCGCTCTTGCGCAAGTGCGTAAAGCGCCAGCGTACCGACACGTGGCGCGCGCGCTTGCGCACCTGCGCTCTTGCGCAAGTGCGCAAAGCGCCCGCGTACCGACACGTGGCGCGCGCGGTTGCGTACCTGCGCGCTTGCGCAAGTGCGCAAAGCACCCGCGTGCCTACACGTGGCGCGCTTGCGCACCTGTGCGCAGCGCTCATGCGCAAAGCGCCCACGTGCCGACACGTGGCACGCTTGCGCCTGAGCGCACAGCACCTAAGCGCACAGCGCCCAAGGTGCTGCCCCACGCATCCTTTGGATGCCCTTTTCCCCTTTATTTATATATACATGTATATATATACATATGTATACAAATGTACACATACACATACTCCGCCACACTCTCCCCCTCAAAAAAATTTTCGGGCCGGGGCGCTGCCCCGAACCCCGCAAGGGGGCTGCTAGCCCCCTTGACCCCCAGCCCGCTATCCGGGTAGCGGGACCCCCGTAAAAACTCTGCGTGGCTCCCGATATATCCAAAACCCCCCTTTCAGAACAGAACACACGTACACTGCACATTGAGTTCGCATGACCAGTTTAACCCGTTAATCGGAGGTTCCCTCGCCCCAAAGGCGAGGGGTAATTAACGGCAGCTTAGTCCGCGGCTGCCGGAGATTCGGATCCCCACAATCATTAAACCCCGGCCTACCCTAGGCAGGGGGAATCTGTAGTACGCCTGACAAGCGCGCGCGTATTCCCATCTCAATGGGGTGACGAAAAACACCCTACAATAGTCCTGACTAGTTCTTCTTTTATGGTTTGAGGAAGGATTCGAGAAACAATGTGAGCTATCCTGTTTAGATAAACTAAAAACCACTCTAAATTTGCAAGTGCATCATACTAAAGTGTTTCCTTTCTCTCTCCTAATTGCAGCGACCCAGAACATGACAGGCCTTAAGTTATTATTAGATAAAAATATTTTGACACGGCCAAACTATAAAGATTGGTTCTGGAATGTCAAGATGGCAATAACTTATGACAAATTGGGGTATGTCCTTACTACTAAGGCCCCTACCGTCCCAGGTCCAGAATCCAGTGTCACAGATAAGAAAATCCGCAAGACCTGGGAGATTGACTGCGCGAAGGACAAATACATCGTGCTTGCCTCTATGAATAATGAACATCAGAGGAGGCACGAGGATATGGATCTTGAATCCATATTTCTCCACACCAAGGAACTGTATGGAGAGCAATCTCGTATAGCTAAATACGAGACCTCGAAGAACTTGTTTCAGTCGAGGCTAGCCGTCGGATCATCTGTAGGGGAACATGTCCTTAAGATGATTGGCTATATTGAAGAGCTCGCGGACCTCGGGACAACATTAGAGAGCGAGCTGTATACAGACTTGGTTCTTCAGTCCCTTCCTTCCACCTACGCCCAATTTATCTTGAATTTCAACATTCAAGGTAAAGAAGTTGAACTTCCAGAACTACTTAACATGTTAAGGAATGCAGATGGCACTTTGCAGAAAGCAAGGGAAATATCCACTATGTTTGTTCATGGTGCTTCCTCTTCCAGGTTGAAGGCAAAGGCCAAAGGAAGGAAGAAGAAGGCCGCTACCAAACCGAGAGGTGGTGTTGGTAAGGTGGGAGTTAAGGGAAAGGAAAAGGTTGCGGTTCCAGTAGTGGCAAAGGACGAATGCTTCCACTGTCGTAGGAAAGGCCATTGGAAGAAAGATTGCAAAGCTTGGATTGCCAAGAACCAGCACCCGAAGCAAGCTTTGGCTTCGACTTCATGTGTGTTTGTAATTGAAAATTGTTTGTCAATCAACTCTACTTCCTGGGTATTGGATACCGGATCAGGATCTTATTTATGCAATTCATTGCAGGCACTGAGAAACCGTAGAGTGCTGAAGGTTGGTGATATGACCCTCAAGGTTGCTAACGGAGCTAGCGTGAATGCTGTGTCCGTAGGGGATTATCTCCTTGGATTGACGAGTGGACATATTTTGGTTTTGCACAACTGTTTTTGTGTATCTAGTTTAACGTGTAATATCATATCGGTATAGTTGTTATCAAAAGAAGTTATGATTTCACGTTTGTAAGCGATGTTGTTAACATCCACCTTAATCATGGTTTGATTGGGTCCGGTACACTAGATAACGGTATATACGTGTTAAACCAATTACAGATTTTCAATGTACAGAACACACTAAAAAGAAAGTCTCCTGATATAAATCAGGCTTTCTTATTGCATTGTAGACTGGGTCACATCAATGAGACAAGGTTAACTAAGTTACATAGAGAAGGATATTTGGATCCGTTCGAATATCAATCTTATGCCACTTGTCAATCATGTCTCAAAGGAATGATGACAAAGATTCCCTTCACTGGACATGGAGTAAGAGCGAGCGAGCTCTTAGAACTCATACACAGCGATGTATGTGGTCCAATTTCTATACATACAAGAGTCGATTTTTCATATTTCATTACTTTTATGGATGATTTTTCTAGGTATGGATTCATTTTCTTGATGAAACATAAATCCGAGGCCTTTGAGAAATTCCGAGAATATAAGAATGAAGTAGAAAACCAAACCGGCAAAAGTATCAAGACATTGAGATCTGATCGAGGTGGTGAATACTTAAGTGCCAAGTTCCTGGGTTACCTAAAAGAGAAAGGAATTTTATATCAGCTTACTCTTCCATACACTCCACAACACAACGGTGTACCAGAGAGACGGAACCGAACCCTATTGGATATGGTACGTTCCATGATGAGTAATGCTGAGTTACTGCGATCTTTCTGGGGTTATGCACTAGAATCAGCTGCATATCTTTTGAACAGGGTTCCTACCAAGACTGTGCCTACCACACCATATCAGATGTGGAGTAGGAAGAAACCCTATCTTCAGTATCTGAAGATATGAGGATGTACAGATTTTGTTAAAAAGCAGCATGTGGACAAAATCGAGACACGATCAGTACAGTGTAAGTTTGTAGGATATCCAAAGAACTCCAAGGGGGTATTTTTTCTATTACGCAGAGGAACAAAAGATTTTGTTTCTCGTAATGCCCATTTTCTTGAACATCAGTTTTTAGAAAAGGAAACAAGTGGGAGCGCAATAGAACTGGAAGAAATTCCAGAACCACAAACTACTACTGAACGTTTGGTAGGACCAGAAGTTCCAGAAGAACAGGACATTCCCGCACCGCTCCGCAGGAGTAGTAGGTCGTCTTATCCGCCTGAGAGATACTACGGTTTTCTCATAGACGGGGATAAAGAGGATTGCGTCATTGATAATGATGAACCTACTAGCTTCCAGCTGGCCATCCAGAGCGGCGACTCAGTAAGATGGCTGGACGCAATGCGGACCGAGATGGAGTCCATGTACACCAACAAAGTATGGACTTTGGACTTTGCTCCAGATGGGGTAAAACCCATAGGTTGCAAGTGGATCTTCAGGAAGAAGATTAGTGTAGACGGACAGGTGGAAACCTATAAGTCTAGACTTGTTGCAAAGGGTTTTCGTCAAAGACCTGGTTTGGACTATGACGAAACTTTTTCTCCAGTGGCTATGCTCAAATCCATTCGGATACTTCTTGCCATTGCTGCCTTCCATGATTATGAGATCAGGCAGATGGACATAAAGACGACATTTCTAAATGGTAATTTAGAAGAGTACGTTTGTATGGATTAGCCAGAAGGTTTCAACCAGAGTGGGAGCAGCGCGAAAGTGTGAAAGTTGCTTAAGTCCATTTATGGACTAAAGCAGGCATCGCGGGGTTGGAACATTTGTTTTGATGAAACGGTCAGAGAATATGACTTTATCAAAAATCCAGATGAACCATGTATATATAGTTAAATTGTAGCACGAACTGTCATATTCCTCGTTTTGTACGTGGATGACATTCTCTTGATAGGAAATGACATTCCTATGCTACAATCTGTCAAAGGATTCTTGTCACACAGGTTCTCCATGAAAGACCTGGGTGATGCCTCTTACATTCTGGGGATCCAGATCTATCGTGATAGATCTAAGAGGATGTTGGGACTTTCGTAGTCCAGGTATATCAATACTATACTGAAAAGATTCAGAATGGAAGATTCTAAGCGCGGTAATTTACCGGCTTGTCACGGAATCACCCTCTTCAAAGAGATGTCTCCCAAGACTAATTTGGAAAGGGGTCGCATGTCGATTATACCCTACGCTTCTGCGGTAGGCTCTATAATGTATGCGATGTTGTGCACCAGACCAGATGTAGCTTACGAACTGAGCGTGGTAAGCCGGTATCAGTCAGACCCAGGGGAGAAGCACTGGATAGCAGTAAAGAACATTCTCAAGTACCTGAGAAGGACTAAAGATCGAGGGTTTTGCCGACTCCAGCTTCCAGAATGACAAGGTTGACTCCAAGTCCATGTCAGCTTATGTCTTTACCCTCAATAGAGGGGCCGTGTGTTGGAAGAGTTCCAAGCAGGACACCGTTGCTGAATCGACAATGGAAGTAGAGTATATCACTGCTTGCGATGCCGCAAAAGAAGCAGTCTGGATGAAGAAGTTCCTAACAAAACTTCAGGTGGTTCCTACCATTGTTAATCCCATACCGCTGTATTGTGATAACAACGGCTTAGCGAAGGAACCCAGGTCCCATCAGAAGTCCAGAAACATCTTAAGGTGGTATCACCTGATCAGGGAGATCATAGATCGCCGGGAGATCGAGGTCCGGAGAGTTGCTACAGAGAAGAACACTGCAGATCCATTCATAAAGGCCTTACCTCAGACACAGTTCGAGAGGCTATTCGAGATGATAGGTCTTCGATACGCCAGTACATGGCCCTAGTGCAAGTGGGAGATTTACTAGTGTATATGCCCTAGGGGCCGTTATTGTATCATACTAGCTTGTATATTACTTAATGGAAGCTTGGGATATCCACAGTTGTATTAACAGTCTTGCTCAATTTAGTAGTATGCTACTTGGTTTATATCTATCTTAATATATGTCGCGAATACTAGTGGGGGCTTAGGATCTTGCTTAACTACCAGCGTTGTGATGGCAGTCACACTAGTGGGGGCTGGGTAGTCTACAAGCACATCCTTTTTCAGGTCCCTAGTCGTAGGATTATCGAGACAGGTCATCGATACTCCAGAGTAGACTAGTGTATACGCTTCTCATCCCAGCAGGGGAAATGGTCTGTCCCACAGCCATTAGTACGTTGTACTGGAGATAGTATGCAGGTGCTCATTGGGTTACAGGTACACCGAACCGGACTCACAGGGAACTGTTGGTTGGTATTATACCCGTCGTCAGTTAACAGTTCTTAGGTGACATGAGTACAGCATAGTCCGTTGACTTGACACTGCTGCTTCGTCTCGAGTGTGTTCCCCTATTCTTAGATTGCTATCCTACCACGGCTCAAAGGAGTCGTGCAAACAGGTAGAAGTTGGGTGCAGTCTCGAAGCACTTGGAGGCAGTGGCGGTTAGATAGGATTCGCCTCTCCCGGTATTGGGAGTTGATATCACGCTTTGTTTGGAGATGCATTACGCAAGGTCCCTGGCCAGGGCAAGCGAGATTTACTGGTAGGTGTTCCAGTAGTTTCTCAAGGTGTAATGGGCTTCACTCCGACACGACTTATACCGCTTTTAGAAGACTGACGCTTGCAGCCCCTAGGCCCGATATGCGATAGTCTTAGACGAACAGACCGGACTGTATGGAGATTGTCACATCAAGCTCAGTAGGTGTTCGGATGGGTTTCCTCATCGGCCTTCTTATCGACATCTACCTGGGGACCGTTACGTACAGCTAGTACCGCTTGCGGCCTATGGTTAAACCCACTGCCAGCGTAGTGTCGAGTCTTTAGAGTCCCACACAGAGAGTTTCCCTGCTTCAGGCGAAACGATATAGAGGTCGTATGGTTTTACGACAGGGTTCGGACATATACGTGTACTTGTGCACGTATGATGTTCGGACAAATTATACTAGCAGGCTTTGGTTTAAGCCAGATTCTAGTATTGGATTATTGGATTTTTGCAGTCTCAGTATATCCGTGTTTTTCGTAAATAAGGATGAGAGGGGTATTCTCGTAATTAGTCGAGAAGCTTATAGAAGAAAGGTGACTCATTTAGATTTAATTCATTTATGAATTAAACTAAATGAGGTGGAGAGCTTATGTGTTATTTGCATTAAATGTTTTAATGACTCATGAGATGATTCATCCAAAGTGCGTTAATGAAGCATTAATTGTTTTAATGACTTATGAGATGATTCATCCTAATGTATTAAATGAAGCATGGTTGTAATTATCTCATATGATTTATTAGATAATTATCATGCTTCATGATATATACAAAAAGAGTTATTTTTCATTTCATTCTCACATAAACATTCTCTCTCTTCAAGCTCTCCTCTTTTTAAACCTAACCCTAATCCTCTTATGTGTTGATATCCCAAGGGTTAGAAAGACTAATAGATCCTTAATCCACTTCTATATTTTCTAGGTCACTTGGATTAGCAATCCTAACCACTTAGTTACCTTAAGTTAGAGGTTAAAGCTTGGAGAAAGAACTCTCGGGTGGATCTTTTATTACATCAAGGAGGCCGACGAGGAGGTGAATAACAAGAACAAGAAGGACTAGTATCTTGAGGTATAATCATCTATCACAGTAGTTTAGCACTTCTAGATAGTTTGTTTGTTAGGATTGAGCAAAGATCTGTAAAGTTAGTCGATGTTACCTTGAACAAAATGATTATTTTACCTATTCCGCCTCCCCGCATCTTGTGGGGTGTGTAACGTCGACTTACAGCTCTGATACCACTGTAGGGTTCTTATGCACGGCAGCAAGGTTTCGGGAGGCATCGTCCATTCTATTTTCAAAATTTTGCCATTTTAAAGAACTCTAACCTAGGATGTTTAATTAGAGAATCATATGAAACAAATTGTAAAATACTTTACAACTAAGTGAACTAGGAATACTGTTAGTTATATGTATGCCCTAGAGGCCATTACTGTACATAGGATGTATAGTGTAGTGGATGCTGGGACATATATAGGGAGGACTTTCTTGCTCGACATGATAGTATGCTATCTGGTTACCCTTTACCTTAACGTGTACACTGATTGTCTTTCTGTTACATGTTGGTAAAGCCCTTAGGATGTGTACTTGACTACCTGGACTATGATGCGGATCATACTAGTGGGGACATGGTAGTCCATAAGTACATCCTTCAAGGTCCCTAGTCGTAGGTATATCGAGACGGGGCATCGATATACCAGAGTAGACTAGCGTATACCTTCTCGACCCATACAGATGGGCGATGGATGATCCCATATCCATTGGTGTTTGACATCAGAGATGATATACGGGTGCTCAGTGAAGGCTGAGTACACTGGACGGACTCGCCGAGAACTCCCAGATGGTATTATACCTTACGTCAGATGGCAGTTCTCTGGTGACACTGGTACAGAATAGTCTGTTGAACCGAGATCGTCATAGAGTCTTGTGTGGTTGCCACTGTGCTTTGATTTCCACCTTACCACGTCCAAGAGGGCATGCAAAACGGTGGTTTTTGGGTACAGTCCCGAATCACATGGAGGCAATGAGCGATAGGAAGGGATTCGTCTCTCCCGGTATATGGAGTTGATGTTGCGCTGTGTTCGATTGGCTTTAACCGGAAATCCCTGGCCAGGGTTGCTGAGATTTACTGGTAAGTGTTACCAGTAGTTTTTCGAACTGTTATAGGCCTCATATCGACACGACTTATCAAGCTATTGGGGTCTGACGTTTACCACCCCTGGGCGAGATATGCGACATATCAGACGATCAGACCGGACTGTACGGTAAGTGCTACTGGTTGGATTCACAGGAGTGTGAGCGGGTTGCTCGTCGATCTTCTGATCGCTCAATACCCGGATGGCCGTTACGTTTAGCAGACCGCTTGCGGCTTGTGGGTGTTTGATATGATCATCACCTGCTGCCGGCGTATTGACGAGTCTTTAGAGTCCTACACAGAGGTTTCCTGGCTCAAGCGAAACGAAATAGGAGCGCATATGAGATATGTGCGGGACCGAGAATAATGCGTGTATGTGATACCGTATTTCATTCTCGCGATGAATGTGTCGAATGGTTGTATGTGATATAACCTAGTTATCGAATCAAGGATTGATTCGATAAAACGATACATTGTATACTAGTCGGTTGTGTGCGACATGACCGGATCATTGAATCAAGTGTTGATTTAATGATTTAATGCATAATTATATATTTGATATATTACTTTGCATTAACTAGTATTGGTTCACTTTAATTGGATTTTCTCACTTGAAGTTCACAAGTTGTATATGTGATATACTTTTGTGCACTTGATTGTATCATGTTTGATGATACATGCTTACTTGAGTTTGTGTAAAGATTAAACCATGGTTATTTAAATGGTTAGGGTTTTGTTTTTCATATCTATTTATTCATTTATTTATTTATTTATTTCTTTTTGGCAAAAGAAAAGAAAAATGGTGGCTTTCTTTGGATGCATGTTGAAGCTTCATGAAGCTTTGACTAAGTCACCATTTTTGTCTTCATGCTTAACCCTAACCATTGACCTAACCCTAGTTTATTCTCTACACTTGACCATGGTTGGATTATGATAAGTATTTTATTTTCTATTTGAAAAAAACTTATCATAACATTTTTCATCATCTTCTTCTTCTTCTTCAAGAAGAAGCTTGCCTCCATCAATGGCAACTTGAGAATATGAGTGAGAAATCCAATTCTAAAGTGAACCCACCTCCTATTTCTTCATCCTCTACCTCTTGCCAAGTAGTATAAGGTGTTTCCTTCACAAGTTTTCATGACTTGGTGAAGTGGGAGCTTGATCTTGTGATGCCTCGACGTAGATCATCTTCGGCATCGTAGTCGATGACCTAGCCCGCCCATTTTTCCGATGAAGCCGACGCTAGAGCCCGGGATTCGATTTGGACAGCGAGGAGACTTCATTGCGGAGCTATGGACGTGGAGGACCGGATCTACAAAGGTTGTATTTCCGTTCTTTTAGTTAAGTTGTTAACTAGTTGCTCTTTTCGCCTAAAATTCTAGTTAACGATCCGTATTAGGGTTTCTCGGCACTTGTAAAATGTTAAATTGGCATGGTTGATGCCTTGTGAGACCTCATTAGAGTGCCTAGGAACCCTGCAGTGGTATCAGAGCCTAGCTAGAGCCTTAGGCGATGCGTAGACGATGTTAGAAACCCGATCGAACCCCGAAACCCTAACTTTTACCCCTCTCTGGACTTTTTCTGAAAAAGTGTTTTTTCCAAATTAAAAATGCTTAAAAAATTCAGCAGGAAATTCTAAGAATTACGGTGCAAAAATTACCTAATGATCTGTCTAAAGCGCGGCGGATCCGCGGCATTAGCCGCCTATTGCGGCGGTTCCGCGCCCATTTAGTCTCTTCAGTCAACCATTTTTGCACAGTAACTTCTTTATTTAAATGCTGAGTTTTATGGGAATTTTTAAAATTTATTCAAGAGTTGAATTTTCTGGGGTTGTTTTGGGGATTCGATGATTCGATCGGATTATCAGATTTTGTCTATGTGGATTCCGGATAATTTTTGAATATGTTAAAAAGTTCGACCGGATATAAATACCCAACTTTTCCCCTGCCGGAAAATTTCCAAGTGTTGGATTTTTCCGAGGTTTAAAGACGTTCTAAGTAGTGCAAGTAACGCGATGGTCCCTCTAGAAGACAACAAACCTTAACTCGATTATGTGACCGTCTTGAACTGCCCTTTGAACCTTCGGGTTTGGGGCAGTACGGCGTGCCACATGTGAGGCGTTGGCTTGACTCTTCTACGGCTGGACCATTGGTACTGAGGCACGAAGTGAATGTCTTTGAACTTATTTCATGAGTTGAGCTGTTTCGGGAAAACTTGGGTGTTCGATTGTTCGATCGGAAAGTTTAACATTTTCTATCTTATTCGGAATGTGATACAATAATTGGAATTCACAAGAAATTATGAGATAACTGAATGAATGTTATAAACATAGCAGTTTAGTCTCACTTGATCGGTTGCCACGGAATTTTGATGTGATCAAAAGTCCGTCGCAATCACGTAGCGTAGCGGATACTCGCCGGGTAAACTTAATAGACAGCCTCACTCCATAGCCCCGACCAAGTGACTGTAGGAGAACCCCGTCGCCGAAAGCATCCGTCCGGGTGCTCGCGGCAGCGGTGTTCCGCCTTGGTGCACTTCGTCAGCGGCGTCGGGGGTGCGGCCTCCTACTAAAGTTTGCGACGAGCATTCGATCAGGATGTCGGGAATCTTGTTGAATTGCCCGACTTGATATTGAAAAGAGTTTTCGATAATGAGACTAAAATGCTGGGTTTATAATTGTTAGGCATGCGATGTCTAAGGAACTCATTTGATTAGGCATGCGATGTCTAAAGAGGTTGCGGATTCCAACTGTTGTAGTTTTACACTTTCTTTTCTGTGACCGTAAGTGTAATATGTGATATCGCCGGTTTCGTTGCTATATGTCAACGACAATTGGGATGGACATATTTACTTACGTTGTTGACATGTGATGTTATGTGTTGCTGGATATGTTATATTGGATCGTCGTGTTTGAATAGCCGGGTTTTTTTTATGTGAGATGAGTGTTTTTCATTTTCATTCATGTAAAAACTTGTATGTAATATTCTTTTATTGGGGCACTTCCAGGTTGCGGATGATGTCACCATTTGTATATTATTTACTTTTCCGCACTAAGATAGACCCAAGGAGGGGAGCACAAGTAACCGGGTTCTAGGGTCCAGTGGGAGACCATCTCGAGGAGTCGAGTCCGGGTCTCCTAATCCTAGAATTGGTAGGGTTGCTTGCCGCTCTCGTAGGGGTCTAGGGGTGTGGGTTTGGCTATTCATCACGACCGTGGAATCCGTGTTTTATACCGGCTCGTATTTAAAACACGGACGTCCTAGTATATCCAATATTTCATATGATTCTTCTGCTGCGATATCTGTGATGTGATCATGCGATATGTTCTGTGATGGATACTTTATATAGTATATATGATATATTATATAGACATTACTTATGTTTTACACCCGCGCTAGCCCTGCCCCGCTCTGCCGTTAGTTACCTAACCTAACGGTGCACGAGGGGACATCGAGGCGAATGCGGATGGCATAAGTTTACGTCGTATTTATCTGTGATGTTTAGGAATCTAAATGATGGGACTTCATTAATGTGATTAATGAAATAAAAGAAACCTAAAGATGTTGTAGAATCGAATTTCAAAAATAAAACTGGTAGCTACAGTTCTTGCTTTGCACAGCGGTATATATGATATATCCTGCACCTTATTCGATGAGGAAAGGACCGAGATCCCTTCACCGGGAGTGACTCCTTTAGCAATAACTGTAAGTGCACGGCGGCACCCCGGCCGTCAATCCGACGGCGGAATGCGGAAGCGGTGATAAACTTTAATTTTTGCGGACTTAGCAAACCGGCACCCCCGCGCACTAAACATCCGGATCGTAACCATTAACAAGTCTAAGCTAACTAGAAGACGGGTTAGAGATATACCGAGTGATCCGAGTCCTCCGGTCTTCTCGTCGTCGTCCCGATCTCCTGCGGAAACTCCGGTGGTCGCCTCCTCGCCGGAAGGGCACTACGTAGCCGGATTCTTTTACGGGCTCCCACCTCTATACCGAGGCAACTCGGGCGCGAAGTTGGCTAGCCGACGCGCCCAAGATTTGCTGTAGAATAATGTAGAATTGTTGTCTCTTTGGGGTTAATGAGGTTGCCAATTTGGAGGGATTAGTACACTAGAATTTCATGGATGCTTGATGGAGAAATTGAGCATCCAAAAAAATGGGAATGAAATGGAGCAACCCTCAAAGAATTGAGCTCGGCCACTACTCCAGAAAAGCTCACTGGAAATGTACATCAAGTGAATTAATTAAAAACCATGCTCCAATTAAAACCCATGCTTCAATTAAAAACTTCACAGCACACCCACTAAGGGAGGGGCCCACGAAAAATCAATAAGGGAAATTATTCCACACAAAATAAAACTTCTCCCCACATCAACAGTGGCCGGCCCCCTTCTCCAATTGTGGGTGAAAAGATGATAGATTTCTTTTACAAAGGAGAAAAAGAAAATCAAAAAGAATAATGGTCACATCAAACCCATACCCTCTCATATCTCATAAATGCACCATCATGGATAATGAAAACATTTGCAAGAAAACCCCTCCACAATGTGTTATCTGCAAACTTGCAAATAACCCCCTGCAACGGAAAAGTCCGGCCGGGAAAGAACAAAGGAAAACCGGCCGGAACGGAATGCAAACTGGCAACTCCAGAAAACTGGTCCCGTAATAAATTACAGGAAAACCCTGATACTGTGCATACACACCCGCATTTGTATTCCGTCCGGATACAAATGCAAAGAGACAAAACTACACTATCAAATACTAAGATCCGGCTTAAGCCAAAGCCGGCTAGTAAAAACCGTCCGATCACGATCCGTGCAATACCGCACGTATCTGATCGAACCCTGCCATATCTCCATACGGCCTCTACAGCATTTCGCCCGAAAGCCTGAGTAACTGAAAGTGTGGTGGACTCTAAAGACTCGTCAATACTATGGCTGTGGATTTAACCACCAGCACGTCAGAGGTATAAGCCAATACGTGACGGGCCACCAGCTATTGACTAAAAGGGACGTCGATGAGCGAACTCATCCTGACACCCTACTGAGCCTGTCAGTGACAATATCCGTACAGTCCGGTCCGTTCGTCTATGAGCATCGCATGTCGGGCCTAGGGGGTGGGTAAAAGTCAGACCCCCAAAAGCGGTACAAGTCGTGTCGGAGTGTAGCCCAGAACACCCTGAGATACTACTGGAATACCTACCAGTAAATCTCCTGCCTTGGCTAAGGTCTTCGTGTAATGGCTCTCCTAGACACAGCGCGACCTCACCCCCAATACCGGGAGAGACGAAACCCCCGAAGATCCGCTCACTGCCTCCATGTGGCTCGGGACTGTACCCAACTAAAACCTGTTTTCACGACTCCTTTGAGCCGTGGTAGGGTAGTAATCAAAGCACAGTGGGAACTCACACGAGACAAATGACGATCCCCAGGTCGATGAACTAACCTGTACACATGTCACCTGGGAACTGCTATCTGACGTCAGGTATAAGACCAACTAGCATGTTCCCGGCGAGTCCTGTCCGGTGTACTCATAACCCAATGAGCACCTGTATACATCTTAGGTGAACCAACTGACACCAGTGGCCTGTGAGACCGGCCACCGCCCCTCGTCGGGGTCTCGACTGTATACACTAGTCTACTCTGGAGTATCGATGCCCTGTCTCGAAACTCCCACGACTAGGGACCTTTTAAGGATGTGCTTATAGACTCCAGCTCTCACTTATATGATCGCCCTCATACTGCCGGCAGTCAAGCAAGAATCCTAGGGGCTCTATCAACGTGCAATAGCGACCTGTCAGGTCACCTAAAGCAGTACACGATGATAAAGGTAAACCAGATAGCAAACTATCATCTCGAGTAAGACTGTCGTACCGGGATAGGTCCTCCCTCAATCATTGCAATCACGTGCCTGTGATCCAATAATTGACTCTGAGGGCACTATCTCCAACAATCTCCCACTTGCACTCAAGGCTAATTATTGCGATGTCGCATACTCACAGCCCGTGTGATACCGAACACCCAACTCCTCTAGTCAGTCTCACAAAGCTCGTTTGCGAAACTATTGCGTTCGAGGAATAGCCTCAGCGAGTGGATCCGCTCTGAAGTTTCTTTCTATATCTCTCTCTATCTCAAGTTCGCGGAGAAAGCCATCTCCCGAAATGAGCAATACCTGTCTTAGAATGTCTGGATGTCTGATGGGACTGAGCTCATAAATGAACTCCAAATCCAAACTTCTTAGACTGTACCGTCAACTGAACTTAATCAGTATCCTGCGCCATGCCACCCTCAGTATTTCCTTGGACCATCTGTCCAAAATACTGTCCCTCGTCAGAAGGAAAACTATAACTCTGACAACCTCCTTGTCGTCTATGTCACCTTGGAAGCCTGGAATGATAACTGTCTCCCAAATGAGGCTATCGTTATCATATCCCTAGAATATCTACTTATGTTCTAAAACTGCTTCCGACTGTTCCTCCAGGATTGGATCAATATCAACTTATTGCATCTAGTGCAAGAACAACATCTGGTGTGGTACTTGACATCTCATGATTGACTCAATTGCCTAAGCAAGTGATCTGCCAATCATGTACGTCCCTCTCCCCTTTAGTCTGTAAGACACCTTTGGAGAGGATGACTCCATTACCTGCAGGTACACTACCGTGCCAGGAGTCGTCCATCCTAAATACTCTTAGAATGCTGTCAAGTACCCTGATTGGGAAACCCCCCAAATCTAGATCTAAAACCATAGATCTAGTAACCAGTATGTCTGATATAATACCCAATTCCTATGTGGAGAAACAACTGTGTGACGACCAAAGTACAACCGATTGTAGTATAGGAGTTTCTTTTCCTATTCTGTGTATATCATCCAAATACCAGGATATCACACCCTACTACCTTCTTAACAGATCCATCCCCTATTCTGATGAAGTCAAACCCATGACTGTCACGTCAGAAATAGATGATCTATCTCCGCTACATCTGCTCTAGTCTATAAACAGACAGAAGCAACCTGTCCACCAATGCTTCCGCTGCTCCCACTGACTATGACAACCCTCTGGCAGAGTTATATAGACGTGCACTTCTAAAACTAGTTTAGAACGACGCTATACTCATCCTCCCACCGGGTCTCGCAGCCTGGAACAACAGCAATGGTAATTGTGGGTAAACAAGAACTTCCCTGTCACCGTCCTTGAGGCTACCGCAGTGCCTCTCGGGTGCCTGAAGTTACCCACCTTATCTGCGGAGTGGCCAATGGAATGTCAATCCAGATTGAATCTTTAGGTTCCTTATCAAATCTTCAGCAATCGTTTGTGGTTCTGGAATCACTTCCAGTTCTACCATACTCCCACTACTGTTTTCTGAAAAAATCCATTTTTAATAAAACTGTGGCGAGTCTAGAACAATATCGCTATTGTTCATCCAGATGGTAGAAAATCAACCCTCGTCATAGCCTGGGTCAACCCACAAACAGCCATTACAGAAACGTGCCTTGAGTTGTCCAGTGTCTGGTTTTAATCATAAACCGGACAACTCCCCGTACCTTAACATCGTTAAGATATGAACTGTTCTATATCCAATATAGAAACAGAGGCACTGATTTAATTGAACCAGATTCAAATCATGCAGCTGTCCCCAGCGCATGTCAACTAAATGGAAGGAGGCCGATCAGCGTTACTCAACTTAGGAATACTTCCAATTATGAGTAACCTGAAAGATAAGCAAGATCTCTTTATCATTACTATCAACTGAATACCATACACAAGTATCTACATCTTCGATCTCTTTGAAGAATCCCGATACTTGCTATACCTGGTTCTCTACTCTATTCTTATACCAATAACTCCTCAAAACTCAGACCCTGTGTTTCTACGAAACACATGTCTAAGAATTAGAGTAGTTAAAAGTAAACAGAATATAGTATGAGGACCAACCCCTCTGTCCTAATGGACACTGGACAATATACAATACTCTGTATAAGTCCCTGAGTCTAACAACTCATTCACTGTGTGTCGTAGGTTGAAAACTGTACTTATGGTTAAGAAGAATTACACCGCTGTTTAATGCTCCTTACCTAACCATCCACTGATATAGGTAAATGTCGTAGACATAATTTCAGAAAGGTATATCCCACTCTATGAAAATAGACGTACAGATATATCAATTTGAAATTGGTGCATAACAGCGGATATTCAAAACCAAATATTTGCTGACCGGCAAACAACCCAGGTGATTTCCTCAAATATCACCGATTACAACGAATCCCGATATAATGAGGATGATCACCCAATTCCCAATAACTTACTCCCACTCATCATCTGTAAAACCATACAGATGTGAGAATCAAACCTGGTAAATACATACCCTGGAGCAAGTGTCTAATCGGGAAATCAGTTTTCTTTTAACAGTACACAGTGAACTGAAACATTGAAATGTTTCGATGGGGTATCCTGGTATTCCTAGTAATGCCTCTACCATTATCCAGATTCACAACTATAACCGCATAATTCTTTGCCACCTCTCCAAATCCCTTTATATGTCTTTAGTCGTTACCCTCTGCACACCCCTTAGGCCAAATGGTTTTCTTCCTTCCCTACCGTTCGGCACCAGCCTATGGTTTGGAAGAAGACTATCCAATAAGCATAATGGGTGTACTGTCCTAGTCCTAGGAGCACTCGCAATGCGAGAGAAGGTGAAGATAAAAGACAACCGAATAAGCCTTATTCCTATTTCTCCTGGACCAGAATCCATCCCCGAACTGGAACAAGTTCCTTTCGAGTTCGTATATAACCATACGATGGAGTATCCAATAAACTGTGGATCTTCGTAGTGATACGGTGTGTCCTGGAGAAATACAAAGGTGATTTAGGATTGGCGAAGAAATACTTGGTTTGGTCGTGAATATCAGTCGCAATTTACTTTGCCCTCTTACTAATCCCTTGCTTCGTCTTAATCTTAATACCTTCTGCACACCGTTTAGGCTAATTGGTTTTCTTCATTCCCTACCGGTCGGCACCAGCCTAAGGTTTGGAAGAAGACTATCCAATTTGCGTAATAGGTGTACTATCTCCTAAACCAAGGAGTACTCACAACTTGAGAAAAGGTAAAAGGGAAAAGACAACTGAATAATCCTATCCGTTTTCTCCAGAACCGGAAACCATCCTCGAATACCTTCGAGTTCGTATCTAACCATACGATGGTTTTGTCCAATGGAAGTGGACGTTCGTAGTAATACGGGGTGTCCTGGAGAAAAGGGTAAAAGTAGGAGTGGCAATGAGGTCTGCAACTCTGACAATCCAAAAGCCAGTGTTAAGAAGGTTCGGTCAACTTGGTCACAGAGTCATAGTCTTAGGGTCGGGTCAATGGTCGCTGCCAGAGAGAGAGAGAAAAGAAACACTCAGCGTGCACTCTAACCAAGATCAGAATGGTTACCAATTTATCTAATCTGGAAACCTCCCACTGTACCTCAAACTCTCCTCCAAACCTGAAAGAAGAATTAGTCGGGGTCACCCGAGGAGTAAACCAACTCATCAGTGGGAATCGGGATCCAACTCTCATCGCATGATAACGTGACGGAATCCGCTCACGGTATCACACTCCAGAAGGTATGCGCATATCTGGCAAGTTTCAGTTCTTTTGAAACTCCCGATGTGATTTTTACCCCATGCTCTTATGACCTTGGCGTGAGGTCAAAATATCATAAGTCACATGTCAAGTTCTACCCATCATTGTCCAGGTTAATTTGAACCCACTCGTACATACCCTTGACGTAGGCCAAAATAGTAGTACGACTGTCCCAAACCAACGCATCTATCTATGCAACAGATAAATACCCGGCAACTACCAAACACTATGCCTTGGCGTGAGGTCAAAATACATAGCTTGAATACTACCGAATATTTAACTGAAATGATGGAGGGCTACGAATGGTTTCTGGCGAAAACCTTTAACGTAATGAACTTGATATCGTTGAAGGAACGGATAGCTTTTTAGAAAATATAGTGACGAAAACCTTTACTAAAGAGGTCACTCCCGGTGAAGGGATCTCGGCTCTTTCCTCGTAGAATGAGGTGCAGGATATTCCAAATGAATACCACGATGCAAAGCAAAAGTAATCGGCTATAGTGAAGTTGGTGCCCTGACGCAAACTTCTGTCCAAGGGGTCACTCCCGGTGAAGGGATCTCGGCCCTTGCCTCGTCGACTGAGGAGCGGGATATTCCAAATGAATACCACGGTGCAAAACAAAAGAGAACGTCCTTGCAATAACAGCTTTTTGAAAAATGTTCCAACAACATCAGATTAGGTTTGTTTTAACTTGCATTGATCCGAATCAACGCAGTCCCATCAATTGATCACACCACAAAGAGCGAAAATATACTGACGTACGTATATGCCATCCGCATTCGCCACTGGGTCCCGTCATCACCCGTTAGGTTAGCTTACTAACGGCAGAGCGGGGACTGGACTAGCGCGGATGAAAAACATATACAACATCTACTAATATATATACCAATATATTGTATTTCGCTCAAGGCGTGAATAAAATGCAACATCACAGAAATGTACAGCATCACAGAACAATACAGATATCTGGGATCCCCGGGTTTCACAGAGCCACTACTGAAACCCGACGTTCCCCTGGTCGTGTGGATAGCCTGTGCAATGAAATCCTATACCCCCTACGAGTGCGGCGAATAGCCAGCTAATCCTGGAGTGAAGCCCCCTCCGTCTCAATGCCATGAGATGCGGGCTTGTTGCCTTCTAGAACCCGGCTATCCGTGCACCCCTCCGCGGGGTAATCCTAGTACAGAATGTAAAATATACATACACCGGGTACATCGACCGTAACCAGGTCGTGCCCCAAAAGAATAATACAAACAGGCAGTGACGGCAGTCCACATGTCGGACGCTCGCCCCGCAATATCAAATGCACATAATACAACAACACAGTACTAGCATTGCATCCAGGCTATCCCCCACGACCGATCCGCAATATCACAGTAAAAACACAGAACATCAACGTGAAAGTCACGTTCGCAAATCCGTCTAACCGGGCTATAGCAGTTAGACCAGATTTACCGATCGAGTGACATTCACGGTCGCAGATATAATGTAAATACTGTGAAAAAATGTGTTTAAAATTTTCCGATTGATCAAACAATTAACAAGTGGGCCCCAAAGAAAACTGTAGCACTCACAGAAAAAATTGGCCCAATTTTAACATTCCAGAAAGCACATTTTCAACTCAGGAACATTCTGCAAAGTTTTGGGGGCATGAACAGTTGTTACTGCGGCGGAAGCGCGGCCCAAGCTGGGGTTTGGCCGCGCTTTCGCGGTAGAACAGTGAGTTCATGGTACCAAATTTTTACAGTATGTTTCTAATTCCTTGCACATCAATCTGAGACAACCTGAAAAATTTTTGGACTCAAAAAAAAAAATTCGACAGAAACTGATGTGCTTGAAATACGCGTTTTCGGGATTTTGTTCGATCGGAAACATAAAACACATTAAACCAAGCTAGACGAAGTTAATGGCGAGGCTCTGATACCACTGTAAGTGCACGGCGGCACCCCGGCCGTCAATCCGACGGCGGAATGCGGAAGCGGTGATAAACTTTAATTTTTGCGGACTTAGCAAACCGGCACCCCCGCGCACTAAACATCCGGATCGTAACCATTAACAAGTCTAAGCTAACTAGAAGACGGGTTAGAGATATACCGAGTGATCCGAGTCCTCCGGTCTTCTCGTCGTCGTCCCGATCTCCTGCGGAAACTCCGGTGGTCGCCTCCTCGCCGGAAGGGCACCACGTAGCCGGATTCTTTTACGGGCTCCCACCTCTATACCGAGGCAACTCGGGCGCGAAGTTGGCTAGCCGACGCGCCCAAGATTTGCTGTAGAATAATGTAGAATTGTTGTCTCTTTGGGGTTAATGAGGTTGCCAATTTGGAGGGATTAGTACACTAGAATTTCATGGATGCTTGATGGAGAAATTGAGCATCCAAAAAAATGGGAATGAAATGGAGCAACCCTCAAAGAATTGAGCTCGGCCACTACTCCAGAAAAGCTCACTGGAAATGTACATCAAGTGAATTAATTAAAAACCATGCTCCAATTAAAACCCATGCTTCAATTAAAAACTTCACAGCACACCCACTAAGGGATGGGCCCACGAAAAATCAATAAGGGAAATTATTCCACACAAAATAAAACTTCTCCCCACATCAACAGTGGCCGGCCCCCTTCTCCAATTGTGGGTGAAAAGATGATAGATTTCTTTTACAAAGGAGAAAAAGAAAATCAAAAAGAATAATGGTCACATCAAACCTATACCCTCTCATATCTCATAAATGCACCATCATGGATAATGAAAACATTTGCAAGAAAACCCCTCCACAATGTGTTATCTGCAAACTTGCAAATAACCCCCTCCAACGGAAAAGTCCGGCCGGGAAAGAACAAAGGAAAACCGGCCGGAACGGAATGCAAACTGGCAACTCCAGAAAACTGGTCCCGTAATAAATTACAGGAAAACCCCGATACTGTGCATACACACCCGCATTTGTATTCCGTCCGGATACAAATGCAAAGAGACAAAACTACACTATCAAATACTAAGATCCGGATTAAGCCAAAGCCGGCTAGTAAAAACCGTCCGATCACGATCCGTGCAATACCGCACGTATCTGATCGAACCCTGCCATATCTCCATACGGCCTCTACAGCATTTCGCCCGAAAGCCTGAGTAACTGAAAGTGTGGTGGACTCTAAAGACTCGTCAATACTATGGCTGTGGATTTAACCACCAGCACGTCAGAGGTATAAGCCAATACGTGACGGGCCACCAGCTATTGACTAAAAGGGACGTCGATGAGCGAACTCATCCTGACACCCTACTGAGCCTGTCAGTGACAATATCCGTACAGTCCGGTCCGTTCGTCTATGAGCATCGCATGTCGGGCCTAGGGGGTGGGTAAAAGTCAGACCCCCAAAAGCGGTACAAGTCGTGTCGGAGTGTAGCCCAGAACACCCTGAGATACTACTGGAATACCTACCAGTAAATCTCCTGCCTTGGCCAAGGTCTTCGTGTAATGGCTCTCCTAGACACAGCGCGACCTCACCCCCAATACCGGGAGAGACGAAACCCCCGAAGATCCGCTCACTGCCTCCATGTGGCTCGGGACTGTACCCAACTAAAACCTGTTTGCACGACTCCTTTGAGCCGTGGTAGGGTAGTAATCAAACCACAGTGGGAACTCACACGAGACAAATGACGATCCCCAGGTCGATGAACTAACCTGTACACATGTCACCTGGGAACTGCTATCTGACGTCAGGTATAAGACCAACTAGCATGTTCCCGGCGAGTCCTGTCCGGTGTACTCATAACCCAATGAGCACCTGTATACATCTTAGGTGAACCAACTGACACCAGTGGCCTGTGAGACCGGCCACCGCCCCTCGTCGGGGTCTCGACTGTATACACTAGTCTACTCTGGAGTATCGATGCCCTGTCTCGAAACTCCCACGACTAGGGACCTTTTAAGGATGTGCTTATAGACTCCAGCTCTCACTTATATGATCGCCCTCATACTGCCGGCAGTCAAGCAAGAATCCTAGGGGCTCTATCAACGTGCAATAGCGACCTGTCAGGTCACCTAAAGCAGTACACGATGATAAAGGTAAACCAGATAGCAAACTATCATCTCGAGTAAGACTGTCGTACCGGGATAGGTCCTCCCTCAATCATTGCAATCACGTGCCTGTGATCCAATAATTGACTCTGAGGGCACTATCTCCAACAATAACTAGCTGATGCTACACACTCGGTTTGTCTTTTGACTGCTTTTAAGAGTTTTTGCTTTGCACAGTGATATATATGATATATCCCGCACCTCATTCGACGAGGAAAGGGCCGACGATCCCTTCACCAGGAGTGACCCCTTTAGCAAAACTAGAAAAGCATAAAAAACACTCCATTTCAAAATCATTTGATTCTACAACGATATCAAGTTCATTACGCAATAGGTTTTCAGAAAAACCTGTCGTAGCCCTCCGTCATTTCAGATAAGTGGTAGTTAGTATTCGTGCTATGTTTGTTGGCCTGCATCAAGGCGTAGTGTGCGGTAGCTAACTAGTATTTATCTGCTTATGCATATGATGCAGATTGGATTAGGGTAGTCGTGCGACTTTGTTGGCCTGCGTCAAGGGTCGTGCGGGTGGGTTTAATTCAATCAGGAAATGACGGGTTGAACTTGACTAGCGCACTATGGTTTGTTGGCCTGCGTCAAGGTCATCGGACGCTAGGGGCAAAATTATCGGGAATTTCAAGTGTTGAAATTTGCAATGAGATTGCATACCTTCTATGAGATAGTTGGATCCCGATACCCGCTGCGAGTAATTGTTACTCCTGGGAGAGTTTTACACATTACAATTAGCCGATCAAGTAGGTGTCTAGAAAGGTGTTAACGGGGTTACACCTCTGGGAAAACGAGGTTTACTGTAATTAGGTTCGTGCGATAGCACGGGGGACCTCCCTCAAAGTACCGACACTGGCCTGGCTGAAAGATTGGCGAACTTGTAGTGTGTAATTAATCCCGGCTAGTCTTTCCTTTTAGGGTTTGAAGGAAGATTTGATAAAAACAGTGGGAGCCATCCTGATTAGATAAAATAATAACCAATCTGATCTTGCAAGAGCATACGCTGAGTGTTTTCTTCTCTCTCTCTCCAGGTAGCGACCATATCACGCCTTAATCAAGAAAATAATACGGATATATTGACCGAACCCTCTTGTTATACTGAGCTGGGGAACGTTGGTCCCGCTCCAACTTATAATTGTTATAAGACAGAGCAGGAAATTGGGGATTACCAGAATTCCCTTGCCGCCCAAACGAAGAGAGTGCATGCTGATGCATCATCTTCGGGTGTGTTCATTACAAAGAACTGTTTCTCAGTATCCTCTACGTCCTGGGTATGTGATACCAGATCAGGATCCCAGATATGTAATCTGTTACATAGGGCTGCAGAAAGGTAGAGAACTGAGAACGGGTGATAAGTTTCATGAGGCAGAAAACGGGGCAAGTGTTGCAGCCAAATCTGTTGCTCACTGTCACCCTGTATTACCAATACATTGATTCTGAACGAATGTTATTAGATACCGAACCTGATATACAAAATCATATCAGTCTCTTTATTAGTAAAGAAAGGATATAATTTTGTATTGTCGGATAATGTTTTGAACATTTCCTATATCAAAAGTTGATCGGTTCAGGCACGTTATCTAAAAGCATTGATGTTCTAAATCAAACTACAGTTCATAGTATACGGAACATACACAAGAGGAAGAGTTCAGAAATGAACGAATCCTTCTTGAGGCATTGTAGACTAGGTCATATCAATGCGGCCCGACTAGCTGAAGTTATTTGTAGATGCATATTTAAATCAGTTTGAATTTACATCTTGTGAAACTTGCCAGTCATGTCACAAAGATATAATGACACCAGCTCTGTTTATTGGAAACAGAGAAAGAGTTAGTGAACTCTTGGGATGATACATGTTGATGTATAAAGGTCCCCTGTCTACACATGCCAAGACCGGTTCTTTGTATTTCATTACATTCTCTGATAATCTCTCAAGATTCAAACATATGTTCCTGTTGAAACACAAGTCCGAACCTTTTGAGATATTCACAGAATATAAGTTAGAAGTAGAGAACCAAAATAAGAGTAAAAGTATTATGTCCTTTTGATGAGATCAAGGAGGAGAATACTTGAGCACGAAATTCTTGGACTTTTCTAAAGGAGAATGAGATTCTCTCTCAGCATTACTCCTCCGTATACACCATAGCAAGATGGTATATCGGGGTGGAGCAATCACACCCTATATGATAAGGTGTGCTCTATGATGAGTACTACTGAGTTACCTATTTCCTTTTTGGGAGTTATGCACTTGAGAAGCTGCATGCCTATTGAATAGGGTTCAAATCAAATCAGTTGCCTACCACTTCATATTTGATATGATAAGGGAAGAGCCCATCTCTTAAGTTAGTTAAGATTTGGGGTTGTCCAGCCTATGTCTGAAAAGCAAAATCCGGACAAGCTCGAGGCAAGGTCAGTTATGTAGAACTGAAAATGTTTCAGCTATACAAACTGCAGCTGATGATTTGAAAGAACCAAAGGATTCAATAGTTACCAACGAACCTCAGCCTCTCCGCCGATCTAGTAAGGTTCCTCACCTGCCTGAGAGATACTTCGGTTACTCTATGACAGTGGGAGCGAGGATTGCATCATGAGATGATGACCCAACTAGTTTCGAACTGGCCATCAGGAGTGGGACTCTGTAAGAATGGCTGGATGCTTAGCGATTTGATATGGAATCCATGTACACCAACAAAGTATGGACTTTGGTTGCTATATCTGAAGGGTTAAATCCCCATCAGGAGCAAGTATATCTTGAGAAGATTACTTGGTGTAGATGGAAAAGTTGAGACTTTCAAAGCTAGACTTGTTAAAGCTTTTCGTCATCGACCAGGCGTGGATAATGATGAAACCTTTTCAAGTGGCTATGCTTAAGTCCATCCAGATCCTACTTGCCATGGCTACATACCATGACTACGATATCTGGCGGTTGGGTGCCATGACTGCTTTTCTAAAATGATGTTTTAGAAGAGAACGTCTATAAGTACACAGCCAGAGGGCTTCGTAGACAGTGAGAGCAGCGGAAACGTGTACAAGATGCTTTATAGGATAAAGCAGGTATCGCGGAGTTGGAACATCTATTTTGATGTGTTAGTCAAAGAGTTTGACATCATCAAAATGGTAGATGAACCTTGTATAAACAAAAAGGTAGTAGGGAGTATAGTAACGATCCTCGTAGAGTACGTGGATGACATACTCTAGATAGGGAAGGAGTTTCCTATGCTACGCTCGGTCAATCTCCGCTTATCACAATGATTCTCCATATAGGATCAAAGTGATGCCTCCTAAATCCTGGGTTTTGGATCTGTGAGATAGATCTAATTGGATGTTAGGATTCTCACTAGTTGTAGTGAGATGGTATCAATTGGTCCTGAGGAGAATCACTGAAAGTGTTCCAAGGTGATAAGGACGACTGAATGTCAGTCACAGGCCTTGCCTTTACCCTCAGTGGAGGGACGGTATGTTGGAAGAGTTCCAAAATAGATACCATGACATACTAGACGATTAAGGCTGAATACATCGCTACTTAAGATGCTACCAAAGAGGCTGTCTGGCTGTATATTAGTTCATGAGATGTACTTAGTTCCTCCCATTGTGTGACAATGGGGTTGTGGCTTATGCCAAGGAACGTCCGTCCCATCAGTGATCCAGACATATTCTAAGGAAGTACCACCTGATCATGGAGATGGTTGATCTCCAAGGAGATCAAGGTTAGGAGAGTAGACTAAGAGGATAAACATGGCGGATCCACTCACAAAGGCCTTTTCCCAGAGAGAGACTTTTATGGGATGGTTGAGTATGAGATACTACAAACGCTGCTATCAGATGGCCCTAGTGCAAGTGGGAGATTGTTAGTTATATGTATGCCCTAGAGGCCATTACTGTACATAGGATGTATAGTGTAGTGGATGCTGGGACATATATAGGGAGGACTTTCTTGCTCGACATGATAGTATGCTATCTGGTTACCCTTTACCTTAACGTGTACACTGATTGTCTCTCTGTTACATGTTGGTAAAGCCCTTAGGATGTGTACTTGATTACCTGGACTATGATGCGAATCATACTAGTGGGGACATGGTAGTCCATAAGTATATCCTTCAAGGTCTCTAGTCGTGGGTATATCGAGAAGGGGCATCGATATACCAGAGTAGACTAGCGTATACTTTCTCGACCCATACATATGGGCGATGGATGATCCCATATCCATTGGTGTTTGACATCAGAGATGATATACGGGTGCTCAGTGAAGACTGGGTACACTGGACGGACTCGCCGAGAACTCCCAGATGGTATTATACCTTACGTCAGATGGCAGTTCTCTGGTGACACTGGTATAGAATAGTCTGTTGACCCGAGATCGTCATAGAGTCTTGTGTGGTTCCCACTGTGCTTTGATTTCCACCTTACCACGTCCAAGAGGGCATGCAAAACGGTGGTTTTTGGGTATAGTCCCGAATCACATGGAGGCAATGAGCGATAGGAGGGGATTCGTCTCTCCCGGTATAGGGAGTTGATGTTGCGCTGTGTTCGATTGGCTTTAACCGGAAATCCCTGGCCAGGGTTGCTGAGATTTACTGGTAAGTGTTACCAGTAGTTTCTCGAACTGTTATAGGCCTCATATCGACACGACTTATCAAGCTATTGGGGTCTGACGTTTACCACCCCTAGGCGAGATATGCGACATATCGGACGATCAGACCGGACTGTACGGTAAGTATTACTGGTTGGATTCACAGGAGTGTGAGCGGGCTTGCTCGTCGATCTTCTGATCGCTCAATACCCGGGTGGCCGTTACGTTTAGCAGACCGCTTGCGGCTTGTGGGTGTTTGATATGATCATCACCCGCTGCCGGCGTATTGACGAGTCTTTAGAGTCCTACACAGAGGTTTCCTGGCTCAAGCGAAACGAAATAGGAGCGCATATAAGATATGTGCGGGACTGAGAATAATGCGTGTATGTGATACCGTATTTCATTCTCGCGATGAATGTGTCGAATGGTTGTATGCGATATAACCTAGTTATCGAATCAAGGATTGATTCGATAAAACGATACATTGTATACTAGTCGATTGTGTGCGACATGACCGGATCATTGAATCAAGTGTTGATTTAATGATTTAATGCATAATTATATATTTGATATATTACTTTGCATTAACTAGTATTGGTTCACTTTAAATGTATTTTCTCACTTGAAGTTCACAAGTTGTATATGTGATATACTTTTGTGCACTTGATTGTATCATGTTTGATGATACATGCTTACTTGAGTTTGTGTAAAGATTAAACCATGGTTATTTAAATGGTTAGGGTTTTGTTTTTCATATCTATTTATTGATTTATTTATTTATTTCTTTTTGGCAAAAGAAAAGAAAAATGGTGGCTTTCTTTGGATGCATGTTGAAGCTTCATGAAGCTTTGACTAAGTCACCATTTTTGTCTTCATTCTTAACCCTAACCATTGACCTAACCCTAGTTTATTCTCTACACTTGACCATGGTTGGATTATGATAAGTATTCATTTTATTTTCTTTTTGAAAAAAAACTTATCATAACATTTTTCATCTTCTTCTTCTTCTTCTTCTTCAAGAAGAAGCTTGCCTCCATCAATGGCAACTTGAGAATATGAGTGAGAAATCCAATTCTAAAGTGAACCCACCTCCTATTTCTTCATCCTCTACCTCTTGCCAAGTAGTATAGGGTGTTTCCTTCACAAGTTTTCATGACTTGGTGAAGTGGGAGCTTGATCTTGTGATTCCTCGACGTAGATCATCTTCGGCATCGTAGTCGATGACCTAGCCCGCCCATTTTTCCGATGAAGCCGACGCTAGAGCCCGGGATTCGATTTGGACAGCGAGGAGACTTCATTGCGGAGCTATGGAGGTGGAGGACCGGATCTACAAAGGTTGTATTTCCGTTCTTTTAGTTAAGTTGTTAACTAGTTGCTTTTTTCGCCTAAAATTCTAGTTAACGATCCGTATTAGGGTTTCTCGGCACTTGTAAAATGTTAAATTGGCATAGTTGATGCCTTGTGAGACCTCATTAGAGTGCCTAGGAACCCTGCAAATACAACCTTTGTAGACAGGTCCTTCACTTTAATAGCTCCGTGTAGTAGTCCCTCCGCTCTAAGTAGTGATCTTCCGGACTTTAGCATGGCTTCATAAGGTGAAAGGAACGAGCTTGCGAGAAGTTTTTGAGGCTGAAGATGATCTACGTCAAGTAGATACTAACCCAAGCTACTAATTCACTAATGAGAGATTGGTGAAGCTAGCACCCTATACTAAAGTGTTAATCTATTATTTCTCACTTGCACAAAAGCTAGAGAGCTCTTGAGCATGAAGAAGAAGATGAAGAGAGATAATGTTATGAGAGTGAATGGCAACCATGAGTGAGAAAATATCTAATATTACTCATGTAGAGACTTAACCATGAGTTTAGATAATGTTTGGGTTAACGAATATCTATTGTAAGACAAAACTAGTGGACTAAGTCAATGGATCTCAATGCTTCATGAAGTTTCGTGCCATGTGACAAATTTCCAACGAATAATTGAATTACAATAAATAAATAAACCCTACATTATCTTTATCATGGTGTAAGTCTCATACACCCATATTGCATGTATGATCAACCATGACACATAAATAAAACACAATTAATATATATCACATATATATTAAGTGTGCACACGTAAGAAAAATAAATGCTTAAGTGAGCTAATATTAGTTAATGTAAACTAGTATATCAAATATACAATTATACACTAAATTATCAAACCAACACTTGATTTAATAATCCGGCTATATCCCATATAACCGACTAATATTATATGTATCAACTTATCGAATCAACACTTGATTCGATAATCCTACTATATCACATATAACCGACCGATAAAAATAACGCGATAATAGAATACGGTATCACATACTCGTATCAATCCCGGTCCCATACATATCACATATGTGCTCCTACTTCATTTTGCCTGAGCCAGTAAAACCTCTGTGTAGGACTCTAAAGACTCGTCAATACGCCGGCAGTAGGTGATGCTCATATCAAGCACCCACAAGCCGTCAGCGGTACTATCTGGATGTAACGGCTACCCGGGTATTGAGCGATCAGAAAATCAATAAGCAAGCCTGCTCTAGCTCCTGTAAAGCCCGTCAGTAACACTATCGTACAGTCCGGTCTCTTCGTCTAAGATGTAGCATATCAAGTCTAAGGGTGGTAAACGCCAGACCCCAATAACTCGATAAGTCATGCAGATACGAGGCTCATAACGGGTCGAGAAACTACTGATAACACTTACCAGTAAATCTCTAAATCAGCCCTGACCAGGGACTTCCTGTTATAGCCAATCGAGCACAGCACGACATCTACCCCCAATACCGGGAGAGACGAAATCCTCTCCTATCGTTTATTGCCTCCATGTGACTCGGGACTGTACCCAAAAAGTACCGTTTTGCACGTCCTCTTGAACGTGGTAAGGTGGAAATCAAAGCACAGTGGGAATCACACAAGACTCTATGACGATCTCGGGTCTGCAGACTAATCTGTACCAGTGTCATCAAAGAACTGCTATCTGACGTCTGGTATAATACCATCTAGGAGTTCTCGGCGAGTCTGTCTAGTGTACCCAGTCTCCATTGAGCACCTGTATACCATCTCTGATGTCAAACAACAATGGATATGGGATCGTCCATCTCCCATCTCATGGGTCCAGAAGCGTATACGCTAGTCTACACTGGTATATCGATGCCCTGTCTCGATATACCCACGACTAGGAACATTAAAGGATGAACTTATGGACTACCATGGCCCCCACTAGTATGATCTGCATCATAATCCTGGTAGTCAAGTACACATCCTAAGGGCTTTACCAACATGTAACCATAAGACAGTATTAAGAGACAAGTATACATGTTAAGATAAAGAGCAACCAGATAGCATACTATCATGTCGAGCAAGAAAGTCCTCTCTATATATGTCCAAGCATCCACTATAATATACATCATATGTATAATAATGGCCTCTAGGGTACACATACAACTAACACAAGTGTGGTAAGGTAGAGATCATTAACTGTTAATTAGGTCTTTATAATGTTTTGTTGCCTAGGAGTTGCTGTTTAGAACACTAAAGTTATAGTTTTTGTGCAATATCGTATTTTTAGCGATATATTGGAGTCTCTATGATCTGCTATCACCACGATAGGTTACTGTAAAATCTAGCAATGTGGTAGTGTTATGTTAGAAGCCCTAAGTGTTCACCTGAAACCCGGACCCAACCCAACCTAGTAAAACCGACGAGATGAGGCGAAATTCCGGCGTCGCCGGATTTGTAAGGGCCTGGGAAGTTGGGGTTTTGAGTGTAGTTGTCTGTATGTTATACTGGGTGTTTGGTACTGCTTGATTTTTATGTATTAACTGTAGGCAAAATCTGGGAGTACTTTGCTAGTTTTTAGTGTTTCGACAACGCGCGTTACGGTATCCGACTCTGTTCGCATTCTTGGTGTAACTTGTTGCACTTAGGTTTGATTTAGAATGTCGCTACACAAGTTAGCTACTAAGCGAACACTTGAGAGTTTATTGGAGTCGGTGCATCGATCTAAACGTAGTTTGTATGTATTATTGAACGGTTTCTAATTTGCACTTGTTTTGTTTTGTGTTATATTAGGATCGATTGCAGGGACTTCAGAGGCTACAAAGAAGGGAAAACAGGTAGTTGGATTTACCTAGCTCGAGATCATCGGTGAGTAGATTTAACATCTACGGGGAAATCGCCCGTATGACGTTAAGCGTCGAGGGCTACATATGATTTTATATCCATATGTTATATGCATATGAGTTGATTGTGCATGAGCATCATTGCATACCATTACTTGTTTTACCTTGACTTAGTAACTATTGGACACTGCACCATTACTGACGGTTTATGTTGTACGAGCACTAAATTGTATGCTACACACTCACCGTTGGTAATTGCCATGACACACACAACATATACATATATGTGGTACTGCATTAGTTATTGACATTGAGGCAGTGTTCTTGTACCACCTTACTAAGGGAATATGTATTATTCCGCCTTCACTATTATCATCAGTTAGATGTTGATTCTTGTTCTATTGCGCATATGAAATGCAGCACGCATACATACCTACATTCATACACACATACCATGCTATAGCTATATATACACCTTTATATGATTTTGCATTTGATTTTGGAGAGCGTGGGAACCACATGATATTATTAAAAACTTGATTCATTTAAAAGAGCGGTTTTTCCCTTGAAATGCTCATATTACTGTTCTATGCTACTACATACATCACATTTCATGGATTTACGCATTGAGATACGGATTTCATGTGATTTATGGATTTGAGAACCGGGGTGATATTTCAAGAAAGTATGCATTGTTTTGAAAACCCGGTTTCTCTTGATATGATATTTCGATGCGTCCACCATGAGTTTTCTCGGTTCTGAGATTGGTTTTAGAAACCCGATTCAAGGAAATGGATGATCCGTTTGCGGGTTCATGGTGGACCCGGTATGGTACCCAGGGCAAAAAAGGTACGTTGAGCATGTTGGATATAGTGTCCTCAAAGTCAATTATTGGATCGCAGGCACTTGATTGCAATGATTGAGGGAGGACCTATGCCGGTAGGACAGTCTTACTCAAGATGATAGTATGCTATCTAGTTTACCTTTATCATCGTGTACATGCTTTAGGTGACCTTACAGATCACTATTACACGTTGGTTGAGCCCATAGGATTCTTGCTTGACTGCCAGCAGTATGATAGCGATCATATACGTGGGAGCTGGGGTCTATAAGCACATCCTTAAAATGTCCCTAGTCATGAGAGTTTCGAAACTGGGCATCAATACTCCAGAGTAGACTAGTGTATACGGATCGAGACACCGACGAGGGGTGGTGGCTGGTCTAACAAGCCATTGGTGTTAGTTGGTTCACCTAAGATGTTTACAGGTGCTCATTGGGTTATGTGTACGCCGAACGGACTCGCTGGGAACATACTAGTTGGTTTTATACCTAGCATCGGATAGCAGTTCCCTGGTGACATGTGTACAGGTTAGTCTATCGACTTGAGATCGTCATTTGTCTCGTGTGAGTTCCTACTGTACTTTGATTACTACCTTACCATGGCTCAAAAGAGTCGTGCAAGCAGGTTTAGTTAGGTACAGTCCAGAGCCACATGGAGGCAGTGAGTGGATCGACAGGGGTTTCGTCTCTCCCAGTATTGGGGGAAAGATCGCGCTGTGTCCAGGAGAGCCATTACACAAAGCCCTCGGCCGAGGCAGGAGATTTACTGGTAGGTATTCCAGTAGTATCTTAGGGTGTTCTGGGATACACTCCGACACGACTTATACCGCTTTTGGGGTCTGACGTTACCAGCCCCTAGGCCCGACATGCGATACTCATAGACGAACGGACCAGACTGTACGGATATTATCACTGATTGGCTCAGTAGGGTTCCAAGATGAGTTCGCTCATCGGCATCCTTTTAAGTCAATACATGGATAGCCGTTACGTACAGCTAGTACCACTGATGTGCTTATGATTAAACCCACTGCCGGCGTATTGATGAGTCTTTAGAGTCCACCACAGAAAGTTTTCTATGTTCGGGCGAAACGTTGTAGAGGCCGTATGGTATTATGGCAGGGTTCGATCATATATGTGCACTTATGCACGGATCATGATCGGACGGATCATACTAGTGGGATTTGGTTTAAGCCGGATCATGGTATTAGATTTGTTGGATTACTTTAGTCTCATCGCATTTCCATTCAGTCGGAATGCGGATGCCGGTATGTATATACAGGTGAGGGGTATCCTTGTGATCCGTCACGAGTTTACTTTAGATGTTGCCATATCTTTTTGTTGGACTAAACATTTGGATTAATGTTTGGATGGTGGAAATTACGAGTGGAAGTAATGATTTAGTGCAATAAATGAGACATGTGCTTCATTGGTGACTCATGGTCTTATTTCTTGTGCTATGTCACATTATTGATTGATTATTATGTTGAAATGAGAGGTGGAGAGAGAGTGGACAGCCACTAACCCTTGGGTTAACTCTTGAGATTATTCTCTTGGCGCACACAACTCATTCCAACACAATAGAAAAGAAAAAGCATCATCTTCTTCTTCTTCCTCTAGCTCACAAGTTCCATCATGGCTTCATTTTCAACCTCCATCCATACACTCTCATGTGTTGAGAATCAATGGATGCTTGAGACGAAGTTATCTCACACATTCTATACATCACCTTGGAAATGTCGGCTAGCAAACTTCATGTTCGAGTTACTTCGGTTTGAAGCGAGAGCCCGTAAAAAGACTCCTTGACGTGGTGCCCTTCCAACGAGGAGACCGGAGATCGGAGATGCCGCGAGGAGCTAGAGATGGTGGCCAAAGACCGAAAGACACGGATCGATCGGTATAGCCATTCTAACTTCTTGTAGTTTGCTAGTTTTGTGTTAATGGTTCGATCCAGGTGAAAGACTACGATAGAGCCAGTTTAGTAAAATGTTTTTGTTTCCTCGTTTAGCCTCGGAATGACGGCCGGGGTGATACCGTAGACTTACATGGTATCAGAGGCACGCCATTAACCTTTACTAGCTTGTTCTAACATGTTTAAAATATCGATCGATCAAAATTTCCGAAACCGCATTTCCATTTTCTGAGTTTCTGTCGAAATTGTTTTTGGTCGAAAAATTATTTTAGGTGTTTCAGAAAATCATGCAGGCTTTTCTAAGACCCCTATAGAAATTTGAACGCACGATCCAATCATTACACCGTGGAACCGCGGCATAACTGGCATGTTTGCCGTGGATCCGTGGCGGGAATGTGTGCTCAGAGCTTCATTTTTCATCTGGTGGTCTTTCTCTTGGAATTGTGGTTTCTGGAAAATTTAGTTTTGGCCCATATTATTTTGAATGCTGGAATTGTACTTGGGGCCCACTTTGGGAAATTTTGTCGATCGAAATTTTAAATAAGTTAGTTCGTAATATTTACATTACTATCTATGACCGTGAATGTCATTGGAGCGGTAAATCTTGTCTAATTGGTATAGCTCTTTTAGACGGATTTGCGAATGTGACATTCAAGTTGATGTTCTATGTTGTGCTGTGATGTTGCGGATTTGTCGTGGTGGATAGCTTGGTGCAATGTGTTCATATCAGAATTTTGCATTATTATATCGTCCATTCTTAATCACATTACACATAAATAGGTGCTTTTGATCCATGTCTGCTAAATAGTTGCAGGTTACAGGTTTTTAGAACAATACAGTGAAATTCATGAAAAGACAATACAAATGTGAGACTATGATCAACAATAGATGAATCTGTATGATGCCGCCCACTATTTCAAGGAACAGCTAAAAATCATTAGACAGTTCAATGCACAAAGTTCAAGGGCAGCACAAGATTCAAGACTTCAACGCGAAGCTCACGGTAAAAAGTCTACTGTTGAATATCTGGAAGAGAATTGAAGAGATTCTGAGAAACCAAGTGAAGAAAACAGAAGATAAAAGTAACTTGAAGGAACCCTAAAGAATTGGGCCCATGAGCCTACCAAATGGAGGCGGATCCGCGGCCAAACAGGCTATTCTGCCGCGGTTCCATGGCCGTGCAATGCACGTGTCGGTGTGGTATCGGTGCTTTGACTCAGTCTTTGGGGTTGCTTTGTAATTTCATGTATGGAGCAGAATGTAAACCTAGGGTTTTTCCTATCTATAAATAGGAGGGCTCAAAGCCAAATAAAGGGTGCCTCTTTTGAGATGCCTCTCTTTAGTTCTTAATCTCTTTTCAATTTCTCGATTTAATTCTTATTTTGTAATGAATCGTTGAGAGGTCATCAATAAAGGTATTTTTTATCTGGCATTCTTTATCTGAATTTAATTCTTGCAATTTTTTATCTGACTTTTATTATCTGCAATTTAAATAGTCTTTTAAAATAAATTTATAAAAATGAATTGTATTGCTAATACCATAATGAGTGAGTAATTCCTCACTTGTTAGGGTTAGGATAGGAAATGCTTGAGAGATGGAAATCCCCCTCATTTCTTTCATTGCTCGTATAAATGAATTAATTAGGACACTATTTAAATTAACCACACACCGCTCACTACGGCTCCCTATCCTATGAGATAGCGGTGATTCCCTACTTAGACCAGTTGTGATTGATTTACATAGAGTGTTAGTTATATGTATGCTCTAGAAGCCATTACTGTACATGAGACGTGTATTGTAGTGGATGCTGGGACATATATAGGTAGGACTTTCTTGCTCGACATGATAGTACGCTATCTGGTTGCTCTTTATCTTAACATGTACACTTATTGTCTCTCTGTTACATGTTGATAAAGCCCTTAGGATGTGTACTCGACTTCCAGTACTATGATGTAGATCAAACTAGTGGGGCCTGGGCAGTCCATGAGTACATCATTCAATGTTCCTATTCGTGGGAATATCGAGACGGGGCATCGATATTCCACAGTAGACTAGCGTATATCTTCTCGACCCATGTGATGGGCGATGGATGATCCCATATCCATTGGTGTTTGACATCAGAGATGGTATGCGGGTGCTCAGTGGAGACTGGGTATATTGAACGGACTCGCCGAGAACTCCCAGATGGTATTATACCTCACGTCAGATGGCAGTTCTCTGGTGACACTGGTACAGCTTAGTATATTGACCCGAGATCGTCATAGAGTCTTGTGTGTATCCCACTGTGCTTTGATTTCCACCCTACCATGACTCTACTGAGTCGTGCAAACAGGTGATTTTTGGGAACAGTCTCGATTCACATAGAGGCAATGAGCGATAGGAAGGGATTCGTCTCTCCCGGTATTGGGGGTTGATGTTGCGCTATGCTCGACTGGCCATAACTAGAAATCCCTGGCCAGGGTTGTTAGTGTATATGCCCTAGAGGCCATTACTGTATCATACTGGTTTGTATATTACTTAATGGAAGCTTGAGATATTCGCCTTGTATATACAATCTTGCTCAAAATAGTAGTATGCTACTTGGTTTGTTTCTACTTCAATGTGTACATGTGTTTATTTTAGTATATCGCCTATACACATTAGTGGAGCCCTTAGGATCTTTGCTTGATTACCAGCGTTGTGGTGGCAGTCACACTAGTGGGGCTGGGTAATCTATAAGCACATCCTTATGCAGGTCCCTGGTCGCAGGACTATCGAGACAGGGCATCGATACTCCGGAGTAGACTAGCGCATGCGCTTCTCATCCCAGTGTGGGAGACGGTCTGTCCCACAGCCGTCGGTACATCGTACTTGAGATAGTATGCGGGTGCTCGTTGGGTTAGGAGTACACTGGACAGGACTCGTCGGGAACTGACTAGTTGGTATTATGCCTATCGTCAGTTATCAGTTCCCAGGTGACATGAGTACAGCTTAGTCCGCTGACTTGACACTATCACTTCGCCTCGAGTGTGTTCCCACTGTACTTTGATTACTACCCTACCACGGCTCAAATGAGTCATGCAAACAGGTGGTAGTTGGGTGCAGTCCCGAAGCACTTGGAGGCAGTGACGGTTAGACAGGATTCGTCTCTCCCGGTATTGGGGGTTGACATCGCGCTGTGTCTAGGGGAGCCATTACACGAGTAGTCCCTGGCCAGGGCAATCGAGATATACTGGTAGGCTTCCAGTGTTAACTCAGGGTGTTTTGGGCTTCACTCCCACACGACTTGTACCGCTATTAGGGGACTGACGTAGACCGCCCCCCTAGGCCCGCTATGCGATGTATCAGACGAACAGACCGGACTGTACGGAGATTGTCACATTCAGGCTCAGTAGGAGTTCAGATGGGTTTCACCTCGTCAGTCTTCTTGTCGGCATCTACCTGGGGACCGTTACGCACAGCTAGTGCCGCTTGCGGTCTGTGGTTAAACCCACTGCCAGCGTAGTGTCGAGTCTTTAGAGTCCTACACAGAAATCTATTCTCCTTTAGGCAAAAGAGTAGAGGTCGCATGGTTTTCAGACAGGTCGCATGGTTTTGCGCCAGGGTTCGGTCACATCCGTGCACTTGTGCACGTACAGTGTCCGGACAGTTTACACTAGCGGGCTTTGGTTTAAGCCAGATCCTAGTGTACCTTTTGGGATTGGTTTTATCCAGTATGCATCCGTGTTCCTCGGAACGCGGATGCGGGTGTCTATGCACAGTTGACGGAGAGACAGAGGCAGAGGATTCTCATTAGGGTTGTTGACCGTTGACCGTTGACCGTTGACCTTTTGCTCGACCCTAATGAGAATATGATATATGATTAACAATAATATTAATTAAGTATTGTGGTGACATGGTTGTTGAGGGGTTGACTTTGTTGACTTGTTGACTTTGTTGACCGGTTGACTAGGTTGGACTAGTTGACCATCATGATGACAATGGCTATCATTTCATGGCAAAGACTTTTTTACTTGCTTGTTTCTCTTGTGAGAAATGAGTGCATGAAATGATATGGCTATTGTAGCTTAAACCATTTACACAATACTTGATTACTATTTTGTGATGATGTTTTTGGATTATGAGAGCCAAGAGAGAAAAGTCTTCTATCATTCTATCATTCTCATTCTCTCTCTTATTCTTGAGCTCTCATCTCCTTCCTCTTGCTCTCCCTCTCTTTTGTCTATGGTTCACTTGTCTCATGTGTTGAGAAACAAGAACCATAGAGTAAAATCCCAACACACTCTTCTCTACTCATTCTAGTTCATAAGGTTTAGCAAACCAAGTAAACTAGTTTCTTCAAAGACCGAAGAAGAAGCCAAAGGTAGAAGCTTTCAGGTGGATCTATCTTCGGCGCAAGGAGACGACGGAGTGAAGCCGATCCGGACAACCATCGAGGCTTGAAGACGAAGGAGTTCAAGAAAGAAAGGTATAACCCCCTAACCGAGTAGTTATCAACTCCTAGTTAGGTTGTTAGTTAGATGTTTAACAAAGATCCGGTTTTTAGTCCATGTTACCACCTCTAGAAAATTGTTTTTCGTCAAATTCCGCATGCCCGAAAGTACCGGGAAAGATAGCATAGATTTATAGTGGTATCAGAGCCTAGTTAAACTATATCTAACATGTTAGCAAAGTAACTAGAAGATCGATTAAAGAAAAAGTCACGAAACGAACCCGAGTTGTCTAGTTTCTGCCGATTTTTATTCTGTTCAAAAGTTGATAATTTTCATCTTAAAAATCGGCTCAGGCTTTTGTTTGAATAACCACCAAATTTGGTCCCACGAACCGTTCAAAGAGCCGCGGAAACGCGGTGGGAGCACGCTCCCGCCGCGGTTCCGCGGCCGAGTTGACTCGGCCGAGGTCCAAATTTGGTGCAGAGTATTTCTGGGGTTGTTTTGGGATTTTTGGAATATGTATTTTCTGCCCAGATTTTCCAGAACAAAAATTTTGTATTTGGGGCCTATAAATCCGTATTTTTGATCGAACTTCTAAAAGACTTAAGCTGACGGGTTTTTCTGTGATGTGATATTTGTATTGAACGTCTATTAATCGCTATATGTCGATTAGTGGGGGTTATACAAATCTGTGATCTGTAATGTTATTGGAATGTGTATATGAATTCATTGGATTGTCGCGGGTGAATAGCCGGGGTTGTGAGACGAGAGTTTTCTTTTCTTTCAATTCATGTATATTTGTAAATTGATGTAATAATTATTTGTATGGGTGCACAACCGGGTCGGCGTTGAAGCCGTCATTGTATAATTTCTTTTTACTGTTTTTGCTTCTAGGATAGACCCATGGAGGGGGTGCACAAACTACCGGGTATGCCGAAGTGCCGAGTGGCCTACTCACGGAGTTGAGGGAGGTTGCTTCGCTTCGAGTACTTGGCGGGTAGTTTGCCGCACCCGTAGGGGTCTTGGGTGGGGTATTGGCTATGCACCGCGACCGTGTAATCTGCTTTTCGTTACAGGCTCGTACGAATTGCGGATTCCTAGTATATCCAATGTATTCATCTGTGATCTGAAATGGCTATCATTGCAATATATCTATATATGATATTATTTAGGCGTTGCTTATGTTTTACAGCCGCGCTAGCCCAGCCCCCGCTCTGTCGTTAGTTAAGTAACCTAACGGGTAATGACGGGGCCCCGTGGCGAATGCGAATGGCATAAGCGTACGTCATATTTTGGTTGTTTTCTGCAATGGTAGGATTAAATGATGGGACGCATTAAAAGAACTAATGCAAGAATATCACGCATTAAAAGAACTAATGCAAGAAAATAAACCAAGGTAAAATCGTTGGAACACTTTCGGAAAACCACTCGGTTCTTTTCAAAACTAACTTTTAAATGCAGACTTTGAGCCACTCCTTTTAAAAGCTATCTCGTTCCATCGATTATATCAAGTTCACTACATTCACGGTTTCGCCAAAACCATTCTTAGCCCTCCGTCGTTTCACATGAATAGTCAATAGTATTCAAGCTATGTATGTTGGCCAAAGTCAAGGCATAGTGATTGGTAGCTATTGGGTATTCATGTGTAGCATAGATAGATGCGTTGGTTTGGGACAGTCGTACTGCCATTTTGGCCAAAGTCAAGGGTAGGTACGGATGGATCCAAATTAACCTCGAGAATGACGGGTAGAACTTGACATGTGACTTATGATATTTTGGCCAAAGTCAAGGTCATAAGAGCATGGGGCAAAAATCCACATCGGGAGTTTGAAAAGAACTGAAACTTGCTAGTGTTGCATACCATTTGGAGTGTGATGATTCTGGTAGGATTCCTTCAGTTTTGTCACGCGGTGATATTTGGATCCCGATCCTACTATGAATATATGCTACTCCTCGGGAAATTTCTCACTTAACGATCAATGCTATAAACCAAGTAGGTGTCTAGAAAGGTGTTAGCGGGGCTACGCTCCCAGGGAAAAGAGGTTATTTAATTAAGGAACTTCGTGAAAGCGTTGGAAAACCTCCCTCGAAGTACCGACACTAGCCTGGCCGAATAGTTAAGTAAGTATTGTACGGTGAGATTGATCCTGACTAATTCTTCCTTTTTGGTTTGAGGAGGGATTCGAGAAACAGTGGGAGCCATCCTGTTTAGAAAAACTAAAAACCATTCTAAACTTGCAAGAGCATCATGCTGAGTGTTTCTTCTCTCTCCTAATTGCAGCGACCAATCGACATGACTGGACTTAAGTTACTCCTAGATAAAAACATACTGACAGGGCCAAACTATAAAGATTGGCTCAGGAATGTCAAGATGGCAATCACTTACGACAAGCTGGTGTATCTTCTTACCACCAAAGCTCCCCCTGTCCCAGGTCCCAAAACCAGCGTCGCGGATAAGGAAATCCGTAAGACCTGGGAACTAGACTGCGCGAAGGCCAAGTGCCTCGTGCTTGGCTCTATGGACAATGAACATCAGAGGAGGCACGAGAATATGGACTTGGAATCCATATTTCTTCATACAAAAGAACTGTATGGAGAGCAATCTCGTATCGCAAGATACGAAGTGTCGAAGAAGTTATTTTCGGCAAGGTTGGCCGTCGGATCATCGGTAGCGGAACACGTGCTTAAGATGATTGGCTACATAGAAGAGCTCGCGGACCTTGGGACCACGTTGGAGAATGAGCTCTATACGGACTTGATTCTCCAGTCCCTTCCTTCCACTTACACCCAGTTTATCCTGAACTTCAACTTACAAGAAAAAGAAGTTGAACTTTCAGAACTCCTCAACATGCTGAAGAGCGCAGAGGGCACCCTACAGAAAGGTAGGGAAACATCCACTTTGTTTGTAGGAGGATCTTCCTCTTCTAGGTCCAAGGCGAAAGCCAAGGGAAAGAAGAAGAAAGCCCCCGCCAAACCAAGGGGCGGTGTTAGTAAAATGGATACGAAGGGAAAGACAAAAGCAACAAAGAAAGTGGGGAAGCTTGTGGATAAGGAAGAATGCTTCTATTGTCATAAGAAGGGACACTGGAAAAATGATTGCAGGGCTTGGAAGGCCAGAACACAGGATCTGAAGCAGGTTACGGCTTCAGCTTCAGGTGTGTATGTTATTGAAAACTGTCTTTCAATAAACTCTACTTCCTGGGTATTGGATACCGGATCAGGATCTCATATCTGTAATTCTTTGCAGGCGTTGAGAAACCGTAGGGTTTTGAAGGCAGGTGACATGACCCTCAAAGTTGCAAACAGAGCTAGCATGGATGCTAAGGCCGTGGGGGACTATCACCTGGGAATGTCAGATGGACATGTTTTGGTTTTGCGTAATTGCTTTTTTGTACCCAACGCAACTTGTAATATCATTTCTGTATCTTTGGTTTCTAAAGAAGGTTATGAATTTGCGTTTGTAAGTAATGTTGTAAACATTCACCTTAATCAAGTTCTGATTGGGTCAGGTACATTGTGCAATGGTATATACGTATTAAACCAACCACAGATTTTCAATGTCCAGAATACACACAAAAGAAAGTCTCCGGAAATTAATCAGACTTTCTTGTGGCATTGTAGACTAGGTCACATCAATGAGAGAAGGTTGACGAAGTTACATACAGAAGGATATCTGAATGCGTTCGAATATCAATCGTATGCCACTTGTCAATCCTGTCTCAAAGGAAAGATGACAAAGACTCCGTTCACTGGACACGGAGTAAGGGCGAGCGAGCTCTTGGGACTCGTACACAGCGACGTGTGCGGTCCAATGTCTACACATGCGTGAAGCGGTTATTCTTACTTCATTACTTTTACGGATGACTTTTCAAGGTACGGTTATGTCTTCTTAATGAAACATAAGTCCGAAGCCTTTAGAAAATTCCAGGAATATAAGAATGAAGTAGAAAAACAAACCGGCAAAAGTATCAAGATTCTAAGATCGGATCGAGGTGGTGAATACTTAAGTGCCGAGTTCCTGGACTGTTTAAAGGAGAACGGAATTCTCTCTCAGCTTACTCCTCCGTACACTCCGCAACATAACGGTGTATCGGAGAGACGGAACCGAACCCTATTGGATATGGTACGGTCCATGATGAGTAACGTTGAGTTACCGCGATCATTCTGGGGGTATGCGCTAGAATCAGCTGCATACCTTTTGAACCGAGTTCCCACTAAGACTGTGCCTACTACACCATATGAAATGTGGTGTGGGAAGAGACCCTATCTTAATCACATTAAGACATGAGGAAGTCCAGCTTTTGTCAAAAAGCTGCATACGGACAAGCTCGAGGCACGCTCAGTACAGTGCAAGTTTGTGGGATATCCAAAGAACTCCAAGGGATATTTCTTCTACTGCGAAGAGGAACAAAAGGTTTTTGTTTCTTGTCATGCCCATTTTCTAGAACATCAGTTCTTAGAAAAGGAAATTAGTGGGAGCGCAGTAGAACTGGAAGAGATTCCAGAACCACGAGCTATTACTGAAAGCTTAGTGGAACCAGAGGGTTCAAAAGAACAGGACATTCCTACGCCGCTCCGCAGGAGTAGTAGGCAGTCTCATCCGCCCGAGAGATACTGCGGTTTTCTCATAGACGGGGATAGAGAGGATTGCATCATAGATTATGATGAGCCTACTAGCTTCCAGCAGGCCGTTCAGAGCGTTGACTCAATAAAATGGCTGGATGCAATGCGGACCAAAATGGAGTCCATGTACACCAACAAAGTATAGACGTTGGACATTGCTCCAGACGGGGTAAAACCCGTAGGATGCAAGTGGATCTTCAAAAGGAAGATTGGTGTAGATGGACAGGTTGAGACCTATAAAGCTAGACTGGTTGCAAAGGGTTTTCGTCAAAGACCTGGTTTGGACTATGACGAAACCTTTTCTCCAGTGGCTATGCTGAAATCCATTCGGATCCTTCTTGCCATTGCTGCCTTCCACGATTATGAGATCTGGCAGATGGACGTAAAGACCGCTTTTCTAAATGGAAATTTAGAGGAGTGTGTCTATATGGACCAACCAGAAGGTTTCATTCAGAGTGGGAGCAGCGGAAAGGTGTGCAAGTTGCTTAAGTCCATCTATGGACTAAAGCAGGCATCGCGGAGTTGGAACATCTGTTTTGATGAGACGGTCAAGAAATTTGGCTTTATCAAAAATCCAGATGAACCATGCATCTATAGTAGATTTGTAGCGAGAACTGTAGTATTCCTCGTTTTGTACGTGGATGACATTCTCTTATTAGGAAATGACATTCCTATGCTATAATCTGTCAAGGGGTTCTTGTCACACAGGTTCTCCATGAAAGACCTGGGTGATGCCTCATACATCCTGGGGATCCGGATCCATCGTGATAGATCCAAGAGGATATTAGGACTTTCACAGTCCAGGTACATCGACACCATACTGAAAAGATTCAGTATGGAAGATTCCAAGCGCGGTAACCTACCGGCTTGTCACGGGATCACCCTCTCTAAAGAGATGTCTCCCAAGACTGATTTGGAGAGGGATCGCATGTCTATTATACCCTACGCTTCTGCGGTAGGCTCTATAATGTATGCGATGTTGTGTACCAGACCGGATGTAGCTTATGCACTGAGTGTGGTAAGCCGGTATCAGTCAAACCCTGGGAAGAAACACTGGATAGCGGTAAAGAACATTCTCAAGTACCTGAGAAGGACTAAGGAGATGTTCTTGGTGTATGGCGGAAAAGACCTCCAGATCGAGGCCTTTGCTGACTCCAGCTTCCAGAGTGACAAGGATGATTCCAAGTCCATGTCGGGTTTTGTCTTTACCCTCAATGGAGGGGCGGTGTGTTGGAAGAGTTCCAAACAGGAAACCGTTGCAGACTCGACGATGGAAGCGGAATACATCGCTGCATCTGATGCCGCAAAAGAAGCTGTCTGGATGAGGAAGTTCTTGAAAGAACTTCAGGTGGTTCCATCCATTTTTGATCCAATACCTCTGTATTGCGACAACAACGGGGCTATAGCTTTAGCGAAGGAACCCAGGTCCCATCAGAGATCCAGACACATCTTGAGGCGGTATCACCTGATCAGGGAGATCGTGGATCGCCAGGAGATCGAGGTTCGGAGAGTCGCTTCAGAAGATAACACTGCAGATCCATTCACCAAGGCCTTGCCCCAGACTCAGTTCGAGCGGCTGATCGAGATGATAGGTCCTCGATACGCCAGTACATGGCCTTAGTGCAAGTGGGAGATTGTTAGTGTATATGCCCTATAGGCCATTACTGTATCATACTAGTTTGTATATTACTTAATGGAAGCTTGGGGTATTCGCCTTGTATATATAATCTTGCTCAAAATAGTAGTATGCTACTTGGTTTGTTTCTACTTCAATGTGTACATGTGTTTATTTTAGTATATCGCCTATACACATTAGTGGAGCCCATAGGATCTTTGCTTGATTACCACCGTTGTGGTGGCAGTCACACTAGTAGGGCAGGGTAATCTATAAGCACATCCTTATGCAGGTCCCTGGTCGCAGGACTATCGAGACAGGGCATCGATACTCCGGAGTAGACTAGCGCATGCGTTTCTCATCCCAGTGTGGGAGACGGTCTGTCCCACAGCCGTCGGTACATCGTACTTGAGATAGTATGCGGGTGCTTGTTGGGTTACGAGTACACTGGACAGGACTCGTCGGGAACTGACTAGTTGGTATTATGCCTATCGTCAGTTATCAGTTCCCAGGTGACATGAGTACAGCTTAGTCCGCTGACTTGACACTATCACTTCGCCTCGAGTGTGTTCCCACTGTACTTTGATTACTACCCTACCACGGCTCAAATGAGTCGTGCAAACAGGTGGTAGTTGGGTGCAGTCCTGAAGCACTTGGAGGCAGTGACGGTTAGACAGGATTCGTCTCTCCCGGTATTGGGGGTTGACATCGCGCTGTGTCTAGGAGAGCCATTACACGAGTAGTCCCTGGCCAGGGCAATCGAGATATACTGGTAGGCTTCCCGTGTTATCTCAGGGTGTTTTGGGCTTCACTCCTACACGACTTGTACCGCTATTAGGGGACTGACGTATACCGCCCCTAGGCCCGCCATGCGATGTATCAGACGAACAGACCGGACTGTACGGAGATTGTCACATTCAGGCTCAGTAGGAGTTCAGATGGGTTTCACCTCGTCAGTCTTCTTGTCGGCATCTACCTGGGGATCGTTACGCACAGCTAGTGCCGCTTGCGGTCTGTGGTTAAACCCACTGCCAGCGTAGTGTCGAGTCTTTAGAGTCCCACACAGAAAGCTATTTGCCTTTAGGCAAAAGAGTAGAGGTCGCATGGTTTTGCGACAGGTCGCATGGTTTTGCGACAGGGTTCGGTCACATCCGTGCACTTGTGCACGTACTGTGTCCGGACAGTTTACACTAGCGGGCTTTGGTTTAAGCCAGATCCTAGTGTATCTTTTGGTATTGGTTTTATCCAGTATGCATCCGTGTTCCTCGAAACGCGGATGCGGGTGTGTATGCACAGTTGACGGAGACACAGAGGCAGAGGATTCTCATTAGGGTTGTTGACCGTTGACCGTTGACAATTGACCTTTTGCTCAACCCTAATGAGAATATGATATATGATTAACAATAATATTAATTAAGTATTGTGGTGACATGGTTGTTGAGGGGTTGACTTTGTTGACTTGTTGACTTTGTTGACCGGTTGACTAGGTTGGACTAGTTGACCATCATGATGACAATGGCTATCATTTCATGGCAAAGACTTTTTTACTTGCTTGTTTCTCTTGTGAGAAATGAGTGCATGAAATGATATGGCTATTGTAGCTTAAACCATTTACACAATACTTGATTACTATTTTGTGATGATGGTTTTGGATTATGAGAGCCAAGAGAGAAAAGTCTTCTATCATTCTATCATTCTCATTCTCTCTCTTGTTCTTGAGCTCTCATCTCTTTCCTCTTGCTCTCCCTCTCTTTTGTCTATGGTTCACTTGTCTCATGTGTTGAGAAACAAGAACCATAGAGTAAAATCCCAACACACTCTTCTCTATTCATTCTAGTTCATAAGGTTTAGCAAACCAAGTGAACTAGTTTTTTCAAAGACCGAAGAAGAAGCCAAAGGTAGAAGCTTTCAGGTGGATCTATCTTCGGCGCAAGGAGACGACGGAGTGAAGCCGATCCGGACAACCATCGAGGCTTGAAGACGAAGGAGTTCAAGAAAGAAAGGTATAACCCCCTAACCGAGTAGTTATCAACTCCTAGTTAGGTTGTTAGTTAGATGTTTAACAAAGATCCGGTTTTTAGTCCATGTTACCACCTCTAGAAAATTGTTTTTCGTCAAATTTCGCATGCCCGAAAGTACCGGGAGAGGTAGCATGGACTTACAAGGGTTGCACTGATTTACTGGTAAGTGTTATCAGTAGTTTCATGGTTGTTATGGGCCTTACATCGGCATGACTTATCAAGCTACTGGGGTCTGACGTTTACCACCCCTAGGCAAGATATGCGACATATCAGACGAACAGACCAGACTGTGCGGTAAGTGTTACTGGTTGGATTCGCAGGAGTGTGAGCAGCCTTTCTCGTTGATCTTATAATTGCTCAATACCCGGGTGGCCGTTACGTTTAGCAGACCGCTTGCGGCTTGTGGGTGATTGATATGATCGCCACCTACTGCCGGCATATTGAGGAGTCTTTAGAGTCCTACACAGAGGTTTCCTGGCTCAAGCGAAACGAAATAGGTACGCATATGAGATATGTGTGGGACCGAGAATAATACCAGTATGTGATACTGAATTCTATTTTCGCGATTTGTAACATCGGACGGTTATATGAGATATAGCCGGGTTACCGAATCAAATGTTGATTCGATATATTGATACACTTGATATTAGTCGGTTTTATGCGATATGACCGGATCATTAAATCAAGTATTGATTTAATGATTTAATGTATAATTATATATTTGATATATTACTTTACATTAACTAGTATCTATTCACTTAAGATTGATTTTCTCACTTGTTGTGCACAAGTTGTATATGTGATATATGTTTGTGCACTAGTTTGTATCATGATTGATGATACATGCAAACTTGGGTGTGTGTATGACTTACACTATGTTTAGGTTAATAGTTTAGGTTTTTATTTATTTTGGTAAAAGATAATGGTGGCTTACTTTGTCTTTGCTCGAAGCTTCATGAAGTTTTTAAGCATCTTTGACAAAGTCCAACCATTTTGTTTTGCATGAGATTTTCATTAACCTAACCATTAACTCAAACTAGGGTTTAGTCTCTACAAAGTTTAACTCACCCATGGTTGCATTATGATAGACTTCACTTGATTATTCATTTTAATTATTATTCATTCTTATTCGTTTCTTCTTCTTCTTCAAGAAGAAGAAAGCTTTCTAGAAAAATTTCAAGTGAAGATTTAGAGTGAGAAATCCAAATCTAAAGTAAACCCACTTCCTATTTCATCATCCTCTACTACTTGCCATTTAGTTTAGGGTGTTCTCTTCACAAAGTTTTTGACCTAGTGAAGATGGAGCTTGAGTTTGAGTCTCCTCGACGTAGATCATCTTCGGCCTCGAAGTCAACGACCTAGCCCGCTCATTTCTCCGAAGAAACCATCGCTAGAGTCCAGGATCCCGTTGATCGCAGCGAAGGGACGTCAACACGGAGCTTTAGAAGTGAAGGACCGGATCTACAAAGGTTGTAATCCCTTTCACTTGTAGTTAAAATGTTTAACTTGCTAGTTTTCGCATAATCTCTAGTATACGATCTTGGTTAGGGTTGTTCGGCACGGTTATTTTTTTTTGAATCGGGCATGGTTGATGCCTTGTAGAACCTTGTTAGAGTGCCTAGGAACCCTACAGTGGTATCAGAGCCTAGCTAGAGCTTCAAGCGAAGTCTAGACGAAGTTAGAAATCCGATCGAACCCCGAAACCCTAATCTAAACCCTTCTCTGTACATTTTTTGAAATTGTGATTTTTTGTGAATTAAAAATGCTCAAAAAAATCAGCAGGGTTTTCTAGGAATTACTGTACTGCACGTGCTCCTGACTCCATCAAGGCGCCGCGGAACCGCGGCCGTACCCTAGGTTGCGCGGTGGTTCCGCAGCCACACTGTAGCCTCTTGCTTCAATGTTTGCACAGTAATGTCCTTATCTAATTCCTGTGTTTTCTGGGTATTTTTAATTTATACTCAAGAGTTGAGTTTTCTGGGTTGTATTGGGGACTCGTTGATTCGATCGGATTATTTAACTTTGTTTAAGTTTTTCCGGATAATTTTAGAACGTGTTAAAAAGTTCGAACGGATATCAATAACTCATTTTTTCCCGACCCGGAAAATTTCCAAGTGTTGGATTTTTCCGTAGTTTAAGAACGTTCTAAGTCGTGCAAGTAACGCGATGGACCCTCTAGAAGACAACAAACCTTAACTCGATTATGTGACTGTCTTGAACTGCCTTTTGAACCTTAGGGTTTGGGGCAGTACGGCGTGCCACATGTGGGGCGTTGGTTTGACCCTTCTACGGTTGGACCGTTGGTACTGTGGCATGAAATGGATGTTTTTAAACTCCCCTCAAGTGTTGAGCTATTCGGGAAAACTTGGGTGTTTGATTATTCGATCGGAAAGTTTAACATTGTCTATTTATCTAGAATGTGATACAATATTTGGAATCCACAAATAGTTATGAGATAACTGATTTGAATATTATAAACATAGCACTTTAGTCTCAATTGATCGATTGCCACGGAATTTTGATACGATCAAAAGTCCGTCGCAATCACGTAGCTTACGCGGATACTCACCGGGTAAACTTAATAGACAGCCACGCCCCATAGCCCCGACCAAGTGACTATAGGAGAGCCCCATAGCCAAAAGCATCCGTTCGGGTGCCCACGGTAGCGGTGTTCCGCCTTAGTGCACTTCGTCGACGGCATACAGGGGTGCGGCCGTGTACTAAAGTTTGCTACGAGCATTCGATCAAGATGTCGGGAATCTTGTTGAATTGCCAGACTTGGTATTGAAAAGTGTTTTCGATAATGAGACTGAAATGCGGGGTTTATAATAGTTAGGCATGCGATGTCTAAGGAATTCATTGGGTTAGGCATGCGATGTCTAAAGAGGTTGCGGATTCCAACTGTTGTAGTTTTACACTTTCTTTTCTGCGACCGTAAGTGTAATATGTGATGTCGCTGGTTTCGTTGCTATATGTCAACGACAATTGGGATGGGCATATTTACTTACGTTGATGACATGCGATGTTATGTGTTGCTGGATATGTTATATTGGATCGTCGTGTTTGAGTAGCCGGGGGTTTTTATGTGAGATGAGAGTTTTCTTTTCATTCATGTAAAATTCTAATGTAATGTAATATTCTTTTATTTGGTCACTTTCGGGCTGAGGATGATGTCACCATTGTATATTATTGACTTTTCCGCATTAGGATAGACCCAAGGCGGGGAGCACAAGTGACCGGGTTCTAGGGTCCAGTGGAAGACCATCTCGAGGAGTCGAGTCCGGGTCTCTTAACTCTAGAATTGGTAGGGTTGGTTGCCGCTCTCGTAGGGGTCTAAGGGTGTGGGATTGGCTATTCATCACGATCGTGGAATCCGTGTTTTATACAGGCTCAAAGTAAAACACGGACATCCTAGTATATCCAATATTTCATATGATATTTTCTGCTGCGTTATCTGTGATGTGATCATGCGATATGTTCAGATAGATATTGTATATAGTATATATGATATATTATATAGATGTTGCTTATTTTTTACACCCGCACTAGCCCTGCCCCGCTATGCCGTTAGTTACCTAACCTAACGGTGCATGACGGCACATCGAGGCGAATGCAGATGGCATAAGCGTACGTTGTATTTATCGTTGATGTTTAGGTGGACTTAAATGATGGGACATTCATTAATGAGATTAATGAAAGAAAATAAACCTAAAAGATGTTGTGGAATCGAATTTAAAAAAAAAAAAAGGTAGCTCTAGTTGTTGCTTTACATAGCGGTGTTCCTTGTAGAACATCCAACACCTTATTCGACAAGGAAAGAGCCGAGATCCCTTCACCGGGAGTGACTTCTTTAGCAATAACTAGCAGATGCTACAACCTTCGGTTTGTCTTTTGATTGCTTTTCTAGTTTTTGCTTTGCATAGTGGTATTGTGAATATCCTGCACCTCATTCGACGAGGAAAGAGCCGAGATCCCTTCACCGGGAGTGACCTTTTTAGCGAAACTAGCAGAAGCCTAAAAAACACTCCATTTAAAAACCATTTGATTCCGCAACGAGATCAAGTTCAAAGCGATAAAGGTTTTCTTAAAAACCATCCGCAACCCTCCGTCATTTTAGGAAGTAGAGTACTTAGTATTCGTGCTGTGTTTGTTGACCATAGTCAAGGCACAGTGTACGGTAGCTAAGTGATGTCTTCCTATACAGCATATGATGCGATTTGTTAGGACAGTCATGTGACTTTGTTGACCTTAACCAAGGATCATGTGGGTGGGTCTAATTAATCATGAAATGACGGGTAGAACTTGACTAGTGCTTATGATTTGTTGACCATAGCCAAGGTCATAGGTGCTAGGGGGAAAAACCTTTATCAGGAGTTTTAAGTGTTGAAATTTGCACTGAGATTGCATACCTTCTATATGATAGTTGGATCCTGATACCCACTGCGAGTAATTGTTACTCCTGGGAGAGTTTTGCACTTTACAATTAGCCGATCAAGTAGGTGTCTAGAAAGGTGTCAACGGGGTTACGCCCCTGGGAAAACGAGGTTTATTTTAATTAGGTCCGTACGAAAGCACGGGGAACTTCCCTCAAAGTACCGGCACTGGCTTGGCTGAAAGATTGGCGAACTTGTAAAGTGTAATTAATCCCGGCTAGTCTTTCCTTTTAAGGTTTGAAGGAAGATTTGATAAAAAGAGTGGGAGCCATTCTGATTAGATAAAATATATAACCAATCTAATTTTGCAAGAGTGCACGCAGAGTGTTTTCTTCTCTCTCTCTCCAGGTAGCGACCATGTCACGCCTTAATCAAGATAATAATATGGATATATTGATCGAACCCGCTTGTTATACTGAGCTGGGGAACGTTGGTCCCGCTCCAACTTACGATTGTTATAAGACAGAGTAAGAAATTGGGGATTACCAGAATTCCTGTGCCGCCCAAACGAAGAAAGTGCATGATGATGCATCTTCTTCGGGTGTGTTCATTATATAGAACCGTTTCTCAGTATCCTTTACGTCCTGGGTATGAGATACCGGATCAGGATCCCGTATATGTAATCTGCTACATCGGCTACATATAGGTAGAGAACTGAGAACGGGTGATAAATTTCAAGAATTGGAAACAGTGCAATTGTTGCAGCCAAAGTGTTGGCAGTAATCACAATGTGTTACCATAATACACTAATTCTGAACGAATGTTATTAGATACCGAACCTGATATACAACATCATATCAGTCTCTTTATTTACTAAAGAAGGATATAATTTTGTATTGTTGGATAATGTTTTGCACATTTCCTATATCAAGAGTTGATCGGTTCAGGCACGTTATCTAAAATCATATACATTCTAAATCAGACCACAGTTCTTAACGTACAGAACACGCATAAGAGGAAGAGTTCAGAAATGAACGAATCCTTCTTGAGGTATTGTAGACTAGGTCATATCAATGTGACCCGACTAGCTAAAGTTACATTTAGATGCATATTTAAATCAGTTTGAATTTACATCTTGTGAAACTTGTCGTTCATGTCATAAAGATAAGATGACCATGTTAGTTATATGTATGCCCTAGAGGCCATTACTGTACATAGGATGTATATTGTAGTGGATGCTGGGACATATATAGGGAGGACTTTCTTGCTCGACATGATAGTATGCTATCTGGTTGCTCTTTACCTTAACGTGTACACCGATTGTCTCTCTGTTACATGTTGGTAGAGCCCTTAGGATGTGTACTTGACTACCTGGACTATGATGCGGATCATACTAGTGGGGACATGGTAGTCCATAAGTACATCCTTCAAGGTCCCTAGTCGTGGGTGTATCGAGACGGGGCATCGATATACCAGAGTAGACTAGCGTATACCTTCTCGACCCATACAGATGGGCGATGGATGATCCCATATCCATTGGTGTTTGACATCAGAGATGATATACGGGTGCTCAGTGGAGACTGGGTACACTGGACGGACTCCCCGAGAACTCCCAGATGGTATTATACCTTACGTCAGATGGCAGTTCTCTAGTGACACTGGTACAGGTTAGTTAGTAGACCTGAGATCGTCATAGAGTCTTGTGTGATTCCCACTGTTCTTTGGTGTCCACCTTACCACGTCCAAGAGGGCGTGCAAAACGGTGGTTTTTAGGTACAGTCCCGAATCTCATGGAGGCAATGAGCGATAGGAGGGGCTCGTCTCTCCCGGTATAGGGAGTTGATGTTGCGCTGTGTTCGATTGGCTATAACCGGAAATCCCTAGCCAGGGTTGCTGAGATTTACTGGTAAGTGTTACCAGTAGTTTCTCGAACTGTTATAGACCTCAAATCGAAACGTCTTATCGAGCTACTGGGGTCTGACGTTTTCCATCCCTAGGCGAGATATGCGACATATCAGACGACGAGACCGGACTGTACGGTAAGTGTTACTGGTTGGATTCACAGGAGTGTGAGCGGGCTTGCTCGTTGATCTTCTGATCGCTCAATACCTGGGTGGCCGTTACGTTTAGCAGACCACTTGCGGCTTGTGGGTGTTTAATATGATCATCACCTACTGCCGGCGTATTGACGAGTCTTTAGAGTCTTACACAGAGGTTTCCTGGCTCAAGCGAAACGAAATAGGAGCGCATATGAGATATGTGCGGGACTGAGAATAATACCAGTATGTGATACTGTATTCTATTCTCGTGATTTGTATCATTGGACGGTTATATAAGATATAGCCGGGTTACCGAATCAAATGTTGATTCGATATATTGATACACTTGATATTAGTCGGTTATATGCAGTATGACCGGATCATTAAATCAAGTGTTGATTTAATGATTTAATGTATAATTATATATTAGATATATTACTTCACATTAACTAGTATTTGTTCACTTAAGATGGATTTTCTCACTTGATTTGCACAAGTTGTGTATATGATATATTTTTTGTGCACTTGTTTGTATCATATTTGATGATACATGCAAACTTGGGTATGAGTATCACTTAAACCATGTTTAGGTTAATGGTTAGGGTTTTATTTTATTTATTTATTTTTGACAAAACTAAATGGTGGCTTTTTGTTGTTATGCTTGAAGCTTCATGAAGCTTTTCTAGCATCTTTGAAAAAGTCTACCATTTTTTTTTATCCTTAACCCTAACCATTTACCTAAACCCTAGTTTATTCTCTACATTGGTTACACTCACCCATGGTTGCTAAATGATAAGAATCACTTGATTTTCTATTATATATAATTCATTTCATTCTTTTCTTTCTTCTTCTTCTTCTAGGTGAAGAGAAGAAAAACTTTCTTGACAATTCCAAGTGAGAAATCCAAATCTAAAGTGAACCCACTTCCTATTTCTTCATCCTCTACCACTTGCCATGTAGTAGAGTGTGTTATCTTCACAAGTCCCATGACCTAGTGAAGGTGGAGCTTGAGTTTGAGTCGCCTCGACGTAGATCATCTTCGGCATCGAAGTCAACGACGTAGCCCGCCCATTTCTCCGATGAAACCGACGCTAGAGTCTGGGATTTCGATGATCGCAGCGGAGGGACGTCAAGACGGAGCTAGAGAAGTGGAGGACCGGATCTACAAAGGTTGTAGTCCCTTTCACTTAGCAATAAAGTTGTTTACTTGCATGTTTTGCCTTAGCTCTAGTTAACGATCTAGTATAGGGTTCTTTGGCACATGAAAAAAATTTGATTTTGGCATGGTTGATCAGTTGTAAAACCTCATGGGTGTGCCTAGGAACCCTACAGTGGTATCAGAGCCTAGCTCTACCAATTCTGGAGTTAGGAGACCCGGACTCGACTCCTCGAGTTGGTCTCCCTTTGGACTCCAGAACCCGGTTACTTGTGCTCTCGTAGGGGTCTCGGGGTGTGGGTTTGGCTATTCATCGCGTCCGTGGAATCCGTGTTTTATACTGGCTCGTATTGAAAACACGAACGTCCTAGTATATCCAATATTTCATATGATATTTTCTGCTGCGTTATCTGTGATGTGATCATGTGATTTGTTCAGATAGATATTGTATATAGTATATAGACGTTACTTATGTTTTACACCCGTGCTAGCCCTGCCCCACTCTGCCGTTAGTTGCCTAACCTAACGGTGCAGACGGGACATCGAGGCGAATGCGGATGGCATAAGTGTACGTCGTATTTATCTGTGATGTTTAGGTGACTTAAAAGATGGGACTTCATTGATATGATTAATGAAAGAAAAAGAAACCTAAAAGATGTTGTGGAATCGAATTTTCAAAAACAGGTAGCTACAGTTCTTGCTTTGCATCGCGGTGTTCCTTGTAGAACATTCTGCACCTTATTCGATGAGGAAAGGGCCGAGATCCCTTCACCGGGATTGACCCTTTTAGCAATAACTGGCAGATGCTACAACCCTCGGTTTGTCTTTTGATTGCTTTTGGAGTTTTTGCTTTGCATAGTGGTATATATGATATATCCCGTACCTCATTCGACGAGGAAAGGGCCGACGATCCCATCCCCGGGAGTGACCCCTTTAGCAAAACTAGAAAAGCCTCAAAAACACTCCATTTTAAAATCATTTGATTCTACAACGATATCACGTTCATTACGCAATAGGTTTTCAGAAAAACCTGTCGTAGCCCTCCGTCATTTCAGATAAGTCCTACTTAGTATTCGTGCTACGTTTGTTGGCCTGCGTCAAGGCGTAGTGTGCGGTAGCTAACTAGTATTTATCTGTTTATGCATATGATGCAGATTGGATTAGGGTAGTCATGCGACTTTGTTGGCCTGCGTCAAGGGTCGTGCGGGTGGGTTTAATTCAATCAAGAAATGACGGGTTGAACTTGACGAGCGGACTATGGTTTGTTGGCCTGCGTCAAGGTCATAGGACGCTACGGTTAAAATATTATCGGGAATTTCAAGTGTTGAAATTTGCAATGAGATTGCATACCTTCTATGAGATAGTTGGATCCCGATACCCACTGCGAGTAAGAGTTACTCCTGGGAGAGTTTTACACATTACAATTAGCCGATCAAGTAGGTGTCTAGAAAGGTGTTAACGAGGTTACGCCTCTGGGAAAATGAGGTTTACATTAATTAAGTTCGTGCGAAAGCACGGGGGACCTCCCTCAAAGTACCGACACTGGCCTGGCTGAAAGATTGGCGAACTTGTAGTGTGTAATTTATCCCGGCTAGTCTTTCCGTTTAGGGTTTGAAGGAAGATTTGATAAAAACAGTGGGAGCCATCCTGATTAGATAAAATAAATAACTAATCTAATCTTGCAAGAGCGCACGCAGAGTGTTTTCTTCTCTCTCTCTCTCTCCAGGTAGCGACCATATCACGCCTTAATCAAGATAATAATACGGATGTATTGACCGAACCCGCTTGTTATACTAAGCTGGGGAACGTTGGTCCCGCTCCAACTTATAATTTTTATAAGACAGAGCAGGAAATAGGGGAATACCAAAATTCTTATGCCGCCCAAATGAAGAAAGTGCATATGATGCATCTCCTTTGGGTGTGTTAGTTATAAAGAACTGTTTCTCAGTGTCCTCTACGTCCTGGGTATTAGATACCGGATCAGGATCCCGCTAATGTAATCCGTTACATTGGCTACAGAAAGGTAGAGAACTGAGAACGGGTGATAAGTTTCATGAGACAAAAAACGGTGCAAGTGTTGCAGCCAAGTCTGTTGGTCACTATCACCCTGTATTACCAATACATTGATTCTGAACAAATGCTATTAGATACCGAACCTGATATACAAAATCATATCAGTCTCTTTATTTATTAAAGAAGGATATAATTTTGTATTGTTGAATAATGTTTTATACATTTCCTATATCGGTTCAGGCACGTTATCTAAAAGCATTGACGTTTTGAATCAAACTACAGTTCCTTGTAAACGGAACACACACAAGAGGAAGAGTTCAGAAATGAACGAATCCTTCTTGAGGCATTGTAGACAAGGTCATATCAATGCGATCCGACTGGCTGAAGTTACATTTTAGATGCATATTTAAATCAGTTTGAATTTACATCTTGTGAAACTTGCCAGTCATGTCACAAAGATTAGATGACCATAGCTCTGTTTATTAGAAACAGTGAAAGAGTTACTGAACTCTTGGGATGATACATGTTGATGTATGAAGGTCCCCTGTCTACACATGCCAAGACCGGTTCTTTGTACTTCATTACATTCTCTGATAATCTCTTAAGATTCAGAAATATGTTCCTGTTGAAACACAAGTTCGAACCTTTTGAGATATTCACAGAATATAAGTTAGAAGTAGAGAACCAAAATACGGGTATAAGTATTATGTCCTTTGATGCGATCAAGGAGGAGAATACTTGAGCAAGGAATTCCTGGATTATTCTAAAGGAGAATGAGATTCTCTCTCAGCATTACTCCTCCGTATACACCATAGCACGATGGTATATCGGGGCGGAGCAATAGCACCCTATGTGATATGTTGTGCTCTATGATGAGTACTACTGAGTTTCCAATTTTTCTTTTTGGGAGTTATGCACTTGAGAAGCTGCATACCTATTAAATAGGGTTTCAATCAAATCAGATGCCTACCACTTCATATGTGATATGGAAAGGGAAGAGCCCATATCTTATGTTTGTTAAGATTTGGGGTTGTCCGGCCTATGTGTAAAAGCAAAATCCGGACAAGCTCGCGGCAAGGTCTGTTATGTTGAACTGGAAAGGTTCCAGCTATACAAACTACAGCAGATGATTTGGTAGAACCAAAGGATTCAGTAGATTCCAACGAACCTCAGCCTCTCCGCCGATCTAGTAGGGTTCCTCACCCACCTAAGAGATACTTCGGTTTCTCTATGACAGTGGGAGCGAGGATTACATCATGAGATGATGACCCAACTAGTTCTGAGCTGGCCATCAGGAGTAAGACTCTATAAGAATGGCTGGATGCTTAGTGATCTGAGATGGAATCCTTATACACCAACAAAGTATGGACTTTGGTTGCTTTATCTGAAGGGTTAAATCCCCATCAAGAGCAAGTATATCTTGAGAAGATTACTTGGTGTATATGGAAAAGTTGAGACTTTCAAAGCCAGACTTGTTAAAGGTTTGCATCGTAGACCAGTTGTGGCTAATAATGAAACTTTTTCTGGGGCCTATGCTTAAGTCCATCCAGATCCTACTTGCCACGACTACATACCATGACTACGATAACTGGTGGTTGGGTGTCATGACAGCTTTTCTAAATGATGTTTTAGAAGAGGGCGTCTATAAGTACACAGCCAGAGGGCTTCGTAGACAGTGGGAGCAGCGGAAACGTGCACAAGTTGCTTTATAGGATAAAGCAGGCATCGCGGAGTTGGAACGTCTGTTTTGATGTGGTAGTAAAAGAGTTTGACTTCATCAAAATGGTTGATGAACCTTGTATATACAAAAAGGTAGTAGGGAGTATGGTGGTGATCCTCATAGAGTACGTGGATGACATACTCTTGATAGGGAAAGAGTTTCCTATGCTACGCTCGGTCAATCTCCGCTTATCTTAAGCATTCTCCACCTAGGATCAAAGTGATACCTACTAAATCCTGGTTTTTGGATCTATGAGATAGATCTAAATGGATGTTAGGATAATCACTAGTTGTAGTGAGATGGTATCAATCGATCCAGGGGAGAATCAATGGAAAAAGTTCCAGAGTGATAAGGATGACTGAACGTCAGTCACATGCATTGTCTTTACCCTCAGTAGAGGGATGGTATGTTGGAAGAGTTCCAAGCTAGATACCGTGACATACTAGACGATTAAAGGCAAGATACATCGTTACCAAAGATGCTACCAAAGAGAAAGTCTGGGTGTATATTAGTTCATAAGATGAATTTAGTTCCTCCCATTGTGTGACAATAGAGTTATGGCTTATGCCAAGGAACGTCCGTCCCATCAGTGATCCAGACATATTCTAAGGCAGTATCACCTGATCATGGAGATGGTTGATCTCCAAGGAGATCAAGGTTAGGAGAGTAGACTCAGAGGACAACACGGCAGATCTACTCACAAAGGCCTTTTCCCACAGAGAGACTTATATGGGATGGTTGAGTATTAGATACTACAACCACTGCTACAGATGGCCCTAGTACAAGTGGGAGATTGTTAGTTATATGTATGCCCTAGAGGCTATTACTGTACATAGGATGTATATTGTAGTGGATGTTGGGACATATATAGGGAGGACTTTCTTGCTCGACATGATAGTATGCTATCTGGTTGCTCTTTACCTTAACGTGTACACTGATTTTCTCTCTGTTACATGTTGGTAAAGCCCTTAGGATGTGTACTTGACTACCTGGACTATGATGCGGATCATACTAGTGGGGACATGGTAGTCCATAAGTACATCCTTCAGGGTGCCTAGTCGTGGGTGTATCGAGACGGGGCATCCATATACCAGAGTAGACTAGCGTATACTTTCTCGACCCATACAGATGGGCGATGGATGATCCCATATCCATTGGTGTTTGACATCAGAGATGATATACGGGTGCTCAGTGGAGACTGGGTACACTGGACGAACTCGCCGAGAACTCCCAGATAGTATTATACCTTACGTCAGATGGCAGTTCTCTGGTGACACTGGTACAGGTTAGTCTGTAGACCCGAGATCGTCATAGAGTCTTGTGTGATTCCCACTGTGCTTTGATTTCCACCTTACCACGTCCAAGAGGGCATGCAAAACGGTGGTTTTTGGGTACAGTCCTGAATCACATGGAGGCAATGAGCGATAGGAGGGGATTCGTTTCACCCGGTATAGGGAGTTGATGTTGCGCTTTGTTCGATTGGCTATAACCGGAAATCCTAGGCCAGGGTTGCTGAGATTTACTGGTAAGTGTTACCAGTAGTTTCTCGAACTGTTATAGACCTCATATCGACACGACTTATCGAGCTATTGGGGTTTGACATTTACCACCCCTTGACGAGATATGCGACATATCAAACGACGTGACCGGACTGTACGGTAAGTGTTACTGGTTGGATTCATAGGAGTGTGAGCGGGCTTGCTCGTTGATCTTCTAATCGCTCAATACTCGGGTGGCTGTTACGTTTAGCAGACCGCTTGCGGCTTGTGGGTGTTTGATATGATCATCACGTACTGCCGGCGTATTGACGAGTCTTTAGAGTCCTACACAGAGGTTTCTTGGCTCAAGCGAAACGAAATAGCAGCGCATATGAGATATGTGCGGGACCGAGAATAATACCAGTATGTGATAATGTATTCTATTCTCGCGATTTGTATCATTGGACGGCTATATAAGATATAGCCGGGTTACCGAATCAAATGTTGATTCGATATATTGATACACTTGATATTAGTCGGTTATATGCAGTATGACCGGATCATTAAATCAAGTGTTGATTTATTGATTTAATGTATAATTATATATTAGATATATTACTTTACATTAACTAGTATTTGTTCACTTAAGATGGATTTTCTCACTTGATTTGCACAAGTTGTATATATGATATATTTTTTGTGCACTTGTTTGTATCATGTTTTATGATACATGCATACTTGGGTATGTGTAACACTTAAACCTTCTTTAGGTTAATGGTTAGGGTTTTATTTTATTTATTTATTTTTGACAAAACTAAATGGTGGCTTTTTGTTGTCATGCTTGAAACTTCATGAAGCTTTTCTAGCATCTTTGAAAAAGTCTACCATTTTTGTTTTATCCTTAACCCTAACCATTTACCTAAACCCTAGTTTATTCTCTACATTGGTTACACTCACCCATGGTTGCTAAATGATAAGCATCACTTGATTTTCTATTATATATAATTCATTTCATTCTTTTCTTTCTTCTTCTTTTTCTTGATGAAGAGAAGAAAAACTTTCTTGAAAATTCCAAGTGATGATCCCAAGTGAGAAATCCAAAACTATAGTGAACCCACTTCCTATTTCTTCATCCTCTACCACTAGCCATGTAGTAGAGTGTGTTATCTTCATAAGTTCCATGACCTAGTGAAGGTGGAGCTTGAGTTTGAGTCGCCTCGACGTAGATCATCTTCGGCATCGAAGTCAACGACCTAGCCCGCCCATTTCTCCGATGAAACCGACGCTAGAGTCCAGGATTCCAATGATCGCGGCGGAGGGACGTCAACACGGAGCTAGAGAAGTGGAGGACCGGATCTACAAAGGTTGTAGTCCCTTTCACTTAGCAATAAATTTGTTTACTTGCATGTTTCGCCTTACCTCTAGTTAACGATCTAGTATAGGGTTCTTTGGCATATGAAAAGAATTTGATTTTGGCATGGTTGATCAGTTGTAGAACCTCATGGGTGTGCCTAGGAATCCTACAGACCATAGCTATGTTTACTCAAAACAGAGAAAGAGTTAGTAAACTCTTAGGACTGATACATAGTTATGTATAAAGGTCCCCAGTCTACATATGCCAGGACTGGTTCTTTGTACTTCCTTACATTCACTGATGATCTCTCAAGATTCGGACACATGTTCCTGTTGAAACACATGTCTGAAGCTTTTGAGAAATTCAAAGAATATAAGTCAGAAGTAGAGAACCAATACAGGTATAAGTATTATGTCCTATGATGAGATCAGGGAAGAGAATACTTGTGCATGGAATTCTTGGACTATTCTAAAGGAGAATGAGATTCTCTCTCAGCATTACTCCTCCATATACACCACAACACGTAGGCGTATCGGGGTGGAGCAATCGCTCCATATTGGATATGGTGTGCTCTATGATGAGTATTACTGTGTTACCTGTTTCCTTTTGGCGGTTATGCACTTGAGAAGCTGCATATCTATTGAATTGGTTCGAATCAAATCAGTGCCTACCAATCTATATGAGATATGGCATGGGAAGAACCCATCTCTTAAGCAAGTTAAGATTTGGGGTTGTCCGGCCTATGTCAAAAGCAAAATCCGGACAAGATCGAGGCAAGGTCAGTTCTATAGAAATGGAAGGATTTCCAGCTATACAAACTACAGCTGATGATTTGATAGAACCAATGGATTCAATAGTCTCCGACGAACCTCAGCCTCTCCGCCGATCTAGCAGGGTTCCTCATCCGCCTGAGAGATACTTCGGTTTCTCGATGACAATGGGAGAAAGTATTGCATCATGAGGTGATGACGCAACTAGTTTCGAGCATGCCATCGGGAGTAGGGACTCTGTAAGAATGGCTGGATGCTTAGCGATCTGAGATGGAATCCATGTACACCAACAAAGTATGGACTTTGGTTGCTATGTATGAAGGGTTAAATCCCCATCAGGAGCAAGTATATCTTTAGAAGATTACTTGGTGTAGATGGAAAGGTTGAGTCTTTCAAAGCTAGACTTGTTAAAGGTTGTCGTCATCGACCAGGCATGGATAATGATGAAACCTTTTCCAGTGGCTATGCTTAAGTCCATCCGGATCCTACTTACTATTGCTATATACCATGACTACGAGATCTGGTGGTTGGGTGTCATGACTGCTTTTCTAAATGATGATTTAGAAGAGAGGGCCTATAAGAACACAGCCAGATGGCTTCGTAAACAGTGGGAGCAACGGAAACGTGTGCATGATGTTTTATGGGATAAAGCAGGCATCGCGGAGTTGGAACATCTGTTTTGATGTAGTAGTCAAAGAGTTTGACTTCATCAAAATGGTAGATGAACCTTGTATATACAAAAAGGTAGTAGGGAGTATGGTGGTGATCATCGTAGAGTACGTGGACAACATACTCTTGATAGGAAAAGAGTTTCCTATGCTACGCACGGTCAATCTCTTCTTATCACAAGGATTCTCCAAATAGGATAAAGGTGATACCTCCTAAATCCTGGATTTTGGATCTATGAGATAGATCTAAATGGATGTTAGGATTCTCACCAGGTGTAGTGAGATGGTATCAATCGATCCTTGGGAGAATCACTGGATAGATTCCAGGGAGATAAGCACGACTGAATGTCAGTCGTAGGCATTGTCTTTACCCTCAGTGGAGGGACGGTATGTTGGAAGAGTTCCAAGCTAGATACCATGGAAAACTAGACGATAAAGGCTGGTGACATCGCTATCAATGATACTACCAAAGAGGCAGTTTGGGTGTATATTAGTTCATGAGATGAACTAGGTTCTTACCATTGTATGACAATGGTGTTGAGGCTTTGGCCTAGGAACCCCGGTCTTATTAGTGACCCAGACATATTCCAAGGCAGTATCACCTGATCATGGAGATAGTTGATCTCCAGGGTGATCGAGGTTTGGAGAGTAGACTCAGAGGACAACACGGCGGATCCACTCACAAAGGCCTTTTCCCAGAGAGAGACTTTTATGGGATGGTTGAGTATGAGATACTGCAACCACTGCTATAGATGGCCCTAGTGAAAGTGGGAGATTGTTAGTTATATGTATGCCCTAGAGGCCATTACTGTACATGAGATGTGTATTGTAGTGGATGCTGGGACATATATAGGTAGGACTTTCTTGCTCGACATGATAGTACACTATCTGGTTGCTCTTTATCTTAACATGTACACTTATTGTCTCTCTGTTATATGTTGATAAAGCCCTTAGGATGTGTACTCGACTTCCAGGACTATGATGTAGATCATACTAGTGGGGCCTGGGTAGTCCATGAGTACATCCTTCAATGTTCCTAGTCGTGGGAAAATCGAGACGGGGCATCGATATTCCAGAGTAGATTAGCGTATATCTTCTCGACCCATGTGATGGGCGATGGATGATCCCATATCCATTGGTGTTTGACATCAGAGATGGTATGCGGGTGCTCAGTAGAGACTGGGTACACTGAACGGACTCACCGAGAACTCCCAGATGGTATTATACCTCACGTCAGATGGCAGTTCTCTGGTGACACTGGTACAGCTTAGTCTGTTGACCCGAGATCGTCATAGAGTCTTGTGTGTCTCCCACTGTGCTTTGATTTCCACCCTACCACGACTCTACTGAGTCGTGCAAACAGGTGGTTTTTGGGTACAGTCCCGATTCACATGGAGGCAATGAGCGATAGGAGGGGATTCGTTTCTCCCGGTATTGGGGTTGATGTTGCGCTATGCTCGACTGGCCATAACTGGACATCCCTGGCCAGGGTTGCACTGATTTACTGGTAAGTGTTATCGGTAGTTTCATGCTTGTTATGGACCTTACATCGGCATGGCTTATCAAGCTACTGGGGTCTGACATTTACCACCCCTAGGCAAGATATGCGACATATCAGACGAACAGACCGGACTGTGCGGTAAGTGTTACTGGTTGGATTCGCAGGAGTGTGAGCAGGCTTGCTCGTTGATCTTCTGATCGCTCAATACCCGGGTGGCCGTTACGTTTAGCAGACCGCTTGCGGCTTATGGGTGATTGATATGATCACCACCTACTGCCGGCGTATTGACGAGTCTTTAGAGTCCTACACAGAGGTTTCCTGGCTCAAGCGAAACGAAATAGGAGCGCATATGTGATATGTGCGGGACCGAGAATAATACCAGTATGTGATACTGAATTCTATTCTCGCGATTTGTATCATCGGACGGTTATATGAGATATAGCCGGGATACCGAATCAAATGTTGATTTGATATATTGATACACTTGATATTAGTCGGTTATATGCGATATGACCGGATCATTAAATCAAGTATTGATTTAATGATTTAATGTATAATTATATATTTGATATATTACTTTACATTAACTAGTATTTGTTCACTTAAGATTGATTTTCTCACTTGATGTGCACAAGTTGTATATGTGATATATGTTTGTGCACTAGTTTGTATCTTGATTGATGATACATGCAAACTTGGGTGTGTGTTTGACTTACAACATGTTTAGGTTAATGGTTTAGGTTTTTATTTATTTTGGTAAAACATAATGGTGGCTTACTTTGTCTTTGCTTGAAGCTTCATGAAGTTTTTAAGCATCTTTGACAAAGTCCAACCATTTTGTTTTGCATGAGATTTTCATTAACCTAACCATTAACTCAAACTAGGGTTTAGTCTCTACAAAGGTTAACTCACCCATGGTTGCATTATGATAGACTTCACGTGATTATTCATTTTAATTATTATTCATTCTTATTCTTTTCTTCTTTTTCTTCTTCTTCAAGAAGAAGAAAGATTTCTAGAAAATTTTCAAGTGAAGATTTAGAGTGAGAAATCCAAATCTAAAGTAAACCCACTTCCTATTTCATCATCCCCTACTACTTGCTATTTAGTTCAGGGTGTTCTCTTCACAAAGTTCTTGACCTAGTGAAGATGGAGCTTGAGTTTGAGTCTCCTCGACATAGATCATCTTCGGCCTCGAAGTCAACGACCTAGCCCGTTCATTTCTCCGAAGAAACCATCGCTAGAGTCCGGGATCCCGTTGATCGCAGCGAAGGGACGTCAACACGGAGCTTTAGAAGTGAAAGACCAGATCTACAAAGCTTGTAATACCTTTCACTTGTAGTTAAAATATTTAACTTGCTAGTTTTCGCATAATCTCTAGTATACGATCTTGGTTAGGGTTGTTCGGCACGGCTATTTTTTTTTGAATCGGGCATGGTTGATGCCTTGTAGAATCTTGTTAGAGTGCCTAGGAACCTACATAGAGGTTAGGGCTAAGAGCCAAGAAAGGACGGACAAGGACCAAAAGAAAAAAAAACTATTTTCTTCCTAGTCGTGCTAATCCCCTTTGTTGACTATTACCCTGACACCTATGTTCTTAACTAAGGCAAAGAAAGCAGTGAATAGAATTCTTTTTCGAAACTAACCTAATCCTAATCCTAGCAAGCCTTTTAAATCAATTTATTCTCATTCATAGATCTAAAACAAAACCACCAATTTTTTTGGACTTAACTCGTAAGAACATAAAGAAAAGGAATCATTCTCCCTGTGGACCGACCCGTACTCAACCGGCTAGCTACCAAGCGATACCGTCTTGATTGCGGTATATCTTAACTTTGATTTTAAAATGCACATGCAAAAGAATAATCAATCAAATGGAGCTGTTGCCGGGGAGACGGTAGTCTCTTTCTTTGTGTAAATTCGGGTTAAAAAAATAAAAAATATAAATAAATAAAAATTTGAAAAATTGAAAAATTTTAAAACAAAAAAAATAAAACAAAATAAAAAAAATCATCTTGTTCTTTTTGAGTGGTATTGTGTGAATTGCGCAGGAAAAGAAGATGGACTGATTCAGATCTGGAAAAAGCCAGTGAACAAATCAACAAACAGAAGATCTGAACAGACAGAGGAGAATTACAACAGTCAACAGAAAAATTTTGGAGATCCATACCAACTTAACCACCATGGAACCGCGGCGGATTCAAGCATTTGAACGCGGAACCGCGGTCAACTGCTGACGTCAGCACCCCAAAATTTTCTGTAAGTATTTTTGTCCCCTCTCTTACTCTAAGCTCCACTGAAAATTTTTCCTGCAGGGTTCTTTGCGAAAAATCTTTCTCACTATCCAATAAATTGTTTTTGTGCAGGATTCTTTGCGGTGCCAAATAAAAAAAAATTTGCAACTGTTTTTGGTGTGTTAACTGTTTTGCATAATTAATACGGACTTTTAAGGGGCTATAACACCAATACAGATTGGGTGGGGATTTCATTACCCTTCCTAGGACCCCAAAAATCACAAAAAGCATATGCATCAACTCTCGAGTTAATTAAAAAATATTTAGACTCAGCCAACTAAGGACTGTCGTGCTTAAGAGGACATAGGAAGGTTGTGGGCATTCAGTCATTTATCTAAACCTGAGTTTGTGGTGCCAAAGCTATACAAGTGAGAAAGGTAATTTTAAAAGGCCCGTCTCACGGTGATTCGTGAGCGGATCCCTCCTTTCTTCATTTGTGCTTACCTGGCCACAATTGGCGATGAAGAGGCGATTTGAGGGATATCTCATAACTTGCCCTTTGGAACAGTTAGGAGAAGTCTAATTGACTTAGGAGACCCTAGCTCTAGGCTTGATTGTGCATGTATAAATTGTGATTGTTTGAAATTGTGCCGTAGTTCCGTACAAATTTTTTTAAAACTCTTTCTAAAAAAACACACGTTCAAAAATTTCAAAACTCCAAAAACAAACAATTTTTTATAAAAAAAAAATTTAAAAGAATAAAAATAAAAAAGATAAAAAAAATCATCACATTCTTTTTCTTCTTCTTTCTCACATCATGTGTAACCCACCTCGCAAAATTCTTGCCAAACTTTGGTATCCTCAACCAGACATTACTTCCTACGCGCATTGTTTTGGTCGAATTTCGGATGACCCTTCCATACCCAAAATTTCTTTGAAAGATCGAATAGACGCGTCTAGGAGAAATAGTTGGACTCAGCAATCCACTTTGTATCAACCGTTTCAACCATCACCACCTTCTTACGTTGATACCCCTTTTGAGAGTCCGGTGGTAACTCCGAAACCCATGTCTATTGCTGAACATATTGAACAATCTCGTAGCCGATCTTTCACTCCTTTCAACACTTCCAGTTCTTGAGGTCAACAATTTCATTCACATTTTTATCCAAATGTTGATCCTAATACTATCCAACCATTCAATTCCTATCCATCCTACCCAACTGTTGCACCTTCCCTACACATTGCTTCTACACAGCCATTTGGGCGTTTCCAGTATCCGAACAACTTTGAATCTTTTACTGAAACCCCTTCACAACCCATGTCTAGTCTGGAACAGTCGTTGGAAGATTTTTTGGTAGCGTCAAGACAACAGATGATGGATTTGAATGCGTCTGGCCGCCCTTATACAACCTAGTGACCCGGTAGCTAGTTTCCAACTAGCTCTAAATTTTCCAATGTATGATGAGGCGGTTAAACAGATTGAGAATTTGAGTGGTGAGAGTGAGCTGTGCACCCTTCCAAATCAAACCTACCCATCCCCAATTGAATCCCACAACTCCGATTATGAATGTCTATCAAGTGTCCCAAATGATTGACCAGTTGAAGTTAGAACGCTTAATGAGTTGTGCGACTTTGTAGTGTTTGATTTACCTGATTGTGAAGGGTCCCTTTCGAGTGAAACCATCACCAATACTTTTGACCTCTACACCTCCATTCTAGAACCTGAATTGATTGATATCCATGCTTTTGATGAGGTGTCTGAGAAATTTAATTTTCACTTGATCGAGGATATTGACGCTAGGAATATTTTGGATCATGAATCCACATATTTGGATAAGTTTCACTCTCCAAATCATCATCCCGAGTCCTTAATTGTTTTTCCCGAACCCCATATGCGTCTAGATTTTGATGATAAATGTATGGATGAGATAACTTTTGAGGGGAATTTTGAGGATAGTATTGAGGATGAACAAATTTTACTTGAGGACTCGGATTTTCTAATTCATTCTATCCCTTTCATTGACTGCGCACACCCTCCTGAATCTTTAACCGATACCTTTCCTCAATCACTTCCCTCCGTCCTTGTTCCGATGTTGTAAGAAACCGTTACACTTTCATTTTCAATGTCTAGTTTATCAAGTTCAACGAACCCATGTTTTCTTGTGAATCTTGAGGGATTTGACCCCATTTCTCGACAGGTTGATAGATTAGCACAATCGCTTCTTACACATCGGTCATCACAAATTGTGCTTATTTATACACTCCATTTGCACCCTCAATTCGTATTCCACTTCTTTCTCCCACTTTCTCTGGTTCTTCTTCCAGTCTTCCTGTAATGATAGCGAGTGTTAATGAATCACAATCCGATATTTTGAGTTTGATAATTCTACAAAAACAACTTGATTTAGACTCTTTTGAAAATAAGGTAAATGAGCCTTACGACTATCCCACCTTCATAATTTTTGAAAAATCAAGTGTGTTGAATTCTAGCGCGACACTTATTGACATTGAAACGTTCAATCGGACCATCGATGGAAGTTTCGAAAATATTTTCGCCGACGAACTCGCATTTCTAAACGACACGGATTTTGTGATTAATCAACCTCCATCTGAAGAGTTGAACTACCACCGTTTCATTTTCCCTTCCGCCGTTCTTCTCCTCCACCGAGACTGTATACTGCTTCTATCTCCATACGGTCTCATGTGTTTCTCATTTCTTTTCTCTACACTCCATTCTTTCACCAACCACACTATTATAACGATAAATTTTTGAATGATTAGTGCTAACCTTTGGCCTGTGTAAGGCCTTGTATAGCTTGATACTGTGTTTTTCTCCTCCCTAACTCTGAACATTAACGCTTAAACAGTGGAAACACTGTTTCACTTAAGTTTGGGAGGACCTTTTTGTATATATATTTTGTTTTCTTTTTCCGTTAATAATAAAAAAAGGAGTGCCGATAATTTTGAACCTCTTAATCTAGCCTGACAGTGAGAACACTCTCAAGTTTAAGTTTGGGGGTGTGCTCGGTAAGGTTTCTTCCTTCGCATTCATATGTATTTTTTTGCATTTGCATACTTATTTTAAAATCCATAAAAATTAAAATTTTTTAAAAATTATAAAAATTGAAAAGTTCAATTTTGGCCATTTTTGACTTAAGTTCAACATGATGGTTGAATAGTAGGGAAAAACTAGATCCTAAATTTAGTAAATTAAAAATCCTAAAAATAACCTTTCTTAAAGTTTAACGGTAGAAAATATATGTCCTTGTAGTTTATTTAGAAATAGGCAAATTTTGAGTTCAGTTCTTGGGTTAAGTCAAAATAAGGGAAGAGTATTGAAATTTTTATTGAAGTGTAAGTCATAAAAATAATTCCTAAACTTAAGTCTAAATTCTGAAAATATATACCCTACAAACTTGCACATACACGCACCTTGAAACTTAAGATAGTAGAGGATACCTTGAATTGCACTTGTCTAAATCCTTAGTACGAAAAAAAAAATTAAAGTATAAGTGTGAAATAAGAGATATAAAAAAAATGAACACTGGTTTTGTAATTACTTAAAGTTGCATAAAATAAAAAATATATAGCGAGGGTGCTTTATCACCTAGTGCCTTAGACCAATTGGTTTGGGAGTCACTGCTAAGCCTTAGGTATTACAAGATGAGGAATTACGCCTAAATGCGCAAGCACATTTTGTAATCGGTCGTTTAGTACCTCAAGAAGTATTAAAGGTCGCATGAAGGTGTAAGTCCACGTTACCCGTCCCCGGTTCTTTCGGGGTTGCGGATATGGTGAAAAACGATTTTTCGGTAGAGGGTTAGATGGACCCAAAAACCGGATCTTTGCTAAACAAACTATCTAACAGCCTAACTAAGAGTTTAGGTACTATATTAGGGGTTATACCTAATCTTGAACTCCTTCTCTTCGACTCCTTGTGGTGGTCGGATTGGCATCACCTCGTCGTCTCCTAGTGCCGAAGATGGATCCACCCGAAAGCTTCTACCTTTGGCTCCAACCTCAATTTACAGGAAACTAAAATACTGGCTTGCTAGACCTTGTATTCTAGGATGAGTAGAGAAGTGTTTTTGGGTTTTATCTTAATGGTTCTTGTTTCTCAACTCATGAGAGAAGATAACCATGAGCAAGAGTAAGAGGAAGAGGAAGAGGAAGAGGGAGAGCTTGAGGATGAGAGAGAGAGGATATGATAGAATGAGAGAGGAGTTTTACAACCATGCTCTCAAAAGCCAAAATAATCATGATAATAATTGTAATCAAGTATTTTGTGATGGTTCATTTCAATGGCAATATCATTTCATGCACTCATTTTGTAAACCACAACAAGCAAGCAAAAGTCATAGCCATGAAATGATAGCCATGCAATGATGATGGTCAACAAGTCCAAACTAGTCAACCGGTCAACAAAGTCAACAAGTCAACAAAGTCAAACTTTCAACCCAACCATGGCACAATAATACTTAATTAATATTATTATTAATCATATTTCTTATTCTCATTAGGGTTTAGAAAAAGTCAACAGTCAACAACCATAATGAGAATCCTCTGCCTCTGTCTCTGTCAACTGTGCATACACACCCGCATCCGTGTTCCGAGGAACACGAATACAAAGAGATCCTCTGCCTCTGTCTCTGTCAACAGTGCATACACACCCGCATCCGTGTTCCAAGGAACACGAATACAAAGAGATAAAACCAATCCCAAAACGTATATTAGGATCTGGCTTAAACCAAAGCCCGCTAGTAATAACTGCCCGGACACCAAACGTGCACAAGTGCGCGGATGTGAACGAACCCTGTCGCAAAACCATGCGACCTCTACTCTTTTTGCCCAAAGGCGAATAGCTCTCTGTGTGGGACACTAAAGACTCGACACTACGCTGGCAGTGGGTTTAACCACAGACTGCAAGCGGCACTAGCTGTGCGTAACGGCCCCCAGGTAGATGCCGATAAGAAGACTGACGAGGTGAAACCCATCTGAACTCCTACTGAGCCTAAATGTGACAGTCTCCGTACAGTCCGGTCTGTTCGTCTGAGAGTATCGCATGGCGGGCCTACGGGGGCGGTAAACGTCAGTCCCCTAATAGCGGTACAAGTCGTGTCGGAGTGTAGCCCAGAACACCCTGAGGTAACACTGGAAACCTACCAGTATATCTCGCTTGCCCTGGCCAGGGACGACTATGTGTAATGGCTCTCCATGACACAGCGCGATATCAACCCCCAATACCGGGAGAGACGAATCCTATCTTACCGTCACTGCCTCCAAGTACTTCAGGACTGCACCCAACTACAACCTGTTTGCACGACTCCTTTGAGCCGTGGTAGGGTAGTAGTCAAAGTACAGTGGGAACACACTCGAGGCGAAGTGACAGTGTCAATTCAGTAGACTAAGCTGTACTCATGTCACTTGGGAACTGATAACTGACGATGGGTATAGTACCAACCAACGGTTCCCGATGAGTCCTATCCAGTGTACTCGTAACCTAACGAGCACCCGCATACTATCTCAAGTACGATGTACTGACGGCTGTGGGACAGACCGTCTCCCCTGCTGGGATGAGAAGCGCATACGCTAGTCTACTCCGGAGTATCGATGCCCTGGCACGATAGTCTTACGACCAGGGACTTGTATAAGGATGTGCTTATGGATTACCCAGCCCCCACGAGTGTGATTGCCATCACAACGCTGGTAATCAAGCAAAGATCTTAAGGGCTCTACTAATATGTATAAGCAATATGCTAAAAGAAACACATGCACATATTGAAGTAGAAACAAACCAAGTAGCATACTACCATTTTGAGCAAGATTGTTTATACAACTGTGAATATCCCAAGCTTCCATTAAGTAATATACAAACTAGTATGATACAGTAATGGCCTCTAGGGCATATACACTAACAATCTCCCACTTGCACTAAGGCCATGTACTGGCGTATCGAAGACCTTTCATCTCAATAAGCCGCTCGAACTGAGTCTGGGGTAAGGCCTTCGTGAGTGGATCAGCAGTGTTATCTTCTGAATTTACTTTCTTCACCTCGATCTCCCGGCGATCTACGATCTCCTTGATCAGGTGGTATCGCCTCAAAATGTGCCTGGACTTCTGATGGGACCTGGGTTCTTTCGCTCGAGCTATAGCGCCGTTGTTGTCACAATACAGCGGTATTGGATCAACAATGGTAGGAACCACCTGAAGCTCCGTAAAGGACTTCTTCATCCAGACAGCTTCCTTTGCGGCATCGCAAGCAGCTATGTACTCCGCTTCCATAGTTGAGTCAGCAACGGTTTCCTGCTTGGAACTCTTTCAGCAAACCGCCCCTCCATTGAGGGTAAAGACATAACCCGACATGGACTTAGAGTCGTCCTTGTCACTCTGGAAGCTGGAGTCAGCAAAGGCCTTGATCTGGAGGTCTTTTCCGCCATACACCAAGAACATCTCCTTAGTCCTTCTCAGGTACTTGAGAATGTTCTTTACTGCTATCCAGTGTTTCTTCCCTGGGTCCGACTGATACCGGCTTATAACGCTCAGTGCGTATACTACATCTGGTCTGGTACACAATATCGCATACATTATAGAGCCTACCACAGAAGTGTAGGGTATAGATGACATGCGAGCCCTTTCCAAATCAGTCTTGGGAGACATCACTTTGGAGAGGGTGATTCCGTGATAAGCCGGTAGATTACCGCGCTTGGAATCTTCCATACTGAATCATTTTAGTATGGTGTCAATGTACCTGGACTGTGAAAGTCCCAACATCCTCTTAGATCTATCACGATAGATCTGGATCCACAGAATGTAGTTGGCATCGCCCAGGTCCTTCATGGAGAACCTCTGTGACAAGAATCCTTTGACTGACTGTAACATAGGAATATCATTTCCTATTAGGAGAATGTCATCCACGTAAAAGACGAGGAATACCACAGTTCTCCCTACAATCTTACTGTAAATGAACGGTTCATCTGGGTTTTTTATAATGTCGAATTCTTTGACAGTATCATCAAAGCAGATGTTCCAACTCCGCGATGCCTGCTTCAGTCCATAGATGGACTTGAGCAACTTGCACACTTTATCGCTGCTCCCACTCTGAATGAAACCCTCTGGCTGGTCCATATAGACACACTCCTCTAAATTTCCATTTAGAAAAGCGGTCTTTATGTCCATCTGCCAAATCTCATAATCGTGGAAGGCAGCAATGGCAAGAAGGATCCGAATGGATTTTAGCATAGCCATTGGAGAAAAGGTCTCGTCATAGTCCAAACCAGGTCTTTGACGAAAACCCTTTGCAACTAGCCTGGCTTTATAGGTTCAACCTGCCCATCTATACTAATCTTCTTTCTAAAGTTCCATTTGCATCCTATGGGTTTTACCCCTTCTGGAGAAAAGTCCAAAGTCCAAACTTTGTTGGTGTACATGGACTCCATCTCGGCCCGCATTGCATCCAGCCATTTTACCGAGTTGCCGCTCTGAATGGCTTGCTGGAAGCTAATAGGCTCATCATAATCAATAACACAAACCTCTCTATCCCCGTCTATGAGAAAACCGTAGTATCTCTCGAGCGGATGAGGCTGCCTACTACTCCCGCAGAGCGGCGTAGGAATGTCCGGTTCTCCTGAAACTTCTGGTTCTTTTAAGCTTTCAGTAATAGCTTGTGGTTCTGGAATTTCTTCCAGTTCTATTGCGCTCCCACTTGTTCCTTTTTCTAAAAATTGATGTTCCAGAAAGTGGGCATGACGAGAAACAAAAACCTTTTGTTCCTCTGCGTAATAGAAAAGATACCCCTTGGAGTTCTTTGGGTATCCCACAAACTTACACAGTACTGAGCGTGCCTCGAGTTTGTCCGCATGCTGCTTTTTAATAAAAGCTGGACATCCCCATATCTTTAGATATTGAAGATGGGGTTTCTTCCCACACCACATCTGATATGGTGTGGTAGGCACAGCCTTGGAGGGAACCTTGTTCAAAAGATATGCAGTTGATTCTAGTGCATAACCCCAATAGGATCGCGGTAACTCAGCCTTACTCATCATGGAACGAACCATATCCAATAGGGTTCGATTCCGCCTTTCCGATACACCGTTGTGCTGTGGTGTGTATGGAGGAGTAAGCTGAGAGAGAATTCCATTCTCTTTTAAGTAGTCCAGAAACTCGGCACTCAGGTATTCACCACCTCGATCAGATCTCAGTGTCTTTATACTCTTGCCTGTTTGTATTTCAACGTCATTCTTGTATTCTCGAAATTTCTCAATGGCCTCGGATTTATGCTTCATCAGGAAGACATGTCCATACCTAGAGAAATCATCTGTGAAAGTAACGAAGTATGAATAACCACTTCGCGCATGTGTAGACATTGGACCACACACATCACTGTGTATGAGTCCCAAGAGCTCGCTCGCTCTTACTCCGTGTCCAGTGAATGGAGACTTTGTCATCTTTCCAATGAGACAAGATTCACAAGTGGTATAAGACTGATACTCGAACGGATTCAAGTATCCCTCTTTATGTAACTTAGTTAATCGTGTCTCATTAATGTGACCCAGTCTACAATGCCATAAGAAAGCCTAATTTAATTCTAGAGACATTCTTTTAAGTGTGTTCTGGACACTGAAAATCTGAGCTTGATTCAATACGTATATATCGTTTTCTAATGTACCTGACCCAATCAGAACTTCATTTAGGTGGATGTGGACAACATCGCTTACAAATGTAAAATCATATCCTTCCTTAGTTAGTAAGGATATAGATATGATATTACAAGACACACCTGGTACATACAAACAGTTACGCAGAATCAATATCTGCCCAGTTGTCAGTCCAAGATGATATTCCCCTACGGATTCAGCGTCCATGCTCATTCCGTTAGCAACCCTGAGAGTCATATCACCTTTCGTGATAACCCTACGGTTTCTCAGAGCCTGTAATGAATTACAGATGTGAGATCCTGATCCGGTATCCAATACCCAGGAAGTAGGGTTAACTGACATACAGTTCTCTATTACAAACACACCCGAAACCGAAGCCATGACATGCTTCGAATTCTTGCTACTGGCTTTGCTAGCCCTGCAATCCTTCTGCCAATGTTCATTCCCGTAACAATAGGAACGTCCCTCTTTTACTACATTCAGTCCCGAAACTTTTGCCCTTCCCGTTCCTTCTACTTCCCTGGTTTCCTTCAGGGTAGAAGGTAGAGACTGTAGAATCAAGTCAGCATCTGACCCGTTCATCAACGTGGTCTTCAGGTCCGTGAGCTCAAAATAGCTGGTCTCTGTAAGGACGTTGCCCCCTACATATGACCCGATAGCCAACCTCGCTGGAAGCAATTCGTTCGAGGTCTTATATCTTGCGATACGAGATATCTCTCCAAATAAATCTTTGTTATGGAGGAAGATAGAAGCTAAGTCCATCTTCTCGTGCTGCCTCTGGTGTGCACCATCAACTGAGGCTAACACGAGGCACATGGCTTTCGCATAGTCTTTTTCCGATGTCTTATGGATATCAATATCCGTGACAGGGGAAACTGGTCCTGAGACGGCAGGGGTTGGATTAGTTAAGAGGTGTTCCAGCCTGTCATGGGCAATGGACATCTGAATAGACCTTTGCCAATCATAACAGTCAGATTCAGTCATTTTATTATCTAGATGTAACCTATGTGTGGTCACTGGGTCGCTGCAATTAAGAGAGAGAGAAGAAAACACTCAGCATGATGCTCTTGTAAGTTTAGATTGGTTTTTAGTTTATCTAAATAGGATGGTTCCCACTGTTTCTCGAATCCTTCCTCAAACCAAAAAGGAAGAATTAGTCGGGATCAATCTCACCGTACAATACTTGCTTAACCGTTCAGCCAGGCCAGTGTCCGTACTTCGAGGGAGGTTTTCCAACGCTTTCGTGAAGTTCCTTAATTTAAGAACCTCTTTTCCTTAGGGGAGTAGCCCCGCTAACACCTTTTTAGACACCTACTTGGTTTATAGCATTGATCGTTAAGTGAGAAATTTCCCGAGGAGTAGCATATACTCACAGTAGGATCGGGATCCAAATATCATCGCGTGACAAAACTGAAGGAATCCTACCAGAATCATCACACTCCAAATGGTATGCAGCGCTAGCAAGTTTCAGTTTCTTTAGAAACTCCCGATGTGGATTTTTGCCCCATGCTCTTATGACCTTGACGAAGGCCAACTTATCATAAGTCACATGTCAAGTTCTACCCGTCATTATCTAGGTTAATTTGAACCCACCCGTACATACCCTTGACGAAGGCCAAAATAGTAGTATGACTGTCCCAAACCAACGCATCTATCTATGCTACAGATAAATATTCAGCAGCTACCAATCACTATGCTTTGGCGAAGGTCAAAATACATAGCTTGAATACTACTGAATATTTAACTGAAATGACGGAGGGCTATGAATGGTTTTGGCGAAACCGTGAACGTAGTGAACTTGATATAATCGAAGGAACGAGATAGCTTTTAAAAGGAGTGGCTTAAGCTCCGTGTTTAAAAGTTGTTTTTGAAAAGAAACCGAGTGGTTTTGAAAGTTTTCCAATGACTTAACTTTAGTTTATTTTCTTGCATTAATTTAATGCGTCCCATCATTTAATCCTACCATTGCAGAAAACAATAAAAATATAACGTACACTTATGCCATCCGCATTCGCCACGGGGCTCCGTCATTACCCGTTAGGTTACTTAACTAACGACAGAGCGGGGGCTGGACTAGCGCGGATGCAAAACATAAGCAACGCCTAAATAGATATATACATTCGTCAGATGCAATGATAGCCATTCCAGATCACAGATGAACATATTGGATATACTAGGAATCCGCATTTCGTACGAGCCTGTAACGAAAAGCGGATTACACGGTCGCGATGAATAGCCAATACCCCACCCTAGACCCCTACGGGTGCGGCAAACTACCCGCCAAATACCCGAAGTGAAGCAATCTCCCTCAACAACGTGAGTAGGCTACTCTGCACTTCGAGGTACCCGGTAGTTTATGCACCCCACCTTGGGTCTATCCTGGGAGCAAAAACAGTAAAAGAAATTATACAATGGCGACTACAACCTCATCCTGGATGTGCGGCCATATAAATAATATTACATCAATTAAAAATTACATGAATTGAAAGATAAAGAAAACTCTCATCTCACAACCCCGGCTATTCATCCGCGACAATCCAATGAATTCATATACACAAACCATCAACATTACAGATCACAGATATGTATAACCCCCACTAATCGACGTATAGCGATTAACAGACGTTCAATACATATGTCTCATCACAGATATAACCCGTTAGCTAAAATATATAGAAGTTCGATCAAAATACGGATTTGTAACCACCCCAAAACACAAATTTGTTTTCTGGAAAATCTGGGCAGAAACAACATATTGTAAAAATCCCAAAACACCCCATAGAACACACTTCAGTAAAAACGATCCACGGCCGAGTTAACTCGGCCACGGATCCGCGGGAAGAAGCATGTTCTTGCCGCGGTTCCGCGGTGAGTTGGTCGGCTCGTTGGCTCGTTTTTCTGCAGTGTTCACAGAAAACCCTGAGATGATTTTTCAGATGTGTTAAATAATTTTTTGAGCTGTAAAAAAATCGACAGAAAGTATACGTCCCGGGCAAGTTTTTTGATTTTCTTTTCCGATCGAACTTCTAGTTACATTGCTAACATGTTAGATAGTGTTTAGCTAGGCTCTGATACCACTGTAAGTCCACGTTACCCGTCCCCGGTTCTTTCGGGGTTGCGGATATGGTGAAAAACGATTTTTCGGTAGAGGGTAACATGGACTCAAAACCGGATCTTTGCTAAACAAACTATCTAACAGCCTAACTAAGAGTTTAGCTACTATGTTAGGGGTTATACCTAATCTTGAACTCCTTCTCTTCGACTCCTTGTGGTGGTCGGATCGGTATCACCTCGTCGTCTCCTTGTGCCGAAGATGGATCCACCCGAAAGCTTCTACCTTTGGCTCCAACCTCAATCTAGAGGAAACTAAAATACTTGGCTTGCTAGACCTTGTATTCTAGGATGAGTAGAGAAATGTTTTTGGGTTTTATCTCAATGGTTCTTGTTTCTCAACTCATGAGACAAGAGAAACATGAGCAAGAGGAAGAGGAAGAGGAAGAGGGAGAGCTTGAGGATGAGAGAGAGAGGATATGATAGAATAAGAGAGGAGTTTTACAACCATGTTCTCAAAAGCCAAAATAATCATGATAATAATTGTAATCAAGTATTTTGTGATGGTTCATTTCAATGGCAATATCATTTCATGCACTCATTTTGTAAACCACAACAAGCAAGCAAAAGTCATATCCATGAAATGATAGCCATGCAATGATGATGGTCAACAAGTCCAAACTAGTCAACCGGTCAACAAAGTCAACAAGTCAACAAAATCAAACTTTCAACCCAACCATGGCACAATAATACTTAATTAATATTATTATTAATCATATTTCTTATTCTCATCAGGGTTTAGAAAAAGTCAAAAGTCAACAACCCTAATGAGAATCCTCTGCCTCTGTCTCTGTCAACTGTGCATGCACACCCGCATCCATGTTCCGAGGAACACGAATACAAAGAGATCCTCTGCCTCTGTCTCTGTCAACTGTGCATACACACCCGCATCCGTGTTCCGAGGAACACGAATACAAAGAGATAAAACCAATCCCAAAACGTATACTAGGCTCTGGCTTAAACCAAAGCCCGCTAGTAATAACTGCCCGGACACCAAACGTGCACAAGTGCGCGGATGAGAAAGAACCCTGTCGCAAAACCATGCGACCTCTACTCTTTTTGCCCAAAGGTGAATAGCTCTATGTGTGGGACTCTAAAGACTCGACACTACGCTGGCAGTGGGTTTAACCACAGACCGCAAGCGGCACTAGCTGTGCGTAACGGCCCCCAGGTAGATGCCGATAAGAAGACTGACTAGGTGAAACCCATCTGAACTCCTACTGAGCCTGAATGTGACAGTCTCCGTACAGTCCGGTCTGTTCGTCTGAGAGTATCGCATGGCGGGCCTAGGGGGGCGGTAAACGTCAGTCCCCTAATAGCGGTACAAGTCGTGTCGGAGTGTAGCCCAGAACACCCTGAGATAACACTGGAAACCTACCAGTATATCTTGCTTGCCCAGGCCAGGGATGACTATGTGTAATGGCTCTCCATGACACAGCACGATATCAACCCCCAATACCGGGAGAGACGAATCCGTTCTAACCGTCACTTCCTCCAAGTGCTTCGGGACTGCACCCAACTACTACCTGTTTGCACGACTCCTTTGAGCTGTGGTAGGGTAGTAGTCAAAGTACAGTGGGAACACACTCGAGGCGAAGTGACAGTGTCAAGTCAGCGGACTAAGCTGTACTCATGTCACCTGGGAACTGATAACTGACGATAGGTATAGTACCAACAAATAGTTCCCGACGAGTCCTGTCCAGTGTACTCGTAACCTAACGAGCACCAACATACTATCTCAAGTACGACGTACTGACGGCTGTGGAACAGACTGTCTCCCGTGCTGGGATGAGAAGCGCATACGCTAGTCTAGTCCAGAGTATCGATGCCCTGCCTCGATAGTCCTACGACTAGGGACGTGTATAAGGATGTGCTTGTGGATTATGTAAGTGCACGGCGGCGCCCCGGCCGTCTTTCCGAGGCCAAAATGCGGAAGCGATAATTTACTTTAGCTGTTATACCGGCACCACCGCGCACAAAAATCCCGGATCGGGCCATTAATCTAGTCCTAGCTAACTATAGAACGGGTAGAGAGATATACCGAACGATCCGTGTCCTTCGGTCTTCTCGTCGTCATCCCGATCTCCCGCGGAATGTCCGGTCTCCACCTCCTCGCCGGAAGGGCACCACGTCGCCGGCTTCTTTTACGGGCTCCCACCTCTGGACCGAGGCAACTCGGGCACGAAGTTGGCGAGCCGACGTGCCAAAGATTTGGTATAGAATGAGTGTAGTGCTATGTCTCATGGGGGTTGAGGAAGTTGCCTTTTGGTGGAGAAAATGAAACATGAACTTTTTAGATCAACTTGGGGATTTTGCAAGCATCAAGAGAACAAAATCCCGTTGCCAAAAATTTGGACAGCCCTTAGAGGAAGTGGCCGGCCCTCTCATGTGTGGGAGTGATGAAAATGGAGAGAGAGTGAGGAAAAGTCAAGGGGTGGGAAAGCAACCAACTCAAGCAAAAAGGAAAATGATTATCATATGAAATGATGATCACAATCCAATCCAAAACCACTCCCATCATCAACAACCATGATGAACCAAAAGTCAAGCCATGATCAAAAGAAGAAGTCAAATGGTGGAGGAAATATCATGATACAACAATATGCAAATAACACCATCCACTAACCAAATTTGCTTGCTTGCAAATAAGCCCTCCTCCACCAATTTCCGGCCAAGGAAAGATACAAATGAAAATGGCCGAAACGGAAAGCAAACTGGCAACTTCATAAAACTGGTCCTGTAATAAATTACAGGAAAACCCCGCTACTGTATATACATACCCGCATTTGTATTCCGACCGAAATACAAATGCAATGAGACAAAATCTACACTGTACAATACTAGGATCCGGCTTAAACCAAAGCCCACTAGTATTATCCGTCCGATCATGATCCGTGCAATACCGTACGTATCTGATCGAACCCTGCCATACCTCCATACATCCTCTACAGCGTTTCGCCCGAAACTTAAGAAAAAGGTCTGTGGGGGACTCTAAAGACTCGTCAATACTTTGGCTGTGGATTTAACCACCAGCACGTCAGAGGTATTACCCTATATGTAACGGGCTACCAGGTATTGACCAAAAGGGATGTCGATGAGCGAACTCATCCTGAAACCCTACTGAGCCTGTCCGTGACAATATCCGTACAGTCCGGTCCGTTCGTCTATGAGCATCGCATGGCGGGCCTAGGGGGTTGGTAAAAGTTAGACCCCCAAAAGCGGTACAAGTCGTGTCGGAGAGTAACCCAGAACACCCTGAGAAATTACTGGAATACCTACCATTAAATCTCCTGCCTTGGCTAAGGACTTCGTGTAATGGCTCTCCTAGACACAGCGCGACCTCACCCCCAATACCGGGAGAGACGAACCCCTGAAGATCCGCTCACTGCCTCCATGTGGCTCGGGACTGTACCCAACTAAAACCTGTTTGCATGTTTCCTTTGAGCATGGTAGGGTAGTAATCAAAGTACAGTGGGAACTCATATGAGACAAATGACGATCCTCAGGTCGATGAACTAACCTGTACACATGTCACCAGGGAACTGCCATCTGACGTCAGGTATAAGACCAACTAGCATGTTCCCGGCAAGTCCTGTCCGGTGTACTCATATCCCAAAGAGCACCTGTATACATCTTAGGTGAACCAACTGACACCAGTGGCTTGTGAGACCGGCCACCGCCCCTCGTCTTGGTCTCGACTGTATACACTTGTCTACTCTGGAGTATCGATGCCCTGTCTCGGAACTCCCTCGACTAAGGACCTTTTAAAGATGTGCTTATAGACCCCAGCTCCCACATATATGATCGCCCTCATACTGCTGGTAGTCAAGCAAGAATCCTAGGGGCTCTATCAACGTGCAATAGTGATAAGTAAAGTCACCTAAAGCAGTACACGATGATAAAGGTAAACCAGATAGCATACTATCATCTTGAGTAAGACTGTCCTACCGGAATAGGTCCTCCCTCAATCATTGCAATCACGTGCCGTGATCCAATAATTGACTATGAGGGCACTATCTCCAACAATCTCCCATTTGCACTCAAGGCTAATTATTGCGATGTCCCATACTCACAGCCCGTGTGATACCGAACACCCAACTCCCCTACTAGTCAGTCTCACAAATCTCGTTTGCGAAACTATTGCGTTCGAGGAATAGCCTCAGTGAGTGGATCCGTTTTGATGTTTATTTCTATATCTCAAGTTCGCGGAGAAAGCCATCTCCCGAAATGAGCAATACTTGTCTTAGAATGTTTCTGGATGTCTGATGGGACCTAGCTCATAAATGAACTCCAAATCCAAATTTCTTAGACTGTATCGTCAACTGAACTTAATCAGTATCCTGCGCCATGCCTCCCTCAGTATTTCCTTGGACCACCTGTCCAAAATACTGCCCCTCGTCAGAAGGAAAACTATAACTCTGACAGCCTCCCTGTCGTCCAAGTCACCTTGGAAGCCTGGAATGATAACTGTCTCCCGAATGAGGGTGTCGTTATCATATCCGTAGAACTTCCACTTATGTTCTAAAACTGCTTCCGACTGTTTCTCCAGGATTGGATCAATGTCAACTTATTGCATCTAGTGCAAAAACGACATCTGGTGTGGTACTTGACATCTCATGATTGACTCAATTGCCTAAGAAAGTGATCTGCCAATCATGCACATCCCTCTCCCCTTTAGTCTGTAAGACATCTTTAGAGAGGGTGACTCCATCATCTGCAGGTACAATACCGTGTCAGGAGTCGTCCATTCGAAATACTCTTAGAATGCTGTCTAAGTACCCTTAATTAGGAAACCACCCAAATCTTGATCTAAAACCATAGATCTAGTAACCAGTATGTCTGATATAATGTCCAAGTCCCATGTGGAGAAACCACTGTGTGACGACCAAAGTATAACCGATCGTAGTATAGGAATATCACTTCCTACTCTGTGTATGTCATCCAAATACCAGGACATCACACCCTACTACCTTCTTAACAGATCCATCCCCTATTCTGATGAAGTCAAACCTATGACTGTTGATTTAATGATATTCTTGATGTGTCGTTTATAGAAAATTGAATATAGAGAAATCACAACCAAAAATATTTGACCGCAATCAATAACGGTGTCGGTTGTAGCGCGTTAGTAAGTGCGGATCGTCCACAGGGAAAGTGTAATCATTCGTCTTTTGAATTAGGTGAATTGAAACATTAAAGAAAAGAAAAGAAAACAATTCATGATTTGTAGTTGAAGTTCAAGAATTAGAAAATCTAGATCTAATAACAAGAAAAGATAAAATCAAGAATTGAGATGTTTGTGATGATTTTTCCAACTTAATATCAAGAATCGAAGTGTAGCTCGTTGGAATCGATCGGATCTATAGATGTGATGAGATCTAATGATTTCATATTCTTATCCTTTAACAAATTGATACTAGATCGATGATAATTCATCGAGGTTAAGGATTTTGCGAAGAAGCTAGGGTTTCCTCTTCTTATCCTTTATCCTTTCAATGAATCTCATTCAAATTCTAGCTTCTAGTTAATCTAATGATCGATCGTTGATCCCTAGTTTCGAGCAAACACAATCAAGAAAGCATCATCTCGAAACTAGGTCATCGATCATTCGATTTACAAGAATTTACAAACGTTATAGGATTTAAGAATTGTAAAAAGATCTAAATTATCATCATTTTATTGATCGTCTCGACTTCTTTACGAGCGGAGTTTTACTCAAACATCACAACAAGAACCACAATCATAAATTAAGATCTAATCATGATGCAATAATTAAAAGAAAGCAAGATTAAAGAATTTCACCTTTTATTTATATCAACAATTTCGTTACAATCACTCAAGAACTACAAGAGGAGGAACTCGATCGTCGATTTGGCTTCGCTCGTCTCCTTGAGTCGCGGATCGGCTTGGATCAATTGCCCGATTGAAGATCGGCTCGGCTCCTAAAAGGTTGAAGGGCTTCTCGCTTGATTAGTACTTGAGATCTTGAATTTGGATTGGAATTAGGGTTAGGGTTTCGCACAAGTCGTGTCACTCAACTTGTGGAAGAAGATGGGAGAGTAAAGATTAAGGAATTAATGAACAACTAAGGATTATCTAAGGATTCGCAGGATTAGCCTTTAACCCTAGGTCTAGGCATCTATTTATAGACTTCCCCAAACCTTAGATCTAGCATTAGAATTTGAATTTCCCTCCAAAAAGTTAGTTAGAGGAGATTTGAATTTCCCTCCAAAAGTTTGTTGAGGAGAAGCTTCTAGATGAAGTTTGTTAGGAGCTTAATCAAGATTAGCTTAATTAATCAAACTTGCTGATCTGGAAGTAGCTTCGCGAGAATTATGGAATTTGAAATATCTGAAATGAATGTGGGCCCTGATATAAGAGTTGTGCACAGAAAATGTAGCGCTGACGTGGCAATACCGCCGCGGAACCGCGGCGTAAGCCGGCTCCTGCCTCGGTTCTGCGGCGGTTTTAGAGCTTCTGTTAGTGTATATGCCCTAGAGGCCATTACTGTATCATACTAGTTTGTATATTACTTAATGGAAGCTTGTGATATTCACCTTGTATATACAATCTTGCTCAAAATAGTAGTATGCTACTTGGTTTGTTTCTACTTCAATGTGTACATGTGTTTATTATAGTATATCGCCTATACACATTAGTGGAGCCCTTAGGATCTTTGCTTGATTACCAGCATTGTGATGGCAGTCACACTAGTGGGGGCTGGGTAATCTATAAGCACAGCCTTATGCAGGTCCCTAGTCGCAGGACTATCGAGGCAGGGCATCGATACTCCGGAGTAGACTAGCGCATGCGCTTCTCATCCCAGAGTGGGAGATGGTCTGTCCCACAGCCATCAGTACGTCGTACTGGAGATAGTATGCGGGTGCTCGTTGGGTTACGAGTACACTGGACATGACTCGTCGGGAACTGACCGGTTGGTATTATACCTATCGTCAATTATCAGTTCCCAGGTGACATGAGTACAGCTTAGTCCGCTGACTTGACACTGTCACTTCGCCTCGAGTGTGTTCCCACTGTACTTTGATTACTACCGTACCATGGCTCAAAGGAGTCGTGCAAACAGGTAGTAGTTGGGTGCAGTCCCGAAGCACTTGGAGGCAGTGACGGTTAGACAGGATTCGTCTCTCCCGGTATTGGGGGTTGACATCGCGCTGTGTCTAGGAGAGCCATTACACGAGTAGTCCCAGGCCAGGGCAAGCGAGATATACTGGTAGGCTTCCAGTGTTATCTCAGGGTGTATTGGGCTTCACTCCGACACGACTTGTACCGCTATTAGGGGACTGACGTTTACCGCCCCTAGGCCCGCCATGCGATGTATCAGACGAACAGACCGAACTGTATGGAGATTGTCACATTCAGGCTCAGTAGGAGTTCCGATGGGTTTCACCTCGTCAGTCTTCTTGTCGGCATCTACCTGGGGACCGTTACGCACAGCTAGTGCCGCTTGCGGTCTGTGGTTAAACCCACTGCCAGCGTAGTGTCGAGTCTTTAGAGTCCTACACAGAAAGCTATTCGCCTTTAGGCAAAAGAGTAGAGGTCGCATGGTTTTGCGACAGGTCGCATGGTTTTGCGAAAGGGTTCAGTCACATTCGTGCACTTGTGCACGTTTAGTGTCCGGACAGTTTACACTAGCGGGCTTTGGTTTAAACCAGATCCTAGTGTACGAATTGGGATTGGTTTTATCCAGTTTGTATTCGTGTTCCTCGGAATGCGGATGTGGGTGTGTATGCACAGTTGACGGAGAGACGGAGGCAGAGGATTCTCATTAGGGTTGTTGACCGTTGACTGTTGACTATTGACTTTTTGCTCAACCCTAATGAGAATATGATATATGACTGACAATAATATTAATTAAGTATTGTGGTGACATGGTTGTTGAGGGGTTGACTTTGTTGACTTGTTGACTTTGTTGACCGGTTGACTAGGTTGGACTAGTTGACCATCATGATGATAATGGCTATCATTTCATGGCAAAGACTTTTCACTTGCTTGTTCTCTTGTGCAATATGAGTGCATGAAATGATATAGCCATTTTGACTTAAACCATTTACACAATACTTGATTACTATTTTTGTGATGATGGCTTTGGATTATGAGAGCTAAGAGAGAAAAGTCTTGCTCATTCTTTCAATTTCCTTTCTCTCTCTTGTGTTCTTGAGCTCTCATCTTCTTCCTCTTGCTCTCCCTCTCTTTAGTCTATGGTTCACTTGTCTCATGTGTTGAGAACCAAGAATTATAGAGAAAATCCCAACACACTCTCCTCTACTCATTCTAGTTCACAAGGCCTAGCAAGCCAAGTGATCTAGTTTCTTCAAAGTTCGAAGAAGAAGCCAAAGGTAGAAGCTTTCGGGTGGATCCATCTTCGGCGCAAGGAGACGACGGGGTGAGGCCGATCCATACACCGGAAGGAGTCGAAGATGAAGGAGTTCAAGAAAGGTATAGCCCCCTAACCGAGTTGGTAAACTCTAGTTAGGATGTTAGTTAGATGTTTAACAAAGATCCGGTTTTGAGTCCATGTTACCGCCTCTAGAAAATTGTTTTTCACCAAATTCCGCATGCCCGAAAGTACCGGGAGAGGTAGCATGGACTTACAGCTTCATGGCTTGAGTCTTCTTCTGTGGTTTTGGGCTAAATTATGGGACTTTATTGGATATGTTGAATTTAATATTTCCCTCTAGATTGCTACCAGCTTTCAGGTCTTTGAGTTGGCGTAATGTTTGATCAGCAAAATGACAATTTTGCCTTTTCTTCTGGATTTTCCTGCACAATTTCTCGAGACAAGTGTTGCGCAATATAAGGATGATGCGATGCCATGAAATATAGTCAATTTCCCTAGAAATGCCGGTTTTAAGGTCTAACACATGTAATCTGATATTTTACGACCGATTTGCTAATATGTGCTATATGAATGCCGAACACTTCTATATGAATGCAAATGATAGGGAAATTGCCGGTTAAAAGATGCAATATTTTCGACTGATCAAAAACCCCCAAACTTATTTTCGGTCGTCTCGAGCGAACTGTTTTATTAAAAGGAGAAGGAGAAAATAAAGAAAGAGAAAAACTAACTAGCACACTTTCGTAGGCAACACGATTGTACTGAGCACGTGCAACAAGCCTTTAAACCTCTAGGTGTCCCTAGTAGGAGGAGTGTTGTCTCCTGAGGGTTTTCAGCGAATTGCACCCACAAAATCTAATAAAAAAAGAAAGATCATGAATATTATATTTAAAGAAAATAATCGTAAAAGAAAAGCCTTGAAAATTAGGGTTTCCAACTAAGCTAGCTTTTCGGTTGTCATGAGCCCTATCTTAATGGTCATGAAAAGATGTTGGAAATCACGTCCTCCCTCAATAAAACATCGTCTTGTTCTTCATTCCTATCTTTCTTCCAAACATCGATCATATAACCCTGCGTGTGTGTAAAGACATCCCTACACCCGGAGAATTCAATTCAAGCTATCATACTCTTGCCCTTCTGCCTCAGTACTTTTTAATTAATGAATATTTAGCTGAATTTGCTTCACACACTTTCATGCGACCGTTAATACTTCTTGAGGTACTAACCGACTGATTACTCATGTGCTTTCTTATTTGGTGTATTTTCCTCGTCTTGTACTACCTTAGGCATAGCAGTGAGTCCCAGACCAGTTGGCCTTAGGGCACTAGGTGAAGAGGCACCCTCGCTATATATTTTTTTATTGCCCTCGGTGATAACAAAAGCGGTATCCATTTTTTCTCACCACTTTATTTTTTTATTCATTTCTTTTTTTATTTCCTTCATACATCGGATTTAAGACAAGAGCATTTCAAGGTATCCTCTACTATCCCGGGCTTTAAGACGTGTGTAAGTGCGAATAGCAGGGTATCAACGTTCAAAATGTTTGGCTTTCAGAATAGAAACTATTTTTCAGACTTATTTTTATCCTCAGATTAGTGACTTTCTTTATCTTACTAACCCTTGGGACAACGGCTCATAACTACTTATTACTAGTTCGTATAAGAAAACTTCTAATTTTCTTCGTTTTCTTAAATTTTTCTAATCTCATGGATGTAATTTTTCACTATCTAATCTTTTATTATCTTATTTATGTACAAAAATATTTTTATAGTTTTGAAATTTTTTAAATTTTTATAGGTTTTCAAAAAATGTTTTGTGCTTATGCAAATGATGTGAAAATAAGCACAAACCTCCCCCAAACTTGTTTTCAGCTGTGTCCTCACTGTTGCCTTCAGCTAAATCTCGAAAAACCTGTAAACTTGGGAGGAATTTATTAGTGGGGGAAAAATATTTAAGTGAAGAACCTCCCCCAAATTTATTTTTGGCTCAAAATTTAAAAAAAATTTCTTTTCAAGAGCCAGAAAAATGATGCCCCCCCAAACTTGAGTTATGCAATGTTAATCTTTGAAAATCACATGAGGGGGTCAAAAATCAGTGGTCGATGCCAAGCTTTGCAAAGACCGAAGGTTAACACCAACCATTCAAAAATTTTATCAATGCAGTGCTCTGGCTGGTGGAAGAAGAAGTGGGGAAAGGTAAAGTGGTGGAAGAGAGTGTGTGTGCGTCTTATTTTGGAGAGACGATGCAGTGAATGTGATGGATTGCTCGCATTCTTTTTACAGTTCAGAAGAAGGGGTGGAGGTTCAATTTCAGTGATTGGATGTGGATTCATCTCAACACCCGTGTCATTCAAAAATGCGAGTTCATCAGCGAAGATTTCCTCAAAAGTTCCATCAATACCCCGATGAATAATGTCATCACAAAGTGCGGGGTGATCTTCAGACTCTAAAAGCAGTTCATAATCCGTGTTAATTGTTGACCCGGACATCTCGGTGGAAGAGTCCATATGTGTATGATACATAGTTGGGTCAAACAATAACATATGAAAAGAGTCTAGATCGGTATCAGGAGGATCATCAAATTCACTGCTGTCGACATCCATTAAGTCGACAGAACAGACGTGAGCAGTAGGTTCGGAGGGTACACTTCCCAACTTGTAAATGTTCAGCTCTATTGACCTATTCCCGAAGGATAGGGTCATAGAACCATTACGACAGTTGATGATAGCGTTGGAAGTGGCCAAAAAGGGGCGACCTAAAATCACCAGAATTTGATTCCGTGGCTTCGCTACAGGCTGTGTATCAATTACAATAAAGTTCACAGGGAATATGAATTCCCCGATTTTTATTAACTCATCCTCCAGTTCACCCCTAGGTTTGGTGATTGATCGGTCAGCTATCTGGAGAGTGCAATGGGTTGGCTTCAACTCTCCGATACCTAGTTACTCGTAAACCGAGTAAGGAAGCAAGTCAACACTAGCGCCAAGGTCAAGTAGAGCACGATTGATGTGTTTTTCCCCGATAGAAATGGAAATCATAGGATATCCAGGATCCTTACGTTTCCTCGGTAATTGTTGGGGGAAAGCCGTGTCTATCGTCTTTGCCATGAATATCTTTTTGGGCACTTGAGTCTTCCTCTTCCTAGTGCACAAGTTCTTAAGAGTTTTCGCATAGGACGGAACTTGTTGGATAGCATCTAGGAGAGGGATGTTGATGTTAAATTGCTTAAAAATGTCCATAATCTTCTCCATATGTGGACTCGGTGTGTTTGCCCTTAACCGATTAGGATAAGGTGCTTTAGCAATAAGCGCTGGGTCTATCATAGGAGAAGGAAGTGGGGGTAGACATGATCCCAAAAGAGGAGTGGGGATCGTCTGTGGAGAACTAGAAAAGATGGGCTGAGGTGGCGAGCCTTGTGGGAAACGAAGAATAGGCTCGCAAGAAGGTGGTGGGGTAGAAGAACTGGGGTCAGAATTAGAAGTGTGTGTGTGAGGAAAGGTCTCAGCCGGGGTGTTATTGATTGATTTATCAGTATCATCAAACTCTTCCCCAACGTGATTGTCAAGCACTCTTCCAGATCTCAACGTGGTTGCATTCACAAGATGTGAATAGCCAGGATTGGGTAAAGGTTGAGCTGGAAGTTTCCCTTTCTCTCTTGCACTCATTTCGGCTTTTAGTTGTGCAATTTGTGCTTCCATCGATTTGATATTCTCATTTTGAGAGACAATGATCTTCATCACATTCTCGACGGAAGATTGCAAACTTACCATCCCTTGGATGGATTGTTTCATGAAAGTATCCAAGGTTTGTGCCAGTGCAGAGGTGTTATCTGTACCGGTCAATTGCAAAGAGTTTTCATGTGGTGCAAAAGTATTGGTCGGATTTTGGAAGTTCTGTGATTGGAAGGGGTGCTGACTCAATTGAAGTGGTGGATGCTGTTGTGGTGGAAGAACCCTTTGGAAATTGTGTTGGGTTAGAACCATGTTTTGAGATTGTGATTGGATCCAAGCAAAATTAGGGTGATCCCTCCAACCCTGAATATATGTGGAAGAAAATGGATCGTTTCTAGGTCTTTGAAATGCGGCATTGGTATGCTCATGACCTTGAAACGGAGAATTTAGTGGACATTCTTCTGTGAGATGTGATGGATCAGAACAGCATCCACATACAGTTTTGGAGAGTGACATTTGACTTAGGGTGGCGGCTAAAAATTTGTTTTCCATAGTCTCGAGTTTTTTTTGTATAGCTGCAATGTCAGCTCTAACTCCTATGGAAATATCATTGCCATCCCTAGACGATTGACTCACACCCTCCCACTGTAAAGATTTTTCAGCGAAATCTTCTAGAAAATTCCAGGCTTGCCCATCATCTTTAGTCATGAAGTTGCCTTGACACATGGATTCAAGGGTCTGTCTTGTGTTAAGAGTAATGCCCTCATAAATGATTCGACACAGTTCCCATCTAGGAATGCCATGATGTGGATATTGGACTAACAGATCCTTGAAGCGTCCAAGACATTTTGAAAATGGCTTATTTGGAAGCTGGGTGAATTGATTTATTTCGATGCGGACTCGAGCTGTTTTATGATGTGGGTAGAATTTCTTAAGGAATGCTTTGACGAATTCTTCCCAATTTGAAATGGAATGTGCGGTAGTGTTATATAGCCACTTCTCGGCTAAATCGCACAAGGTAAATGGGAGAAGACGAAGACGCAAAGCATGCACAGACAACTGTGAGGTACCCATCATTGCGCATACATTTTCAAATTTCGTGATAAACACGTATGCGTCCTCAGACTCGAGACCGTGAAATTTTGGTAGAAGGTTGATATATTGGGGTTTATTTTTAAAATTTTCCCCGTTGGCTGGTGGAATGGAAAGACAGGTGGAATGGGGACCTCGTGTTGGATAGCACCTCTTTTGGATAGAGATGCGAGGTGGATTCTACGCACCAACGGACGGCGGCAGAGTAGTGGAAAAGAAGTTCGATGGAGACGGATCCATCGATGTGGGTGGGGTGGTGGTTAAAGAAAAGGTAAGTGTAGAAATACCGACTTTAGGGTCGATCGGGGGACGCGGACTGAACAGGCACTAGAATCCTGTTGTCCAGCCTATCTTGCACTAAAAAGGGTTAGTACAAGTGGCAGCGTGAATTTATAATTAGGGGAATGAATGAATGAATGCGGTGTTTGTTTTGAAAAATGATACGGACTTTTGAAAAAATGATGCAACACAACAAATGCAACACACAAAACCCTAATTCTAGGGGTCACCAAGGTCAAATCTCTAGACCGCTCCTAACTGCCAAAAGACAAGTCGCAGGATAAATCCTCCACTGCCTCTTTGTCCCCCTGTGGCCAGGTAAGTGCCAGGTAAGTGGGAAGGTACTCCACTACGTAAGTAGTGGGCCTAATTAATAACCACTAGCCTTCGACACACTTGCCTTAGACACCACAAGAAAACGCGGATAAGCAATGAATTACCTGTTAGTTATATGTATGCCCTAGAGGCCATTACTGTACATTGGATGTATATTGTAGTGGATGCTGGGACATATATAGGTAGGACTTTCTTGCTCGACATGATAGTATGCTATCTGGTTGCTCTTTATCTTAACATGTATACTCTCTGTCTCTCTGATTATATGTTGATAAAGCCCTTAGGATGTGTACTCGACTTCCAGGACTATGATGAAGATCATACTAGTGGGGCCTGGGTAGTCAATGAGTACATCCTTCATTGTTCCTAGTCGTGGGAATATCGAGACGGGGCATCGATATTTTAGAGTAGACCAGCGTATATCTTCTCGACCCATGTGATGGGCGATGGATGATCCCATATCCATTGGTGTTTGACATCGGAGATGGTATGAGGGTGCTCAGTGGAGACTGGGTACACTGAACGGACTCGCCGAGAACTCCCAGATGGTATTATACCTCACGTCAGATGGCAGTTCTCTGGTGACACTGGTACAGCTTAGTCTGTTGACCCGAGATCGTCATAGAGTCTTGTGTGTCTCCCACTGTGCTTTGATTTCCACCCTACCACGGCTCTACTGAGTCAAGCAAACAGGTGGTTTTTGGGTACAGTCCCGATTCACATGGAGGCAATGAGCGATAGGAGGGGATTCGTCTCTCCCGGTATTGGGGGTTGATGTTGCGCAATGCACGACTGGCCATAACAGGAAATCCCTGGCCAGGGTTGCTGTGATATACTGGTAAGAGTTATCAATAGTTTCACGAAAGTTATGGACCTCACGTCGGCATGACTTATCGAGCTATTGGGGTCTGACGTTTACCACCCCTAGGCGAGATATGCGACATATCAGACGAACAGACCGGACTGTACGGTAAGTGTTACTGGTTGGATTCACAGGAGTGTGAGCGGGCTTGCTCGTCGATCTTCTGATCGCTCAATACCCGGGTGGCCGTTACGTTTAGCAGACCGCTTGCGGCTTGTGGGTGTTTGATATGATCATCACCTGCTGCCGGCGTATTGACGAGTCTTTAAAGTCCTACACAGAGGTTTCCTAGCTCGAGCGAAACGAAATAGGAGCGCATATGAGATATGTACGGGACCGAGAATAATGCGTGTATGTGATACCGTATTTCATTCTCGCGATGTGTCGAATGGCTGTATGCGATATGACCTAGTTATCGAATCGAGGATTGATTCGATAAGCCGATACATTGGATACTAGCCGGTTATATGCGACATGACCGGATCGTTGAATCAAGTGTTGATTTAATGATTTAATGCATAATTATATATTTGATATATTACTTTGCATTAATCAGTATTTGTTCACTTTAATGGATTTTCTCACTTGAAATGCACATTGTATATGTGATATATTTTTTGTGCACAAGATTGTATCATGTTTGATGATACATGCAAGCTTAGGTTTGTGTAAAGAATTAAACAATGGTTAAGTTAGTGGTTAGGGTTTTCTTTTATCTTATTCATTTATCTATTGATTTATTTATTTATTTCTTTTTGGAAAAGATAAAGAGAATGGTGGCTTTTTTGTAGTTTTGTGGAAACTTCATGAAATGTTGAAATCTTGACCATTCTTGTTCTTTTCCTAAACCTAACCATTAACCCTAACCATGGTTTATTCTCTACACCTAACTATGGTTACTATCATGATAAGTATCATTTTATTTGATAATTTAAAATATACTTATCATATTTTTTTCCTTCATCTTCTTCTTCTTCAACAAAAGAAAAAGCTTGCAACCTTTAATGGCAACTAGCCAAAACAAGTGAGAAATCCAATTCTAAAGTGAACCCACCTCCTATTTCTTCATCCTCTACCTCTTTCCAAGTAGTATAGGGTGTTTCCTTCACAAGTTTTCTTGACTTGGTGAAGTTGGAGCTTGATCTAGCGATGCATCGACGTAGATCATCTTCGGCATCGTCGTCGATGACCTAGCCCGTTTTTCCTCCGATGAAGCCAACGCTAGAGCCCAAGATACGATTTGGACAGCGAGGGGACTTCATCACGGAGCCTAGGAGGTGATGGACCGGATCTACAAAGGTTGTAGCCCCTTCCCTTTAACTATATTTCCGTTCACTTACTTGCATCGCCTATATATCTAGTTGACGATCCGTATTAGGGTTTGTAGGCACCCGTAAAATTTGATTTGTGCATGTTTGATCTCTTGTGAGACTCCATTAGAGTGCCTAGGAACCCTACAGTGGTATCAGAGCCTAGCTAGAGCCTTAGGCGATGTGTAGACGGAATTAGAAGTCCGATTGAACCGAAACCCCAATCGCATTTTGCTCTCTGGACATTTTTGAAAAACATGGTTTTTTCCATATTAAAAAGATTCAGAAAACTCAGTAGAAGATTCTAAGAATTACTGTATAAAACGGGGCCCCTGAATCCATTAAAGCGCGGCGGAACCGCGGCATTAGCATGCTAATGCGGCGGTTCCGCGGCCCTTTTGTCTCCTCTTGCAATAAATTTTGCACAGTAATTCCTAGTTTGCAGTGCTGGTTTTCCTGGGAATTTTTAATAATTTTTCAAGAGTTGAATTTTCTGGGTTGTATTGGGGACTCGGTGTATCGATCGGATTGTCTAATTTTGTCATTGTGTTTTTCCTGGTATTTTTAGAATATGTTAAAAAGTTCGACCGGATATAAATACCCACTTTTTCCCCTGCCGGGAAATTTCCAATTGTTGGATTTTTCCGTAGTTTAACGACGTTATAAGTAGTGCAAGTAACGCGATGGACCCTCTAGAAGACAACAAACCTTAACTCGATTATGTGACCGTCTTGAACTGCCCTTTGAACCTTCGGGTTTGGGGCAGTACGGCGTGCCACATGTGAGGCGTTGGCTAGACCCTTCTACGGCTGGACCGTTGGTACTGAGGCACGAACTGAATGTTGTTAGACTTATTTCATGTGTTGAGCAGTATCGGGAAAAATTGGGTGTTCGATTGTTTGATCGGAAAGTTTAACATTTTCTATTTTATCCGGAATGTGATACAACAATTGGAATTCTCAAAAGTTATGTGATAACTGAATGAATGTTATAAACATAGCACTTTAGTCTCACTTGATCGGTTGCCACGGAATTTTGATGTGATCAAAAGTCCGTCGCAATCACGTAGCGTACACGGATACTCGCCGGGTAAACTTAATAGGCAGCCTCACTCCATAGCCCCGACCAAGTGACTGTAGGAGAACCCCGTCGCCGAAAGCATCCGTTCGGGTACTCGCGGCAGCGGTGTTCCGCCTTGGTGCACTTTGTCGACGGCGTCGGGGGTGCGGCCGCCTACTAAAGTTTGCGACGAGCATTCGATCAGAATGTCGGGAATCCTGTTGAATTGCCCGACTTGATATTGAAAAGTGTTTTCGATAATGAGACTAAAATGCGGGGTTTATAATTGTTAGGCATGCGATGTCTAAGTAATTCATTTGGTCAGGCATGCGATGTCTGAGGAGGTTGCGGATTCCAACTGTTGTAGTTTTACACTTTCTTTTCTGTGACCGTAAGTGTAATATGTGATATCGCCGGTTTCGTTGCTATATGTCAACGACAATTGGGATGCGCATATTTACTTACGTTGATGACATGTGATGTTATGTGTTACGGGATATGTTATATTGGATCGTCGTGTTTGAATAGCCGGGGTTTTTTTTTTATGTGAGATGAGTGTTTTTCATTTTCATTCATGTAAAAACTTGTATGTAATATTCTTTTATTGGGGCACTTCCAGGTTGCGGATGTTGTCACCATTTGTATATTATTTACTTTTCTGCACTAGGATAGACCCAAGGAGGAGGGCACAAGTAACCGGGTTCTGGGGTCCAGTGGGAGACCAACTCGAGGAGTCGAGTCCGGGTCTCCTAACCCTAGAATTGGTAGGGTTGCTTGTCGCTCTCGTAGGGGTCTAGGGGTGTGGGATTGGCTATTCATCACGACCGTGGAATCCGTGTTTTATACCGGCTCGTATTGAAAACACGGACGTCCTAGTATATCCAATATTTCATATGTATCTTCTGCTGTGATTTATCAGTGATCATGTGATGTTCTGTGATAGATATTATATATAGTATATATGATATATTATATTGACGTTGCTTATGTTTTACACCCGCGCTAGCCCTGCCCCGCTCTGCCTTTAGTTACCTAACCTAACGGTGCAGACGGGACATCGAGGCGAATACGGATGGCATAAGCGTACGTTATATTTATCTATGATGATTAGGTGGACTTAAATGATGGGATATTCATTAATGAGATTAATGAAAGAAAATAAACCTAATTGATGTTGTGAAATCGAATTTCAAAATAAAAACAGGTAGCTACAGTTCTTGCTTTGCATCGCGGTGTTCATTATAGAACATCCTGCACCTTATTCGATAAGGAAAGGACCGAGATCCCTTCACCGGGAGTGACTCCTTTAGCAATAACTGGCAGATGCTACAACCCTCGGTTTGTCTTTGATCGCTTCTATAGTTTCCGCTTTGCACAGTGATATATATGATATATCCCGCACCTCATTCGACGAGGAAAGGGCCGACGATCCCTTCACCGGGAGTGACCCCTTTAGCAAAACTAGAAAAGCCTCGAAAACATTCCATTTAAAAACCATTTGATTCCGCAACGAGATCAAGTTCAAAGCGTTAAAGGTTTTCACAAAAACCATTCGCAACCCTCCGTCATTTTAGGAAGTAGAGTACTTAGTATTCGTGCTGTGTTTGTTGACCATAGTCAAGGCACAGTGTACGGTAGCTAAGTGATGTCTTCCTACACCGCATATGATGCGATTAGTTAGGATAGTCGCGTGACTTTGTTGACCTTAGTTAAGGGTCATGTGGGTGGGTCTAATTAATCACGAAATGACGGGTAGAACTTGACTAGTACTTATGATTTGTTGACCATAGTTAAGGTCATAGGTGCTAGGGGTAAAAAACCATTATCGGGAGTTTCAAGTGTTGAAACTTGCAATGAGATTGCATACCTTCTATATGATAGTTGGATCCCGATACCCACTGCGAGTAATTGTTACTCCTGGGAGAGTTTTGCACTTTACAATTAGCCGATCAAGTAGGTGTCTAGAAAGGTGTCAACGGGGTTACGCCTCTGGGAAAACGAGGTTTACTGTAATTAGGTCCGTGCGAAAGCACGGGGGACCTCCCTCAAAGTACCGACACTGGCCTGGCTGAAAGATTGGCGAACTTGTAGTGTGTAATTGATCCCGGCTAGTCTTTCCTTTTAAGGTTTGAAGGAAGATTTGATAAAAACAGTAGGAGCCATCCTGATTAGATAAAATATATAACCAATCTGATCTTGCAAGAGCGCACGCAGAGTGTTTTCTTCTCTCTCTCTCCTGGTAGCGACCATATCACGCCTTAATCAAGATAATAAAATGGATGTATTGACCGAACCCGCTTGTTATTCTGAGCTGGGGAACGTTGGTCCCGCTCCAACTTATAATTGTTATAAGACAGAGCAGGAAATAGGGAATACCAGAATTCCTATGCCGCCCAAACGAAGACAGTGCATATGATGCATCTCCTTCGGGTGTGTTCATTACAAAGAACTGTTTCTCAGTATCCTCTGCATCCTGGGTATATGATATCGGATCAGGATCCCAGATATGTAATCTGATACATAGGGCTACAAAAAGGTAGAAAAACTGAGAACGGGTGATAAGTTTCATGAGGCAGAAAACGGGGCAAGTGTTGCAGCCAAGTCTGTTGGTCACTGTCACCCTGTATTACCAATACATTGATTCTGAACAAATACTATTAGATACCGAACCTGATATACAAAATCATATCAGTCTCTTTATAAGTAAAGAAATGATATAATTTTGTATTGTTGGATAATGTTTTGAACATTTCCTATATCAAAAGTTGATCGGTTCAGGCACATTATCTAAAAGCATTGACGTTCTAAATCAAACTACAGTTCCTTGTATACTGAACACACACAAGAGGAAGAGTTCAGAAATGAACAAATTCTTCTTGAGGTATTGTAGACTAGGTCATATCAATGCGACCCGACTAGCTGAAGTTACATTTAGATGCATATTTAAATCAGTTTGAATTTATATCTTGTGAAACTTTTCAGTCATGTCACAAAGATAATATGACCATAGCTCTGTTTATTGGAAACAGAGAAAGAGTTAGTGAACTCTTGGGACTGATACATGATGATGTATGTAAGGTCTCCTGTCTACACATGCCAGGACTGGTTCTTTATATTTCATTATATTCTCTGATAATCTCTCAAGATTCAGTCATATGTTCCTGTTGAAACATGAGTCCGAACCTTTTGAGATATTCACAGAATATAAGTTGGAAGTAGAGAACCAAAATATGGGTATAAGTATTATGTCCTATGATGAGATCAGGGAGGAGCATACTCGTGCATGGCATTCCTGGACCATTCTAAAGGAGAATGAGATTCTCTCTCCGTATTACTCCTCCGTATACACCATTGCACGATGGTATATCGGAGCGGAGCAATCACACCCTATATGATAAGGTGTGCTCTATGATGAGTACTACTGAGTTTCCTATTTCCTTTTGGGAGTTATGCGCTTGAGTAGCTGCATACCTATTGAATAGGGTTCCAATCAAATCAGTTGCCTACCACTCCATATAAAATATGGTGTGGGAAGATCCTATCTCTTAAGTAAGTTAAGATTTGGGATTGTCCGGCCTATGTCAAAAGCAAAATCCGGACAAGATCGAGACAAGGTCAGTTCTGTAGAACTAGAAAGATTCTAGCTATACGAAACTACAGCTGAAGATTTGACAGAACCAAAGGATTCTATAGTCCCCGACGAACCTCAGCCTCTCCGCCGATCTGGTAGGGTTCCTCGCCTGCCTGAGAGATACCTCGGTTTCTCGATGACAGTGGGAGCGAGGATTGCATCATGAGATGATGGCCCAACCAGTTTCGAGCAGGCCGTCGAGAGTAGGGACTCTGTAAGAATGGCTGGGTGCTTAGTGATCTGAGATGGAATCCTTATACACCCACAAAGTATGGACTTTGGTTGCTATATCTGAAGGGTTAAATCCCCATCAGCAGCGAGTATATCTTGAGAAGATTACTTGGTGTACATGGAAAAGTTGAGAATTTCAAAGCTAGACTTGTTAAAGGTTTTCGTCATCAACCAGGCACGGATAATGATGAAACCTTTTCCAGGGACTATGTTTAAATCCATCCAGATCCTACTTGCCACGGCTACATACCATGATTACGATATCTGGTGGTTGGGTGCCATGACTACTTTTCTAAATAATGATTTAGAAGAGAACGTCTATAACAACACAGCCAGAGGGCTTCGTAAACAGTGGGAGCAGCGGAAACGTGTGCAAGTTGCTTTACATAATGAAGCAGGCATCGCGGAGTTGGAACGTCTGTTTTGATGTGATAGTCAAACAGTTTGACATCATTAAAATGGTAGATGAATCTTGTATATACAAAACGGTAGTAGAGAGTAAGGTGGTCATCCTCGTATTGTACGTAGACAACATACTCTTGATAGGAAAAGAGTTTCCTATACTACGATCGGTCAATCTCTTCTTATCACAAAGATTCTCCAATAGGATCAAAGTGATACCTCCTAAATCCTGAGTCTTCATCTATGAGATAGATGTAATTGGATGCTAGGATTCTCACTAGATGTAGTGAGATGGTATCAATCGATCCTGGGGAGAATCGCTGGAAGGGTTCCAGGGTGATAAAGACGACTGAATGTCAGTCACAGGCATTGTCTTTACCCTCAGTAAAGGGACGGTATGTTGGAAGATTTCCAAGCTAGATACCGTGACAAACTAGACGATAAAGGATGGTAACATCGCTATTAAAGATACTACCAAAGAGGCAGTTTGGGTGTATATTGGTTCATAGGATGAACTAGGTTCCTACCATTGTGTGACAATGGAACTGTGGCTTTGGCCCTGGAACCCTGGTCCCATCAGTGACCCAGACATATTCTGAGGCAGCATCATCTGATCATGGAGATAGTTGATCTCCAGGGTGATCGAGGTTAGGAGAGTAGACTCAGAGGACAACACGGTGGATCCACTCACAAAGGCATTTTCCCAAAGAGAGACTTTTAGGGGATGGTTGAGTATTAGATACTACAACTACTGCTACAGATGGCCCTAGTGCAAGTGGGAGATTGTTAGTTATATGTATGCCCTAGAGGCCATTACTGTACATTGGATGTATATTGTAGTGGATGCTGGGACATATATAGGTAGGACTTTCTTGCTCGACATGATAGTATGCTATCTGGTTGCTCTTTATCTTAACATGTATACTCTCTGTCTCTCTGATTATATGTTGATAAAGCCCTTAGGATGTGTACTCGACTTCCAGGACTATGATGAAGATCATACTGGTGGGGCCAGGGTAGTCAATGAGTACATCCTTCATTGTTCCTAGTCGTGGGAATATCGAGACGGGGCATCGATATTCCAGAGTAGACTAGCGTATATCTTCTCGACCCATGTGATGGGCGATGGATGATCCCATATCCATTGGTGTTTGACATCGGAGATGGTATGCGGGTGCTCAGTGGAGACTGGGTACACTGAACGGACTCGCCGAGAACTCCCAGATGGTATTATACCTCACGTCAGATGGCAGTTCTCTGGTGACACTGGTACAGCTTAGTCTGTTGACCCGAGATCGTCATAGAGTCTTGTGTGTCTCCCACTGTGCTTTGATTTCCACCCTACCACAGCTCTACTGAGTCGTGCAAACAGGTGGTTTTTGGGTACAGTCCCGATTCATATGGAGGCAATGAGCGATAGGAGGGGATTCGTCTCTCCCGGTATTGGGGGTTGATGTTGCGCAATGCACGACTGGCCATAACAGGAAATCCCTGGCCAGGGTTGCTGTGATATACTGGTAAGATTTATCAGTAGTTTCACGAAAGTTATGGACCTCACGTCGGCATGACTTATCGAGCTATCGGGGTCTGATGTTTACCACCCCTAGGCGAGATATGCGACATATCAGACGAACAGACCGGACTGCACGGTAAGTGTTACTGGTTGGATTCACAGGAGTGTGAGCGGGCTTGCTCATCGATCTTCTGATCGCTCAATACCCGGGTGGCCGTTACGTTTAGCAGACCGCTTGCGGCTTGTGGGTGTTTGATATGATCATCACCTGCTGCCGGCGTATTGACGAGTCTTTAGAGTCCTACACAGAGGTTTCCTAGCTCGAGCGAAACGAAATAGGAGCGCATATGAGATATGTGCGGGACCGAGAATAATGCGTGTATGTGATACCGTATTTCATTCTCGCGATGTATGTGTCGAATGGTTGTATGCGATATGACCTAGTTATCGAATCGAGGATTGATTCGATAAGCCGATACATTGGATACTAGCCGGTTATATGCGACATGACCGGATCGTTGAATCAAGTGTTGATTTAATGATTTAATGCATAATTATATATTTGATATATTACTTTGCATTAACTAGTATTTGTTCACTTAATGGATTTTCTCACTTGAAATGCACATTGTATATGTGATATAATTTTTGTGCACAAGATTGTATCATGTTTGATGATACATGCAAGCTTAGGTTTGTGTAAAGAATTAAACAATGATTAAGTTAGTGGTTAGGGTTTTCTTTTATCTTATTCATTTATCTATTGATTTATTTATTTATTTCTTTTTGGAAAAGATAAAGAGAATGATGGCTTTTTTGTAGTTTTGTGGAAACTTCATGAAATGTTGAAATCTTGACCATTCTTGTTCTTTTCCTAAACCTAACCATTAACCCTAACCATGGTTTATTCTCTACACCTATCTATGGTTACTATCATGATAAGTATCATTTTATTTGATAATTTAAAATATACTTATCATATTTTTTTCCTTCATCTTCTTCTTCTTCAACAAAAGAAAAAGCTTGCAACCTTTAATGGCAACTAGCCAAAACAAGTGAGAAATCCAATTCTAAAGTGAACCCACCTCCTATTTCTTCATCCTCTACCTCTTGCCAAGTAGTATAGGGTGTTTCCTTCACAAGTTTTCTTGACTTGGTGAAGTTGGAGCTTGATCTAGCGATGCCTCGACGTAGATCATCTTCGGCATCGTCGTCGATGACCTAGCCCATTTTTCCTCCGATGAAGCCGACGCTAGAGCCCAAGATACGATTTGGACAGCGAGGGGACTTCATCACGGAGCCTCGGAGGTGGTGGACCGGATCTACAAAGGTTGTAGCCCCTTCCCTTTAGCTATATTTCCGTTCATTTGCTTGCATTGCCTATATATCTAGTTGACGATCCGTATTAGGGTTTGTAGGCACCCGTAAAATTTGATTTGTGCATGTTTGATCACTTGTGAGACTCCATTAGAGTGCCTAGGAACCCTACATTACCCACGGCCTTCTTCTGTCCTAAGCGAGCGCGACGGTCCTTAGAGTCATCTCTAGATATTTTTTAGTTAATGAGGGTAATGCGGATGCAGGTTTGTGATTTTTGGGGCCTAGGAAGGGTAATGAACTCCCCACCTAATCTGGATTTGGTCTTTGCCCCTTAATGTCCGTATTAATTATGCAAACAACCACAAAATAAAAACAAGCACAATTTACTTTGCTTTTGCGGCGCTGCGATTTTTGCAAAGAAACCTGCACAAAATGTTAATTGGAGCAGATTTTGGAGAAGATAAGAAAGTTAGAAGATACCTGAGAAATTTTGGTGCAGGGATGACGTCAGCACGTGGCGGATCCACCGCAAATGAGCTCTAATGCCGCGGAATCGCGGTCCCTTGAGGTGATCACTGCACTGAAATTTTTGGTACTATTCCTAATTGTCTCCTGAGCTCTCTGGAATTTTCAAAAAAAATTTACACAGCTCCAATGATTCCAGATTTCCTCGCAAGAAATCACAACAACTCGTATTAGTGTTTGCACGAATTTTGATCTAAAAATTATAATGGAATAAATCTTTCAACTCAAATTTCAAACTATGACAATTAGCGCACTATCCTCGGCAATGGCGCCATTTGATTTAATGATATTCTTGATGTGTCGTTTATATAAAATTGAATATAGAGAAATCACAACAAAAAATATTTGACCACAATCAATAACGGTGTCGGTTGTAGCGCGTTAGTAAGTGCGGATCGTCCACAGGGAAAGTGTAATCGTTCGTCTTTTGAATTTGGTGAATTGAAACTTTAAAGAAAAGAAAAGAAAACAATTCATGATTTGTAGTTGAAGTTCAAGAATTAGAAAATCTAGATCTAATAACAAGAAAAGATAAAATCAAGAATTGAGATGTTTGTGATGATTTTTCCAACCAAATATCAAGAATCGAAGTGTAGCTCGTAGGAATCGATCGGATCTATAGATGTGATGAGATCTAATGATTTCATATTCTTATCCTTTAACAAATTGATACTAGATCGATGATAATTCATCGAGGTTAAGGATTTTGCGAAGAAGCTAGGGTTTCCTCGTCTTATCCTTTATCTTTTCAATGAATCTCATTCAAATTCTAGCTTCTAGTTAATCTAATGATCGATCGTTGATCCCTAGTTTCGAGCGAACACAATCAAGAAATCATCGTCTCGAAACTAGGTCATCGATCATTCGATTTACAAGAATTTACACACGTTATAGGATTTATGAATTTTAAAAAGATCTAAATCATCATCATTCTATTGATCGTCTCGACTCCTTTACGTGCGGAGTTTTACTCAAATATCACAACAAGAACCACAATCACATATTGAGATCTAATCATGATGCAAGAATTAAAAGAAAGCAAGATTAAAGAGTTTCACCTTTTATTTATATCAACAATTTCGTTACAATCACTCACGAACTACAAGAGGAGGAACTCGATCGTCGATTTGGCTTCGCTCGTCTCCTTGAGTCGCGGATCGGCTTGGATCACTTGCCCGATTGAAGATCGGCTCGGCTCCTAAAAGGTTGAAGGGCTTCTCGCTTGATTGGTACTTGGGATCTTGAATTTGGATTGGAATTAGGGTTAGGGTGTCGCACAAGTCGTGTCACTCAACTTGTGGAAGAAGATGGGAGAGTAAAGATTAAGGAATTAATGAACAACTAAGGATTAGCTAAGGATTCGCAGGATTGGCCTTTAACCCTAGGTGTAGGCTTCTATTTATAGACTTCCCCAAACCCTAGATCTAGGATTAGAATTTGAATTTCCCTCCAAAAAGTTAGTTAGAGGAGATTTGAATTTCCCTCCAAAAGTTTGTTGAGGAGAAGCTTCTAGATGAAGTTTGTTAGGAGCTTAATCAAGATTAGCTTAATTAATCATCATTGCTGATCTGGCAGTAGCTTCGCGAGAATTCTGGAATTTGACATATCTGAAATGAAGGTGGGCCCTGAGATAAGAGTTGTGCACAGAAAATGGAGCGCTGACGTGGCAATACTGCTGCGGAACTGCGGCGTAAGCCGGCTCCTGCCGCGGTTCCGCGGCGCATTTGGAGCTTCATGGCTTAAGTCTTCTTCTGTGGTTTTGGGCTGAATTATGGGACTTTATTGGATATGTTGAATTTAATATCTCCCTCTAGATTGCTACCAGCTTTCAGGTCTTTGAGTTGTCGTAATGTTTGATCAGCAAAATGACAATTTTGGCTTTTCTGCTGGATTTTCCTCCACAATTTCTCAAGACAAGTGTTGCGCAACATAGGGATGATGCGATGCCATGAAATATAGTCAATTTCCCTAGAAATGCCGGTTTTAAGGTCTATCATATGTAATCTGATATTTTACGACCGATTTGCTAATATGTGCTATATGAATGCCGAACACTTCTATATGAATGCAAATGATAGGGAAATTGCCGGTTAAAAGATGCAATATTTCGACTTATCAACTGTCATGTCAGAAATAGATGATCTATCTCCGCTACATCTGCTTTAGTCTATAAATAGACATAAGCCACTTGTCCACCAATGCTTCCGCTGCTCCCACTGACCACGACAACCCTCTGGCAGAGTCATATAGACGTACACTTCTAAAGCTAGTTTAGAACGACGCTATACTCATCCTCCTGCCGGGTCTCACAGTCTGGAACAACAGCAATGGAAAGTCTGGGTAAACAAGAACCTCCCTGTCACCATCCTTGAGGCTACCGGAGTACCTCTCGGGTGCCTGAGGTTACCCACCATATCTGCGGAGTGGCCAATGGAATGTCAAGCCAGATTGAATCTTTAGGTTCCTATCAAACTTTCAGTAATCGTTTGCGGTTCTGGAATCACTTCCAGTTCTACCATACTCCCTCTACAGTTTGCTGAAAAAATCCATTTTTATTAAAACTGTGGCGAGTCAAGAACAATATCACTATTGATCTTCCAGATGGTAGAAAGTCAACCCTCATCATACCCTGGGTCAACCCACAAACAACCATTACAGAAACGCGCCTTTTGTTATCCAGAGTCTGGTTTTAAGCATAAGCCGGACAACTCCCCGTACCTTAACATCGTTAAGACACGAACTGTTCTATATCCAATATAGAAACAGAGGCACTGATTTAATTGAACCAAATTCAAATCATGCAGCTGTCTCCAGTGCATGTCAACTAAGTGGAAGGAGGCCGATCAGCGTTACTCAACTTAGGAATGCTTCCAATTATGAGTAACCTGAAAGAGAAGCAAGTTCTCTTAATCATTACTATCAATCGAATACAATACACAAGTATCTACATCTTCGATCACCTTGAAGAATCCCGATACTTGCAATACCTGGTTCTCTACTTTACTCTTATACCTATAACTTCTCAAAATTTAGACCTTGCGTTTCTAGGAAACACTTGTCTAATAACTAGAGAAGTCATAAGTAAACTGAATATAGTACGAGGACCATCCCCTCTGTCCTAATGGACACTGGACAATATACAATACTCTGTACAAGTCCCACGAGTCTAATAACTCACTCCCGGTGCGTCGTAGGTCGAAAACTGTACTTATGGTTATGAAGAATTACACCGCTGTTTAATGCTCCTTACCTAACCATCCACTGATATAGGTAAATGTCATAGACATAATTTCAAAAAGGTACATCTCACTCTATAAAAAATAGACGTACAGATATATCAATTTGAAATTGGTGCATAACAGCGGATATTCAAAACCAAATATTTGCCGTCCGGCAAACAAGCCAGGTGACTTCCTCAAATATCACCGATTACAATGAATACCGATATAATGAGGATGATCACCCAATTCCCAATAACTTACTCCCACTCATCATCTGTAAAACCATACAGATGTGAGAATCATACCTGGTTAATACATACCCTGGAGCAAGTGTCTAATTGGGAAATCAGTTTTCTTTTAACAGTACACAGTGAAACTGAAACATTGAAATGTTTCGGGGGGGGGTATCCTGGTATTCCTAGTAATGCCTCTTCCATTATCAGATTCACAACTGTAACCGTATATTTCTTTGCCACCTCTCCACATCCCTTCATATGTCTTTAGTCATTACCTTTTGCACACCCCTTTAGGCCAAATGGTTTTCATCCTTCCCTACCGTACGGCACCAGCATATGGTTTGGAAGAAGACTATCCAATAAGCATAATGGGTGTACTATCCTAATCCTAGGAGCATTCGCAATGCGAGAGAAGGTGAAGATAAAAGACAACCGAATAAACCTTATTCCTATTTCTCCTGAACCAGAATCCATCCCCGAACTGAAACAAGTTCCTATCGAGTTCGTATATAACCATACGATGAAATATCCAATAAACTGTGGATCTTCGTAGTGATACGGAGTGTTCTGGAGAAATACAAAGGTGAAGTGGGAGTGGTAATGAAATACTTGGTTTGGTCATGAATAGCAGTCGCAATTTACTTTGCCCTCCTTCTAATCCCTTTCTTTGTCTTTACATAATACCTTCTGTACACCGTTCAGGCTAATTGGTTTTCTTCATTCCCTACCGTTCGGCACCTGCCTATGGTTTGGAAGAAGACTATCCAATTTGCGTAATAGGTGTACTATCTCCTAAACCAAGGAGTACTCGCAACTAGAGAGAAGGTAAAAAGGAAAAGACAACTGAATAGTCCTATTCGTTTTCTCCAGAATCGGAAACCATTCTCGAATAAATTCCTTCGAGTTCGTATCTAACCATACGATGGTTTTGTCCAATGGAAGTTGACGTTCGTAGTAATACGGGGTGTCCTGGAGAAAAGGGTAAAAGTAGGAGTGGCAATGAGCTATGCAACTCTGACAATCCAAAAGCCAGTGTTTAAGAAGGTTCGGTCAACTTGGTCACTGAGTCATAGTCTAGGGTCAGGTCAATGGTCGCTGCCAAAGAGAGAGAGAAAATAAACACTCAAAGTGCACTCTATCCTAGATCAGAATGGTTACCAATTTATCTAATCGGGAAACCTCCCACTGTACCGTCAAATTCTCCTCCAAACTTGAAAGAAGAATTAGTCGGGATCACCCGAGGAGTAAACCAACTCATCAGTGGGAATCGAGATCCAACTATCATCGCATGATAATGTGACGGAATCCTCTCACGTTATCACACTCCAGAAAGTATGCGCATATCTGGCAAGTTTCAGTTTCTTTAGAAACTCCCGATGTGATTTTTGCCCCATGCTCTTATGACCTTGACGAAGGTCAACAAATCATAAGTCACATGTCAAGTTCTACCCGTCATTGTCCAGGTTAATTTGAACCCACCCGTACAAGACCTTGATGAAGGTCAACAAGGATATACGACTGTCCCAAACCAACGCATCTATCTATGCAACAGAAAGGTAACAAGCAGCTACCAAACACTATGCCTTGACGAAGGTCAACAAACATAGCATGAATACTACGTGCTACCCGTCTGAAACGACGGAGGGCTACGAATGGTTTCTGGAGAAAACCTTTAACGTAATGAACTTGATATCGTTGAAGGAACTGATAGCTTTATAAAAATATAGTGGCGAAAACCTTTGCTAAAGAGATCACTCCTGGTGAAGGGATCTCGGCTCTTTCCCCGTAGAATGAGGTGCAGGATATTCCAACTGAATACCACGATGCAAAGCAAAAGTAATCGGCTATAGTGAAGTTATTGCCCTGACGCAAACTTCTGTCCAAGGGGTCACTCCCGGTGAAGGGATCTCGGCCCTTGCCTCGTCGACTGAGGAGCAGGATATTCCAACTGAATACCACTGTGCAAAACAAAAGTGAACGTCCTTGCAATAACAGCTTTTTGAAAAATGTTCCAACAACATCATATTAGGTTTGTTTTTAACTTGCATTGATCCGAATCAACGCAGTCCCATCAATTGATCATACCAATAAAGAATGAAAATAATGACGTACGTATATGCCATCCGCATTCGCCACTGGGTCCCGTCATTACCCGTTAGGTTAGTTAACTAACGACAGAGCGGGGACTGGACTAGCGTGGATGAAAAACATATACAACATTTACTAGTATATATATAATATATAATTTTCGCTCAAGGCGTGATAAAATGCAACATCACAGAAATGTACAGCATCACAGAACAATACAGATATCTGGGATCCCCGGGTTTCACAGAGCCGCTACTGAAACCCGACGTTCCCCTCATCGTGTGGATAGCCTGTGCAATGAAATCCTAGACCCCTAGGGGCACGGCAAGTTACCCGCCAAAACCTGAAGCGAGGCAGCCTCCTTCAGCAACGTGAATGGACCACCCAGCACTTCACGGAATCCGGTAACTTGGGCACCCCTCCTGGGTCAACCTATACCCCTTACGAGTGTGGCGAATAGCCTGCCAATTCTAGAGTAAAGCCCCCTCCATCTCAACGCCATGAGATGCGGGCCCGTTGCCCTCTAGAACCCGGCTACCCATGCACCCCTCCGCGGGGTAATCCTAGTACAGAAAGTAAAATATATATACAACGGGTACATCGACCTCGACCCGGTCGTGCCCCAAAAGAATAATATACAAACAGGCAGTGACGGCAGTCCACATTTCGGACGCTCGCCCCGCAATTTCAAATGTACATATAAAACAAAACTGTACTACTATTGCATCCAGGCTATCCCCCACGACCGATCCGCAACATCACAGCACAACACTGAACATCAACGTGAATGTCACGTTCGCAAATCCGTCTAACCGGGCTATAGCAGTTAGACAGGATTTACCCATCAAGTGACATTCACGGTCGCAGATATAATGTAAATACTGTGAACTAACATGTTTAAATTTTTGATCGACTGAATTTTCCGAAGTGGGCCCCAAGCACAACTGTAGCACTCAGAAATATCTGGGCCCAAAAAGAATATACCATAAACCCTATTTCCATGTCAGTAAACCACTGTAGAAATATGGTACAGTTTGGCCACAAAACGGCGGCGGTTCAGCTGCCAAAACGTGGTTTTGGCCGCTAAACCCCCGCGCTACAGTAACATCAGCGTACCAAATTTTCACAGAATTCATAAAAAACCATGCACGTAATTTTCCAATGTACCAAATAATTTTTAGAGCAAGGAAAAATTCGACAGAAAGTGCGACATGGAAATGTGGTTTTTGGAAAATCCGATCGATCGAACTTGTAAACACGTTAGAGAAAGCTAGACTAGCTTAATGGCGTGGCTCTGATACCAGTGTAAGTGCACGGCGGCGCCCTGGCCGTCTTTCCGAGGCCAAAATGCGGAAGCGATAATTTACTTTAGCTGTTATACCGGCACCACCGCGCACAAAAATCCCGGATCGGGCCATTAATCAAGTCCTAGCTAACTATAGAACGGGTAGAGAGATATACCGAGCGATCCGTGTCCTTCGGTCTTCTCGTCGTCGTCCCGATCTCCCGCGGAATGTCGGGTCTCCACCTCCTCGCTGGAAGAGCACCACGTCGCCGGCTTCTTTTACGGGCTCCCACCTCTGGACCGAGGCAACTCGGTCACGAAGTTGGCGAGCCGACGTGCCCAAGATTTGCTGTAGAATGAGTGTAGTGCTATGTCTCATGGGGGTTGAGGAAGTTGCCTTTTGGTGGAGAAAATGAAACATGAACTTTTTAGATCAACTTGGGGATTTGGCAAGCATCAAAAGAACAAAAATCCCGTTGCCAAAAATTTGGACAGCCCTTAGAGGAAGTGGCCGGCCCTCTTATGTGTGGGAGTGAGGAAAATGGAGAGAGAGTGAGGAAAAGTCAAGGGGTGGGAAAGCAACCAACTCAAGCAAAAAGGAAAATGATTATCGTATGAAATGATGATCACAATCCAATCCAAAACCACTCCCATCATCAACAACCATGATGAACCAAAAGTCAAGCCATGATCAAAAGAAGAAGTCAAATGGTGGAGGAAATATCATGATACAACAATATGCAAATAACACCCTCCACTAACCAAATTTGCTTGCTTGCAAATAAGCCCTCCTCCAATAATTTCCGGCCAAGGAAAGATACAAATGAAAATTGCGGAAACGGAAAGCAAACTGGCAACTTCATAAAACTGGTCCTGTAATAAATTACAGGAAAACCTCGCTACTGTATATACATACCCGCATTTGTATTCCGACCGAAATACAAATGCAATGAGACAAAATCTACACTGTACAATACTAGGATCCGGCTTAAACCAAAGCCCGCTAATATTATCGGTCCGATCATGATCCGTGCAATACCGCACATATCTGATCGAACCCTGCCATACCTCCATACGGCCTCTACAGCGTTTCGCCCGAAACTTGAGAAAACGGTCTGTTGGGGACTCTAAAGACTCGTCAATATTTTGGCTGTGGATTTAACCACCAGCACGTCAGAGGTATTAGCCTATATGTAATGGGCTACCAGGTATTGACCAAAAGGGACGTCGATGAGCGAACTCATCCTGACACCCTACTGTGCCTGTCAGTGACAATATCCGTACAGTCCGGTCCGTTCGTCTATGAGCATCGCATGGCGGGCCTAGGGGGTTGGTAAAAGTCAGACCCCCAAAAGCGGTACAAGTCGTGTCGGAGAGTAACCCAGAACACCCTGAGATACTACTGGAATACCTACCAGTAAATCTCCTGCCTTGGCCAAGGACTTCGTGTAATGGCTCTCCTAGACACAGCGAGACCTCACCCCCAATACCGGGACAGACGAACGCCTGAAGATCCGCTCACTGCCTCCATGTGGCTCGGGACTGTACCCAACTAAAATCTGTTTGCACGTCTCCTTTGAGCGTGGTAGGGTAGTAATCAAAGTACAGTGGGAACTCACATGAGACAAATGACGATCCTCAGGTCGATGAACTAACCTGTACATATGTCACCAGGGAACTGCCATCTGACGTCAGGTGTAAGACCAACTAGCATGTTCCCGGCGAGTCATGTCCGGTGTACTCATAACCCAATGAGCACCTATATACATCTTAGGTGAACCAACTGACACCAGTGGCTTGTGAGACTGGCCACCGGCCCTCGTCGGGTTCTCGACTGTATACACTAGTCTACTCTGAAGTATCAATGCCCTGTCTCGAAACTCCCTCGACTAAAGACCTTTTAAGGATGTGCTTATAGTCCCCAGCTCCCACGTATATGATCGCCCTCATACTGCTGGTAGTCAAGCAAGAATCCTAGGGGCTCTATCAACGTGCAATAGTGATCAGTAAAGTCACCTAAAGAAGTACACGATGATAAAGGTAAACCAGATAGCATACTATCATCTTGAGTAAGACTGTCCTACCGGAATAGGTCCTCCCTCAATTATTGCAATCACGTGCCTGTGATCCAATAATTGACTCTGAGAGCACTATCTCCAACAGATTACCCAGCCCCCGCGAGTGTGACTGCCATCACAATGCTGGTAATCAAGCAAAGATCCTAAGGGCTCTACTAATATGTATAAGCAATATGCTAAAAGAAACACATGCACATATTGAAGTAGAAACAAACCAAGTAGCATACTACCATTTTGAGCAAGATTGTCTATACAACTGTGAATATCCCAAGCTTCCATTAAGTAATATACAAACTAGTATGATACAATAATGTCCTCTAGGGCATATACACTAACAGAAGGATATGTGAGCAATTTCATCTAAAATTCACCAACTAAAAGTACTTTGGATGATGGACAAGGGTATGATAGCTTGAATTGAATTTCCAAGTGTAGGGGTGATACATACACACACGTAAGGGTATATGATTGGGGTGTGGATGAGAGATATGGATGAAAGACAAGGCTTATACCTTCAGTAGAGATGATAGAAACTCCTATGTTGAGATGGAATCTTAGAAGGAAAATTCAAAAGATGCAGAAAGCTTAATAAATTTGCAAAACATATATGATCTTAAGTTAAATTATAAGTGAGTGTGAAAAATATGGGTTGATGATTTCTAAGTTGAAGATAATAGAATTTCTTACTAGAATACCAACTTGAAGAATGAAAATTAAATAGGCCAAATTAATCGGATTTTGTGGGTAGTATCCGCTGAAAATACTCAGGAGACAACACTACTCCTACTAGGGACACCTAGAGATTTAACGGCTTGTTGCATGAGCTCAGTGAAATCGCGCTTCCCTGCGAAAGTGAGGTTAGGATTTTTTCGAGAATAAAATTGGTTTTGCTCGGGACAAGCAAAAGATATGTTTGGGGTATATTTGTTCATATCATAATTTTGCATTATTATATCGTCCATTCTTAATCACATTACACATAAATAGGTGCTTTTGATCCATGTCTGCTAAATAGTTGCAGGTTACAGGTTCTCAGAACAATACAGTGAAATTCATGAAAAGACGTTACAAATGTTAGACTACGACCAACAATAGATGAATCCGTATGATGCCGCCCACTATTTCAAGGAACAACTGAAAATCGTTAGACAGTTCAATGCACAATGTTCAAAGGCAGCACAAGATTCAAGACTTCAACGTGAAGCTCACGGTAAAAAGTCCACTGTTGAATATCTGGAAGAGAATTGAAGAGATTCTGAGAGACTAAGTGAAGAAAACAGAAGATAAAAGCAACTTGAAGAAACCCTAAAGAAATGGGCCCATGAGCCAACCAAATTGCCGTGGATCCGCGACCAAACAGGTTATTCTGCCGCGGTTCCGCGGCCGTGCAATGCACGTGTCGGTGGGGTGTCGGTGCTTCGACTCGGTCTTTGGGGTTGTTTTGTAATTTCATGTATGGATCAGAATGCAAATCTAGGGTTTTTCCTATCTATAAATAGGAGGGCTCAAAACCAAATAAAGGGTGCCTCTTTTTGGTGCCTCTTTTGAGATGCCTCTCTTTAGTTCTTAATCACTTTTCAATTTCTAGATTTAATTCTCATTTTGTAATGAATCGTTGAGAGGTTATAAATAAAGGTATTTTTTTATCTTGCATTCTTTATCAGAATTTAATTCCTGCAATTTTTTATCTGACTTTTATTATCTGCAATTTAGATAGTCTTTTAAAATAAATTTATAAAAATGAATTGTATTGTTAATACCATAATGAGTGAGTAATTCCTCACTTGTAAGGGTTAGGATAGGGAAGGCTTGAGAGATGGAAATCTCTCTCATTCCTTTTATTGCTCATATAAATGAATTAATTAGGACTCTATTTAAATTAACCACACACCGCTCACTACGGCACCCTATCCTATGAGATAGCGGTGATTCCCTAGTTAGACCGGTTGTGATTGATTTACATAGAGGTTAGGGCTAAGAGCCAAGAAAGGACGGACAAGGACCAAAAGAAATAAACTATGTTTCTTCCTGGTCGTGCTAATCCCCTTTGTTGACTATTACCCTAACACTTATTTTCTTAACTAAGGCAAAGAAAACAGTGAGTAGAATTCTTTTTCCAAACTAACCTAATCCTAACCCTAGCAAGCCTTTTAAATCAATTTATTCTCATTCATAGATCTAAAACAAAACCACCAATTTTTTTGGACTTAACTCGTAAGAACATAAAAAAAAAGAATCCTTCTCCCTGTGAACCAACCCGTACTCAACCGGCTAGCTACCAAGCGACACCGTCTTGATTGCGGTATATCTTAACATTGATTTTCAAACGCACACGCAAAAGAATAATCTATCACAATGTTAGTACAGTTTAGTTTTATTTGTACATTTGATATTGCGGGGCGAGTGTCCAACATGTGCACTGCTATCATTGCCTGATTGTATATTATTTGTTTGGGGAACGACCGGGTTGAGGTCGATGCACCCTTTGTACATATATTTTCTTTTCTGCACTAGGATTACCCCATGGTGGAGTGCACGGATAGCCGGATTCTAGAGGGTAACGGGCCCGCATCTCATGGCTTTGAGACGGAGGGGGCTTCACTCTAGAATTGGCGGGCTATTCGCCGCACACGTAGGGGGTATAGGTTGACCCAAGGAGGGGTGCTCAAGTTACCGGATTCCGTGAAGTGTTGGGTGGTCCATTCACTTTGCTGAAGGGGGTTGCCTCGCTTCTGGTTTTGGCGGGTAACTTGCCGCACCCGTAGGGGTCTAGGTTTTCATTGCACCGGATATCCACACGACCAGGGGAACATCGGGTTTCAGTTGCGGCTCAATGAAATCCGGGGCTCCAAGATTATCTGAATTGTTCTGAGATGCTTATTACTTTTCTGTGATGTTGCATTTATCACGCCTGGAGCGATTATTGTATATTGATATACACACACACACACACACTAGTAGATGTTGTATATGTTTTACACCCGTGCTAGTCCAGTCCTGTCACGACCCGAAATATTAGCTGGTGCCCAGCACTTGAATCACGCAACGTCTAAAGGCGTAACGGAATTCATGTAAGCTGAAATCCAGAAATCTAAACATTTTTAAGAAAATAAAAGAGATGAAGTTTTGAAATAAAGGAATAATGAAATCAAGTTTTCTTAAATGCATAGAAAAGGAAAATGAATAATGCAAGTAAAATTTACTAGTTTGAAAACATGTTTTGTCTTTTAAAAATTTGAGCAGCACCTTCTTTGTATATTTTGATCCAAAACCACAAATACATAAAGATAACAAAGGCATCCCCAAGCGGGAGCTAGCTCTTCACCAACCGGCGGATCACAACCATGCAAAGCATAAATATAAGTATACGACGCCTAACGGCGAAGATCACGACAAAAGATAAAGAAATATTCAAGACATAACCCAAAAGCGAACATAAAACCCATCACTCAAATCTCGCAACTACAAGTGTCACTAAGTTTCATTATTTATACAATTACTAATTTTGATTTGATGGAGTTGACTAGATAGAATATGAAATATAAATACATGAGTGGGGACGATACAAATGTCCCACTTACCAAGCAAACCACCAAAAGTAGCTATGTGCCAGCGATGCCGCTACTGATTCGTGCGGTCAACCTGCAAGAACTGTGGCACAACGGGGGTGAGTTGCCAACTCTTGAGTAGAAAAACATCTACAAGTAGAAATCGAATAAACAACGACTCCTAGGTCAACTATATCATAAAGATAATACAATGATATCTAGGGTGACCGTATCTGTATATATGCTAACAATGTAATCAATACCTATATGTATGCGGATATAATCCAACAATATAATCAATATATGTATGCATGTGGATCTCGTCTAACTATATAATCAATGTCTGTATGCATGTGGATGTCGTCCAACCATATAATCAATGTATGTATGCATGTAAGTATGAGGATATAAATCAACGGGCGTTCCTCGCGACACATCAAAATCATGGAAACTGGGTGTCCAACATTGACACTCAAAAACATCATGAAACCCGTGTCAAGCATCGACAAGTAATTCCTTATATATCTCAGGCACCGCACACCGTGGTCGGCCCTTATATCCATCTCTCTACTACGGTTGGTATCCTCCGGATAACCTCCGAGTCCAAATACAATCACCGGTATGTAGTGCTCCCTCGCCAGGCTCACCATCTAATAATACGAGTCTTCTTGCCCCGAGGTATCTCACCAGGTCCACCATATACCCATAGATGGTGCCTACCGCTCCTCGAATCGGGTTTCACATGCCACCCTCAGAACCAAGAAAACACATGGTGGACGCACTGAATATCATATCAAGAGAAACCGGGTTTTCAAAACAATGCATATTTTCTTGAAATAATACCACGGTTCTCAAATCCAGAAATCATATGAAATCCAAAACTCAATGCGTGAATCCATGCACCGTGACGTATGCAGCATAAAATCGTACTATGAGCAAAAAGGGAAAACCGCTCTTTTAAATGGATCCAGTTTTTAAAATATAACATGCGGTCCCCAATTCTCCAAAATCAAAGCCAGCATCATCTATGTATGTACAAATGTGTATGTACGTAGGCATGGATGCACAAGATATATATGCACATAAGTATGGGTGTACAATATGTATGTACGCCAATATGGATGTACAAGTGGGTATATACACATGTATGAGTGTACAATATGTATGTGCGCAAATATGGATGCACAAGTTGGTATATACGCAGGTATGAGTGTACAATATGTATGTGCGCCAATATGGATGTACAAGTGGGTATATACGCAAGTATGAGTGTACAAAATGTATGTGCGCCAATATGGATGTACAAGTGGGTATATACGCAAGTATGAGTGTACAATATGCATGTGCCCCAATATGGATGCACAAGTGGGTATATACGCAAGTATGAGTGTATAATAAGCATGTGCGCCAATATGGATGTACAAGTGGGTATATACGCAAGTAAATTATGCAAAGAGTCATATCATGATGTAGCAATCTTACTGTGTAGTGACATGATAATTATCGATGATGAAGTGTGTGAGCCGGCAAATCTGTGCAAGTGTAACATACGCATCATCGATAATGGTGCAGGTGTACTAGCACAGGCATAAGTAATGCAATGCGAATAACATGAATGTAGCATAAGGTAAATCATTATCTACAAGCTATAAGGTATACGTGTCTACAAGACCGAGTTGGTGAATCTATCAATCGGCATATAGCCTCACAACAACACGCATCGTACAATACATCGTACGATGGCATTAAACCAATAGGGATCCTATCAACCTATAAGACAATGAGGGTACGGCCTAATGTCATGTACGGCCTATCATTCATAATTCACGACATTCTATATATATCTATATACCTATGTCCCAGGTCACATCCATAACAATCTCGTATCAGGGGACCGGCAAGGTATCAATCATCTTAATCGACTCTCATCCGTATACCAACATATCACCAAATCATCATATCGCATCGTACATTCTTTTCATCACATTTATGTCTCACATCATAAGCATACTTATCTAATCTAACATACACACCCGAACCATACAATCAATTTTAAAAGATGCGAATCGTACTTTTGAAAATAGGGGCTACGGTGTTTTTAAGGAAAAGATATCATTTGAAAATCCGTAATGTCCCTCAAGGTATATGTTTAAAAGATGCATTACGATTCTTCAGTTTAGAAATAGGTATGGTTCGAATGACACATCTACGTCAGTTATCTAGTCCTATAGTATCCTAAACGACAATATCATCAAACATCATCCTCAAATCCCGTCATCACATATTAGCCGTATCATATTACATCTAACTATCCTTTAGTTCCTAATATGGTTTCTCTAACTATCTTTTAACTCTATCTATAGTTTTTCTATTAAAGGTTCCATTAACCATATTCTATATATAAATGGTTTCCATCAAAGTTTGCGGGGGTGCTATACGCCATCTACCCGACTTCCTCCGTAGATATAGATCTACTTATCTTAGTCTTCGCATGCCGAAGTCGATGACGCCATGCTCCGTCGCCTCGGAATCTACGCGAACGTACCTACAATAATACACAATCGAAATCGCTTATTAAAATCGAATCCGGAAATCAAAACGGCACACGGATCGCCTATAGGTTAGAACCTATAGGCCACGCATGCAAAACCAACCAATTATCCCTTGTCGTTGATGTATGAACATCCAACAACCAAAAACTGTATGAAATACTAAAATCCAAATTTCAGAATACAGAAAACACGAAAACAGCAACATAGGAAAACTACTCTCAGATTTCACCCTAGGCTAAACTAAGAGATTTTGCATATTGGGTTGCTCTAGATATCACACATGGGAACTACCAACCAAAAATCACCCACTTTAACCATGACTAGGCCACAAATTGTGGACTGGGGGAATTAATTTGCGGCCGTAGTACAAGGGTTGGGGCTCAGGTCTTCATGGTACACTCCAAGTTGCTTGCACGACTCTCGGTATTCGCTAAATAATTTTCCAGGTCCCCGAGTCACTCTAGATTCTTAAATATCGTCACAATTCTTACAAATTTTTCGATGTGGGGGTTTCTAAGCATGGGGTTTGGGGTTCTATCTCAGGTTTTAGCCTATGAAACTAACTCTAAAGGGTTTATAAGGTCTCTACTAACCTCAATTTCATCTTTGGATTCAATTCCAACCTTAACCTCTTCTAAAAATTTCCAAATTTCACATATCCACATTAAATCGATTCTAAACTTAAACTAGATTATAACAAACTAAAAACTAAACTAATTGGTAGAGATTATACCTCTTTAAAGCCACCAAGCAAAACCCTAGAAGTCCCAAGTCTTCAAAATCTAACTTTTCTTTGTTCAATGTGATGAGGGTGAGGAGGTGATCATCTTTTGTGAAGGGGGTATAGGGTTTTCATGAAAGATTGGAGATGGGTCATGAGGGTAAAATGAGAGGCTTAAGGATGAAGAAGGAGGAGAAATAAAATGGTGGGGAAAAAGAATGGGCATCCCTCTCTCTCCCTCTCTCTCTTTCTCACTCTCATTCTCTCTCCTAGCATGCTCACTCTCATCATTATGTCCTCCTTCTCCCTCTCCTCAATCATTGCTCTTTTCTTTTCTTTTCTATTCTCACCCATAAACACATAAAATCAAATAAAACAACAAAAATGAAACAACACATAACATGTCATGGTGCACTAACCATGGAAAACTGTAGAAACACGGATTTGGCCTAATCGCGATTAGCAGTGCACTAATCGGGTTTTCATTTAAACTGCATAGAATAAATTTTAAAAATGCCAAATCCTTTGAACATATTTTTAAATGAATAATCATTTTAATTTCCATTTATTTCACAATTATTGGCATATATTTATAGCCTTTTTCGAAAACCCCAATTTCGCAAATCGGGCAGTTTTCGGGAAAAATAATATTTTAATATTAAATTCCAAAAATAATATTTTATATTTTCTGAAATGTTACAAGTCCCCGCTCTGTCGTTAGTTAACCTAACGGGTGATGACGGGACCCAGTGGCGAATGCGGATGGCATATACGTACATTTTATTTTCGTTTTTTCTGGTGTGATTAATTGATGGGACTGCATTGATTTGGATCAATTGCAGAAAAACAAACCTTTTCGATGTTGTTGGAACAATTTTCAAAAAGCTGTTATTGTAAGGACGTTATCTTTTATTATGCACAGTGGTATTCGGTTATGAATATCCAGCACCTCATTCTACGAGGCAAGGGCCGAGATCCCTTCATCGGGAGTGACCCCTAGGACAGAAGTTTGCGTCAGGGTAATAACTTCACTATAGTCGATTACTTTTTGCTTTGCATCATGGTATTCAGTTGGAATATCCTGCACCTCATTCTACGGGGAAAGAGCCGAGATCCCTTCACCGGGAGTGACCTCTATAGCAAAGGCTTTCGCCACTATATTTTTGTTAAAAGCTATCCGGTTCCTTCAACGATATCAAGTTCATTACGTTAAAGGTTTTTCGCCAAAAACCTCGTAGCCCTCCGTCATTTCAGAAAGGTAGCACTTAGTATTTATGCTATGTATGTTGGTCTTCGTCAAGGCATAGTGTATGGTAGCTATTTGTTACTATTCTGTTGCATAGATAGATGTGTTGGTTTGGGACAGTGGTACTACTATTTTGGCCTTCATCAAGGGTATATACGGGTGGGTTCAAATTAACCTGGAAAATGACGGGTAGAACTTGACATGTGACTTATGATATGTTGGCCTTCTTGAAGGTTATAAGAGCATGGGGTAGAAATCACATCAGGAGTTTATAAAGAAACTGAAACTTGCCAGGCATGCCCATACCTTCAGAAGTGTGATAACGTGAGTGGATTCCTTCACGTTATCATGCGATGATAGTTGGATCCCGATTGCCGTTGATGAGTTGGTTTACTCCTCGGGTGATCCCGACTAATTCTTCTTTCAGGTTTGGAGGAGTATTTGAGGATACAGTGGGAGATATCCTGATTAGATAAAGTGATTAACCATTCTGATCTAGGTTAGAATGCATGCAGAGTGTTTCTTTTTTCTCTCTCTTTGGCTCCGACCATGTCCCGACCCTAGACTATAACTCAGTGACCAAGCTGACTGAACTTTCTTAAAACATTGACTTTTGGATTGTCTGAGTTGCATACATCATAGCCACTCATTCTTTTACCCTTTGCATTTCTCCAGAACTCCTCATATCACTACGAACATCTACTTCGATTGGATAAATCCATCGTATGATTACATGCGAACTCAAAGAAACTTGTTCCAGATTCGAGGATGGATGCTGGTTCTAGAGAGATTGAATAGGACAATTCAGTTGTCTTTTCCTTTTACCTTCTCTAAGGTTATAAGGGCTCCTAGGATTAGGAGAGGGTACACCTATTGCGCTTATTGGATATTCTTCTTCCAAACCATAGGCAGGTGCCGAAAGGTAGGGAATGAAGAAAACCAATTAGCCTAAGTGTGGTGTACAGAAGGTGTAGGGTTCCTAGGCACACCCATGAGGTTCTACAACTGATCAACCATGCCAAAATCAAATTTTTTCCATGTGCCAAAGAACCCTATACTAGATCGTTATCTAGAGGTAAGGCGAAACAAGCAAGTAAACTACTTTAGCTACAAGTGAAAAAGACTACAACCTTTGTAGATCCGGTCCTCCACTTCTTTAGCTCCGTGTTGACGTCCCTCCGCTGCGATCATCGGAATCCTGGACTCTAGCGTCGGTTTCATTAGAGAAATGGACGGGCTAGGTCGTTGACTTCGATGTTGATGATGATCTACGTCGAGGCGACTCAAACTCAAGTTCCATCTTCACTAGGTCATGAACCTTGTGAAGAAAACACCTTATACAACATGGCAAATGGTAGAGGATGAAGAAATAGGAAGTGGGTTCACTTTGGATTTGGATTTCTCACTTGGAATTTTCTAGCAATGGTTTCTTCTCTTCATGAAGAAGAAGAAGAAGAAAGAAAAGAAAGCGAATTATCAATAATAGAAAATCAAGTGATGCTATATCATAATCCAACCATGGTGAAGTAAACTAATGTAGAGAGCAAACTAGGGTTTAGGTAATGGTTAGGTTAAAGAGTCAAAACAAAAATGGTTTGACTTTTCAAAGATGCATGAAGCAACATGAAGCTTCTAGCATGAAAAAAGAAAAAGCACCATTTTTGTTTTAGCAAAACATAATAAATAAAGCAAATAAAACCCTAACCATTAACTAAACATGGTGTATAGCATACACACACCCAAGTTTGCATGTATCATCAAACATGATACAAACTAGTGCACAAAAATATATCACATATACAACTTGTGCAAATCAAGTGAGAAAATCCATCTTAAGTGAACAATGTAGGGTTCCTAGGCACTCTCAAGAGGTCTCACAAGGCATCAACCATGCCAATTTCAATTTTAAACGGTGCCGAGAAACCCTAGAACGGATCGTTGGCTAGATTTCTAGGCGAAAAAGCAACTAGTAAACTACTTTACTAAGAGAATACGGAAATACAACCTTTGTAGATCCGGTCCTCCACCTCCACGGCTCCGTGATGAAGTCCTCTCCGCTGTCCAAATCAAAATCCGGGCTCTAGCGTCGGCTTCATCGGAGAAAGAGCGGGCTAGGTCATCGACGACGTGCCGAAGATGATCTACGTCGAGGCATCGCTAGATCAAGCTCCAACTTCACCAAGTCAAGAAAACTTGTGAAGGAAACACACTCTACTACTTGGCAAGAGGTAGAGGATGAAGAAATAAGAAGTGGGTAGACTTTAGAATTGGATTTCTCACTCATTTTCATCAATCACCATTGATGAAGAAAGGTTTTCTTCAAGAAGAAGAAGAAGAGGAAGATGATAATTCTTATGATAAGTTAATTAAAAATCAATAGAAAATCAAAACTTATCATAATGTAAACCATGGTCAAGGGTAGAGATTAAACCAAGGTTAGTTGGAATGGTTAGGGTTAAGCATGAGACAAAAATGGTCACTTCGGTCAAAGCTTCATGAAGCTTCAACTAGAATACAAAACAAGCCACCATTTTCATTTCATGCCTTCGTTTTTCCAAAAAGAATAAATAGATAAATAAATGAATAAATAACCTTAACCCTAACCATTCATATAACCATGGTTCAATCTTCACACAAACACAAGTGAACATGCATCATCAAACATGATACAATCAAGTGCACAAAACTATATCGAATATACAATGTGCACATCCGAGTGAGAAAATCCATTTAAAGTGAACCAATATTAGTTAATGCAAAATAATATATCAAATATATAATTATACATTAAATCAACACTTGATTTAACGATCCGGTCATATCGCATATAACCGACTAATATCCAATGTATCGATTTATCGAATCAATCCTTGATTCGATAACTAGGTTATATCGCATACAACCAATCAATACATTCATCGCGAGAATAGAATACGGTATCACATACACGCATTATTCTCGGTCCCGCACATATCTCATATGCGCTCCTATTTCGTTTCGCTTGAGCCAGGAAACCTCTGTGTAGGACTCTAAAGACTCGTCAATACGCCGGCAGCAGGTGATGATCATATCAAACACCCACAAGCCGTAAGCGGTCTGCTAAACGTAATGGCCACCCGGGTATTGAGCGATCTAAAGATCGACGAGCAAGCCCGCTCACACTCCACTGAATCCTACCAGTAACACTACCGTACAGTCCGGTCTGATCGTCTGATATGTCGCATATCTCGCCTAGGGGTGGTAAACATCAGACCCCAATAGCTCGATAAGTCGTGTCGATATGAGGTCTATAACAATTCGAGAAACTACTGGTAACACTTACCAGTAAATCTCAGCAACCCTGGCCAGGGATTTCCTGTTATAGCCAATCGAACACAGCGCAACATCAACCCCCTATACCGGGAGAGACGAATCCCCTCCTATCCCTCATTGCCTTCATGTGACTCGGGACTGTACCCAAAAACCACCGTTTTGCACGCCCTCTTGGACGTGGTAAGACGGAAATCAAAGCACAGTGGGAACCACACAAGACTCTATGACGATCTCGGGTCAACAGACTACTCTGTACCAGTGTCACCAGAGAACTGCCATCTGACGTAAGGTATAATACCATCTGGGAGTTCTCGACGAGTCCGTCCAGTGTACCCAGTCTCCACTGAGCACCCGTATATCATCTCTGATGTCAAACACCAATGGATATGGGATCATCCATCGCCCATCTGTATGGGTCGAGAAGGTATACGCTAGTCTACTCTGGTATATCGATGCCCTGTCTCGATATACCCACGACTAGGGACTTGAAGGATGTACTTATGGACTACCCTGTTCCCACTAGTATGATCCACATCATAGTCCAGGTAGTCAAGTACACATCCTAAGGGCTTTACCAACATGTAACAGAGAGACAATCAGTGTACACGTTAAGGTAAAGAGCAACCAGATAGCATACTATCATGTCGAGCAAGAAAGTCCTCCCTATATATGTCCAAGTATCCACTACAATATACATCCTATGTATAGTAATGGCCTCTAGGGCATACATATAACTAACAATCTCCCACTTGCACTAGGGCCATCTGATAGCAGTGGTTGTAGTATCTCATACTCAACCATCCCATAAAAATCTCTCTTTGGGAACAGGCCTTTGTGAGTGGATCCGCTGTGTTGTCCTCTGAGTCTACTCTCCAAACCTCGATCACCCTGGAGATCAACCATCTCCATGATCAGGTGACACTGCCTTAGAATATGTCTGGATCACTGATAGGACCGGCGTTCCTTGGCATAAGCCACAACTCCATTGTCACACAATAGGAGGAACAAAGTTCATCTCATGAACAAATATACATCCAGACTGCCTCTTTGGTAGCATCTCAAATAGCGATGTATCCAGCCTTTATCGTCTAGTATGTCACGGTATCTAGTTTGGAACTCTTCCAACATACCGTCCCTTTACTGAGGGTAAAGACAATACCTGTGACTGACACTCAGTTGTCTTTATCACCCTGAAACACTTCCAGTGATTCTCCCAAGGATCGATTGATACCATCTCACAACAACTAGTGAGAATCCTAACATCCATTTAGATCTATCTCATAGATCCAAAACCCAGGATTTAGGAGGTATCACTTTGATCCTATGTGAAGAATCATTGTGATAAGCGGAGATTGATCGAGCGTAGCATAGGAAACTCTTTCCCTATCAAGAGTATGTCATCCACGTACTCTACGAGGATCATCACCATACTCCCTACTACCTTTTTGTATATACAAGGTTCATCTACCATTTTGATGATGTCAACTTTTTTGACTAATCCATCAAAACAGATGTTTCAACTCCGCGATGCCTGCTTTATCCTATAAAGCATCATGCACACGTTTCCGCTGCTCCCACTGTCTACGAGGCCCTCTGGCTGTGTACTTATAGACGCTCTCTTCTAAACATCATTTAGAAAAGCTGTCATGACACCCAACCACCAGATATCGTAGTCATGGTATGTAGCCGTGGCAAGTAGGATCTGGATGGACTTAAGCATAGCTACTTAGAAAAGGTTTCATCATCATCCATACCTGGTCAATGATGTAGACCTTTAACAAGTCTAGCTTTGAAAGTCTCAACTCTTCCATGTACACCAAGTAATCTTCTCAAGATATACTTGCTCCTGATGGGGATTTAACCCTTAAGATATAGCAACTAAAGTCCATACTTTGTTGGTGTATAAGGATTCCATCTCAGATCACTAAGCATCCAGCCATTCTTACAGAGTCTTACTCCTGATGGCCAGCTCGAAACTAGTTGTGTCATCATCTCATGATGCAGTCCTCGCTCCCACTGTCATAGAGAAACCAAAGTATCTCTCAGGTGGGTGAGGAACCCTACTAGATCGGCGGAGAGGCTGAGGTTCGTTGGAATCTACTGAATCCTTTGGTTCTACCAAATCATCTGCTGTTGTTTGTATAGCTGGAACCTTTCCAGGTGTACATAACAGATCTTGCCTCGAGCTTGTCCGGATTTTGCTTTTCAGACATAGGCTGGACAACCCCAAATCTCAACTAACTTGAGAGATGGGCTCTTCCCTTATCATATCAAATATGAAGTGGTAGGCAACTGATTTGATTTGAACCCTATTCAATAGGTATGCAGCTTCTCAAGTGCATAACTCCCAATAAGGAAACAGGTAACTCAGTATTACTCATCATAGAGCACACCTTATCATATAGGGTGTGATTGCTCCACCCCGATTTACCATCGTGCTATGGTGTATACGGAGGAGTAATGCTTAGAGAGAATCTCATTCTCCTTTAGAATAATCCAGGATTTCCGTGCTTAAGTATGTTAGTGTATATGCCCTAGAGGCCATTACTGTATCATACTAGTTTGTATATTACTTGATGGAAGCTTGGGATATTCACAGTTGTATATACAATCTTGCTCGAAATGGTAGTATGCTACTTGGTTTGTCTCTGCTTTAATATGTGCATGTGTTTCTTTTAGCATATTGCTGATATACATATTAGTAGAGCCCTTAGGATCTTTGCTTGATTACCAGCGTGGTGATGGCGCTCACACTCGTGGGAGCTGGGTGATCTATAAGCACATCCTTATACAGGTCCCTAGTCGTTGGACTATCGAGACAGGGCATCGATACTCCGGAGTAGACTAGCGTATGCGCTTCTCATCCCAGTGTGGGAGACGGTCTGTCCCACAGCCGTCAGTACGTCGTACTTGAGATAGTATACGGGTGCTCGTTGGGTTACGAGTACACTGGACAGGACTCGTTGGGAACTGTTGGTTGGTATTATACCTATCGTCAGTTATCAGTTCCCAGGTGACATGAGTACAGCTTAGTCCGCTGACTTGACACTGTCACTTCGCCTCGAGTGTGTTCCCACTGCACTTTGATTACTACCCTACCACGGCTCAAAGGAGTCGTGCAAACAGGTAGTTTTTGGGTGCAGTCCCGAAGCACTTGGAGGCAGTGACGGTTAGACAGGATTCGTCTCTCCCGGTATTGGGGGTTGACATCGCGCTGTGTCTAGGAGAGCCATTACACGAGTAGTCCCTGGCCAGGGCAAGCGAGATATACTGGTAGGTTTCCAGTGTTATCTCAGGGTGTTCTGGGCTTCACTCCGGCACGACTTGTACCGCTATTAGGGGACTGACGTTTACCGCCCCCTAGGCCCGCCATGCGATGTATCAGACGAACAGACCGGACTGTATGGAGATTGTCACATACAGGCTCAGTAGGAGTTCAGATGGGGTTCACCTCGTCAGTCTTCTTTTCGACATCTACCTGGGGACCGTTACGTACAGCTAGTGCCGCTTGCGGTCTGTGGTTAAACCCACTGCCAGCGTAGTGTCGAGTCTTTAGAGTCCCACACAGAGAGCTATTCGCCTTTTGGCTAAATGAGTAGAGGTCGCATGGTTTTGCGACATGGTTCGTTCACATTCGCGCACTTGTGCACGTTTGCTGTCCGGACAGTTTATACTAGCGGGCTTTGGTTTAAGCCGGATCCTAGTATATGATTTGAGATTGGTTTTTCTCATTGTGTTCGTGTTCCTCGGATCACGAAGGCGGGTGCGTATGCACAGTTGCTTGAGATTGAGGGAGAGGACCTTGATTAGGGTTAATGGCTATTGTCATTTTATTAACCCTAATGTTTATGTGTGTGTTATTGCTAATTAGTAATTAGTTTAATAATTGTCCATGGTTGTGGTTGTTGACCATTTGACTTCTTTGACTTGTTGACCTAGGTTGACACTTTGACCATCATCATTTCTTTTGGAAGATGCTTTTTGATCTTTGCAAATTGAAATGATAATGGTCATGTCATGATTTACCATGATAATTATCTAGCTAATTATTCAATTAAATTAATTCACACATATTAGTGAGAAGGGCTCTATTATTTTCTCATTCTCTATTTTCATTTCTCTCTCTTGTTCATCCTCTCCCTCAAGCTCTCTCCCTCTCATGTGTTGAGAAACAAAAAAGCTTGAGAAAAACCTTCACTTGATCTTCTCTACTCTCTTCTAGGTTTCAAGTCTTAGCATTTCTTGCACTCTAGTTACTCCTAGCTTGGAGTTGAAGCTAAAGGTCGAGGCTTTCGGGTGGATCCTTCTTTGACGGGAGAAGACAAGCAAGGTGACCTCTTTCTACCATTCCTAGGAGCAAGGAGAGAAGGACTAAAGACCAAAGGTATAACCTTTCCATCACTTAGCTACTTAGTAGTTAGCTCTAGCAAGTTTATGTTTAGCAAAGATCCTCACAAGCTTGGTCCATGTTGCCTAAGTCCATAAAAATCCAATTTTTATTATGTTTTCCGCCTCCCCGTAAGCACCGGGGTGGGCAACGTGGACTTACAGTGGTATCAGAGCCTAACTAAACCTAAACTAGCTAAGTAGTTAAGTGTAACGAAGTTTCGAAGCCGGAAAATCGAAAAACCAAACTCGCAAAACCCTAGTTTCTGTTAATATTTTTTTCTGGTGAAAATAAAATTTGTTATACACCAAAAATTATCTCAGGGTTTTGTGTGAAAAACCACCAAAGACGAACCAGAGAGGCGACTAAAGGACCGCAGATCCGCGGCAATAGGAAGCTCTTGCCGCGGAAGCGCGGCCGTATTGTCCCCTCTCTGCATCGTTTTTGGTGCAGTATGTTTCTGTGTTGGTTTTGGGATTTTTAGGATATGTTATTTGTGCCCAGATTTTCCAGAACTAAAATTTACTTTTGGGGGCCTATAAATCCGTATTTTTCGAAACTTCACTACACTTTAACTATATCGGTTATATCTGTGATGCTTGTATGTATTGAACGTCGGCTAATCGCTATAAGTCGATTAGTCGGGGTTATACATCTCTGTGATCTGTGATTGTTATTGGTTTGTGGATATGAATGGATTGGATTGTCGCGGGTGAATAGCCGGGGTGGATGTGAGATGAGCGTTATTTTTCTTTCATTCATTTGTAACCTGTAAATTGATGTAATAATATTACTTGTATGGCCGCACAACCGGGTCGGGGTTGTAGCCGTCATTGTATAATTCTTTTTACTGTTTTTGCTCCTAGGATAGACCCATGGAGGGGGTGCACAAACTACCGGGTATCTCGAAGTGCCGAGTGGCCTAATCACGGTGGTGAGGGAGGTTGCTTCGCTTCGGGTGCTTGGCGGGTAGTTTGCCGCACCCGTAGGGGTCTTGGGTGGGGTATTGGCTATTCACCGTGACCGTGTAATCCGCTTTACGTTGCAGGCTCGAACGCATTGCGGATTCCTAGTATATCCAATGTATTCATCTGTGATTTGTAATGTCTATCATTGCTATATACTTATATATAATAACTATTTAGGCGTTGCTTATGTTTTACAGCCGCGCTAGCCCAGCCCCCGCTCTGTCGTTAGTTAAGTAACCTAACGGGTGATGACGGGGCCCCGTGGCGAATGCGAATGGCATAAGCGTACGTCATATTTTGGTTGTTTTCTGCAATGGTAGGATTAAATGATGGGATGCATTAAAAGAACTAATGCAAGAAAATAAACCAAGTAAAAGTCGATTGGAACACTTTGAAAACCACTCGGTTCTTTTCAAAACTAAAACTTTTAAACGCGGAGCTTGAACCACTCCTTTTTAAAAGCTATCTCGTTCCATCGATTAGATCAAGTTCACTACGTTCACGGTTTCGCCAAAACCATCCGTAGCCCTCCGTCATTCCACATGAATGGTCAAAAAGTATTCAAGCTATGTATTTTGGCCAAAGTCAAGGCATAGTGATTGGTAGCTATTGGGTATTCATGTGCAGCATAGATAGATGCGTTGGTTTGGGACAGTCGTGCTGCCATTTTGGCCAAAGTCAAGGGTAGGTACGGGTGGGTCCAAATTAACCAGGAGAATGACGGGTAGAACTTGACATGTGACTTATGATATTTTGGCCAAAATCAAGGTCATAAGAGCATGGGGCAAAAATCCACATCGGGAGTTTCATAAGTACTGAAACTTGCTAGCTTTGCATACCATTTGGAGTGTGATGATTCTGGTAGGATTCCTTCGGTTTTATCACGCGATGATATTTGGATCCCGATCCTACTGTGAGTATATGCTACTCCTCGGGAAAACTCTCACTTAACGATCAATGCTATAAACTTAGTAGGTGTCTAGAAAGGTGTTAGCGGGGCTACGCCCACAGGGAAAAGAGGTTACTTAATTAAGGAACTTCGCGAAAGCGTTGGAAAACCTCCCTCGAAGTACCGACACTGGCCTGGCTGAACGGTTAAGCAAGTATTGTACGGTGAGAGTAATCCTGACTAATCCTTCCTTTACGGTTTGAGAAGGGATTCGAGAGACAGTGGGAGCCATCCAGTTTAGACAAATTAAAAACCACTCTAAACTTGCAAGAGCATCATGCTAAAGTGTTTCTTTTCTCTCTCCTAATTGCAGCGACCATTCAAGATGACCGGACTTAAGTTATTACTAGATAAAAACATATTGACAGGGCCAAACTACAAAGATTGGCTCAGGAATGTCAAGATGGCAATCACTTATGACAAGTTGGGGTATGTCCTTACCACCAAAGCACCCCCTGTCCCAGGTCCCACCTCCAGCGTCGCGGATAAGGAAATCCATAAGACATGGGAGATAGATTGCGCGAAGGCCAAATGCCTCGTATTAGCCTCGATGGACAATGAACATCAGCGGAGGCACGAGAATATGGACCTAGAGTCCATATTTCTTCATACAAAAGAACTGTATGGGGAGCAGTCTCGTATCGCAAGATACGAAGTGTCGAAGAAGCTATTTTCGGCAAGGTTGGCCGTCGGATCATCGGTAGCGGAACACGTGCTTAAGATGATTGGCTACATTGAGGAGCTCGCGGACCTTGGGACCACGTTGGAGAATGAGCTATATACTGATTTGATTCTCCAGTCCCTTCCTTCCACTTACGCCCAGTTTATTCTGAACTTCAACATGCAAGGAAAGGAGGTAGAACTTTCCGAACTTCTGAACATGTTGAGGAGTGCTGAGGGCACCCTACAGAAAGGTAGGGAGACATCCGTTTTGTTTGTAGGAGGATCTTCCTCTTCTAGATCCAAGGCGAAAGCCAAGGGTAAGAAGAAGAAAGCCCCCGCCAAACCAAGAGGAGGTGTTGGTAAAGTGGATACGAAGGGAAAAGGTAAAGCAACAAAGATAGCGGGGAAGCTGGTGGGGAAGGAAGAGTGCTTCTATTGTCACAAAAGTGGTCACTGGAAACAGGATTGCAAGGCTTGGAAAGCCAGAACACAGGATTTGAAGCGAGTTGCAGCTTCAGCTTCAGGTGTGTATGTTATTGAAAACTGTCTATCAATAAACTCTACTTCCTGGGTATTGGATACCGGATCAGGATCTCATATCTGTAATTCTTTGCAGGCGTTGCGAAAGCGTAGAGTTTTGAAGGCAGGTGACATGACCCTCAGAGTTGCGAACGGTGCTAGCATGGATGCTGAGGCCGTGGGGGACTATCACCTGGGATTGTTAGATGGACATTTTTTGGTTTTGCGTAGTTGTTATTATGTACCAAATGCAACCTGTAATATCATTTCTGTATCTTTATTATCTAAAGAAGGTTATGAATTTGCATTTGTAAGTAATGTAGTGAACATTCACCTTAATCAAGCTTTGATTGGGTCAGGTATATTGAACAACGGTATATACGTATTAAACCAACCACAGATTTTCAATGTCCAGAATACACACAAAAGAAAGTCTCCAGAAATTAATAAAACTTTCTTATGGCATTGTAGACTGGGTCACATCAATGAGAGAAGGTTGACTAAGTTACACACAGAAGGATATTTGGATTCGTTCGAATATCAATCGTATGCAACTTGTCAATCCTGTCTCAAGGGAAAGATGACAAAGACTCCGTTTACTGGACACGGAGAAAGAGCGAGCGAGCTCTTGGGACTCGTACACAGCGACGTGTGCGGTCCAATGTCTACACATGCGCAAAGCGGTTATTCTTACTTCATTACTTTTACGGATGACTTTTCAAGGTACGGTTATGTCTTCTTAATGAAACATAAATCCGAGGCTTTTGAAAAATTCCAGGAATATAAGAATGAAGTAGAAAAACAAACAGGCAAAAGTATAAAGACACTGAGATCTGATCGAGGTGGTGAATACTTGAGTGCCGAGTTCCTGTGTTACTTAAAAGAGAATGGAATTCTCTCTCAGCTTACTCCTCCATACACTCCGCAACATAATGGTGTATCGGAGAGACGGAACCGAACCCTATTGGATATGGTACGGTCCATGATGAGTAATGCTGAGTTGCCGCGATCGTTTTGGGGATATGCGCTAGAATCAGCGGCATACCTTTTGAACCGGGTTCCAACTAAGACTGTGCCTACTACACCATATCAGATGTGGTGTGGGAAGAAACCCTATCTTAATCATATTAAGACATGGGGATGTCCAACTTTTGTAAAAAAGCAGCATGCGGACAAGCTCGAGGCACGCTCAGTACAGTGCAAGTTTGTGGGATATCCAAAGAACTCCAAGGGATATTACTTCTATTGCGAAGAGGAACAAAAAGTCCTTGTTTCTCGCCATGCCCACTTTCTAGAACACCAGTTCATAGAAAAAGAATCAAGTGGGAGCGCAATAGAACTGGAAGAAATTCCAGAACCACGAGCTATTACTGAAAGCTTGGTTGATCCAGAGGGTTCGAAAGATCAGGACATTCCCACGCCACTCCGCAGAAATAGTAGGCAGTCTCATCCGCCCGAGAGATACTACGGTTTTCTCATTGACGGGGATAGAGAGGATTGCATCATAGACTGTAATGAGCCTACTAGCTTCCAGCAAGCCATACAGAGCGTTGACTCGGTAAAATGGCTGGATGCAATGCGGACCGAGATGGAGTCCATGTACACCAACAAAGTATGGACGTTGGACATTGCTCCAGACGGGGTAAAACCCGTAGGATGCAAGTGGATCTTCAAAAGGAAGATTGGTGTAGATGGACAGGTTGAGACCTATAAAGCTAGACTGGTAGCAAAGGGTTTTCGTCAGCGACCTGGTTTGGACTATGACGAAACCTTTTCTCCAGTAGCTATGCTGAAATCCATTCGGATCCTTCTTGCCATTGCTGCCTTCCACGATTATGAGATTTGGCAGATGGACGTAAAGACAGCTTTTCTAAATGGTCATTTAGAGGAGTGTGTCTATATGGATCAGCCAGAGGGTTTCATTCAGAGTGGGAGCAGCGGAAAGGTGTGCAAGTTGCTTAAGTCCATTTATGGACTAAAGCAGGCATCGCGGAGTTGGAACATCTGTTTTGATGAGACAGTCAAGGAATTTGGCTTTATCAAAAATCCAGATGAACCATGCATCTATTGTAGATTTGTAGCGAGAACTGTAGTATTCCTCGTTTTATACGTGGATGACATTCTCTTAATAGGAAATGACATTCCTATGCTACAATCTGTCAAGGGGTTCTTGTCACACAGGTTCTCCATGAAAGACCTGGGTGATGCCTCTTACATTCTGGGTATCCAGATCTACCGTGACAGATCCAAGAGGATATTAGGACTTTCGCAGTCCAGGTACATCGACACCATACTGAAGAGATTCAGTATGGAAGATTCTAAGCGTGGTAATTTACCGGCTTGTCACGGGATCACCCTCTCCAAAGAGATGTCTCCCAAGAATGATTTGGAGAGGGATCGCATGTCTATTATACCCTACGTTTCTGCGGTAGGCTCTATAATGTATGCAATGTTGTGTACCAGACCGGATGTGGCTTATGCACTGAGTGTGGTAAGCAGGTATCAGTCAAACCCAGGGGAGAAACATTGGATAGCAGTAAAGAACATTCTCAAGTACCTGAGAAGGACTAAGGAGATGTTCTTGGTATATGGCGGAAAAGACCTGCAGATTGAGGCCTTTGCTGACTCCAGCTTCCAGAGTGACAAGGATGATTCCAAGTCCATGTCGGGTTTTGTCTTCACCCTCAATGGAGGGGCGGTGTGTTGGAAGAGCTCCAAACAGGAAACCGTTGCTGACTCGACGATGGAAGCGGAATACATCGCTGCATCTGATGCCGCAAAAGAAGCTGTCTGGATGAGGAAGTTCTTGAGAGAACTTCAGGTGGTTCCGTCCATTGTTGACCCAATACCTCTGTATTGCGACAACAACGGGGCTATAGCTTTAGCAAAGGAACCCAGATCCCATCAGAGATCTAGACACATCTTAAGGCGGTATCACCTGATCAGGGAGATCGTGGATCGCCAGGAGATCGAGGTCCGGAGAGTTACATCAGAGGATAACACAGCAGATCCATTCACCAAAGCCTTGCCCCAGACTCAGTTCGAGCGGCTGATCGAGATGATAGGTCTTCGATACGCCAGTACATGGCCTTAGTGCAAGTGGGAGATTGTTAGTGTATATGCCCTAGAGGCCATTACTGTATCATACTAGTTTGTATATTACTTGATGGAAGCTTGGGATATTCACAGTTGTATATACAATCTTGCTCGAAATGGTAGTATGCTACTTGGTTTGTCTCTGCTTTAATATGTGCATGTGTTTCTTTTAGCATATTGCTGATATACATATTAGTAGAGCCCTTAGGATCTTTGCTTGATTACCAGCGTGGTGATGGCGCTCACACTCGTGGGAGCTGGGTGATCTATAAGCACATCCTTATACAGGTCCCTAGTCGTTGGACTATCGAGACAGGGCATCGATACTCCGGAGTAGACTAGCGTATGCGCTTCTCATCCCAGTGTGGGAGACGGTCTGTCCCACAGCCGTCAGTACGTCGTACTTGAGATAGTATACGGGTGCTCGTTGGGTTACGAGTACACTGGACAGGACTCGTCGGGAACTGTTGGTTGGTATTATACCTATCGTCAGTTATCAGTTCCCAGGTGACATGAGTACAGCTTAGTCCGCTGACTTGACACTGTCACTTCGCCTCGAGTGTGTTCCCACTGCACTTTGATTACTACCCTACCACGGCTCAAAGGAGTCGTGCAAACAGGTAGTTTTTGGGTGCAGTCCCGAAGCACTTGGAGGCAGTGACGGTTAGACAGGATTCGTCTCTCCCGGTATTGGGGGTTGACATCGCGCTGTGTCTAGGAGAGCCATTACACGAGTAGTCCCTGGCCAGGGCAAGCGAGATATACTGGTAGGTTTCCAGTGTTATCTCAGGGTGTTCTGGGCTTCACTCCGGCACGACTTGTACCGCTATTAGGGGACTGACGTTTACCGCCCCCTAGGTCCGCCATGCGATGTATCAGACGAACAGACCGGACAGTACGGAGATTGTCACATACAGGCTCAGTAGGAGTTCAGATGGGGTTCAGCTCGTCAGTCTTCTTATCGACATCTACCTGGGGACCGTTACGTACAGCTAGTGCCGCTTGCGGTCTGTGGTTAAACCCACTGCCAGCGTAGTGTCGAGTCTTTAGAGTCCCACACAGAGAGCTATTCGCCTTTAGGCTAAATGAGTAGAGGTCGCATGGTTTTGCGACAGGGTTCGTTCACATTCGCGCACTTGTGCACGTTTGCTGTCCGGACAGTTTATACTAGCGGGCTTTGGTTTATGCCGGATCCTAGTATATGATTTGAGATTGGTTTTTCTCATTGTGTTCGTGTTCCTCGGATCACGAATGCGGGTGCGTATGCACAGTTGCTTGAGATTGAGGGAGAGGACCTTGATTAGGGTTAATGGCTATTGTCATTTTATTAACCCTAATGTTTATGTGTGTGTTATTGCTAATTAGTAATTAGTTTAATAATTGTCCATGGTTGTGGTTGTTGACCATTTGACTTCTTTGACTTGTTGACCTAGGTTGACACTTTGACCATCATCATTTCTTTTGGAAGATGCTTTTTGATCTTTGCAAATTGAAATGATAATGGTCATGTCATGATTTACCATGATAATTATCTAGCTAATTATTCAATTAAATTAATTCACACATATTAGTGAGAAGGGCTCTATTATTTTCTCATTCTCTATTTTCATTTCTCTCTCTTGTTCATCCTCTCCCTCAAGCTCTCTCCCTCTCATGTGTTGAGAAACAAAAAAGCTTGAGAAAAACCTTCACTTGATCTTCTCTACTCTCTTCTAGGGTTCAAGTCTTAGCATTTCTTGCACTCTAGTTACTCCTAGCTTGGAGTTGAAGCTAAAGGTCGAGGCTTTCGGGTGGATCCTTCTTTGACGGGAGAAGACAAGCAAGGTGACCTCTTTCTACCATTCCTAGGAGCAAGGAGAGAAGGACTAAAGACCAAAGGTATAACCTTTCCATCACTTAGCTACTTAGTAGTTAGCTCTAGCAAGTTTATGTTTAGCAAAGATCCTCACAAGCTTGGTCCATGTTGCCTAAGTCCATAAAAATCCAATTTTTATTATGTTTTCCGCCTCCCCGTAAGCACCGGGGTGGGCAACGTGGACTTACAAAGTATTCTCCTCCTCGATCTCATCAAAGGACATAATACTTATACCCGTATTTTGGTTCTCTACTTCTCGCTTATATTCTGTGAATATCTCAAAAGGTTCGGACTCATGTTTCAACAGGAACATATGACTGAATCTTGAGAGATTATCAGAGAATATAATGAAGTAAAAAGAACTAGTCCTGGCATGTGTAGACAGGAGACATTACATACATCATCATGTATCAGTCCCAAGAATTCATTAACTCTTTCTCTGTTTCCAATAAACAGAGCTGGTGTCATTATATCTTTGTGACATGACTAGCGAGTTTCACAAGATATAAATTCAAACTGATTTAAATATGCATCTACATGTAACTACTGCCAGTCGGGTCGCATAGATATGACCTAGTCTACAATGCCTCAAGAAGGATTGTTCATTTCTGAACTCTTCCTCTTGTGTGTGTTCCGTATACTAAGAACTGTAGTTTAATTTAGAACATCAACGCTTTTAGATAACGTGCCTGAACCGATCAACTTTTGATATAGGAAATGTTCAAAACATTATCCAACAATACAAAATTTTATCATTTCTTTACTGATAAAGAGACTGATATGATTTTGTATATCAGGTTCGGTATCTAATAACAATCGTTCAGAATCAATGTATTGGTAATACAGGGTGACAGTGACCAACAGACTTGGCTGCAACACTTGCCCCGTTTTCTGCCTCATGAAACTTATCACCCATTCTCAGTTCTCTACCTATCTGTAGCCCTATGTAACAGATTACATATCTGGGATCGTGATCTGGTATCACATACCCAGGACGCAGAGGATACTGAGAAACAGTTCTGTATAATGAACACACCCGAAGATGATGCATCATCATGCACTCTCTTCGTTTGGGCGGCACGGGAATTCTGGTAATCCCCAATTTCCTGCTCTGTCTTATAACAATTATAAGTTGGAGCGGGACCAACGTTCCCCAGCTTAGTATAACAAGCGGGTTCGATCAATAATCCGTATTATTATCTTGATTAAGGCGTGCTATGGTCGCTACCTGGAGATAGAGAGAAGAAAACACTCAGCGTGCGCTCTTGCAAGAATAGATTGGTTATTATTTTATCTAATCAGGATGGCTCCCACTGCTTTTTATCAAATCTTCCTTCAAACCCTAAAAGGAAAGACTAGCCGGGATTAATTAAACACTACAAGTTCGCCAATCTTTCAGCCAGGCCAGTGTCGGTACTTTGAGGGAGGTCCCCCGTGCTTTCGCACGAACCTAATTAATGTAAACCTCGTTTTCCCAGAGGCGTAACCCCGTTGACACCTTTCTAGACACCTACTTGATCGGCTAATTGTAATGTGTAAAACTCTCCCAGGAGTAACTCTTACTCGCAGCGGGTATCGGGATCCAACTATCTCATAGAAGGTATGCAATCTCATTGCAAATTTCAACACTTGAAATTCCCGATAATATTTTGCCCCGAACGATCTATGACCTTGACAAGGTCAACAAACCATAGATCGCAAGTCAAGTTCTACCCGTCATTTCTTGATTGAATCAAACCCACCCGCACGACCCTTGACAAGGTCAACAAGGCCGCACGACTACCCTAACCCAATCTGCATCATATGCATAAGTAGATAAATACTGGTTAGCTACCGCACACTGCGCCTTGACAAGGTCAACAAACACAGCACGAATACTAAACAGGATTTATCTGAAATGACGGAGGGCTACGATAGGTTTTTCTGAAAACCTATTGCGTAATGAACTTGATATCGTTGTAGAATCAAATGATTTTAAAAATGGAGTGTTTTTGAAGCTTTTCTAGTTTTGCTAAAGGAGTCACTCCCGGTGAAGGGATCGTCGGTCCTTTCCTCGTCGAATGAGGTGCGGGATATATCATATATATCACTGTGCAAAGCAAAAACTCTTAAAAGAAATCAAAGGACAAACCGAATGTGTAGCATCTACCAGTTATTGCTAAAGGAGTCACTCCCGGTGAAGGGATCTCGGTCCTTTCCTCATCGAATAAGGTGCAGGATATATCACATATACCTCTGTGCAAAGTAAGAACTGTAGCTACCTGTTTTATTTTGAAATTCGATTCTACAACATCTTAGGTTTCTTTTTATTTCATTAATCTCATTAATGAAGTCCTATCATTTAAAATACCTAAACATCACAGATAAATACGACGTACACTTATGCCATCCGCATTCGCCTCGATGTCCCCTCGTGCACCGTTAGGTTAGGTAACTAACGGCAGAGCGGGGCAGGGCTAGCGCGGGTGTAAAACATAAGTAACGTCTATATAATATATCATATATACTATATACTGTATCTATCACAGAACATCACATGATCACATCACAGATATCGCAGCAGAAGAAACATATGAAATATTGGATATACTAGGACGTCCGTGTTTTCAATACGAGCCAGTATAAAACACGGATTCCACGGTCGTTATGAATAGCCAAACCCACACCCCTAGACCCCTATGAGAGCGGCAAGCAACCCTACCAATTCTGGAGTTAGGAGACCCAGACTCGACTCCTCGAGTTGGTCTCCCACTGGACCCCAGAACCCGGTTACTTATGCTCTCCTCCTTGGGTCTATCCTAGTGCGGAAAAGTAAATAATATACAAACGGTGACAACTTCCGCAACCTGGAAGCGCCCCAATAAAAGAATATTACATACAAGTTTTTACATGAATGAAAATGAAAAACACTCATCTCACATAAAAACCCCCGGCTATTCAAACACGACGATCCAATATAACATATCCAGCAACATATAACATCACATGTCATCAACGTAAGTAAATATGTCCATCCCAATTGTCGTTGACATATAGCAACGAAACCGGCGATATCACATATTACACTTACGGTCACAGAAAAGAAAGTGTAAAACTACAACAGTTGGAATCCGCAACCTCCTCAAACATCGTATGCCTGACCAAATGAATTACTTAGATATCGCATGCCTAACAATTATAAACCCCGCATTTTAGTCTCATCATTGAAAACACTTTTCAATATTAAGTCGGGTAATTCAACAAGATTCCCGGCATCCTGATCGAATGCTCGTCACAAACTTCAGTTGACGGCTGCACCCCCAATACCGTCGACGAAGTGCACCAAGGCGGAACACCGCTACCACGAGCACCCGAACGGATGCTTTCGGCGACGGGGTTTTCCTACAGTCACTTGGTCGGGGCTATGGAGTGAGGCTGTCTATTAAGTTTACCCGGCGAGTATCCGCGTACGCTACGTGATTGCGACAGACTTTTGATCACATCAAAATTTTTTGGCAACCGATCAAGTGAGACTAAACTGCTATGTTTATAACATTCATTCAGTTATCTCATAACTCTTTGTGAATTCCAATTATTGTATCCCATTCCGGATAATTAGAAAATGTTAAACTTTTCGATCGAACATTCAAACACCCAAGTTTTCCCGATATAGCTCAACACATGAAATAAGTCTAACAACATTCAGTTCGTGCTCAGTACCAATGGTCAAGCCGTAGAAGGGTCAAGCCAACGCCTCACATGTGGCACGCCGTACTGCCCCAAACCCTAAGGTTCAAAAGGCAGTTCAAGATGGTCACATAATCGAGTTAAGGTTTGTTGTCTTCTAGAGGGTCCATCGCGTTACTTGCACTACTTAGAACGTTGTTAAACTACGGAAAAATCCAACACTTGGAAATTTCCCGACAGGGGAAAAATTGGGTATTTATATCCGGTCGAACTTTTTAACATATTCTAAAATTTATCCGGAAAGCCACATAAACAAAATTTGATACTCCGATCGAAACACCAAATCCCCAAAGCAACCCCTGAAAATTCAACTCTTGAATAAAAATTAAAAATTCCCAGAAAATCCAGCATTATCAATTAGGAGTTACTGTGTAAAATATATTAAATAAGGTGGCCGTACGGCCGCGGAACCGCCGCACGAGCCATGCTCGTGCCGCGGAACCGCGGCAGTTCAATGGATTTAGGAACTCGAATTTCACAGAAACTCTTAAAATCACCTGCTGAATTTTCTGCATATTTTTAATGTTGAAAAATCCCAGATTTTAGAAAAAGGACAGAGAGCATGTTTGGAATTGGGTTTCGGGTTCGTTCGGACTTCAAATTGCGTCTAGACTTCGCCTAAGGCTCTAGCTAGGCTCTGATACCAGTGTAGGGTTCCTAGGCACTCTCAAGAGGTCTCACAAGGCATCAACCATGCCAATTTCAATTTTAAACGGTGCCGAGAAACCCTAGAACGGATCGTTGGCTAGATTTCTAGGCGAAAAAGCAACTAGTAAACTACTTTACTAAGAGAATACGGAAATACAACCTTTGTAGATCCGGTCCTCCACCTCCACGGCTCCGTGATGAAGTCCTCTCCGCTGTCCAAATCAAAATCCGGGCTCTAGCGTCGGCTTCATCGGAGAAAGAGCGGGCTAGGTCATTCACGACGTGCCGAAGATGATCTACGTCGAGGCATCGCTAGATCAAGCTCCAACTTCACCAAGTCAAGAAAACTTGTGAAGGAAACACACTCTACTACTTGGCAAGAGGTAGAGGATGAAGAAATAGGAAGTGGGTAGACTTTAGAATTGGATTTCTCACTCATTTTCATCAATCACCATTGATGAAGAAAGGTTTTCTTCAAGAAGAAGAAGAAGAGGAAGATGATAATTCTTATGATAAGTTAATTAAAAATCAATAGAAAATCAAAACTTATCATAATGTAAACCATGGTCAAGTGTAGAGATTAAACCAAGGTTAGTTGGAATGGTTAGGGTTAAGCATGAGACAAAAATGGTCACTTCGGTCAAAGCTTCATGAAGCTTCAACTAGAATACAAAACAAGCCACCATTTTCATTTCATGCCTTCCTTTTTCCAAAAAGAATAAATAGATAAATAAATGAATAAATAACCATAACCCTAACCATTCATATAACCATGGTTCAATCTTCACACAAACACAAGTGAACATGCATCATCAAACATGATACAATCAAGTGCACAAAACTATATCGAATATACAATGTGCACATCCGAGTGAGAAAATCCATTTAGAGTGAACCAATATTAGTTAATGCAAAGTAATATATCAAATATATAATTATACATTAAATCATTAAATCAACACTTGATTTAACGATCCGGTCATATCGCATATAACCGACTAATATCCAATGTATCGATTTATCGAATCAATCCTTGATTCGATAACTAGGTTATATCGCATACAACCAATCAATACATTCATCGCGAGAATAGAATACGGTATCACATACACGCATTATTCTCGGTCCCGCACATAACTCATATGCGCTCCTATTTTGTTTCGCTTGAGCCAGGAAACCTCTGTGTAGGACTCTAAAGACTCGTCAATACGCCGGCAGCAGGTGATGATCATATCAAACACCCACAAGCCGCAAGCGGTCTGATAAACGTATCGGCCACCCGGGTATTGAGCGATCTGAAGATCGACGAGCAAGCCCGCTCACACTCCAGTGAATCCAACCAGTAACACTACCGTACAGTCCGGTCTGATCGTCTGATATGTTGCATATCTCGCCTAGGAGTGGTAAACATCAGACCCCAATAGCTCGATAAGTCGTGTCGATATGAGGTCTATAACAATTCGAGAAACTACTGGTAACACTTACCAGTAAATCTCAGCAACCCTGGCCAGGGATTTCCTGTTATAGCCAATCGAACACAGCGCAACATCAACCCCCTATACCGGGAGAGACGAATCCCCTCCTATCGCTCATTGCCTCCATGTGACTCGGGACTGTACCCAAAAACCACCGTTTTGCACGCCCTCTTGGACGTGGTAAGACGGAAATCAAAGCACAGTGGGAACCACACAAGACTCTATGACGATCTCGGGTCAACAGACTACTCTGTACCAGTGTCACTAGAGAACTGCCATCTGACGTAAGGTATAATACCATCTGGGAGTTCTCGACGAGTCCGTCCAGTGTACCCAGTCTCCACTGAGCACCTGTATATCATCTCTGATGTCAAACACCAATGGATATGGGATCATCCATCGCCCATCTGTATGGGTCGAGAAGGTATACGCTAGTCTACTCTGGTATATCGATGCCCTGTCTCGATATACCCACGACTAGGGACTTTGAAGGATGTATTTATGGACTACCCTGTTCCCACTAGTATGATCCGCATCATAGTCCAGGTAGTCAAGTACACATCCTAAGGGCTTTACCAACATGTAACAGAGAGACAATCAGTGTACACGTTAAGGTAAAGAGCAACCAGATAGCATACTATCATGTCGAGCAAGAAAGTCCTCCCTATATATATCCAAGCATCCACTACAATATACATCCTATGTATAGTAATGGCCTCTAGGGCATACATATAACTAACAAACAATACTAGTCAATGTAAAGTAATATATCTAATATATAATTATACATTAAATCATTAAATCAACACTTGATTTAATGATCCGGTCATATTGCATATAACCGACTAATATCAAGTGCATCATCATATCGAATCAACATTTGATTCGGTAATCCGGCTATATCTTATATAACCGTCCGACGATACAAATCGTGAGAATAGAATTCAGTATCACATAATGGTATTATTCTCGGTCCCGCACATATCTCATACGCGCTCCTATTTCGTTTCGCTTGAGCCAGGAAACCTCTGTGTAGGACTCTAAAGACTCGTCAATACGCCGGCAGCAGGTGATGATCATATCAAACAACCACAAGCCGCAAGCGGTCTGCTAAACGTAACGACCACCCAGGTATTGAGCGATCAGAAGATCAACGAGCAAGCCCACTCACACTCCTGTGAATCCAACTAGTAACACTTACCGTACAGTCCGGTCTGTTCGTCTGATATGTCGCATATCTCGCCTAGGGGTGGTAAACGTCAGACCCCAATAGCTTGATAAGTCATACCGATGTAAGGTCCATAACAAGCAAGAAACTACTGTTAACACTTACCAGGAAATCAGTGCAACCCTGGCCAGGGATTTCCAGTTATGGCCAGTCGAGCATAGCGCAACATCATCCCCCAATACCGGGAGATACGAATCCCCTCCTATCGCTCATTGCCTCCATGTGAATCGGGACTGTACCCAAAAACCACCTTTTTGCACTACTCAGTAGAGCCGTGGTAGGGCAGAAATCAAAGCACAGTGGGAGACACACAAGACTCTATGACGATCTCGGGTCAACAGACTAAGCTGTACCAGTGTCACCAGAGAACTGCCATCTGACGTGAGGTATAATACCATCTGGGAGTTCTCGGCGAGTCCGTTCAGTGTACCCAGTCTCCACTGAGCACCCGCATACCATCTCTGATGTCAAACACCAATGGATATGGGATCATCCATCGCCCATCACATGGGTCGAGAAGATATACGCTAGTCTACTCTGGAATATCAATGCCCCGTCTCGATATTCCAACGACTAGGAACATTGAAGGATGTACTCATGGACTACCCAGGCCCCACTAGTATGATCTACATCATAGTCCTGGAAGTCGAGTACACATCCTAAGGGCTTTATCAACATGTAACAGAGAGACAGAAAGTATACATGTTAAGATAAAGAGCAACCAGATAGCATACTATCATGTCGAGCAAGAAAGTCCTACCTATATTTGTCCCAGCACCCACTACAATATACATCCAATGTACAGTAATGGCCTCTAGGGCATACATATAACTAACAATCTCCCACTTGCACTAGGAACATCTGTAGCAGTGGTTGCAGTATCTAATACTCAACCATCCCATATAAGTCTCTCTCTGGGAAAAAGCCTTTGTGAGTGGATCCTCCGTGTTGTCCTCTGAGTCTACTCTCCTAACCTCGATCACCCTGAAGATCAACTATCTCCGTGATCAGGTGATGCTGCCTCAGAATATGTCTGGGTCACTGATGGGACCAGGGTTCCTGGGCCAAAGCTACACTTCCATTGTAGGATTCCTAGGCACCCTAATGAGGTCTCACAAGGCATCGAACATGCCAATTTCAAATTATCTAGGTGCCGAGAGACCCTATTACGGATCGTTTGCTAGAAATCTAGGCGAAAAAGTAATCTAGTTAACAGTTAACTAAGGGATACGGATATACAACCTTTGTAGATCCGTTTGTCCACCTCCATAGCTCCATGAAGAAGTCATCTCCGCTGTACAAATCCGAAATCCGGGCTCTTGCGTCGGCTTCATCGGAGAAGAAGCGGGCTAGGTCATCGACGACGTGCCGAAGATGATCTACGTCGAGGCATCGCTAAATCAAGCTCCGACTTCACCAAGTCCAAAAACTTGTGAAGAGAACACACTCTACTACTTGGCAAGAGGTAGAGGATGAAGAAATAGGAAGTGGGTAGACTTTAGATTTGGATTTCTCACTCTTTATCATCAATCACCATTGATGAAGAAAGCTTTTTCTTACTTGCTCATCAAGAAGAAGAAGAGAGAAATATATGATAAGTTAATTAAAAACCATAGAAAAATCAAAACTTATCATAATGTTAACTAGAGTCAAGTGTAGAGAATGAATCATGGTTAGTGGGAATGGTTAGGGTTAAGGATGAGATAAGAATGGTTGACTTGATCAATGTTTCATGAAGTTTCAACTAAACTCCAAATTAAGCCACCATTCTTTTCTCCTCTTTTCCAAAATGAATAAACAAATAAATAAATGAATAAATAAAGGAAATGAAACCCTAACCATTCTTTTAACCATGGTTTAATTCTTTGCACTTAACCAAGTAAACATGTATCATCAAACATGATACAATCAAATGCACAAAATCATATCGCATATGTAATGCGCACACCCGAGTGAGAAAATCCATTTAAAGTGAACCGATACTAGTTAATGCAAAGTAATATATCAAATATATAATTATGCATTAAATAATTAAATCAACACTTGATTCAATGACCCGGTCATGTCGCACACAACCGACTAGTATATAATGTATCGGCTTATCAAATCAACCTTTGATTCGATAACTAGGGTATATCGCATATAACCTAATCGATACATTCATCGCGAGAATGGAATACGGTATCACGTACACGCATTATTCTCGGTCCCGCACATATCTCATATGCGCTCCTATTTCGTTTTGCTTGAGCCAGGAAACCTCTGTGTAGGACTCTAAAGACTCGTCAATACGCCGGCAGCAGGCGATGATCATATCAAACACCCACAAGCCGCAAGCGGTCTGCTAAACGTAACGGCCACCCGGGTATTGAGCGATCTGAAGATCGACGAGCAAGCCCGCTCACACTCCAGTGAATCCAACCAGTAACACTACCGTACAGTCCGGTCTGATCGTCTGATATGTCGCATATCTTGCCTAGGGGTGGTAAACGTCAGACCCCAATAGCTCGATAAGTCGTGTCGATATGAGGCTCATAACGGGTCGAGAAACTACTGGTAACACTTACCAGCAATTCTCTGAGCAGCCCTGGCCAGGGACTTCCTGTTATAGCCAATCGAACACAGCGCAACATCAACCCCCTATACCGGGAGAGACGAATCCCCTCCTATCGCTCATTGCCTCAATGTGACTCGGGACTGTACCCAAAAACCACCGTTTTGCACGCCCTCTTGGACGTGGTAAGATGGAAATCAAAGCACAGTGGGAACCACACAAGACTCTATGACGATCTCGGGTCAACATACTACTCTGTACCAGTGTCACCAGAGAACTGCCATCTGACGTGAGGTATAATACCATCTGGGAGTTCTCGGCGAGTCCGTCCAGTGTACCCAGTCTCTACTGAGCACCCGTATATCATCTCTGATGTCAAACATCGATGGATATGGGATCATCCATCGCCCATCTGTATGGGTCGAGAAGCTACACGCTAGTCTACTCTGGTATATCGATGCCCCGTCTCGATATACCCACGACTAGGGACTGTGAAGGATGTACTTATGGACTACCATGTCCCCACTAGTATGATCCGCATCACAGTCCAGGTAGTCAAGTACAGATCCTAAGGGCTTTACCAACATGTAACAGAGAGACAATCAGTATACACGTTAAGGTAAAGTTCAACCAGATAGCATACTATCATGTCGAGCAAGAAAGTCCTCCCTATATACGTCCCAGCATCCACTACAATATACATCCTATGTACAGTAATGGCCTCTAGGGCATACATATAACTAACAATCTCCCACTTGCACTAGGGCCATCTGTAGCAGTGGTTTGAAGTATCTCATACTCAACCATCCCATAAAAGTCTCTCTCTAGGAAAAGGCCTTCCGTGAGTGGATCCGCTGTGTTGTCCTCTGAGTCTACTCTCCTAACCTCGATCTCCCTAGAGATCAACCATCTCCATGATCAAGTGATACTGCCTTAGAATATGCCTAGATCACTGATGGGACGGACGTTCCTTGGCATAAGCCACAACTCCATTGTCACACAATGGTAGGAACATAGTTCATCTCATGAACCTATATACACCCAAACAGCCTCTTTGGTAGCATCTTAAGTAGCGATGTATCCTGCCTTTATCGTCTAGTATGTCACGGTATCCAGCTTGGAACTCTTCCAACATACTGTCCCTTTACTGAGGGTAAAGACAATGCCTGTGACTGACATTCAGTCGTCTTTATCACCCTGGAACCCTTCCAGTGATTCTCCTCAGGATCTATTGACACCGTCTCACTACAACTAGTGAGAATCCTAACATCCATTTAGATCTATCTCATAGATCCAAAATCCAGGATTTAGTGGGTATCACTTTGATCCTATGTGGAGAGTCATTGTGATAAGCGGAGATTGATCGAGCGTAGCATAGGAAACTCCTTCCCTATCAAGAGTATGTCATCCACGTACTCTACGAGGATCGTCACCATACTCCCTACTACCAGTTTGTTTATACAAGGTTCATCTACCATTTTGATGATGTCAAACTCTTTGACTAACACATCAAAACAGATGTTCCAACTCCGCGATGCCTGCTTTATCCTATAAAGCTTCTTGCACACGTTTCCGCTGCTTCCACTGTCTACGAAGCCCTCTGGCTGTGTACTTATAGACACTCTCTTCTAAATCATCATTTAGAAAAGAAGTCAAGACACCCAACCACCAGATATCGTAGTCATGGTATGTAGCCGTGACAAGTAGGATCTGGATGGACTTAAGCATAGGTACGGGAAAAGGTTTCATCATTATCCACGCCTGGTCAATGACGAAAACCTTTAACAAGTCTAGCTTTGAAAGTCTCAACCTTTCCATGTACACCAAGTAATCTTCTCAAGATATACTTGCTCCTGATGGGGATTTAACCCTTCAGATATAGCAACTAAAGTCCATACTTTGTCGGTGTATAAGGATTCCATCTCAGATCGATAAACATCCAGCCATTCTCACAGAGTCTCACTCCTGATGGCCAGCTCGAAACTAGTTGGGTCATCATCTCATGATGCAATCCTCGCTCCCACTGTCATAGAGAAACCGAAGTATCTCTCAGGTGGGTGAGGAACCCTACTAGATCGGCGGAGAGGCTGAGGTTCGTTGGTAACTATTGAATCCTTTGGTTGTACCAAATCATCTGCTGTAGTTTGTATAGCTGGAACATTTCTAGTTCTACATAACTGACCTTGCCTCGAGCTTGTCCAGATTTTGCTTTTAGACATAGGCCGGACAACCCCAAATCTTAACCATCTTAAGATATGGGCCCTTCCCTTTCCATATCATATATGAAGTGGTAGGCAACTGATTTGATTCGAACCCTATTCAATAGGTATGCAGCTTCTCAAGTGCATAACTCCCTAAAGAAAATAGGAAACTCAGTAGTACTCATCATAGAGCACACCATATCATATAGGGTGTGATTGCTCCGCCCCGATATACCATCGTGCTATGGTGTATTCAGAGGAGTAATGCCAAGAGAGAATCTCATTCTCCTTTAGAATAGTCCAGGATTTCCGTGCTCAAGTATTCTCCTCCTTGATCACATCAAAGGACATAATACTTATACCCGTATTTTGGTTCTCTACTTCTAACTTATATTCTGTGAATATCTCAAAATGTTCGGACTCATGTTTCAACAGAAACATAGGTCTGAATCTCGAAAGATCATCAGAGAACGTAATGAAGTACAAAGAACCGGTCTTGGCATGTGTAGACAGGGGACCTACATACATCAACATGTATCATCCCAAGAGTTCAGTAACTCTTTCTCTGTTTCCAATAAACGGAGCTATGGTCATCTTATCTTTGTGACATGACTGGCGAGTTTCACAAGATGTAAATTCAAACTGATTTAAATATGCATCTATATGTAACTCTAGCTAGTCGGGTCACATTGATCTGACCTAGTCTACAATACCTCAAGAAGGAATCGTTCAGTTCTGAACTTTTCCTCTTGTGTGTGTTCAGTATACTAAGAACCGTAATTTGATTTAGAACATCAATGCTTTTAGATAACGTGCCTGAACTGATCAACTTTTGATATAGGAAATGTTCAAAACATTATCCAACAATACAAAATTATATCCTTTCTTTACTAATAAAGAGAGAGATATGATTTTGTATATCAGGTTCGGTATCTAATAACATTCGTTCAGAATCAATGTATTGGTAATACAGGGTGACAGTGACCGACAGACTTGGCTGCAACTCTTGCCCCGTTTTCTGCCTCATGAAACTTATCACCCGTTCTCAGTTCTCTACCTTTCTGTAGCCCTATGTAACATATTACATATCTGGGATCCTGATCTGGTATCACATACCCAGGACGTAGAGGATATAGAGAAACAGTTCTTTGTAATGAACACACCCGAAGATGATGCATCATCATGCACTCTCCTCGTTTGGGCGGCACGGGAATTCTGGTAATCCCCAAATTCCTGCTCTGTCTTATAACAATTATAAGTTGGAGCGGGACCAACGTTCCCCAGCTCAGTATAACAAGCGGGTTCGGTCAATAATCCGTATTATTATCTTTATTAAGGCGTGATATGGTCGCTACCTGGAGATAGAGAGAAGAAAACACTCAGCGTGCGCTCTTGCAAGAATAGATTGGTTATTATTTTATCTAATCAGGATGGCTCCCACTGCTTTTTATCAAATCTTCCTTCAAACCCTAAAAGGAAAGACTAGCCGGGATTAATTACACACTACAAGTTCGCCAATCTTTCAGCCAGGCCAGTGTCGGTACTTTGAGGGAGGTCCCCCGTGCTTTCGCACGAACCTAATTACTGTAAACCTCGTTTTCCCAGAGGCGTAACCCCGTTGACACCTTTCTAGACACCTACTTGATCGGCTAATTGTAATGTATAAAACTCTCCCAGGAGTAACACTTACTCACAGCGGGTATCGGGATCCAACTATCTCATAGAAGGTATGCAATCTCATTGCAAATTTCAACACTTGAAATTCCCGATAATATTTTGCCCCTAGCGTCCTATGACCTTGACAGAGGTCAACAAACCATAGGCTGCGGGTCAAGTTCAACCCGTCATTTCCTGATTGAAGTAAACCCACCCGCACGACCCTTGACAGAGGTCAACAAGGTCGCACGACTACCCTAAATCAATCACATCATATGCTTATGCAGATAAGCACTAATCAGCTACCGCACACTGCGCCTTGACAGAGGTCAACAAACGCAGCACGAATACTAACCAGTACATATCTGAAATGACGGAGGGCTACGACAGGTTTTTCTGAAAACCTATTGCGTAATGAACTTGATATTGTTGTAGGATCGAATGAATTTTGAAATGGAGTGTTTTTGAGGCTTTTCTAGTTTTGCTAAAGGAGTCACTCCGGGTGAAGGGATCGTCGGTCCTTTCCTCGTCGAATGAGGTGCGGGATATATCATATATATCACTGTGCAAAGCAAAAACTCTTAAAAGCAATCAAAAGACAAACCGAGTGTGTAGCATCTGCCAGTTATTGCTAAAGGAGTCACTCCCGGTGAAGGGATCTCGGTCCTTTCCTCATCGAATAAGGTGCAGGATATATCTCATATACCGCTGTGCAAAGCAAGAACTGTAGCTACCTGTTTTATTTTGAAATTCGATTCTACAACATCTTAGGTTTCTTTTATTTCATTAATCACATTAATGAAGTCCCATCATGTAAGTACCTAAACATCATAGATAAATACGACGTACACTTATGCCATCCGCATTCGCCTCGATGTCCCCTCGTGCACCGTTAGGTTAGGTAACTAACGGCAGAGCAGGGCAGGGCAAGCGCGGGTATAAAACATAAGTAACGTCTATATAATATATCATATATACTATATATTGTATCTATCACAGAACATCTCATGATCACATCACAGATATCGCAGCAGAAGAATCATATGAAATATTGGATATACTAGGACGTCCGTGTTTTCAATACAAGCCAGTATAAAACACGGATTCCACGGTCGTGATGAATAGCCAAACCCACACCCCTAGACCCCTACGAGAGCGGCAAGCAACCCTACCAATTCTGGAGTTAGGAGACCTGGACTCGACTCCTCGAGTTGGTCTCCCACTGGACTCCAGAACCCGGTTACTTGTGCTCCCCTCCTTGGGTCTATCCTAGTGCAGAAAAGTAAATAATATACAAACGGTGACTACTTCCGCAACCTTGAAGCGCCCCAATAAAAGAATATTACATACAAGTTTTTACATGAATGAAAATGAAAAACACTCATCTCACATAAAAACCCCCGGCTATTCAAACACGACGATCCAATATAACATATCCAGCAACACATAACATCACATGTCATCAACGTAAGTAAATATGTCCATCCCAATTGTCGTTGACATATAGCAACGAAACCGGCGATATCACATATTACACTTACGGTCACAGAAAAGAAAGTGTAAAACTACAACAGTTGGAATCCGCAACCACCTCAGACATCACATGCCTGACCAAATGAATTTCTTAGACATCGCATGCCTAACAATTATAAACCCCACATTTTAGTCTCATTATCGAAAACACTTTTCAATATCGAGTCGGGCAATTCAATAAGATTCCCGACAGTCTGATCGAATACTCGTCGCAAACTTTAGTAGGCGGCCGCACCCCCGATACCGTCGACGAAGTGCACCAAGGCGGAACACCGCTGCCGCGAGCACCAGAACGGATGCTTTCGGCGACGGGGTTCTCCTACAGTCACTTGGTCAGGGCTATGGAGCGAGGCTGTCTATTAAGTTTATCGGCGAGTATCCGCGTACACTACGTGATTGCGACGGACTTTTGATCACATCAAAATTCCGTGGCAACCGATCAATTGAGACTAAACTGCTATGTTTATAACATTCATTTACTTATCACATAACTTTTGCGAATTCCAATTATTGTATCACATTCCGGATAAATAGAAAATGTTAAACTTTCCGATTGAACATTCGAACACCCAAGTTTTCCCGATACAGATCAACACATGAAATAAGTCTAACAACATTCAGTTCGTGCCTCAGTACCGACGGTCCAGCCGTAGAAGGGTCAAGCCAACGCCTCACATGTGGCACGCCGTACTGCCCCAAACCCGAAGGTTCAAAGGGCAGTTTAAGACGGTCACATAATCGAGTTAAGGTTTGTTGTCTTCTAGAGGGACCATCGCGTTACTTGCACTACTTAGAACGTCGTTAAACTACGGAAAAATCCAACACTTGAAAATTTCCCAACAGGGGAAAAATTGGGTATTTATATCCGGTCGAACTTTTTAACATATTCTAAAAATTTATCCGGAAAGCCAAATAGACAAAATTTGATACCCCGATCGAAACACCGAATCCCCAAAACAACTGCAGAAAATACAACTCTTGAATAAATATCAAAAATTCCCAGAAACACCAGAAATAATATATAAGAATTACTGTGCAGAAAGAGATGCACAAAACGACAAAGGTAGCGCGGATCCGCCGCATAAGCCTACTGTAAGGCCGCGGATCCGCGCCCCCTTTAATGAATCAAGCCCTCGAATTTAAACAGTAATTCTTAGATTATTTTACTGAGTTTTCTGAATATTTTTAATCTGGAAAAATCCCAGTATTTGGAAAACGTCCAGAGAGCAATTTTAAGGTTGGGGTTTCGGGTCGTTCGGACTTCAAAATCCGTCTAGACTTCGCCTAAGGCTCTAGCTAGGCTCTGATACCACTGTAGGATTCCTAGGCACCCTAATGAGGTCTCACAAGGCATCAAACATGCCAATTTCAAATTATCTAGGTGCCGAGAGACCCTAATACGGATCGTTTGCTAGAAATCTAGGCGAAAAAGTAATCTAGTTAACAGTTAACTAAGGGATACGGATATACAACCTTTGTAGATCCGTTTGTCCACCTTGTAGGGTTCCTAGGCACCCTAGTGAGGTCTCACAAGGCATCGAACATGCCAATATAAAATTTTTATGGGTGCCGAGAGACCCGACTACGGATCGTTGGCTAGAAATCTAGGCGAAAAAGCTAACTAGTTAACACTTAACTAAGGGAATACGGAAATACAACCTTTGTAGATCCGGTGCTCCACCTCCATAGCTCCGCAACGAAGTCCTCTCCGCTGTCCAAATCAAATCCGGGCTCTAGCGTCGGCTTCGTCGGAGAATGGGCAAGCTAGGTCGTCGATGTCCATGCCGAAGATGATCTACGTCGAGGCATCGCTAAATCAAGCTCCGACTTCACCAAGTCAAGAAACTTGTGAAGAAAACACACTCTACTACTTGGCAAGAGGTAGAGGATGAAGAAATAGGAAGTGGGTTAACTTTAGAATTGGATTTCTCACTCAAAAACATCAATCACCATTGATGAGGTAAGCTTTTCTTCACTTGAAGCAAGGAAGAAGAAGAAGAATAATATGATAAGATAAGTTAATTCAAAAAGAAAAGAATTATCCATTCTTATCATAACAAACCATAGTTAGGTGTAGAGAATTAACAAGGGTTAGTGAATGGTTGGGTTAAGACATGAAGACAAAATGGTGACTTAGGTCAAACCTTCATGAAGGTTCATAAACAAACAAAGAAAGCCACCATTATCTCTTCATTATTTTCTTTTGCTAAAATAAACAAAATGGATAAATAAATGAATAAATGAAGCAAAAGAAACCCTAACCATTGACCAACCATGGTTTAATCCATACACTAAACTATCATGTATCATCAAACATGATACAATCAAATGTACAAATGTATATCACATATACAATGTGCACAATCCAAGTGAGAAAATCCATTTAAAGTGAACCAATACTAGTTAATGCAAAGTAATATATCAAATATATAATTATGCATTAAATCATTAAATCAACACTTGATTCAATGATCCGGTCATGTCGCACACAACCGACTAGTATCAACAGTAACAACTTATCGAATCAACACTTGATCCGATAACCCGGCTATATCACATATAACCGATCAATGTCACATATCGCGAGAATCGAATACAGTATCACATACTGGTATTATTCTCGGTCCCGCACATATCTCATATGCGCTCCTATTTCGTTTTTCTTGAGCCAGGAAACCTCTGTGTAGGACTCTAAAGACTCGTCAATACTCCGGCAGCAGATGATGATCATATCAAACATCCACAAGCCTTAAGCGGTCTGCTAAACGTAACGGCCACCCGGGTATTGAGCGATCTGAAGATCGACGAGCAAGCCCGCTCACATTCCAGTGAATCCAACCAGTAACACTACCGTACAGTCCGGTCTGATCGTCTGATATGTCGCATATCTCGCCTAGGGGTGGTAAACGTCAGACCCCAATAGCTCAATAAGTCATGTCGATATGAGGTCTATAACTGTTCGAGAAACTACTGGTAACACTTACCAGTAAATCTCAGCAACCCTGGCCAGGGATTTCCTGTTATAGCCAATCGAACACAGCGCAACATCAACCCCCTATACCGGGAGAGACGAATCCCCTCCTATCGCTCATTGCCTCCATGTGACTCGGGACTGTACCCAAAAACCACCGTTTTGCACGCCCTCTTGGACGTGGTAAGATGGAAATCAAAGCACAGTGGGAACCACACAAGACTCTATGACGATCTCGGGTCAACAGACTACTCTGTACCAGTGTCACCAGAGAACTGCCATCTGACGTGAGGTATAATACCATCTGGGAGTTCTCGGCGAGTCCGTCCAGTGTACCCAGTCTCTACTGAGCACCCGCATATCTCCTCTGATGTCAAACACCAATGGACATGGGATCATCCATCGCCCATCTGTATGGGTCGAGAAGGTACACGCTAGTCTACTCTGGTATATCGATGCCCCGTCTCGATACACCCACGACTAGGGACTTTGAAGGATGTACTTATGGACTACCATGTCCCCACTAGTATGATCCGCATCATAGTCCAGGTAGTCAGGCACACATCCTAAGGGCTTTACCAACATGTAACAGAGAGACAATCAGTATACACGTTAAGGTAAGGAGCAACCAGATAGCATACTATCATGTCGAGCAAGAAAGTCCTCCATATATATGTCCCAGCATCCACTACATTATACATCCTATGTACAGTAATGGCCTCTAGGGCATACATATAACTAACAATCTCCCACATGCACTAGGGCCATCTGTAGCAGTGGTTGCAGTATCTCATACTCAACCATCCCATAAAAGTCTCTCTCAGGGAAAAGGCCTTTCGTGAGTGGATTCGCTTTGTTTTTCTCTGTGTCTACTCTCCTAACCTCGATCCCTTGGAGATCTACCATCTCCATGATCAAGTGATACTTCCATAGAATATGTCTGGATCACTGATGGGACAGACGTTCCTTGGCATAAGCCACGACTCCATTGTCACACAATGGGAGGAACATAGTTCATCTCATGAACCAATATACACCCAAACAGCCTCTTTGGTAGCATCTTAAGTAGCGATGTATCCTGCCTTTATCGTCTAGTATGTCACGGTATCTAGCTTGGAACTCTTCCAACATACCGTCCCTTTACTGAGGGTAAAGACAATGCCTGCGACTGACATTCAGTCGTCTTTATCACCCTGGAACACTTCCAGTGATTTTCCCCAGTATCAACTGATACCATCTCACTATAACTAGTGAGTGTCCTAATATCCATTTAGATCTATCTCATAGATCCAAAACCCAGGATTTAGTAGGTATCATTTTTATCCTATATGGAGAATCATAGTGATAAGCGGAGATTGATCGAGCGTAGCATAGGAAACTCCTTCCCTATCAAGAGTATGTCATCCACGTACTCTACGAGGATCGTCACCATACTCCCTACTACCTTCTTGTTTATACAAGGTTCATCTACCATTTTGATGATGTCAACTTCTTTGACTAACACATCAAAACAGACGTTCCAACTCCGCGATGCCTGCTTTATCCTATAAAGCATCTTGCACACGTTTCCGCTGCTCCCACTGTCTACGAAGCCCTCTGGCTGTGTACTTATAGACGCTCTCTTCTAAATCATCATTTAGAAAAGCAGTCAAGACACCCAACCACCAGATATCGCAGTCATGGTATGTAGCCATGGCAAGTAGGATCTGGATGGACTTAAGCATAGTCACTTGAAAAGGTTTCATCATGATCCACACCTGGTCAATGATGCAAACCCTTAACAAGTCTAGCTTTGAAAGTCTCAACTTTTCCATGTACACCAAGTAATCTTCTCAAGATATACTTGCTCCTGATGGGGATTTAACCCTTCAGATATAGCAACCAAAGTCCATACTTTGTTGGTGTATAAGGATTCCATCTCAGATCGATAAACATCCAGCCATTCTGACAGAGTCTCACTCTTGATGGCCAGCTCGAAACTAGTTGGGTCATCATCTCATGATGCATTCCTCGCTCCCACTGTCATAGAGAAACAGAAATATCTCTCAGGTGGGTGAGGAACCCTACTAGATCGGCGGAGAGGCTGAGGTTCGTTGGTATCTACTAAATCCTCTGGTTGTACCAAATCATCTGTTGTAGTTTGTATAGCTGGAACCTTTCCAGTTCTATATTACAGACTTTGCCTCGAGCTTGTCCGGATTTTGCTTTCAGACATAGGCCGGTCAACCCCAAAATCTTAACTGACTTAAGACATGGGCTCTTCCCATACCATATCTTATATGGAGTGGTAGGCAACTGATTTGATTCGAACCGTATTCAATAGGTATGCATCTTCTCAAGCGCATAACTCACAAAAAGGAAATAGGTAACTCAGTAGTACTCATCATAGAGCACACCATATCAAATAGGGTGTATCTGCTCCGCCCCGAGATACCATCGTGCAATGGTGTATACGGAGGAGTAATGCCGAGAGAGAATCTCATTCTCCTTTAGAATAGTCCAGGAATTCCGTACTCAAGTATTCTCCTCCCTGATCACATCAAAGGACATAATAATTTTACCCGTATTTTGGTTCTCTACTTCTAACTTATATTCTGTGAATATCTCAAAAGGTTCGGACTCATGTTTCAACAAGAACATATGTCTGAATCTTGAGAGATTATCAGAGAATGTAACGAAGTACAAAGAACCGGTCATGGCATGTGTAGACAGGGGACCTACATACATCAACATGTATCATCCCAAGAGTTTACTAACTCTTTCTCTGTTTCCAATAAACAGGGCTATGGTCATCTTATCTTTGTGACATGACTGGCGAGTTTCACAAGATGTAAATTCAAACTGATTTAAATATACATCTAAATGTAAATTCAGCTAGTCGGGCCACATTGATCTGACCTAGTCTACAATACCTCAAGAAGGATTCGTTCATTTCTGAACTCTTCCTCTTGTGTGTGTTCCGTATACTAAGAACTGTGGTTTGATTTAGAACATTAATGCTTTTAGATAACGTGCCTGAACCGATCAACTTTTGATATAGGAAATGTTCAAAACATTATCCAACAATACAAAATTTTATCATTTCTTTACTAATAAAGAGACTGATATGATTTTGTATATCAGGTTCGGTATCTAATAACATTCGTTCAGAATCAATGTATTGGTAATACAGGGTGACAGTGACCAACAGACTTGGCTGCAACACTTGCCCCGTTTTCTGCCTCATGAAACTTATCACCCGTTCTCAGTTCTCTACCTTTCTGTAGCCCTATGTAACATATTACATATCTGGGATCCTGATCTGGTATCACATACCCAGGACGTAAAGGATACTGAGAAACAGTTCTCTGTAATGAACACACCCGAAGATGATGCATCAGCATGCACTCTCTTCGTTTGGGCGGCACGGGAATTCTGGTAATCCCCAATTTCCTGCTCTGTCTTATAACAATTATAAGTTGGAGCGGGACCAACGTTCCCCAGCTCATTATAACAATCGGGTTCGGTCAATAATCCGTATTATTATCTTGATTAAGGCGTGATATGGTCTCTACCTGGAGAGAGAGAGAAGAAAACACTCAGCGTGCGCTCTGTCAAGAATAGATTGGTTTTTATTTTATCTAATCAGGATGGCTCCCACTTCTTTTTATCAAATCTTCCTTCAAACCCTAAAAGGAAAGACTAGCCGGGATTAATTACACACTACAAGTTCGCCAATCTTTCAGCCAGGCCAGTGTCGGTACTTTGAGGGAGGTCCCCCGTGCTTTCGCACGAACCTAATTAATGTAAACCTCGTTTTCCCAGAGGCGTAACCCCGTTGACACCTTTCTAGACACCTACTTGATCGGCTAATTGTAATGTGTAAAACTCTCCCAGGAGTAACTCTTACTCGCAGCGGGTATCGGGATCCAACTATCTCATAGAAGGTATGCAATCTCATTGCAAATTTCAACACTTGAAATTCCCGATAATATTTTGCCCCGAACGATCTATGACCTTGACAAGGTCAACAAACCATAGATCGCAAGTCAAGTTCTACCCGTCATTTCTTGATTGAATCAAACCCACCCGCACGACCCTTGACAAGGTCAACAAGGCCGCACGACTACCCTAACCCAATCTGCATCATATGCATAAGTAGATAAATACTGGTTAGCTACCGCACACTGCGCCTTGACAAGGTCAACAAACGCAGCACGAATATTAACTACTACTTATCTGAAATGACGGAGGGCTATGACAGGTTTTTCTGAAAACCTATTGCGTAATGAACTTGATATCGTTGTAGAATCAAATGATTTTAAAATGGAGTGTTTTTGAAGCTTTTCTAGTTTTGCTAAAGGAGTCACTCCCGGTGAAGGGATCGTCGGTCCTTTCCTCGTCGAATGAGGTGCGGGATATATCATATATATCACTGTGCAAAGCAAAACACTTAAAAGCAATCAAAAGACAAACCGAGTGTGTAGCATCTGCCAGTTATTGCTAAAGGAGTCACTCCCGGTGAAGGGATCTCGGTCCTTTCCTCATCGAATAAGGTGCAGGATATATCACATATACCTCTGTGCAAAGCAAGAACTGTAGCTACCTGTTTTATTTTGAAATTCGATTCTACAACATCTTAGGTTTCTTTTATTTCATTAATCACATTAATGAAGTCCCATCATTTAAATACCTAATCATCACAGATAAATACGACGTACACTTAGGCCATCCGCATTCGCCTCGATGTCCCCTCGTGCACCGTTAGGTTAGGTAACTAACGGCAGAGCAGGGCAGGGCTAGCACGGGTGTAAAACATAAGTAACGTCTATATAATATATCATATATACTATATAAAATATCTGTCACAGAACATCACATGATCTCAGATAAATCACAGCAGAAGAAACATATGAAATATTGGATATAATAGGACGTCCGTGTTTTCAATACGAGCCAGTATAAAACACGGATTCCACGGTCGCGATGAATAGCCAAACCCACACCCCTAGACCCCTACGAGAGCGGCAAGCAACCCTGCCAATTCTAGAGTTAGGAGACCCGGACTCGACTCCTCGAGTTGGTCTCCCACTGGACTCCAGAACCCGGTTACTTGTGCTCCCCTCCTTGGGTCTATCCTAGTGCGGAAAAGTAAATAATATACAAACGGTGACAACTTCCGCAACCTGGAAGCGCCCCAATAAAAGAATATTACATACAAGTTTTTACATGAATGAAAATGAAAAACACTCATCTCACATAAAAACCCCCGGCTATTCAAACACGACGATCCAATATAACATATCCAGCAACACATAACATCACATGTCATCAACGTAAGCAAATATGCGCATCCCAATTGTCGTTGACATATAGCAACGAAACCGGCGATATCACATATTACACTTACGGTCACAGAAAAGAAAGTGTAAAACTACAACAGTTGGAATCCGCAACCACCTCAGACATCGCATACCTGACCAAATGAATTACTTAGACATCACATGCCTAACAATTATAAACCCCGCATTTTAGTCTCATTATTGAAAACACTTTTCAATATCGAGTCGGGCAATTCAACAAGATTCCCGACAGTCTGATCGAATACTCGTCGCGAACTTTCGTAGGCGGCCGCACCCCCGATACCGTCGACGAAGTGCACCAAGGCGGAACACCGCTACCGCGAGCACCCGGACGGATGCTTTCGGCGACGGGGTTCTCCTACAGTCACTTGGTCGGGGCTATGGAGTGAGGCTGTCTATTATGTTTACCCGGCGAGTATCCGCGTACGCTACGTGATTGCAACGGACTTTTGATCACATCAAAATTCCGTGGCAACCGATCAAGTGAGACTAAAGTGCTACGTTTATAACATTCATTTAGTTATCTCATAACTACTTGTGAATTCCAATTATTGTATCCCATTCCGGATAAATAGAAAATGTTAAACTTTCCGATCGAACAATCGAACACCCAAGTTTTCCCGATACTGATCAACACATGAAACAAGTCTAACAACATTCAGTTCGTGCCTCAGTACCAATGGTCCAGCCGTAGAAGGGTCAAGCCAACGCCTCATATGTGGCACGCCGTACTGCCCCAAACCCGAAGGTTCAAAGGGCAGTTCAAGACGGTCACATAATCGAGTTAAGGTTTGTTGTCTTCTAGAGGGACCATCGCGTTACTTGCACTACTTAGAACGTCGTTAAACTTCGGAAAAATCCAACACTTGGAAATTTCCCGACAGGGGAAAAATTGGGTATTTATATCCGGTCGAACTTTTTAACATATTCTAAAATTTATCCGGAAAGCCACACAGACAAAATTTGATACTCCGATCGAAACACCGAATCCCCAAAAACACAGCAGAAAAATTCAACTCTTGAATAAATATTAAAAATTCCCAGAAAACTCAGCTCTTTGAACTAGGAATTACTGTGCAAAGGAACATGGCTGACGTCATCAAGTGGCCGCTGATCAGCCGCAGAAGCCATGCTTCTGCCGCTGATCCGCCGCGAAATTTACTGTTCACCAGAAACTTTTTGCACCGTAATTCTTATTTTTTCCTGCTGAATTTTTTAGCAATTTTTAATTTGGAAAAACTCACTGTTTTCAAAAAAGGACAGAGAGCATGTTAGAAATGGGTTTTCGGGTTCGTTCGGACTTCAAACTCCGTCTGGACTTCGCCTAAGGCTCTAGCTAGGCTCTGATACCACTGTAGGGTTCCTAGGCACCCTAGTGAGGTCTCACAAGGCATCGAACATGCCAATATAAAATTTTTATGGGTGCCGAGAGACCCGACTACGGATCGTTGGCTAGAAATCTAGGCGAAAAAGCTAACTAGTTAACACTTAACTAAGGGAATACGGAAATACAACCTTTGTAGATCCGGTGCTCCACCTCCATAGCTCCGCAACGAAGTCCTCTCCGCTGTCCAAATCAAATCCGGGCTCTAGCGTCGGCTTCGTCGGAGAATGGGCAAGCTAGGTCGTCGATGTCCATGCCGAAGATGATCTACGTCGAGGCATCGCTAAATCAAGCTCCGACTTCACCAAGTCAAGAAACTTGTGAAGAAAACACACTCTACTACTTGGCAAGAGGTAGAGGATGAAGAAATAGGAAGTGGGTTAACTTTAGAATTGGATTTCTCACTCAAAAACATCAATCACCATTGATGAGGTAAGCTTTTCTTCACTTGAAGCAAGGAAGAAGAAGAAGAATAATATGATAAGATAAGTTAATTCAAAAAGAAAAGAATTATCCATTCTTATCATAACAAACCATAGTTAGGTGTAGAGAATTAACAAGGGTTAGTGAATGGTTGGGTTAAGACATGAAGTCAAAATGGTGACTTAGGTCAAACCTTCATGAAGGTTCATAAACAAACAAAGAAAGCCACCATTATCTCTTCATTATTTTCTTTTGCTAAAATAAACAAAATGGATAAATAAATGAATAAATGAAGCAAAAGAAACCCTAACCATTGACCAACCATGGTTTAATCCATACACTAAACTATCATGTATCATCAAACATGATACAATCAAATGTACAAATGTATATCACATATACAATGTGCACAATCCAAGTGAGAAAATCCATTTAAAGTGAACCAATACTAGTTAATGAAAAGTAATATATCAAATATATAATTATGCATTAAATCATTAAATCAACACTTGATTCAATGATCCGGTCATGTCGCACACAACCGACTAGTATCAACAGTAACAACTTATCGAATCAACACTTGATCCGATAACCCGGCTATATCACATATAACCGATCAATGTCACATATCGCGAGAATCGAATACAGTATCACATACTGGTATTATTCTCGGTCCCTCACATATCTCATATGCGCTCCTATTTCGTTTTGCTTGAGCCAGGAAACCTCTGTGTAGGACTCTAAAGACTCGTCAATACTCCGGCAGCAGATGATGATCATATCAAACATCCACAAGCCGCAAGCGGTCTGCTAAACGTAACGGCCACCCGGGTATTGAGCGATCTGAAGATCGACGAGCAAGCCCGCTCACACTCCAGTGAATCCAACCAGTAACACTACCGTACAGTCCGGTCTGATCGTCTGATATGTCGCATATCTCGCCTAGGGGTGGTAAACGTCAGACCCCAATAGCTCAATAAGTCGTGTCGATATGAGGTCTATAACTGTTCGAGAAACTACTGGTAACACTTACCAGTAAATCTCAGCAACCCTGGCCAGGGATTTCCTGTTATAGCCAATCGAACACAGCGCAACATCAACCCCCTATACCGGGAGAGACGAATCCCCTCCTATCGCTCATTGCCTCCATGTGACTCGGGACTGTACCCAAAAACCACCGTTTTGCACGCTCTCTTGGACGTGGTAAGATGGAAATCAAAGCACAGTGGGAACCACACAAGACTCTATGACGATCTCGGGTCAACAGACTACTCTGTACCAGTGTCACCAGAGAACTGCCATCTGACGTGAGGTATAATACCATCTGGGAGTTCTCGGCGAGTCCGTCCAGTGTACCCAGTCTCTACTGAGCACCCGCATATCTCCTCTGATGTCAAACACCAATGGACATGGGATCATCCATCGCCCATCTGTATGGGTCGAGAAGGTACACGCTAGTCTACTCTGGTATATCGATGCCCCGTCTCGATACACCCACGACTAGGGACTTTGAAGGATGTACTTATGGACTACCATGTCCCCACTAGTATGATCCGCATCATAGTCCAGGTAGTCAAGCACACATCCTAAGGGCTTTACCAACATGTAACAGAAAGACAATCAGTATACACGTTAAGGTAAAGAGCAACCAGATAGCATACTATCATGTCGAGCAAGAAAGTCCTCCCTATATATATCCCAGCATCCACTACATTATACATCCTATGTACAGTAATGGCCTCTAGGGCATACATATAACTAACACACCTCCATAGCTCCATGAAGAAGTCATCTCCGCTGTACAAATCCGAAATCCGGGCTCTTGCGTCGGCTTCATCGGAGAAGAAGCGGGCTAGGTCATCGACGACGTGCCGAAGATGATCTACGTCGAGGCATCGCTAAATCAAGCTCCGACTTCACCAAGTCCAAAAACATGTGAAGAGAACACACTCTACTACTTGGCAAGAGGTAGAGGATGAAGAAATAGGAAGTGGGTAGACTTTAGATTTGGATTTCTCACTCTTTATCATCAATCACCATTGATGAAGAAAGCTTTTTCTTACTTGCTCATCAAGAAGAAGAAGAGAGAAATATATGATAAGTTAATTAAAAACCATAGAAAAATCAAAACTTATCATATTGTTAACTAGAGTCAAGTGTAGAGAATTAATCATGGTTAGTGGGAATGGTTAGGGTTAAGGATGAGATAAGAATGGTTGACTTGATCAATGTTTCATGAAGCTTCAACTAAACTCCAAATTAAGCCACCATTCTTTTCTCCTCTTTTCCAAAATGAATAAACAAATAAATAAATGAATAAATAAAGGAAATGAAACCCTAACCATTCTTTTAACCATGGTTTAATTCTTTGCACTTAACCAAGTAAACATGTATCATCAAACATGATACAATCAAATGCACAAAATCATATCGCATATGTAATGCGCACACCCGAGTGAGAAAATCCATTTAAAGTGAACCGATACTAGTTAATGCAAAGTAATATATCAAATATATAATTATGCATTAAATAATTAAATCAACACTTGATTCAATGACCCGGTCATGTCGCACACAACCGACTAGTATATAATGTATCGGCTTATCAAATCAACCTTTGATTCGATAACTAGGGTATATCGCATATAACCTAATCGATACATTCATCGCGAGAATGGAATACGGTATCACATACACGCATTATTCTCGGTCCCGCACATATCTCATATGCGCTCCTATTTCGTTTTGCTTGAGCCAGGAAACCTCTGTGTAGGACTCTAAAGACTCGTCAATACGCCGGCAGCAGGCGATGATCATATCAAACACCCACAAGCCGCAAGCGGTCTGCTAAACGTAACGGCCACCCGGGTATTGAGCGATCTGAAGATCGACGAGCAAGCCCGCTCACACTCCAGTGAATCCAACCAGTAACACTACCGTACAGTCCGGTCTGATCGTCTGATATGTCGCATATCTTGCCTAGGGGTGGTAAACGTCAGACCCCAATAGCTCGATAAGTCGTGTCGATATGAGGCTCATAACGGGTCGAGAAACTACTGGTAACACTTACCAGCAATTCTCTGAGCAGCCCTGGCCAGGGACTTCCTGTTATAGCCAATCGAACACAGCGCAACATCAACCCCTATACCGGGAGAGACGAATCCCCTCCTATCGCTCATTGCCTCCATGTGACTCGGGACTGTACCCAAAAACCACCGTTTTGCACGCCCTCTTGGACGTGGTAAGATGGAAATCAAAGCACAGTGGGAACCAAACAAGACTCTATGACGATCTCGGGTCAACAGACTACTCTGTACCAGTGTCACCAGAGAACTGCCATCTAACGTGAGGTATAATACCATCTGGGAGTTCTCGGCGAGTCCGTCCAGTGTACCCAGTCTCTACTGAGCACCCGTATATCATCTCTGATGTCAAACACCGATGGATATGGGATCATCCATCGCCCATCTGTATGGGTCGAGAAGCTACACGCTAGTCTACTCTCGTATATCGATGCCCCGTCTCGATATACCCACGACTAGGGACTGTGAAGGATGTACTTATGGACTACCATGTCCCCACTAGTATGATCCGCATCACAGTCCAGGTAGTCAAGTACAGATCCTAAGGGCTTTACCAACATGTAACAGAGAGACAATCAGTATACACGTTAAGGTAAAGTTCAACCAGATAGCATACTATCATGTCGAGCAAGAAAGTCCTCCCTATATACGTCCCAGCATCCACTACAATATACATCCTATGTACAGTAATGGCCTCTAGGGCATACATATAACTAACATCCATTGTCATACAATGGTAGGAACCTAGTTCATCTCATGAACCAATATACACCCAAACTGCTTCTTTGGTAGTATCTTTAATAACGATGTTACCAGCCTTTATCGTCTAGTTTCCCATGGTATCTAGCTTGGAACTCTTCCAACATACCGTCCCTCTACTGAGGGTAAAGAAAATGCCTGCGACTGACATTCAGTCGTCCTTATCACCCTGGAACCTTTCCAGTGATTCTCTCCAGGATCGATTGATACCATCTCACTAAACCTAGTGAGAACCCTAACATCCCTTTAGATCTATCTCATAGATCCAAATCCCAGGATTTAGGAGGTATCACCTTTATCCTATTTGGAGAATCCTTATGATAAGAGGAGATTGACCGAGCGTAGTATAGGAAACTCCTTCCCTATCAAGAGTATGTCATCTACGTACTCTACGAGGATCACCACCATACTCCCTACTACCTTTTTGTATATACAAGGTTCATCTACCATTTTGATGAAGTCAAACTATTTGACTACTATATCAAAACAGATGTTCCAACTCCGTGATGCCTGCTTTATCCTTCAAAGCAACTTGCACACGTTTCCGCTGCTCCCACTGTTTACGATGCCCTCTGGCTGTGTTCTTATAGACGTTCTCTTCTAAATCATTATTTAGAAAAGTAGTCATGGCACCCAACCACCAGATATCGTAGTCATGGTATGTAGCAATGGCAAGTAGGATCTGGATGGACTTAAGCATAGTCCTTGGAAAAGGTTTCATCATTCTCCACGCCTGGTCGATGACGAAAACCTTTAATAAGTCTAGCTTTGAAAGTCTCAACCTTTCCATCTACACCAAGTAATCTTCTCAAGATATACATGCTCCTAATGGGGATTTAACTCTTCAGATATAGCAACCAAAGTCCATACTTTGTTGGTTTACATGGATTCCATCTCAGATCGCTAAGCATCCAGCCATTCTTACACAGTCCCTACTCTCAATGGCCTGCTCGAAACTAGTTGGGTCATCATCTCATGATGCATTCCTCTCTCCTACAGTCATCGAGAAACCGAAGTATCTCTCAGGCGGATGAGGAACCCTGCTAGATCGGCGGAGAAGCTGAGGTTTGTCGGAATCTATTGAATCCTTTGGTTCTGTCAAATCATCAGCTGCAGTTTTCTATAGCTGGAACCTTTCCAGTTCTCCAGAACTGACCTTGCCTCGATCTTGTCCGGATTTTGCTTTTGACATAGGCCGGACAATCCCAAATCTTAACTTACTTAAGAGATAGGCTCTTCCCATACCATATCATATATGGAGTGGTAGGCATTGATTTGATTCGAACCCAATTCAATAGGTATGCAGCTTCTCTAGTGCATAACCCCCAAAAGGAAAAAAAGGTAACTCAGTAGTACTCATCATAGAGCACACCATATCATATAGGGTGCTATTGCCCCGTCCTGATACACCGTTGTGTTGTGGTGTATTCAGAGGAGTAATACCGAGAGAGAATCTCATTCACCTTTAGAATAGTCCAGGAATTCCATGCACAAGTATTCTCCTCCCTGATCTTATCATAGGACATAATACATATACCCGTATTTTGGTTCTCTCCTTCTAACTTATATTCTGTGAATATCTCAAAAGCTTCGGACTTATGTTTCAACAGGAACATATGGCTGAATCTTGAGAGATTATCAGAGAATGTAATGAAGTGCAAAGAACCGGTCCTGGCATGTGTAGACAGGGGACCTTACATACATCATCATGTATCTGTCCTAAGAGTTTACTAACTCTTTCTCTGTTTCCAATAAACAGAGCTATGGTCATCTTATCTTTGTGACATGACTGGAAAGTTTCACAAGATGTAAATTCAAACTGATTTAAATATGCGTCTAGAATGTAACTTAAGCTAGTCGGGTCACATTGATATGACCTAGTCTACAATACATCAAGAAGAATTCGTTCATCCCTGGACTCTTCCTCTTGTGTGTGTTCGGTATACTAAGAACTGTAGTTTGATTTAGAACGTCAATGCTTTTAGATAACGTGCCTGAACCGATCAACTTTTGATATAGGAAATGTTCAAAACATTATCCAACAATACAAAATTATATCATTTCTTTATTAATAAAGAGATTGATATGATTTTGTATATCAGGTTCGGTATCTAATAGCATTTGTTCAGAATCAATGTATTTGGAATACAGGGTGACAGTGACCAACAGACTTGGCTGCAACACTTGCCCCGTTTTCTGTCTCATGAAACTTATCACCCATTCTCAGTTCTCTACCTTTTGTAGCCCATGTAACGGATTACATTTGCGGGATCCTGATCCGGTATCTAATACCTAGGACGTAGAGGACACTGAGAAACAGTTCTTTATAATGAACACACCCGAAGGAGATGCATCATATGCACTTTCTTCGTTTGGGCGGCATAGGAATTCTGGTATTCCCCTATTTCTTGCTCGGTCTTATAACAATTATAAGTTGGAGCGAGACCAACGTTCCCCAGCTCAGTATAACAAGCGGGTTCGGTCAATACATCCATATTATTATCTTGATTAAGGCGTTACATGGTCGCTATCTAGAGAGAGAGAGAGAAGAAAACACTCTGCGTGCGTTCTTGCAAGATTAGATTGGTTATATATTTTATCTAATCAGGATGGCTCCCAATGTTTTTATCAAATCTTCCTTCAAACCTTAGAAGGAAAGACTAGCCGAGATTAATTACACTCTACAAGTTCGCCAATCTTTCAGCCAGGCCAGTGTCGGTAATTTGAGGGAGGTTCCCCGTGCTTTCGCACGGACCTAATTAAAGTAAACCTCGTTTTCCCAGAGGCGTAACCCCGTTGACACCTTTCTAGACACCTACTTGATCAGCTAATTGCAAAGTGCAAAACTCTTCCAGGAGTAACAATTACTCGCAGTGGGTATCAGGATCCAACTATCATATAGAAGGTATGCAATCTCATTGCAAATTTCAACACTTGAAACTCCCGATAAAGGTTTTTACCCATAGCACTTATGACATTAACTATGGTCAACAAATCATAAGCACTAGTCAAGTTCTACCCGTCATTTCCTGATTAATTAGACCCACCCACATGACCCTTAACTAAGGTCAACAAAGTCACGCGACTGTCCTAACTAATCGCATCATATGCGGTGTAGGAAGACATCACTTAGCTACCGTACACTGTGCCTTGACTATGGTCAACAAACACAGCACGAATACTAAGTACTCTACTTCCTAAAATGACGAAGGGTTGCGGATGGTTTTTAAGAAAACCTTTAACGCTTTGAACTTGATCTCATTGCGGAATCAAATGGTTTTTAAATGGAGTGTTTTTTAGGCTTTTCTAGTTTTGCTAAAGGGGTCACTCCCGGTGAAGGGATCGTCGGCCCTTTTCTCATCGAATAAGGTGCAGGATATATCATATATACCGCTGTGCAAAGCAGAAACTATAGAACCAATCAAAAGACAAACCAAGGGTTGTAGCATCTGCCAGTTATTGCTAAAGGGGTCACTCCCGGTGAAGGGATCGTCGGCCCTTTCCTCATCGAATAAGGTGCAGGATATATCATATATACCGCTGTGCAAAGCAAAAACTATAGAAGCAATCAAAAGACAAACCAAGGGTTGTAGCATCTGCCAGTTATTGCTAAAGGGGTCACTCCCGGTGAAGGGATCGTCGGCCCTTTCCTCATCGAATAAGGTGCAGGATGCTCTACAAGGAACACCGCGATGCAAAGCAAGAACTGTAGCTACCTGTTTTATTTTTGAAATTCGATTCCACAACATCTTTTAGGTTTATTTTCTTTCATTAATCACATTAATGAAGTCCTATCATTTAAGTCCGCCTAAACATCACAGATAAATATAACGTACGCTTATGCCATCCGCATTCGCCTCGATGTCCCGTCTGCACCGTTAGGTTAGGTAACTAACGCCAGAGCGAGGCAGGGCTAGCGCGGGTGTAAAACATAAGCAACGTCTATATAATATATCATATATACTATATACAATATCTATCTGAACAAATCACATGATCACATCACAGATAACGCAGCAGAAAATATCATATGAAATATCGGATATACTAGGACGTCCGTGTTTTATTTTGTGCCTGAAGAAAACACGGATTCCACGGTCGTAATGAATAGCCAATCCCACACCCCTAGACCCCTACGAGAGCGGCAAGCAACCCTACCAATTCTAGGGTTAGGAGACCCGGACTCGACTCCTCGAGATGGTCTCCCACTGGACCCTAGAACCCGGTTACTTGTGCTTCCCTCCTTGGGTCTATCCTAATGCGGAAAAGTAAATAATATACATCAACGGTGACATCTTCCGCAACCTGGAAGTGCCCCAATAAAAGAATATTACATACAAGTTTTTACATCAATGAAAAAGAAAAACACTCATCTCACATAAAAAACCCCAGCTATTCAAACACGATGATCCAATATAACATATCCAGCAACACATAACATCACATGTCATCAACGTAAGTAAATATGCCCATCCAAATTGTCGTTGACATATAGTAACGAAACCGGCAATATCACATATTACACTTACTGTCACAGAAAAGAAAGTGTAAAACTACAACAGTTGGAATCCGCAACCTTTTTAGACATCGCATTCCTAATCAAATGAATTCCTTAGACATCGCATGCCTAACAATTATAAACCCCGCATTTTAGTCTCATTATCGAAAACACTTTTCAATATCAAGTCGGGCAATTCAGCAAGATTCCCGACATCCTGAACGAATGCTCATCGCAAACTTTAGTAGATGGCCGCACCCCCGATGCCGTCGACGAAGTGCACCAAGGCGGAACACCGCTGCCGCGAGCACCCGAACGGATGCTTTCGGTGACGGGGTTCTCCTACAGTCACTTGGTCGAGGCTATGGGGCGTGGCTATCTATTAAGTTTACCGGCGAGTATCCGTGTACGCTACGCGATTGCGACGGACTTTTGATCATATCAAAATCCCGTGGCAACCGATCAAATGAGACTAAATTGCTATGTTTATAACATTCATTCAGTTATCTAATAACAACTTGTGAATTTCAAATATTGTATCACATTCCAGATAAATAGAAAATGTCAAACTTTCCGATCGAACAATCAAACACCCAAGTTTTCCCGAAACAGCTCAACACTTGAAATAAGTTTAAAAACATTCAATTCATGCCACAGTACCAACGGTCCAGCCGTAGAAGGGTCAAGCGAACGCCTCACATGTGGCACGCCGTACTGCCCCAAACCCTAAGGTTCAAAGGGCAGTTCAAGACAGTCACATAATCGAGTTAAGGTTTGTTGTCTTCTAGAGGGTCCATCGCATTACTTGCACTACTTAGAACGTTCTTAAACTACGGAAAAATCCAACACTTGGAAATTTCCCGGCAGGGGAAAAAGTGGGTTATTTATATCCGGTCGAACTTTTTAATATATTCTAAATTATCCGGAAAAACACAGACGAAGTTAAACTTTCCGACCGAAACATCGAGTCCCCAATACAACCCAGAAAACTCAACTCTTGAGTAGAAGTTAAAAATTCCCAGAAAACTCAGCACTTACAGATAGGAATTACTGTGCAAACTGAAATGAATAAGGTGATGGTATGGCCGCGGAACCGCCGCACGAGCCATGCGAATGCCGCGGTTCCACGGTGATCTGATAGAATTACGCTCATGTGCTGCACAGTAATTCCTAGAAAACCCTGCTGATTTTTCTAAGTATTTTTAATTCACAAAAATCACAGTTTTGAAAAATTGTACAGAGAAGGGTTTTCAATTAGGGTTTCGGGTTCGATCAGACTTCTAACATCGTCTACACTTCGCCTAAAGCTCTAGCTAGGCTCTGATACTAATGTAGGGTTCCTAGGCACACCCATGAGGTTCTACAACTGATCAATCATGCCAAAATCAAATTTTTTCCATATGCCAAAGAACCCTATACTAGATCGTTAACTAGAGGTAAGGCGAAACAAGCAAGTAAACTACTTTAGCTACAAGTGAAAAAGACTACAACCTTTGTAGATCCGGTCCTCCACTTCTTTAGCTCCGTGTTGACGTCCCTCCGCTGCGATCATCGGAATCCCGGACTCTAGCGTCGGTTTCATCGGAGAAATGGGCGGGCTAGGTCGTTGACTTCGATGCCGAAGATGATCTACGTTGAGGCGACTCAAACTCAAGCTCCATCTTCACTAGGTCATGAACCTTGTGAAGAAAACACCCTATACAACATGGCAAGTGGTAGAGGATGAAGAAATAGGAAGTGGGTTCACTTTGGATTTGGATTTCTCACTTGGATTCATCACTTGGAATTTTCTAGCAATGGTTTCATCTCTTCATGATGAAGAAGAAGAAGAAGAAAGAAAGAAAAGTGAATTATCAATAATAGAAAATCAAGTGAAGCTTTATCATAATCCAACCATGGGTGAAGTAAACTAATGTAGAGAGTAAACTAGGGTTTAGGTAATGGTTAGGTTAAAGAGTCAAAACAAAAATGGTTAGACTTTTCAAAGATGCATGAAGCAACATGAAGCTTCTAGCATGAAAAAAGAAAAAGCACCATTTTTGTTTTAACAAAACATAATAAATAAAGCAAATAAAACCCTAACCATTAACTAAACATGGTGTATAGCATACACACACCCAAGTTTGCATGTATCATCAAACATTATACAAACTAGTGCACAAAAATATATCACATATACAACTTGTGCAAATCAAGTTAGAAAATCCATCTTAAGTGAACAATACTAGTCAATGTAAAGTAATATATCTAATATATAATAATACATTAAATCATTAAATCAACACTTGATTTAATGATCCGGTCATATTGCATATAACCGACTAATATCAAGTGCATCATCATATCGAATCAACATTTGATTCCGTAACCCGGCTATATCTTATATAACCGTCCGACGATACAAATCGCGAGAATAGAATTCAGTATCACATACTGGTATTATTCTCGGTCCCGCACATATCTCATACGCGCTCCTATTTCATTTCGCTTGAGCCAGGAAACCTCTGTGTAGGACTCTAAAGACTCGTCAATACGCCGGCAGCAGGTGATGATCATATAAAACACCAACAAGCCGCAAGCGGTCTACTAAACGTAACGGCCACCCGGGTATTGAGCGATCAGAAGATCAACGAGCAAGCCCGCTCACACTCCTGTGAATCCAACCAGTAACACTTACCGTACAGTCCGGTCTGTTCGTCTGATATGTCGCATATCTCGCCAAGGGGTGGTAAACGTCAGACCCCAATAGCTTGATAAGTCATGCCGATGTAAGGTCCATAACAAGCATGAAACTACTGATAACACTTACCAGTAAATCAGTGCAACCCTGGCCAGGGATTTCCAGTTATGGCCAGTCGAACATAGCGCAACATCAACCCCCAATACCGGGAGAGACGAATCCCCTCCTATCGCTCATTGCCTCCATGTGAATCGGGACTGTACCCAAAAACCACCTGTTTGCACGACTCAGTAGAGCCGTGGTAGGGCGGAAATCAAAGCATAGTGGGAGACACACAAGACTCTATGACGATCTCGGGTCAACAGACTAAGCTGTACCAGTGTCACCAGAGAACTGCCATCTGACGTGAGGTATAATACCATCTGGGAGTTCTCGGCGAGTCCGTTCAGTGTACCCAGTCTCCACTGAGCACCCGCATACCATCTCTGATGTCAAACACCAATGGATATGGGATCATCCATCGCCCATCACATGGGTCGAGAAGATATACGCTAGTCTACTCTGGAATATCGATGCCCCGTCTCGATATTCCCACGACTAGGAACATTGAAGAATGTACTCATGGACTACCCAGGCCCCACTAGTATGATCTACATCATAGTCCTGGAAGTCGAGTACACATCCTAAGGGCTTTATCAACATGTAACAGAGAGACAGAAAGTATACATGTTAAGATAAAGAGCAACCAGATAGCATACTATCATGTCGAGCAAGAAAGTCCTACCTATATATGTCCCAGCACCCACTACAATATACATCCAATGTACAGTAATTGCCTCTACGGCATACATATAACTAACAGAAGGTAATAAGTAAAGACAAATAAAGGGATTAGAAAAAGGTCAAAATAAATTGCGACTGCTATCATTCACGACCAAACCAAGTATTTCATCGCCGCTCCTATATCACCTTTGTATTTCTTTAGAACACCCCGTATCACTACGAACATCCAATTCCATTGGATAAATCCATTGTATGGTTATATACAAACCCGAAGGAACTTGTTCCAGTTCGAGGATGGATTCTAGTTCAGCAAAAAAGGAATAAGGTTTATTCAGTTGTCCTTTATCTTTACCTTCTCTCAGATTACGAGTAATCCTAGGATTAGGAGAGTACACCTGTTACGCTTATTGGATAGTCTTCTTCCAAACCATAGGCTGGTGCCGAACGGTAGGCAAGGAAGAAAACCGTTTAGCCCAAAGGGGTATACAGAAGGTAATGAGTAAAGACAAATGAAGGGATTTGGAGAGATGGCAAAGAAATATACGGTTACAGTCATGAATCTGAATAATGGAAGAGGCATTAGTAAGAATACCCGGATACCCCTTCGAAACATTTTCATGTTTTAGTTTCACTACACGTTGTTAACAGAAAACAGATTTCCCAATTAGGTCCTTACTCCAGGGTATGTATTTACCAGGTTGCTTATCACATCTGTATGGTTTTACAGATGATGAGTGGGAGTAAGTTATTGGGAATTAGGTGATCATGCTCATTATATCGGGATTCGCTGTAATTGGTCATATTTGAGGAAATTGCCTGGGTTTTTGTCGGATGGCAAATATTTAGTTTTGAATATCCGTTGTTATGCACCAATTTAAAATTGATATATCTTTACGTTTATTTTTATAAAGTGAGATATAACCTTTTGAAATTATGTCCATGACATTTACCTATATAAGTTGATGATTAGGTAAGGAGCATTAAACAACGGTGTAATTTTTCTTAACCATAAGTACAGTTTTCAACCTACGATGCACAGGGTAGAAGTTATTAGACTCAGGGGACTTATACAGAGTATTGTTTGTTGTCCAGTGTCCATTAGGACATAGGGGTTGGTACTCGTATTATATTCTGTTTACTTGTGACTTCTCTAGTTCTTAGACATGTGTTTCGTAGAAATACAAGGTCCAAGTTTTGAGAAGTTATAGGTATAAGAGTAAAGTAGAGAACCATGTGTTGCAAGTATCAGGATTCTTTGAGGTAATCGAAGATGTAGATACTTGTGTTTGGTATTCAGTCGATAGTAATGATTTTGAGAACTTGCTTCTCTTTTTTTCAGGTTACTCATAATTGGATGCACTCCTAAGTTGAGTAATGCTGATTGGCCTCTTTCCATTTAGTTGACATGCACTGGAGACAGCTGCATGATTTGAATCTGGTTCCAATTAAATTTGTTCCTCTGTTTTTATATTGGATATAGAATGGATCATATCTTAACGATGTTAAGATATATGGAGTTGTCCGTCTTATGCTTAAAACCAGACTCTGGATAACTCAAGGCACGTTTCTGTAATGGCTGTTTGTGGGTTGACCCGGGCTATGACGAGGGTTAACTTTCTACCATCTGGAAGATCAATAGTGATATTGTTCTTGACTCACCACAGTTTTAATAAAATAGACTTTTTCAGAAAACAGTAGTGGGAGTATGGTAGAACTGGAAGTGATTCCAAAACCGTAAACGATTACTGAAAATTTAATAGGATCTAATGATTCAATCAGATTTGACATTCCATTAGCCAGTCCGCAGATATGGTAGGTAACCTCAGGCACCTGAGAGGTACTCCAGTAGCCTCAAGGACGGTGACAGGGAGGTTCTTGTTTACCCAGACTGGACACTGCTATTCCAGACTGTGAGACCCGGCAGGAGTATGAGTATAGCATCGTTCTAAACTAGCTTTAGAAGTGCACGTGTATATGACTCTGCCAGAGGGTTGTCGTAATTAGTAGGAGCAGCGGAAGCATAGTAGACAAGTAGCTTATGTCTATTTATAGACTAAAGCAGATATAGCGGAGATAGATCATCAAATTTTGATGTAATAGTCATAGGATTTGACTTCATCAGAATAGGGGATGGATCTGTTAAGAAAGTTGTAGGGTGTGATGTCCTGGTATTTGCATGACATACACAGCGTAAGAAGTGAAATTCCTATACTATGATCGGTTATACTGTGGTTGTCACACAGTAGTTCCTCCACATAGGATATGGATATAATATTATGCATTTTGGTGACTAGATCTTTGGTTTTAGATCTAGATTTGGGAAGTGTCCCAATTTAGGTACTTTGACAGTATTCTAAAGGTATTTTAGAATGGAGGACTCCTGGCATTGTGGTGTACCTGCAGGTGATGGAGCCACCCTCTCTAAAGGTGTCTTACAGACTAAAGGGGAGAGGGATGTGCATGATTGGCATATCACTTGCTTAGGCAATTGAGTCAGTCATGAGATATCAAGTACTACACCAGATGTTGTTTTTGCATTAGATGCAATTAGATGTTATTAATCCAATCTTGGAGAAACGTTCGGAAGCAGTTTTAGAACATAGTGGATGTTCTAGGGATATGATAACGATATCCTCCTTTGGGAGACATTTATCATTCCAGGCTTCCAAGGTGACCTGGATGACAGAGTGATTGTCAGAGTTATAGTTTTCCCTCTGACATTGGGCAGTAGTTTGGACAGGTGGTATAAGCGGATACTGAGGGAGGCATGGTGCGTGATACTCATTAAATTCAGTTGACGATACAGTCTAAGTAGTTTTGATTTGGAGTTCATTTATGAACTGGGTCCCATCAGATATCCAGACATATTCTAAGACAGGTATTGCTCAATTCGGGAGATGGCTTTCTCCGTGAACTTGAGATAAAGAGAGACATAGAAAGAAACATCAGGACGGATCCACTCACTGAGGCTATTCCTCGAACGCAATAGTTTCACAAACGGGCTTTGTGAGACTGATTAGTAGAGGAGTTGGGTGCTCGGTATCACACGGGCTGAGTATGCGACATCGCAATAATTAGCTTTAAGTGCAAGTGGGAGATTGTTGGATATAGTGTCCTCAAAGTCAATTTTTGGATCGCAGGCACGTGATTGCAATGATTGAGGGAGGACCTATGCCGGTAGGACAGTCTTACTCAAGATAATAGTATGCTATCTGGTTTACCTTTATCATCGTGTACATACTTTAGGTGACCTTACAGATCACTAATACACGTTGGTGGAGCCCATAGGATTCTTGCTTGACTGCCAGCAGTATGATGGCGATCATATACGTGGGAGTTGGGGTCTATAAGCACATCCTTAAAGTGTCCGTAGTCGTGGGAGTTTCGAGACTGGGCATCGATACTCCAGAGTAGACTAGTGTATACGGATCGAGACCCTGACGAGGGGCGGCGGCTGGTCTCACAAGCCATTGGTGTTAGTTGGTTCACCTAAGACGTATACAGGTGCTCATTGGGTTATAAGTATACCTGACGGACTCGCCGGGAACATGCTAGTTGGTTTTATACCTAGCGTCAGATAGCAGTTCCCTGGTGACATGTGTACAGGTTAGTCTATCGACCTGAGATCGTCATTTGTCTCGTATGAGTTCCCACTGTGCTTTGATTACCACCCTACCACGGCTCAAATGAGTCGTGCAAACAGGTTTTAGTTGGGTACAGTCCTGAGCCACGTGGAGGCAGTGAGCGGATCGGCAGTGGTTTCGTCTCTCCCGGTATTGGGGGAGAGACCACGCTGTGTCTAGGAGAGCTATTACATAAAGCCCTCGGCCGAGGCAGGAGATTTACTGGTAGGTATTCCAATAGTATCTCAGGGTGTTCTGGGCTACACTCCGACATGACTTATACCGCTTTTGGGGTCCGACGTTCCTAGTCCCCTAGGCCCGACATGCGATACTCATAGACAAACGGACCAGACTGTATGGTATTGTCACTGACAGGCTCAGTAGGGTTCCAGGATGAGTTCGATCGTCGGCATCCCTTTAAGTCAATACATGGGTAGCCGTTACGTATAACTAGTACCACTGACATGCTTGTGGTTAAACCCACTGCCGGCGTATTGATGAGTCTTTAGAGTCCACCAAAGAAAGTTTCCCAAGTTCGGGCGAAACGTTGTAGAGGCCATATAGTATTATGGCAGGGTTCGATCATATACGTGCACTTGTGCACGGATCATGATCGGACGGATCATACTAGTTGGCTTTGGTTTAAGCCAGATCTTAGTATTAGATTTGCTGGATTACTTTAGTTTCATTGCATTTGCTTTCAGTCGGAATGTGGATGCAGGTATGTATATATAGGTGAGGGGTATCCTTGTGATCCGTCACGTGTTTACTTTAGATGTTGCCATATCTTTTTGTTGGACTAAACATTTGGTTTAATGTTTGGATGGTGGAAATTGTGAGTGGAAGTGATGATTTAGTGCAATAAATGAGACATGTGCTTCATTAGTGACTTATGGTCTTATTTCTTGTGCTATGTCACATTATTGATTGATTATTGGGTTTAAATGAGATTTGGAGAGAGAGTGGACAGCCACTAACCCTTGGGTTAAATCTTGAGATTATTCTCTTGGCTCACAGAACTCATTCCAACACAATAGAAAAGAAAAAGCTTCATCTTCTTCTTCTTCCTCTAGCTCACAAGTTCCACCGTGGCTTCATCTTCAACCTCCATCCATACACTCTCATGTGTTAAGAATCAATGGATGCATGAGACAAAATTATCACACACATTCTCTACATCACCTTGGACATGTCGGCTAGCAAACTTCATGTCTGAGTTGCTTCAGTTTGAAGCGGGAGCCCGTAAAAAGTCTCCTTGACATGGTGCCCTTCCGACGAGAAGACCGGAGATCGGAGATACTGCGAGGAGCTAGAGATGGTGGCCAAAGACTGAAGGACACGGATCGATCAGTATAGCCGTTCTAACTTCTTATAGTTTGCTAGTTTTATGTTAATGGTTCGATCCGAGTGAAAGACTACGATAGCGCCAGTTTAGTAAAAACTTTTTGTTTCCGCGTTTGGCCTCGGAATGACGGCCGGGGCACTACCCTAGACTTACAGTGCAGTAGACGATGAGCTTGAAAGAGGGACTACTACCTACCAGTGATAGTTTGGACCCGACGGTTATCCGGAGGATACCGACCGGAGTCGTGAGATGTATATAGGCCGATCCGAACTGACGGAGCCCCTGGGACGATTCGGATTGACAGAGCCCGAGTTATATGGATTTATGTGTCGATGTTAGACATGGGTTTTCATGATGTTTCGAGTGTCAATTTTGGGCACTCAGGTTCCATGAGATTTACGGATATGAGGGCCGATCAGAGTGACGGCGCCTGAGTCGTTGATGGACACCGGGATTTTCCATGATGATGATTCATTGATGAAGTTATGTTTTATCCTACACTCATGATTTATTAGATATGCAATGTTTCATGTAGTTGTAGTACCCTCATGATGTACCTTGATCATGATTGTTGCATATCCATATTGCCATACTTATGCCATCAGATTGCATGTGATAGATCATCGCTGTTCGTGCATACTTGCGATTATCTGTATGATGTTATTAACTATTCACGAGTTGGCAACTCACCCCCGTTGTGCCACAGTGTTTTGCAGGCTTGACCCTCTGAGTAGTCGCGGCAGGGCTCCCTATTGTATCTATTTCAGCGGATACTGCTACGGTTGGCTGTGAGGCCTTTCTGCTGTAGGTGGGTTTGCGGTTATCCGATTATATCCATTTTATCTCATTGTATCTAGTACTCTCTATCTACCACTTTCTTGTATTGACTTAGAGACGAGTTTGTGAGGACCGATATTGTATATTTTGTAACTCTGGGTGTCGTGCTCGTGGGAGCCGGCCTTTTCTTAGATATGCATTGTATCTAGTACTCTCTATCTACCAGCTTTACCTCTGTATGTTGTTTTCATTTTTATTGTCTAGTTCTTCGCTACGGCATCGTATATATGCTTGTGGTGATTGTTTTCTTCCCTTGGGCATGATTTGCTCCCATTTGGCGATGCTTTATTCATATCCTGTGGTTGTACCTGTTTCGGGGCTAGTTTTACAAATAAGGTGCTGCCAAAATTTTTAAGAAAATAAACTTAAGCATTAAGATTTTTACTTGAGATTTCCAAATGTTTTTATCACTTACTTCTTTTTATGGTTTAGATTTCTGGGTTTTCGGCTTACTTAAATTGCGTTACGCCTATTGACGTCACGTGGTTTAAGTGTCGGTCACGTGCCTAAATTTGGGTCTTGACAAAAGCTCTCCTCGAAGTCCCCGATCATCGAGATGAAACTGTCATCACCGCTAAAAAGTCGGGTCTTAGGCATAAAGAGTGGCTCCACTCTTTTGCATTAGCGCAACCTAAGAGCATGGACGAGGTAAAAGCTTGGACCGAGCGAGAGATCCAACTCAAGTCTGAGGTGAACTCCAACCTGCCTCGGGGAGACCAAGCCGGCCAAAAGAAGAGGGGCAGAGAAAAGAAGAAGGTCGACTGGCCAAAACCATACTCCCCAATGTTCCAGGAGTATACTCGTCTCAACATCTCCCAAACCGAGCTGTTAGAGGAGGAGAAGAGCGAGCGATTCTTCAAGCTCCCACTGGTAACCCATAGAGCGGATAAACGAACCCGGGGCTCATGCCGCGCCTTCCATAGGTCGCAGGGCTACCCGACCGAGAATTGTAAACAACTCCGCGACTATATCGAGGAGTTGATCCGCTCTGGCTACCTGGTGATGTACCTGCGGGACAAGCGACAGGAAGACAAGGAGCAAGAGAACCAGCCCCCTTCCGGCGAATTAACAATCGACCAAATCATGGTCGTTTCCTTAGGGTTTGCCCATTGAGCCGGCAAGACTCACCGCCTCCTACCCTTCGAGGGAACAAGCGACCCGCCCCAGAAGAAATGCAGGACCACCGAGCCCATTGTTTAAAACTTACGGTGTTGTGCAGTTGAAGGCATTTTGTCAAAGTTGGATATGCCGGTTTTGTGAATGAAAATAGTGCACGACGTGAGTCTTGAGTTCTAAAAAAGACCGCAAGTGCAAGGTGCGTTGATGCAAGCCGACAAGTACGGGTCGAACCACAGGAAGTGGATATCACGACATCATTTTGAGTTATGAAACAATGGATTGGAAATGGATTTTTGTCACGTTTTTACAACAATTAAACGAAGAAAGGTTTAGGGTTGTTTTTAGAGAAAACTTAGGTTAAGGTTTGCTATGGTTGCAATACGGCTTTTACCTCCAACTCCCCGTCTTGATTCAAGGACCATTTTAGAAAGAAATGAATACGGAATTAGTTAAATGAAGTTAGCAAGCATAGAACATATGCATGTATGCTATATGTCCTATCTAGCTAGTTTGCAACACTTAACTTAATTTCATATTCCTTTCAACTTCAAATCATAATATAGCAACAATAAAATGTAAACAAGGAATAAAATATATGTTAAAGATTGATTTGCAACCATTCAAAACAATATATCTTATCAAACAAAACATAATGAAATTTCATGATTACGAAAAGAAGTGTAAAATGCATGAATCAAAAAGGAAGGGGTTGGAAGGAAAACCATTCCACAACCTACCTCACCATAGCCCAAGAACAAACTACTCACACATCATAAATTGCAATAACAATAAAGAAGAAAATGCAAAATAAGAAGAGATACAAGAATCAACTTGATATAAATGAAACTTTTATTGCAATTGTTCCAAGTAGAAACAAGTGAATTCGAATACCAAAATCTAATCTTGCAAGCTCAAGAAAAGTGGTTGCAAGACTAGAGGAAGGCAAGGAATTCACACTAAGGGGTTACAAGATCACTAGTTACAATTTTTACAAACTTTTCTCTCACAAAAAGTAGTTCCCTCTAACTTGCCCAAAGGCCTGGTTTTTATAGGTTCAAAATAAAATCAAACAAATAATAAAAATGAGTTGATGTGACTGCAGGGGGGACAGAGAAAAGATGGGGACAAACGGGGCAAGGGGGCGGCGAGCTAAGACTTTATGGGGGTGTGTCCGGCCAAAATCCGAGCTTAGAGGCTCGTTTTGGTGCTGTGGTCTTTTGCTCTCTCTACAAGTCCACTGGTGCTGCTTGATTTGCCTATATAAACCTGGTTTGCACTCAGGGATTTGGAGGGAAAACTTGGTGCTTCGTATCACATCACATCTTTTAGCATTTAATGCACATCACCCTCATTTGTGCACCTTTGGTGCCAAGGAAACCCCCCATCATGGTCTAGTGCACATGCATTGTGTAGGACCAAAAATTGTATATGCAATATTGTTTACACAAGATCTCATTGGATATCGATCGGTTTTCTGTTCCGTTTGCAGTGTCAGTTCCAAAACGTTATATCCGTGATTTTTAGTGTGTTTCCCGTCTTTTATCACGAACCCCTTAAATCTGTAATTACTGAGCAGGCACTGGTTAATAGTACCGATATATAAAAAAATAACGAGTGTTATTAAAATGCAGTTTTCTGTGATGAACAAATACCCCCAAACTTATCTTTTGCTTGTCCCCAGCAAAAAAAAAAATCATATCCTCACATTCCCAGGGAACGCGATTGCACCGAGAATGTGCAACAAGTCGTTAAACTTCTAGGTGTCTCTAGTAGGAGGAGTGTTGTCTCCTGAAGGTTTTCAGCGGATACTACCCACAAAATCCTGCCAAGTTAGTTTTATAAATTAACATCGACTTTTACTCCTACGGTTTAGTATCTACATTAGAAATTCTATTATCTTAAGTTAGAAATTTTCAACCCTTATGTTTCACGCCTCCTATTTATTCAATCTCAGATCCAATACGTTTTGATAGTTTAAGAAAGATCTCGGCATCTCTTGTGTTGTCCTTCTAAAGCGCGGTCTCCAATACGGAATTTTTATCACCTTTATAGAAAACATAAGCCTAATTCTTTATTCCTATCTTTCTTCCAAACATCGATCGTATACCCCTACGTGTGTGTAAATTTTTACCCCTACAGTCAAGAATTCAATTCAAGCTATAGTACCCTTGCCTTATTACCTAATGCTACTCCTTTTCGTTTATGATGGACGGATTTGCTCACACACCTTTCATGCGACTATTAATACTTCTTGAGGCACTAGCAGCCGATTACTGAAAGTGTGAGCTTAAATCGTAAATAGCAGTTCCAGGTCCTGATTTTATTATTTTTTTTTCTTTTCAAGACCGGAAATATTTTTCAATGATGCTCTTTTGGTGGTTAGCTTTAAATACCGTTTTTTCTTTCATACAAGGCTTTCAGGCAAGACTACTTCTAAGTAACCTTTACTATCTCAAGTTTCAAGGTGCGTGTAAGTGCGATTTGTAGGGTATATATTTTCTGAATTTGGACTCAAGAATAGGAACTATTTTTTTAGACTTGTCCTTCAATAAAGTTTTCAATACTTTTCCTTCATCTCGACTTAACTCAAGAACTAAACAGAAGATTACCTACCTCTTTACAAAATTGCACGGATGTATATTTACCAAGGTTGAACAGAAGGAGGGTTATCTTTAGGGTTTTCAACTTCTAAGCCTAGGAGTTAGTTATTTCTAAAGTATCAACTAAATTTTTGGAAAAAATCTAAGTTATCCTACTAGCTAATTTGACGACAAAGTTATTATTTTTTTGAATTTTTTTTCGATTTTTGTGTCTTTTTAATAAGTGTGCAAATGCAAAAATATACACATGAATACAAAGGTAGAAAGCAGAAAGTTTACCGAGCAAAAATATACCCCCAAACTTAAACTTGACAGTGTCCTCATTGTTATGCTATATAACAAGAGCCAAAATAGTTAAGGGATAAAAATAATGATCAATGATTACAAAAAGAAAAAGCCTAAACGTATATACAAGTTTTAGGGGAAGTGATTCAATCAAGATAATGTGGCTCATGTAAAAATATGAGCTCCCCTGTTTCCGTAGGTAATTCTAAGAATGGCTTCAGATGTTGGCCATTGACCTTGAAAGTATACCCGAGTGCTGATCTTCAATTTTGACTACACCGTGCGGAATGACGGTGCGCACAATAAACGGATCTGTCCAACGTGACTTCAATTTCCCAGGGAACAGATGAAGCCTGGAGTCGTAAAGCAGAACCTTTTGTCCCACAGTGAATGTTTTTCGGAGAATCGCCTTGTCCTGAAAGACTTTTTTTTTCTTTGTATATTTTGGCATTCTCATATGCGTCATTGCGTATCTTGTCGAGCTCATTCAATTGAAGTTTTCGATCCTCACCGGCCTTTTCTGAGTCGACATTGAGCTGTTTGATTGCCCAGAACGCTTGGTGTTCCAATTCAACAGGCAAATGACATGCTTTTCCAAAGAGGAGTCGGTATGGGGACATACCTAGATTTGTTTTGAAGGCGGTGCGAAATGCCCAAAGCACGTCATTTAACTTCAATGACCAATCCTTGCGGTGGTGGCTGACATTCTTTTCCAGAATCTGTTTAATCTGTCTATTGGATACCTCGACTCGACCGCAAGTCTAAGGATGGTAGGGTGTTGACAGTTTGTGTCTAATGGAGTACTTCTTCATTAGTGCTTCAAAAGATCGGTTGCACAAATATGTTCCATTATCACTGATGATGGTGCGAGGCATACCGAACCGAGAGAAGATGTTCTCTTTTAAGAATTTTATGATAACCTTGTTATCGTTGGTTCGATATGGGACATCTTCCACCCATTTGGACACATAATCCATAGCTAGCAAAATGTTCAAATTCCCAAAAGAGTTTGGGAATGGCCCCATGAAATCGATACCCCAGACGTCGAAAATTCTACAATCAGGATGGATTGTAGGGGCATCTGATTCTGTTTTCCAATCTTTCCCATGTGTTGGCAGCGGCTACAGCTTTTGCAATATTCGTAAGCATCCTTAAAAAGTGTCGGCCAGTATAAGCCGCTTTGCAAAACCTTTTCAGCTGTCTTTCTGGGTCCAAAATGGCCCCCACAAGCTTGATTATGACAGAAGGACGGAATACTTCTCATTTCAGAGTTGAGATGCACCTTCTAATAATCTGATCAGGACAGTACTTGAACAAGTATGGTTCATCCCAATAAAAGAATTTGACTTGTCAGAGAAATTTTGACTTTTCCTGATTAGACCAAAAGGAAGGTGTTTCTCCGGTAACAAGAAAGTTGACAATATCAGCGAACCAGGGTTCGATTGATACAGAGAGAAGTTATTCGTCAGGGAACTGCTAGTTGATTGGAATTTCCTCAGTTGGTGCATTTGTTAAGCGAGACAAATGATCGGCAAGAACATTGTCGGTTCCTTTCTTATCCTTGATGGTTAAGTCAAATTCTTGAAGAAGGAGAATCCAACGTATCAATCTGGCTTTGACATCCTTTTTTGCAAAGTGGTGCCTAAGTGCAGAATGATCAGTGTAAATCATGACATGGGTCCCGATCAAGTAAGGACGGAATTTTTCAAGTGCGTACTCAGCAGATAAGAATTCTTTTTCAGTGGTGGTGTAATTCAGCTGTGCATCATTCAACGTCCTGCTGGCATAATGGATAACATGCGGCTTCTTTTCAAATCGCTGTCCTAAGACAACACCTATCACAAAGTGAGAAGCATCGCACATTAGCTCGAAAGGTTCATTCCAATCTGGTGCACTTAAGATCGGAGCGGAAGTGAGTTCCGATTTTAAAAGCTTGAACGCATGAAGGCACTCAGAATTGAAATCAAAGGGAGTATCCTTAGCCAGTAAGGAAGTCAAGGGTCTCGCAAGTTTGCTAAAATCCTTGATGTAACGGAGAATCCGTGGAGGTGGGAGGCTTGAAATGACGTCGATCTTTGCCTTATCGACTTCAATGCCATTTTCAGAAATGATATGTCCTAACACGATGCTGTGTTTGACCATGAAATGACACTTCTTCCAATTGAGTGTGTGGTGCTTTTCCTTGCATCGTACTAAGACCAGTTCAAAATGCCTCAAACACTCAGAAAATGAATCTCCAAAGACGGAGAAATAATCCATAAATACTTCCAAGAATCGCTCTACCATGTCAGAAAAGATGCTCATCATGCACCGCCGGAATGTTGCATGTGCATTACATAGCCCAAAGGGCATGCGACGGTAAGCGAATGTGCCAAAAGGACAAGTGAAAGTCGTTTTGTCCTGATCTTTCGGATCGATCGGGGTTTGATTATAGCCGGAATACTTATCTAAGAAACAATAGTAGGCATGCCCGTCTAGGCATTCAAGCATTTGATCAATGAAGAGAAGCGGGAAATGATCCTTGCGAGTGGCTGCGTTGAGATTTCTGTAATCAATACAGACTCTTCATCCCGTTTGTGTGCGGGTTGGGACTAGCTCATTTGCTTCATTCATGATGACAGTGATACTCGATTTTTTTAGCACAACGTGAATAGAGCTTACCAACTTACTATCAGAGATGGGATAGATGATCCCATTGTGTCATCGTGTTTCTCGCTTGATTGGTTTCCTAGCATGAAGATGTTGAGGTCAACTGTCATGTTTCCAAATGAAAGTTTCATGGATCCATTATGACAATTGATCGACGCGTTGGATGTGGCTAGGAAAGGCCGCCCTAGTATGACTGGAATTTGACCACTGGGATTGGTGACGGGCTCAGTTTCCAACATAATGAAATCTACGGGGAATATGAATTTCCCGACCTTGATTCGAACATGATCGATTTCTCCCCTCGGTACCTTGGTTGATCGATCTGCCAATTGCAGAGTCACTCTGGTCGGCTTGAGGTCTCTTAATCCCAGTTGTTTATAAACCGAGTACGGGAGAAGGTTCACGCTTGCCTCTAAGTCTAACTAGGCACGATTGATTTTCTTGTCCCCGATAGTGCAAGAAATAGTAGGACGGCCAGGGTCCTTATATTTCACCGGAATGGATTTGGACAAGACATCGCTTAGAGTGGCGGCCAAGAAGACTGTTTTGGGCAAATTCGTGCGTCTTTTTTGCGTGCACAAATCCTTTAGGAATTTTGCATACACCAGAACCTATTGGACCACGTCCAACAATGACATGTTAACCTCACAGCGTTTGAAAACCTATAACACCTTTTCCATACTTGCAGAAGGCTTCTTTGATTTCAACCTATTAGGATAGGGATCCTTAGGCCCAAACACGAGATTTGGAGAAGTTGCAGATGGAACAGGTGAAGAAAGCGGGAATGTTCTTGCTGGATCAACAGGGTGGTCTTGCGGTGAAATCTCAAGTTGCTTTGAAGAATGTGTAGCAGACAACGACGAAGAAGGAGAAGAAGAAGAAGAAGGTAATGAAGATGACGACGGATCACAATAAGTAACAGAAGATGAGATACGTGCTGGTAAACTGACAACCGCACGTTTAGATGAGTCGTTGGGGTTGACAACCTTGTTGTCAATCATACGTCCTGATCTGAGGACGGTGACGACGTTCACATTCCCAATATTGTTCTGCTTAACAATATGAGCGTTGTTTTTTCTCTTCTTTCTTGGATTTGTCACGGGTTGAGAGGGAAATGTTCCCTTTTCACATTCATTAACTACAACAGCTAGTTGACTGATTTGGATTTCTAGTCTGGCTATCGCTTGAGTGTTAGCGCTATGCAACTGACCAGAAGTTTGCATAAAAGTAGCCAGAGTAGACGTAGTCTGTGCAGAAGTTTTAATCAAAGCTTCCCACCCCTTTTCAGTGGATGACACCCTCTTGTCGTCTCGGACGAACCCAGGGGGTGTAAAGGTTGGGTTGGGCTGATTCGGTTGTTGGGACTGGTTGTTGGAGTATCCTAATTTCTGGTTTTGAAATTTTGAAATTTGAAATTGTTGGAAAGGCGGGTTTTAATTGTTGTTTTGAAATGGTGCCTGATTCCAAGAAAAATTGGGTTGATTCTTCCAACCAGGGTTGTACGTTTGTGTCAAGGGATCGTTCCTAGGACAGTGGTTTTGATATAGCGCATTAATGTTTTCAGGTCCTTGGGACCCAATGAGAAACGGACATTCTTCCGTTAAGTGGCTAGGATGCTGGCAGTTAGCACACAAAGTTTGGGAAATTTGATTGACCGGTAGCGGTGAATTTTTGCCCTCTAAAGCTTCCATTCGCCGTACAAGAGCGGCAAATTTTGCTTTGGCAGCTTTAGAGGTGTCAACTATGTGTGCACCTCTCCTAGTCACAGATGGTTTCTCACTCACACACTGCCACTGAATGGTCTTGTTAGCCAGTTCTTCTAAAAAGTTCCATGTGTCCTTAGCACCATAGATCAGAAATTTGCACTGACACATGGACTCTAACATTATGTGCGAACTGGAGTCTAAATCTTCATAGACAATCTGACAAAACCTCTACTGTTCTAACCCGTGATGGGGACATTTGATTAAGATGTCTTTGAATCTTTCTAAGCATTTCCAAAAAATTTCACCCTCTTTTTTTTTGAAGTTGTGGATTCCATTCCGAATTCGCACGGTTCTATGAATAGGGTCAATTTCTTTAGAAAAACTTTCACAAAGTCGTCCCATGTCGTGATTGATCGAGCTGGCAAACTGTTTAACCAACTTTTCGCATTATCCTTAAACGCAAAAGGAATGAATTTGAGCTTAGCGGCATCCTCACCCACTCCGTGAATTTTCATCATACCACACACTCCTTCAAATTCACTGATTAGAAGGTTAGCATCCTCGGACTCGAGTCCGTGGAATTTTGGGAGTAGTGGTATGAATTACAGCTTGATTTCATAGTTGTTTGCCACAATGGTGGGCAACACTATGCATGAAGGTAGGGATGAATGGTGTGGGTAGCATCTGTCCTATAACGCCGCCTCTTGTTGTTCCACGATCGTTTGTTCCGTCATTGTCGGTGGTGTAGGAGAAGAAGGTGAGGGTGAAGAAAGTGTAGGATCGGACGGCTCCGATGAAGCAGAAGGTAAGAAGGTCTCGGAAGGTTCCGAGAAATCAGAAGGTGTAGAAGAGTCGGAAGATACAGTCATAAACCAGACCAATCGAGATTGTGAATCTCTAGTTCAAGCTGATATGCACTAACCGGAAGTAGTAGGGGGAGACTGAGGAAGTGGAGGAAAAAAGGTGTTGTTTACCCAAAATATTCACAACAACAACATCATACAAAAATGTATAACAAGAACACAAACAAGACACACTGCACACACCTAAACAAGAACACAACTAGACTTGCTCAAAAAATTGCTTTGTGAAGTAAAAATGTATCGCGAAATGGGCCCAAGATAGACTGATCGAGAAGCCAGGTAAGTGCAGAGACGAAGGGAGGTTGTCCCTCGCTTTCTCGAGGTTCCTTAATTAGAATAACCTTCTCTCTTTCGGCGGTTGTGCCTTTCACACTTTCCTAGACACTTCTTGAACAATGTACCGATGGGCGGTGTTCGAAATACGCTTAACTTTCCTTAGTGAGCGTGAAGTCCTTAGAGGTTGAAAGTCTAATTTCTTTTAATGTTAACGGGGGTGTGAAAATTATGCTTGTTCTATGTGGTTTGTGGGCCACGGAGAAGGGTGATGAAGTCCCTTACCGTATCTTATTGGGGTTCTTTTGCCCTTAATCCCGTATTAAAGTTATGCAATGCGCAATTCAAAGAAAAAGTTGTTCAACACATCAAGCAATCATTTTTTATGTTTAGAAGCGGCGCTGCAACAAAATACGGGTTAGTTCCTTTGGCGTTTGGCAATGTGCTTGTAAATAATCTGTTAGTTATATGTATGCCCTAGAGGCCATTATTGTACATGTGATGTATATTATAGTGTATGCTTTGACATATATAGAGAGGACTTTCTTGCTCGACATGATAGTATGCTATTTGGTTACTCTTTGCCTTAACATGTTAACTTGTATAAGTGATGCCGTCTTGCTCTCACATGTTAACAAATCCCTTAGGATGTGTACTTGACTACCAGGACTATGATGGACATCATACTAGTGGGGCCAAGGGCAGTCCACAAGTACACCCTATAATTGTTCCTAGTCGCGGGAGTATTGAGACAGGGCATCGATGCTCCAGAGTAGACTAGCGTATACGCTTCTTGACCCATATGATGGGCGATGGATGATCCCATATCCATTGGTGTTTGACATCAGAGATGGTATACGGGTGCTCAGTGGAGACTGGGTACACTGAACGGACTCGTCGAGAACTCCTAGATGGTTTTATACCTATCGTCAGATAGCAGTTCTCTGGTGACACTGGTACAGGTTAGTCTGTCGACCCGAGATCGTCATAGAGTCTTGTGTGTCTCCCACTGTGCTTTGATTTCCACCTAACCACGGCTCGACTGAGTCATGAAAACAGGTGGTTTTTGGGTACTGTCCCGAGTCACATGGAGGCAATGAGCGATAGGAGGGGATTCGCCTCTCCCGGAATTGAGAGTTGATGTTACGCTTTGCTCTATTGGCCATAACATGAAATTCCTGGACAGGGTTCCTGAGATTTACTGGTAAGTGTTATCAGTAGTTTCTCGAACCGTTATGGACCTTACATCGGCATGACTTATTAGGCTATTGGGGTCTGACATTATACCACACCCAGGCTATGATATGCGACATATCTGACGAAGAGACCGGACTGTACGGTAGTGTTACTGATTAGATTCGTAGTAGTCCGAACAGGCTTGCTTGTTGATCTTCTGATCGCTCAATACCTGGGTGGCCGTTACGTTTAGCAGTCCGCTTGCGGCTTGTAGGTGTTTGATATGATCATCACCTACTGCCGGCGTATTGACGAGTCTTCAGAGTCCTACACAGAGGTTTCCTGGTACACGCAAAACGAAGTAAGGGCACATATGTGATCTGTGCGGGTCCGAGATTAATGCGTGTATGTGATACCGCATTCTATTCTCACGATATGTGATATCGGACGGTTTTATGTGATATAGCCAGGATATCGGATCAAGTGTTGATTCGATAGATTATTACATTTGATATTAGTCGGTTGTATATGATATAGCCGGATTATTAAATCAAGTATTGATTTAATAATTTAATGTATAATTATATATTTGATATATTATCTTACATTAACTAATATTAGCTCACTTAAGATTTCTTTTCTCATTTGTGTACACTTAGTATATATGTGATATATATTAATGTACATTATTTTGTGTCATGCTTGATGCCACATGCAACATGGTTGTATGAGACTTACACCATGGTTATGATAATCCTAAGGTTTTATTTATCTTGGTTATTTACAAATTAGTGGTAATTAGTCACATGGTTAAAGCTTGTAGAAGCTTGTGGACCATTGACCAAGTCCACTCATTTTGTTTAACTTAAAGATATTTATTAACCCAACCATTATTGTTAACCCATGGTTTATTCTCTACATGGGTTAGTGTATGACACTAACTCACCCATGGTTGCTATTCTCACCTCATGAGTTCACTCTCTCATCTTCATTTTTCATCTTCTTCTTCATTGAAAAACCTTGCTAGCTTTTTCTAAGGTGAGAAAATATTGTGAGAAAAAGAAAACTAAAGAGGGCTTATTTCCTACTTGATCATCCTCTACTATTAGCCATTTAGTTTAGGGTGTTTGCTTCACTAAACTCTAATTTAGTGAAGAGGTAGCATGAGCTTGAGTCTCCTCGATGTAGACCATTTTCGGCCTCGAAGACATCGAGCAAGCTTGTTCATTTCTCCAAGGGAACCCATACTAGAGTTTAGGAGATCACAACTCGCAGCGAAGGGACGTCTACACGGAGAATTTAAAGTGAAGGACCGGTCTACAAAGGTTGTATTCCTCATTCACTTAGTATGTAAAGTAGTTTGCATAACATTTCATTTAAAACTCTAGTTAAGATTCTAGGGTTAGAGTTATTTAGAACGGCAAATTTTTGAAAACGGCATGGACGATGCCTCCCAAAACTTTGCTGCCGCGCTAACTAACCCAATAGTGGTATCAGAGCCAGGCTAGAGATTTAAACGATGTTTGTTAGAATTACGAAACCGAAACAACTCCGAAACACCCGATATGAAATCTAGTTTCTGTCGAATTTTTAGAGGTGTCAAAATTTTTTTTAAACAACTACAGAATGTTGTATGTGATATAAAATGAATACTATGAAAATTTGGAGCAATATGGTGCAAGTTTGGCAGGCCACAATGGTGTTAAAACCGAGCTCACCGGGACAATTGTGGATTTTGGGCTTCAAATTTTCATGGTGTTCCAGTCTATGGGTTTTGATGTTTCAGGTGTTGTTTGTTTTTGCTAAATTTTCATGTGATGTTAACTTTCTGCAAAGGCAACTCAAAGTGTTTCGCAGTCGTAATTCTAACATGTTTTCGGGTAATTTGGACGATGTTAAAAAGTTTGAACGGATATTAATAACCCAATTTTTCGCCGCTGGAAATTTTCCAAGTGTTGGATTTTTTCCAAGTTTAAAATCTTCAGAAAATCAAGCAAGCGATTCTGTGGACCCTCTAGAAGAATGATACCCAAACTCGACTTTTTGGATCGCGGAACCGCAGTCATACCCTAGGGTTTGCCACAGTTCCATGGCGACATGAGTGAGACATGGGTCTGCCCTTCTACGGATGGTTCATAGGAGCTGTGGCATGTTCTTGGTACTTTTTGAACTCTGCTCAAGTGTTGAGCTTATTGGGAAATTTTGGGTGCTTGCTTATTCGATCGAAAAGTTTAATTTTGTCTAGTTATCTGTGATTGTGATGCAATATTTGTAATCCACATAATTAGTTATGTGATAACTAGTTCGAATTTTATAAATCTAGCAAGTTAGTCTCATTTGATCGGTTGCTATGAAATTTTGATGTGGGTCAAAAGTCCGTCGCAATTACGTAGTGTACGTGGATACTCGCCGGGGAACCTTACTAGATAGCCACGCCCCATAGCCTCGACCAAGTAACTGTCTGAGTACCCCGTCGCCAAAAGCATCCGTTCGGGTGCTCGCAGCAGTGGTGTTCCGCCTTAGTGCACTTCATCGACGGCATCGGGGGTGTGGCCGTCTGCTAAAGTTTCCGACGAGCATTCGATCAGGTTATCGGGAATTTTGTTGAATTACCCGACAGGTTATTGGAAAGAGTTTCCAATATCGAGACTAAAATGCGGGGTTTATAATTGTTATGCATGTGATGTCTAAGGAATTCATTTTGTTGGGCATGAAATCTAAAGTAAGTGATACATTGGGGTTATGATGTCTAAGGTGGTTGCGGATTCCAATTGTTGTAGTTTTTCACATTCTTTTCTGCGACCGTAAGTGTAATATGTGGTGTATCGCCGGTTTCATTGCTATACGTCAACAAAAATTGGGATACGCATATTTACTAACGTTAATGACATATGATGTTATGTATTGCTATGATATGTTATACTGGATCGTCGTGTTTTGAATAGCCGGGTTTTTTTTATGTGAGATGAGATTTTTTCATTTTTATTCATGCAAAATCTTGTATGTAATATTCTTTTATTGGGGCACTTCGGGTTGAGAATGATGTCACCTTTGATGTATATTATTTACTTTTCCGCATTAGGATAGACCCAAGGCGGGGAGAACAAGTAACTGGGTTCTAGGGTCCAGTAGGAGACCATATCAAGGAGTTCAGACCGGGTCTCCTAACTCTAGAATTGGAGGGGTTGCTTTCCGCTCTCGTAGGGGTGTAGGGATGTGGGTTTGGCTATTCATCGCAACCGCGGAATCCGTGTTTTATACTGGCTTAATTTAAAACACGGAATTCCTAGAATATCCAATATTTCATATATGATTCTTCTTTTGCTGATATTTTGTGATATGATCACTTGATATGTTCTGAGACGAATGCCTATATTATATATATGATATACAATAACTATTTTATGCTTTCGTTTCTTCTGTGATGCTTGTGAAGCATAATTAATAGGACTTTATTAATGGGATTAATGAAATATATAAAAGAAATCTAAAGATATTGTAGAAACTTGTTTTAAAAACTGGTAGCTCTAGTTCTTACGGTATTCTTTGGAGAATATCTAGCACCTTATTCGATAAGGAAAGAGCCAAGATCCCTTCACCGGGACTGACCTCTTTAGCAAAACTAGCACATGCTAGAACTCACTCGGTTTGTCTTTTGATTGCTTCTATAGTTTTTTCTTTGCATAGTGGTATTTGTGAAATATCCTGCACCTCATTCGATGAGGAATGGACCGAGATCTCTTCACCAGGAGTGACCTCTTTAGCAAAACTAGTAAGAGCTACAAAAACACTCTTTTTAAAGTTCACACGATTCTATAACGATATCTAGTTCCTTAAACGTTAAAAGGTATTCACAAAAATTATCCACAGACCCTCCGTCATTTTAGAAAGTAGAGCACTTAGTATTCGTGCTGCGTATGTTGATCATAGCCAAGGCGTAGTGTACGGTAGCTAAGTGATGTCTTCCTACACAGCATATGATGCGATTAATTAGGACATTCATGTGATTATGTTGATTATAGTCAAGGGTCATGTGAGTAGGTCTAATTAATCATGAAATGATGGGTAGAACTTGACTAGTACTTATGATATGTTGATTATAGTCAAGGTCATAAGTTACTAGGGGTAAAAACCATTATCAGGAATTTCAAGTGTTGAAATTTGCAATGAGATTGCATACCTTCTATGGGATAGTTGGATCCCGTTACCCACTATGAATAATTGTTACTCCTGGGAGAGTTTTACACATTACAATTAATCGATCAAGTAGGTGTCTAGAAAGGTGTTAACGGGGTTATGCCCCTAGGAAAATGAGGTTTATTTTAATTAGGTCCATACGAAAGCACGGGGAACCTCCCTCAAAGTACCGACACTAGCCTGGCCGAAAGATTGGCGAACTTGTAGGGTGTCATTAATCCCGGCTAGTCTTACATTTTAGGGTTTGAAGGAAGATTTGATAAAAACAGTGGGAGCCATCCTGATTAGATAAAATAATAACCAATCTAATCTTGCAAAGAGCGCACGCAAAGTGTTTTCTTCTCTCTCTCTCTCCTGATAGAGACCATGTCACTCCTTAATTAAGATAATAATATGGATGCATTGCCCGAACCTGCTTATTATATTGTGCTAGGGAAACGTTGGTTCCGCTCTATCTTATAACTGTTATAAGTCCGAGCAGGAAATAGGGGAATATCCGGATTCCCATGCCACCCAACAGAGGAATAAGCATGTTGATGCATATTCTTCAAGTGTGTTCATTACCAAGAACTGTTTCCCAGAATCTTCTATGTCCTGGGTATGTGATATCGGATCAGGATCCCGCATATGTAATATGTTACATGGGCTACATATAGGTAGAGAACTAAGAATGGGTGATATATCTCTAAGTGTAGACAATAGTGCAAGTGTTGCAGCCAAACCGGTTGGCAGATATCACCTTGTATTAATACATTGATTCTGAACGAATATTATTATATACCGAACCTGATATATAACATTACATCATTTTCTTTATTAAGTTAAAGAAGGATGTAATTCTGTATTAGTGGATAATGTTGTGAACATTTTCTTGAATCAAGAGTTGATTGAATCAGGCACGTAATGTAATAGCATATACGTTCTAAATCAAACCACAGTTCAAAGTATGTAGAACACACACAAGAGAAGTAGTTCAGAAATGAACGAATCCTTCTTATGGCATTGTAGACTTGGTCATATCAATGCGACACAACCAGCTAAGTTACATAAGGATGAATATGAGAATCTGTTCGAATTTTCATCTTATGATACTTGCTATTCTTGTCTCAAAGATAAAATGACCAATACTCCGTTTACTGGAAACAGAGATAGAGTTACTGAACTCTTGGGATGAATACATGATGATGTATACGATCCTAAGTCTACAAATGCTAAGCCTTGTTCTTTGTACTCCATTATATTCATTGACCACCTTTCAAGATTCGAACATATGTTCCTGATGAAACACAAGTCTGAAACTTTTGAGAAATTCGAGGAATATAAACTTGAAGTTGAGAACCAGATGGGTAGAAGTATTAAAGTCCTATGATGAGATCAAGGAGGTGAATACTTGGGCATGGAATTCTAGGATTTTCTAAATAGAGAATAGGATCCTCTCTGAGCTTACTCCTTCGAGTACACCACAGCATAAAGGTGTATCGGGGCGGAGATATCGCGCCCTATGAGATATGGTGCGCTCTATGATGAGTACTGCTGAGTTACCTATTTCCTTTTGGTGTTATGCACTTGAGACGCTGCATACCTATTGAATAGGGTTCCATCCAAATCAGTGCCTACCACTCCATATGAGATATGGTATGGGAAGAGACCATGTCTTAAACGAGTTAAGATATGGGGTCGTCCGGCCTATATTGAGAAGAAAATTCCGGACAAGCTCGAGACAAGGTCAGTTCTATAAGTTTGTTAGGATATCCCAAACATTTGCGAGGGTATATCTTCTACCTAACTGAGGAGCAAAATGTGTTTTGTTTCTCAGTATGCCACCTTTTAGAAAAGGAATTTCTTGTGAAGAAATTTGTGGACATGAGGTAGAACTGGAAGGAGTTCCAGCTAGACAAACTAACAACTGATGATTTGGTGAAACCAAAGGATTCAATAGTCTCCAACAAACCTCAGCCTCTCCGCGAATCTGGTAGGGTTCCTCATCCACTTGAGAGATACTACGGTCTTCCCGGTGACAGTGGGAGTGAGGATTGCATCATGGTAGATGATGGCCCAACTAGTTTCAGGCAGGCCATCACAAGTAGAGACTTTGTGAAATGGATGGATGCTATGCGATCAAAGACGGAATCCATGTACACTAACAAAGTATAACTTTGAATGTTGCACCTGAAGGGGTAAAAGCTATTGGGAGCAAATGGATCTTGAGAAGATTCTTGCTGTAGATGGAAAAGTTGAGACTTTCAAAGCTATGCTTAAGTCCATCAGGATCAATGCATGCATAGCGGAGTTAGAACATCTGTTTTGATGTGGCAGTCAAAGTGATTGACTTTATCAAAATGGTAGATGAACCTTGTATATACAAGAAGGTTGTAGTGAGTGAGGTTGTCTTACACGTATTGTACGTAGATGACATACTCTTGATAGGAAATGGTTTCCTATGCTACACTCGGTCATGCTCCTCTTATCACGAGGATTCTCAATATAAGATCTGGATGATACCTACTTCATCTTGTGGATTATGATCTATGGTGATAGATCTAAGTGGATGTTGGTAGTGTCCCAAATCAAGCTACATTAACACCATACTAAAAGGGTTTAGTACGCAGGATTCTAAGTGTGGTGGTTCGTTCACTTACTCAGGAATCACCCTCTCCAAAAAGATGTCTTCCAAGACTGATTTGGAGAGAGCTCGTGTGCAAGGAATAACCTATGCTTCGGCAGTAGGCACTATCAGAGTATACGATGTTATGTACCAGACAAGATGTAGATGACTCACTAGGTATAGTGATCAGGAATCAATCAGATCTTGGAAGAATCAATGGACTATTATGAAGGACATTCTTAAGTATTTGAGAAGCACTAAATGAATGTTCTTGGTTCGAGCTTCCAGAGTGATAAGGACGACTGAAAGTCAGTCACAGGCATTGTCTTTACCCTCAGTAGAGGGACGGTATATTGGAAGAGTTCCAAGCTAAATACCGAGGCATACTAGACGATAAAGGCTGAATACATTGCTACCAACGATGCTACCAAAGAGTTTGTCTGGACATTTCATGTTCATGAGATGAACAAGGTTCCTACCATTGACCGTCCAATAACTGTTATTGCGACTAGAATCGAGTTGTGGCTTTAGCCTAGGAACACCTGTCCTATCATCGATACGGACATATTCTGAGGACAGTATCACCTAATCAGGGAGATGGTTGATCTCCAAGTGATCAAGGTAAGAAGAGTAGATTTTGAGGTTAACACGACCGATCCATTCAGCAAGGCCTTCTTCCCCAAATACTATTTGAGAGATTTGGGATGGTTGAGTATAGGATACTACAACCACTGGTATATTGTTGGGTATTGGATACTACAATAGATGGCCTTAGTGCAAGTGGAAGATTGTTAGTTATATGTATGTCCTAGAGGCCATTATTATACATGTGGTATATATTATTGTGGATGCTTGGACATATATAGAGAGGACTTTCTTGCTCGACATGATAGTATGCTATCTGGTTACTCTTTGTCTTAACATGTTGACTTGTAAAAGTGATGCTGTCTTGCTCTCACATGTTGACAAAGCCATTAGGATGTGTACTTGACTACCAGGACTATGATGGAGATCATACTAGTGGGGCCAAGGGTAGTCCAAAAGTACACGCTATAATTGTTCCTAGTCGCTGGAGTATTGAGACAGGGCATCGATGCTCCAGAGTAGACTAGCGTATACGCTTCTTGACCCATATGATGGGCGATGGATGATCCCATATCCATTGGTGTTTGACATCAGAGGTCGTATACGGGTGCTCAGTAGTGACTGGGTACACTGAACGGACTCGCCGAGAACTCCTAGATGGTCTTATACCTATCGTCAGATAGCAGTTCTCTAGTGACACTGGTACAGGTTAGTCTGTCGACCCTGTTAGTTATATATATGCCCTAGAGGCCATTGTTGTACATATGATGTATATTATAGTGGATGCTTGGATATATATAAAGAGGTCTTTCTTGCTCGACATGATAGTATGCTATTTGGTTTCACTTTATCTTAACATGTTGACTTGTATTAGTTTACTGTCTTGCTCTCACATGTTGATAAAGCCCTTAGGATATGTACTCGACTACTGGGACAATGATGAGATCTACTAGTGGGGCCAGGGTAGTCAATGAGTACATCTTATAACTGTTCCAAGTCGAGGGTGTATCGAGACCGGGCATCGATACACCAGAGTAGACTAACGTATACGCATCTTGACCCATATGATGGGCGATGGATGATCCTATATCCATCGGTGTTTGACATCAAATATGGTGTACGGGTGCTCAGTGGAGACTGGGTACACTGAACGGACTCGCCGAGAACTCCTAGATGGTATTATACCTATCGTCAGATAGCAGTTCTCCGGTGACACTGGTATAGGTTAGTCTGTTAACCCGAGATCGTCATAGAGTCTTGTGTGATTCTCACTGTGCTTTGATTTCCACCCACGTCCAAGAGGGCGTGCAAAACGGTGGCTTTTGGGTACAGTCTCGAATCACATAGAGGCAATGAGCGATAGGAGGGGTTTCGTTTCTCCCGGTATAGGGAGTTGATGTTGTGCTGTGTTCGATTGGCTATAACTGGAAGTCCCTGGTCAGGGCTGATATATAGTGCTGCTGGTAAGTGTTATCAGTAGTTTCTCGACCTGTTATGAGCCTCACATCGACACGACTTATCGGTTACAAGGGTCTGATGTTTACCACCCCAAGACTAGATATGCAACATATTAGACGAAATAACCCGACTGTACGGTAGTGTTACTGATTGGATTCATAGGAGAATGTACAGTCTTGCTTGTTGATCTTCTGATCGCTCAATACCTGGGTGGCTGTTACGTTTAGCTGACCGCTTGCAGCTTGTGAGTGTTTGATATGATTGAAGGAGTTTCTACAGCACCACAACAAGGGTTTAGTAGGATCACACATACCATATTTAAATTTTTAGGGTGCTAAAGAAACTAACCTAAGGATCATATTAGAAAAGCTAGGGTAACAAAACATTAAACACATTCACAAGAAGTAAAAGCTAGGTTTAGGGAATACAAACTTTGTAACTCCCTACGCTAGACTCCTTGGCCACTTGGGGTTTGAAAGAAGCTTGCTTTAGGTCCACTAAGTCCACGACGATCCACCCGGAGTCCTCTTTGTCCAAGCTAGAAGCTTTACTAGATCAAGAGAAATAGTTGAAGCCAACACTCTAAACTAGTTGGCTAGAGTAGTATAGAATGTTGATGTGGTTTCTTTTCTCACTTAAAGACCCTAACTTGAACACTCTTTCACTCACTAATGGAAGCTAGAGGGCAAAAGAGAGGAAGAAGAAGATGAAGGCAATATGAGAGCTCAAGATAATGATAAGCTTAGGTTAAAAGATGAGAGAAGAAAATATATATATTTTCTTCTTCTCACCTTTAACCCTAGTTATAAAATATCTAGATATTTTCTTTTGGATGAAAAATGGCCAAGGAAATATAACCCATGGTTAAGGCAAGGGTAAGTGGAAGAATAAAATAATTAACCACGAATTAATTTCACTTTCATTTTCTTTTCCAAAAGGAAATATCATTATATTAAATAATCTCCACCATCTCATAAATCAACAACCATGATAGAATAAGTGTATGCATGTATGTGTGCATGCACATCCATATGTGCTACAAAAAGAACATGTGCATACATGAATGCATACTACAAAAGGCAAAAGGGTCTAAAGTGAAAAGCTAATGGTCAATGTTAAATCAGCACTTGATTTAGTAAACCGGCCATATCTCATATGACCTAACCAATAGCAAACCACCCGATTAATATACGGTATCAAATACGCGGATTTAATCGGGTCCCCGCGCATATCTTATATGCACACCACATCGTTTCTCCTGGACTAGGTAACTCCATTGTGGGACTCTAAGACTCGTCAATACGCCGACAGTGGGTGATGATCATATCAAGCATCCCCAAGCCGCAAGAGGTCAGCTAAACGTAACGGCCACCCGGGTATTGAGCGATCAGAAGAAAACAAGCGAACCTGTCACAACTCCCGTCGAGCCAACCGGCAACACTACCGAACAGTTCGGTCTCTTCGTCAGATATGCTGCATATCGAGTCTAGGGATGGTAACGTCGACCCCAATAACTCAATAAGTCATGCCGATGAATGGTCTATAACAGATCGAGAAACTACTGATAACATTTATAAGTAAATCTCAATAGCCCTGGCCAGGGACTTACTGATATAGCCAATCGAGCACAGCACAGCATCAACTCCTAATACCAGGAGAGAAGAAACCCCTCCTATCTCTCATCGTCTTCGTGTGTCTCGGGACTATACCCAACAGCCACCTGTTTGCACGACTCAGTAGAGCTATGGTAGGGTGGTAATCAAATTGCAGTAGGAGAACACACAAGAATCTATGACGATGTCGGGTCTACAGACTAACCTGTACCAGCGTCACCTGAGAACTGCTATCCGACGATAGATATTATACCATATAGGAGTTCTCGGCAAGTCCGTCTAGTGTACCCAGTCACCACTGAGCACCCGTATACGATCTCGATGTCAAACATCGATGAATATGGGAACATCCATCGCCCATCATATGGGTCTAGTATCATATACGCTAGTCTACTCTGGTATATCAATGCCCCGTCTCGATACACCTACGACTAAGGACTTTTCAGGATATGCTTATAAACTACAGACGTCCCACTAGTATGATCTCCATCATAATCACAGTTGTCAAGCAATTATCCTCAAGGCTTTATCAACATGTGTGAATGAATAAAAGCAAGATCAAATCAACATGTCAAATAAAGAAGAACCAGATTACATACTATCATGTCGAGCAAAAATCTACACTGAATATATATACATGTATAAATACATCCACTATCATATAATGGCCTCTAGGGCAAACATATATCCAACAATCTCCCACTTGCACTAAGGCCAGTTATTGGCGTATCTCATACCCAACATCTCAAAAATTCGCTCATGCTGCGGCTGAGGGAGGGCCTTGGTGAGCGGATCCGCAGTGTTATTCTTTGTGTCTACTCTCCTAATTTCGATATCGCGGCGATCTACAATCTCCCTGATCAAATGAAAATGCCTCAGGATGTGTCTGGATCGCTGATGGGACCTGGGCTCCTTGGCTAAGGCCATAGCCCTATTATTATCACAATACAATGGTATTGGATCAATAATGGTTGGAACTACTCGTAGCTCCGAGACGAACTTCCTCATCCAGACGGCTTCCTTGGCGGCATCATTCGCAGCTATGTACTCAGCCTCCATCGTAGAGTCTGTAACGGTATCCTGTTTGTAACTCTTCCAACTTACTGCCCCTCCATTGAGGGTAAATACAAACCCAGAGATAGACTTGCTGTCATCTTTATCACTCTGGAAGCTCGAATCGGTAAAAGCCTCCATTTGTATATCTCCATTACCATACACCAAGAACAATTCATTAGTCCTTCTCAAGTACTTAAGAATGTTCTTCACAGCTATCCAGTGGTTCTCCCCTGGGTTGGATTGATACCTGCTTACTACACTAAGTGCATAAGCTACATCTGGACGTGTACATAACATCGCATACATTATAGATCCTACTGCCGAAGCATAGGGTACAATGCTCATGCGAGCTCTCTCTTTATCGGTCTTTGGGCAAGAGTCCTTGGAGAGAGTGACCCCATGGCAAGCGGGTAAGACACCCCGCTTGGAGTCTTCCATACTAAACCTTTTTAGGATGGTGTTGATGTACCTGGTTTGGGACAATCCCAATAACCTTTTGGATCTATCCCTATAATTCCGAATGTAAGTGCACGGCGGCGCCCCGGCCTCCATCCCGACGCCAAGTGCGGAAGCGATGGTTAACTTTAAATTTCAAACCGGCACCACCGCGCACTATAAACCCGGATCGGGCCATTAAACTAGTCCTAGCTAACTACAAGATGGGAAGAGATATATACCGAGTGATCCGTGTCCTCCGGTCTTCTCGTCGTCGTCCCGATCTCCCGCGGAATGTCCGATGTCCACCTCGTCGCCGGAAGGGCACCACGTCGCCGGCTTCTTTTATGGGCTCCCACCTCTAGACCGAGGCAACTCAGGCACGAAGCTGGCGAGTCGACGTGCCCAAGATTTACTGTAGAATGTAGTGAAGATCTATGTCTCATTTGGGGTTTATGGAGGTTGTCATTTGGTGGAGGGATGAGTTGTGGAATTTTTGTGGAGCTATGGGATTTTTACAAGACAAAAGAGATGAAAATCCCTCCACAAAAAATTTGGACAGCCCCCTTGAGGAAGTGGCCGGCCATGCAAAGTGAGGGGAGAGTGAGAATGAGAGTTAGGTGAATGAATCATGCAGCCACACTCATAATGCAAGAGAAAAAAGCAATGATCATAAACCAAGATCCTTACTCAACTAACACTCATCACAAAACAAAGTCCAACCATCATGAACCATCATGAAGTCAAGAAGTTAAGCAAGGTCAATGGATGGTGCACCATCATGATACAATAATAATGCAAAGAACACCCTCCATAAATGCTTATGTGCACAAATGCAAATAAGCCTTCCTCCACCAAACTTCGGCCATTGAAAGATACAAATGAAAATGGCCGAAACAGAAAGCAAACTGGCAACTGCAGAAAACTGGTCCCGTAATAAATTACAGGAAAACCCCAATACTGTGTTTACACATCCGCATCTGTATTCCGACCGAAATACAAATGCAATGAGACAAAATCTACACTGTACTATACTAGGATCCGGCTTAAACCAAAGCCGGCTAGTATTATCCGTCCGATCCTGATCCGTGCAATACCGCACGTATCTGATCGAACCCTGCCATATCTCCTTACGGCCTCTACAGCGTTTTGCCCGAAAACTTGAGCAACTAAATGTGGGGGACTCTAAAGACTCGTCAATACTATGGCTGTGGATTTAACCACTAGCACGTCAGAGGTATTATTCATACGTGACGGGCTACCAGGTATTGACTAAAAGGGACGTCGATGCAAACTCATCCTGATACCCTACTGAGCCTGTCAGTGACAATATCCGTACAGTCCGGTCCGTTCGTCTATGAGCATCGCATGGCGGGCCTAGGGGGTTGGTAAAAGTCAGACCCCCAAAAGCGGTCCAAGTCGTGTCAGAGATCAGCGCGACCTCACCCCCAATACCGGGAGAGACGAACCCCTGAAAATCTGCTCACTGCCTCCATGTGGCTCGGGACTGTACCCAACTAAAACCTGTTTGCACGTCTCCTTTGAGCATGGTAGGGTAGTAATCAAAGTACAGTGGGAACTCACACGAGACAAATAACGATCCCCAGGTCGATGAACTAACCTGTATACATGTCACTAGGAAACTGCTATCTGACGTCAGGTATAAGACCAACTAGCATATTCCCGGCGAGTCCTGTCCGGTGTATTCGTAACCCAATGAGCACCTGTATACATCTTAGGTGAACCAACTGACACCAGTGGCTTGTGAGACCGGCCACCGCCCCTCGTCGGGGTCTCGACTGTATACACTAGTCTACTATGGAGTATCGATGCCCTGTCTCGAAACTCCCATGACTAGGGACCTTTTAAGGATGTGCTTATAGACTACCAGCTCCCACGTATATGATCGCCTTCATACTGCTGGAAGTCAAGCAAGAATCCTAGGGGCTCTATCAACGTGTAATAGCGACCTGTTAGGTCACCTAAAGCAGTATACGATGATAAAGATAAACCAGATAGCATACTACTGTCCTCCTGGGATAGGTCCTCCCTCAGTCATTGCAATCACGTGTCTGTGATCTAATAATTGACTCTGAGGGCACTATCTCCAACAATCTCCCACTTGTACTCAAGGCTAATTATTGTGATGTCGCATACTCACAGCCCGTGTGATACCGAACACCCAACTCCTCTACTTATCAGTCTTACAAAGCTCGTTTACGAAACTATTGCGTTCGAGGAATAGCCTCAGTGAGTGGATCCGCCTTGATGTTTCTTTCTATGTCTCTCTATATCTCAAGTTTGCGGAGAAAGCCATCTCCCGAAATGAGCAATACTTGTCTTAGAATGTGTCTGGATGTCTGATGTGACCTATCTCAAAAATGAACTCCAAATCCAAACTTCTTAGACTGTATCGTCAATTGAACTTAATCAGTATCCTGCGCCATGCCTCCCTCAGTATTGCCTTGGATCACCTGTCCAAAATACTGCCCCCTCGTCGGAAGGAAAACTATAACTCTGACAACCTTCTTATCGTCCAGGTCACCTTGGAAGCCTGGAATGCTAACTGTCTCCTGCATGAGGCTGTCGTTATCATATCCCTAGAACATCCACTTATGTTCTAAAACTGCTTCCGACTGTTTCTCCAGGATTGGATAAATGTCAACTTATTGCATCCAGTGCAAGAACAACATCTGGTGTGGTACTTGACATCTCATGATTGACTCAATTGCCTAAGCAAGTGATCTGCCAATCATGCACATCCCTCTCCCATTTAGTCTGTAAGACACCTTTAGAGAGGGTGACTCCATCACCTGCAGGTACACTACCGCGCCAGGAGTCGTCCATTCTAAATACTCTTAGAATGCTGTCTAAGTACCCTTAATTGGGATACCACCCAAATCTAGATCTAAAACCATAGATCTAGTAACCAGTATGTCTGATATAATGTCCAAGTCCCATATGGAGAAACCACTGTGTGACGACCAAAGTATAAACGATTGTAGTATAGGAATATCACTTCCTACTCTGTGTATGTCATCCAAATACCATGACATCACACCCTACTACCTTCTCAACAGATCCATCCCCTATTTTGATGAAGTCAAACCTATGACTGTCATGTCAAAAATAGATGATCTATCTCTGCTATATCTGCTTTAGTCTATAAATAGACATAAGCTTCATGTCCACCAATGCTTCCGCTGCTCCCACTGACTACGACAACCCTCTGGCAGAGTCATATACACGTACACTTCTAAAGCAAGTTTAGAACGATGCTATACTCATCCTCCTGCCGGGTCTCACAGTCTGGAACAACAGCAATGGCAAGTGTAGGTAAACAAGAACTTCCCTGTCACCGTCCTTGAGGCTACCGGAGTACCTCTCGGGTGCCTGAAGTTACCCACCTTATTTGCGGAGTGGCCAATAGAATGTCAAACCAGATTGAATCTTTAGGTTCCTATCAAATCTTCAGTAATCGTTTGTGGTTCTGGAATCACTTCCAGTTCTACCATACTCCCACTGCTGTTTTCTGAAAAATCCATTTTATTTAAAACTGTGGCGAGTCTAGAACAATACCGCTATTGTTCTTCCAGATGGTAGAAAATCAACCCTCGTCATAGCCTGGGTCAACCCACAAACAGCCATTACAGAAACGTGCCTTGAGTTATCCAGAGTCTGGTTTTAAGCATAGGCCGGACAACTCCCCGTACCTTAACATCGTTAAGATATGAACTGTTCTATATCCAATATAGAACCAGAGGCACTGATTTAATTGAACCAGATTCAAATCATGCAGCTGTCTCCAGTGCATGTCAACTAAATGGAAGGAGGCCGATCAGCGTTACTCAACTTAGGAACGCTTCCAATTATGAGTAACCTGAAAGAGAAGAAAGTTCTCTTAATCACTACTATCAACTAAATACCATACACAAGTATCTACATCTTCGATCAACTTGAAGAATCCTGATACTTGCAACACCTGGTTCTCTACTTTATTCAAATACCTATAACTTCTCAAAATTCGGACCCTGTGTTTCCACGAAACACCTGTCTAAAAATTAGAGAAGTCATAAGTAAACCGAATATAGTACGAGGACCAAGCCCTCTGTCCTGATGAACTCTTGACAACATACAATACTCTGTATAAGTCCCTTGAGTCTGATAACTCATTCACTGTGTGTCGCAGGTTGAAAACTGTACTTATGGTTAAGAAGAATTACACCGCTGTTTAATGCTCCTTACCTATCCATCCACTGATATAGGTAAATGTCGTAGACATAATTTCAAAAAGGTATATCTCACTCTATAAAAATAGACGTACAGATATATCGATTTGAAATTGGTGCATAACAGCGGATATTCAAAACCAAATATTTGCCGTCCGGCAAACAACCCAGGTGACTTCCTCAAATATCACCGATTACAACGAATCCCGATATAATGAGGACGATCACCTAATTCCCAATAACTTACTCCCACTCATCATCTGTAAAACCATACAGATGTGAGAATCATACCTGCTAAATACATACCCTGGAGTAAGTATCTAACCGGGAAATTAGTTTTCTTTTAACAGTACACAGTGAAACTGAAACATTGAAATGTTTCGATGGGGTATCCTGGTATTCCTAGTAATGCCTCTTCCAGATTCACAACTGTAACCGTATACTTCTTTGCCATCTCTCCAAATCCCTTCATATGTCTTTAGTCATTACCTTCTGCACACCCCTTTAGGCCAAATGGTTTTCTTCCTTCCCTACCGTTCGGCACCAGCCTATGGTTTGGAAGAAGACTATCCAATAAGCATAATGGGTGTACTATCCTAATCCTTGGAACACTCGCAAAGCGAGAGAAGGTGAAGATAAAAGACAACCGAATAAACCTTATTCCTATTTCTCATGAACCAGAATCCATCCCCGAACTAGAACAAGTTCCTTTCGAGTTCGTATATAACCATACGATGGAGTATCCAATAAACTGTGGATCTTCGTGGTGATACGGAGTGTCCTGGAGAAATACAAAGGTGATTTAGGATTGGCGAAGAAATACTTGGTTTGGTCGTGAATAGCAGTCGCAATTTACTTTGCCCTCTTACTAATCCCTTTCTTTGTCTTTACTTAATACCTTCTGTACACCATTATTAGGCTAATTGGTTTTTTCTTCATTCCCTACCGGTCGGCACCAGCCTATGGTTTGGAAGAAGATTATCCAATTTGTGTAATAGGTGTACTATCTCCTAAACCAAGGAGTACTCGCAACCTGAGAGAAGGAAAAAGGAAAAGACAACTGAATAATCCTATCCGTTTTCTCCAGAACCGGAAACCATCCTCGAATAAATTCTTTCGAGTTCATATCTAACCATACGATGGTTTTGTCCAATAGAAGTGGACGTTCGTAGTAATACGGGGTGTCCTGGAGAAAAGGGTAAAAGTAGGAGTGGCAATGAGATCTGCAACTCTGACAATCCAAAAACCAGTGTTAAGAAGGTTCGGTCAACTTGGTCACTGAGTCATAGTCTTATGGTCGGGTCAATGGTCGCTGCCGAAGAGAGAGAGAAAAGAAACACTCAGCGTGCAGTCTAACCTAGATCAGAATGGTTACCCATTTATCTAATCTGGAAATCTCCCATTGTACCGTCAAATTCTCCTCCAAACCTGAAAGAAGAATTAGTCGGTGTCACCCGAGGAGTAAACTAACTCATCAGTGGGAATCAGGATCCAACTATCATCGTATGATAACATGACGGAATCCGCTCACGCTATCACACTCCAGAGGGTATGCGCATATCTGGCAAGTTTCAGTTTCTTTAGAAACTCCCGATATGATTTTTTCCCCATGCTCTTATGACCTTGACTTTGGCCAACATATCATAAGTCACATATCAAGTTCTATCCATCATTCTCCAGGTTAATTTGAGCCCACCCGTACATACCCTTGACTTTGGCCAAAATAGTAGTACGACTGCCCCAAACCAACGCATCTATCTATGCTGCATATGAATACCCAATAGCTACCAATCACTGTGCCTTGACTTTGGCCAACATACACAGCTTGAATACTATTGACCACCCATATGAAACGACGGAGGGCTACGAATGGTTTCTGGCGAAAACCTTTAACGTAGTGAACTTGATATCGCTGAACGAACGGATAGCTTTATAAAAATATAGTGACGAAAACCTTTGCTAAAGAGGTCACTCCCGGTGAAGGGATCTCAGCTCTTTCCCCGTAGAATGAGGTGCAGGATATTCCAACTGAATACCACGATGCAAATCAAAAGTAATCGGCTATAGTGAAGTTATTGCCCTGACGCAAACTTTTGTCCAAGGGGTCACTCCCGGTGAAGGGATCTCGGCCCTTGCCTCGTCGACTGAGGAGCAGGATATTCCAACTGAATACCACGATGCAAAACAAAAGAGAACGTCCTTGCAATAACAGCTTTTTGAAAAAGTTCCAACAACATCAGATTAGGTTTGTTTTAACTTGGATTGATCTGAATCAACGCATTCCCATCAATTGATCACACCACAAAGAACGAAAATATACTGATGTACGTATATGCCATCCGCATTCGCCACTGGGTCCCGTCATTACCCGTTAGGTTAGCTAACTAACGACAGAGCGGGGACTGGACTAGCACGGATGCAAAACATATACAACATCTACTAGTATATATACCAATATATAATTTCGCTCAAGGCGTGATAAAATGCAACATCACAGAAATGTACAGCATCACAGAACAATACAGATATCTGGGATCCCCGGGTTTCACAGAGCCACTACTGAAACCCGACGTTTCCCTGGTCGTGTGGATAGCCTGTGCAATAAAATCCTAGACCCCTACGGGCGCGGCAAGTTACCCGCCAAAACCTGAAGTGAGGCAGCCCCCTTCAGCAACGTGAATGGACCACCCAGCACTTCACGGAATCCGGTAACTTGGGCACCCCTCCTGGTTCAACCTGTACCCCCTACGAGTGCGGCGAATAGCCCGCCAATTCTAGAGTGAAGCCCCCTCCGTCTCAATGCCATGAGATGCGGGCTTATTGCCCTCTAGAACCCGGCTATCCGTGCACCCCTCCGCGGGGCAATCCTAGTACAGAAAGTAAAATATTCATACGACGGGTACATCGACCGCAACCTGGTCGTGCCCCAAAAGAATAATACAAACAGGCAGTGACGGCAGTCCACATGACGGACGCTCGCACCGCAATATCAAATGTACATAATACAACAAAAATTGTACTAGCATTGCATCCAGGCTATCCCCCACGACCAATCCGCAACATCACAGCACAATCACAGAACATCAACGTGAATGTCACGTTCGCAAATCCGTCTAACCGGGCTATAGCAGTTAGACAGGATCTACCGATCAAGTGACATTCACGGTCGCAGATATAATGTAAATACTGTGAACTAATGTGTTTAAAATATCCGATCGATCAAAAATTACCAAGTTGGCCCCAAGCACTACTGTAGCACATGAAGAAATCTGGGCCCAAAAAATAACATTCCAGAAAACCTATTTTCCACTCATGAGCATTCTGTAAACTTTTGAGGGCATGAACAGTGAACATTGCGGCGGAACCGCGGCCCAAGCATGGGTTTGGCCGCGGTTCCGCGGCGGTATAGTAAGATCATGCTACCAAATTTTTACAGTATGCTTATAATTCCCTGCACATCATTCTAAAACAACCTGAAAAATTTTTGGAGTCCAAAAAATTTCGACAGAAACTGATGCTAGGAAAAATACGGTTTTTGGAAAATCCGATCGATCGAAGTTCTAAACACATTAGACCAAGATAGACTATGTTAATGGCGAGGCTCTGATACCACTGTAAGTGTACGGCGTTGCCCCGGCCTCCATCCCGAGGCCAAGTGCGGAAGCGATGGTTAACTTTAAATTTCAAACCGGCACCACCGCGCACTATAAACCCGGATCGGGCCATTAAACTAGTCCTAGCTAACTACAAGATGGGAAGAGAGATATACTGAGTGATCCGTGTCCTCCGGTCTTCTCGTCATCGTCCCGATCTCCCGCGGAATGTCCGGTGTCCACCTCATCGCCGGAAGGGCACCACGTCGCCGGCTTCGTTTACGGGCTCCCACCTCTAGACCGAGGCAACTCGGGCACGAAGCTGGCGAGTCGACGTGCCTAAGATTTGCTGTAGAATGTAGTGAAGATCTATGTCTCATTTGGGGTTTATGGAGGTTGCCATTTGGTGGAGGGATGAGTTGTGGAATTTTTGTGGAGCTATGGGATTTTTACAAGCCAAAAGAGATGAAAATCCCTCCACAAAAAATTTGGACAGCCCCCTTGAGGAAGTGGCCGGCCATGCAAAGTGAGGGGAGAGTGAGAATGAGAGTTAGGTGAATGAATCATGGAGCCACACTCATAATGCAAGAGAAAAAAGCAATGATCATAAACCAAGATCCTCACTCAACTAACACTCATCACAAAACAAAGTCCAACCATCATGAACCATCATGAAGTCAAGAAGTTAAGCAAGGTCAATGGATGGTGCACCATCATGATACAATAATAATGCAAAGAACACCCTCCACAAATGCTTATGTGCACAAATGCAAATAAGCTCTCCTCCACCAAACTTCGGCCATTGAAAGATACAAATGAAAATGGCCGAAACGGAAAGCAAACTGGCAACTCCAGAAAACTGGTCCCATTATAAATTACAGGAAAACCCCAATACTGTGTATACACACCCGCATCTGTATTCCGACCGAAATACAAATGCAATGAGACAAAATCTATACTGTACTATACTAGGATCTGGCTTAAACCAAAGCCGGCTAGTATTATCCGTCCGATCCTAATCCGTGCAATACCGCACGTATCTGATCGAACCCTGCCATATCTCCATACGGTCTCTACAGCGTTTCGCCCGAAAACTTGAGCAACTGAATGTGGGGGACTCTAAAGACTCGTCAATACTATGGCTGTGGATTTAACTGTTGGAGATAGTGCCCTCAGAGTCAATTATTGGATCACAGGCACGTGATTGCAAAGATTGAGGGAGGACCTATCCCGGTAGGACAGTCTTACTCGAGATGATAGTATGCTATCTGGTTTATCTTTATCATCGTGTACTGCTTTAGGTGACCTGACATGTCGCTATTACACGTTGATAGAGCCCCTAGGATTCTTGCTTGACTGCCAGCAGTATGATGGCGATCATATACGTGGGAGCTGGTGGTCTATAAGCACATCCTTAAAAGGTCCCTAGTCGTAGGAGTTTCGAGACAGGGCATCGATACTCCGTTAGTAGACTAGTGTATACAGTCGAGACCCCGACGAGGGGCGGTGGCCGGTCTCACAAGCCACTGGTGTCAGTTGGTTCACCTAAGATGTATACAGGTGCTCATTGGGTTATGAGTACACCGGACAGGACTCGCCGGGAACCTGCTAGTTGGTCTTATACCAGATGTCAGATAGCAGTTCCCTGGTGACATGTGTACAGGTTAGTTCATCGACCTGAGATCGTCATTTGTCTCGTGTGAGTTCCCACTGTGCTTTGATTACTACCCTACCACGGCTCAAAGGAGTCGTGCAAACAGGTTTTAGTTGGGTACAGTCCCGAGCCACATGGAGGCAGAGAGCGGATCTGCAGGGGTTCGTCTCTCCCGGTATTGGGGGTGAGGTCGCGCTGTGTCTAGGAGAGCCATTACACAAAGCCCTCGGCCGAGGCAGGAGATTTACTGGTAGGTATTCCAGTAGTATCTCAGGGTGTTCTGGGCTACGCTCCGACACGACTTGTACCGCTTTTGGGGGTCTGACTTTCACCAACCCCCTAGGCCCGCCATGCGATACTCATAGACGAACGGACCGGACTGTACGGATATTGTCACTGACAGGCTCAGTTGGGTGTCGGGGTGAGCTTCCTCATCGACGTCCCATTTGGTCAATACCTGGTGGCCCGTCACGTATTGGCTTATACCTCTGACGTGCTAGTGGTTAAATCCACAGCCAAGGTATTGACGAGTCTTTAGAGTCCACCACACTCAGTCTCAGTTACTCAAGTTTCGGGCGAAACGCTGTAGAGGCCGTATGGAGATATGGCAGGGTTCGATCAGATACGTGCGGTATTGCACGGATCGTGATCGGACAGTTTTTACTAGCCGGCTTTGGCTTAAGCCGGATTCTAGTATTTGATAGTGTAGTTTTTGTCTCTTTGCATTTGTGTTCAGTGGGAATACAAATGCGGGCATGTATTTGCAGTAGCGGGGTTTTCCTGTAATTTATTATGGGATCGGTTTTCTGGGGTTGCCAGTTTGCATTCCGTTCCGTCCGGTTTTCCTTCATTCCTTCTCGGTCGGACTTTCCAAGTGGAGGGTGTTAATTGCAAGTTCGCAATTAACATTTAGTGGAGGGTTTTCTTGCAAGTTTGCATTATGATGAGACTTGTTTCATCATGAGATGCCTTTCTAGTCTATTCTTGGCTTTTCATTTGATGGTTTGTGAAAGGAAATGGTTGTGACCATTTTCTTTATGTTATTGTTTTTCCATTCTTTTATTCTATACAAATTGTGGTGCTTTTGTTTTTCTCTCTCCAATCTATTCTTGAGTGAGAGGGGCCGGCCACATAGGAGAGGGAGAGGGATAATTTTTTGGTGTGGCATTTTTCATCTCATTCCATGGTTGTAAAATTAGCTTCAAAGCTCAATTCCTTCTCTCCTACTCTTCTCCATTCCTCCACATCAAGGCAACCTCATAACCCCAAGAGACAAGTTCACTACACTATTCTATAGCAAGCCTTGGACGCGTCGGCTAGCCAACTTCGCGCCCGAGTTGCCTCGGTCAAGAGGCGGGAGCCCGTAAAAGATTCCGGCTACGTGGTGCTTTTCCGACGAGCGAGGAGGTGACGGAGATTCTGCGGGAGATCGGAGTGGAGACGAAGACCGAAGGACACGGATCGCTTGGTATAACTTCTCACCCCATCTCTAGATAGCTAGCTAGGTTAATGGTTTCGATCCGGGTTTTAATTGTCCGCGGTAGCGCCGGTTTCCGAGCAAGGAAAAATTTTTTATTCCGCATTTTGGCCTCGACTACGAGGCCGGGGCGCTGCCGTGGCGCAACATGGTATCAGAGCCACGCCATTAACCTTACCTAGCTTCGTTTGATGTGTTTGCATTTCCGATCGACCAAAATTTCTAAAAACCGTATTTTTTGTTCACATCAGTTTCTGTTGAAATATTTTGGTCTCGAAAAATTTTTCAGGTTGTAAAATATTGATGTACTGAAAAATCTAAGAGCTCTGTAAAAATTCGATGAAGTGACTCCACAGTTGGAGCGCGGAACCGCCGCTAAAACCCCCTTTGTGCGGCCCTTCCGCCGCGCACTATTCACATCACTTCACCATTTTTTTACAGAGGCCTTCTGGGCTTAAAATATGGGCTTTGGAATATTAAAGTTGGGCCAATTGTTTCTGTGAGTGCTACAGTTTTCTTTGGGGCCCACTTGTTAATTGTTTGATTGATCGAAAAATTTTAAACACATTATTTCACAGTATTTACATTATTTTCTGCGACCGTGAATGTCACTCGATCGGTAAATCCGATCTAACTGCTATAGCCCGGTTAGACGGATTTGCGAACGTGACTTTCACGTTGATGTTTTATGTTTATGCTGTGATGTTGCGGATCGGTCGTGGGGGATAGCCTGGATGCAATGCTAGTGCAGTTTTGTTGTATTATGTACATTTGCTATTGCGGGGCGAGCGTCCGACATGTGGACTGCCGTCACTGCCTGTTTGTATTATTCTTTTGGGGCACGACCTGGTTGCGGTCGATGTACCCGGTGTATGTATATTTTACTTTCTGTACTAGGATTACCCCGCGGAGGGGTGCACGGATAGCCGGGTTCTAGAAGGCAACAAGCCCGCATCTCATGGCATTGGGACGGAGGGGGCTTCACTCCAGGATTGGCGGGCTATTCGACGCACTCGTAGGGGGTACAGGTTGACCCAGGAGGGGTGCCCAAGTTACCGGATTCTGTGAAGTGCTGGGTGGTCCATTCACGGTGCTGAAGGGGGCTGCCTCGCTTCAGGTTTTGGCGGGTGACTTGCCGCGCCCGTAGGGGTCTAGGATTTTATTGCACAGGCTATCCACACGACCAGGGGAACGTCGGGTTTCAGCAGCGGCTCTGTGAAACCCGGGGCTTCCAGATATCTGTATTGTTCTGTGTTGCTATACATTTCTGTGTTGCTGCACTTTATTCACGCCTTGAGCGAAATACTATATATTGGTATATATATTAGTAGACGTTGTATATGTTTTACATCCGCGCTAGTCCAGTCCCCGCTCTGCCGTTAGTTAGCTAACCTAACGGGTGATGACGGGACCCAGTGGCGAATGCGGATGGCATATACGTACGTCAGTATATTTTCGTTCTTTGTGGTGTGATTAATTGATGGGACTGCGTTGATTCGGATCAATGCAAGATAAACAAACCTATTCTGATGTTGTTGGAACATTTTTCAAAAAAGCTGTTATTGCAAGGACGTTCACTTTTGTTTTGCATCGCGGTATTCATCTGGAATATCCTGCTCCTCAGTCGACGAGGCAAGGGCCGAGATCCCTTCACCGGGAGTGACCCCTTGGACAGAAGTTTGCGTCAGGGCATTAACTTCACTATAGCCGATTACTTTTGCTTTGCATCGTGGTATTCAGTTGGAATATCCTGCACCTCATTCTACGGGGAAAGAGCCGAGATCCCTTCACCGGGAGTGACCTCTTTAGTAAAGGTTTTCGTCACTATATTTTTATAAAAACTATGCAGTTCCTTCAACGATATCAAGTTCATTACGTTAAAGGTTTTTCGCCAAAAACCAGCCGTAGCCCTCCGTCATTTCCTACAGGTATTATTTGGTATTCGTGCTGCGTTTGTTGACCTAGTCAAGACGTAGTGTTCGGTAGCTAAGTGGTACTTGTTTGTTGCATAAGTGGGATTGGTTAGGACAGTCGTGCGGCCTTGTTGACCTAGTCAAGGGCACGTACGGGTGGGTTTAATGCAATCCAGAAAATGACGGGTTGAACTTGACTGGCGGTTTATGGTTTGTTGACCTAGTCAAGGTCATAAACCGCTTGGGGTAAAAATCATATCGGGAGTTTCAAAAGAACTGAAACTTGCCAGGCATGCGCATACCTTCTGGAGTGTGGTGACTTGAGTGGATTCCGTCAAGTTATCATGCGATGATAGTTGGATCCCGATTTCCACTGATGAGTTGGTTTACTCCTCGGGTGATCCCGACTAATTCTTCTTTCAGGTTTGGAGGAGAATTTGAGGTACAGTGGGAGGTTTCTAGATTAGACAAAGTGATAACCATTCTGATCTAGGTTAGAGTGCACGCTGAGTGTTTCTTTTCTCTCTCTCTGGCAGCGACCATTGACCCGACCCTGGACTATGACTCAGTGACCAAGTTGACCGAACCTTCTTAACACTGGCTTTTGGATTGTCAGAGTTGCAGACCTCATTGCCACTCCTACTTTTACCCTTTTCTCCAGGACACCCCGTATTACTGCGAACGTCCACTTCCATTGGACAAAACCATCGTATGGTTAGATACGAACTCGAAGGATTTCGAGGATGGTTTCTGGTTCTGGAGAAAACGGATAGGACTATTCAGTTGTCTTTTCTTTTCACCTTCTCTCAAGTTGCGAGTACTCCTTGGTTTAGGAGTAGTACACCTATTACGCAAATTGGATAGTCTTCTTCCAACCCATAGGCTGGTGCCGACCGGTAGGGAATGAAGAAAACCAGTTAGCCTAAAACGGTGTACAGAAGGTATTAAGATTAAGACAAAGCAAGGGATTAGTAGGAGGGCAAAGTAAATTGCGACTGATATTCACGACCAAACCAAGTATTTCTTCGCCAATCCTAAATCACCTTTGTATTTCTCCAGGACACTCCGTATTACTACGAAGATCCCAGTTTATTAGATAATCCATCGTATGGTTATATACGAACTCGAAAGGAACTTGTTCCAGTTCGGGGATGGATCCTAGTTCAGGAGAAATAGGAATAAAGTACATTCAGGTGTCTTTTATCTTCACCTTCTCTCGCGTTGCGAGTGCTCCTAGGATTAGGACAGTACACCCTTTATGCTTTTTAGATAGTCTTCTTCCAAACCATAGGCTGGTGCCGAACGGTAGGGAAGGAAGAAAACCTTTTGGCCTAAAGGGGTGTGCAGACGGTAATGACTAAAGACACAAAAAAAAGGGATTTGGATAGGTGGCAAAGAATTATACGGTTATAGTTGTGAATCTGGATAATGGAAGAGGCATTACTAGGAATACCAGGATACCCCGACGAAACATTTCATTGTTTCAGTTTCCACTGTGTACTGTTAATAGAAAAACTGATTTCCTAGTTAGACACTTGCTCCAGGGTATGTATTTACCAGGTATGATTCTCACATCTGTATGGTTTTACAGATGATGAGTGGGAGTAAGTTATTGGGAATTGGGTGATCATCCTCATTATATCGGGATTCGTTGTAATCGGTGATATTTGAGGAGATCATCTGGGCTGTTTGCCGGTCGGCAAATATTTGGTTTTGAATATCCGCTGTTGTGCACCAATTTCAAATTGATATATCTGTACGTCTATTTTCATAGAGTGAGATATACCTTTTGATATTATGTCGATGACATTTACCTATATCAGTGGATGGTTGGGTAAGGAGCATTAAACAGCGGTGTAATTCTTCTTAACCATAAGTACAGTTTTCAACCTACGACACACAGTGAAAGAGTTGTTAGACTCAGCGGACTTATACAGAGTATTGTATGTTGTCCAGTGTCCATTAGGACAGAGGGGTTGGTCCTCATACTATATTCTGTTTACTTTTAACTTCTCTAGTTCTTAGACATGTGTTTCGTGGAAACACAGGGTCTAAGTTTTGAGGAGTTATAGGTATTTGAATAGAGTAGAGAACCAGGTGTAGCAAGTATCGGGATTCTTCAAAGTGATCGAAGATGTAGATACTTGTGTATGGTATTCAGTTGATAGTAATGATAAAAAGAAATTGCTTCTCTTTCAGGTTACTCATAATTGGAAGCATTCCTAAGTTGAGTAACGCTGATCGGCCTCCTTCCATTTAGTTGACATGCACTGGAGACAGCTGCATGATTTGAATCTGGTTCAATTAAATCAGTGCCTCTGGTTCTATATTGGATATAGAACAGTTCATATCTTAACGATGTTAAGGTACGGGGAGTTGTCCGGCTTATGCTTAAAACCAGACTCCGGATAACTCAAGGCACATTTCTGTAATGGCTGTTTGTGGGTTGACCCAGGCTATGACGAGGGTTGACTTTCTACCATCTGGCAGATCAATAGAAATATTGTTCTAGACTCACCACAGTTTTATTAAAATGGATTTTTTCAAAAACAGTAGTGGGAGTATGGTAGAACTGGAAGTGATTCCAGAACCGCAAACGATTACTGAAGATTTAATAAGGAACCTAAAGATTCAATCTGATTTGACATTCCATTGGCCACTTCCGCAGATAAGGTGGGTAACTTCAGGCACCCGAGAGGTACTCCGGTAGCCTCAAGGACGGTGACAGGGAAGTTCTTGTTTACCCACACTTGCCATTGCTGATTGTTCCAGGCTGCGAGACCCGGCAGGAGAATGAGTATAGCGTCGTTCTAAACTAGCTTTAGAACTGCACGTCTATATGACTCTGGCAGAGGGTTGTCGTAGTCAGTGGGAGCAGCGGAAGCATTGGTGGACATCAGGCTTATGTCTATTTATAGACTAAAGCAGATGTAGCGGAGATAGATCATCTATTTCTGAAGTGACAGTCATAGGTTTGACGTCATCAGAATAGGGGATGGATCTGTTGAGAAGGTAGTGGGAAGTGATATTCCTATACTACGATCGGTTATACTTTGGTTGTCACACAGTGGTTTCTCCACACGGGACTTGGATATTATATCTAACATACTGGTTACTAGACCTATGGTTTTAGATCTAGATTTGGGTGGTTTCCCAATCAGGATACCTTGACAGCATTCTATGAGTATTTAGAATGGACGACTCCTGGCATGGTAGTGTACATGCAGGTAATGGAGTCACCCTCTCTAAAGGTGTCTTACAGACTAAAGGGGAGAGGGATACGCATGATTGACAGATCACTTGCTTAGACAATTGAGTCAATCATGAGATGTCAAGTACCACACCAGATGTTGTTCTTGCAGTAGGTGCAATAAGTTGATATTAATCCAATCCTGGAAAAACAGTCGGAAGCAGTTTTAGAACATAAGTGAATGTTCTAGGGATATGATAACGGCTGCCTCCTTTAGGAGACGGTTATCACTCCAGGCTTCCAAGGTGACATGGACGACAAGGAGGTTCTCAGAGTTATAGTTCTCCCTCTGATGAGGGACTGTATTTTGGACAGGTGGTCCAAGGCAATACTGAGGGAGGCATGGCGCTGGATACTGATTAGTTTCAGTTGATGATACAGTCTAAGAAGTTTGGATTTGGAGTTCATTTATGAGCTAGGTCCCATCAGACATCCAGACATTCTAAGACAGGTATTGCTCATTTCGGGAGATGGCTTTCTCCGCGAACATGAGATATAGAGAGACATAGAAAGAAACATCTGAGCGGATCCACTCACTGAGGCTATTCCTCGAACACAATAGTTTCGCAAACGGGTTTTGTGAGACTGACTAGTAGAGGAGTTGGGTGTTCGGTATCACACGGGCTGTGAGTATGCGGCATCGCAATAATTAGCCTTGAGTGCAAGTGGGAGATTGTTGGAGATAGTGCCCTCAGAGTCAATTATTGGATCACAGGCACGTGATTGCAAAGATTGAGGGAGGACCTATCCCGGTAGGACAGTCTTACTCGAGATGATAGTATGCTATCTGGTTTATCTTTATCATCGTGTACTGCTTTAGGTGACCTGACATGTCGCTATTACACGTTGATAGAGCCCCTAGGATTCTTGCTTGACTGCCAGCAGTATGATGGCGATCATATACGTGGGAGCTGGTGGTCTATAAGCACATCCTTAAAAGGTCCCTAGTCGTAGGAGTTTCGAGACAGGGCATCGATACTCCGTTAGTAGACTAGTGTATACAGTCGAGACCCCGACGAGGGGCGGTGGCCGGTCTCACAAGCCACTGGTGTCAGTTGGTTCACCTAAGATGTATACAGGTGCTCATTGGGTTATGAGTACACCGGACAGGACTCGCCGGGAACCTGCTAGTTGGTCTTATACCAGATGTCAGATAGCAGTTCCCTGGTGACATGTGTACAGGTTAGTTCATCGACCTGAGATCGTCATTTGTCTCGTGTGAGTTCCCACTGTGCTTTGATTACTACCCTACCACGGCTCAAAGGAGTCGTGCAAACAGGTTTTAGTTGGGTACAGTCCCGAGCCACATGGAGGCAGAGAGCGGATCTGCAGGGGTTCGTCTCTCCCGGTATTGGGGGTGAGGTCGCGCTGTGTCTAGGAGAGCCATTACACAAAGCCCTCGGCCGAGGCAGGAGATTTACTGGTAGGTATTCCAGTAGTATCTCAGGGTGTTCTGGGCTACGCTCCGACACGACTTGTACCGCTTTTGGGGGTCTGACTTTCACCAACCCCCTAGGCCCGCCATGCGATACTCATAGACGAACGGACCGGACTGTACGGATATTGTCACTGACAGGCTCAGTTGGGTGTCGGGGTGAGCTTCCTCATCGACGTCCCATTTGGTCAATACCTGGTGGCCCGTCACGTATTGGCTTATACCTCTGACGTGCTAGTGGTTAAATCCACAGCCAAGGTATTGACGAGTCTTTAGAGTCCACCACACTCAGTCTCAGTTACTCAAGTTTCGGGCGAAACGCTGTAGAGGCCGTATGGAGATATGGCAGGGTTCGATCAGATACGTGCGGTATTGCACGGATCGTGATCGGACAGTTTTTACTAGCCGGCTTTGGCTTAAGCCGGATTCTAGTATTTGATAGTGTAGTTTTTGTCTCTTTGCATTTGTGTTCAGTGGGAATACAAATGCGGGCATGTATTTGCAGTAGCGGGGTTTTCCTGTAATTTATTATGGGATCGGTTTTCTGGGGTTGCCAGTTTGCATTCCGTTCCGTCCGGTTTTCCTTCATTCCTTCTCGGTCGGACTTTCCAAGTGGAGGGTGTTAATTGCAAGTTCGCAATTAACATTTAGTGGAGGGTTTTCTTGCAAGTTTGCATTATGATGAGACTTGTTTCATCATGAGATGCCTTTCTAGTCTATTCTTGGCTTTTCATTTGATGGTTTGTGAAAGGAAATGGTTGTGACCATTTTCTTTATGTTATTGTTTTTCCATTCTTTTATTCTATACAAATTGTGGTGCTTTTGTTTTTCTCTCTCCAATCTATTCTTGAGTGAGAGGGGCCGGCCACATAGGAGAGGGAGAGGGATAATTTTTTGGTGTGGCATTTTTCATCTCATTCCATGGTTGTAAAATTAGCTTCAAAGCTCAATTCCTTCTCTCCTACTCTTCTCCATTCCTCCACATCAAGGCAACCTCATAACCCCAAGAGACAAGTTCACTACACTATTCTATAGCAAGCCTTGGATGCGTCGGCTAGCCAACTTCGCGCCCGAGTTGCCTCGGTCAAGAGGCGGGAGCCCGTAAAAGATTCCGGCTACGTGGTGCTTTTCCGACGAGCGAGGAGGTGACGGAGATTCTGCGGGAGATCGGAGTGGAGACGAAGACCGAAGGACACGGATCGCTTGGTATAACTTCTCACCCCATCTCTAGATAGCTAGCTAGGTTAATGGTTTCGATCCGGGTTTTAATTGTCCGCGGTAGCGCCGGTTTCCGAGCAAGGAAAAATTTTTTATTCCGCATTTTGGCCTCGACTACGAGGCCGGGGCGCTGCCGTGGCGCAACATTAACCACTAGCACGTCAGAGGTATTAGCCATACGTGACGGGCTACCAGGTATTGACCAAAAGGTACGTCGATGAGCGAACTCATCCTGACACCCTACTGAGCCTGTCAGTGACAATATCTGTACAGTCCGGTCCGTTCGTCTATGAGCATCGCATGGCGGGCCTAGGGGGTTGGTAAAAGTCAGACCCTCAAAAGCGGTACAAGTCGTGTCAGAGATCAGCGCGACCTCACCCCCAATACCGGGAGAGACGAACCCCTGAAGATCCGCTCACTGCCTCCATGTTGCTCGGGACTGTACCCAACTAAAACCTGTTTGCACGTCTCCTTTGAGCGTGGTAGGGTAGTAATCAAAGTACATTGGGAACTCACACGAGACAAATGACGATCCCCAGGTCGATGAACTAACCTGTACACATGTCACCAGGGAACTGCTATCTGACGTCAGGTATAAGACCAACTAGCATGTTCCCGGCGAGTCCTGTCCGGTATACTCATAACCCAATGAGCACCTGTATACATCTTAGGTGAACTAACTGACACCAGTGGCTTGTGAGACAGGCTACCGCCCCTCGTCGGGGTCTCGACTATATACACTAGTCTACTCTGGAGTATCGATGCCCTGTCTCGAAACTCCTACGACTAGCGACCTTTTAAGGATGTGCTTATAGACTACCAGCTCCCAAGTATATGATCGCCCTCATACTGCTGGCAGTCATGCAAGAATCCTAGGGGCTCTATCAACGTGTAATAGCGACCTGTCAGGTCACCTAAAGCAGTACACGATGATAAAGATAAACCAGATAGCATACTATCATCTTGAGTAAGACTGTCCTCCTGGGATAGGTCCTCCCTCAGTCATTGCAATCACGTGCCTGTGATCCAATAATTGACTCTGAGGGCACTATCTCCAACACCGAATGCCCAGAATGTATGTGGCATCACCTAGGTCCTTCATGGAGAACCTTAGTGATAAGAAAGATTTGACCGACTGTAGCATAGGAATATCATTTCCAATCAGAAGAATGTCATCCACGTACAATACGAGGAATGTGACAGCTCTCCCTACAGCCTTCTTATAAACACAAGGTTCATCTGGATTTTTGATGAAATCAAACTCTTTGATAACATCATCGAAACAGATGTTCCAACTCTGTGATGCTTGCTTTAATTCATAAATGGATTTAAGCAATCTACATGCTTTCCCGCTGTTCCCATTGTCAATGAAGCTCTCTGGCTGATCTATATAAACGCATTCTTCTAAATCTCCACTTAGAAATGCCGTTTTTACGTCCATCTGCCAGATTTCATAGTCGTAGTGAGCAGCAATAGCAAGTAGGATCCGAATGGATTTAAGCATAGCTACAGGAGAAAAAGTTTCTTCATAGTCCAAACCTGGTCTTTGACGAAAAACCCTTCGCCACAAGTCTTACCTTATAGGTCTCTACCTGCCTATCTACACCAATCTTCCTTTTAAAGATCCATTTGCACCCCACAGGTTTTACAACGTCCAAAGTCCAAACATTGTTGGTGTACATAGACTCCATTTCGGATCTCATGGCATCCAGCCACTTCACGGAGTCTCCACTCGTGATAGCTTGCTGAAAGCTGGTAGGATCATCATCTTCCATGATGCAGTTTTCTCTATCACCATCAATGAGGAAACCATAGTACCTCTCCGGTGGGCGAGAAGTCCTACCAGACCTTCGAAGTGGCCGAGGTTCCTCAGTTTCTGTTGCAACAGTTGGTTCAATCAAGTCGTCATTTGTAGTTTGTGTTTCTAGAACCTCTTCTAGATCTACCACTCTGCCATTAGTATCATTTGTAAAAATTTCTTTTTCTAAAAATATGGCATGCTGAGAAACAAACACCTTTTGTTCCTCCTTGTGGTAGAAAAGATATCCATAAGAATTCTTTGGATATCCCTCAAAATTACACATGACTGACCGTGTCTCGAGTTTGTCCGGATTCTGCTTTTTAACATAGGCTAGACAACCCTAAATTTTAATTCGTTTATGAGATGGTCTCTTCTCATGCCATATCTCATATGGCGTGGTAGACACGGTTTTGGTTGGGACCCTGTTCAATAGAAACGCTGCAGTCTCTAATGCATGCCCCCAAAATGAGACGGGTAACATAGCATCACTAATCATAGAACAGACCATACTTAATAGGGTCCGATTCCGTCGTTCTGACACACCGTTGTGCTGAGGTGTATAAGGAGGAGTGAGCTGAGAGAGAATCCCATTCTCGTTTAGGAAGTTTGCAAACTCTATACTGAGATACTCTCCACCTCGATCTGATCGAAGCATTTTGATGCTCAAGCCGGTTTGTTTTTCTACTTCGAGTTTATATTCAGTGAATTTCTCAAAGGATTCGTACTTGTGCTTTAATAAAAATACATGACCGAATCTTGAGAAATCATCAGTGAAGGTAATGAAGTATGAAAAACTGCCTCTAACTTGTGTAGACATTGGCCCGCATACATCACTATGTATGAGGCCTAAGAGCTCAGTAGCTCTTTCTCCGTGTCCTGTAAACGGAGTTTTGGTCATTTTACCCGTGATACAAGACTGGCAAGTCGCATAAGATTTATATTCGAAAGGGTTTAAATATCTATCTTTGTGTAACTTGTTTAGTCTTGTTTCGTTAATATGACCAAGTCTATAGTGCCAAAGAAAAGCTTCATTTATTTCTGAAAGTTTTCTTTTATTAGTGTGTTGTATGCTGAAAACTGTGTGTTGATTTAGGACGTATATCCCGTTATTAAGTGTACCATACTCAACCAACATTTGATTCAGGTGAATGTTTATAATATTGTTCTGCAATACAAAATTATATCCTTCATTGTCTAACAAAGAAACGGATATTATATTATAAAGCATACTAGGTACATAATAACATGGGTTCAAAACCAATATACACCTAGACGGCAACCCCAAGTGATACTCTCCCACTGCAACTATATGTACATTGGAACCATTTCCAACGTGGAGAGTATGGTCACCTGTCTTCAAAACCTTGTTATTTCTCAGCCCCAGCATAGAATTGCAAATGTTAGAACCTGAACCAGTATCTAATACCCAGGAAGCAGAGTTTATTGAAAAACAGTTTTCTGTCACAAACACACCTGAAGCGGAAACATCCCCATGCTTCTTCTTGAGATCCAAGTACTCTGTCCAGTTGTGCTTCTAGTGTCCTATTTTGTGGCAGTAATAACATTCCCCTTTTCCCAATTCCCCAGCTTTGGACTTGTCTTTCCCCTTAGCCTTTTTAACTCCACCCCTAGGTTTGGTGGGTTTCTTCTTTATCTTTCCCTTGGCCTTAGCCTTCGGGCGAGTAGAGGAAGATTGCCCAATACTCAAAACGGGAGTTTTCACTGATTTCAGTGTGCTCTTTGCACTCCTTAACATATTAAGGAGTTCAGGTAGTTCCTTCTCCATGTTATGCATGTTGAAGTTAACTATAAACTGAGCAAAAGTGGAGGGGAGAGACTGCAGAATAATATCCGTATATTGTTCATTGTCCATTGTCCAACAAAGGTCCTCAAGCTCTTCTATGAGAGCTATCATCTTCAGAACATGGTCTCCTACTGGTGTGCCAGGGGCCATTCGCATCTGAAACAATTTTCTTGATGCTTCGTATCGTAATACGTGAGATTGCTCTCCATACAACTCCTTTGTATGGAGGAATATGGCGTGAACGTCCATATTCTCGTGCTGCTTTTGATGTGTGTTATCCATCGATGCAAGCGCGAGGCACTTGGTCGTGGCACAGTCAGCGTCCCATGTCTTGCGGACTTCAATATCCGTAACTGAGGATTTAGGGCCTGGGACGGGCGGGGCTGGAGCCGTGAGGACATATGATACCTTATCATAAGTCAAGGCAATGTTTAGATTCCTCAGCCAGTCTTTATAATTGGTCCCATTCAGTTTATTTTTATCTAATAGAAGCTTGAGTCCTGTAATTGGTATCTGCCATTAGGAGAGAGAAAAGAATACACTCAGCGAAAGCTCTTGCAAAGATCAGATTGGTTATTATCTTATCTAATCAATGTCTCCCACTGCTTTTATCAAGTTTTTCTTTCAAACCTTAAAAAAAAACTAGCTAGGATTAATTACAGTCTACAACTTCGCTAACCGTTCAGCCAGGCCAGTGTCGGTACTTGAGGGAGGTTCCCCGTGCTTTCGCATGGACCTAATTAATATAAACCTCGTCTTCCCAGAGGCGTAGCCCCATTTAACACCTTTCTAGACACCTAATGAGTTAGCTAATTGTAAACTGCAAAACTCTCCTGGGAGCAACTGTTGCCCATAGTGGGATCGGGATCCAACCATCATATAGAAGGTGTAGGGCTCCTAAGCACTCTTGTGAAGGTTCATAAGGCATCAAACATGCCCGAATAAAATTTTAGACGTGCCGAACAACCCAAAGCCGGGATCTTTACTAGATTATTAGGGTTTAACATGAAAGTAAACATCTTTACTACTAAGTGTGAGGGATTACAACCTTTGTAGTCCTCTCCTTAGCTTCATATGCTACGAGTAGAAGTCCCTTCACCGCGATCCACGATCTCCCGGACTTAAGAGAGGCTCCACGACTCGAACGATCCATGATAGCTTGTCGTATTCCTTTTCTCCGATGATCTACGTCGAAGTTACAATAACTCAAGCTCTCTCACTCTAAAGAGGTGAACACCCTAATCTAATGGGCTAGATTAGATGAGGATAATAGAGTAGTATTTTTGCTTTCTTTTTATATCATAATCTCACATGAAATCATCACTTAAGGAAAATCTAGTGAGCCTTTTCAAAGCTAAAGGAGAGAAGAAGATGATGAATGAGAAGATAATCCTTTTGTGATGAATAGGAGTAAAGAATATATATTAGATTATGGAACCATGGTCAAGGATGAGAAGCTTAACCTTTGTAGAGAATAAACTAGAGCTAGGGTTTGGTTAGATTAAGTAATGAGTCATGGATAAATATCAACCATAATATCTTAACCAAGACAAAAGCAATGCTTCTAGATGGTGCAAGAAGAAGCTAACCCGAATCAAACCCTAATCTCTTTTTATCATCCTTAAACATGTTTCATAATAAATCATATCATATTACTATAATATATATCACATATATATTATATTTGTAACAAAAGAAAATAATAAAATTAACATATATCGCATATATATTAATGTATTAATCCGGTGAGAAAATGAAATAATAAAGCGAGCCAATATTAGATAATGTAATACAATATATCATATATATCATTATACATTAAATCATCGAATCAACACTTGATCCGACGATCCGGCTATATCGAATATAACCGACTAATATATCATATACCGATTCATCGAATCAACACTTGATCCGATGTCCTGGTTCATATCTAAATATCGCGAGAATATAATACGGTATCACATATCGCATTATCCTCGGTCCTGCACATATCACATATGTGCCTCTACTCCGTTTTGCCTGAGCCAAGAAACCTCTGTGTAGGAATCTATAGAATCGTCAATACGCCGGTAGCAGGTTATGATCATATAAAACACCCACAAGCTGCAAGCGGTATGCTAAACGTAACAGCCACCCAGGTATTGAGCGATCAGAAGATCAACAAGCTAGCATGTACGTTCTCATGTGAATCCAATCAGTAACACTCCCGTACAGTCCGGTCTGTTCGTCTGATATGTCGCATATCAAGTCTAGGGGTGGTATACGTCAGACCCCAGTAACCGATAAGTCGCGTCGATGTAAGGCTCATAACAGGTCGAGAAACTACTGGTAACACATACCAGTAAATCTCTATATCAGCCCTGGCCAGGGACTTCCAGTTATAGCCAATCGAACACAGCACAACATCAACTCCCTATACCGGAAGAGACGAATCCCCTCCTATCGCTCATTGCCTCCATGTGATTCGGGACTGTACCCAAAAGACAGCGTTTTGCACGCCCTCTTCGACGTAGTAAGGTAGAAATCAAACCACAGTGGGAATCACACAAGACTCTATGACGATCTCGGGTCTACAGACTACCCTGTACCAGTGTCACCGGAGAACTGCCATCTGACGTGTGGTATATCACCATCTGGGAGTTCTCGGCGAGTCCGTCCAGTGTACCCAGTCTCCACTGAGCGCCCGTACACCATCCTTGATGTCAAACACCAATGGATATGGGATCATCCATCGCCCATCATATGGGTCAAGATCCGTATAAGCTAGTCTACTCTGGTGCATCGATGCCCTGTCTCGATACAGCCTCGACTTGGAACATTTATAGGATGTACTCGTCGACTACCGTGGCCCCACTAGTATGATCTCATCATAGTCCCAGTAGTCGAGTACATATCCTAAGGGCTTTATCAACATGTGAGAGAAAGACAGTAAACCAATACAAGTCAACATGTTAAGATAAAGTGAAACCAAATAGCATACTATCATGACGAGCAAGAAAGTCCTCTCTGTATATATCCAAGCATCCATCATAATATACATCATATGTACAACAATGGCCTCTAGGGCATATACATAACTAACAATCTCCCACTTGCACTAAGGCCAGCTGCTGTAGTATCTCATATCTAGCATGCCGAATAATCTCTCAAACTGTATCTGTGGAATGGCCTTCGTGAGTGGATCCGCAGTGTTGTCCTCCGTATCTACTCTCATGACCTCGATCTCCCGGTGATCAATTATCTCCCTGATCAGGTGATACCGCCTCAGAATATGTCTGGATTTCTGATGGGACCTGGGTTCCTTGGCTAAAGCCACAGCTCCATTTTTATCGCAATACAGAGGTATTGGATGCTCAATGGATGGAACCACACCAAGTTCACTAATGAACTTCTTCATCCAGACAGCCACTTTGGCAGTATCGTTGGCAGCGATGAATTCAGCCTCCATCGTCGAGTCTGCAACGATATCCTGTTTGGAACTCTTCCAACATACAGCCCCTCCATTGAGGGTAAAGACAAAACCCGAGTGCGACTTAGATTCGTCCATATCACTTTGGAAGCTGGAATCGGTAAAGGACTCCACCCGGAGTTCTCCGTTACCATACACCAAGAACATGTCTCTAGTCCTTCGCAAGTACTTGAGAATGTTCTTCACAGCTGTCCAGTGGCTCTTTCCAGGATCTGCTTGATACCGACTCACTACACTTAGTGAGTATGCTACATCGGGTCTGGTACATAGCATCGCATACATGATAGAGCCTACTGCCGAAACATAGGGTATCCCTTGCATGCGAGCTCTCTCCAAATCAGTCTTGGGAGACATCTTTTTGGAGAGTGTGAGTCCAGAGATCGTGGGTTGGTTACCACACTTGGATTCTTCCATACTAAACCTCTTTAGTATGGTGTCAATGTACCTGGATTGGGACAATCCCAGTATCCTTTTGGATCTATCTCTATAGATCCTAATCCCTAATATGCAGGAGGCATAACCTAGATCTTTCATTGAGAATCTTTATGATAAGAAGAGCTTGACTGATTGCAGCATAGGAATATCATTTCCTATCAAGAGTATGTCATCCATGTATAATACGAGGAAGACAACTTTACTCTCTGCTACGTTTTTATAGATACAAGGTTCATCTATATTTTTGATGAAGTCAAACTCTTTGACTATAACATCAAAACAGATGTTCCAACTCCGCGATGCTTGCTTTAACCCATAAATGGATTTAAGCAGTTTGCACACCTTTCCGCTGCTCCCACTATCTACGAAGCCCTCTGGCTGAGTCATGTACACGCACTCTTCTAAATCTCCATTTAGAAAGGCGGTCTTAACATCCATTTGCCAGATTTCGTAGTCATGGTATGCAGCAATGGCAAGTAAGATCCGGATGGACTTAAGCATAGCCACTGGAGAAAAGGTTTCGTCATAATCCACACCTGGTCGTTGACGAAAACCCTTTGCTACAAGTCTAGCTTTGAAAGTCTCAACTTTTCCATCTACACCAAATTTCTTTTTAAAAATCCATTTGCTCCCAATGGGTTTTACCCCTTCAGGAGCATTTTCTAAAGTCCATACTTTATTGGTGTACATGGATTCCATCTCAGATCGCATTGCATCCAGCCATTTCATTGAGTCACCACTCGTGATGGCCTGCTCGAAACTAGTCGGGTCATCATCTTCCATGATGCAATCCTCGTTTCCACCATCAATGAGAAAACCGTAGTATCTCTCTGGTGGACGAGAAACCCTACCAGATCGGCGGAGAGTCTGGGGTTCGTCGTGTACTACCGAATCCTCTGGTTCCACTAAATCTTCAGTTACAGTTTGTGTTGCTGGAATTTCTTCCAGTTCTACCTCACAGAGCCACTAATCTCTTTCGCAAGAAATTCATTTTCTAAAAATGTGGCATGTTGAGCAACAAACACTTTTTGTGGTTCACTGTGGTAGAAAAAAAATCCATTTGAATGTTTAGGATATCCCACAAACTTACATAGAACTGACCGTGCCTCGAGTTTGTCTGGATTTTGCCTTTTGACATAGGCCAAACAACCCCATATCTTAACTCGTTTAAGACATGGTCTTTTCCCACTCCATATCTCATATGGTGTGATAGGTACAGATTTAGTTGGAACTTGATTCAATAGGTATGCTGTTGTCTCCAGTGCATACCCCAGAAGGAAATAGGTAACTCAGCAGTACTCATCATTGAGCACACCATATCTAATAAGGTGCGATTCCTCCTTTCTGATACACCGTTGTGCTGTGGTGTATAAGGAGGAGTAAGCTGTGAGAGAATCCCATTCTATTTTAGATAATTTAGGAATTCATTGCTTAAGTATTCTCCTCCTCGATCAGATCGAAGGATCTTAATACTTTTGCCCGTTTGTTTTTCTACTTCGTGCTTATATTTTCTGAATTTCTCAAAAGCTTCAGACTTGTATTTCATCAGGAACACATGTTTTTCTACTCCGTTTACACTTTTCTAGACACCTACTTGATTGGCTAATTGTCCTGTGTAAAACTCTCCCAGGAGTAACTCTTACTCGCAGTGGGTATCGGGATCCAACTATCTCATAGGAGGTATGCAATCTCATTGCAAATTTCAACACTTGAAATTCCCGATAATATTTTGCCCCTAGTGTGCTATGACCTTGACAGAGGTCAACAAACCATAGTGCACTAGTCAAGTTCAACCCGTCATTTCTTGATTGAATCAAACCCACTCGCACGACCCTTGACAGAGGTCAACAAGGTCGTACGACTACCCTAATCCAATCACATCACATGCTTTACAGATAATTACTAATCAGCTACCGCACACTACGCCTTGACAGAGGTCAACAAACGTAGCACGAATACTAAATAGTCTTTATCTGAAATGACGGAGGGCTACGACAGGTTTTTCTGAAAACCTATTGCGTAATGAACTTGATATCGTCGTAGAATCAAGTGAAATTTTAAAATGGAGTGATTTTGAGGCTTTCATTAGTTTTGCTAAAGATGTCACTCCCAGTGAAGGGATCTCGGTTCTTTCCTCATCGAATAAGGTGCATGACATATCATATATATCGCTGTGCAAAGCAAAACTCTAAAAGCAATCGAAAGACAAACCGAGTTTTATAGCATCTGCCAGTTTTGCTAAAGAGGTCACTCCCGGTGAAGGGATCTCGGCTTTTTCCTCATCGAATAAGGTGCAGGGTATATCATATATACCGCTATGCAAAGCAAAACTGTAGCTACCCTTTTTATAAAGTTTTGATTCTACAACAACTTTTAGGTTTCTTTTCTTTTTATTAATCTCATTAATAAAAAATCCCATCTGCTTATGCTTCCTAAGCATCACAGAAGAAACGAAAGCAGTAATATTTATATATCAGCATATATATATATATAGTATAAGCAATCGTCTCAGGCAGTAATATGATCTCATCACAGAACATTGCAGCAGAAGAACATATATGAAATATTGGATATACTAGGACGTCCGTGTTTTCAATACGAGCCTGTATAAAACACGGATTCCACGGTCGCGATGAATAGCCAAACCCACATCCTTAGACCCCTACGAGAGCGGCAAGTAACACTGCCAATTCTAGGGTTAGGAGACCCGATCTCGACTCCTCGAGATGGCCTCCCACTGGACCCTAGAACCCGGTTACTTGTGCTCCCCTCCTTGGGTCTGCCTAATGCGGAAAAGTAAATAATATACAATGGTGACATCAACCTCATCACGGAAGTGCCCCAATAAAAGAATATTACATACAAATGAATTTTACACGAATGAAAATAAAAACCCTCATCTCACATAAAACCCCCGGCTATTCAGAACACGACGATCCAATATAACATATCACAGCAACACATAATATCACATATCATCAACGTAAGTAAGTATGCATACACCGATCGTCGTTGTCGTATAGCAACGAAAACCGGCAATACAACTACATACTACACTTACGGTCACAGAAAAGAAATTGAAAAACTACAATATTTGGAATCCACAATCCCTTTAGACATCGTAAATCCGAAATATCACGTACTTCGCATTTCTTGTCTAACTCTATGAATTCCACATATTGTATCACATTCCAGATAAATAGACAGTATTAAACTTCCTGAACAGATAATGAAATACCCAAGATTTCCTAAATAGCTCAACACTTGAGCGAAGTTCAAAAGTTCCAGAATACGTCACAGTAGCAACGGTCCAGCCGTAGAAGGGTCAAGCTAACGCCTCACATGTGGCACGCCGTACTGCCCCAAACCCGAAGGTTTAAAAGGTAGTTCAAGACGGTCACATAATCGAGTTAAGGTTTGTTATCTTCTAGAGGGTCCATCGCGTCACATGGACGTTTTTCCGAAAGATTTAAACCTGAGAAAAATTCAACACTTGAATGTTTTTCGTGCCGGGAAAAATTGAGTTAATGATATCCGTTCGATCATTTTAACAGTTTCTAAATATCCGGAAAAAATAACGAATTTAAATATTCCGATCGAATCTACGATTACGAAATAAACCCCAGAATGTTCAACACTTGAGTCGATTTAAAAATACCCAAAAATTATAAACAACTGAATTACAAATTACTGTGCAAACAGAGAGTATAAATACTTCTGTACGGCCGCGGATCCGCGGCCCAAGCAAGGATTGGCCGCTGTTCCGCGGTGGTCCATACACATTAGACTGTCGTTTTGCACCATAATTCTTATAATTTCCTGCTGTTATTTTTAGGTATTTTCAATTCAGAAAAATCACAGTTTTTGAAAAATATCCAGAGAGGGGTTTTATTTTGTCGGTTCGGGTTCGATCGGAGTTTTAACTTCGTAAACACGTCGCCTATTGCTCTAGCTAGGCTCTGATACCACTGTAGGGTTCCTAGGCACTCTTGTGAAGGTTTATAAGGCATCAAACATGCCCGAAAAAAATTTTAGACGTGCCGAACAACCCAAAGCCGGGATCTTTGCTAGATTATTGGGGTTTAACATGAAAGTAAACATCTTTACTACTAAGTGTGAGGGATTACAACCTTTGTAGTCCGCTCCTTAGCTTCATATGCTCCGATTAGAAGTCCCTTCGCCGCGATCCACGATCTCCCGAACTCAAGAGAGGCTCCACGACTCGAACGATCCATGATAGCTTGTCGTATTCCTTTTCTCCGATGATCTACGTCAAAGTTGCAATAACTCAAGCTCTCTCACTCTAAAGAGGTGAACACCCTAATCAAATGGGCTAGATTAGATGAGGATGATGGAGTAGTATTTTTGCTTTCTTTTTATATCATAATCTCACATGAAATCATCACTTAAGGAAAATCTAGTGAGCCTTTTCAAAGCTAAAGGAGAGAAGAAGATGATGAATGAAAAGATAATCCTTTTGTGATGAATAGGAGTAAAGAATATATGATAGATTATGGAACCATGGTCAAGGATGAGAAGCTTAACCTTTGTAGAGAATAAACTAGAGCTAGGGTTTGGTTAGGTTAAGTAATGAGCCATGGATAAATATCAACCATAATATCTTAACCAAGACAAAAGCAATGCTTCTAGATAGTGCAAGAAGAAGCTAACTCTAATCAAACCCTAATCTCTTTTTATCATCCTTAAACATGTTTCATAATAAATCATATCATGTTACTATAATATATATCACATATATATTATATTTGTAATAAAGGAAAATAATACAATTAACATATATCGCATATATATCAATGTATTAATCCGGTGAGAAAATGAAACAATAAAGCGGGCCAATATTAGATAATGTAATAAAATATATCATATATATCATTATACATTAAATCATCGAATCAACACTTGATTCGACGATTTGGCTATATCGAATATAACCGACTAATATATCATGTACCGATTCATCGAATCAACACTTGATCCGATGTCCCGGTTCATATTTAAATATCGCGAGAATATAATACGGTATCACATATCGCATTATCCTCGGTCCTGCACATATCACATATGTGCCTCTACTCCATTTTGTCTGATCCAAGAAACCTCTGTGCAGAACTCTAAAGAATCGTCAATACGCCGGTAGCAGGTGATGATCATATCGAACACCCACAAGCTGCAAGCGGTCAGCTAAACGTAACAGCTACCCAGGTATTGAGCGATCAGAAGATCAACAAGCTAGCATGTACGTTCTCCTGTGAATCCAATCAGTAACACTGTCGTACAGTCCGGTCTGTTCGTCTGATATGTCGCATATCAAGTCTAGGGGTGGTATACGTCAGACCCCAGTAACCGATAAGTCGTGTCGATGTGAGGCTCATAACAGGTCGAGAAACTACTGGTAAAACTTACCAATAAATCACTATATCAGCCCTGGCCAGGGACTTCCAGTTATAGCCAATCGAACACAGCACAACATCAACTCCCTATACCGGGAGAGACGAATCCCCTCCTATCGCTCATTGCCTCCATGTGATTCGGGACTGTACCCAAAAGCCACCGTTTTGCATGCCCTCTTGGATGTGGTAAGGTGGAAATCAAAGCACAGTGGGAATCACACAAGACTCTATGACGATCTCGGGTCTACAGACTACCCTGTACCAGTGTCAGCGGAGAACTGCCATCTGACATGTATATCACCATCTGGGAGTTCTCGGCGAGTCCGTCCAGTGTACCCAGTCTCCACTGAGCACCCGTACACCATCCTTGATGTCAAACACCGATGGATATGGGATCATCCATCGCCCATCATATGGGTCAAGATGCGTATACGCTAGTCTACTATGGTGCATCGATGCCCTGTCTCGATACACCCTCGACTAGGAACATTTATAGGATGTACTCGTCGACTACCGTGGCCCCACTAGTATGATCTCATCATAGTCCCAGTAGTCGAGTACATATCCTAAGGGCTTTATTAACATATGAGAGAAAGACAGTAAACCAATACAAGTCAACATGTTAAGATAAAGTGAAACCAAATAGCATACTATCATGATGAGCAAGAAAGTCCTCTCTGTATATATCCAATCATCCATCATAATATACATCATATGTACAACAATGGCCTCTAGGGCATATACATAACTAACAGAAGGTATGCAATCTCATTTCAAATTTCAACTCTTAAAACTCCCGATGTAGTTTTTACCCCTAGCACTCATGACCTTGGCTATGGTCAACAAATCATAAGCACTAGTCAAGTTCAACTCGTCATTTCTTGATTAATTAGACCCGTTCACATGACCCTTGGCTAGGGTCAACAAAGTCACATGCCCGTCCCAATTAATCTGCATCATATGCATTGTAGGAAGACATCACTTAGCTATCGTACACTACGCCTTGGCTAAGGTCAACAAACGTAGAACGAATACTAAGTACTCTACTTCCTAAAATGACGGAGGGTTGCGGATGATTTTTAAGAAAATCTTTAACGCTTTGAACTTGATATCGTTGTAGAATCAAATGGTTTTCAAAAGGAGTGGCTTAAGCTCCGCAGTTTTGAAATGTAGCTTTTTCGTAAAAAGCCGAGTGGTTTTCAAATCCGATTCTACAACATCTTTTTAGGTTTATTTTCTTTACATTAATCATATTAATGTAGTCCTATCATTTAAGTTCTTAAGCCAATCACAGAAAAGAAACGAAAATACAACGTACGCTTATGCCATCCGCATTCCCCGCAATGTTCCGTTATACACCGTTAGGTTACTTAACTAACGGCATACCTGGATAGGACTAGCGCGGGTGTAAAACATAAGCAACATCTATTATATATCTCATATATAATATAGCATTCGTCTCATACATATTAAGCGATCACATCAAAGAATATAGGCAGCAGAAACACAGATATGATAACATAGGATATACTAGGACGTCCGTATTTAGTATTTAGCCAACAATAGAAAATACGGATTCCACGGTCGTGATGAATAGCCAATCACACACCCTAGACCTCTACGAGAGCGGCAAGTGACCCTGCCAATTCTGGAGTTAGGAAACACAGTCTCGACGCCTCGAGATGGTCTCCCACTGGACTCCAGAACCCGGTCACTTGTGCTCTCCTCCTTGGGTCTATCCTAATACGGAAAAGTAAATAATATACAACAATGGTGACATCATCCTCAACCCGGAAGTGCCCCGAATGAAAGAATATTACATTACAAATGAATTTTACATGAATGAAAAATAAAACTCTCATCTCACATAAAACCCCCAGCTATTCGATCACGACAATCCAATACATCACAACACAGCAACACATAACATCACATGTCATCAACGTAAGCAAGTATGCGTACCCCAATTGCCGTTGACATATAACAACGAAACCGGCGATACGCATACTACGCTTAAGGTCGCAGAAACAAGTATCATATACTGCTAGGCGATGTTAAACCCTTCGATCGAATTAACGAATACCCACATTCCCTAACAAGCTCAACACTTGAGCGCCACTAAACAATACCCAAAGTCTATGCCGCAGTATTTAATGGACCAACCATAGAAGGGTAGACCTAAGCCTTATTTGTGGCGCCACTAACCACGACAAACCCTAAGGTTGAGTCGTAGTTTGGTGGTCACATCTCGAATTAGGGTTACTTTCTTCTAGAGGGTCCATAGGAATACCTGCATTAGTTTTCAAGTATGTTCAACCTAGAAAACACGAGTGTTTGATAATTCGTTCGACCTGCTTAATGTCGCCAAAGTTACCAATACGATGCTATAAAATACGAATACGAACTATTTCGCAAAGACCCTAATACCAAACTTACATCACATGAAATTCTGGACTACTTAAACAAAACCAGAAACCCCAGAATAAAAAATACAGAACACTGTAGCAAAACGAGAAGGAGAGGAGCACAGTGGGTCGGCGACGCCGGAAAATTGGCTCTGTTGCCGGCCCAATCCAAGCCCCTCCCTTTCGTACTTCACCAGTGTTCTTGTATCATTCTTAGTACCACTCTGCAGTTGTTTAAATAATTTTCAGGTCACTTTTAAAAAAATTTACAGAGCGCATTTTCAACGGTCTATAATTTCGTATTTTGCGGAAGTTTTCGTTTTCGTATTCTTGTAACATCGCCTAGGCTTCTAATTTGGCTATGATACCATGAAGAAGTTTCTACAACGCCACTACAATGGTTCAGTAGCATCACACATGCCATATTTAAATTTTTAGGGTGCTAAAGAAACTAACCTAAGGGTCATACTAGAAAAGCTAGGGTAACAAAACATTAAACACTTTCACAAGAAGTAAAAGATAGGTTTAGGGTATACAACCTTTGTAACTCCCTACGCTAGACTCCTTGGCCACTTGGGGTTTGAAAGAAGCTTGCTTGAGGTCCTCTAAGTCCACGATGATCCACCCGGAGTCCTCTTTGTCCAAGCTAGAAGCTTTACTAGATCAAGAGAAATAGTTGAAGCCAACACTCTAAACTAGTTGGCTAGAGTAGTATAGAATGTTGATGTGGTTTCTTTTCTCACTTAAAGACCCTAACTTGAACACTTTTTCACTCACTAATGGAAGCTAGAGGGCAAGAGAGAGGAAGAAGAAGATAAAGGCAATATGAGAGCTCAAGATAATGATAAGCTTAGGTTAAAAGATGAGAGAAGAAAATATATATATTTTCTTCTTCTCACCTTTAACCCTAGTTATAAAATATCTAGATATTTTCTTTTGGTTGAAAAATGGCCAAGGAAATATAACCCATGGTTAAGGCAAGGGTAAGTGGAAGAATAAAATAATTAACCATGAATTAATTTCACTTTCATTTTCTTTTCCAAAAGGAAATATCATTATATTAAATAACAAGGTCTGAGTCTTATATTGCCACCATCTCATATATCAACAACCATGATAGAATAAGTGTATGCATGTACATCCATATGTGCTACAAAAAGAACATGTGCATACATGCATGCATACTACAAAAGACAAAAGGGTCTAAAGTGAAAAGCTAATGATCAATGTTAAATCAACACTTGATTTAGAAAACCGATCATATCTCATATGACCTAACCAATAGAAAACCACCCAATTAATATACGGTATCACATACGCGCATTTAATCGGGTCCCCACGCATATCTCATATGCACACCACATCGTTTCGCCTGGACTAGGTAACTCCATTGTGGGACTCTACGACTCGTCAATACGCCGGCAGTGGGTGATGATCATATCAATCACCCCCAAGCCGCAAGAGCTCAGCTAAACGTAACGGCCATCCGGGTATTGAGCGATCAGAAGAAAACAAGCGAACCTGTCACAACTCCCGTCGAGCCAACCGGCAACACTACCGAACAGTCCAGTCTCTTCGTCAGATATGCTGCATATCGAGTCTAGGGATGGTAACGTCGACCCCAATAACTCAATAAGTCATGCCGATGAATGGTCTATAACAGATTGAGAAACTACTGATAATATTTATCAGTAAATCTCAACAGCCCTGGCCAGGGACTTACTGATATAGCCAATCGAGCACAGCACAGCATCAACTCCCAATACCGGGAGAGACGAAAACCCTCCTATCGCTCATCGTCTTCGTGTGTCTCGGGACTGTACCCAACAGCCACCTGTTTGCACGACTCAGTAGAGCCGTGGTAGGGTGGTAATCAAAGTATAGTAGGAGAACACACAAGACTCTATGACGATCTCGGGTCTACAGACTAACCTGTACCAGCGTCACCTGAGAACTACTATCCGACGATAGATATAATACCATATAGGAGTTCTCGGCGAGTCCGTCCTGTGTACCCAGTCACCACTGAGCACCCGTATACGATCTCGATGTCAAACATCGATGAATATGGGAACATCCCTCGCCCATCATATGGGTCTAGTATCATATACACTAGTCTACTCTGGTATATCGATGCCCCGTCTCGATACACCTACGACTAGGGACTTTTCAGGATATGCTTATAAACTACAGATGTCCCACTAGTATGATCTCCATCATAATCACAGTAGTCAAGCAAATATCCTCAGGGCTTTATCAACATGTGTGAATGAATAAAAGCATGATCAAATCAACATGTCAGATAAAGAAGAACCAGATAGCATACTATCATGTCGAGAAAGAATGTACACTGAATATATATATATATGTATAAATACATCCACTATCATATAATGGCCTCTAGGTCATATATATATCCAACAATGATCATCACCTACTGCCGGCGTATTGACGATTCTTTAGAGTCCTACACAGAGGTTTCCTGGATCAGGAAAAATGGAGTAGGAGCACATATGTGATATGTGTGGGACCGAGAATAATACGATATGAGATACCGCATTCTATTCTCGCGATATATGATATCGGCCGGGTATATGTGATATAGCCGGGTCATCGGATCAAGTGTTGATTCCATGAATCGGTACATGTTATATTAGTCGGTTATATGTGATATAACCGGATTGTCGGATCAAGTGTTGATTCGATAATTTAATGTATAATTATATATGTGATATATTACATTACATTATCTAATATAATCTCGCTTTATTGATTCATTTTCTCACCGGATAATACATTGATATATATACGATATATGTTAATTGTATTATTTTCTTTTGTTACAAAAATATACTATATATGTGATATATAATATTGTAACACGTTATGATTACAAATGCAACATGATTAGTGGAGATTAAATAAGTTAGGGTTTGATTTGGGTTAGCTTTTTCATGAAGCTTCAAGAAGCTTTCTTTTGTTTTTAGCATAGATATTTTGTGTTGATATTTATTAACCCAACCCAAACCCTTTACCTTAGGTTTATTCTCTACATGAGTTAAGCCCTTCATTCTTAACTCATGGTTGATTTGTAACCATAGTAATAATTTCATTATTCATCACAAAAAACTTTCTTCTTCTTCTTCCTCCTTGAAAAAACTTGCTAGCTTTTTGCATGTGATGAATAAAAGTGAGAAATTGAAAATAAAAGAGAGCTAAATTCCTACTTCATCATCCTCATCTATTCTAGCCACTTAGAATAGGGTGTTCACTTCTCTAATAAGTTGATTAGTGAAGTGTAATCTTAGGTTAAAGATGTAAGTGCACGGCGGCGCCCCGGCCGTTAATCCGACGGTCAAATGCGGAAGCGGTGATAAACTTTAATTTTCTTGAACTGGCAAACCGCCGCGCACTAATACCCGGATCGAACCATTAATTAGTCCTAGCTAACTATAAGATGGGAAAGAGATATACCGACGATCCAAGTCCTCCGGTCTTCTCGTCATCGTCCCGATCTCCTGCGGAAGCTCCAGTCTCCACCTCGACGCCGGAAGTGCACCACATCGCCTACTTCTTTTACGGGCTCCCACCTCAATGCCGAGGCAACTCGGGCACGAAGCCGGCTACTCGACGTGCCCAAGATTTGCTGTAGAATATAATGTGGATTCCATGTCTCATTTGGGATTATGGAGTTGCCTTTTGTGGAGGAATTGAAGGATGTTCTTGGATGAACAAGAGAGCATTTTTCTTGGCACCATGAGAGCTAACATTGCCACACCCACAATGAAATGAATCCCATCATCCCTCTAAGAATGGCCGGCCCCCCCTTTGGTGTGATTGGAGAGAGAGTGCAAAGACAAGGGGGGTGGGTGGAAAGTGAGTGATGATGAAAGAAAAACAAATGATCACAAGGAAATCCACACTCCATCAACAACATCAACTCAACAAAGTCAAGCCATCATGAAAACAAAGTCAAGAAGTCAAGGTAAGGTGCAACCATGATGAAGTCAAAAAGTCAAGTGATCATGACACAAGAATATGCAAAGACCCCCTCCACAAATGCCTATTTGCAACAATGCAAATAAGCCCTCCTCCACCAATCTTCGGCCAATGAACGGAACAATGGAAATCGGCCGAAACGGAAAGCAAACTGGCAACTCCAGAAAACTGGTCCCGTAATAAATTACAGGAAAAACCCCGATACTGTGCATACACACCCGTATCTGTATTTCGACCGAAATACAAATGCAATGAGACAAAATCTACACTGTACTATACTAGGATCCGGCTTAAACCAAAGCCGGCCAGTAATATCCGTTCGATCCTTATCCGTGCAATACCGCACGTATCTGATCGAACCCTGCCATATATCCATACGGCCTATAGTACAAACTGTCCGATCCTGATCCGTGCAATACCGCACGTATCTGATCCGACCCTGCCATATCTCCATACGGCCTCTACAACCTTTCGCCCGAAAGCTGAGTAACTGAAAGTGGGGGACTCTAAAGACTCATCAACACCTTGGTTGTGGATTTAACTACTAGCACGTCAGAGGTATAAGCCAATACGTAACGGGCTACCAGGTACTGACTAAAAGGGATGTCTGTGAGCGAACTCAGCCTGACAACCCTACTGAGCCTGTCAGTGACAATATCCGTACAGTCCGGTCCGTTCGTCTATGAGCATCGCATGGCGGGCCTAGGGGGTTGGTAAAAGTCAGACCCCCAAAAGCGGTACAAGTCGTGTCGGAGTGTAGCCCAGAACACCCTGAGATACTACTGGAATACCTACCAGTAAATCTCCTTGCCTCGGCCGAGGGCTTTGTGTAATTTCTCTCCTAGACACAGCACGACCTCACCCCCAATACCGGGAGAGACGAACCCCTGAAGATACGCTCACTGCCTCCATGTGGCTCGGGACTGTACCCAACTAAAACCTGTTTGCACGACTCCTTTGAGCCGTGGTAGGGTAGTAATCAAAGTACAGTGGGAACTCACACGAGACAAATGACGATCCCCAGGTCGATGAACTAACCTGCACACATGTCACCAGGGAACTGCCATCTGACGTCTGGTATATGACCAACTGGCATGTTCCCGGCGAGTCCTGTCCGGTGTACTCATAACCCAATGAGCACCTGTATACATCTTAGGTGATCCAACTGACACCAGTGTCTTGTGAGACCGGCCACCGCCCCTCGTCGGGGTCTCGACTGTATACACTAGTCTACTATGGAGAATCGATGCCCTGTCTCGAAACTCTCACGACTAGGGACCTTTTAAGGATATGCTTATAGACCCCAAGCTCCCACTTATATGATCGCCCTCATACTGCTGGTGGTCAAGCAAGAATCCTAGGGGCTCTATCAACGTGTAATAGCGACGTGTCAGGTCACTTAAAACAGTACACGATGATAAAGGTAAACCAGATAGCATACTATCATCTCGAGTAAGACTGTCCTACCGGGATAGGTCCTCCATCAATCATTGCAATCACGTACCTGTGACCTAATAATTGACTCTGAGGGCACTATCTCCAACAATCTCCCACTTGCACTCAAGGCTAATTATTGCGATGTCGCATACTCACAGCCCGTGTGATACCGAACACCCAACTCCTCTACTAGTCAGTCCCACAAAGCTCGTTTGCGAAACTATTGCGTTCGAGGAATAGCCTCAGTGAGTGGATCCGCTTTGTTGTTTCTTTCTATGTCTCTCTATATCTCAAGTTCGCGGAGAAACCCATCTCCCGAAAAGAGCAATACCTGTCTTAAAATGTGTCTGGATGTCTGATGGGACATAGCTCATAAATGAACTCCAAATCCAAACTTCTTAAACTGTATCGTCAACTGAACTTAATCAGTATCCTGCGCCATGCCTCCCCCAGTATTGCCTTGGACCAACTGTCCAAAATACTGCCCCTCGTCAGAAGGAAAAACTATAACTCTGACAACCTCCTTGTCGTCCATGTCACCTTGGAAGCCTGGAATGATAACTGTCTCCTCAACGAGGCTGTCGTTATCATATCCCTAGAACATCCACTTATGTTCTAAAACTGCTTCCGACTGTTTCTCCAGGATAGGATCAATATCAACTTATTGCATCTAGTGCAATAACAACATCTGGTGTGGTACTTGACATCTCATGATTGACTCAATTGCCTAAGCAAGTGATATGTCAATCATGCACATCCCTCTCCCCTTTAGTCTATAAGACACCTTTAGAGAGGGTGACTCCATCTTCTGCAGGTACACTACCGTGCATGGAGTCGTCCATTCTAAATACTCTTAGAATGCTGTCTAAGTACCCTGATTGGGAAACCACCCAAATCTAGATCTAAAACCATAGATCTAGTAACCAGTTTGTCTGATATAATATCCAAGTCCCATATGGAGAAACCACTGTGTGACGACCAAAGTATAACCGATCGTAGTATAGGAGTTTCTTTTCCTACTCTGTGTATGTCATCCAAATACCAGGACATCACACCCTACTACCTTCTCAACAGATCCATCCCCTATTCTGATGAAGTCAAACCCATGACTGTCACGTCAGAAGTAGATGATCTATCTCCGCTACATCTGCTTTAGTCTATAAATAGACATAAGCTACCTGTCCACCAATGCTTCCGCTGCTCCCACTGACTACGACAACCCTCTGGCAGAGTCATATAGACGTACACTTCTAAAACTAGTTTAGAACGACGCTATACTCATCCTCCCACCGGGTCTCGCAGCCTGGAACAACAACAATGGTAATTGTGGGTAAACAAGAACTTCCCTATCACCGTCCTTGAGGCTACCGTAGTACCTCTCGGGTGCCTGAAGTTACCCACCGTATGTGCGGAGTGGCCAATGGAATGTCAATCCAGATTGAATCTTTAGGTTCCTTGTCAAATCTTCAGTAATCGTTCGTGGTTCTGGAATCACCTCCAGTTCTACCATACTCCCACTACTGTTTTCTGAAAAAAAATCCATTTTTAATAAAACTGTGGCGAGTCTAGAACAATATTGCTATTGTTCATCCAGATGGTAGAAAGTCAACCCTCGTCATAGCCTGGGTCAACCCACAAATAGCCATTACAGAATCATGCCTTGAGTCGTCCAGTGTCTGGTTTTAATCATAAGCCGGACAACTCCCCGTACCTTAACACCGTTAAGATACGAACTGTTCTATATCCCATATAGGACCAGAGGCACTGATTTAATTGAACCAGATCCAAATCATGCAACTGTCTCTAGTGCATGTCAACTAAATGGAAGGAGGCCGATCAGCGTTACTCAACTTAGGAATGCTTCCAATTATGAGTAACCTGAAAGAGAAGCAAGATCTCTTAATCATTACTATCAACTGAATACCATTGACAAGTATCTACATCTTCGATCACTTTGAAGAATCCCGATACTTGCTATACCTGGTTCTCTACTCTATTCAAATACCTATAACTTCTCAAAATTCGGACCCTGTGTTTCCTACGAAACACCTATCTAAAAACTAGAGAAGTCATAAGTAAACCGAATATAGTACGAGGACCAACCCCTCTGTCCTGATGGACCCTGGACAACATACAATACTCTGTATAAGTCCCTTGAGTCTGATAACTCATTCACTGTGTGTCGTGGTTGAAAACTGTACTTATGGTTAAAAAGAATTACACCGCTGTTTAATGCTCCTTACCTAACCATCCACTGATATAGGTAAATGTCGTAGACATAATTTCAGAAAGGTATATCTCACTCTATGAAAATAGACGTACAGATATATCAATTTGAAATTGGTGCATAACTGCGGATATTCAAAACCAAATATTTGCCGACCGGCAAACTACCCAGGTGATTTCCTCAAATATCACCGATTGTAATGAATCCCGATATAATGAGGATGATCACCCAATTCCCAATAACCTACTCCCACTCATCATCTGTAAAACTATACAGATGTGAGAATCATACCTGGTAAATACATACCCTGGAGCAAGTATCTAATCGGGAAATCAGTTTTCCTTTAACAGTACACAGTGAGACTGAAACATCGAAATGTTTCGATGGGGTATCCTGGTATTCCTAGTAATGCCTCTTCCAGATTCACGACTGTAACCGTATAATTCTTTGCCACCTCTCTAAATCCCTTCATATGTCTTTAGTCTTTACCTTCTGCACACCCCTTTAGGCCAAATGGTTTTCTTCCTTCCCTACCGTTCGGCACCAGCCTATGGTTTGGAAGAAGACTATCCAATAAGCATAATGGGTGTACTGTCCCAATCCTAGGAACATTCGCAATGAGAGAGGGTGAAGATAAAAGACAACCGAATAAACCTTATTCCTATTTCTCCTGGACCAGAATCCATCCCCGAACTGGAACAAGTTCCTTTCGAGTTCGTATATAACCATACGATGGAGTATCCAATAAACTGTGGATCTTCGTAGTGATACGGAGTGTCCTGGAGAAATACAAAGGTGATTTTAGGATTGGCGAAGGAATACTTGGTTTGGTCGTGAATATCTGTTGCAATTTACTTTGCCCTCTTACTAATCCCTTGCTTTGTCTAAACTTAATACCTTCTATACACCATCGTTAGGCTAATTGGTTTTCTTCATTCCCTACCGGTCGGCACCAGCCTAAGGTTTAGAAGAAGACTATCCAATTTGCGTAATAGGTGTACTATCTCCTAAACCAAGGAGTACTCGCAACCTGAGAGAAGGTAAAAGGAAAAGACAACTGAATAATCCTATCCGTTTTCTCCAGAACCTGAAACCATCCTCGAATAAATTCCTTCGAGTTCGTATCTAACCATACGATGGTTTTGTCCAATGGAAGTGGACATTCGTAGCAACACGGGATGTCCTGGAGAAAAAGGTAAAAGTAGGAGTGGCAATGAGGTTTGCAACTCTGACAATCCAAAAGCCAGTGTTAAGAAGGTTCGGTCAACTTGGTCACTGAGTCATAGTCTTAGGGTCGGGTCAAATGGTCGCTGCCAAAGAGAGAGAGAAAAGAAACACTCAGCGTGCACTCTAACCTAGATCAGAATGGTTACCAATTGATCTAATCTGGAAACCTCCCACTGTACCGTCAAATTCTCCTCCAAACCTGAAAGAAGAATTAGTCGGGATCACCCGAGGAGTATACCAACTCATCAGTGGGAATCGGGATCCAACTATCATCGCATGATAACGTGACGGAATCCGCTCACGTCATCACACTCCAGAAGGTATGCGCATATCTGGCAAGTTTCAGTTCTTTTGAAACTCCCGATGTGATTTCTACCCCATGCTCTTATGACCTTGACTAAGGCCAACAAATCATAAGTCACATGTCAAGTTCTACCCGTCATTGTCCAGGTTGATTTGAACCCACCCGTACAAGCCCTTGACTAGGGCCAACAAGGCTATACGACTGTCCCAAACCAACGCATCTATCTATGCTACATATGAACACCCAACAGCTACCAAACACTGTGCCTTGACTATGGCCAACAAACACAGCTTGAATACTATTGACTATCCATATGAAACGACGGAGGGCTACGAATGGTTTCTGGCGAAAACCTTTAACGTAATGAACTTGATATCGTTGAAGGAACGGATAGCTTTTTAAAAATATAGTGACGAAAACCGTTGCTAAAGAGGTCACTCCCGGTGAAGGGATCTCGGCTCTTTCCCCGTAGAATGGGGTGCAGGATATTCCAACTGAATACCACGGTGCAAAGCAAAAGCAATCGGCTATAGTGAAGTTAATGCCCTGACGCAAACTTCTGTCCAAGGGGTCACTCCCGGTGAAGGGATCTCGGCCCTTGCCTCGTCGACTGAGGAGCAGGATATTCCAATTGAATATCACGATGCAAAACAAAAGTGAACGTCCTTGCAATAACAGCTTTTTGAAAAGTGTTCCAACAACATCAGATTAGGTTTGTTTTTAACTTGCATTGATCCGAATCAACGCAGTCCCATCAATTGATCACACCAAAAAGAACGAAAATATACTGATGTACGTATATGCCATCCGCATTCGCCACTGGGTCCCGTCATTACCCGTTAGGTTAGCTAACTAACGACAGAGCGGGGACTGGACTAGCGCGGATGTAAAACATATACAACATCTACTAATATATATACCAATATATTATATTTCGCTCAAGGCGTGAATAAAATGCAACATCACAGATATGTACAGCATCACAGAAACAATACAGATATCTGGGATCCCCGGGTTTCACAGAGCCGCTGAAACCCGACGTTCCCCTGGTCGTGTGGATAGCCTGTGCAATGAGAACCTAGACCCCTACGGGCGCGGCAAGTCACCCGCCAAAACCTGAAGCGAGGCAGCCCCCTTCAGCGCCGTGAATGGACCACCCAGCACTTCACGGAATCCGGTAACTTGGGCACCCCTCCTGGGTCAACCTGTACCCCCTACGAGTGCGGCGAATAGCCCGCCAATCCTAGAGTGAAGCCCCCTCCCTCTCAATGCCATGAGATGCGGGCTTGTTGCCCTTTAGAACCCGGCTATCCGTGCACCCCTCCGCGGGGCAATCCTAGTACAGAAAGTAAAATATACATACAACGGGTACATCGACTGCAACCAGGTCGTGCCCCAAAATAATAATACAAACAGGCAGTGACGGCGGTCCACATGTCGGACGCTCGCCCCGCAATATCAAATGTATATAATACAACAAAAACTGTACTAGCATTGCATCCAGGCTATCCCCCACGACCGATCCGCAACATCACAGCAAAAACAGAACATCAACGTGAAAGTCACGTTCGCAAATCCGTCTAACCGGGCTATAGCAGTTAGACCAGATTTACCGATCAAGTGACATTCACGGTCGCAGATATAATGTAAATACTGTGAAATAATGTGTTTAAAATATCCGATCGATCAAACTTTAACAAGTGGGCCCCCAAGCAATACTGTAGAACTCACAGAAATTCTGGGCCCAATTTTAATATTCCAAAACCCCAATTTTAAGCCCACAAAGACACTGTAGAAATTTGGTGCAGGGATCTACACAGTGCGCGGCAGAAACGCGGCCCAAAGGGGGTTTTGGCCGCGGTTCCGCGCCTCCACTGTTGATTCACCCTGTCGAATTTCTACAGTAGCCTAGTGGTCTCTAGTACATCAATGTTTTACAACCTGAAAAATTTTTGGAGACCAAAAAATTTCAACAGAAAACTGTCGTGAACAAAAATGTAGATTTTGGAATTTTGGTCGATCGGAAATGCAAAACACATTAAACCAAGCTAGACTAAGTTAATGGCGAGGCTCTGATACCACTGTAAGTGCACGGCGGCGCCCCGGCCGTCAATCCGACGGCCAAATGCGGAAGCGGTGATAAAATTTAATTTTCTTGAACTGGCAAACCGCCGCGCACTAATACCCGGATCGAACCATTAATTAGTCCTAGCTAACTATAAGATGGGAAAGAGATATACCGACGATCTAAGTCCTCCGGTCTTCTCGTCATCGTCCCGATCTCTTGCGGAAGCTCCGGTCTCCACCTCGACGCCGGAAGTGCACCACATCGCCTACTTCTTTTACGGGCTCCCACCTCAATGCCGAGGCAACTCGGGCACGAAGCCGGCTACTCGACGTGCCCAAGATTTGCTGTAGAATATAATGTGGATTCCATGTCTCATTTGGGATTATGGAGTTGCCTTTTGTGGAGGAATTGAAGGATGTTTTTGGATGAACAAGAGAGCATTTTTCTTGGCACCATGAGAGCTAACATTGCCACACCCACAATGAAATGAATCCCATCATCCCTCTAGGAATGGCCGGCCCCCCCCTTTGGTGTGATTGGAGAGAGAGTGCAAAGACAAGGGGGGTGGGTGGAAAGTGAGTGATGATGAAAGAAAAACAAATGATCACAAGGAAATCCACACTCCATCAACAACATCAACTCAACAAAGTCAAGCCATCATGAAAACAAAGTCAAGAAGTCAAGGTAAGGTGCAACCATGATGAAGTCAAAAAGTCAAGTGATCATGACACAAGAATATGCAAAGACCCCCTCCACAAATGCTTATTTGCAACAATGCAAATAAGCCCTCCTCCACCAATCTTCGGCCAATGAACGGAACAATGGAAATCGGCCGAAACGGAAAGCAAAGTGGCAACTCCAGAAAACTGGTCCCGTAATAAATTACAGGAAAAACCCCGATACTGTGCATACACACCCGCATCTGTATTTCGACCGAAATACAAATGCAATGAGACAAAATCTACACTGTACTATACTAGGATCCGGCTTAAACCAAAGTCGGCCAGTAATATCCGTTCGATCCTGATCCGTGCAATACCGCACGTATCTGATCGAACCCTGCCATATATCCATACGGCCTATAGTACAAACTGTCCGATCCTGATCCGTGCAATACCGCACGTATCTGATCCGACCTTGCCATATCTCCATACGGCCTCTACAACCTTTCGCCCGAAAGCTGAGTAACTGAAAGTGGGGGACTCTAAAGACTCATCAACACCTTGGTTGTGGATTTAACCACTAGCACGTCAGAGGTATAAGCCAATACGTAACGGGCTACCAGGTACTGACTAAAAGGGATGTCTGTGAGCGAACTCAGCCTGACAACCCTACTGAGCCTGTCAGTGACAATATCCGTACAGTCCGGTCCGTTCGTCTATGAGCATCGCATGGCGGGCCTAGGGGGTTGGTAAAAGTCAGACCCCCAAAAGCGGTACAAGTCGTGTCGGAGTGTAGCCCAGAACACCCTGAGATACTACTGGAATACCTACCAGTAAATCTCCTTGCCTCGGCCGAGGGCTTTGTGTAATGGCTCTCCTAGACACAGCACGACCTCACCCCCAATACCGGGAGAGACGAACCCCTGAAGATACGCTCACTGCCTCCATGTGGCTCGGGACTGCACCCAACTAAAACCTGTTTGCACGACTCCTTTGAGCCGTGGTAGGGTAGTAATCAAAGTACAGTGGGAACTCACACGAGACAAATGACGATGCCCAGGTCGATGAACTAACCTGCACACATGTCACCAGGGAACTGCCATCTGACGTCTGGTATATGACCAACTGGCATGTTCCCGGCGAGTCCTGTCCGGTGTACTCATAACCCAATGAGCACCTGTATACATCTTAGGTGATCCAACTGACACCAGTGGCTTGTGAGACCGGCCACCGCCCCTCGTCGGGGTCTCGACTGTATACACTAGTCTACTATGGAGAATCGATGCCCTGTCTCGAAACTCTCACGACTAGGGACCTTTTAAGGATATGCTTATAGACCCCCAGCTCCCACTTATATGATCGCCCTCATACTGCTGGTGGTCAAGCAAGAATCCTAGGGGCTCTATCAACGTGTAATAGCGAGGTGTCAGGTCACTTAAAACAGTACACGATGATAAAGGTAAACCAGATAGCATACTATCATCTCGAGTAAGACTGTCCTACCGGGATAGGTCCTCCATCAATCATTGCAATCACGTACCTGTGACCTAATAATTGACTCTGAGGGCACTATCTCCAACAAAAGATTCTTCAAGGTAGATCATCTTCGAATAGGAAGACTTCAAGCAAGCATGGATCATTCGGCTTGTGGAGCCTCTCTAGAGTCCAGAAGTTCATGGATGGCGGCGAAGGGACTACTACTCAGAGCTTATGAAGCGAAGGAATGGACTAAAAGGGTTGTAATCCCTCTCTCTTAGATGTAAAGTTGTTTACATGCTATGTTAACCCTAATTCTTTAGCAAAAATCCTCGCTTTAGGTTGTTCGGCACTTGAAAATTTTAGATTTGGCATGGTTGATGACTTATAGAGCCTTGTGACAGTGCCTAGTAACCTTACAGTGGTATCAAAGCCTAGTTAGAGCATTAGGCGACGTGTAAACAAAGTTGAAAGTCCTATCGAACCCCGAAACGACATATCCGACCCCTCTCAGGAATTTTTTTAAAAAGATGGTTTTTTCCGTATTAAAAATACTTAGAAAAATAAGCAGGTGATTCTATGGATAACTGTGAAATACAAACCCCTTATTCCTTCAAGTCGCCGCAGAACTGCGGCAATAATAAGTTTTTCGCGGTGGTTCCGCGGCCGTACTTGGGTATCAGGGATAGACATTTCTAGGTAACTTCCGTAGGTATTTCTACATGCTTCTGGTAATTTTTAACATTACTCAAGTGTTGAGTTTTCTTGAGATCTTATATATCCGTTGATTCGATCGGAAAGTTTAACATCGTTTTGTTTTTCGGGTAATTTAGAACGTGTTAAAAGGTTCGAACGGATATCAATAACTCACTTTTTCCCATGACGGATAACTTTCAAGTGTTGGATTTTTCCCGAGTTTAAAATTTTCAGAAAATCATGCTAGCGTATCTGTGGACCCTCTAGAAGAACGTAACCTTAACTCGATTTTGTGACCGTCAAAACTGCCACTGAACCATATGGTTTGTGGTAGTTTAGTGTAACGTTTTAAAATAAATAAATAAATAAATAGATAAATAAATAAAATTATTTAAGTGAATTTTCTAATTTTCGGTAAAGTAAAACGTATTTTTCGTAAAATTAAACCGTAATTATTTTTCATTATAAATTTAAAAATACCTATTTTAATTATGTTATTACTAGTAAATGGTGTTTATTTAGCCACTTATAAATTTTTATTTTAATTAAATATTTTCTTAAATTAATTATTCTAAATATTAACATAAGCTTTATTTTTACACTAAATTAGTGTAAATTACAAATTTGAATGGGTTAAATTTGCAAAAATGAACCATTGCATCTTTGAATCAAGTGTGTTTCATGCAAAAAAAAATTTCAAAATTTTACAATGGTTCTAGACCATTCTAGGTCAAATGGAGTGAAGAAAATAAAGAATTTTTAAATAAATTCATGAAAAGACTAAATTGTGTGATACTTTTGTGAAACCTTCTACACTTTTCTTCACCTTTTCTCACTCTCCTCTCTTTTCCTCACCTCATGGCCGGCCTCACCTCCATGGGCAGCCCCAAAATTTTCCCCCCATCATTTTTGCATTAAAAATCATCAAAATTCATCAAAAATTCCAAAAATAAACCTCAAAAATCAACATTCAACCTCTACCATTTTCCTTTAACCTATTTAGCATGGATCTTAGAGATGGAAACCATTATTTTGGAGGCATATTTTCATGTTTGGATTTCATGATGCGGAGGTATAAATCTTATTCTTTTGATTTATTGTTATTAAATGTTTCATTCTAGCATATTTAGATTTAATTAATTAATTCTATATACAAGTTTTAAAATTCAAATTAGGGTTATAAAATTAAGTTATGGCTTTTATTAATTAAGTAGGGTTATATTATGAAGTTTAATAATTTTAGAATGGGAAAATCTTGTATGGATGGTATATTGTAAATTGTTTATCCAAAATTGTTTAAATTAAACAACTTTGTAAACTAGAATTCTATATATTGTATATATAGGTGAGATAAAATTCCAATTAATGTTTGTAACACTAGAGTGTGGTTTCAATGAGGGTATTAACTTGTTAGTGGAATGAAAAACTTAATTTGGTTACTAGTTTTTATTTATGATTGAAAAATAGTGATAAAACATGCTATTTTGCTAACTAGATTTTGGAAATTCTTAAATAAATGAAATTTAAAATATAATTTATGGTTTCATTATATCATTATCATCATGAATTGTATTTTAATGCATTAATTCATGCAAAATCCAGTTTAGATGTGATATTGAGACAGTTTGCTTGCAAGGTGTTAAAATTGGTCTATTTGCAAACTAGAATTTTTCCAATTAATACAATTGGGGCGTTAAAAATATAGTAATGGGTTGTATAATCTAGTTATGCTTTTTAATGAGTTTTATGACCATTAGTTTGATTTTAATGTCATGTTTTGAAGTAAAACGGTAAATTGGCGTTTTCGAGCTTTTCGAAATCGGACGATTTGATTGATTTTTAGGGTTTCGATGGATTAAATCATTCTTTATATTATAAGTAATGAGTTTTAAAACTATGAGTTGTTTGTTGATATTTATCTCGATCAATCGGCGTTTGTACGCCGACATCGAGCGATATTTGGTTCTTTTGTATGAGCGGGACATAGGTTTTAACCTGTGCGCGTTCCGTGCGTCGTTTTGACTTTTGTCCGTGATTCAGTGTACGATACTATATATGTTTGCGTATAGGTACCCCTCACGTGGACTGCGGGCAATGAAGAAGAGGATGTCGACATCGTCTTGGGCAGACGAGGACTAGGTGAGTAGATGTATATCTACGGGTGGAAGTCGGGTGGATGGCGTTTAGCACCCCCGCAAATGTAGAAAAGGGATATTACTTATTGTCATTAGGAAGCCAGTCGTGACCTTAGATTCTTGATGAGTAGGACCCTAGTAATGACCCTAGGTTGGACTAGACTGATTAGAAAGACCATACCAGAGGATGAATACCTTGGAAGAGATTCGTAGGTTTCAGGTAGATACACACACACGCACACACTGAGACTCGACGTGGTGTATACGTCTCTGTATATATATGTATATATAGGACTAGGTGAAGGTATATATATATACACAATACGTATATGTGATACAAGGATGTGATATGATACACGGGGATGAAACAATTTAACTGGGCTGATGCCGTGATTCTTGGCTATACAGTCGTGTTATGATATTAGCGGATCATTAGAAAATGAGATAATGGATTTGTATACATGAACAATAATAAAGGATGGTGATGATATTGAAGTATATGGGACTCTAAATAGAACCCGAACCGTAACGTGTGCCTGAAATTCTGATATGATATATGTGTGACCTGATTACGACATCATATAGGTGTGACTTGATTTCGATATGATATATATGTGTAACTTGATTACGATATCATATAGGTGTGACATGATTACGATATGATTTAAATGTGACTTAATCACAATATGATGCATATACATGATATTTATGAGGATAAATTAACTATGTATATTTATGCTGGCAATGATATATGATTGATATATGCGATTACAGTATAGCACCTTGATCTTGACATAAGTTGATGATAATATTATACGAATGATGAGACACGTAGGTGATAATTGACCCGTACCACGATATAGGGATGCCGTACGATGGATTTTACCGTACGAGACATAGATATGATGATAGATCCGCACTCTTGATTCGAGGAAGCCGTACTACTTACGTGACGCTATTGAGGCTGGATCACCGACTATTAGAGATATGGACTCAGACTTTAGGTGTACTCCTATTTCTTATCGACTAGTTTCTTATGTTTAGTTCCTTAGGAGGTTAGATGGACACTAGTTTAGGTTCGAGTCATATAGTGGTAGTTATACTTGTATATCGCAGATGAGTGGTTATTACACATCTGTCTTTACATTCATACCGTAATCATAATGTTGCATGTTCATACATATGTTTCTATATCAGTATAAAACTCTGCCTGTTAGGACACCAGCACCATTACCGATGATGCGCATATTCCACGCACACTTATTTGCCGGCTCACACACATCATCATCGGTAATTGCTATGTCACGTACACTTTAGATCATATTATCTTTTATTGATAGAATCAGCTAACAGCTAGATCGATATAATATTGTGATTACTCTCAGATGTGAGTCTAGACATGGCATTTATTACTTAGACATTTCATGCATTCACATTTTTATGTTATCATGCAGTATTATGGGGCATATGCCGACACTTATCATATACTTACTCATGATTTTGGGATTTTGGATTTCTATGAGATTTCTGGATTTTGGGGAAAACCGCAAGAAAATATAAAAACTTCTTTCTCTCTTCCTCTCTTTTTTTAAAATATAAGTTGCGGTTTTCTCGTGATGTATGTGTCGTCCACCATGAGATTTTATGTTTTCTGTTGGATTTCGAGACCCGATTCGAGGAGTGGATGAACCGTCTCGGGTACATGGTGGGCCCGGTATGGTACCCCGGGGCAAGAAGATCGAGTTGTAGACGATGAGCCTGGCAGGGGAAGGCTACCTACCGGTGATGTCTGGCGCGGCGGATATCCGGGGGATACCGACCGTTGTCGTGAGATTTGATGATATGGGCCGATCCGGACTGACGGAGCCCGAGATATTGAGACTATGAGACATTAAGATTATGAGGTATTGAGACTTAAGATTTACATGTTTTATGTCGATGCTTGACACGGATTTCCATGGATTTCATCGTTGATATTTCAGATTTCTATATGCATTTTACTATGATAAAAGCTAAAGATTTCTTATACAGATATATCTAGATTTCAGGATTGTTTATTTTACATTCATGGTGCATGCATATTCATTCACATGACATATTCCTATTTGAGGCACTGACACGAGCACGGAGCTTTTGCACTACACGTAGTTTATTACCCTGCCATTACTAGATGATTAGTAATATATTACCATATTATTATGACCTAGGACAGCGTCGTGCATTCGATTTCTTTTCGCAAATATCTTCTACTCACGAGTTGGCAACTCACCCCCGTTGTGCCAAGTTTTATTACAGGTTCGATGTACAGGTTTCCTTAGCAGCTTGCTGGTACATCTTTTCATTCAGGGTGATTTGCACGGTAGGTTGGTTCACTTGTATCTGAACCGCCGTTGTACTTTTATTATTTCATTTGTATCTAGTAAGCTCCATCAACCAAACTTGTAATACCTGATAGTTTACTGGACCAGTTGTTTATTTCGACCTTAGAGTCACGCTTGTATTATTATGATATCTGGTGGTTTTGTTTTCTTTTGAGTTTTGAGCCTTGCCCTTTGGCGTTGTATACTATTGTGCATTTGTGTGGTTGTTTCCTCCTTTTGGCGTAGAGCTAGCTCCCGTTTGGGGATGCTTTTTATTGTTTGTGTATATTATACTTGTTGTACCCGTTGGGGCCAGTTTTTACAAAGGAGACTCTGCCGAAATTTTTAAGAAAATTGAATGATGCTTTTAAACTTGTTTTCTTCATGTTTTTCTTTACTTCTTCTTCTTTTATGGTTTAGATTTTTAGGCTTCGGCTTACTTAGGTTATGTTGCGCCTCTAGACGCTTCGTAATCTAAGTGCCGGTCACGTTCCGTAATTTCGGGTCGTGACATTTAGTGTTGCCACATGTGAGGCGTTGGTTTGACCCTTCTACGGCTGGTTCATTGGGGCTGTGTCATGTTCTGGGATTTTTGAACTTCGCTCAAGTGTTGAGCTATTTGGGAAATCTTGGGTATTTGATTATTCGATCGGAAAGTTTAACATTGTCTATTTATCTGGAATGTGATACAATATGTGGAATTCATATAGTTAGGCATGAAATGCGAAGTATGTGATATTTCGGATTTAAGATGTCTAAAGTTATTGTGGATTCCAAATGTTGTAGTTTTACACTTTATTTTCTGTGACCGTAAGCATAGTATGTGGTGTATCACCGGCTTCGATGCTATACATCAACGACAATCGGGATATGCATACTTGCTTACATTGATGATATGAGATATTATGTGTTGCTGTGATATGTTATATTGGATCGTCGTGTTCTGAATAGCCGGGGTTTTATGTGAGATGATGGTGTTTATTTTCATTCATGTAAAATTCCTTATATGTAATATTCTTTTATTGGGGCACTTCCGGGTTGAGGATGATGTCACCATTGTATATTATTTACTTTTCCGCATTCGGATAGACCAAAGGAGGGGAGAACAAGTAACCGGGTTCTAGGGTCCAGTGGGAGGCTTTCTCGAGGAGTCGAGACCGGGTCTCTTAACCCTAGAATTGGCAGTGTTGCTTGCCGCTCTCGTAGGGGTCTAGCGATTTGGGTTTGGCTATTCATCGCTACCGTGGAATCCGTGTTTATGCACTGCTTCATATATTAGTTGTACCTGATAGAGTACCTTTCATGACTGTTGCATTTACATACCTTTAGTTATATGCACTTCTTCATGTGTTAGTTGTACCTGTTAGAGTACCTTTCATGACTGTTGCATATATACATTGTCATATCATTACTTCATGTATTGGTAGTACCTGATTTAGTACCTTACATGATTGTTGCATACAGATTGTCATATTATTGCTTCATGTATTAGTTGTAACTGCTAGTGTACCTTTCATGATTATCGCATTCATTTTACCTTTTACTGCTTTTAGCTTACATATGTTAGATTCGCGCTGTACGTGCATACTTGCGATTACCTGTATATGTTATTTACTATTCATGAGTAGGCAACTCACCCCCGTTGTGCTACAGGGTTTTGCAGGTTATTTCCCCAGAGTAGTCGAGGCAGGCTATTCATCTATCTTATTATCTTTTGCCGCGGATACCGCATCAGCTCACAGTGTGCAGTTTGCTTAGGTGGGTTTTGTGGTTATTCGTTGTTGTATTGTATATTCGTTGTATCCTTGTACTCTCCATCTACTATTTTCATATTGATTTTGAGACTTGGTGAGGACGATATTGTATATTTTGGGGACTTGGATATCTATTATGCAGTTTTACATATATCGTCTTTTATTTCTTCGCTACGGCGTCGTATATCTGTTGTGGTGGTTGTTTTCTGCCGTTGGGCGTCGATTTGCTCCCGTTGGGGATGCTTTACTTTGTATTTATGTTGTACCCATTTTTGGGGTTGGTTTTTACAAAGGAGATGCTGCCGAAATTTTCAAGAAAGTAAATTGGACTTAAAAAATTTATACTTGAGATTTTCAAAAGGTTAAACATTGTTTCTTATCTTTTCTTGTCTTTTAATGGTTTAGATTTCTGAGTTTTGGCTTTCTTTTACTGCGTTACGCCTGTAGACGTTGCGTAGTATTAGGGCCGTCACGAGCCAAATTTCGGGTCGTGACAGTGTGGGACCGAGAATAATACGATATGAGATACCGTATTCTATTCTCGCGATATATGATATAGCCGGGTCATCGGATCAAGTGTTGATTCGATGAATTGGTACATGTTATATTAGTCAGTTATATTCGATATAATCGGATTGTTGGATCATGTGTTGATTCAATAATTTAATATATAATTATATATGTGATATATTACATTACATTATCTAATATAAGCTCGCTTTATTGATTCATTTTCTTTCCGGATAATACATTGATATATATGCGATATATGTTAATTGTATTATTTGCTTTTGTTACAAAAATATATTATATATGTGATATATAATATTGTAACAAGTTATGATTACAAATGCAACATGATTAGTGGAGATTAAACATAGTTAGGGTTTGATTTGGGTTAGCTTTTTCATGAAGCTTCTAGAAGCTTTTGTTTTGTTTTGGGCAAAGATATTATTTGTTGATATTTTGTGGAGATATTTCCTAACCCAACCCAAACCCTTTACCCTAGTTAAATCTCTACAATGGTTAGCCTTTTTCATTATTAACCATGGGTTGCAATTGTAACCATAGTGATTATTCATTATTCATCACAAAAGAAATTATTCTTTTTCTTCTTCCTTGAGCTCTTAAAAAGCTTTTCTAGGTTTTTCTTTTGTGATGATATTAAGTGAGATTATGAAAACAAATGAGAGACAAATCTCTACTTCATCATCCTCATCTAATCTAGCTAATTAGATTTGGGTGTTCACTTCATTAATACTTGATTAGAGAAGTGAGAACTTGAGTCAAAGATTCTTCAAGGTAGATCATCTTCGAAAAGGAAGATTTCAAGCAAGCATGGATCGTTCGTCTTGTGGAGCCTCTCTTGAGTCCGGGAGGTCATGGATTGCGGTGAAGGGACTACTCCTAGTAGCTTATGAAGTGAAGGAGCAGACTACAAAGGTTGTAATCCCTCTCTCTTAGATATAAAGTTGTTTACATGCTTTGTTAACCCAAATAATCTAGCAAAGATCCTCGCTTTGCGTTGTTCGGCACTTCTAAATTTTAACTTGGTCATGGTTGATGTCTTATAGTTCCTTATGACAGTGCCTTGTATCCCTACAGTAGTATCAAAGCCTAGCTAGAGTATTAAGCGACGTGTACACGAAGTTAAAAGTCCTATCGAACCCCGAAACGTCAAATTTGACCCCCTCTCTGGAAATTTTTTTAAAAGGTGGTTTTTACTCTATTAAAAATACTCAGAAAGTTCAGCAGGTGATTCTATGGATAACTGTGAAATACGAGCTCCTAACTCCCTTAAGTCGCCGCGGAACCGCAGCAATACCATGCTTTGATCGGCAGTTCCGCGGCCGTACTTGGGTGTCCAGGAAAGTAATTTCTTGGGTTCATCCGTAGGTATTAGTACATACTTCTGGGAATTTTTAATATTACTCAAGTATTGAGTGTTCTGGAGATCATATGAATTCGTTGATTCTATCGAAAAGTTTAACTTCGTTTAGTTTTCCGGATAATTTAGACCGTGTTAAATGTTCGAACGGATATCAATAACTCACTTTTTCCCAACACAAAAAATATTCAAGTGTTGAATTTTTCTTGAATTTAAAACTTTCGTAAAAAAATTCAAGCATATCTGTGAACCCTCTAGAAGAACGTAACCTTAACTCGATTATGTGACCGTCAAAACCGCCACTGAACCCTTGGGTTTGTAGTAGTTTAGCGTTGCCACATGTGAGGCGTTGGTTTGACCCTTCTATGGCTGGTTCATTGGGGCTGTGTCATGTTCTGGGAATTTTGGAACTCCGCTCAAGTGTTAAGCTATTTGGGAATTCTTAGGTGTTTGATAATTCGATCGGAAAGTTTAACTTTGTCTATTTATCTGGAATGTGATATAATATGTGAAATTCATATAGTTAGGCATGAAATGCGAAGTATGTGATATTTTGGATTTAAGATGTCTAAAGTGATTGTGGATTCCAAATGTTATAGTTTTACACTTTCTTTTCTGTGACCGTAAGTGTAGTATGTGGTGTATCGCCGGCTTCATTGCTATACATCAACGACAATCGGGATACGCATACTTGCTTATGTTGATGATATGAGATTTTATGTGTTGCTGTGATATGTTATATTGGATCGTCGTGTACTGAATAGCCGGGGTTTTTATGTAAGATGAGGGTTTTTATTTTCATTCATGTAAAATTCAATGTATGTAATATTCTTTTATTGGGGCACTTCCGGGTTGAGGATGATGTCACCATTGTATATTATTTACTTTTCCGCATTAGGTAGACCCAAGGAGGGGAGCATAAGTAACCGGGGTTCTAGGATACAATGAGAGGCCATCTCGAGGAGTCGAGACCGGGTCTCCTAACCCTAGAATTGGCAGGGTTGCTTGCAGCTCTCGTAGGGATCTGGGGATGTGGGTTTGGCTATTCACCACGACCGTGGAATCCGTGTTTTATACAGGCTCGATATATAACACGGACGTCCTAGTATATCCAATATTTCATATGTTATCTTCTGCCGCAATGTTCTGTGATGAGATGATATTACTTCATGAGACGAATGCTTATACTATATATATATATAATGATATATAAATATTACTGCTTTCGTTTCTTCTGTGATGCTTAGGAAGCATTAATTGATGGGATTTATAATGAGATTAATAAAAGAAAAGAAACCTAAAAGATGTTGTAGAATCAAAACTTTATAAAAAGGGTTGCTACAGTTTTGCTTTGCATAGTGGTATATATAATATACCGTGCACCTTATTCGATGAGGAAAGAGCCGAGATCCCTTCACCGGGAGTGACCTCTTTAGCAAAACTGGCAGATGCTACAAACTCACGGTTTATTTTTTGACTGCTTTTATAGTTTTTGCTTTGCACAGCGGTATATATGATATACCCTGCACCTTATTCGATGAGGAAAGAGCCGAGATCTCTTCACCGGGAGTGACCACTTTAGAGAAACTAGAAAATCCTCAAAAACACTCCTTTTGAAAATCACTTGTTTCTACAACGATATCAAGTTCATTACGCTCATGGTTTTGTGAAAACCTGCGTAACCCTCCGTCATTTCAGATAAAGACTATTTAGTATTCGTGCTGCGTTTGTTGGCCTTTGTCAAGTCGTAGTGTGCGGTAGCTGACTAGTACCTATCTGCTTAAGACTGTGATGCGATTGGATTAGGGTAGTCGTACGACCTTGTTGGCCTTTGTCAATGGTCGTGAGGGTGGGCTTATTTCAGTCAAGAATTGACGGGTTGAACTTGACTAGCTTCCTTTGGTATGTTGTCCTTTGTCAAGGTCATAGGGGGTTAGGGGTAAAAGCATTATCGGGAATTTCAAGTGTTGAAATTTGCAACGAGATTGCATACCAACTATTAGATAGTTGGATCCCGATACCCACTGCGAGTAAGAGTTACTCATGGGAGAATTTTACACAGGATAATTAGCCGATCAAGTAGGTGTCTAGAAAGGTGTTAACGGGGTTATGCCTATGGGAAAATGATGTTTATTTTAATTAGGTCTGTGCGAAAGCACGGGGAAGATCCCTCAAAGTACCAACACTGGCCTGGTTGAAAGATTGGTGAACTTGTAATGTGTAATTAATCCCGGCTAGTCTTTCCTTTTAGGGTTTGAAGGAAGGTTTGATAAAAACAGTGGGAGACATCCTGATTAGATAAGATAATAACCAATCTAATCTTGCAAGAGCATACGCCAAAGTGTTTTCTTCTCTCTCTCTCCAGGTAGCGACCATGTCAGGCTTTAATCAAGATAATAATATGGATGTATTGACTGAACCTGCTTATTATACTGAGCAGAGGAACGTTGGTCCTGTTCTTTATTATAAGTGTTATAAAACTGAGCAGCGAATAGGAGAATATCTGGATTCTCACGCAGCCCAAACAAAAAACAAGCATGCTGATGCATCTTCTTCGGGTGTGTTAGTTATCTAGAACAGTTTCTTAGTTCACTTTACGTCCTGGGTATTAGATACCGGATCGGGATCCCACATATGTAATATGTTGCGTGGGCTACGTAAAGTTAGAGAACTGGGAATGCGTGATCATTCCGTAAGAGTAGGGAATGGTGCAGATGTTGCAGCCAAGGATGTTGGCGAATATCACCTTGTGTTACCAAATGGTAATACATTGGTTATGAACGAGTACAATTACATTCCGACCCTGATATGCAATATTATATCAGTTTCTTTATTGAATAAAGAAGGATATAATTTTATAGTACAGGATAATTTTATGAACATATTCCTGAATCAAAAGTTGATAGGATCAGGATCGTTAAATAATGACATGTACGTTCTCAACCAAACTACAGTACTTAATATACAAAACACACACAAGAGGAAAAGTTCATAAATGAACGAATCCTTCTTGTGGCATTGTAGACTAGGTCACATCAATTTGACATGGCTAGCTAAGTTACATAAGGATGGATATTTGAATCCGTTCGAATTTTCATCTTATAATACTTGCCAGTCATGTCTCAAAGAAAAGATGACCAAAACACAGTTTAGTAGACACGGAGAAAGAGTTACAGAACTTTGAGGGCTGATACATAGTGATGTATGTGGTCCATTGTCTACACATACCAGGAACGGTTCTTCCTACTTCAATACATTCCCTGACGATCTCTCAAGATACGGACATGTGTTCCTGATGAAACACAAGTCTGAAGCTTTTGAGAAATTCAGGGAATATAAGCACGAAGTAGAGAACCAAACGGGAAAAAGTATTAAAATCCTTCGATCTGATCGAGGAGGAGAATACTTGAGCAATGAGTTCCTAGACTATCTAAAAGAGAATGGGATTCTCTCTCAGCTTACTCCTCCTTATACACCACAGCACAACGGTGTATCGGAGCGGAGGAATCACACCCTATTAGATATGGTACGCTCTACGATGAGCACTGCTGAGTTACCTATTTCCTTCTGGGGACATGCACTGGAGACAGCTGCATACCTATTGAATCAAGTTCCATCTAAATCTGTACCTAGCACACCATAAGAGATATCGAGTGGGAAGAGACCATGTCTTAAACGAGTTAAGATATAGGGTTGTCCGGCCTATGTCAAAAAGCAAAATCCGGACAAACTTGAGGCACAGTCAGTTCTTTGTAAGTTTATAGGATATCCTAAACATTCACATGGATATCTTTTCTACCACGGCGAGGAACAAAAGGTGTTTGTTTCTCGATATGCCGCCTCTTTAGAAAAGGAATTTCTTGCAAAAGAAATTAGTGGCGAAGCGGTAGATCTGGAAGAAGTTCCGGCAGAACAAATTACAACTGAAGATTTAGTGGAACAAGAGGACTCGATAGTAACCAACGAACCTCAGCCACTCCGCCAATCTATTAGGGTTTCTCATCCACCTGAGAGATACTGCGGTTTTCTCATTGATGGTAGGAGCGAGGATTGCATCATGGAAAATGATGACCCGACTAGCTTCGAGCAGGCCATCATGAGTGGGGACTCTGTGAAATGGCTGCATGCAATGCGATCTGAGATAGAATCCATGTACACCAACAAAGTATGGACTTTGGAAGTTTCTCCTGAAGGGGTAACCCATTGGGAGCAAATGGATCTTTAAGAAGAAACATGGTGTAGATGGAAAAGTTGAGACTTTCAAAGCTAGACTTGTTGCAAAGGGTTTTCGTCAACGACCAGGTATGGATTATAACGAAACCTTTTCTCCAGTGGCTATGCTTAAGTCCATCCTGATCTTACTTGCCATTGCTGCATACCATGACTATGAAATCTGGCAAATGGATGTTAAGACCGTCTTTCTAAATGGTGATTTAGAGGAGTGCGTGTACATGACTCAGCCAGAGGGCTTCATAGATAGTGGGAGCAGCGGAAAGGTGTGCAAGCTGCTTAAATCCATCTACGGGTTAAATCAGGCATCGCGGAGTTGGAACATCTGCTTTGATGTTGTAGTCAAAGAGTTTGACTTCATCAAAAACGTAGATGAACCTTATATATATAAAAAGGTTGCAGAGAGTAAGGTTGTCTTCCTCGTATTGTACGTCGATGACATACTCTTGATAGGAAATGATGTTCCTATGCTGCACTCGGTCAAGCTCTTCTTATCACAAATATTCTCAATGAAAGATCTAGGTGATGCCTCCTGCATACTGGGAATAATGATCTGTAGAGATAGATCTAAAAGGATACTGGGATTGTCCCAATCCAGGTACATTGACACCATACTAAAGAGGTTTAGTATGGAAGAATCCAAGCGTGGGAACCAACCCACGATCTCTGGACTCACTCTCTCCAAAGAGATGTCTCCCATGACTGATTTGGAGAGAGTTCGCATGTAAGGGATACCCTATGCTTCGGCAGTAGGATATATCATGTATGCGATGCTATGTACTAGACCCGATGTAGCATATTTACTAAGTGTAGTGAGTAGGTATCAAGCAGATCCTGGAGAGAGTCACTGGACAGGTGTGAAGAACATTCTCAAGTACTTGCGAAGGACTAAAGAGATGTACTTGGTGTATTTTAACGGTGAACTCCAGGTGTAGTCCTTTACCGATTCGAGCTTCCAGAGTGATAAGGACAACTCTAAGTCGCACTCGGGTTTTGTCTTTACCCTCAATGGAGGGGCGTGTGTTGGAAGAGTTCTGATTGATATGAAAAATGTAAGTCCATGCTACCTCTCCCGGTACTTTCGGGAATGCGGAATTTGGTAAAAAACGATTTTTACGGAGGTGGTAACATGGACCTAAAACCCGGATCTTGGTTAAACATCTATCTAGCAACCTAGCTACTCGGTTAGGGGGTTATACCTTGCTTGTCTTGAACTCCTTCGTCTTCAAACTCCGATGGTGGTCCGGATTGGCTTCTTCCCGTCGTCTCCGTACGCCGAAGATAGATCCACCTGAAAGCTCCAACCTTTGGCTCCTTCTTCGTTCTTTGAAGAAACTAGTTCACTCGGTTTGCAAAACCTTGTGAACTAGAGTGAGTAGAGAAGAGTTTGTATGGGATTTTATCTATGGTTCTTGATTCTCAACTCATGAGACAAGAGAACCATAGATTACAGAGAGGGAAAAAGAGCAAGAGGGTGAGAGCAAAACAAGAGAGCTCAAGAACAAGAGAGAGAATGAGCAAGAAAGAATGAGCAAGTCTTTTGTCTTTCACCCTCTCATAATCCAAAGTCATGATAACTCATCATATCAAATAAGTCTTATGTGATGGTTGAAGCAACCATAACCATATCATTTCATGCACTCATTTTACACAAATGAGCAAGCAAGCAAAAGTCTTTGCCATGAAATGATGGCAATGGTTATCATGATGGTCAACTAGTCAAGCCTAGTCAACCGGTCAACAAAGTCAACAAGTCAACAAAAGTCAACAAGTCAACAAAGTCAACAAGTTAACAACCATGTCACCATAATACTTAATTAATATAATAGTTAATCATATATCATATTCTCATTAGGGTTGAGCAAAAAGTCAAATAGTCAACGGTCAACTGTCAACAACCCTAATGAGAATCCGCTGCCTCTGCCTCCCTGTCAACTGTGCATACACACCCGCATCCGCGTTCCGAGGAACACGAATGCACACTTGATAAATCCAATCCCAAAAGGTACACTAGGATCTGGCTTAAACCAAAGCCCGCTAGTGTAAACTGTCCGGACACTGTACGTGCACAAGTGCACGGATGTGACCGAACCCTGTCGCAAAACCATGCGACCTGTCGCAATACCATGCGACCTCTACTCTTTTGCCTAAAAGCGAAAAGCTTTCTGTGTGGGACTCTAAAGACTCGACACTACGCTGGCAGTGGGTTTAACCACAGACCGCAAGCGGCACTAGCTGTGCGTAACGGTCCCCAGGTAATGCCGACAAGAAGACCGACGAGGCGAAACCCATCTGAACTCCTACTGAGCCTGAATGTGACATTCTCCGTACAGTCCGGTCTGTTCGTCTGATACATCGCATGGCGGGCCTAGGGGGCGGTAAACGTCAGTCCCCCAATAGCGTACAAGTCATGCCGGAGCGAAGCCCAAAACACCCTGAGATAACACTGGAAGCCTACCAGTATATCTCGTTTGCCCTGGCCCGGGACTACTCGTGTAATGGCTCTCCTAGACACAGCGCGATGTCAACCCCCAATACCGGGAGAGACGAATCCTGTCTAACCGTCACTGCCTCCAAGTGCTTCGGGACTGCACCCAACCACTACCTGTTTGCACGACTCCTTTGAGTCGTGGTAGGGTAGTGATCAAAGTACAGTGGGAACACACTCGAGGCGAAGTGACAGTGTCAAGTCAGCGGACTAAGCTGTACTCATGTCACCTGGGAACTGATAACTGACGATAGGCATAATACCAACTAGTCAGTTCCCGACGAGTCCTGTCCAGTGTACCCGTATCCTAACGAGCACCCGCATACTATCTCAAGTACGACGTACTGACGGCTGTGGGACAGACCGTCTCCCACACTGGGATGAGAAGCGCATGCGCTGTTTTACTCCGGAGTATCGATGCCCTGTCTCGATAGTTCTGCGACCAGGGACCTGCATAAGAATGTGCTTATAGATTACCCAGCCCCACTAGTGTGATGGCCATCACATCGCTAGTAATCAAGCAAAAATCCTAAGGGCTCCACTAATGTGTATAGGCGATATACAAAAATAAACACATGTACACATTGAAATAGAAACAAACCAAGTAGCATACTACTATTTTGAGCAAGATTGTATATACAAGGTGAATATCCCAAGCTTCCATTAAGTAATATACAAACTAGTATGATACAGTAATGGCCTCTAGGGCATATACACTAACAATCTCCCACTTGCACTAAGGCCATGTACTGGCGTATCGAAGACCTATCATCTCGATCAGCCGCTCGAACTGAGTCTGGGGCAGGGCCTTGGTGAATGGATCTGCAGTGTTATCTTCTGAAGCGACTCTCCGAACCTCGATCTCCTGGCGATCTACGATCTCCCTGATCAGGTGATACCGCCTCAAGATGTGCCTGGATCTCTGATGGGACCTGGGTTCCTTCGCTAAAGCTATAGCCCCGTTGTTGTCGCAATACAGAGGTATTGGATCAACAATGGACGGAACCACCTGACGTTCTTTCAAGAACTTCCTCATCCAGACAGCTTCTTTTGCGGCATCAGATGCAGCGATGTATTCCGCTTCCATCGTCGAGTCTGCAACGGTTTCTTGTTTGGAACTCTTCCAACACACCGCCCCTCCATTGAGGGTAAAGACAAAACCCGACATGGACTTGGAATCATCCTTGTCACTTTGGAAGCTGGAGTCAGCAAAGGCCTCGATCTGGAGGTCTTTTCCGCCATACACCAAGAACATCTCCTTAGTCCTTCTCAGATACTTGAGAATGTTCTTTACCGCTATCCAGTGTTTCTCCCCAGGGTTTGACTGATACCGGCTTACCACACTCAGTGCATAAGCTACATCCGGTCTGGTACACAACATCGCATACATTATAGAGCCTACCGCAGAAGCGTAGGGTATAATAGACATGCGATCCCTCTCCAAATCAGTCTTGGGAGACATCTCTTTAGAGAGGGTGATCCCGTGACAAGCCGGTAGGTTACCGCGCTTGGAATCTTCCATACTGAATCTTTTCAGTATGGTGTCGATGTACCTGGACTGTGAAAGTCCTAATATCCTCTTGGATCTATCACGATGGATCCGGATCCCCAGGATGTATGAGGCATCACCCAGGTCTTTCATGGAGAACCTGTGTGACAAGAACCCCTTGACAGATTGTAGCATAGGAATGTCATTTCCTATTAAGAGAATGTCATCCACGTATAAAACGAGGAATACTACAGTTCTCGCTACAAATCTACTATAGATGCATGGTTCATCTGGATTTTTGATAAAGCCAAATTCTTTGACTGTCTCATCAAAGCAGATGTTCCAACTCCGCGATGCCTGCTTTAGTCCATAGATGGACTTAAGCAACTTGCACACCTTTCCGCTGCTCCCACTCTGAATGAAACCCTCTGGTTGGTCCATATAGACACACTCCTCTAAATTTCCATTTAGAAAAGCGGTCTTTACGTCCATTTGCCAGATCTCATAATCGTGGAAGGCAGCGATGGCAAGAAGGATCCGAATGGATTTCAGCATGGCTACTGGAGAAAAGGTTTCGTCGTAGTCCAAGCCAGGTCTTTGACGAAAACCCTTTGCTACCAGCCTAGCTTTATAGGTCTCAACCTGTCCATCTACACCAATCTTCCTTTTGAAGATCCACTTGCATCCTACGGGTTTTATCCCGTCTGGAGCAATGTCCAACGTCCATACCTTGTTGGTGTACATGGACTCCATTTCGGTCCGCAATGCATCCAGCCATTTCACTGAGTCAACGCTCTGAACGGCCTGCTGGAAACTAGTAGGCTCATCATAATCTATGATGCAATCCTCTCTATCCCCGTCTATGAGAAAACCGTAGTATCTCTCGGGCGGATGAGTCTGCCTACTACTCCTGCGGAGCGGCGTAGGAATGTCCTGTTCTTTCGAACCCTCTGGTTCCACTAAACTTTCAGTAATAGTCCGTGGTTCTGGAATTTCTTCCAGTTCCACTGCGCTCCCACTAATTTCCTTTTCTAAGAACTGGTGTTCTAGAAAGTGGGCATTACGAGAAACAAGGACTTTTTGTTCCTCTGCGTAGTAGAAAAGATACCCCCTGGTGTTCTTTGGGAATCCCACAAACTTGCACAGTACTGAGCGTGCCTCGAGTTTGTCCGCATGCTGCTTTTTGACAAAAGCTGGACATCCCCATATCTTCAGATATTGAAGATAGGGTTTCTTCCCACTCCATAACTCATACGGTGTGGTAGGCACAGTCTTAGTGGGAACTCGGTTCAAAAGGTATGCGGCTGATTCTAGCGCATATCCCCAGAATGATCGCGGCAACTCAGCGTTACTCATCATGGACCGTACCATATCCAATAGGGTCCGGTTTCGTCTCTCCGATACACCGTTATGTTGCGGAGTGTATGGAGGAGTAAGCTGAGAGAGAATTCCGTTCTCTTTTAAATAGTCCAGGAACTCGGCACTTAAGTATTCTCCACCTCGATCCGATCTTAGAATCTTAATACTTTTGCCGGTCTGGTTTTCTACTTCATTCTTATACTCCTGGAATTTTCCAAAGGCTTCGGACTTATGTTTCATTAAGAAGACATGACCGTACCTTGAGAAGTCATCCGTAAAAGTAATGAAGTAAGAATAACCGCTTCGCGCATGTGTAGACATTGGACCGCACACGTCACTGTGTACGAGTCCCAAGAGCTCGCTCGCTCTTACTCCATGTCCAGTAAACGGAGTCTTTGTCATCTTTCCTTTGAGACAGGATTGACAAGTGGCATACGACTGATATTCGAACGCATTCAAATACCCTTCTGTATGTAACTTATTCAACCTTCTCTCATTGATGTGACCCAGTCTACAATGCCACAAGAAAGTCTGATTTATTTCTGGAGACTTTCTTTTGTGTGTATTCTGGACATTGAAAATCTGTGGTTGGTTCAATACGTATATACCATTACTCAATGTACCTGACCCAATCAGAACTTGATTAAGGTGAATGTTTACAACATTACTTACAAACGCAAATTCATAACCTTCTTTAGAAACTAAAGATACAGAAATGATATTACAAGTTGCGTTGGGTACAAAAAAGCAATTACGCAAAACCAAAACATGTCCATCTGACATTCCCAGGTGATAGTCCCCCACGGCTTTAGCATCCATGCTAGCTCTGTTCGCAACTCTGAGGGTCATATCACCTGCCTTCAAAACCCTACGGTTTCTCAACGCCTGCAAAGAATTACAGATATGAGATCCTGATCCGGTATCCAATACCCAGGAAGTTGAGTTTATTGAAAGACAGTTTTCAATAACATACACACCTGAAGCTGAAACTGCAACCTGCTTCAATTCCTGTGTCCTGGCTTTCCAAGCCCTGCAATCATTCTTGTAGTGACCTTTCTTATGACAATAGAAGCACTCTTCCTTATCCACAAGCTTCCCTGCTTTCTTTGTTGCTTTAGCTTTTCCCTTCGTATCCACTTTACTAACACCGCTCCTTGGTTTGGCGGGGGCTTTCTTCTTCTTTCCCTTGGCTTTCGCCTTGGACCTAGAAGAAGATGATCCTCCTACAAACAAAGTGGATGTTTCCCTACCTTTCTGTAGGGTGCCCTCTGCGCTCCTCAGCATGTTGAGGAGCTCTGAATGTTCAACCTCTTTTTCTTGTAAGTTGAAGTTCAGTATAAACTGGGCGTAAGTGGAAGGAAGGGACTGGAGAACTATGTCCGTATAGAGTTCACTCTCCAATGTGGTCCCTAGGTCCGCGAGCTCCTCAATGTAGACGATCATCTTTAGTACGTGCTCGGCTACTGATGATCCGACGGCCATCTTTGCCGAAAATAACTTTTTCGACGCTTCGTATCTTGCGATACGTGATTGCTCTCCATACAGTTCTTTTGTATGGAGAAATATGGATTCAAGGTCCATATTCTCGTGGCTCCTCTGATGTTCGTTGTCCATCGAGGCAAGTACGAGGCACTTGGCCTTCGCGCTATCAATCTCCCAAGTCTTGCGGATTTCCTTATCCGCGACGCTGGAAGTGGGACCAGGGGCAGGGGGAGCTTTGGTGGTAAGAAGATACCCCAGTTTGTCGTAAGTGATTGCCATTTTGACATTCCTGAGCCAATCTTTGTAGTTTGGCCCTGTCAGTATGTTTTTATCTAGAAGTAACTTAAGTCCAGTCATGTCGATTGGTCGCTGCAATTAGGAGAGAGAAGAAGAAACACTCAGCATGATGCTCTTGCAAGTTTAGAGTGGTTTTTAGTTTGTCTAAACAGGATGGCTCCCACTGTTTCTCGAATCCCTCCTCAAACCACAAAGGAAGAATTAGTCAGGATCAATCTCACCTACAATACTTGCTTAACCGTTCAGCCAGGCCAGTGTCGGTACTTCGAGGGAGGTTTTCCAACGCTTTCGCGAAGTTCCTTAATTAAAGAACCTCTTTTCCCTGGGGGCGTAGCCCCGCTAACACCTTTCTAGGCACCTACTAGGTTTATAGCATTGATCGTTAAGTGAGAAATTTCCCGAGGAGTAGCATATACTCACAGTAGGATCGGGATCCAAATATCATCGCGTGACGAAACTGAAGGAATCCTACCAGAATCATCACACTCCAAATGGTATGCAAATCTAGCAAGTTTCAGTACTTATGAAACTCCCGATGTGGATTTTTGCCCCATGCTCTTATGACCTTGGCGTGAGGTCAAAATGTCATAAGTCACATGTCAAGTTCGTCCCATCATTATCCAGGTTAATTTGAACCCACCCGTACATACCCTTGACGTAGGCCAAAATGGCAGTACGACTGTCTCAAATCAACGCATTCTATCTATGCAACAGATAAATATCCGGCAGCTACCAATCACTATGCCTTGGCGTGAGGTCAAAATACATAGCTTGAATATTACCGAAAATTTAACTGAAATGATGGAGGGCTACGGATGGTTTTGGCAAAACCGTGAACGTAGTGAACTTGATTTGGTCGATGGAACGAGATAGCTTTTAAAAGGAGTGGCTCAAGCTCCGCATTTAAAAGTTGGTTTTGAAAAGAACCGAGTGGTTTTTCGAAAGTGTTCCAACGACTTAAACTTGGTTTATTATCTTGCATTAGTTCCTTTAATGCGTGATATTCTTGCATTAGTTCTTTTAATGCGTCCCATCATTTAATCCTACCATTGCAGAAAACAACCAAAATATGACATACGCTTATGCCATTCGCATTCGCCACTGGGCCCCGTCATTACCCGTTAGGTTACTTAACTAACGACAGAGCGGGGGCTGGGCTAGCGCGTCTGTAAAACATAAGCAACGCCTAAATAATATCATATATAGATATACTGCAATGATAAACATTTTAGATCACAGATGAATACATTGGATATACTAGGAATCTGCAATTTGTACGAGCCTGTAACGAAAGACAGATTACACGGTCGCGGTGAATAGCCAATACCCCAACCAAGACCCCTACGGGTGGGGCAAACTACCCGCCAAGTACCCGAAGCATAGCAACCTCCCTCATCTCCATGAGTAGGCCACTCGACACTACGGCATACCCGGTAGTTTGTGCACCCCCTCCATGGGTCTATCCTAGGAGCAAAAACAGTAAAAAGAAATTATACAATGACGGCTACAACCCTGACCCGGTTGTGTGGCCATACAAATAATTATTACATCAATTTACAAATTTACGTGAATTGAAAGAAAAGAAAACTCTCGTCTCACAACCCCCGGCTATTCACCTGCGACAATTCAACATATTCATATACACATTCCAGCAACATTACAAATCACAGATTTGTATAACCCCCACTAATCGACATATAGCGATTAGTAGACGTTCAATACAAATATCACATTACAGAAAAACCCGTTAGCTTAAGTCTTTTAGAAGTTCGATCAAAAATACGGATTTTCGGGACAACAAAATAAAATTTTCGTTCTGGAAAATCTGGGCAGAAAATATATATTCCAAAAATCCCAAAATACCCCTGAAAGTACACTGTAGCAAAGAAACACCAGAGAGGGGCCAAGGAGGCAGCGGAACCGCGGCAATAGGAAGCTATTGCCGCGTTTCCGCGGTCGTTTAGGGGGATCACATGGTGATTTTTCTACAGTGGCTTTTAAAAACCCTGAGCCGATTTTAGGTGTTAAAATAATCAATTTTGAACAGTAAAAAAATCGACAGAAACTCGAATTTTTGGGGTTCGTTTTCGGGGCTTTTTCTTTGATCGATCTTCTAGTTACTTGCTAACATGTTAGATAGAGTTTAACTAGGCTCTGATACCACTGTAAGTCCATGCTACCCCTCCCGGTACTTTCGGGAATGCGGAATTTGGTAAAAAACGATTTTTACGGAGGTGGTAACATGGACTTAAAACCCGGATCTTGATTAAACATCTATCTAGCAACCTAACTACGAGTTTCTAGCTACTCGGTTAGGGGGTTATACCTTGCTTGTCTTGAACTCCTTCGTCTTCAAACTCCGATGGTGGTCCGGATTGGCTTCTTCCCGTCGTCTCCGTACGCCGAAGATAGATCCACCTGAAAGCTCCAACCTTTGGCTCCTTCTTCGTTCTTTGAAGAAACTAGTTCACTCGGTTTGCTAAACCTTGTGAACTAGAGTGAGTAGAGAAGAATTTGTATGGGATTTTATCTATGGTTCTTGATTCTCAACTCATGAGACAAGAGAACCATAGATTAAAGAGAGGGAAAAAGAGCTAGAGGGTGAGAGCAAAACAAGAGAGCTCAAGAACAAGAGAGAGAATGAGCAAGAAAGAATGAGCAAGTCTTTTGTCTTTCACCCTCTCATAATCCAAAGTCATGATAACTCATCATATCAAATAAGTCTTATGTGATGGTTGAAGCAACCATAACCATATCATTTCATGCACTCATTTTACACAAATGAGCAAGCAAGCAAAAGTCTTTGCCATGAAATGATGGCTATAGTTATCATGATGGTCAACTAGTCAAGCCTAGTCAACCGGTCAACAAAGTCAACAAGTCAACAAAAGTCAACAAGTCAACAAAGTCAACAAGTCAACAACCATGTCACCATAATACTTAATTAATATAATAGTTAATCATATATCATATTCTCATTAGGGTTGAGCAAAAAGTCAAATAGTCAACGGTCAACTGTCAACAACCCTAATGAGAATCCGCTGCCTCTGCCTCCGCCTCCCTGTCAACTGTGCATACACACCCGCATCCGCGTTCCGAGGAACACGAATGCACACTGGCTAAATCCAATCCCAAATGGTACACTAGGATCTGGCTTAAACCAAAGCCCGCTAGTGTAAACTGTTCGGACACTGTACGTGCACAAGTGCACGGATGTGACCGAACCCTGTCACAAAACCATGCGACCTGTCGCAATACCATGCGACCTCTACTCTTTTGCCTAAAGGCGAAAAGCTTTCTGTGTGGGACTCTAAAGACTCGACACTACGCTGGCAGTGGGTTTAACCACAGACCGCAAGCGGCACTAGCTGTGCATAACGGTCCCCAGGTAATGCCGACAAGAAGACCGACGAGGCGAAACCCATCTGAACTCCTACTGAGCCTTAATGTGACATTCTCCGTACAGTCCGGTCTGTTCGTCTGATACATCGCATGGCGGGCCTAGGGGGAGGTAAACGTCAGTCCCCCAATAGCGGTACAAGTCGTGCCGGAGCGAAGCCCAAAACACCCTGAGATAACACTGGAAGCCTACCAGTATATCTCGTTTGCCCTGGCCAGGGACTACTCGTGTAATGGCTCTCCTAGACACAGCGCGATGTCAACCCCCAATACCGGGAGAGACGAATCCTGTCTAACCGTCACTGCCTCCAAGTGCTTCGAGACTGCACCCAACCACTACCTGTTTGCACGACTCCTTTGAGTCGTGGTAGGGTAGTGATCAAAGTACAGTGGGAACACACTCGAGGCAAAGCGACAGTGTCAAGTCAGTGGACTAAGCTGTACTCATGTCACCTTGGAACTGATAACTGACGATAGGCATAATACCAACTAGTCAGTTCCCGACGAGTCCTGTCCAGTGTACCCGTAACCTAACGAGCACCCGCATACTATCTCAAGTACGACGTACTGACGGCTGTGGGACAGACCGTCTCCCTGACTGGGATGAGAAGCGCATGCGCTGGTCTACTCCGGAGTATCGATGCCCTGTCTCGATAGTCCTGCGACCAGGGACCTGCATAAGGATGTGCTTATAGATTACCCAGCCCCACTAGTGTGATGGCCATCACATCGCTGGTAATCAAGCAAAAATCCTAAGGGCTCCACTAATGTGTATAGGCGATATACAAAAATAAACACATGTACACATTGAAGTAGAAACAAACCAAGTAGCATACTACTATTTTGAGCAAGATTGTATATACAAGGTGAATATCCCAAGCTTCCATTAAGTAATATACAAACTAGTATGATACAGTAATGGCCTCTAGGGCATATACACTAACAAAAAATTGTTTGTAGTTTAACCGCAATCAATAACGGTGTCGCGCGTAGTTAGACCGAGATGAGTACGGGTCGTCCTCTGGGAAACATGGAACCTTTTACTCTTACTTTAGATGTGTTGAAAAAGGGAGGAGGGATAAAGAATATTGTAGAATGATTGTAGGATCTAGATCTACGTTAAACACGGATGCAAAATATAGATCTAGATTAACTATGGATTTAAGTTTATATAAGAAGAGGGCTTGTAGGGTTCATTAGGATTTAGTAGTTATGGATGATTAATTAAAGATTACTCTTTCTATCCTTTAATAGATTTAAAACTAGAACGACAGTGACGCATGTAGATTAGGGTTTCTGGAGGGAAAAGGAATCCTACTCTTAACCCCTATCTCGACACGGAACTCCGTTCATATCTAGCCATTTAACAAAACAATCATTAATCTAATCTCTAACCGTGGTCGAGAATAACAATAAATTGGTAGCGCGCCCGATTAGGATGTTAATGATTCTTTTGATAAAGTTTATAAACTTTATAGGACGTAAAAAGAGTTTAAAGATCTTCATCATCCATTAACCTACCATAATCCTACGAACCCTAACAAATGGAGAATTACTCGCGCATGGTGGGAGAAGAAGAGATGGAGAGAGAAATCAAATTGAAACTACAAAGAAATAGAATAAGAAAAAGAACTACCTTTATTAATCAACAAAACTCATTTACACTTTGTTCCCTTAGAAAATGATTACAAATACTAGTTTGCTTCTCGATCTCTTTTAAGGAGGTAGATGAACCGTTGATGATCAACCTGGATGCGTGAGTCTGTCGTGGACTTCGTGATCTCTTCAGCTTGATGATTTTTCCAAGAGACTCTCGGTCCTTATTTATAGTCCCAAAGCCAGAACCTTAGCTTCCTAAATTGGAAACCACTGGTTAAGATTCTACCAATAAAATCCTAGCTCCTAACACCTCTGTCACGCGGCGGATCCGCGGCCAAAAGGTGTGTTTGGCCGCGGATCCGCGGCCAAGTATGAGGATCATTTGATGATTTTTCTGGGGCTTCATCCATATGACATGTGGCGATCTTTGGAAGCTCTGGAAACTGGAAATCTTTTCTTTATTTCTGCTAGACTTGATTTCTTAGTTTGCTTTCTTAATTAGGCAGGTTTTCTCTTAACAACATTGATTCCCTTGATTTTTAGCCCTGAAATTTCTACACAATCTCAACAAATAATATTAGTAGAGTTTTGTTTTATTGAGATATTAATTTCCCCATTAAGATTTGGTCAATGGTATTTATGCTTATTTTCCTACTAAATGTTAATTATAATACATAAACACATGAAAATAGTCTTTTTACAGATAAGCCCTCATATGTATTATATATTATAATAAACACCTTTTCTAATATAGAAATAGTAGGAAAAATGTCATTTTAAATATGCAGTTTTATCAACTAAACAAATACCCCCAAACTTATCTTTGATCGTCCCGAGCAAACTAGTTTATTTAAGAGGAGGAGAAAAAGAAAGGAGAAAACTAAGCACACTTTCGTAGGCAACACGATTGCACTGAGCACGTGCAACAAGCCGTTAAACCTCTAGGTGTCCCTAGTAGGAGGAGTGTTGTCTCCTGAGGGTTTTCAGCGGATTACACCCACAAAATCCTATAATAAAAGAGAGATGGTGAAATTTACATATAAAGATAAGAACCATAAAAGAAATACTTTGAAAATTTAGAGTTTCCAACTACACTAGCTTTTCAGTTGTCATGAGCCCTATCTTAATAGTCATGAAAAGATGTTAGAAATCACATCATCCCTCAATAAAACATTGTCTTTATTCTTCATTCCTATCTTTTATCCAAACATCGATCATATAACCCTACGTGTGTGTAATAGACATCCTTACACTCGGAGAATTCAATTCAAGCTACCATACTCTTGTCCATCTACCTCAGTACTTTTTAATTTGATGAATATTTAGATTTGCTCACACATTTTCATGCGACCGTTAATACTTCTTGAGGTACTAACCGACCGATTACTCATGTGCTTGCTGATTAGGTGATAGTATTTTCCTCGTCTTGCACCACCTAAGTCTTAGCAGTGACTCCCAAACTAGTTGGTCTAAGGCACTAGGTGATGAAGCACCCTCGCAATATTTTTTTATTGCTGCCTTGGCGATAACAAAACCAGTGTTAATTTTTTTTCTTTTCACCATTTTTATATTTTGTAAATTTTTTACTTCCTTCATACTTTGGTTTTTAGACAAGAGCATTTTAAGGTATCCTCTACTATCCCGAGTTTCAAGACGTGTGTAAGTGCATATAGTAGGGTATCAACGTTCAAATGTTTGGCTTCCAGAATAAGAACTATTTTTCAGACTTATTTTTATCCTCAGATTAGTGACTTCCTTCATCTTACAGACCCTTGGGACAACAGCTCATAACTACTTATTACTAGTTCGTTTAAGAAAACCTCTAATTTTCTTGGTTTTCTTAAACTATTCCTATCTTTCATATATAATTTTTCACTTTCTATTCTTTTATTATCTTATTAATGTAAATAATTTTTTTTTGTGCTTATGCAAAATATGATGCAAAGTGATGCGTAAATAAGCACAAACCTCCCCCAAACTTGTTTTCAACAGTGTCCTCACTGTTGCTATCTGCTGGATCACAAAAACATGTAAGCTTGGGTGGACATTATTAATGGGGGCAAGAATATATGAAAGTGAAAATCCTCCCCCAAACTTATTTTTGGCTCACAAATTTGAGGACAAAAGTTATGTTCATGAGCCAAAAATATACCCCCCTCAAACATGAGTTAGACAATATGAAGCATTCTAAGAGGGGGTGAGTCATTTGGTCAAAATAAAACTTTACAAAGACCAAATGTTAACACCAGCCATTCAAAGATTTTATTAGTATAGCGTATAGGTCGGTGGAAGAATGTGTTGTATCGAGTCAAGAAAAAATAGGGAAGGGATAAGAGGTGGTCTGGAAAGGGTTTGAATTTGAAATTAGTGAAAAGAAAGAATGAGGATGAATGTGAATGATTAGGGAGAAGGAATGGTGACGGTTCAACCTCTATATGTGGAGATTGATCAATCACAAAATCCGTATTGTTTAAAAATTCAAGTTCTTCAGCAAAATGTTTTTCAAAACTTTTATCAATGGTGTGATCGAACATTTTGCTGTCAAAGAGTTTTGTGCCAGAATTTATCCTACTTGATTCATAAAAAATGATTAAGGTAGAGGACTCGAAAAACTCATCTACCTCATTTTTAAAAATATCCGTATCAAGTTGAATTTCTGGTATTATCGAACTTGAAATAACGGATTGTGATTCATCAAAACTCTCTAAAACTATAGGAATAGAAGAAGAACCAGAGAAAGTAGAAGGTGAAATGGGTAAACAAATTTGTGTGTCGAGTGTTGCTGAACCAGATGTGGAAGATGGAGGCTGTATTTCGGTCTGATCTTCGGGTATACCATTATCATCAACTTCAAGACATATTTGGTGTTCGGGAAGAATTAAATGCTCAAAATGATGACAATAAGGAAGTGCAAGGATTTGATGAATTGATGGGACAAAATCATCCAAAATTTCGGGTTCATCAATCAATATATCCCCAACGTCAATCACCTCATTCAAGTGAAGGTTAAAATTCTCAAACACCTCATCAAAAGTATGGTTTTCAATCAGTTTTGGTTGAAGAGTGGAGGTGTAGAGATCACAAGGGTTGGGTATGGTTTCACTTGAAATGGACCCTTCACAGTCGGGTAAATCAAACACTACAAAGTCATACAACTTATCAGACATTCTATTTGGTGTACTTGATGAATCTATGAAACTGGAGTTGTGGATTTCAATTTGGAATGGGGAGGTTTGATTAGGAAGGGTGTACAGTTCTGTCTCACTACCCAAAGTCTCATTTTTTCCTATGCCCGAATCATATACTGAAAAATTTTGGGCTTCTTTGAAATTATTTTCTTGCATCCACTCTGTCATTTGGTTCGACATTTTAAAATTTTTTTCTAATGTCTGCTCAAGACTAGACTTAGGTCGATAAGGGGTTTCAGGATAAGTTTGAAATTCTTGTGGACGATTAAAACTCCCAAATGACTGATTAGAAGGACTGTCTAGAGAAGGTGGAAAAGTCGGATTGGATTGATAGGAATAGAATGGTTGCAAAAATTGGGTAGGAGTAGGATCAATATTATGATAAGAAGAATATTGATATGGGTTGGTTGGTTAGCTATTTTCAATAGACATCTTATATGCCACAAACCGCCTATCAAACTCTTCTTTGGACAGTGGTGGTGATGGTTGATATTGGTCCGGATTGAAACTTTGGCCTCTAGCCCTAGCTATATGCTCCGCAATGGACATGCGTCTAGGGGCATTCTCACTCGGAGTATCAACAGAAACAGGTGTAGAATTAGGATACTGTTGATAGGACATGGATTGAGGTCGCCAACTGTTTCTACCCGCTTGTTCTATCCGATATCTTAAGGACATGGGAGAGCCGGACGGTATACCGAAGGGATTATGAAAACAAGAGATATCAGGTTGTGGACAGCAAAGCTCGGCAAGAGATCGTCTGTTTGGGTCACCCATTATAAGAAGAGAAGAGGGGGAAAATGGTAAAAAGGGGAGAAAATAATTGGTTTGTTTTGAAAAATGACGGATTTAGAGAAATCACACAAAAATTCACAAACAACCCTAGAACTATGGTTACCTAGGTCCAGTCTCTAGACCGATCCTAAACTTCCAAAGGACAAGCCGCAGGATCAATCCTCTACCACCACTTTACTACTCTTGTAGCCAGGTAAGTGCCAGGTAAGTGGGAGGTTGTCCACTACATAAGTAGTGGTCCTAATTAAGTAACCACTTTCCTTAGACACACTTGCCTAGACATCACAAAAGTAATGCGGATAAGCGATAGATTACTGATCAGTCGAAAATATTGTATATTTTAGCCGGCAATTTCCTTAACATTTGCATACATTTATAAGTGTTCGGCATTCATATTCTACATATTAGCAAATCTGTCACAAAATATGAGATTGCATGTATTAGACTTTCAAACCGACACTTTAAAGGAAATTAACCGCATTTCATGGCATCGCATCATTTCTGTATTTGCGCAACACTTGTCTTGAGTATGTGCAGGAAATACGGAAGAAAAAGCAAAAGAGCTGATCAAATTTACGCCAACTCAAAGCCCTGAGATCTGGTAGCAATACAAAAGGAGATATTAAATTCTATATATCACATAAAGCCCAATACAACAGTCCAAGATCCCAACAGAGAACCCAAGCCTCAATTCCTCAAAGCAGCCGCGGAAGCGCGGCGGGAACAGGCTTGAGCCGCGGATCAGCCGCGCTTCTGCCACGTCATCGTCTCATTTTCAGTGCAGAATTCTCACAGCAGGACCCACACCTCATTGTGATACATCAAGTTCCAGAATACACTCGAAGATACTGCCAGATCAGCAAAGAAAATTAAGGAAGGCTAATCCCAATTAAGCTCCTAATTAATCCTCTTCTAGAAGCTCCTCCTAACTAATCACATCTAGAAGCTTCTCCCTAACTAACTTTTGGAGGGAAATTTGAATTTCTTCAACAAACTTTAGGAGGGAAACTTAGAATTTGAAATCCTAGATCTAGGGTTAGTTATCTATAAATAGGAACCTAGACCTAGGGTTAAGAGGCTAATCAATAACCATTGGTTCATTCTACACCATTTTCTTCCACAAGTCTCGTGACAAGGCTTGTGCGAAACCCTAACCCTAATTCCACTCCAAATCCAAGATCTTGAGTACCAAATCAAGCGAGAAGCCTTCAACCTTTTAGGAGCCGAGCCGATCTTCAATCGGGCAAGTGATCCAAGCCGATCCGCGATCCACGGAGACGAGCAAAGCCAAGTCGACGATCGAATTCTTCCTCTTGTAGTTCTTAAGCGAATGTAATGAAATTGTTGATATAAATAAAAGGTGAAATTCTATAATCTTGCTTTCTTTTAATTCTTGCATCATGATTAGATCTCAATTTGTAATTGTTGTTCTTGTTGTGATGTTTGAGTAAAACTCCGCTCGTAAAGGAGTCGAGACGATTGTAGAATGATGATGTAACAAATCTTAATACTATTTTTAAGTCCTACGAGTTTTGTAAACCCTAGCAAGTTCAAGAATCGATGACCTAGTTTCGTAGCGATGCTTTCTTGATTGTGATCGCTCGAAATTAGGGATCTACGATCGTTTCTTGAATTTACTAGAGGCTAGAATATGAATGGTATCAATGAAAGAACAAGAGATAAGATGACACCCTAGTTTCACAAGAAGTCTCTAATTCTCATCGATTATCATCGATCTAGTATCAATTCATCGAAGGATAAGAATACGTAATTGTAAGATTACATCACATCTATAGATCCGATCGATTCCTACGAGCCTCATTTCGATTCTTGATATTTGGTTTGGAAAAATCAACAAACTATAAATCCTTGATTCTATCTTTTTCTTGTTATTAGATCTATATTTTCTAATTCTTGAACTTCAACTATAAATCATGAATTGTTTTGTTTTCTTTTCTTTAAAGTTTCAATTCATCTAATTCAAAAGACGAACGATTACACTTTCCCTGTGGACGATCCGCACTCACTAACAATCTACATCCGACACCGTAGTTGATTGCGGTCAAATAATTTTTGGTTGTGATTTCTATTCTATTTTCCAACTACACAACAGAAAATCAATAAATCAAATGGCGCCGTTGCCGGGAACATTTTGATTAGATACTCTTTTAAATAATAACCAAGAAATTGTTTCAATCAAAATGGCGCCGTTGCCGGGGATCATTTGAATTGATACTTTTACATCCAAACAAGAATTCTTTACAATCAAATGGCGCCGTTGCCGGGGATAAAATTTTTCTGAGCATTCCAAGGTTTGTGCTTATTTTCGCATCATTTGCATATCATTTGCATAAGCACAAAACATTTTTTTTGAAAAAACCTATAAAAATTTAAAAATTTTCAAAATTATAAAAATATTTTTTGTACATAAATAAGATAATAAAAGTTTAGATAGTGAAAAATTACATCCATAAGATTAGAAAAATTTAAGAAAACTAAGAAAATTAGAAGTTTTCTTATACGAACTAGTAATAAGTAGTTATGAGCCGTTGTCCCAAGGGTTAGTAAGATGAAGGACGTCACTAATCTGAGGATAAAAATAAGTCTGAAAAATAGTTTCTATTCTGGAAGCCAAACATTTTGAACGTTGCTACCCTGCTATTCGCACTTACACACGTCTTAAAGCCTGGGATAGTAGAGGATACCTTGAAATGCTCTTGTCTTAAAGCCAAAAGTATGAAGGAAATAAAAAAAAATGAATAAAGAAAATATAAAGTGGTGAGAAAAATGAACACTGGTTTTGTTATCACCGAAGGCAATAAAAAAATATATAGCGAGGGTGCCTCTTCACCTAGTGCCCTAAGGCCAACTGGTCTGGGAGTCACTGCTATGCCTGAGGTGGTGCAAGACGAGGAAAATACACCAAATAAGCAAGCACATGAGTAATCGGTCGGTTAGTACCTCAAGAAGTATTAACGGTCGCATGAAAGTGTGTGAGCAATCTCATCTAAATATTCATTAACTAAAAAGTACTGAGGCTGATGGGCAAGAGTATGATAGCTTGAATTGAATTCTCCGGGTGTAGGGATGTCCTTTACACACACGCAGGGTTATATGATCGATGTTTGGAAGAAAGATAGGAATGAAGAATAAGACGATGTTTTATTGAGGGAGGACGTGATTTCTAACATCTTTTCATGGCCATTAAGATAGGGCTCATGGCAACCGAAAAGCTAGCTTAGTTGGAAACCCTAATTTTCAAAGTTTTTCTTTTACAATTCTTGTCTTTAAATGTAATATTCATGATCTTCCTTTTATTATTGGATTTTGTGGGTGCAATCCGCTGAAAACCCTCAGGAGACAACACTCCTCCTACTAGGGACACCTAGAGGTTTAAAGGCTTGTTGCACGTGCTCAGTGCAATCGTGTTGCCTACGAAAGTGTGCTAGTTAGTTTTTCTCTTTCTTTATTTTCTCCTTCTCTTTTTAATAAAACATTCGCTCGAGACGATCGAAATTAAGTTTGGGGGTATTTGATCAGTCGAAAATATTGTATATTTTAGCCGGCAATTTTCTTAACATTTGCATACATTTAGAAGTGTTCGGCATTCATATTCTACATATTAGCAAATCTGTCACAAAATATGAGATTGCATGTATTAGACTTTCAAACCGACACTTTAAAGGAAATTAACCGCATTTCATGGCATCGCATCATTTCTGTATTTGTGCAACACTTGTCTTGAGTATGTGCAGGAAATACGGAAGAAAAAGCAAAAGAGCTGATCAAATTTACGCCAACTCAAAGCCCTGAGATCTGGTAGCAATACAAAAGGAGATATTAAATTCTATATATCACATAAAGCCCAATACAACAATCCAAGATCCCAACAGAGAACCCAAGCCTCAATTCCTCAAAGCAGCCGCGGAAGCGCGGCGGGAACAGGATTGAGCCGCGGATCAGCCGCGCTTCTGCCACGTCATCGTCTCATTTTCAGTGCAGAATTCTCACAGCAGGACCCACACCTCATTGTGATACATCAAGTTCCAGAATACACTCAAAGATACTGCCAGATCAGCAAAGAAAATTAAGGAAGGCTAATCTCAATTAAGCTCCTAATTAATCCTCTTCTAGAAGCTCCTCCTAACTAATCACATCTAGAAGCTTCTCCCTAACTAACTTTTGGAGGGAAATTTGAATTTCTTCAACAAACTTTAGGAGGGAAACTTAGAATTTGAAATCCTAGATCTAGGGTTAGTTATCTATAAATAGGAACCTAGACCTAGGGTTAAGAGGCTAATCAATAACCATTGGTTCATTCTACACCATTTTCTTCCACAAGTCTCGTGACAAGGCTTGTGCGAAACCCTAACCCTAATTCCACTCCAAATCCAAGATCTTGAGTACCAAATCAAGCGAGAAGCCTTCAACCTTTTAGGAGCCGAGCCGATCTTCAATCGGGCAAGTGATCCAAGCCGATCCGCGATCCACGAAGACGAGCAAAGCCAAGTCGACGATCGAATTCTTCCTCTTGTAGTTCTTGAGCGAATGTAATGAAATTGTTGATATAAATAAAAGGTGAAATTCTATAATCTTGCTTTCTTTTAATTCTTGCATCATGATTAGATCTCAATTTGTAATTGTTGTTCTTGTTGTGATGTTTGAGTAAAACTCCGCTCGTAAAGGAGTCGAGACGATTGTAGAATGATGATGTAACAAATCTTAATACTATTTTTAAGTCCTACGAGTTTTGTAAACCCTAGCAAGTTCAAGAATCGATGACCTAGTTTCGTAGCGATGCTTTCTTGATTGTGATCGCTCGAAATTAGGGATCTACGATCGTTTCTTGAATTTACTAGAGGCTAGAATATGAATGGTATCAATGAAAGAACAAGAGATAAGATGAAACCCTAGTTTCACAAGAAGTCTCTAATTCTCATCGATTATCATCGATCTAGTATCAATTCATCGAAGAATAAGAATACGTAATTGTAAGATTACATCACATCTATAGATCCGATCGATTCCTACGAGCCTCATTTCGATTCTTGATATTTGGTTTGGAAAAATCAACAAACTATAAATCCTTGATTCTATCTTTTTCTTGTTATTAGATCTATATTTTCTAATTCTTGAACTTCAACTATAAATCATGAATTGTTTTTTTTTCTTTTCTTTAAATTTTCAATTCATCTAATTCAAAAGACGAACGATTACACTTTCCCTGTGGACGATCCGCACTCACTAACAATCTACATCCGACACCGTAGTTGATTGCGGTCAAATAATTTTTGGTTGTGATTTCTATTCTATTTTCGAACTACACAACAGAAAATCAATAAATCAAATGGCGCCGTTGCCGGGGACATTTTGATTAGATACTCTTTTAAATAATAACCAAGAAATTGTTACAATCAAATGGCGCCGTTGCCGGGGATAGTGCGCTAATAGTTCGTATTTTGAAATTTGAGTTGAACAATTTATTTCATCATAATTTTTAGATCTAAACTCGTACAAACCCTAATACGTGTGTTGTGATTTGTTGCGAGAAAATCTGGAATCATTGGAGCTGTGGAAAAAATTTTCTGAAACATCCAGAGAGCTGTGTAGGTGAACAGGAGCTTGTGCACAAATTTCTGTGCACTGATCCCAACAGACCACCGCCCATCCGCGGCAAGAACCCCCAATCCGCGGCGGATCCGCGCCTCTGTGGACTGTTCACTGCACCAAGTTTGCTCTGTGAGTCTCCCACTTTCTTATCTCTTACCTCATCTGCTCCAATAACAAATTTTGTGCAGGTTTCTTTGCAAATAAATCGCAGCGCCGCAAAAGCAAAATAAAATTTGTGCGTGTTTTTGATTCTTGTGGTTGTTGCATATTAATACGGAAATTTAAGGGGCACGACCAAATCCAAATTAGGTGGGGATTTCATTACCCTTCCTAGGCCCCGAAAATCACAAACTTGCATCCGCATTTACCCTCATTAATTAAAAGAAATCTAGAGATGACTCTAAGGACCGTCGCGCTCAATTAGGACAAGAGAAGGCCGTGGGTAATTCATTGCTTATCCGCGTTTTCTTGTGGTGCCTAAGGCGAGTGTGTCTAAGGCTAGTGGTTATTAATTAGGCCCACTGTAGTGGTGGTTCCTTCCCACTTACCTGGCACTTATCCGGCCACAGGGGAACAAAGAGGCAGTGGAGGATTCTATCCTGCGACTTGTCTTTTGACAGTTAGGAGCGGTCTAGAGATTTGACCTAGGTGACCACTAGATTCTAGGGTTTGTGTGTTGCATTTGTTGTGTTGCATCATTTTTTCAAAAATCCGTCCACTTTTCAAAACAAACACCGCATTCATATCTTTCCCCTAATTATAAATTCACGCTGCCACTTGTACTAACCCTTTTTAGTGCAAGATAGGCTGGACACGGGTTTCTAGTGCTCGTTAGTCCGCGTTTCCCTCATCGACCCTAAAGTCGGTATTTCTACATTTACCCTCTCTTTTACCCACCACCACACCCACATCGATGGATCCACCTCCATCGAACTTCTTTTCCACTACTCTGCCGCCGTCCGTTGGTGCGCAGAATCTACCTCGCATCTCTCTCCAAGAAAGATGCTATCCTACACGAGGCCCACTTTCCACCTGTCTTTCCATTCCACCAGCCAACGGGGAAAATTTTCAAATAAAACCCCAATACATCAACCTTCTACCAAAATTTCACGGTCTCGAGTCTGAGGACGCATACGTGTTTATCACGAAATTTGAAAATGTATGCGCAATGATGGGTACTTCACAGCTTTCTGTGGATGCTTTCCGTCTACGTCTTCTCCCATTCACTTTGTGCGATTTAGCCGAGAAGTGGCTATATAACACTACCGCACATTCCATTTCAAATTGGGACGAATTCGTCAAAGCATTCCTTAAGAAATTCTACCCACATCACAAAACAGCTCGAGTCCGTAGCGAAATCTATCAATTCACCCAGCTTCCAAATGAAACATTTTCAAAATGTCTTGAACGTTTCAAGGATCTGTTAGTCCAATGTCCACATCACGGCATCCCGAGATGGGAATTGTGCCGAATCATTTATGAGGGCATTACTCCTTACACAAGACAGACCCTTGAATCCATGTGTCAAGGCAATTTTATGACCAAAGATGATGGGGAAGCCTGGAACTTTCTAGAAGATTTCGCTGAAAAATCTTTACAGTGGGAGGGTGTGAGTCAATCGTCTAGGGATGGCAATGATATTTCCATAGGAGTTAGAGCTGACATTGCAGCTATCAATAAGAAACTCGAGAATATGGAAAATAAATTTTTAGCCGCCGCCCTAAGTCAAATATCACTCTCCAAAACTGTATGTGGTTGCTGTTCTGATCCGTCTCACTTGACGGAAGAATGTCCGTTTCAAGGTCATGAGCATACCAATGCCGCATTTCAAAGACCTAGAAACGATCCATTTTCCTCCACATATGATCAGGGTTGGAGGAATCACCCCAATTTTGGTTGGAACCAATCACAATCTCAAAACACGGTTCCAAACCCGAATCAATTCCAAAGGGCCCCTCCACCACAACAGCAGCCACCACTTCAATTGAGTCAGCACCCCTTCCAATCACAAAACTTCCAAAATCCGGCCAACACTTTTGCACCGTCTAGTCCTTTGCAATTGACCGGTACAGATAATACCTCTGCACTAGCACAAACCTTGGATACTTTCATGAAACAATCCATCCAAGGGACGGCAAGTTTGCAATCTTCCGTCGAGAATGTAATGAAGATCATTATTTCTCAAAATGATAATATCAAATAAATGGAAGAACAAATTGCACAACTAAAAGCCGAAATGAGTGCACGAGAGAAAGGGAAACTTCCAGCTCAACCTTTACCCAATTCTAGCTATTCACATCATGTGGATGAGATCACGTTGAGATCTGGAAGAGTGCTTGACACTCATGTTGGGGAAGAGTTTGATGATACTGATAAATCAATCAATAACACCCCGGCTGAGACCTTTCCATACACACACACTTCTAACCCCAGTTCTTCTACCCCACCACCTTCTTCCGAGCCTATTCTTCGTTTCCCAAAAGGCTCGCCACTACAGCCCACCTCTTTTACTCCTCCACGGACGATCCCCACTTCTATTATGGGATCGATTCCACAAACACTTCCTTCTCCTATGATGGACCCAGCGCTTATTGCTAAAGCACCTTATCCTAATCAGTTAAGGGCTAACACACCGAGTCCACATATGGAGAAGATTATGAACATTTTTAAGCAAGTAAACACCAACATCCCTCTCCTAGATGCCATCCAACAAGTTCCTTCCTATGCGAAAACTCTTAAGAACTTGTGCACTAGGAAGCGGAAGAATCTAGTGCCCAAGAAGATTTTTATGGAAAAAACAATAGACACGGCTTTCCCCCAACAACTACCGAGGAAACGTAAGGATCCTGGATATCCTACTATTTCCGTTTCTATTGGGGAAAAACACATCAACCGTGCTCTACTAGACCTTGGCGCTAGTGTTAACTTGCTTCCATACTCAGTTTATGAGCAATTAGGGATCGGAGAGTTGAAGCCAACCAATTGCACTCTCCAGATGGCTGACCGATCTATCACCAAACCTAGGGGTGAACTGGAGGATGTGTTAATAAAAATCGGAGAATTTATATTCCCGGTAGATTTTATTGTAATTGATACACAACCTGTAGCGAACCCACGGAATCAAATTCCGGTGATTTTAGGTCGCCCCTTTTTGGCCACTTCCAACGCAATAATCAACTGTCGTAATGGTTCTATGACCCTATCTTTCGGGAATAGGTCAATAGAGCTGAACATTTACAAGTTGGGAAGTGTACCCTCCGAACCTACTTCTCAGGTATGTTCTGTCGACTTAATGGATGTCGACAGCAGCGAATTTGATGATCCTCCTGATATCGATCTTGACTCTTTTCATATGTTGTTGTTTGACCCAACTATGTATCATACACATACGGACTCTTCCACCGAGTTGTCCGGGTCAACAAATAACACTGATTATGAACTGTTTTTAGAGTCTGAAGATCACCCCGTACTTTGTGATGACATTATTTCTCGGGGTATGGATGGAACTTTTGAGGAAATCTTCGCTGATGAACTCGCATTTTTAAATGACACGGGTGTTGAGATGAATTATGTCCAAATCAATGAAATTGAACCTCCACCTCTTCTTCTGAACTGTAATAAGAATGCGAGTAATCCATCACATTCACTGCATCGTCTCTCCAATATGAGACGCACACACATTCTATTCCACCCCTTACCCTTTCCCCACTTCTTCTTCCACCAACCAGAGCACTGCATTGATAAAATTTTTGAATGGTTGGTGTTAACCTTCGGTCTTTGCAAAGCTTGGCATCGACCAATGATTTTTGACCCCCACTTGTGATTTTAAAAGATTAACATTGCGTAACTCAAGTTTGGGGGGGATATTTTTTCTGGCTCTTGAAAAGAAATTTTTACAAAATTTTGAGCCAAAAATAAGTTTGGGGGAGGTTCTTCACTTATATATTTTGCCCCCACTAATAAATTCCTCCCAAGCTTACAGGTTTTTTGTAGATATAACGGATGGCAACAGTGAGGACACTGTTGAAAACAAGTTTGGGGGAGGTTTGTGCTTATTTTCGCATCATTTGCATATCATTTACATAAGCACAAAACATTTTTTTTGAAAAAACCTATAAAAATTTAAAAATTTTCAAAATTATAAAAATATTTTTTGTACATAAATAAGATAATAAAAGTTTAGATAGTGAAATATTACATCCATAAGATTAGAAAAATTTAAGAAAACTAAGAAAATTAGAAGTTTTCTTATACGAACTAGTAATAAGTAGTTATGAGCCGTTGTCCCAAGGGTTAGTAAGATGAAGGACGTCACTAATCTGAGGATAAAAATAAGTCTGAAAAATAGTTTCTATTCTGGAAGCCAAACATTTTGAACGTTGCTACCCTGCTATTCGCACTTACACACGTCTTAAAGCCTGGGATAGTAGAGGATACCTTGAAATGCTCTTGTCTTAAAGCCAAAAGTATGAAGGAAATAAAAAAAAAATGAATAAAGAAAATATAAAGTCGTGAGAAAAATGAACACTGGTTTTGTTATCACCGAAGGCAATAAAAAAATATATAGCGAGGGTGCCTCTTCACCTAGTGCCCTAAGGCCAACTGGTCTGGGAGTCACTGCTATGCCTGAAGTGGTGCAAGACGAGGAAAATACACCAAATAAGCAAGCACATGAGTAATCGGTCGGTTAGTACCTCAAGAAGTATTAACGGTCGCATGAAAGTGTGTGAGCAATCTCATCTAAATATTCATTAACTAAAAAGTACTGAGGCTGATGGGCAAGAGTATGATAGCTTGAATTGAATTCTCCGGGTGTAGGGATGTCCTTTACACACACGCAGGGTTATATGATCGATGTTTGGAAGAAAGATAGGAATGAAGAATAAGACGATGTTTTATTGAGGGAGGACGTGATTTCTAACATCTTTTCATGGCCATTAAGATAGGGCTCATGACAACCGAAAAGCTAGCTTAGTTGGAAACCCTAATTTTCAAAGTTTTTCTTTTACAATTCTTGTCTTTAAATGTAATATTCATGATCTTCCTTTTATTATTGGATTTTGTGGGTGCAATCCGCTGAAAACCCTCAGGAGACAACACTCCTCCTACTAGGGACACCTAGAGGTTTAAAGGCTTGTTGCACGTGCTCAGTGCAATCGTGTTGCCTACGAAAGTGTGCTAGTTAGTTTTTCTCTTTCTTTATTTTCTCCTTCTCTTTTTAATAAAACATTCGCTCGAGACGATCGAAATTAAGTTTGGGGGTATTTGATCAGTCGAAAATATTGTATATTTTAGCCGGCAATTTCCTTAACATTTGCATACATTTAGAAGTGTTCGGCATTCATATTCTACATATTAGCAAATCTGTCACAAAATATGAGATTGCATGTATTAGACTTTCAAACCGACACTTTAAAGGAAATTAACCGCGTTTCATGGCATCGCATCATTTCTGTATTTGCGCAATACTTGTCTTGAGTATGTGCAGGAAATACGGAAGAAAAAGCAAAAGAGCTGATCAAATTTACGTCAACTCAAAGCCCTGAGATCTGGTAGCAATACAAAAGGAGATATTAAATTCTATATATCACATAAAGCCCAATACAACAGTCCAAGATCCCAACAGAGAACCCAAGCCTCAATTCCTCAAAGCAGCCGCGGAAGCGCGGCGGGAACAGGCTTGAGCCGCGGATCAGCCGCGCTTCTGCCACGTCATCGTCTCATTTTCAGTGCAGAATTCTCACAGCAGGACCCACACCTCATTGTGATACATCAAGTTCCAGAATACACTCGAAGATACTGCCAGATCAGCAAAGAAAATTAAGGAAGGCTAATCCCAATTAAGCTCCTAATTAATCCTCTTCTAGAAGCTCCTCCTAACTAATCACATCTAGAAGCTTCTCCCTAACTAACTTTTGGAGGGAAATTTGAATTTCTTCAACAAACTTTAGGAGGGAAACTTAGAATTTGAAATCCTAGATCTAGGGTTAGTTATCTATAAATAGGAACCTAGACCTAGGGTTAAGAGGCTAATCAATAACCAATGGTTCATTCTACACCATTTTCTTCCACAAGTCTCGTGACAAGGCTTGTGCGAAACCCTAACCCTAATTCCACTCCAACTTCAAGATCTTGAGTACCAAATCAAGCGAGAAGCCTTCAACCTTTTAGGAGCCGAGCCGATCTTCAATCGGGCAAGTGATCCAAGCCGATCCGCGATCCACGGAGACGAGCGAAGCCAAGTCGACGATCGAATTCTTCCTTTTGTAGTTCTTGAGCGAATGTAATGAAATTGTTGATATAAATAAAAGGTGAAATTCTTTAATCTTGCATTCTTTTAATTCTTGCATCATGATTAGATCTCAATTTGTAATTGTTGTTCTTGTTGTGATGTTTGAGTAAAACTCCGCTCGTAAAGGAGTCGAGACGATTGTAGAATGATGATGTAACAAATCTTAATACTATTTTTAAGTCCTACGAGTTTTGTAAACCCTAGCAAGTTCAAGAATCGATGACCTAGTTTTGTAGCGATGCTTTCTTGATTGTGATCGCTCGAAATTAGGGATCTACGATCCTTTCTTGAATTTACTAGAGGCTAGAATATGAATGGTATCAATGAAAGAACAAGAGATAAGATGAAACCCTAGTTTCACAAGAAGTCTCTAATTCTCATCGATTATCATCGATCTAGTATCAATTCATCGAAGGATAAGAATACGTAATTGTAAGATTACATCACATCTATAGATCCGATCGATTCCTACGAGCCTCATTTCGATTCTTGATATTTGGTTTGGAAAAAAAATCAACAAACTATAAATTCTTGATTCTATCTTTTCTTGTTATTAGATCTAGATATTTTCTTTTTCTTGAAATACAAAATTTAAATCATGAATTGTTTGTTTTCTTTTCTTTAAAGTTTCGACTCATCTAAATTCGAAAAGACGAACGATTACACTTTCCCTGTGGACGATCCACACTCACTAACAATCTACATCCGACACCGTAGTTGATTGCGGTCAAATAATTTTTGGTTGTGATTTCTTTACAATTTTCAAATACACACAAACAAGAAAATCTACTCAATCAATTACCCACGACCTTCCTCTGTCCATATTGAGCGCGACAGTCTTTAGAGTCTGGTCTAGATATTTTTTAAATTAATGTAGGGTTGATGCAAATGCTCGGTTTGTGATTTGTGGGGCTTAGGAAGGGTGATGAAATCCCCACCTAATCTGAATTTTGGTCTTGCCCATTAAAAATCCGTATTAAAATATAAAATAACAAACCAATAACAAAACTTTGCAAAAAGATTTTTGAGCGGCGATATTTTGCAAAGAATCCTGCAGAAAAGATATTTTATTGGATTTGAGAGGAGAGAAAGATATAGAAAATATACCAGAGAAGTTTGGAACCCTAATTCTTCTCTCCCTCCGCGCTTCCGCCGCTAAAAGGTTCCTTTCTCCGCGCTTCCGCCGCGGAGTAGAGGGATCAGATAATGAATTTTTCTACGTAGCCTCCTGCACTTCTCCGGATCTTGATGAATGTCTCTGTCTTTCGGTTTCCTCAATTCCGTGACCCCAGATCCCCTCGCAAAATTCACACAATAATCGTTAAATATACAATTTGCAGTTTTGTTTTGATTATGATTTAGATCGAATAAGAATTCAACACAAATAGTAAGAATAAAAAATTATGCACGTTTCCCCGGCAAAGGCGCCATTTGATTGATATGAAAAATTGTTTGTAGTTTAACCGCAATCAATAACGGTGTCGAGCGTAGCTAGACCGAGATGAGTACGGGTCGTCCTCTGGGAAACGTGGAATCTTTTACTCTTACTTTAGACGTGTTGAAAAAGAGAGGAGGGATAAAGAATATTGTAGAATGGTTGTAGGATCAAGATCTAAACACGGATGAAAAATATAGATCTAGATTAACTACGGATGTAAGTTTATATAAGAAGAGGGCTTGTAGGGTTCATTAGGATTTAATAGTTATGGATGATTAATTAAAGATTACTCTTTCTATACTTTAATAGATTTAAAACTAGAACGACAATGATGCATGTAGATTAGGGTTTCTAGAGGGAAAAGGAATCCCACTCTTAACCCCTATCTCGACACGGAACTCCATTCATATCTATCCTTTACCAAAACAATCATTAATCTAATCTCTAATCGCGGTCGAGACTAACAATAAATGGTAGCGCGCCCGATTAGGATGTTAATGATTCTTTTGATAATGTTTATAAACTTTATAGGATGTAAAAAGAGTTTAAAGATCTTCATCATCCATTAACCTACCCTAATCCTACGAACCCTAACAAGCGGAGAATTACTCGCGCATGTTGGAAGAAGAAGAGATGGAGAGAGAAATCATATTGAAACTACAAAGAAATAGAATAAGAAAAAGAAATACCTTTATTAATCAACAAAACTCATTTACACTTTGTTCCATTAGAAAATGATTACAAATACTAGTTTGCTTCTCGATCTCTTCTAAGGAGGTAGATGAACCGTTGATGATCAGCCTGGATACGTGAGCCTGTCGTGGACTTCGTGATCTCTTCAGCTTGATGATTTTTCCAAGAGACTCTCGGTCCTTATTTATAGTCCCAAAGCAAGAACCTTAGCTTCCTAAATTGGAAACCAATGGTTAAGATTCTACTAATAAAATCCTAGCTCCTAACACCTCTGTCACGCGGCGGATCCGCGGCCAAAAGGTGGGTTCGGCCGTAGATCCGCGACTAAGTAGGAGGATCATTTGATGATTTTTTTGGGACTTCATCCATATGACATGTGGCAATCTTTGGAAGCTCTGGAAACTGGAAATCTTTTCTTTGTTTCTGCCAGACTTGATTTCTTAGTTTGCTTTCTTAATTAGGCAGGTTTGCTCTTAAAAACTTTGATTCCCTTGAATTTTAGCCCTGAAATTTCTGTACAATCTCAACAAATAATATCAGTAGAGTTTTGTTTTTTTGAGATATTAATTTCCGCATTAAGATTTGGTCAATGGTATTTATTCTTATTTTCCTACTAAATGTTAATTATAATAATTAAACACCTGAAAATAGTCCTTTTACAAATAAGCCCTCAGATGTATTATATATTATAATAAACACCTTTTCTAATATAGAAATAGTAGGAAAAATGTCATATTAAATGTGCAGTTTTATCAACTAAACAAGTTCCAAACAGGAAACCTTTGCAGACTCGACGATGGAGGCTGAATACATCGCTGCCAATGATGCTGCCAAAGAGGCTGTCTGGATGGAGAAGTTCATTACTGAACTTGGTGTAGTTCCGTCCATTGAGAATCTATTACCTTTGTATTGCAATAACAATGGAGCTGTGGCTTTGGCCAAGGAACCCAGGTCCCATCAGAAGTCCAGACATATTCTCAGGCGGTATCACCTGATCCGGGAGATAGGTTATTGCCGGGAGATCGAGGTCAGGAGAGTTGATATGAAGGACAACACTGCGGATCCACTCACGAAGGCCATTCCCCAGATACAATTTGAGGGAATCTTCGGGATGTTAGTTATGAGATACTATAATAGCTGGCCTTAGTGTAAGTGGGAGATTGTTAATTATATATATGCCCTAGAGGCCATTGTTGTACATATGATGTATATTATAGTGGATGCTTGGATATATATAGAGAGGACTTTCTTGCTCGACTTGTATTAGTTTACTGTCTTGCTTTCACATATTGATAAAGCCCTCAGGATATGTACTCGACTACTGGGACTATGATGAGATCATAATAGTGGGGCCAGGGTAGTCAACGAGTACATCCTATAACTGTTCTTAGTCGAGGGTGTATCGAGACAGGGCATCGATACACCAGAGTAGACTAGCATATACGCATCTTGACCCATATGATGGGCGATGGATGATCCCATATCCATCGGTGTTTGACATCAAAGATGGTGTACGGGTGCTCAGTGGAGACTGGGTACACTGAATGGACTCGCCGAGAACTCCTAGATGGTATTATACCTATCGTCAGATAGCCGATCTCCGGTGACACTGGTACATGTTAGTCTGTTAACCTGAGATCGTCATAGAGTCTTGTGTGATTCTCACTGTGCTTTGATTTCCACCATACTACGTCCAAGAGGGCGTGCAAAATGGTGGCTTTTGGGTACAGTCTCGAATCACATGGAGGCAATGAGTGATAGGAGGGGTTTCGTCTCTCCCGGTATAGGGAGTTGATGTTGTGCTGTGTTCGATTGGCTATAACTGGAAGTCTCTGGCCAGGGCTGATATAGAGTGCTACTGGTAAGTGTTATCAGTAGTTTGTCGACCTGTTATGAGCCTCACATCAACACGACTCTGTAGGGTTATGATGCACTAGAATAAGGTTCTACAAGGCATCAACCATGCCAAAATCAAATTTTTTTTAAGTGCCGAACAACCCAAGCAAGATCTTAAACTAGAGATTACGCAAAACAATGAGCAAATAAACAACTTTACTTCTAAGAGTTTGGGATTACAACCTTTATAGTCCGTTCCTTCACTTCATAAGCTCCGAGTTGAGGTCCTATCGCCGCGATCATCATATACCTGGACTCTAGAGAGGCTCCATGAAGAGAAAGATGCAAGCTTGGTTCCGATCTTCAACAACTAAGATGATCTACCTCGAAGAAACATTAACACAAGCTCTTGCTTCACTAATCAAGTATTAGCAAAGCAAACACCCTAATCTAAGTGGCTAGAATAGATGAGGATGATGAAGTAGGAATTTAGCTCTCTTTTGTTTTCAATTTCTCACTCATTATCATCACTTGTCAAAAACCTAGTCAAGGTTTTCTTGCAAGAAGAAAGAAGAAGAAGAAGCAAATCTTTTTGTGATGAATAATGAAATCATTGTTGTGGTTACGAATCAACCATGGGTTAAGAAAGAAGAATTAGCCCTTGTAGAGAATTAACTAGGGTAAAGGGTTTGGGTTGGGTTAAAGAAATATCATCATAAAATATCAAAGTCAATGTCAATACTTCAAGAAGCTTCATGAAAGCTTCATCCAAGCTTAACCCTAATCCAAACCCTAACCATATTAAAACTCCACAAAACATGTTGCATTTGTAACCCTAACATGTTACAAAATTATATATCACATATACAATATTTATTGTAACAAAACAAAATAATACAATTAACATATATCACATATATATCAATGTATTATCCAAGTGAGAAAAAGAATCTTTAAGTGAGCTAATATTAGTTAATGTAATATAATATATCAAATATATAATTATACATTAAATTATCGAATCAACACTTGATCCGATAATCCGTCTATTTCATAAATAATCGACTAATATAATCTGTATCAGCTTATCGAATCAACACTTGATCCGATGATCCGGCTATATCACATATACCCGGCCGATATCACATATCGCGAGAATCTAATACGGTATCGCATACGCATATTATTCTCGGTCCCGCACATATCATATATGTGCTCCTACTCCGTTTTGCCTGAGCCAGAAACCTCTGTATAGGACTCTAAAGAATCATCAATACGCCGACAGTAGGTGATGATCATATCAAAGACCCACAAGCTGCAAGCGGTCAGCTAAACATAAAAGACACCCAGGTATTAAGCAATCAGAAGATCAACAAGCAAGCATGTACATTCTTCTGCGAATCCAATCAGTAACACTTCCGTATAGTCTGGTCTCTTCGTTTGATATGTCGCATATCAAGTCTAGGGGTGGTAAACGTCAGACCCCAATGGCTGATAAGTCGTGTCGATCTGAGGTTCATAACAGTTCGAGAAACTATTGATAACACTTACCGGTAAATATCAGCAACCTTGGCCAGGGATTTCCAGTTATAGCCAATAGAATACAGCGCGATATCAACTTCCTATACAAGGAGAGGCGAAACCCCTCCTATCGCTCATTGCCTCCGTTTTGCACGCCCTCTTGGACGTGGTTAGGTGGAAATCAAAGTACAGTGGGAATTACACAAGACTCTATGATGATCTCGGGGCTATAGACTAACCTGTACCAGTGTCACCAGAGAACTGCCATATGACGTGAGGTATAATACCGTCTAGGAGTTCTCGGCGAGTCCGTCCAGTGTATCCAGTCTCCACTGAGCACCCGTATACCTTCTCTGATGTTAAACACCAATGGATATGGGATCATCCATCACCCATCATATGGGTCAAGAAGCGCATACGCTAGTCTACTCTGGTATATTGATGCCCTGTCTCGATACACCTACGACTAGGAATATTTGAAGGATGTACTTAGCGACTACACTGTCCCCACTAGTATGATCTGCATCATAGTCCTGGTAGTCAAGTACTCATCCTAAGGGCTTTATCAACATGTAACATAGAGAAAATCAGAGTACATGTTAAGATAAAGAGCGACTAGATAGCATACTATCATGTCGAGCAAGAAAGTCCTCCCTATATATGTCCAAGCATCTACTACAATATTCATCGTATGTACAGTAATGGCCTCTACGGCATACATATCACTAATAGACTTATCGGTTACTAGGGTCTGACGTTTACCACCCCTAGTCCAGATATGCAACATATCAGACGAAATAACCGGACTGTACGGCAGTGTTACTGATTGGATTCACAGGAGAATGTACAGGCTTGCTTGTTGATCTTCTGATCGCTCAATACCTGGGTGGCTGTTACGTTTAGCTGACTGCTTGCAGCTTCTGAGTGTTCGATATGATCATCACCTACTGCCGGCGTAATGACGATTCTTTAGAGTCCTACATAAAGGTTTCCTGGCTCAGGCAAAATGGAGTACGAGCACATTTGTGATATGTGCGGGACCGAGAATAATACGATATGAGATACCATATTCTATTCTCGCGATATGTGATATCGGCCGGGTATATTTGATATAGCAGGGTCATCGGATCAAGTGTTGATTCGATGAATCGGTACATATTATATTAGTCAGTTATATGCGATATAACCGGATTGTCGGATCAAGTGTTGATTCGATAATTTAATGTATAATTATATATGTGAAATATTACATTACATCATCTTATATAAGCTCGCTTTATTGATTCATTTTCTCACCGGATAATACATTGATATATATATGCGATATATGTTAATTGTATTATTTTCTTTTGTTACAAAAATATATTATATATGTGATATATAATATTTTAACAAGTTATGATTACAAATGCAATATGATTAATAGAGATTAAACAAGTTAGGGTTTGATTTGGGTTAGCATTTGGGTTAGCTTTTTCATGAAGCTTCATGAAGCTTTCTTTTGCTTTTAGCTTAGATATTTTGTGGTGATATTTATTAACCCAACCCAAACCCTTTACCTTAGGTTTATTCTCTACATGAGTTAAGCCCTTCATTCTTAACTCATGGTTGATTTGTAACCATAGTGATAATTTCATTATTCATCATAAAAAGCTTTCTTCTTCTTCATCCGCGAAAAAGCTTGCTAGCTTTTTGCATGTGATGAATAAAAGTGAGAAATTGAAAATAAAAGAGAGCTAAATTCCTACTTCATCATCCTCATCTATTCTAGCCACTTAGATTAGGGTGTTCACTTCTCTAATAAGTTGTTTAGTGGAGTGTAAGCTTGGGTAAAAGATTCTTCAAGGTAGATCATCTTCGAATAGGAAGACTTCAAGCAAGCATGGATCATTCGGTTTGTGGAGCCTCTCTAGAGTCCAGAAGTTCATGGATGGCGGCGAAGGGACTACTACTCGGAGCTTATGAAGCGAAGGAACGGACTACAAAGGTTGTAATCCCTCTCTCTTAGATGTAAAGTTGTTTACATGCTATATTAACCCTAATTCTTTAGCAAAGATCCTCACTTTAGGTTGTTCGGCTCTTGAAAATTTTAGATTTGGCATGGTTGATGCCTTATAGAGCATTGTGACAGTGCCTAGTAACCTTACAGACCCGAGACCGTCATAGAGTCTTGTGTGTCTCCCACTGTGCTTTGATTTCCACCCTACCACGGTTCTACTGAGTCATGCAAACAGGTGGTTTTTGGGTACAGTCCTGAGTCATAAGGAGGCAATGAGCGATAGGAGGGGATTCGTCTCTCCCGGTATTGGAAGTTGATGTTGCGCTATGCTCAATTGGCCATAACATGAAATCCCTGGCCAAGGTTCCTGAGATTTACTGGTAAGTGTTACCAGTAGTTTCTCGAACCGTTATGGACCTTGCATCGGCATGACTTATCAGGCTATTGGGGTATGACGTTATACCACCCCCAGGCTATGATATGCGACATATCTGACGAAGAGACCGGACTGTACGGTAGTGTTACTGATTGGATTCGCAGGATTACGAGCAGGCTTGCTTGTTGATCTTCTGGTCGCTCAATACCCGGGTGGCCGTTACGTTTAGCAGACCGCTTGCGGCTTGTGGGTGTTTGATTTGATCATCACCTACCGCCGGCGTATTGACGTGTCTTTAGTGTCCTATACAGAGGTTACCTGGTTCATGCAAAATGAAGTAGGAGCACATATGTGATATGTGCAGGACCGAGATTAATGCGTGTATGTGATATCACATTCTATTCTCGCAATATGTGATATCGGACGGTTGTATATGATATAGCGGGATATCGGATCAAGTGATGATTCGATAGATTATTACATTTGATATTAGTCGGTTGTATATGATGTAGCCGGATTATTAAATCAAGTATTGATTTAATAATTTAATATATAATTATATATTTGATATATTATCTTACATTAACTAATATTAGCTCACTTAAGATTTCTTTTCTCACTTGTGTACACTTAGTATATATGTGATAAATATTAATGTACATTATTTCGTGTCATGCTTAATGCCACATGCAACAAGGGTGTATGAGACTTACATCATGGTTATGATAATCCTAAGGTTTTATTTATTTTGGTAATTCACAAATTGGTGGTAATTAGTCACATGGTTAAAGCTTGTAGAAGCTTGTGGAACTATTGACCAAGTCCACTCATTTTGTTTTACTTAAAGATATTTATTATCCCAACCATTATTGTTAACCCATGGTTTATTCTCTACAAGGGTTAGTGCATGACACTAACTCATCCATGGTTGCTATTATCACCTCATGAGTTCACTCTCTCATCTTCATTCTTCATCTTCTTATTCATTGAAAAACCTTGCTAGCTTTTTCTAAGGTGAGAAAATATTGTGAGAAAAAGAAAACTAAAGAGTGCCCATTTCCTACTTGATCATCCTCTACTATTAGCCATTTAGTTTAGGGTGTTTGCTTCACTAAACTCTAATTTAGTGAAGAGGTAGCATGAGCTTGAGTCTCCTCGACGTAGATCATCTTCGGCCTCGAAGACTTCGAGGAAGCTTGTTCATTTCTCCAACGGAACCCATACTAGAGTTCGGGAGATCACAACTCACAGCGAAGGGACGTCTACACGGAGCATTTGAAGTGAAGGACCAGTCTACAAAGGTTGTATTCCTTATTCACTTAGTATGTAAAGTAGTTTGCATAACGTTTCATTTAAAACTCTAGTTAAGATTCTAGGGTTAGAGTTATTTAGAAGAGCAAAATTTTGAAAATGGCATGGATGATGCCTCCCGAAACTTTGCTGCCGCGCTAAGTAACCTAACAGAATCCTGCAAAGATAGTGTAGTGGACGCGTCGGATTTAAGAAGTAGGTGTTTTAAGGAATACGTATCGATGGATTTTTGGGGTAAGAAACCCCTGTTTGACTTGAATCCGTTCGGCTCGAAAGGTTCGCTTGCGCAGGTCAATCTACCCGGATCTTTGGCACTGTATCCTATTACCACTTTGGCTTTGAGCGCACCCCTTTTTCACACAATCTCTATTCGCAAATTCCTCGTTTCTGAAAATGTCGTAAAAACGGCAATTTTAGTACGAAAAGCGATATGAGTGGCCCAATCCCTGCATACTAAAAATAATCGAAATCAAACAATACAATTGAGATAATAATTGAGCAATAGAGAAAATGAGAAAATTTGGAAGCAATAGGAAGTGTTTGGGCCGGCGGTGCCGGATATTACTTCAATGTCGTCGGTCCAATCAATGAGACGGGGCTCCAATTTCCTTCTGTGGTCTCCATTTCTTAGTATTTTCTCACTTATATTGTTTGATTTTTCTAAATAGTTTCGTGGTGTTAGCAGGTCCAAAGAACAGAGAGCACAATGTCAATAAATTTTATTTTTTTGTTTTGGTTTTAAAGGTATATACAAAGATAACTCAAAATGGCTTAGTGATGTTGCCAATCCCCGGCAACGGCGCTAAAAACTTGTTGAAAACTCACGGTGTTGTGCAGTTGAAGGCCTTTTGTCAAAGTTGGATATGCCGGTTTTGTGAATGAAAATAGTGCACGACGTGAGTCTTGAGTTCTAAAAAATACCGCAAGTGCACGATACGTTGATGCAAGCCGGCAAGTACTGGTCGATCCACAGGGAGTGGATATGATGACATCATTTTTGTTAATTATATGTATGCCCTAGAGGCCATTATTGTACGTTTGATGTATATTCTAGTGGATGCTTGGATATATATAGAGAGGGCTTTCATGCTCGATATGATAGTATGCTATCTGGTTGCTCTTTTTCTTAACTTGTAGATTAGTATTGTGATACTGTCATGCTCTCACATGTTAATAAAGCCCTTAAGATGTGTACTTGACTGCCAGGACTATGATGGAGATCATAATAGTGGGGCCAAGGGTAGTCCTTAAGTACATCCTATAATTGTTCCTAGTCAAGGGTGTATCAAGATAGGGCATCGATATTCCAGAGTAGACTAGCCTATATGCATCTTGACCCATATGATGGGCGATGGATGATCCCACATCCATTGGTGTTTGACATCAAAGATGGTATACGGGTGCTCAGTGGAAACTGGGTACACTGAACGGACTAGCCGAGAACTCTAGCTGGTATTATACCTATTGTCAGATAGCAGTTCTCTGGTGACCCTGCTACAGGTTAGTCTGTAGACCCGAGATCGTCATAGAGTCTTGTATGATTCTCACTGTGCTTTGATTTCCACCTTACCGCGTTCAAGAGAACGTGCAAAACGGTGGCTTTTGAGTACAGTTCCGAATCACATGGAGGGAATGAGCGATAGTAGGGGATTCGTCTCTCCCGGTATTAGGGGTTGATTTTGCGCTGTGCTCGATTAACCATAACAGGAAGTCCCTGGCCAGGGATGATACGGAGATTTACTGATAGGTGTAATGAGTAGTTTCTCGACCCGTTATGAGCCTTACATTGGCACGACATATCGGTTACTGAGGTCTGACGTTTACCACCCCTAGACCAGATATGCGACATATCAGACGAAAAGACTGGACTATACGGTAGTGTTACTGACAGGCTTTACAGGAGTTAGAACGGGCTTGCTTGTTGATCTTCTGATCGCTCAATACCCGGGTAGCCGTTACGTCCAGCTAGTACCGCTGACGGCTTGTGGGTGCTTGATATGATCATCACCTGCTGCCGGCGTATTGATGAGTCTTTAGAGTTCTACACAGAGGTTTACTAGCTCAGGAAAAATGAAGTAGGAGCACATATATGATATGTGCGGGACAGAGATTAATACGAGTATGTGATACCGTATTCTATTCTCGCGATTTATTGTTATCGGTCGGTTATATGAGATATAGACGGGTTATCGAATCAAATGTTGATTCGATAAGTCGATACAATATCGGTCGGTTATATGAGATATAGCCGGGGTTATCGAATCAAGTGTTGATTCGATAAGATGATACAAATAATATTAGTCGGTCATATGAGATATAGCCGGGGTATTAAATCAAGTGTTGATTTAATGATTTAATGTATAATTATATATTTGATATTTTAATTTACATTAACTAATATTAGCTCACTTAAGTATTTCTTTTCTTACATATGCACACTTAATATATATGTGATATATATTAATTGTGTTTTCTTTTTTGTGTCATGCTTGATGCCACATGCAACATGGGTGTATGAGACTTACACCATGCAAATGATAATGCATGGTTTATTTATTTAGAGTAAATCAAATATTAGTTGGAAATTGGTCACATGGCGTGAATCTTATAGAAGCATGGAGATCCATTGACTTAGTCCACTAGTTTTGTCGTGCACTAGATATTTATTAACCTAACCATTATCTAAACTCATGGTTCAGTCTCTACATGAGTTATATGAGATATTTCTCACCCATGGTTATCATTCACTCTCTCATCCATTATTTTGCTTCATCTTCATTTTGCTCATGAGAGAGCTCTCTAGGTTTTAGAGAGGAGAAGAAAAGGAGTGAGAAAATTAATTCTAATGTGAGCAAAATTCCTACTTCATCATCCTCTACTAGATTAGCCATTTTGTTTAGGGTGTTAGCTTCACTAATCCCTCATTAGTGAAGAAGTAGCTTGGGTTAGTGTCTCCTCGACGTAGATCATCTTCGGCCTCGAAGACTTCGTGCAAGCTCGTTCCTTTTTCACCTTGTGGAGCCATTCTATAGTCCGCAAGATCACTACTTAGATCGAAGGGACTACCACTCCGAGCTATTGAAGTGAATGACCGGTCTACAAAGGTTGTATTCCATATTCACTTAGTTGTAAAGTACCTTACATGTTGAATTGTCTAAATCTATAGTTAAGATTCTAGGGTTAGGATTGTTTAGCATGGCAAAATTTTGAAAATGGCATGGACGATTCCTCCCGAACCCTTGCTGTCGTGCCAAGCAATCCTATAGTGCTATCAGAGCCAAGCTAGAGATTTAGACGATGTTTGTAGATTTACGAAACCGAAACAACTCCGAAACAATGGAAACTAAAACCCAGTTTTTGTCAAATTTTTAAGTCGTCTAAAATTTTTTTAAGCAACTGCAGAATGTTATATGAGATGTAAAATAAACACTAAACAAATACAAACTCAATTGTGCGGATTTGACCCGGTGACATAGCCCCAAAAACCGAGCTGGTCGGCCCCATGTGCTCTGTTCTGGTTCGTATTTGTTTGGTGTTCTGGTCTCTTGGTTTTGTTGTTTCAGGTGTTGCATGTTTTTTCTAAAATTGCATGAGATGTTAATTTTCTATAATGGCAATTCGGAGTGTTTCGTAGTCGTAATTCTAACATTATTTCGTGTAATTTAGACGGCGTTAATAAGTTCGAACGGATATCAAATACCCATTTTAACCCTCGCTGGAAATTTTCTAAGAGTTGAATCTTTCCAAGTTAAAGAACATTCAAATATCATGCAAGTGATGCGACGGACCCTCTGGAAGAACGAAACCTAACTCGATTCTATGACCGTAAGACCCGCCGCCAAACCCTAGGGTTTGCGGTAATTCCACGGTGCTATAGGTGAGGCAAGGGTTGACCCTTCTATGGTTGGTCCATAGGTGTTGTGGCATGTTCTCAGTATTTTTAAATTGCGCGCAAGTGTTGAGCTTTTTGGGAAATTTTGGGTGTTTGTTGATTCAATCAGAATGTTTAAGATTGTCTAGCTATTTGTGGAATGTGATACAATATTTGGAATTCATATTGTTAGGCATGAAATCCGAAGTATGTGATATTTCGGGTTTATGATGTCTGAGGTGATTGAGGATTCCATATGTTATTGTTTGACATTTTTTTTTGCGACTGTAAGTGTAATATGTGGTGTATCGCCGGTTTCATTGCTATATGTCAACGACAATTGGGATATGCATATTTACTTACGTTGATGACATGTGATATTATGTGTTGCTGTGATATGTTATATTGGATCGTCGTGTTTTGAATAGCCGGGGGTTTTATGTGAGATGAAAGTTTTTATTTTCATTCATGTAAAATTCATTGTATGTAATATTCTTTTATTAGGGCACTTCCGGGTTGAGAATGATGCCACCATTGTTGTATATTATTTACTTTTCCGCATTAGGATAGACCTAAGGTGAGGGGCACAAGCAACAGGGTTTTAGAGTCCAGTGGGAGACCATCTCGAGGAGTCGAGACCGGGTCTCCTAACTTTAGAATTGGTAGGGTTGCTTGCAGCTCTCGTAGGGGTCTAAGGATATGGGTTTGGCTATTCATCGCGACCGTGGAATCCGTGTTCTATACTGGCTTAATTTAAAACATGGAATTCCTAGTATATCCAATATTTCATATGTTATCTTCTGCTGCTGATATTCTGTGATGTGATCACTTTATATGCGTGAGACGAATGCTTCATTATTGTATATATGATATATAATAAACGTTTTTTATGTTTTGCACCCGTGCTAGTCCATCCCCGCTATGCCGTTAGTTAAGTAACCTAACGGTGCATAACGGGACACTGTGGAAAATGCGGATGGCATAAGCGTACGTTGTATTTTCGTTTCTTCTATGATGCTTAAGAAGCATAATTGATGGGATTTCATTAATGAGATTAATGAAAAAGAAAGATACCTAAAAGATGTTGTAGAATCATATTTTCAAAAAGGGTAGCTCTAGTTTTTGCTTTGCATAGCAGTATTCCTTGTAGAATATCCAACACCTTATTCGATAAGGAAAGAGCCGAGATCCCCTCACCGGGAGTGAGCTCTTTAGTGAAACAAGCAGATGCTACAACCCACTCGGTTTTGTCTTTTGATTGCTTCTTTTAGTTCTTGCTTTGCATAGCGGTATTTGTGAAATATCCTACACCTTATTCGATAAGAAAAGAGCCAAGATCCCTTCACCTGGAGTGACCTCTTTAACAAAAGTAGTAAAAAGCCTCAAAAACACTCCTTTTAAAAAATAACTTGTTTCTACAACGATATGAAGTTCATTACGCAAAGGGTTTTCTTAAAAACTGTCGTAGCCCTCCGTCATTTCAGATAAGGACTATTCTGTATTCATACTATGTTTGTTGAACTTGTCAAGGCATAGTGTACGGTAGCAGATTAATGCTTATCTGCTAAAGAATGAGATGTGATTGGATTAGGGTATTCGTACGGCCTTGTTAACCTTGTCAAAGGTCGTGTGGGTGGGTTTAATTCAATCATGAAATGTACGGGTTGAACTTGACTTGCGATTTATAGTTTGTTGACCTTGTCAAGGTTATAGATCGCTTGGGGCAGAATATTGTCTGGATATTCAAGTGTCGAAATTTGCAATGAGATTGCATACCTTCTATGAGATAGTTGGTGTAAGACTACGGTAGCGCCCCGGCCGTCTTTCCGAGGCCAAATTGCGGATACGAAAACTTTTTCTTAACTAAAAACCGGCGTTATCGTATACTTAAACCTGGATCGAACCATTAACCTACAACTAGCTATCAAGAGAGAGGGTTGAAAAGCTATACCGATTGATCCGTGTCCTTCAGTCTTTGGCCACCATCCCAAGCTCCTCACGGCATCTCCGGTCTCGATCTCCTCGTCGGAAATGGCACCACATCTACGAGTCTTTTTACGGGCTCCCGCTTCATCCGAAGCAACTCAGGCACGAAGTGTGCTAGCCGACGTGTCCAAGGTGATGTAGATAATGTTTGTGATCACTTTGTCTCTTGCATCCATTGATTTGGATAGAGGTTAGAGGTGCTGCGATTGATGGAGAAAATGAGCTAGAGGAAGAAGAAGAAGAAGAAGAAGTTTCTTTTTCTTTCTTTTTTTGTTGTATAATCAAATGAGAGCTAGAAGAGAATAACACAAGAGCCAACCTCACCCTTGGCTGCCCCTCTCTCTCTTCTCATCAAATCAACCCACAAATCAAACACTAATGTGAATTTACACAATAAAAGAGACCAAGCGTCACTATATATATCCATGTCACATTTAATGCATCTCATGATGAATTCTAGCCCATTATTTCCATATGCAAACATTAAACCAAATGTTTGCCATTAGAAAAAGATACGGCAACATCTAAAGTGAACTCGTGACGGATCACCAGGATACCCCTCACCTGTATTTACATACCTGCATCCGCATTCCGACCGAATGCGAATGCGATGAAACTAAAATAATCAAACAAATCTAATACTAGTATCCGGCTTAAACCAAAGCCCACTAGTATGATCCGTCCGATCATGATCGGTGCACTACTGCACGTATATGATCAAACCCTGCCATATATCATACGGCCTCTACAACGTTTCGCCCGAAACTTGAGAAACTGTCTGTAGGGGACTCTAAAGACTCGTCAATACTTTGGCTGTGGATTTAACCACTAGCACGTCAGAGGTACTAGCTGTACATAACGGGCTACCAGGTATTGACCAAAAGGAAGGTCGATGAGCGAACTCATCCTGACACCCTTCTGAGCCTGTCAGTGACAATATCCGTACAGTCCGATCCGTTTGTCTATGAGCATCGCATGGCGAGCCTACGGGGTTGGTAAAAGTCAGACCCCTAAAAGCGGTACAAGTCGTGTCAGAGTGTAGCCCAGAACACCCTGAGATACTACTGGAATACCTACCAGTAAATTTCCTTCCTCGGCTGAGGGCTTTGTGTAATGGCTCTCCTAGACACAGCGCGACCTCACCCCCAATACCGGGAGAGACGAATCCCCTGCCGATCCGCTCACTTGCCTCCATGTGGCTCGGGACTGTACCCAAATAAAACCTTTTTGCATGACTCCTTTGAGACGTGGTAGGGTAGTAATCAAAGCACAGTGGGAACTCACACGAGACAAATGATGATCTCAGGTTGATGAACTAACCTGTAAACATGTCACCAGGGAACTACTATCTGACGTCAGGTATAATACCAACTAGCATATTCCCGGCGAGTTCTGTCCGGTGTACTCATAACCCAATGAGCACCTGTATACATCTTAGGTGATCCAACTGACACCAGTGGCTTGTGAGACCGACCACCGCCCCTCGTCGGGGTCTCGACTATATACACTAGTCTACTCCGGAGTATCGATGCCCTGTCTCGAAACTCCCATGACTAGGGACCACTTTTAAGGATGTGCTTATGGACTACCAAACTCTCACGTATATGATCGCCATCATACTATTGGTAGTCAAGCACGATCCTAAGGGCTCTATCAACGTGTAATAGTGAACATGTCACCTAAGGCTGTATATGACTGATAAAGACAAACCATGGTAGCATATTATTCTCTATCAACGTGTAATAATGAACTACAATGTCACCTAAAGCATGTACACGATGATAAAGACAAACCAGATAGTATACAAACCTCTCGAGTAAGACTGTTCTACCGGTATAGGTCCTCCCTCAATCATTGCAATCACGTGCCTGCGATCCAATAATTGACTCTGAGGGCACTATATCCAACAATCTCCCACTTGTACTCAACGCTAATTATTGCGATGTCGCATACTCACATCCCGTGTGATACCGAACACCCAACTCCTCTACTAATCAGTCTCACAAAGACCGTTTGCAAAACTATTGCATTCGAGGAATAGCCTCTGTGAGTGGATCCGCCCTGATGTTTCTTTCTATGTCTCCCTTTATATCAAGTTCGCGGAGAAAGCCATCTCCCGAAATGAGCAATACCAGTCTTAGAATATGTCTGGATATCTGATGGGACCTAGCTCATAAATGAACTCCAAATCCAAACTTCTTAGACTGTATCGTTAACTGAACATAATCAGTATCCTGTGCCATACCTCCCTCAGTATCCGTTTGGACCATCTGTCCAAACTACTGTCCCTCGTCAGAGGGAAAACTATAACGCTGACAGTCACACTGTCATCCAGGTCACCTTGGAAGCCTGGAATGATAACCGTCTCCCGAAAGAGGCAGCCGTTATCATATCCCTAGAACATTCACTTATGTTCTAAAACTGCTTCCGAATGTTTCTCCAGGATTAGATCAATATCATAACTTATTGCATCTTGTGCAAAAACAACATCTAGTGTGGTACTTGACATCTCATGATTGACTCAATTGCCAAAGCAAGTGATATGCCAACCATGCACATCCCTCTCCCCTTTAGTCTGTAAGACAACTTTAGAGAGGGTGACTCCATCACCTGCAGGTACACTACCATGCCTGGAGTCGTCCATTCTAAATACCTTTAGAATGCTGTCTAAGTATCCTGATTAGGGAAACTACCCAAATCCAGATCTAAAACCATAGATCTAGTAACCAGATTGTCTGATATAATATCCATATCCTATGTGGAGAAACCACTGTGTGACAACCAAAGTATAACCGACCGTAGTATAGGAATTTCTCTTTATACTCTGTGTATGTCATCCAAATACCAGGACATCACACCCTACTACCTTCTTAACAGATCCATCCCCTATTCTGATGAAGTCAAATCTGTGACTGTCACATCAGAAATAGATGATCTATCTCCGCTATATCTGCTTTAGTCCATAAATAGACATAAGCTACTTGTCCACTATGCTTCCGCTGCTCCCACTGACTACGACAACCATCTGGTAGAGTCATATACACGTGCACTTCTAAATCCAGTTCAGAACGACGCTATACTCATCCTCCTACCGGGTCACACAGTCTGGAACAACAGCAATGGCAAGTCTGGGTAAACAAGAACCTCCCTGTCACCGTCCTTGAGGCTACCGGAGTACCTCTCGGGTGCCTGAGGTTACCCACCATATCTGCGGAGTGGCCAATGGAATGTCAATCTATATTGAATCTTTAGGTTCTTATCAAATTTTCAGTAATCGTTTGCGGTTCTAGAATCACTTCCAGTTCTACCATACTCCCACTACTGTTTTTTTGAAAAAAATACATTTTTATTAAAACTATGGCGAGTCAAGAACAATATCACTATTGATCTTCCAGATGGTAGAAAATCAACCCTCGTTATAGCCCGGGTCAACCCACAAACAGCCATTACAGAAACATGGCTTGAGTTATCCCGAGTCTGGTTTTAAGCATAAGCCGAACAACTCCCCGTACCATAACATTATTAAGATATGAACTATTCTATATCCAATATAGAAACAGAGGCACAGATTTAATTAGAACCAGATTCAAATCATGCAGCTGTCACCAGTGCATGTCAACTAAATGGAGAGAGGCCGATCAGCACTACTCAACTTAGGAGTGCTTCCAATTATGAGTAACCTGAAAGAGAAGCAAGTTCTCTTAATCATTACTATTAACTGAATACTATACACAAGTATCTACATCTTCGATTACCTTGAAGATTCCTGATACTTGCAACACCTGGTTCTTTACTTTATTCTTATACCTATAACTTCTCAAAACTTAGACCTTGCATTTCTATGAAACACATGTCTAAAAACTTGTGAAGTCACAAGTAAACAGAATATAGTACGCGTACCAACCCCTCTGTCCTCATGGATACTGGACAACATACAATACTCGGTATAAGTCTCCTGAGTCTAATAACTCATTCCCTGTGTGTCGTAGGTTGAAAACTGTACTTATGGTTAAGAAGAATTACACCGCTGTTTAATGCTCCTTACATAACCATCCACTGATATAGGTAAATGTCATAGACATAATTTCAAAAAGTTATATCTCACTTTATAAAAATAAACGTGCAGATATATCAATTTGAAATTGGTGCATAACAACGGATATTCAAAACCAAATATTTGCCGTCCGGCAAACAACCCAGGTGATTTCCTCAAATATCACTAATTACAACGAATCCCGATATAATGAGGATGATCACCCAATTCCCAATAACTTACTCCCATCATCATCTGTAAAACCATACAGATATGAGAATCAAACCTGGTAAATACATACCCTGGAGCAAGGACTAATTAGGAAATCAATTTTCTTTTAATAATACACAGTGAAACTGAAACATATAAATGCTTCGAAGGGGTATCTGGGTATTCCTAGTAATGCCTCTTCCATTATCAGATTCACAGCTATAACCGTATATTTCTTCGCTATCTCTCCAAATCCCTTTATATGTCTTTAGTCATTACCTTCTGTACACCCCTTTAGGCCAAATGGTTTTCTTCCTTCCCTACCGTTCGGCACCAGCCTATGGTTTGGAAGAAGACTATCCAATAAGCATAATGGGTGTACTCTCCTAATCCTAGGAGTACTCGTAACCTGAGAGAAGGTGAAGATAAAAGACAACTGAATAAACCTTATTCCTATTTCTACTGAACCAGAATCCATCCCCGAACTGGAACAAGTTCCTTCGAGTTCGTATATAACCATACGATGGAGTATCCAATAAACTTTGGATCTTCGTAGTGATACGGAGTGTCCTGGAGAAATACAAAGGTGAAGTAGGAGTGGCGATGAAATACTTGGTTTGGTCGTGAATAGCAGTCGCAATTTACTTTGCCTTCTTACTAATCTTTTTATTTGTCTTTACTTAATACCTTCTGTACACCTTTTAGGCTAAATGGTTTTCTTCATTCCCTACCGTTCGGCACCTGCCTATGGTTTAGATGAAGACTATCCAATTAGCATAATAAGTGTACCGTCCTAATCCAAGGAGCATTCGCAACCTGAGAGAAGGTAAAATGAAAAGACAACAGAATAGTCCTGTTCATTTTCTCCAGAACCGGAAACCATCCTCGAATCTGGAAAAAGTTCCTTCGAGTTCGTATATAACCAGACGATGGTTTTATCCAATGGAAGTGGATGTTCGTAGTAATACGGGGTGTTCTGGAGAAAAAGGTAAAAGTAGGAGTGGCAATGAGGTATGCAACTCAGACAATCCAAAAGCCAGTGTTTTAAGAAGGTTCGGTTAACTTGGTCATTGAGTCATAGTCAAGGGTCGGGCCATGGTCGCTGCCAAAGAGAGAGAGAAAAGAAACACTCTGCGTGCACTCTAACCTAGATCAGAATTGTTATCAATTTATCCAATCAGGAAACCTCCCACTATAATCTCAAGTTCTCCTCCAAACCTGAAAGAAGAATCAGTCGGGATCACCCGAGGAGGAAACCAACTCATTAGTGGGAATCGGGATCCAACTAACATCGCATGATAACGTGATGGAATCCACTCACGTTACCACACTCCAGAAGGTATGCGCATATCTGGCACGTTTCAGTTTCTTTAGAAACTCCCGATGTGATTTTTACCCCTAGGACCCAAGTGACCTTGACGAAAAATCAACAAATCGAAAGGTCCTAGTCAAGTTCAACCCGTCATTATCTTGATTGCGTTAAACCCACCCATACGACCCTTGAGGAATAATCAACAAAGTCGTATGACTGTCCTAACAAATCCACATACCCACGCGGCAGAAAAGCATTACAGAGCTACCGCACACTACGCCTCGGCAAACAGCAACGACAAACGTAGCGCGAATACTAAGCAATACTAATCTGAAATGATGGAGGGCTACGGCAGGTTTTTGGCAAAAAACCTTTTAACGTAATGAACTTGATATCGTTGAAGGAACCGGATAACTTTTTATAAATATAGTGGCGAAAACCTTTGCTAATGAGGTCATTCCCGGTGAAGGGATCTCAGCTCTTTCCCCGTAGAATGAGGTGCCGGATATTCCAACTGAAGACCATGATGCAAAGAAAAAGGTAATCGGCTATAGTGAAGTTATTACCCTGACGCAAACTTCTGTCCAAGGGGTCACTCCCGGTGAAAGGATCTCGGCCCTTGCCTCGTCGACTGAGGTGCAGGATATTCATAACCGAATACCACTGTGCAAAACAAAAGAGAACGCCCTTACAATAATAGCTTTTTGAAAAAAGTTCCAACAATATCAGAATAGGTTTGTTTAGTTTGCATTGATCCGAATCAATGCAGTCCTATCAATTAATCATACCACAAAAGAACGAAAATACGATGTACGTATATGCCATCCGCATTCGCCACTGGGTCCCGTCATCACCCGTTAGGTTACTTAACTAACGACAGAGTGGGGACTGGACTAGCGCGGGTGTAAAACATATACAATATCTACTAGTATATATATCAAAATATAATATTCGCTCAAGGCGAGATAAAATGCAACATCACAGAAATGTAATAAGCATCACAGAACAATACAGATAATCTGGGATCCCCGGGTTTCATAGAGTCGCTGCTGAAACCCGACGTTCCCCTGGTCGTATGGATAGCCTGTGCAATGAAATCCTAGACCCCTACGGGCGCGGCAAGTTACCCGCCAAAACCTGAAGCAAGGCAGCCCTCTTCAACAACATGGATGGACCACCAAGCACTTCACGGAATCCGGTAACTTGAGCACCCCTCCTTGGATCAACCTATACCCCCTACGAGTGTGGCGAATAGCCCTCCAATTCTAGAGTAAACCCCCCTCCGTCTCAGAGCCATGAGATGCGGGCCCGTTGCCCTCTAGAACCCAGCTATCCGTGCACGCCACCTTGGTGTAATCCTAGTACAAAAAGTAAAATATATACAACGGGTACATCGACCTCACCCCGGTCGTGCCCCAAAAGAATAATATACAAACAGGCAGTGACGGCAGTCCACATGTCGGACGCTCGCCCCGAAATATCAAATGTACAAATACAACCAAACTGTACTACCATTGCATCCAGGCTATCCACCACGACAAATCCGCAATATCACAGCACAACAAAAAACATCAACGTGAATGTCACGTTCGGAAATCCATCTAAAAGAGCTATAGCAATTAGACAGGATTTACCGATCAAATGACATTCACGGTCGCAGATATAATTTAAATACTGTGAACTAACATGTTTAAATTTTCGATCGACAAAATTTCCCGAAGAGGGCCCTAAGCACAGTTCCCAGTACTCAAACAAATCTGGGCCCAAACTAAAAATACCAGAAACCCCATTTCCAACTCAGAGAACACTTTACAAAATTTGGTGCACAGAAGAGACAGAATGGAGGCGGAACCGCGGCCAAAGCATGGGTAAGGCCGCGGTTCCGCAGCGCAATAGTAACAGCATGCTACCAAATTTTCACAGTAATCATAGAAAAGCCTGCACAAATTAGTGCAATACACCAAATAATTTTTCGACGACAGGAAAAATTCGACAGACACTGATGACTTGGAAATGCAGTTTTGGAAAATTTCATTCGATCGAAGTTCTAAACACGTTACAGCAAACTAGAAAAGGTTAATGGCGTAGCTCTGATACCATGTAAGACTACGGTGCCCCGGCCGTCTTTCCGAGGCAACGGAAACGAAAACTTTTTCTTAACTAGAAACTGGCGCTATCGTATGCTTAAACCCGGATCGAACCATTAACCTACAACTAGCTATCAAGAGAGTGGGTTGGAAAGCTATACCGATCGATCCGTGTCCTTCGGTCTTTGGCCACCATCCTAAGTTCCTCGCGGCATCTCCGGTCTCGATCTCCTCGTCGGAAAGGGCACCACATCTACGAGTCTTTTACGGGCTCCGGCTTCATCCGAAGCAACTCGGGCATGAAGTGTGCTAGACGACGTGTCCAAGGTGATGTAGAGAATGTTTGTGATCACTTTGTCTCTTGCATCCATTGATTTGGATGGAGGTTAGAGGTGTTGCCACTCATGGAGATAATGAGCTAGAGGAAGAAGAAGAAGAAGAGGTTTCTTTTTCTTTTTTTTTGTTGTATAATCAAATGAGAGCTAGAAGAGAATAACACAAGAGCCAACCTCACCCTTGGCTGCCCCTCTCTCTCCTCTCATCAAATCAACCCACAAATCAAACACTAATGTGACATTTACACAATAAAAGAGACCATGAGTCACTATATATGTCCATGTCACATTTAATGCATCTCATGATGAATTCTAGCTCATTATTTCCAAATGCAAACATTAATCCAAATGTTTGCCACAACAAAAAGATACGGCAACATCTAAAGTAAACTCGTGACGGATCACAAGGATACCCCTCACCTGTATATACATACCTACATCCGCATTCCGACCGAATGCGAATGCGATGAGACTAAAGTAATCCAACAAATCTAATACTAGGATCCGGCATAAACCAAAGCCTACTAGTATGATCCGTCCGATCATGATCCGTGCACTACTGCACGTATATGATAGAACCCTGCCATTTATCATACAGCCCCTACAATGTTTCGCCCGAAACTTGAGAAACTGTCTGTGGGGGACTCTAAAGACTCGTTAATAGTTTGGCTGTAGATTTAACCACTAGCACGTCAGAGGTACTAGCTGTACATAACGGGCTACCAGGTATTGACCAAAAGGGAGGTCGATGAGCGAACTCATCCGGACATCCTACTGAGCCTGTCAGTGACAATATCCGTACAGTCCAATTCGTTCGTCTATGAGCATCGTATGGCGGGCCTACGGGGTTGGTAAAAGTCAGACCCCCAAAAGCGGTACAAGTCGTGTCGGAGTGTAGCCCAGAACACCCTGAGTTACTACTAGAATACCTACCAGTAAATTTCCTGCCTCGGCCGAGGGCTTTGTGTAATGGTTCTCCTAGACACAGCGCGACCTTACCCCCAATACCGGGAGAGACGAATCCCCTGCCGATCCGCTCACTTGCCTCCATGTGGCTCGGGACTGTACCCAACTAAAACCTGTTTGCACGACTCCTTTGAGCCGTGGTAGGGTAGTAATCAAATCACAGTGAGAACTCACACAAGACAAATGACGATCTCAGGTCGATGAACTAACCTGTACACATGTCACCAACGAACTGTTATCTAACGTCTGGTATAATACCAACTAGCATGTTCCCGGCGAGTCCTGTCCGGTGTACTCATAACCCAATGAGCACCTGTATACATCTTAGGTGATCCAACTGACACCAGTGGCTTGTGAGACCGGCCACCACCCCTCGTCGGGGTCTCGACTGTATACACTAGTCTACTCCGGATTATCGATGCCCTGTCTCGAAATTCCCACGACTAGGGACCACTTTTAAGGATGTGCTTATGGACTACCCAACTCTCACGTATATGATCGCCATCATACTGTTGGTAGTCAAGCAGGATCATAAGGGCTCTATCAACGTGTAATAGTGAACATGTCACCTAAGGCTGTACACGACTGATAAAGTCAAACCATGGTAGCATATTATTCTCTATCAACGTGTAATAGTGAACTACAATGTCACCTAAAACATGTACATGATGATAAAGACAAACCAGATAGTATACAAACCTCTCGAGTAAGACCGTCCTACCGGTATAGGGCCTCCCTCAATCATTGCAATCACGTGCCTGTGATCCAATAATTGACTCTGAGGGCACTAAACCCAACAGTTGGATCCCGATACCCACTGCGAGTAAGAATTTCTTCTGGTAGAGTTTTACACATGACAATTAGCCGATCAAGTAGGTGTCTAGAAATGTGTTAACGGGGTTACGCCTCTGGGAAAACGAGGTTTATTTTAATTAGGTCCGTGCGAAGCTGAGAAAGGGAAACCAAGTGCCGGGACTTTCTCAGCCTAGATCAGAGACAGATACAGCATGGACATAAATCCCAGAACCAGAGAGCATGGGGAACCTCTCTCAAAATACCAACACTGGCCTGGCCGAAAGATTGGTGAACTTGTAAGGTGTAATTAATCCCGCTAGTCTTACCTTTTACGGTTTGAAGGAAGATTTGATAAAACCAGTGGGAGCCGTCCTGATTAGTGAAGATAATAAACCAATCTAATCTTGCAAAAGCATACGCTAAAGTGTTTCCTTCTCTCCCTCTCCAGGTTGCGACCATGTCAGGCCTTAATCGAGATAATAATATGGATGTATTGACTGAACCCGCTTGTTATACTGAGCTGGGGAACGTTGGTTCCGCTCCAACTTATAATTGTTATAAGTCTGAGCAGGAAATAGGAAAATATCCGAATTTCCACGCCACCCAAATGAATAATAAGCATGTTGATGCATCTTCTTCGGGTGTGTTAGTCGCCCAGAACTATTTCTCAATACACTCTACGTCCTGGGTATTAGATACTGGATCGGGATCCCACATATGTAATATGTTACATGGGCTAAAAAAAGGTAGAAAACTGGGATTAGGTGACCATTCCGTACTAGTGGGGAATGGTGCAAATGTTGCTGCCAAAGCAGTTGGCGAATATCACCTAGTATTACCAAATAGTAATACATTGATTCTGAACGAATGCTATTACATACCGACACTGATATGCAATCCTATACCGGTTTCTTTATTAAGTAAAGAAGGATATAATTTGTAAGTCCACGTTGCCCATCCCGGTGCTTGCAGGGAGGCGGAAAACGGAATAAAAATCGGATTTTTATGAACTTAGGCAACATGGACTAGAGCTAGAAGGATCTTTGCTAAACAAAAACTTGCTAAAGCTAACTAGTAACTAGCTAAGTGCTAGAAAGGTTATACCTTGGGCTTTAAGTCCTTCTCTCCTTACTCCTTGGAGTGGTGGAAGGAGGTCACTTTGGTCGTCTTCTCAAGTCGAAGAAAGATCCACCCGAAAGCCTCAACCTTTGGCTTCAACTCCAAGCTAGAAGTAACTAGGGTGTAAGAAGTGCTAGTCCTCGAACCCAAGATGAGAGTAAAGATGATCAAGAGAGGGTTTTTCTCAAGCTCAAGTGTTTCTCAACACATGAGAGGGAGAGAGCTTGAGGGAGAGGAAGAACAAGAGAGAGAAAAGATATGATAGAATGAGAATAATATGAACCATTCTCACTAATATGTGTATATTATTTCAATTAAATAATTAGCTAGATAATTGTCATGGTTAATCATGACATGACCATTATCATTTCAATTTGCAAGGATCAAAAAGCATCTTCCAAAAGAAATGATGATGGTCAAAGTGTCAACCTAGGTCAACAAGTCAAGGAGGTCAAATGGTCAATAACCATAACCATGCACAATTATTAAACTAATTATCAATTAACTATAACACACACATAAGCATTAGGGTTAATAAAATGACAATAGCCATTAACCCTAATCAAGGTCCTCTCCCTCAATCTCAAGCAACTGTGCATACGCACCCGCATTCGTGATCCGAGGAACACGAATACAATGAGAAAAACCAATCCCAAATCATATACTAGGATCCGGCTTAAACCAAAGCCCGCTAGTATAAACTGTCCGGACAGCAAACGTGCACAAGTGCGCGAATGTGAACGAACCCTGTTGCAAAACCATGCGACCTCTACTCATTTTGCCTAAAGGCGAATAGCTCTCTGTGTGGGACTCTAAAGACTCGACACTACGCTGGCAGTGGGTTTAACCACAGACCGCAAGCGGCACTAGCTGTACGTAATGGTCCCCAGGTAGATGTCGATAAGAAGACTGACGAGGTGAACCCCATCCGAACTCCTACTGAGCTTGTATGTGACAATCTCCGTACAGTCCGGTCTGTTCGTCTGATACATCGCATGGCGGGCCTAGGGGGGCGGTGAACGTTAGTCCCCTAATAGCGGTACAAGTCATGTCGGAGTGTAGCCCAGAACACCCTGAGATAACACTGGAAACCTACCAGTATATCTCGCTTGCCCTGGACAGGGACTACTCGTGTAATGGCTCTCCTGGACACAGCGCGATGTCAACCCCCAATACCAGGAGAGACGAATCCTGTCTAACCGTCACTGCCTCCAAGTGCTTCGGGACTGCACCCAAAAACTACCTGTTTGTACGACTCCTTTGAGCCGTGGTAGGGTAGTAATCAAAGTGCAGTAGGAACACACTCGAGGCGAAGTGACAGTGTCAAGTCAGCGGACTAAGCTGTACTCATGTCACCTGGGAACTGATAACTGACGATAGGTATAATACCAACCAACAGTTCCCGACGAGTCCTGTCCAATGTGCTCATAACCCAACGAGCACCCGCATACTATCTCAAGTACGACGTACTGACGGCTGTAGGACAGACCGTCTCCCACACTGGGATGAGAAGCGCATACGCTAGTCTACTCTGGAGTATCGATGCCCTGTCTCGATAGTCCAACGACTAGGGACCTGTATAAAGACGTGCTTATAGATCACCCAGCTCCCACGAGTGTGAGCGCCATCACAATGCTGGTAATCAAGCAAAGATCCTAAGGGCTCTACTAATATGTATATCAGCAATATGCTAAAAGAAACACATGCACATATTAAAGCAGAGACAAACCAAGTAGCATACTACCATTTCGAGCAAGATTGTATATACAACTGTGAATATCCCAAGCTTCCATCAAGTAATATACAAACTAGTATGATACAGTAATGGCCTCTAGGGCATATACACTAACAATCTCCCACTTGCACTAAGGCCATGTACTGGCGTATCGAAGACCTATCATCTCGATCAGCCGCTCGAACAGAGTCTGGGGCAAGGCCTTGGTGAATGGATCTGCAGTGTTATCCTCTGATGCAACTCTCCGGACCTCGATCTCGTGGCGATCTACGATCTCCCTGATCAGGTGATACCGCCTTAAGATGTGTCTGGATTTCTGATGGGACCTGGGTTCCTTCGGTAAAGCTATAGCCCCGTTGTTGTCGCAATACAGAGGTATTGGGTCAACAATGGACGGAACCACCGGAAGTTCTCTCAAGAACTTCCTCATCCAGACAGCTTCTTTTGCGGCATCAGATGCAGCGATGTATTCCGCTTCCATAGTCGAGTCAGCAACGGTTTCCTGTTTGGAGCTCTTCCAACACACCGCCCCTCCATTGAGGGTAAAGACAAAACCCGACATGGACTTGGAATCATCCTTGTCACTCTGGAAGCTGGAGTCAGCAAAGGCCTCAATCTGCAGGTCTTTTCCGCCAAACACCAAGAACATCTCCTTAGTCCTTCTCAGGTACTTGAGAATGTTCTTTACTGCTATCCAATGTTTCTCCCCAGGGTTTGACTGATACCTGCTTACCACACTCAGTGCATAAGCCACATCCGGTCTGGTACACAACATCGCATACATTATAGAGCCTACCGCAGAAGCGTAGGGTATAATAGACATGCGATCCCTCTCCAAATCAGTCTTGGGAGACATCTCTTTGGAGAGAGTGATCCCGTGACAAGCCGATAGATTACCGCGCTTGGAATCTTCCATACTGAATCTCTTCAGTATGGTGTCCATGTACCTGGACTGCGAAAGTCCTAATATCCTCTTGGATCTGTCACGGTAGATCCGGATACCCAGAATGTATGAGGCATCACCCAGGTCTTTCATGGAGAACCTGTGTGACAAGAACCCCTTGACAGATTGTAGCATAGGAATGTCATTTCCTATTAAGAGAATGTCATCCACGTATAAAACGAGGAATACCACAGTTCTCGCTACAAATCTACAATAGATGCATGGTTCATCTGGAATTTTGATAAAGCAAAATTCCTTGACCGTCTCATCAAAACGGATGTTCCAACTCTGCGATGCCTGCTTTAGTCTATAAATGGACTTAAGCAACTTGCACACCTTTCCGCTGCTCCCACTCTGAATGAAACCCTCTGGCTGATCCATATAGACACACTCCTCTAAATGTCCATTTAGAAAAGCTGTCTTTACGTCCATTTGCCAAATCTCATAATCATGGAAGGCAGCAATGGCAAGAAGGATCCGAATGGATTTCAGCATAGCTACTGGAGAAAAGGTTTCTCCATAGTCCAAACCAGGTCGCTGACGAAAACCCTTTGCTACCAGTCTAGCTTTATAGGTCTCAACCTGTCCATCTACACCAATCTTCCTTTTGAAGATCCACTTGCATCCTACGGGTTTTACCCCATCTGGAGCAATGTCCAACGTCCATACTTTGTTGGTGTACATGGACTCCATTTCGGTCCGCATTGCATCCAGCCATTTTACCGAGTCGACGCTCTGAATGGTTTGCTGGAAGCTAGTAGGCTCATCAAAGTCTATGATGCAATCCTCTCTATCCCCGTCAATGAGAAAACCGTAGTATCACTCGGGCGGATGAGACTGCCTACTACTCCTGCGGAGTGGCGTGGGAATGTCCTGATCTTTCGAAACCTCTGGTTCAACCAAGGTTTCAGTAATAGTTCGTGGTTCTGGAATTTCTTCCAGTTCTATTGCGCTCCCACTTAATTCTTTTTCTATGAACTGGTGTTCTAGAAAGTGGGCATGGCGAGAAACAAGGACTTTTTGTTTCTCTTCGCAATAGAAGTAATATCCCTTAGAGCTCTTTGGATATCCCACAAACTTGCACTGTACTGAGCGTGCCTCGAGCTTGTCCGCATGCTGCTTTTTTACAAAATCTGGACATCCCCATGTCTTAATGTGATTAAGATAGGGTCTCTTCCCACACCACATCTGATATGGTGTAGTAGGCACAGTCTTAGTTGGAACTCGGTTCAAAAGGTATGCAGCTGATTCTAGCGCATATCCCCAGAACGATCGCGGCAACTCAGCACTACTCATCATGGACCGTACCATATCCAATAGGGTTCAGTTCCGTCTCTCTGATACACCGTTATGTTGCGGAGTGTATGGAGAAGTAAGCTGAGAGAGAATTCCATTTTCTTTTAAGTAACCCAGGAACTCGGCACTGAAGTATTCACCACCTCGATCAGATCTCAGTGCCTTGATACTTTTGCCTGTTTGTTTTTCTACTTCATTCTTATATTCCTGGAATTTTTCAAAAGCCTCGGATTTATGTTTCATTAAGAAGACATAACCGTACCTTGAAAAATCATCCGTAAAAGTAATGAAGTAAGAATAACCGCTTCGCGCATGTGTAGACATTGGACCGCACACGTCACTGTGTACGAATCCCAAGAGCTCGCTCGCTCTTACTCCGTGTCCAGTGAACGGAGTCTTTGTCATCTTTCCCTTGAGACAGGATTGACAAGTTGCATACGATTGATATTCGAACGAATCCAAATATCCTTCTGCATGTAACTTAGTCAACCTTCTCTCATTGATGTGACCCAGTCTACAATGCCATAAGAAAGTTTTATCGATTTCTGGAGACTTTCTTTTGTGTGTATTCTGGACATTGAAAATCTGTGGCTGGTTTAATACGTATATACCGTTGTTCAATGTACCTGACCCAATCAAAAGTTGATTAAGGTGAATGTTCAATACATTACTTACAAATGCAAATTCATAACCTTCTTTAGATAATAAAGATACAGAAATGATATTACAGGTTGCATTTAGTACATAATAACAACTACGCAAAACCAAAAAATGTCCATCCGACAATCCCAGGTGATAGTCCCCCACGGCCTCAGCATCCATGCTAGCACCGTTTGCAACTCTGAGGGTCATGTCACCTGCCTTCAAAACTCTACGCTTTCTCAACGCCTGCAAAGAATTACAGATATGAGATCCTGATCCGGTATCCAATACCCAGGATGTAGAGTTTATTGATAGACAGTTTTCAATAACATACACACCTGAAGCTGAAGCCGCAACTCGCTTCAAATCCTGTGTTCTGGCCTTCCAAGCCTTGCAATCCTGTTTCCAGTGACCACTTTTGTGACAATAGAAGCATTCTTCCTTCCCCACCAGCTTTCCTGCTACCTTTGTTGCTTTTCCTTTTCCCTTCGTATCCACTTTACCGACACCGCCTCTTGGTTTGGCGGGGGCTTTCTTCTTCTTGCCCTTGGCTTTCGCCCTGGACCTAGAAGAGGAAGATCCTCCTACAAGCAAAGTGGATGTCTCCCTACCTTTCTGTAGGGTGCCCTCAGCACTCCTCAACATGTTCAGAAGCTCGGAAAGTTCAACCTCCTTTCCTTGCATGTTGAAGTTAAGAATGAACTGGGCGTAAGTGGAAGGAAGGGACTGGAGAATCAAATCAGTATAGAGTTCATTCTCCAACGTGGTCCCAAGGTCCGCGAGCTCCTCAATGTAGCCAATCATCTTAAGCACGTGTTCCGCTACCGATGATCCGACGGCCAACCTTGCCGAAAACAACTTCTTCGACACTTCGTATCTTGCGATACGAGACTGCTCTCCATACAGTTCTTTTGTATGAAGAAATATGGACTCCAGGTCTATATTCTCGTGCCTCCTCTGATGTTCGTTGTCCATCGAGGCAAGTACGAGGCATTTGTCCTTCGCGCAATCTATCTCCCATGTCTTACGGATTTCCTTATCCGCGACGCTGGAGGTAGGACCTGGGACAGGGGGAGCTTTGGTGGTAAGGATATACCCCAACTTGTCGTAAGTGATTGCCATCTTGACATTCCTGAGCCAATCTTTGTAGTTTGGCCCTGTTAATATGTTTTTATCTAGTAATAACTTAAGTCCGGTCATGTTGAATGGTCGCTGCAATTAGGAGAGAGAAAAGAAACACTTTAGCATGATACTCTTGCAAGTTTAGAGTTGTTTTTAATTTGTCTAAACTGGATGGCTCCCACTGTCTCTCGAATCCCTTCTCAAACCGTAAAGAAAGGATTAGTCAGGATCAATCTCACCGTACAATACTTGCTTAACCGTTCAGCCAGGCCAGTGTCGGTACTTCGAGGGAGGTTTTCCAACGCTTTCGCGAAGTTCCTTAATTAAGTAACCTCTTTTCCCTGTGGGCGTAGCCCTGCTAACACCTTTCTAGACACGTACAAAGTTTATAGCATTGATCGTTAAGTGAGAGTTTTCCCGAGGAGTAGCATATACTCACAGTAGGATCGGGATCCAAATATCATCGCGTGATAAAACCGAAGGAATCCTACCAGAATCATCACACTCCAAATGGTATGCAACGCTAGCAAGTTTCAGTACTTATGAAACTCCCGATGTGGATTTTTGCCCCATGCTCTTATGACCTTGACTTTGGCCAAAATATCATAAGTCACATGTCAAGTTCTACCCATCATTCTCCTGGTTAATTTGGACCCACCCGTACCTACCCTTGACTTTGGCCAAAATGGCAGCACGACTGTCCCAAACCAATGCATCTATCTATGCTGCACATGAATACCCAATAGCTACCAATCACTATGCCTTGACTTTGGCCAAAATACATAGCTTGAATACTTTTTGACCATTCATGTGGAATGACGGAGGGCTACGAATGGTTTTGGCGAAACCGTGAACGTAGTGAACTTGATCTAATCGATGGAACGAGATATCTTTTAAAAAGAGTGGTTCAAGCTCCGCGTTTAAAAGTTTAGTTTTGAAAAGAACCGAGTGGTTTTCAAAGTGTTCCAATCGACTTTTACTTGGTTTATTTTCTTGCATTAGTTCTTTTAATGCGTCCCATCATTTAATCCTACCATTGCAGAAAACAACCAAAATATGACGTACGCTTATGCCATTCGCATTCGCCACGGGGCCTCGTCATCACCCGTTAGGTTACTTAACTAACGACAGAGCGGGGGCTGGGCTAGCGCGGCTGTAAAACATAAGCAACGCCTAAATAGTTATCATATATAAATATATTGCAATGATAAACATTACAGATCACAGATGAATACATTGGATATACTAGGAATCCGCAATCCGTTCGAGCCTGCAACGAAAAGCGAATTACACGGTCGCGGTGAATAGCCAATACCCCACCCAAGACCCCTACGGGTGCGGCAAACTACCCGCCAAGTACCCGAAGCGAAGCAACCTCCCTCACCACCGTGAGTAGGCCACTCGGCACTTCGAGATACCCGGTAGTTTGTGCACCCCCTCCATGGGTCTATCCTAGGAGCAAAAACAGTAAAAAGAATTATACAATGACGGCTACAACCCCGACCCGGTTGTGCGGCCAAACAAATAATAATATTACATCAATTTACATGTTACAAAGAATGAAAGAAAAAGCAACACTCATCTCACATCCACCCCGGCTATTCATCCGCGACAATCCAACCCATTCATATACACAAACCAGTATCAATCACAGATCACAGATATGTATAACCCCGACTAATCGACATATAGCGATTAGCCGGCGTTCAATACATTCAAACATCACAGATATAACCCTTATAGTCAAAGTGTATTGAAGTTCGAAAAAAAATACAGATTTATAGGCCCCCAAAAAATAAATTTCTATTCTGGAAAATCTGGGCACATATAAACTATCTCAAAATTCCTAAAACCAAGCCAGAGATACACTGCACCAAACTCGACCAAGTGAAGAGCCAAGACGGCCGCGGTTGCGCGGCAATAGCTTGCTATTGCCGCGGAACCGCGGCACGTTGGTCGATTCACTTGATCGTTTTTGGTGGCTATCTTTAACAAACCCTGAGACGATTTTTGGAGTAAAACAAATTTTGTTTTGACCAGAAAAAATTTTAACAGAAAACTAGGGTTTTGATATTTTGGTTTTTCGATTTTTCCATTTCGAACTTCGACACACTTCACTACCTAGCTAGTTTATGTTTAGTTAGGCTCTGATACCACTGTAAGTCCACGTTGCCCATCCCGGTGCTTGCGGGGAGGCGGAAAACGGAATAAAAATCGGATTTTTATGAGCTTAGGCAACATAGACTAGAGCTAGAAGGATCTTTGCTAAACAAAAACTTGCTAAAGCTAACTAGTAACTAGCTAAGTGCTAGAAAGGTTATACCTTGGGCTTTAAGTCCTTCTCTCTTTGCTCCTTGGAGTGGTGGAAGGAGGTCACTTTGGTCGTCTTCTCACGTCGAAGAAAGATCCACCCGAAAGCCTCAACCTTTGGCTTCAACTCCAAGCTAGAAGTAACTAGGGTGCAAGAAGTGCTAGTCCTTGAACCTTAGATAAGAGTAAAGATGATCAAGAGAGGGTTTTTCTCAAGCTCAAGTGTTTCTCAACACATGAGAGGGAGAGAGCTTGAGGGAGAGGAAGAACAAGAGAGAGAAAAGATATGATAGAATGAGAATAATATGAACCATTCTCACTAATATGTGTATATTATTTTAATTAAATAATTAGCTAGATAATTGTCATGGTTAATCATGACATGACCATTATCATTTCAATTTGCAAGGATCAAAAAGCATCTTCCAAAAGAAATGATGATGGTCAAAGTGTCAACCTAGGTCAACAAGTCAAGGAGGTCAAATGGTCAACAACCATAACCATGCACAATTATTAAACTAATTATCAATTAACTATAACACACACATAAGCATTAAGGTTAATAAAATGACAATAGCCATTAACCCTAATCAAGGTCCTCTCCTTCAATCTCAAGCAACTGTGCATACGCACCCGCATTCGTGATCCGAGGAACACGAATACAATGAGAAAAACCAATCCCAAATCATATACTAGGATCCGGCTTAAACCAAAGCCAGCTAGTATAAACTGTCCGGACAGCAAACGTGCAAAAGTGCGCGAATGTGAACGAACCCTATCGCAAAACCATGCGACCTCTACTCATTTTGCCTAAAGGCGAATAGCTCTCTGTGTGGGACTCTAAAGACTCGACACTACGCTGGCAGTGGGTTTAACCACAGACCGCAAGCGGCACTAGCTGTACGTAACGGTCCCCAGGTAGATGTCGATAAGAAGACTGACGAGGTGAACCCCATCCAAACTCCTACTGAGCCTGTATGTGACAATCTCCGTACAGTCCGGTCTGTTCGTCTGATACATCGCATGGCGGGCCTAGGGGGCGGTGAACGTCAGTCCCCTAATAGCGGTTCAAGTCGTGTCGGAGTGTAGCCCAGAACACCCTGAGATAACACTGGAAACCTACCAGTATATCTCGCTTGCCCTGGCCAGGGACTACTCGTGTAATGGCTCTTCTGGACACAGCGCGATGTCAACCCCCAATACCGGGAGAGACGAATCCTGTCTAACCATCACTGCCTCCAAGTGCTTCGGGACTGCACCCAAAAACTACCTGTTTGCACGACTCCTTTGAGCCGTGGTAGGGTAGTAATCAAAGTGCAGTGGGAACACACTCGAGGCGAAGTGACAGTGTCAAGTCAGCGGACTAAGCTGTACTCATGTCACCTGGGAACTGATAACTGACGATAGGTATAATACCAACCAACAGTTCCCGACGAGTCCTGTCCAGTGTACTCGTAACCCAACGAGCACCCGCATACTATCTCAAGTACGACGTACTGACGGCTGTGGGACAGACCGTCTCCCATACTGGGATGAGAAGCGCATACGCTAGTCTACTCCGGAGTATCGATACCCTGTCTCGATAGTCCAACGACTAGGGACCTGTATAAAGACGTGCTTATAGATCACCCAGCTCCCACGAGTGTGAGCGCCATCACAACGCTGGTAATCAAGCAAAGATCCTAAGGGCTCTACTAATATGTATATCAGCAATATGCTAAAAGAAACACATGCACATATTAAAGCAGAGACAAACCAAGTAGCATACTACCATTTCGAGCAAGATTGTATATACAACTGTGAATATCCCAAGCTTCCATCAAGTAATATACAAACTAGTATGATACAGTAATGGCCTCTAGGGCATATACACTAACATAATTTTGTAGTACAGGATAATGTTATGAACATTTTTCTGAATCAAAAGTTGATTGGATCAGGCTCGTTAAATAATGGCATATACATTCTAAATCAAACCACAGTTCTTAATGTACAAAACACACACAGGAGGAAGAGTTCAGAAATGAACGAAGCATTGTAGACTAGGTCATATCAATGCGACATGACTAGCTAAATTACATAACGATGGATATTTGAATCCGTTCGAATTATCATCTTATGAAACTTTCCATTCATGTCTCAAAGAAAAGATGACCAAAACTCTGTTTAGTCGACATGGAGAAAAAGTTACAGAACTCTTGGGACTGAAACATAGTGATGTATGTGGTCCTATGTCTACACATGGCAGGAATGGTTCCTCATACTTCATTAAATTCACTGACGATCTCTCAAGATACGGACATGTGTTCCTGTTGAAACACAAGTCTGAAGCTTTTGAGAAACTCAAAGAATATAAGCATGAAGTTGAGAACTAGACGGGTAAAAGTATTAAAATCCTTCGATCTAATCGAGGAGGAGAATACTTGAGAAATGAGTTCCTGGACTATTTAAAAGAAAATGGGATTCTATCTCAGCTTACTCCTCCGTATACACCAAAGCACAACGGTTTATCGGAGTGGAGGAATCGCACCCTATTAGATATGGTGCGCTCTATGATGAGCATCGCTGAGTTGCCTATTACTTTTGGGGTTATGCGTTTGAGACAGCAGCATACCTATTGAATCAAGTTCCATCTAAATTTGTACCTACCACACCATATGAGATATGGAGTGGGAAGAGTCCATATTTTAAACGAGTTAAGATATGGGGTTCTCCGGCCTATGTCAAAATGCAAAATCCGGACAAACTCGAGGAACGATCCGTTCTTTGCAAGTTTGTGGGATATCCAAAGAATTCATATGGATATTTTTTCTACCACAGTGATGAACAAAAGGTGTTTGTTGCTCAACATGCCACCCTTTTAGAAAAAGAATTTCTTGTAAAAGAAATTAGTGGCAAAGAGGTAGAACTGGAAGAAGTTCCAGCTACACGGACTATAAGTGAAGATTTAGTGAAACCAGAGGATTCGATACTTCCCAACGAACCTCAGCCTCTCCGCCGATCTAGTAGGGTTCCTCATCCACCTGAGAGATACTACGGTTTTCTCATTGATGGTGGGAGTGAGGATTGCATCATGGAAGATGATGACCTGACTAGTTTCAAGCAGGCCATCACGAGTGGGGACTCTGTGAAATGGCTGGATGCAATGCGATCTGAGATGGAATCCATGTACACCAACAAAGTATGGACTTTGGAAGTTGCCCCCGAAGGGGTAAAACCCATTGGGAGCAAATGGATCTTTAAGATGAAACTTGGTGTAGATGGAAAAGTTGAGACTTTCAAAGCTAGACTTGTTGCAAAAGGTTTTCGTCAATGACTAGGTGTGGACTATGATGAATACTTTTCTCCAGTGGCTATGCTTAAGTCTATCCGGATCCTACTTGCCATCGATGCATACCAAGACTACGAAATCTGGCAAATGGATGTTAAGACTGCCTTTCTAAATGGTAATTTAGAAGAGTGCGTGTACATGACTCAGCCAGAGGGCTTCGTAGACAGTGGGAGCAGCGGAAATGTGTGCAAGCTGCTTAAATCCATCTACGGGTTAAAGAAGGCATCGCGGAGTTGGAACATTTGTTTTGATGTGGTAGTCAAAGAGTTTGGCTTCATAAAAAATGTAGATGAACCTTATATATACAAGAAGGTGGCAGAGAGTAAGGTTGTCTTCCTCGTATTGTACGTAGATGATATACTCTTGATAGGAAATGATGTTCCTATGCTGCACTCGGTCAAGCTCTTTTTATCACAAAGATTCTCAATGAAAAATCTAGGTGATGCCTCCTACATCTTGGGGATTAAGATCTATAGAGATAGATCTAAACGGATATTGGGTGTCAGGACCCGAAGTTCGACCCGTGACCGGCACTTAACCACGTAACGTCTACAGGCGTAACACGACTAAGTAAGACGAAAACCCAGAAATCAAAACCATTAAAAGTAGCGAGTGTTGAAAACATTTTTTTAAAAACATTTGGAAAACCTTAAGTAGTTTAGTAACATTCTTTAAAGTGCAAGTTATTATCTTAAAAATTTTGGCAGCATTTCCTTTGTAAAACTAACCCCGAAATCGGGTATAAAACAAGATATGAGTAAAAATGATATACAATGAAATAAAGCATCCCAAACGGGAGCAATCATGCCCCACAGCGGAAACAACCACGCAAGTAATATACGACGCCGTAGCGAAGAAATGAGCAATAAGTGAAAAACAACGCAAATGATAAAAACTGTATAAGTAAAGTTAGCTCACACGAGCTCAACACCAGAATACAAATAATATACATCATCATCCTCACACTTGTCTCTAAGTCAAATTCATAAAAGTAGATGGAGGGTACTAGATACAAAAGTGTGTACAATGGAATATAACCGGATACCATAACCCACCTAGCAGCAAAACAGCTCACGCACTAACTGAAAGGGTATCCGTAGCCAAAACGATACAAGAAAGCAGCCTGCCGTGACTACTCTGAAGGGCAACCTGCAAATACTGTAGCACAACGGGGGTGAGTTGCCAACTCGTGAATAGAAGATAACATATATAGGTAATCACGAGTATCCACGTACAGCGCTACTCTAACATATGCCAGTAGATAACATCTATATGCAATGATCAAGATGTGCAATAATCATGCATAAGTACTCTATCAAGTAATACGACTACAGGATGAGATGCAAAATAATGAATACTGAGCATGGGATGAAATAACATCTACACGGAATGTCAACGTGGAAAAATAACCGGTGTCCATCAATTCACCCAAATCCCAATCTATCGGTCCTCAAATCCTGTAAATCCCTGAGAATCGTGAGTGCCCAACAACGGCACTCGAAAATATCATGAAATAATCGTGTCCAGCATCGACACGCAAATCCTCATATATAGGGCTCCGTCTGCGGAATCGGCCCTCGACCCCGGCAGTACGGGTCATCCCAAATCCATCTATCGACTCTGGTCAGTATCCTCCGGATAACCTCCAGGTCCAACCAATCACTGGTAGGTAGTAGTCCCTAAGCCAGGCTCACCGTCTGTATACATAGCATCCTTTTCTTGCCCCGGGGTACCATACCGGGTCCACCATGTACTCGCAATCGGCCTCGTCCAGCTCCTCGATTCGGGTTCACATGTCACACATCTCGGAACCGAGAAAACGCATGGTGGACGCACTGAAATATCATATCAAGAGGAACCGGGTTTTTAAAACAATCCATGCTTTCTTGAAAAATACCACGGTTCTCAAATCCAGAAATCATATGAACTCCAAAGCAAATGCGTAAATATGCATATGCAAAGGAATATGTGCACAAGTAACATAATCTTGTCAAATCATATATGATGTGAGCAACAATATATTGATCATGGAAATTCTATACTGTGAGTGTCATGGCAATTACTAACGGTGTGTGTGTAACATGGAGATTAGTGCTCGTGCAATATGGACCGTTAGTAACAGTGCGGTGTGTTATTAATTCTAAGCTCATATAGATATAGTAGGGAATGCGGTATGCAACAAATAGTATCAATGAACAGTCAATGTATGTAAATGCAATATGCTGCTACAATATCCTATCAGCTCTGACACATAACGCCATACGGGCGATTTCCCCGTAGATGTTAAATCTACTCACCGTAGTTTCGTGCTAAGTGTAGCTGACGACTTGTTTCGCCTTCTTCGCGGCGTCCGTCGTACTCGCCTGCGAACCTAGAATTTCACAAAATAATACACATAAGCTAAAATCTACAAAAATGCGACATTAAAGCTAAACAAGAAACCCGCGCCACGAACCAAACGCGTGTGTGTCCGATACGCTAAAACGTGCGATTACGCGCCTGAAGCTACCCCGACACGTCGCGATACGCAGAAAATCACCAAACCAACACACGTATCACACGTGTCTTAAAAGTTTAAAGTATTGGAAATAGGGTATTTGGTTCCAGATTTTCCTACAGAGAGAATTTTACAAAGTTGCATATACCATAAGTCTTAAAATTGTAGCAGACACCAATAGAACAAACCCCAACACCCAGGTCCCCCATCTGGTCGCAATTTGCGGCCAGAATGAATATTCCGGCGGCCAACCTAGGGAGTTGGGCTGCCGTGCTTTGTGTGTGTTCTCTAAACCTAGTGTACATGCACCAGTAAATACAATTTTTGTCTGAAGCCATCGGGTCACAAGCAGATCACAACAGAACCCGAAACCTAGTTAAAAAGCTATTTTAACACTAAATCGATACATTAAGGTGTTTTGGTGAAACCTGAAGCAAATCTTTGGTTAAAACAACACTAATAACACATAACTAAGCTAAACAAGCCATAAAAATGTTAACTTATCACAAGTTTCACTAATTTCCCTTCAATATCACAAAAATGCCAAAAAAAAATATGATTTTTTGCTAAAATACTACATGTTATGAAGTAAAGTGCTAAGGGTGAGTTTAATACCTCTAAAAGGTCCTAGGGAAACTTCACTTCCAGCCTCTTTCCCTCAAAACCACTGATTTGTCACCAAAATCCACAAAGGAGCCATTTTTCCAACGTTTTTTTTGTGAAGGAATATGAGATTTTTGTGTAGGGTTGTATATTTGGGTCAAAAGAGAAGCAAGAGAAGACGAGAATGATGATGATGTTGCTGCTGCTGCTTCATTCCATGCTTGAGAGCAGAAAATGAGAGGGAGAAAGAAATGAGAGAGAGAGACGGTCAAAAAGTCAAGCCCAACTTCACCTAACCCACCATACCTCCCATTCCCTCATTTTCATTTTAAAATTAAAGGGTTTAAATTGATTATTTGGGGATATAAAGCATGCAAGAAGAAAATAAAATGGTTACACTTAACCTATGTTTCAAAAATGATATGTGTGCATGTTGTTACATTAAACCTTGATTTGGAAAAATAATTAAGGAAAATTCTAATTATGGTGAACACAAGCTAAATTATAATTAACAAAACCGATATATATATATATATATGTATATGTATATAAACACTTCTCATCACAATTAGAAAAGAAAATAAGATTTACGGGTTTTTATGAAAAACACGCATCATTACTAACTAACGCGAAATTAACCTAAACGAATTTCGAAGCATTACGATAAGTCGACGTTAGACACCCCACATGATGTGGGGAGGCGGAATAGGTAAAACAATCATTTTGTTTAAACTAACATCGACTAACTTTACGGATCTTTGCTAAACCCTAACTAACAACAACATAGAAGTGATTAGCTACTATGATAGAAGATTATACCTAATGAATCAAGTCCTTCTTGTTCTCTTTGTTCACCTCCTCAACGGCCTCCTCGATGTGATAGAAGATCCACCAGAGAGCTACTTCTCCAAGCTTTAACCTCACACTTGAGGTAACTAAGTGGCTATGAGTGCTAATCAAAGCAACCTAGAGGATATAGAAGAGGATTAGGGATCTATTAGTCTTACTAACCCTTGGATCTAAACACATGAGAGGTTAGGGTTAGGGTTGAAGAAAGAGGGCTTGAGGAGAGAGAAGGTGAGAATAATTATCAAAAGGAAATTAGCTCATTTGTGTATTTATATGAAGCATAAAATATCTTGCACAAAAATATCTTTGCACAAATATCTTCATGCTTCATTTAATATAAATGAATCATCTAATGAGTCATTAAAACCATTAAAGCTTCATTAACTCTCTTGATAAATCATGTCCATGAGTCACAAAACCATTTAATGCATATAACACCTAAGCTCTCTACCTCATCAACCTTCCAGAAGCTTCTCGAGTATTTATGAGAACGCCCCTTCTATCCGTGAAAACACGGAAATACTGAGACTGTATAAATCTAATAATCCAATACTAGAATCTGGTTTAAACCAAAGCCTGCTAGTATAAACTGTCCGAACATCGTACGTGCGTAAAAACACGTAAATGTCCGAACCCTGTCGTAAAACCATACGACCTCTATATCGTTTCGCCCGAAGCAGGGAAACTCTCTGTGTGGGACTCTAAAGACTCGACTACTATGCTGGCAGTGGGTTTAACTAAAGACCGCAAGCGGCACTAGCTGTATGTAACGGTCCCCAGGTAGATGTCGATAAGAAGGCCGATGAGGAAACCCATCCAAACTCCTACTGAGCCTGATGTGACAATCTCCGTACAGTCCGGTCTGTTCGTCTAGGACTAACGCATATCGGGCCTAGGGGGCGGCAAGCGTCAGTCCCCTAAAAGCGGTATAAGTCGTGTCGGAGCGAAGCCCATTACAACTTGAGAAGCTACTGGAAAACCTACCAGTATATCTCGCTTGCCCTGGCCAGGGACTTTGCATAATGGCTCTCCAAACACAGCGCGATATCAACTCCCAATACCGAGAGAGACGAATCCTATCTAACCGCCACTGCCTCCAAGTGCTTCGGGATTGCACCCAACTGCTACCTATTTGCACGACTCCTTCGAGCCGTGGTAGGGTAGCAATCTAAGGACAGTGGAAACACACTTGAGGCGAAGCAGCAGTGTCAAGTTTGAGGACTATGCTGTACTCATGTCACCTGGGAACTGTTAACTGACGACGGGTATAATACCAACCAACAGTTCCCTGCGAGTCCTGTCCGGTGTACCCGTAACCCAACGAGCACCTGTATACTATCTCCAGTACAATGTACTAATGGCTGTAGGACAGACCATTTTCCCTGCTGGGATGAGAAGCGTACACACTAGTCTACTCCGGAGTATCGATGCCCTGTCTCGATAATCCTACGACTAGGGACCTAAAATAGGATGTGCTTGTAGACTACCCAGCCCCCACTAGTGTGACTGCCATCACAACGCTGGTAGTCAAGCAAGATCCTAAGGGATCTATCAATATGTTTTCTCGATATGCTAACGCATACACATATTAAGATAGAAATAAACCAAGTAGCATACTACCATGTTTAGCAAGACTGTTAATATAACTGTGAATATCCCAAGCTTCCATTAAGTAATATACAAGCTAGTTTAATACAATAATGGCCCCTAGGGCATATACACTAACAATCTCCCACTTGCACTAGGGCCATGTGCTGGCGTATCGAAGACCTATCATCTCGAGTAGCCTCTCGAACTGAATCTGAGGTAAAGCCTTTGTGAATGGATCTGCAGTGTTCTCCTCTGTAGCAACTCTCCGGACCTCGATCTCCTGGCGATCTATGATCTCCCTAATCAGGTGATACCGCCTTAAGATGTGTCTGGACTTCTGATGGGACCTGGGTTCCTTCGCTAAAACTATAGCTCCGTTGTTGTCACATTACAGCGGTATTGGATCAGCAATGGTAGGACCACCTGAAGTTCTGTTAGGAACTTCTTTATCCAGACTTCTTCTTTTACGGCATCGCAAGCAGTGATATACTCCGCTTCCATCGTCGAGTCAGCAACGGTGTCCTGCTTGGAACACTTCCAGCATGCCGCCCCTCCATTGAGGGTAATGACATAACCTGACATGGACTTAGAGTCATCTTTGTCACTCTGGAAGCTGGAGTCATCAAAAGCCTCGATCTGGAGATCATTTCCGCCGTAAACCAAGAACATATCCTTAGTCCTTCTCAGGTGCTTGAGAATGTTCATTACTGCTATCCAGTGCTTCTCTCCTGGGTCTGACCGATACCTGCTTACCATGCTCAGTGCGTAAGCTACATCTGGTCTGGTGCACAACATCGCATACATTATAGAGCCTACCGCAGAAGCGTAGGGTATAACTGACATGCGATCCCTTTCCAAATCAGTCTTGGGAGACATGTCTTTGGATAGGATGATTCCGTGACAAGCCGGTAAATTACCGCGCTTAGAATCTTCCATAATGAATCTTTTCAGTATAGTGTTGATATACCTGGACTGCGATAGTCCCAACATCCTCTTGGATCTATCACGATAAATCCGAATCCCCGGAATGTAAGAAGCATCACCCAGGTCTTTCATGGAGAACCTGTGTGACAAGAATCCTTTGACAGATTGTAGCATAGTAATGTCATTTCCTATCAAGAGAATGTCATCCACGTACAAGACGAGGAATATGATAGTTCGTGCTACAATTTTACTATATATACATGGTTCATCTGGGTTTTTGATAAAGTCATATTCTTTGACCGTTTCATCAAAACAGATGTTCCAACTCCGCGATGCCTGCTTTAGTCCATAAATGGACTTAAGGAACTTGCACACTTTCCCGCTGCCCCCACTCTGATTGATGCCTTCTGGCTGATCCATATAGACGTACTCTTCTAAACTACGTACTCTTTACATCCATCTGCCAGATCTCATAATCATGGAAGGCGGCAATGGCAAGAAGGATCCAAATGGATTTGAGCATAGCCACTGGAGAAAAAGTTTCGTCATAGTCCAAACCAGGTCTTTAACGAAAACCATTTGCAATAAGTCTAGCCTTATAGGTTTCCACCTGTCCATCTACACCAATCTTTTTCTTGAAGATCCATTTGCATCCTATGGGTTATACCTCATCTGGAGCAAAGTTCAAAGTCCATACTTTGTTGGTGTACATGGACTCCATCTCGGTCCGCATTGCATCCAGCCATCTTACCGAGTCACCACTCTGGATGGCCTGCTGGAAGCTAGTAGGTTCATCATTATCAATGACGCAATCCTCTCTATCCCCATCTATGAGAAAACTGTAGTATCTCTCAGGCGGATGAGACGGCCTACTACTTCTGCGGAGGGGTGCCGGAATGTCCTGTTCTTCTTGAACTACTGGTTCTACCAAACTTTCAGTAGTAGTTTGTGGTTCTGGAATTTCTTCCAGTTCTATTGTGCTCCCACTTGTTTACTTTTCTAAAAACTGATGTTCTAGAAAATGGGCATTACGAGAAACAAAAACCTTTTGTTCCTCTGCGTAATAGAAGAAATATCCCTTGAAGTTCTTTGGATATCCCACAAACTTACACTGTACTGATCGTGCCTCGAGTTTGTCCGTATGCTGCATTTTAACAAAAGCTGGACATCCCCATATCTTTAGATACTGAAGACAGGGTTTCATCCCACTCCACATCTGATATGGCGTGGTAGGCACAGTCTTGGTAGGAGTCCTATTCAAAAGATATGCTGCTGATTCTAGCGCATAACCCAGAAAGATCGCGGTAACTCAGCATTACTCATCATGGAACATACCATATCTAATAGGGTTCAGTTCCGTCTCTCCGATACACCATTATGCTGTTGAGTGTATGGAGGAGTAAGTTGAGAGAGAATTCCTTTCTCTTTTAGGTAACCTAGGAACTCGGAACATAAGTATTCACTACCTCGATTAGATCTCAGTGTCTTGATACTTTTGCCGGTTTGGTTTTCTACTTAATTCTTATATTCTTGGAATTTCTCAAAGGCCTCGGATTTATGTTTCATTAAGAAAATGAATCCATACCTAGAGTAATCGTCCGTAAAAGTAATGAAATATGAAAAACCACCTCTTGCATGTGTAGACATTGGACCACATACATCGCTGTGTATGAGTCCTAAGAGCTAGCTCGCTCTTACACCATGTCCAGTGAATGGAGTCTTTGTCATCTTTCCTTTGAGACATGATTGACAAGTTGCATAAGATTGATATTCGAACGGATCCAAATATCCTTCTCTATGTAACTTAGTTAACCTTGTCTCATTGATGTGACCCAGTCTATAATGCCATAAGAAAGCTTGATTTATATCTGGAGACCTTCTTTTTAGTGTGTTCTTGACATTGAAAATCTGTAATTGGTTTAATACGTATATACCGTTATCTAGTGTACCGGACTCAATCAAACCATGATTAAGGTGGATGTTAACAACATCGCTTACAAATGTGAAATCATAACCTTCTTTTGATAACAACGATACTGATATGATATTACACGTTAAACTAGGTACACAAAAACAGTTGCGCAAAACAAAAATATGTCCACTCGTCAATCCTAGGTGATAATCTCCTACGGACACCGCACCCACGCTAGCTCCGTTAGCAACCTGGAGGGTCATATCACCAACCTTCAGCACTCTACGGTCTCTCAGTGCCTGCAATGAATTGCATATATGAGATCCTGATCCGGAATCCAATACCCAGGAAGTAGAGTTGATTGACAGACAATTTTCAATTACAAACACACCTGAAGTCGAAACCACAGCTTGCTTTGGTTCCTGGTTCTTGGCAATCCAAGCTTTACAATCTTTCTTCTATTGGCCTTTTCTACGATAGTGGAAGCACTCGTCCTTTAACCTTTGCCTTTCCCTTAACTACCACCTTACGAACACCACCTCTTGGTTTGGTAGCGGCCTTCATCTTCCTTCCTTTGGCCCTTGCCTTGGACCTGGAAGAGAAAGCACCACGAACAAACATAGTGGGTGTTTCCCTTGCTTTCTGCAAGGTGCCCTCTGCAGTCCTCAACATGATAAGGAGTTCTGGAAGTTCAACTTCTTTTCCTGGAATGTTGAAATTCAGAATAAACTGGGCGTAGGTGGAAGGATGGAACTGAAGAACCAAGTCTGTATAGAGCTCGTTCTCTAAAGTCATCCCGAGGTCCGCGAGCTCTTCTATATAGCCAATCATCTTTAGGACATGTTCTCCTACAGATGATCCGACGGCCAGCCTTGACTGAAACAAGTTCTTCGAGGTCTCGTATCTAGCTATACGAGATTGCTCTCCATACAGATCTTTTTTGTGGAGAAATATGGATTCAAGATCCATATCCTCGTGCCTCCTCTGATATTCATTATTCATAGAGGTAAGCACGATGCATTTGGCCTTCGCGCAATCTAACTCCCAGGTCTTGTGGATTTCCTTATCCGCAATACTGGAGTCTGGACCCGGGACAACAGGTGCCTTAGCAGTAAGGACATACCCCAATTTGTCATAAGTCAAAGCCATCTTAACATTCCGGTACCAATCTTTATAGTTTGGCCCTGTCAAAATATTTTTCTCCAATACTAACTTAAGGCCTGTCATGTTTTGGGTCGCTGCAATGAGAGAGAGAGGGAACACTTTAGCATGATGCTCTTGCAAGTATAGAGTGCTTTTTAGTTTATCTAAACAGGATGGCTCCCTCTGTTTCTCGAATCCCTCCTCAAACCAAAAAGGAAGAACTAGTCAGGACTATTCTTACCGTACAATACTTGCTTAACCGTTCAGCCAGGCCGGTGTCGGTACTTCGAGGGAGGTTTTACGACGCTTTCGCGAAGTTCCTTAATTAAATATCCTCTTTTCTCTGGGGGCGTAACCCCGCTGACACCTTTCTTGACACCTACTTGGTTTATAGCATTGATCGTTAAGTGACGAATCTCCTCATGAGTAGCGGATACTCACAGTAGGATCGGGATCCAAATATCATCGTGTGATAAAGTTGAAGGAATCCTACCAAAATTATCACACTCCAAATGGTATGCATCTCTTTGCAAATTTCTTTTCTTTAGAAATTCCCGATATAAATTTCTGCCCCATGCTCTTATGACCTTGGCGTTGGTCAAAATGTCATTAGTCACATGTCAAGTTCTACCCATCATTATCTTGTTAATTTGAACCCATCCGTACATACCCTTGACGTTGGCCAAATGATAATACGACTGTCCTAAACTAACTCATCTATCTATGCAACAAATGAATACCCAGCAGCTACCAAACACTATGCCTTGGCGTTGGTCAAAATACATAGCTTGAATACTACTGACTACCCAAATGAAATGACGGAGGTCTACGAATGGTTTTGGCGAAACCGTGAACCTAGTGAACTTGATATGATCGAAGAAACCTGATAGATTTTAAAAGGAGTGGTTAAAGCTCCGCAATTAAAAAATATCCTCTGTTTTAAAATAACCGAGTGGTTTCTTTTAAACTGTTTCAACGATTCAACTTTGGTTTATTTTCTTTGCATTAATATAATGCGTCCCATCAATTAACCTATCATTGCAGGAAAAAAAAAATACAACGTCCTCTTATGCCATCCGCATTTTCCACTGGGTCCCGTCATTCACCCGTTAGGTTACTTAACTAACGACAGAGCAGAGGTTGGGCTAGCGCGCGTATAAAACATAAGTGGCGTCTAATAGCTATCATATATAGATATTGTACATTCGTGAGACACAATAATAAGCTTTCCATATCACAGATGAACATATTGGATTTTCTACGAATCCGCATTCCTTTTGAGCCTGCAATGAAAGACGGATTACACAGTCGTGATGAATAGCCAAAACCCCACCCTAGACCCCTACGGGTACGGCAAACTAACCTCCTAATACCCGAAGTGAAGCGGTCTCCCTCAACAACATGAGTAGGCTACTAAACACTTCAAAGTACCCGGTAGTTTATGCACCCCATCTTAGGTCTATCCTAAGAGCAGAAAACAGTAAATGAAATAATACAACGGTGGCTACAACCTCAGCCCGGATGTGCCCTGCAAAAGAATATTACAACAATTTACAAATTACATTTGAATGAAAGAAACACTCGTCTCACATCCCCGGCTATCCATTCACGACAATCCAACAAGTCCACAAACACAAACCATTACAGAAATGTGCAACCCCCTGCTAACTGACATACTAGCAGTTAGGGGAGGTTTACGAACACATTAAACAAATCACAGATATAATCAAATTACCCAAATATCTTAGAATTTCGATCAAGCAAACACAAATGATTCTACTCCAAATAATTCTCTGTGTACCTGAAACCTGAGGAGAAACAGAACATCCCAGAAAATACAAAATTAACACAGAAGAGTTACTGGGAAATTTTGGGCTGACTCGGCTCCAACTCGGTCGCGGATCCGTGGCGGATCGCTTTGGATCGGCCGCGGTTCCGCGGCGGTTTGGCCGAGTTAGAATCCTAGATTTCTCCAGTAACCTTATAATTGCCTGCTTGTATTTTTAAGGGTCCCGGAAAAATTTTTAGACCCCGTTTTATAATCGGCATAAACATGGTGAAAAAGTCGTATTTTTGGGTTCGTTTTGCGATCGAATTTCTAACGACTTTGCTAACAAGTTAGTTATGGTTTACCGAGGCTCTGATACCAATGTAAGTCGACGTTAGACACCCCACATGATGCGGGGAGGCGGAATAGGTAAAATAATCATTTTGTTTAAACTAACATCGACTAACTTTACGGATCTTTGCTAAACCCTAACTAACAACAACATAGAAGTGATTAGCTACTATGTAAGAAGATTATACCTAACGAATCAAGTCCTTCTTATTCTCTTTGTTCACCTCCTCGATGGCCTCCTCGATGTGATAGAAGATCCACCAGAGAGCTACTTCTCCAAGCTTTAACCTCACACTTGAGGTAACTAAGTGGCTATGATTGCTAATCAAAGCAACCTTGAGGATATAGAAGAGGATTTGGGATCTATTAGTCTTACAAACCCTTGGATCTCAACACATGAGAGGTTAGGGTTAGGGTTGAAGAGAGAGAGCTTGAGGAGAGAGAAGGTGAGAATAATTATCAAATGGAAATTAACTCATTTGTGTATTTATATGAAGCATAAAATATCTTGCACAAAAATATCTTTGCACAAATATCTTCATACTTCATTTAATACAAATGAGTCATCTAATGAGGTATTAAAACCATTAAAGCTTCATTAACTCGCTTGATGAATCATGTCCATGAGTCACGAAACCATTTAATGCATATAATACCTAAGCTCTCCACCTCATCAACGTTCTAGAAGCTTCTCGAGTATTTACGAGAACGCCCCTCCTATCCGTGAAAACACGGAAATACTGAGACTGTATAAAACCAATAATCCAATACTAGAATCTGGCTTAAACCAGAGCCTGCAAGTATAAACTGTCCGAACATTGTACGTGCGTAAAAACACGTATGTGTCCGAACCCTGTTGTAAAACCATACGACCTCTATATCGTTTCGCCCGAAGCAGGGAAACTCTCTGTGTGGGACTCTAAAGACTCGACTACTACGCTGGCAGTGGGTTTAACTACAGACCGCAAGCAGCACTAGCTGTATGTAACGGTCCCCAGGTAGATGTCGATAAGAAGGCCGATAAGGAAACCTATCTGAACTCCTACTGAGCCTGATATGACAATCTCCGTACAGTCCGGTCTGTTCGTCTAGGACTATCGTATATCGGGCCTGGGGGAGCGGCAAGCGTCAGTCCCCTAAAAGCGGTATAAGTCGTGTCGGAGCGAAGCCCATTACACCTTGAGAAGCTACTGGAAAACCTACCAGTATATCTCGCTTGCCCTGGCCAGGGACTTTGCGTAATGGCTCTCCAAACACAGCGCGATACCAACTCCCAATACCGGGAGAGACGAATCCTATCTAACCGCCACTGCCTCCAAGTGCTTCGGGACTATACCCAACTGCTACCTGTTTGCACGACTCCTTTGAGCTATGGTGTCACGTCCCGAAAGTACGGAACATGACCTGCACTTAAACTACGAAACGTCTCGAGGCGTACGTAATCTAAGTAAGCCGAAAACCCAGTAATCCAAACCAAGAAAAGTTGTAGAGTGAAGGAAAAACCAACTAAAAACAAGTAATTTCAATAGCATAAGCCGAATTATGCATTTTAAAAACATCAAGTATTTTCGGAAAATTTCGGCAGAGTCTCCTTTGTAAATACTGGCCCCCAAACGGGATACAACATGAATAGTATACGAAATCAATAAAAGGGCATCCCCAAGCGGGAGCTAGCTCTTCGTCAATCGACGGTCACAACCACACAAGCAATATAATATACAACGCCAAGGGCGAGGATCAAAAATCAAAAGGAAACTCAAAACGGCAAGAAATCCATAGAAATACAACGCGCGATTATAAGGTCGAAAGAATAAACATCACTGGTCTCTATCTCTGAAATAAATACATGTTTGGTTGATGCAACTTCTAGAAACAACAGAATAATAATATATAAGGTATAATGATGGATACGATACAAATAAACCCACCTACTAGCAAATCACCCGGAATGAAAATAGTGCCAGCAAGCCGTAATGAAACCTGTACGGCAAAAGCTGCAAGAAACTTTGGCACAATAGGGGTGAGTTGCCAACTCGTGAGTAGAAAAACATCTACGAATAGAAATCGCATGAACAATGCAATCCTAGGTCAACGATCATAATATATCCTGCAATATATAACCAGCAGCCTATAACAATGGCTAGGGTAAATGTTTAACCCAAGTGTAATCCCATGTGCCCGTGTCAGTGCCTCAGGTAGCAATATATCATATGGATGATGTATGAATGCATGAAAACAGAATACGTGTACTTAAGAAACCGCTTTCATAATTTAGTGAGATTTCCTTTGTATTTTTAAAATGAGGTATCATAAATGAAATCAGCATAAACAGTGTCTAGCATCGACACAAAACATAAATCTCAATGTCTCAAAATCTCAGGCTCCGGCTATCCGGACTGGCCTGTATCATCAAATCTCAGTACCTCAATATCTCGAAACCTCAATGTCTCAATCTCAATATCTAGGGCGCCGTCAGTCCAGCCCGGCCCCTACCATCCATCTCAAGACCACGACGGTATCCTCCGGATATCCGACGCGTCGGGTAAAATCACCGGTAGGTAGTTTCCCCCTGCCAGGCTCACATCGTCATCACCACGCGCTTCTTGCCCCGGGGTACCTTACCGGGTCCACCATGTACCCGAAACGGTTCATCCACTCCTCGAACTCGGGTCTCACATGTCGCTCTCAGCACCGAGAAAACACATGGTGAACGCACTGAAATATCATATCAAGGGTAACCGGGTTTTTAAAACAATTACATATTCTCTTTTGAAATACCCGCGGTTCCCAAATCCAGAAATATCATGGAAATCCGAATCCAAAACCTCAATAGCACATAAACTAGTGAATATAGGCATGGGAATTCAAGAATGCGGCATAACAATGAAAAACAGTATGCATGAAGTGACAAGTAATAACTACAATGTTTAAACTGTCATATAAGGCAAGTACACTAATATCATGTCGAACTACTAACTAACAAGCTAAGTCTAGCAATAGCATTTTCTAAGTGTACGTGACATGGCAATTACCGATGAAGATGTGTGTGAGCCGGCAAGTAAGTGTACGTGGTACATACACATCATCGATAATGGTGCTGGTGTCATAACAGCATGATATCAATAATGAAATATGAATTATAATAAGTTTGCGATGCGGAGCAACATCAATAATGTGCGGGAGCTGAATACTAAACACAATGATAGTTAATCTGCATTTAATATAAATCTAGTCTAACAACTACACTAAACTATAGGGCTGAGCTAACAGGCTAACTGAAGGTAAGGAAGCCTCTTAACATCTGAGTCGATACATATATATATATAAGAGTCGGTGATCACGCCTCAATAATATCACATCCGATACCATATCTATAATCAGATATTCCCAACTCAAGAGTGCGGATCTAACATCAATATATAGCCCGTACGTAAATCCGTCGTACGGCATCCCAAATCTGGGTACGGGTCAATATCACATTCATCATATTAATCATCTGGTATCCTCTTTATCAAAGATCATAATCCGGGTACCGATCTATGCCTAGTACAATACTAATATCATCAATATAATCATGATCAGACTACTGATCGACAGTCTCGTACAAACCGTTATCATCAGCACATATCATCATGAAGGAGTATACATCGCCCAATACGGCCTATTATCAACATCCTAGCATATCATATCTCATATCACGATCACATGTCGACCATTTTATTTATATCACTATTCATATGGTATCATCGTCCAAAGATCCGCTATAACATCATGACGTATCTCAAATACGAATTTTGCCATATCACCGATCTCACGGCCTCAACTCAAATCTCATCGACTCATCTCAATCCCAAGTATCATCCTCAAATTCGTATGTGAACACATAGTCCCATACCCATGTGGACACATAACTATATAATCACATATACGCACATATGAAAGAAGAATGTATGCAAGTATGGATGTGTGTGTATGTGTGGTGCAACCACTACTCTAGGGTTTCTCAACACTAAATCAATCCAAACACACCAAATATCCATATTTATCATCAATAATCTCAAGCAATATATATAATCAATATATGTGTGTATACATATTCGTATACATCACCACGAACTGTGGGGGTGCTATACGCCATCCACCCGACATCTCCCCGTAGATATAAATCTACTCACCTGGTCCTCGCTTGCCGGTGCCGATGTCTCCATGCGCTTTCTTGTCGTCTCGAAGTCCACCTGGGGTACCTACATGTCACCATGTATCGTAACGCATAAAAACCAAATCTGAAATCGAAACGGTATATGAAAACCAAATCGGCACGCGTATCACGCATAGGTCAAAACCTATCGCCTACGCATGCAAGAATAGCCAAAGCAACTCTCGATGTCGATGTACAAACATCAACCCATCTAGAGAAACCCAAACACACCCATTTACACATTCACAATCACTAATTATAATAAGAAGTAGGTTGCAATTCACAAAAAGCTCAAACTCTCTTTAAAAGCTATTTTCCCGAAAAACTAGCAAGCAAAATTAACCGTTTTAGTACAAAACTTGATATTTAAACAAATCTAGCGGGCACAATATCCACTAAACATTATAAATAAGTCATACAAACCCTAATTAGATTTTTAATCTCACTATCTTTCATTAACCCGAAATTCTAGTTTACAATAAATATCGATTTTAACACTTTTTAAAGCAAAATTCATAATTCATCAACTAGCTAGGTTTTGCATAGCCCTAAAATGTTAAACTACACATTATGTTGCTAATGAGGTGATAGAAACCCAAACCATATTTTAAATTTTCAATTTTGAATTAATTACCAAAACCTAGTTTACAAATATATGTGATTTGGACAAACTACATATAACAAGTGCAAATTAATCAACCAAACAAGGTTTTACATACATTAAGATGTTAAAATAAACATTGCATCCCTAATGATATAATAAAAACACTAATTAACATCACAAACCCTTACTATATTTTTCCAAATATTCAATTAAATCCAAATTATTAACTAATTATGCTTGATTTAAAGTATTCAAACAACAATTTTAACAAAAGGTCAAGATTTATACCTCACAAGATTTGAGATCTAGCATGAAAATCTTGACCTCCAATTTGAAAACTTTTCACCAAGATCCATGCTATAGGGGCTAAGGAAAAATGGGTAGGAGCTTGATTTGGATTTTGCTTTGATTTGTGTTGAAATTGTGGATTTTTTTATGTGTTTTGAGATGAAATTTGAGGCCAAAAGAGATGGGAACATGGAGGAAAATGGGGTTGCTGCAGGATTAGATTCGGCCAAGGGAGGAATGGGGAAAAGGTGAGGGACTTGGTGAAAAATTTCCAAGTCAAAGCCCTCCCAAATTACCATAATACCCCCCTACTTTACTATATATAAAAACTCTTATTTTAACGCATTTTTTCCCATGGATGAAGACAACAAGAGAGGGGGAGGAAGTGGGCTGATGTTAGAGATGGTGGGGCCGGCCATGGTTGAGGGGTGAGGAATGTGTGAGGTTGCAAAGAAAATTTCATGCAAAAAGAACCCCTCAAGTTACCAAATTGCAAGTTTTAGTTAAATTATTTAAATTTTAGTTTTTCCTTAATTATAACCAATTAGAACTTGAAATAAATGGCTAAAAATTTATATTACTAACTAAATTTTAGTTGTCATGGTTCAATAGTGTGTAATTAGCCTATTCAAATTTGTATTTATCACTAATTTAATGTATTTTTAACAGCATAAAATAATATTAAAATAAATAATTTCTGAAAAATTTTCAGAAAATTAGAAATTTTACCAGTGGCTCAATAAACACCAAATACTATCAATTACATAGCTAGAATATGTATATTTAATATTATAATAAAGATATTTGTATTTTGACTTTTTACAGAAAACCCCATTATTTTACCGATTTTCCGAAATTTCACCGAAATGATTTTTTTTTCAAAACGTTACACGTGGTACGGTAGCAATCTAAGAACAGTGGGAACACACTCGAGGCGAAGCAGCAGTGTCAAGTCTGCGGACTATGTTGTATTCATGTCACCTGGGAACTGTTAACTGACGACGGGTGTCATACCAACCAACAGTTCCCTGCGAGTCCTGTCCGGTGTACCCGTAACCCAACGAGCACCTGTATACTATCTCCAGTACAACGTACTAATGGCTGTGGGATAGACTATTTTGCTTGCTGGGATGAGAAGCATACACACTAGTCTACTCCGGAGTATCGATGCCCTGTCTCGATAATCCTACGACTAGGGACCTGAAAAGGATATGCTTGTAGACTACCCAGCCCCTACTAGTGTGACTGCCATCACAACGCTGGTAGTTAAGCAAGATCCTAAGGGCTCTATCAATATGTTTTCTTGATATGCTAACACATACACATATTAAGATAGAAATAAATCAAGTAGCATACTACCATGTTTAGCAAGACTATTAATATAACTGTGAATATCCCAAGCTTCCATTAAGTAATATACAAGCTAGTATGATACAATAATGGCCCCTAGGGCATATACACTAACAGATACAATCTACCCCCTTAAAGAAATTCGGTCCCCGAATTTAAAAACTAGCTACGCGTACCTTCGAAGAGATGGGTATATTTCTTCCGCATCTCCCCCTCGGTCTCTCAAGTGACCTCCTCGCTGCTCGGGCCACGCCAAAGGATCTTAACGGACGGTATAATCTTCGATCAAAATTTCTTCACCTGTCCATCTTAGATGACCACCTGCTGCTCTGCAAAAGAAAGGTCGCGCTCCAGCTGGATCGTCGGGTGCTGAATCGCATGCGAAGGATCATGAAGATATTTGTGGAGCATCGAAATGTGAAATACGGGGTGCACATCTGGAAAACTGGGTGGAAGGGCTAACCGATACGCCACTGCACCAACACGCTCGAGGATCTCGAAGGGGCCTACGTATCTGGGACTAAGCTTCCCTTTCTTCCTAAATCTCATCACACCTTTCATTGGGGAGACCCTCAAGAGAACATGATCGCCAAAAGAAAACTCAAGTCTGCGCCGACGACGATCCACATAAGATCTCTGCCTACTCTGGGCTGCTCTCATCCTATCGCGAATCAACTGGATCTTCGCAGTCGTCTCCTCAACAATCTGCAGCCCTAAAATACTGCTCTCGCTGAGCTCTGTCCAACAGGCGGGCGATCTGCATCTCCTCTTATAAAGAGCCTCGAATGGTGCCATCTGAATGGTCTCCTGGAAGCTATTGTTGTAGGAGAACTCTACTAAGGGTAAATGATGATCCCAGCTACCTTCGAAGTATAATACGCACGCTCGGAGAATGTCCTCGAGAGTCTGAATAGTCCGCTCTGACTGGCCGTCGGTTTGCGGATGAAATGCTGTGCTGAAACTCAAGCGGGTGCCGATGGCCTCCTGAAACCTCTGCCATGTTCGGCTGGTAACCTGGGTGCCTCGGTCGGACATGATACATGTTGAGACTCCATGCATTCATACGATCTCGTCGATGTAAATCTGGGCATACTAAGCAAATCCGAAAGTCGTCTTCACCGGCAGGAAGTGAGCCGCTTTCGTTAGTCGATCCACGATCACCCAAATGGAGTCATACCCTCGACTATTCCAGGGTAATCCCACAATGGAGTTCATAGAAATCTGCTCCCATTTCAACTCCGGAATGGGTAACGGCTGTAGCTCTCCCGCGGGCCTCTGGTGCTCGGCCTAGACTTGCTGACAAGTCAAGAATCTCGACACGAAGCCTGCGATGTCCCTCTTCATTCCGTCCCACCAGTAAACATCTCGCATATCATGGTACATCTTGGTGGAACCTGGATGAACACTATACACCGATCGATGTGCCTCCTCAAGAATCTCACGCCGCAGTCCCTTAGCATCTGGTACACACAGTCTAGTCCTAAATCGCAGTATCCCCAGATCATCGATCACGAACTCGGAAAATCTGCCCTATCCAATCTGTTCCATGATCTCTGAACAACGGTCATCACTGTACTGTGACTCATGTATACGGTCAAGCAACTGTGGGCGTGCACAAACATGCGCAAGCTGTCCCCCGAACGGCGTGAACTCGAACTGCACTCAGTGGTCGCATAAAATCTGCCAATCTACCGACGACTGCCTCTGCACTGTGCTCAAACAAGAAAGACTACCCCCAGGCCTCCTACTCAAAGCATCCGCAACTACGTTTGCCTTGCCCGGGTGGTAAAGGATCTCACAGTCGTAGTCCTTCACTAACTCCATCCAACGGCGATGTCTAAGATTCAGGTCTTGCTGCTGAAATATATATTTTAAGCTCTTGTGATCAGTGAATATCTGGCACGACTCGCCATATAGGTAATGTCTCCAGATCTTAAGTGCAAAGATCACTGCAGCCATCTCTAAATCGTGAGTGGGGTAGTTCTGTTCATGTTTCCTCAACTGTCGTAAAGCATACGCGATCACCCTATCATGCTGCATCAATAAGCACCCTAGCCCCACTCAAGAAGCATCACAATAGACCACAAATCCGCCCGATCCTGAACGCAATGATAAGACCGGCGCCGTAGTCAGTCGAGTCCGTAGCTGCTGAAAACTGTGCTCATACTCCTCTGCCCAATCAAAAGAAACTCCCTTCCGGGTCAACCCGGTCAAAGGTGCAGCAATACGGGAGAAGTCCTGCATAAATCGCCTGTAGTAGCTAGCCAGTCCTGGAAAGCTGAGGATCTCCGTAACTGATGTTGGTTTGGGCCAACGCTGAACGGCTTCGATCTTCTTCGGGTCCACACATATACCATCTCGTGTAATCACGTGACCCAAGAAGTCTACGCTGTCAAGCCAGAATGCACACTTGGAGAATTTTGCGAAAAGCTGGTGCTCCTTCAAAGTCTGCAGTGTGATCTGCAGGTGCTGCTCGTGCTCCTCTCTGCTCCAGGAATACACCAAGATATCGTCAATGAATACGATGATGAACAGATCAAGATACGGCCGGAAAATACGGTTCATCAAGTCCATGATAGCTGCTGGGGCATTGGTGAGTCCGAACGACATCACCAAAAACTCATAATGGCCGTAGCGCGTGCGGAAAGCTTTCCTCGGAATGTCCTCCTGTCGAACCCGCAACTGATGGTAGCCTGATCGCAAATCGATCCTCGAAAAGTATCTTTCCCTCTGAAGATGCTCGAACAAGTCGTCGATGCGTGGCAAAGGATACCTGTTATGCATGGTAACACTGTTCAGCTGGCGATAGTCGATACACAAACGCAAACTGCCGTCCTTCTTCTTAACAAATAGGACTGGAGCACCCCAAGGAGACACACTAGGTCGAATAAGTCCCTTATCCAGCAAATCTTGCAACTGATCCTTCAACTCTCTAAGTTCCGCCGGGGCCATCCGATAAGGCGGTATAGAAATAGGCCCCGTGCCGGGAATGAAATCAATACAGAAAGAAATATCGCGCTCGGGCGGTAGCCCAGGAAGCTCGTCAGGGAACACATCAGGGAACTTGCTAACAATTGGAACCTAATCCAACGGAACCTCTGTAGCTCTAGTATCGCAAACATAGGCGAGAAATCCCTGACATCCCTTCCTCAAAAGCTGTCCAGCGTGAAAAGAAGAAATCAAACTGTGAGGGGCAGCACCACGGTACCCCTGCACAACAAAAGCCGACTAGCCGGGAAAACAAAATCTAACTGTCTTCTCACGGCAGTCCACAGACGCATAGCACGTGGCTAACCAATCCATGCCCAAAAGAACGTCGAAGTCCAACATCTCAAGAAGGATCAAGTCAACAAGCAACTCTCTTTCTCCAATACGGACTATAGAGGATCAGAACACGTGTCAAGCAACAAACGACTCGCCTACAGGGGTGGTCACAATAAGCGGCTGATCAAGCAAACCGGACTCTCTACCCAAACTCGGCTCGAAGTGTGTGGAAACGTATGAGTGCGTGGATCCGGGATCAAACAACACATGTGCGTCAACAGAACATAATGATAGGGTACCTGAGACCATCGCATTGGACGCCTGCGTGTCCTGATGCGTCAAACCAAAAACCCGTGCCTGTCCTCCACCTGCGACTAACTGTCCCCTACTAGAAACTGGCTGAACTCTGTCGGCAGCTGGCTGTCCTCTGCCTCGGCCACCTCGTCCTCTATGAGCAAACCTTCCACGACCACGACCTCTCTGTGCATGAAACTGGCGTGGAGCAACGGTAAGTACAATAGGCAGCGCCCTATGGGGTGGTGAAGGTGGTAAAGTGACGTGTGGAACGGCAGTCTCGCCCTCGCGTGGCTCCGGGCAATCTCGAACACGATGATAAGTACTCCCGCATTGGAAACATCTAGATGGTGTCGGCTGCCCCTCCTAGGGATAAGTGCTGAATAGCTGACCTCGTCCGGATCCTCCGCTAACCCCCGTACCTGAACAGAACCTGTCGCGGCGCCTAAACGGCTGTCTCTGTGCTGACGTATCTGTACGGACTCTCTTCGGCTCTGGGACTACCGAAGTCTCAGCAAGACGCTCCTTGACTAATAAGGCTGCATCTACAGCTGCTGCATAGGTCTCGCAATGCTGTGCGCTGATCGCAAGAAATAACGGAGTAAGCAAGCCTCGAACAAAGCTCTTGACTCGCATTTCCTCAGTAGCCACTAAATATAGGGCATAGACCGATAACTCGGTGAACAGTACGCCGTACTCTACTACTGTCATCTCTGGAGTCTGACGTAAGGACTCGAACCTGCGCGCTCTAGAATCTTTGACACTCTGTGGAAGGAAGCAGGCAAGGAACACCGTTACGAACTCTGTCCAGGTCATAGGAGGAAAACCTGCTACTCTTCTCTTCTCGACCGATTCACACCATTTCTGCGCAAGACCTTCCAGGCGAAAGCTTACGAACTCTACCCATCTCGCATCTGAGCATTTGAGTGAACGACATATCCGGGCCATCCTATCAATGAAAGACTGTGGGTCCTCGGCTGCATCGGGGCCTGTGAAGACCGGAGGCTTCAGCTTCATAAACTCTGATAGCGAGACTGTAATAACCTCTATAGCTGCAGGGGCAACTGCCTGTACTGTGGGTACCATCACGGTCCCTACAACAGGTGGAACTATCTCTGGTCGCTGCGCTCGAAGTGTCTCAACTAGCGATCCCATCATCTGGCGCATCTCCTGCATACCGGATCCCATCATCTGGCGCATCTCCTGCATACCGGCCCCTAGCATAGTGATCTGGTCTGTCGAAGGAGGAACTGTCTGCTCTGGTGCAACGGGTGTACTACCCGGGTCTGTCCTCATCTCTGACGAATCAACTCTAATCTCGGCTCTCGCGGCCGCTCTCTGCGCCCTCGTAGTCTTTGGCGGCATAATGGCTGAAAAGAGAACAGGATTCGATAAGGATACGGAAATCGAATAGCAAGAATGTATATACTCATGAAGGAATTTAAATCAATAAGTCCTAAGGTCGCTTAGGCGGAGTACCGTGTCGTTAGTATGCCGCGGAACATACACACGCTACGCCACCTGCTTCAGCTACCTACTCCATCATACCAGGGTCATCCTACACACCGAAAGGTAAAACCTACGCTCTGATACCAACTTTGTCATGACCCGAAGTTCGACCCGTGACCGGCACTTAGCCACATAACGTCTACAGGCGTAACGTGACTAAGTAAGCCGAAAACCCAGAAATCAAAACCATTTAAAGTAGTGAGTGTTGAAAACAATTGTTTAAAAACATTTGGAAAACCTTAAGTAGTTTAGTAACATTCTTTAAAGTGCAAGTTATTATCTTAAAAATTTTGGCAGCATTTCCTTTGTAAACCTAACCACGAAATCGGGTATAAAACAAGATATGAGTAAAAATGATATACAATGAAATAAAGAATCCTAAACGGGAGAAATCACGCCCCACGGCGGAAACAACCACGAAAGTAATATACGACGCCATAGCGAAGAAATGAGCAATAAGTGAACAACATCGCAAATGATAAAAACTGCATAAGTAAAGTCAGCTCACACGAGCTCGACACCAGAATACAAATAATATACATCATTGTCCTCACATTGGTCTCTAAGTCAAATACATAAAAGTAGATGGAGGGTACTAGATACAAAAGTGTGTTCAATGGAATATAACCAGATACCACAACCCACCTAGCAGCAAAACAGCTCACGCACCAACTGAAAAGGTATCCGTAGCCAAAACGATACAAGAAAGCAGCCTGCCGCGACTACTCTGAAGGGCAACCTGCAAATACTGTGGCACAACGGGGGTTAGTTGCCAACTCATGAATGGAAGATAACATATACAGGTAATCACGAGTATGCACGTACAACGCTACTCTAACATATGCCAGTAGATAGCATCTATATGCGATGAGCAAGATGTGCAATAATCATGCATAAGTACTCTATCATGTGATACGACTACAGGATGAGATGCAAAATAATGAATGCTGAGAATGGGATGAAATAACATCTACACGGAATGTTAACGTGGAAAAATAAACGGTGTCCATCAATGCACCCAAATCCCAATCTATTGGCCCTCAAATCCTGTAAATCCCTGAGAATCGTGAGTGCCCAACATCGGCACTCGAAAATATCATGAAATAATCGTGTCCAACATTGACACACAAATCCTCATATATAGGGCTCCGTCTGCGGAATCGGCCCTCGGCCATGGCAGTACGGGTCATCCCGTATCCATCTATCGACTATGGTCAGTATCCTCCGGATAACCGTCAGGTCCAACCAATCACCGGTAGGTAGTAGTCCCTCTGCCAGGCTTACCGTCTGTATATACAGCATCCCTTTCTTATCCCGGGGTACCATACCGGGTCCACCATATACCCGCAATCGGCCTCGTCCAGCTCCTCGATTCGGGTTCATATGTCACACGTCTCAGAACCGAGAAAACTCATGATGGATGTACCGAAATATCATATCAAGAGGAACCTGGTTTTTAAAACAGTGCATGCTTTCTTGAAAAATACCACGGTTCTCAAATCAAGAAATCATATGAACTCCAAAGCAAATGCGTAAATATGGATATGCAAATGAATATGTGCACAAGTAACATAATCATGTCAAATCATATATGAGGTGAGCTACAATATATTGATAATGGCAATTCTATAGTGTGATTGTCATGGCAATTACTAACGGTGTGTGTAACATGCAGATTAGTGCTCGTGCAACATGAACCGTTAGTAACAGTGCGGTGTGTTATTAATTCTAAGCTCATATAGATATAGCAGGGAATGCGGTATGCAACAAATAGTATCCATGAACAGTCATTGTATGCAAATGCAATATGCTGCTATAATATCCTATCAGCCCTGACGCATAACGCCATATGGGCGATTTCCCCGTAGATGTTAAATCTACTCACCGTAGATCGTGCTAAGTGTAGCCGACGACTTGTTTTCCCTTCTTCGTGGCGTCCGTCGTACTCACCTGCAAACCTAGAATTTCACAAAATAATACACATAAGCTAAAATCTACAAAAACGCGACATTAAAGCCAAACGAGAAACCCGTCGCGAACCAAACGCGTGTGTGTCCGATACGCTAAAACGTGCGATTACGCGCCTGAAGCTACCCCGACACATCATAATACGCAGAAAATCACCAAACCCACACACGTATCACATGTGTCGCATAAGTTTAAAGTATTGGAAATATGGTATTTGGTTCCAGATTTTCCTACAGAGAGAATTTTACAAAGTTGCATATACCATAAGTCTTAAAATTGTAGCAAACACCAACAGAACAAACCCCAACACCCAGGTCCCCCATCTGGCCGCAATTTGCGGCCAGAATGAATATTCCGGCGGCCAACCTAGGGAGTTGGGCTCCCGTGCTTTGTGTGTGTTCTCTAAACCTAGTGTACATACACCTGTAAATACAATTTTTGCCTGAAGCCATCGGGTCACAAGCAGATCACAACAGAACCCAAAACCTAGTTAAAAAGCTATTTTAACACTAAATCGATACATTAAGGTGTTTTGGTGAAACCTGAAGCAAATCTTTGGTTAAAACAACACTAATAATACATAACTAAGCTAAACAAGCCATAAATATGTTAACTTATCACAAGCTTCACTAATTTCCTTTCAATATCATAAAAATGCACAAAATACGATTTTTAGCTTAAATACTACAAGTTATGAACTAAGGTACCAAGGGTGAGTTTAATACCTCCAAAAGATCCTAGGGAAACTTTACTTCCAGCCCCTTTCCCACAAAGCGACTGATTTGTCACAAAAATCCACAAATGAGCCATTTTTCCAAGGTTTTTTTTTGTGAAGGAATATGAGATTTTTGTGTAGGGTTGTATATTTTGGTCAAAAGAGAAGCAAGAGAAGAAGAGAATGATGATGATGTTGCTGCTGCTGCTGCTGCATTCTCTGCTTGAGAGCAGAAAATGAGAGGGAGAAAGAAATGAGAGAGAGAGAGATGGTCAAAAAGTCAAGCCCAACTTCACCTAACCCACCATACCTCCCATTCCCTCATTTTCATTTTAAAATTAAAAGGTTTAAATTGATTATTTGGGGATATAAACCATGCAAGAAGAAAATAAAATGGTTACACTTAACCTATGTTTAAAAAATGAAAATGTTGCATGTTGTTACACTAAACCTTGCTTTGGAAAAATAATTAAGGAAAATTCTAATTAAGGTGAACACAGGCTAAAGTATAATTAACAAAACCCATATATATATATATATATATATATATATATATATATATATATATATATATAAACACTTCTCATCACAATTAGAAATGAAAATATGATTTACGGGTTTTTATGAAAAACACGCATCATTTCTAACTAATGCGAAATTAACCTAAACAAATTTCAAAGCGTTACACTGGGATTGTCCCAATCTAGGTACATTGACACCATACTAAAGTGGTTTAGTATAGAAGAATCCAAGCATGGGAATTTATCCACGATCACAGGACTCACTCTCTCCAAAGAGATGTCTCCCAAGACTGATTTGGAGAGAGCTCGCATGTAAAGGATACCCTATGCTTCGGCAGTAGGCTCTATCATGTACGCGATGTTATGTACCAGACCTGATGTAGCATACTCACTTAGTGTAGTGAGTAGGTATGAAGCAAATCCAGAAAAGAGTCACTGGACAGCTGTGAAGAACATTCTCAAGTACTTGAGAAGGACTAAAGAGATGTTCTTGGTGTATGGTAACGGAGAACTCCAATTACAGTCCTTTACCGATTCGAGCTTCCAGAGTGATAAGGATGACTCTAAGTCGGTCTCGGGATTTGTCTTTACCTTCAATGGAGGGGCGGTTTGTTAGAAGAGTTCCAAGAAAGAAACCGTGGCAGACTCGACGATGGAGGCTGAATACATCGCTGCCAACGATGCTGCCAAAGAGGCTGTCTGGATGAAGAAGTTCACAACTGAACTTGGAGTGGTTCCGTCCATTGAGCATCCAATACCTTTGTATTGCGATAACAATGGAGAAGTGGCCTTGGCCAAGGAACCCTGGTCCCATCAACGATCAAGGTATATTCTGAGGCGGTATCACCTGATCCGGGAGATAGTTGATTGCCGGGAGATCGAGGTCAGGAGAGTTGACAGGAAGGACAACACAATGGATCCACTCACAAAGGCCATACCCAAGATAAAATTTGAGAGACTCTTCGGGATGTTGGGTATGAGATACTACAACAACTGGCCTTAGTGCAAGTGGGAGATTGTTAGTTATATGTATGCCCTAGAGGCCATTATTGTACATGTGCTGTATATTATAGTGGATGCTTGGATATATATAGAGAGGACTTTCTTGCTCGACATGATAATATTCTATCTGGTTGCTCTTTGTCTTAACATGTAGATTAGTATTGTGATACTGTCTTGCTCTCACATGTTGATAAAGCCCTTAGGATGTGTACTTGACTGCCAGGACTATGATGGAGATCATACCAGTGGGGCCAAGGGTATTCCACAAGTACATCCTATAATTGTTCCTAGTCGAGGGTGTATCGAGACAGGGCATCGATATTCCAGAGTAGAATAGCGTATACGCATCTTGGCCCATATGATGAGCTATGGATGATCCCACATCCATTGGTGTTTGACATCAAAGATGGTATACGGGTGCTCAGTGGAGACTGGGTACACTGAACGGACTCGTCGAGAACTCATAGCTGGTATTATACCTATCGTCCGATAGCAGTTCTCTGGTGACACTGGTACAGGTTAGTCTGTAGACCCGAGATTGTCATAGTGTCTTGTGTGATTCCCACTGTGCTTTGATTTCCACCTTACCATGTTTAAGAGAATGTGCTAAACGGTGGCTTTTGGGTACAATCCCGAATCACACGGAGGCAATAAGCGATAGGAGGGGATTCGCCTCTCTCGGTATTGGGGGTTGATGTTGCGCTGTGCTCGATTGGGAATAATAGGAAGTCTCTGGCCATGGATAATACGGAGATTTACTGATAAGTGTTATAAGTACTTTCTCGACCCGTTATGAGCCTTACATCGGCATGACTTATCGATTACTGAGGTTTGATGTTTACCACCTCTAGACCAGATATGCGACATATCAGACGAAAAGACCTGACTGTACGGTAGTGTTACTGACAGGCTTTATAGGAGTTAGAGCGGGTTTGCTTGTTGATCTTCTGATCACTCAATACCCGGGTAGCCATTACGTCCAGCTAGTACCACTGACGGCTTGTGGGTGCTTGATATGATCATCACCTGCTACAGGCGTATTGACGAGTCTTTAGAGTCCTACACATAGGTTTACTGGCTCAGGCAAAACGAAGTAGGAGCACGTATGTGATTTGTGCGGGACCGAGATTAATACGAGTATGTGATACCGTATTCTGTTCTCGCGATTAATTGTTATCGGTCGGTTATATGAGATATAGCCGAGTTATTGAATCAAATGTTGATTCGATAAGTCGATACAGTATCGGTCGGTTATAGAGATATAACTGGGGTTATCGAATCAAGTGTTTATTCGATATGTTGATACAAATAATATTAGTTGGTCATATGAGATTTAGCCGGATTATTAAATAAAGATTTGATTTAATGATTTGATGTATTATTATATATTTGATATATTAATTTACATTAATTAATATTAGCTCACTCAAGCATTTCTTTTCTCACATGTACACACTTAATATATATGTGATATATATTAATTGTGTTTTCTTTTTTGTATCATGCTTGATGCCACATGCAACATGGGTGTATGAGACTTACACCATGCAAATGATAATGTAGAGTTTATTTATTTAGAGTAAATCAAATATTAGTTAGAAATTGGTTACATGGCATGAAGCTTGTAGAAGCTTGGAGATCCATTGACTTAGTCCACTAGTTTTGTCTTGCACTAAATATTTATTAACCCAACCATTATTTTAACTCATGGTTATGTCTTTACATGAGTTATATGAGATATTTCTCACCCATGGTTGCCATTCACTCTCTCATCCATTATTTTGCTTCATCTTCATCTTTCTCATGAGAGAGCTCTCTAAGTTTTTGAGAGGAGAAGAAAAAGAGTGAGAAAATTAATTCTAAAGCGAGCAAAATTCCTACTTCATTATTCTATACTAGATTAGCCATTTAGTTTAGAGTGTTAGCTTCACTAATCCATCATTTGTGAATAAGTAGCTTGGGTTAGTGCCTCCTCGACGTAGATCATCTTCGGTCTCGAAGACTTCGTTCAAGCTCGTTCCTTTTTCACCTTGTGGAGCCATTCTAGAGTCCGCAAGATCACTACTTGGAGCGAAGGGACTACCACTCGGAGCTATTGAAGTGAAGGACCGGTCTACAGAGGTTGTATTCCATATTCACTTAGATGTAAAGTAGTTTACATGTTTAATTGTCTAAATCTGTAGTTAAGATTCTAGGGTTAGGATTGTTTAGCATGGCAAAATTTTGAAAATGGCATGGACGATGCCTTCCGAACCCTTGCTGTCGTGCTAAGCAATCCTGCAATTTTGAGTTATGAAACAATGGGTTGGAAATGGATTTTCGTCACGTTTTTACAACAATTAAATGAAGAAAGGTTTAGGGTTGTTTTTAGAGAATACTTAGGCTAAGGTTTGGTATGGTTGCAATACGGCTTTTACCCCCAACTCTCTGTTTTGATTCAAAGACCATTTTAGAATGAAATGAGTACGGAATTCGTTAAATGAAGTTAGCAAGAATAGAAAATATAGATGTATGCTATATGTCCTATCTAGCTAGTTTGCAACACTTAACTTAATTTCGTATTCATTACAACTTCAAATCATAATATAACAACAATAAAATGTAAAGAAGAAATAAGATATATGTTAAAGGTTGATTTGCAACCATTCAAAACAATATATCTTATCAAACAAAACATAATGAAATTGCATGATTACGAAAAGAAGTGTAAAATGCAAGAATAAAAAAGGGAGGGGTTGGAAGGAAAGCCATTCCACAACCTACCTCACCATAGCCCAAGAACAAACTACTCACACATTATAAATTGAAATAACAATAAAGAAGAAAATGTAAAATGAGAAAAGATACAAGAATCAACTTGATAAAAATGAAACCTTTATTGTAATTGTTCGAAGTACAAACAAGTGAATTCAAATACCAAAATCTAATCTTGCAAGCTCAAGAAAAGAGGTTGCAAGACTAGAGGATGGAAATGAATTCACACTAAGGGGTTACAAGATCACTAGTTACAATTTTTACAAACTTTTCTCTTACAAAAAGTAGTGCTCTCTAACTTGCCCAAAGGCCTGGTATTTATAGGCTCAAAATAAAATTAAACAAATAATAAAAATGAGATGATGTGACTGCTGTTCATACCATAATATTGCATTATTATATTCCCCATTCTTATTCGTTTTATAAATAAACAGGTTCTTTTGACGCATGTCTGCTACATGTTACAGGTTACAGGTTCTTGGATCTAAAACATTGAAAAAGATACAAAATGATGCAAAAGATGGACTTTGACCAACAAATAGAAGGATCTTAATCAAGCCTACACAAAAGAAAAGTACAAGGCAGCGCAAGGTCCGAGATTACAAAGCGAACGGTTAAAGACCACTACAAGTATTCACTGGAAGATCTGGAGAATATCTAGAAGCCAAATGAAGAAAAGAACCAAATAAATAGAAAGCCCAAAATTACCAGATACTACACAAGAATTTGTGAGTTGGAAATTTTACCATAATTTGGAGTCTACTTTGACTAGGTCTTCCTATGGGTATTTTTGAAAAAGCAGACGTGCGAATCAATTGTAACCTAGAGTTTCTATGTGCTATAAATAGAACCTAAATCATTGTAAAGGCTATGCCTCCCTGTGCTTCTTTTTATCAATAAAATTTAGATTTCTTTTGGAGAGCATCGATGCCTCTTTTCATTTCAGAAATTCAGATCTGACAAGTCTTGTGTTGATGTTTGGAGAGAGCCATCTGTAAAGTAAGTAATTAATTTGAATTCTTCCTCTAGGTAATTTTTCATTCTCTGCCCTAGTATAAATTTAATTCCTTGCCCTAGTTAGATCTTTAATTTCTTGCCCTAGTTAAATTTAATTGTTTGACCTAGATAAATGATAGATTTAGTTTTTAGATTTAATAAGAAATCCGAACACCTATCGGAATTAACTCGTAAAAGTGATTAGGAAATTCACAACATCCCTGTGGACCGACCCGTGTTCACCGGCTAGCTTCATGCGACGCCGTTCTTGACTGCGGTTACTAGATAATTTTTGAGATCAATCAGATGATCAGAGATTTGCAGAGGAGAAGAGAGAAAACTCACAGAGATTTGCAGTGGCGGAACTGTTTATTTTTTTGGCTGAAGTCACCAAGGCACGGCGGTTCCGCTGCCGGAAGGGGGTTCGCGCGGCGGTTCCGCCGCGGTTTGGTCGGCTCGGAAGGTTTTTTATTTTATTTTATTTTTTTTAGACCAGATCACCGCGATTCTTCTTGTTGACTCAGTCCTCCAAATTTCTTCTGTTGTCTATTGTGATATTCCTCTATTTGTTCGGATTTGATATTTGCTGTTTTGATCTCTGTAGATTTCCAGATCCGAATTTCTTTGTAGATCCTGCAAAAATTCGCACAAGAATACCCTTTCCAAAAATAACAGATGATATATTTTTATATTTTCTTGATTTTTCAGACTTTTAGGAATTTTTTTTTTGATTAACACGAAAGTGCAAAAAGGAAATAACACGCCATCCCCGGCAACGGCGCCATTTGATTAGTGTAGGATTTTAACGATCAAAAATATTTTTGATTAGGCGGTAAATATTTTTGATCGTTAAAATCCTACACTAATCAAATGGCGCCGTTGCCGGGGATGGCGTAAAATTTCCTTTTTGTAATTTCGGGTTAATCAAAATTAAAAAAATCATAAAAATCTGAAAAATCACAAAAAAATATAAAAATATATCATCTGTTATTTTTTCGAAGGGTATCTTTCTTTGAATTTTGCAGGATCTACGAACAAATTCGGATCTGGAAATCTACAGAGATCAAAACAGAAAAAAAACAGATCGGAACAACAGAAGATCGAAACAACCGAGGAACAGAAGAAATTTGGAGGACCGAGTCAACAAGGAGAATCGCGGCAATCTGTTACAAAAAAAAAAGCCGGCCGAACCAACCAACCCGCGGCGGAACCGCCGTGCGACCTCCCTTCCGGCCGCTGAACCGCTGCGCCCTAGTGCACCAGAAAAAAAAAACGGTTCCGCCACTGAAAATCTCTGTGAGTTTTTCTCTCCTCCTCTGCAAATCTCCGATATATCTTCTGAAAAATCTCCTGCAGGATTCTTTGCGCTTAAAAAAAAATCTTTCCCCTTCCAAATAACAATCTTGTGCAGGATTCTTTGCGCCGCACATAAAATAAAAAGATTTGTTTGCAAGTGATTTTTCCGTTTTGCATATCTTTAAAACTGAATTTAAAGGGCTTTTGACCAATTCAGATTGGGTAGGGATTTCATTACCCTTCCCAGGACCCCAGAAATCACTTAAGGCATTTGCATTGACCACTCTTAATTAAAAAAATACTAGACTCAGCCCTAAGGACTTCGAGCTCAATAGGACAGAGGACTAGTTATAGGCATCGGCCGTTTATCCTAACCTGACTTTGCGGTGTCTAGGCAAGTGTGTCAAGGCTAGTGGTTTTTAATTAGGCCCACTACTGTGGTTCCTTCCCACTTACCTCGCACTTACCTGGCCGCAATTGGCGGTGGAGAGGCGGTTTGAGGTCCTATCTCTAGCCCTTTGGAACAGTTAGGAGCTGTCTGGCTGACCTAGGTGACCATAGATCTAGGCCTGATTGTGCATTTTTGGTTAATCGAAAGTGTGTCTTAGCCCTTTATAAAAAAATTTTTTTTTTGCAAAGTTCCAAATAAAAAAAAAGAGGAAAAAGGAAAAATCTTTTATAAACAACTTGCAAATTTTTGCCGCTAAGAAATCCTTGCACCACCTACCTTCTTTCTCTTCTCTTTCTTCTGTCATGGGTACCCCACATCATAAATCTCTTGCCGAACTTTGGTATCCCGAACCTAACTTTGTCTCGTACGTCAATTGTTTCGGTCGATTTAAAGACGATCCTTCCTTGCCTAAAATATCTTTGAAAGATCAAATAAAAGCGTCTAGGAGAAACAGTTTGACTTTTCAACCCACTTTGTGTCAACCAAGTCAACCTTTACCACCTCCATATGTTGATACCACTTTTTCAAGTCCTGCTGTCACTCCTAAGCTGATGTCCATTGCTGAGCATATTGCTCAATCTCGCAGCCGATCTTTCACCCCTTTTCCACTCATCTAGTTCTAGGGATCCACATGACTATTCACCTTTTTATCCACATGTTGACCCTACTCCTATCCAACCACCCACTTCCTACGAGTCCTACCCGACTTTCCCACCTTCACTAGACACTGTTTCTACACAGCCATTAGGGAGTTTCACATATCCAAACAATTTCGAATCTTTTACCGAAACCCCCTTACCACCCAAGTCTAGTTTTGAACACTCGTTGGAGGCTTATATCTTAGCAACAAGCAAAATGACTAGGAATGTGGAAGCGTCCGTGGCCGCCCTTATGCAACCTAGTGAACCGGTAGCTAGTTTCCCGCTAGCTCTAAATTTTTCAATGTATAAGGAGGCAATTGGACAGAGTGAGAATGTGAGAGGATTTCCAAATCAAACATACCAATACCCAATTGAATCCAACAACTCCAATTTTCAAACATGTGTCCAAAATAACGAGTTGTGTGATTTTGTAGTGCTTGATTTCCTAAATTGTGAAGAACCCCTGTCGAGTGAAACCATACTTAATCCTTTCGATCTTTACACCTCCACTCTAGAACCTAAATCGATAAATATCCATGCTTTTGATGAGGCGTCAGAAAAAATTGATTTTCACTTGATTGAGGATATAGACGCCGGGAATATTTTGGATGATGAACCTGTCGATTTGATTGGAATATTTTGGATGATGAACCTGTCGATTTGATTGAAATTTTATGTCCAAGTCATCATCCCGAGTCATTAAATGTTTCTCCCGAACTTCATATGCGTCTTGATTTTGATGATAATGGCATGGATGAGTTAAATATTGAGGAGAATTATGAGGATAGTATTGAGGAGAGTTTTAAGGATAATATTGAGGTTGAACCATTCTTGTTTGAGGCGTCAGATTTTCCAATTCCTCCTCTTGAACCTTTAACTAAATCACCCTCCGTCATTTCCATCGTTCCGTCCACGCCTAATATCACGTTTGAAGACTGTGAGCTTGAACAATTTTTCTTTGAATCTGACACAGTTCTCACAGACGATAACACTTACGAGTGTTTCACTTTTTCGGACGATGTTGATGACTCACCGCCCGAGTTTGAGTCCTTTACATTTTCAGATGAGTTAGTTGAACCACCAGACTCGGTTGCTTACTGTCGTTTCGAACAATTGATGGAATCTTTCAAGTTCGAGACAGTTTACTACGGTGAGAATGAGACTATCCCCAATTCACTCCCTTTCGTCCTTCCTATCGTTCTGACCGTACAAGAGACCGTTAAGCTTTCATCTCTAATACCAAGTTCGGCGTACCCATGCCTTCTTGCGAATCTTGAGGGATTTGACCCCATTTCTCGACGGGTTGATAGGTTAGCACAATCGCTTTTAACACATCGGCCATCACAAATTGCGCTAATTTATTCACTCGATTTACACCCTCAAGATCGTACTCCACTTCTTTCTCCTTTCCACCATTCTTCTCCTCCACCGAGACCATATTCCACTCTTCTTCCCACAAGTGTCTCGTGTGTTTCTCATCTCTTTTCTTTCCACTCCATTCTTTCACCAACTTGACCATTACCATGATAAGATTTTTGAATGGTTGGTGCTAACCTTTGGCTTGTGTAAGGCCAAGCTTAAGTTTGGGGGGAACCTTCTTGTATATATGTACATATATTTTTTGTTTTCTTTTTCTACAAAAAAAAAATTTTCAAAACATTAAAAAATATAATTTTTTTTAAATAAATAAACAGGGGAGTGCCGACATTTTGACCCGCTTGGTGTAGCATGACAGTGAGGGCACTGTCAAGTTTAAGTTTGGGGGTATGCTCGGTACGTCTTCTTCCTTCGCATTCATATGTATATTTTTGCATTTGCATATTTATTTGAAAACGCATAAAAATTGAAAAAATTTGAAAAATTATAAAAACTATTGTATTCAATTTTGGCCTAATTGACTTGAGTTTGACAAGAAGGTTAACTAGTTAGGAACAACTAGATCTTAGACTTAGTAAATAAAAAACCCTAAAAATAACTTTCCTTAAAGTTTAACGGTAGAAAGTATATGTCTTTGTAGTTTATTTAGAAATAGACAAATTTTGAGTTCAGTTCTTGGGCTAAATTGAAACAAAGGAAAAGTATTGATATTTTATTAGAGTATAAGTTTGAAAAATAGTTCCTAGCTGAAGTCTAGATTCTAAAAATGTATACCCTACAATTTGCACAATCACGCATCTTGAAACTTGGAATAGTAGAGGGGACCTTGAAATGCTCTTGTTTAAAATCCTTAGTATGAAGAAAATAAAATAAAAATACAAGTGTGAATAAAAAATGAACACTGGTTTTTGTGATTACTTAAGGCTGCAAAAATAGAAAAATATTTAGCGAGGGTGCTACATCACCTAGTGCCTTAGACCAACAGGTTTGGGAGTCACTGCTAAAAGCCTTAGGTGTTGCAAGACTAGGAAGTACGCTTTAAAGATCAAACGCATCTTGTAATCGGTTGTTGGTACCTCAAGAAGTATTAACGGTCGCATGAAGGATGTGTAAGCAAAATTCAATTAAAAATTCACCAATTAATAAGTGCTTCGGACAACGGACAAGGGTATGATTGCTTGATTTGAATTTCCAAGTGTAGGGGTGATTTATACACACACGTGGGGATATGTGATTAGAGTTTAGATGAGAGAAAGGAGTGAAGAATAGAACTTGTATTTTTAGTAGAGTTGATAGAAATTCCTAAGTGGAGATGGAACCCTAGAAGGAAAACTTAAGAGATGCCGAAAGCTAAGTAAGTCTACAGAATATATATAATCTTAAGTTAAATGATGAGGAAGTGTGAAGAATCTGGGTGGATGATTTATGAGTCGACGATAATAGAATTCCTTGTTAGAAAACCTAATTGGAAAACAAAAGTCGAAAAAGCCGAATTGATAGGATTTTGTGGGTAGTATCCGCTGAAAATCCTCAGAAGACAACACTCCTCCTACTAGGGACACCTAGAGGTTTAACGGCTTGTTGCACGAGCTCAGTGCAATCGCGTTTCCCTGCGAAAGTGTGGTTAGGTTTTTGTAGAGAATAAAAAATAAGTTTGCTCGAGGACGAGCAAAAGATAAGTTTGGGGGTATTTGTTCACACCATAATATTGTATTATTATATTCCCCATTCTTATTCGTTTTATAAATAAACAGGTGCTTTTGACGCATGTCTGCTACATGTTACAGGTTACAGGTTCTTGGATCTAAAACAGTGAAAAAGATAGAAAATGATGCAAAAGAGGGACTTTGACCAACAAATAGAAGGATCTTAATCAAGCCTATACAAAAGAAAAGTACAAGGCAGCGCAAGGTCCGAGATTACAAAGCGAACGGTTAAAGACCACTACAAGTATTCACTGGAAGATCTGGAGAATATCTAGAAGCCAAATGAAGAAAATAACCAAATAAATAGAAAGCCCAAAATTACCAGATGCTACACAAGAATTTATGAGTTGGAAATTTTAGCATAATTTGGAGTCTACTTTGACTAGGTCTTCCTATAGGTATTTTTGTAAAAGCAGACGTGCGAATCAATTGTAACCTAGGGTTTCTATGTGCTATAAATAGAACCTAAATCATTGTAAAGGCTATGCCTCCCTGTGCTTCTTTTTATCAATAAAATTTAGATTTCTTTTGGAGAGCATCGATGCCTCTTTTCATTTCAGAAATTCAGATCTGATAAGTCTTGTGTTGATGTTTAGAGAGAGCCATCTGTAAAGTAAGTAATTAATTTCAATTCTTGCCCTAGGTAATTTTTCATTCTCTGCCCTAGTATAAATTTAATTCCTTGCCCTAGTTAGATCTTTAATTTCTTGCCCTAGTTAAATTTAATTCTTTGCCCTAGATAAATGATAGATTTAGTTTTTAGATTTAATAAGAAATCCGAACACCCATCGGAATTAACTCGTAAGAGTGATTAGGAAATTCACAACATCCCTGTGGACCGACCCGTATTCACCGGCTAGCTTCATGCGACGCCGTTCTTGATTGCGGTTACTAGATAATTTTTTAGATCAATCAACTGCAGGGGGGACAGAGAAAAGATGGGGACAAACGGGGCAAGGGGGCCCGGCGAGCTCGGACTTTATGGGGGTGTGGCCGGCCAAAATCCGAGCTTAGAGGGTCGTTTTGGTGCTGTGGTCTTGTGCTCTCTCTATAAGTCCACTGGTGCTGCTTTATTTGCCTATATAAACCTGGTTTGCACTCAGGGATTTAGAGGGAAAACTTGGTGCTTCATATCACATCACATCTTTTACCATTTAATGCACATCACCCTCATTTGTGCTCCTTTTGTGCCAAGGCAGCCCCCCATCATGGTTTAGTGCACATGCATTTTGTAGGACCAAAAATTGTGTATGCAATATTGTTTACACAAGATCCCATTGGATATATATCGGTTTTCTGTTCCGTTTGCAGTGTCAGCTTCCAAATGTTATATCCATTATTTTGAGTGTGTTTCCAGTCTTTTATCACGAACACCTGTAATATGTAATTACTGAGCAGACACGGTTAATAGTATCGATATATACATAAATAAATAACGAATGAAAGGTATTAAAATACAGTTTTCTGTGATGAACACCCTTCATCATCACTGATGAAGACCTCCACGGTATATCCTTGACTCACAATGACCCTCTCGTGATTACAGCACGGGTCCACCGTTATGAGGTTCAGAGGATATTAGTCGATTTCGGAAGCTCGGCAGATATCCTCTTCTATGACTGCTTCCAGCGTATGGGGCGAGGGCCGTCCGACCTACGGCCAACCTCCTACGTCCTATCAGGGTTTACCAACCACTCCATCCCGGCCGAGGGAGCGGTCACCCTCCTCCTCAACATTGGGGAAGCGGGCTATATGAGGACCGTACGGTGGAATTCATCGTCGCTAGGATCCCCTTATCCTACAACATCCTCCTGGGACGCCCAACATTAAACTGTAGGGTTCCTAGGCACACCCATAAGGTTCTACAACTGATCAACCATGTCCAATTTAAATTTTTATGTGCCGAGAAACCCTAAACTAGATCGTTAACTAGAGGATAGGCGAAAGATGCAAGCAAACTACTTTGCTATAAAGTGAAAGTGACTACAACCTTTGCAGATCCGGTCCTCCACCTCTCTAGCTTCATGTTGACGTCCCTCCGCTGCGATCATCGGAATCCCGGACTCTCTTGTCGGTTTCATCAGAGAAATGATCGGGCTAGGTCGTTGACTTCAATGCCGAAGATGATCTACGTCGAGGCAACTCAAACTCAAGCTCCATCTTCACTTGGTTATAAAACTTGTGAAGATAACACACTCTACTACATGGCAAGTGGTAGAGGATGAAGAAATAGGAAGTGGGTTCACTTTGGAATTGGATTTCTCACTTGGATTCATCACTTGGAAATTTTCAAGAATGCTTTCTTCTCTTCATGAAGGAGAAGAAGAAAGAGAAAAGAAAAAAGAATAATGAATTCTTGAAAATAATAAATCAAGTGATTCTTATCATATAGCAACCATGGGTTAGTTTACTTTTGTAGAGAATAAACTAGTGTTTAGTGAAATAGTTAGGTTAAGGGATAAAAACAAAATGGTCACTTTGTCAAAGATGCATGAAGCATCAAGAAGCTACTTGCATAAAACAAAAGCAACCATTTAGTTTTTTCTTTTAACCGAAATAAATAAAGTAAATAAAACCCTAACCATTTACCTAAACATAGTGTATAGCATACACACACCTAAGTTTGCATATATCATCAAACATGATACAATCAAGTGCACAAAAATATATCACATATACTACTTGTGCACATCAAGTGAGAAAATCCATCTTAAGTGAACAATACTAGTCACTGTAAAGTAATATATCAAATATATAATTATACATTAAATTATTAAATCAATACTTGATTTAATGATCCGGTCATATCGCATATAACTGACTAATATCTAGTGTATCAATGTATCGAATCAACATTTCATTCGGTAACCCGGCTATATCTCATATAACCGTCCAATGATACAAATCGCGAGAATAGAATACAGTATCACATACTGATATTATTCTCGATCCCGCACATATCTCATATGCGCTCCTATTTCATTTCGCTTGAGCCAGGAAACCTCTGTGTAGTACTCTAAAGACTCGTCAATACGCCGGCAGCAGGTGATGATCATATCAAACACCCACAAGCCACAAGCGTTGTGCTAAATGTAACGGCCACCCGGGTATTGAGCGATCAGAAGATCAACGAGCAAGCCCGCTCACACTCCTGTGAATCCAACCAGCAACACTTACCGTACAGTCCGGTCTGTTCGTCTGATATGTCGCATATCTCGCCTAGGGGTGGTGAACGTCAGACCCCAGTAGCTTGATAAGTCATGCCGATGTAAGGTCCATAACATAGCGTGAAACTATTGATAACTCTTACCAGTATATCACTGCAACCCTGGCCTGGGATTTCCAGTTATGGCCAGTCGAGCATAGCGCAACATCAACCCTCAATACCGGGAGAGACGAATCCCCTCCTATCGCTCATTGCCTCCATGTGAATCGGGACTGTACCCAAAAACCACCTGTTTGCACAACTCAGTAGAGCCGTGGTAGGGTGGAAATCAAAGCACAGTGGGAGACACACAAGACTCTATGACGATCTCGGGTCAACAGACTAAGCTGTACCAGTGTCACCAGAGAACTTCCATCTGACGTGAGGTATAATACCATCTGGGAGTTCTCGGCGAGTCCGTTCAGTGTACCCAGTCACCACTGAGCACCCGCAAACCATCTCTGATGTCAAACACCAATGGATATGGGATCATCCATCGCCCATCACATGGGTAGAGAAGATATACGCTAGTCTACTCTGGAATATCGATGCCCCGTCTCGATATTCCCACGACTAGGAACATTGAAGGATGTACTCATGGACTACCCAGGCCTCACTAGTATGATCTACATCATAGTCCTGGAAGTCGAGTACACATCGTATGGGCTTTATCAACATGTAACAGAGAGACAGAAAGTATACATGTTAAGATAAAGAGCAACCAGATAGCATACTATCATGTCGAGCAAGAAAGTCATACCTATATATGTCCCAGCATCCACTACAATATACATCCAATGTACAGTAATGGCCTCTAGGGCATACATATAACTAACAATCTCCCACTTGCACTAAGGCCATCTATAGTAGTGGTTGCAGTATCACATACTCGCCCATCCCATATAAGTCTCTCTCTGGGAAAAGGCCTTTGTGAGTAGATCCGCCGTGTGGTCCTCTGAGTCTACTCTCCCAACCTAGATCACCCTAGAGATCAACTATCTCCATGATCAGGTGATGCTGCCTCAGAATATGTCTGGGTCACTGATGGGACCAGGGTTCCTGGGCCAAAGCCACACTTCCATTGTCACAAAATGGTAGGAACCTAGTTCATCTCATGAACCATTATACACCCAAACTTCCTCTTTGGTCGTATCTTTAATAGCAATGTTACCAGCCTTTATCGTCTAGTCTGCCATGGTATCTAGCTTGGAACTCTTCCAACATACCGTCCCTCCACTGAGGGTAAAGACAAAGCCTGTGACTGACATTCAGTCGTCCTTATCACCCTGGAACCCTTCCAGTGATTCTCCCTAAGATCGATTGATACCATCTCACTACAACTAGTGAGAATCCTAAAATCCAATTAGATCTATCTCATAGATCAAAACTCAGGATTTAGGAGGTATCATTTTGATCCTATATGGAGAATTCTTGTGATAAGAGGAGATTGACCGTGCGTAGTAAAGGAAACTCTTTTTCTATCAAGAGTATGTTGTCTACGTACAATACGAGGATGACCACCTTACTCTCTACTACCGTTTTGTATATAGAAGGTTCATCTACCATTTTGACGAAGTCAGACACTTTGACTATCACATCAAAACAGACGTTCTAACTCCGCGATGCATGCTTTATTCTGTAAAGCAACTTGTACACGTTTCCACTGCTCCCACTATATACGAAGCCCTCTGACTGTGTTCTTATAGAAGTTCTCTTCTAAAGCATTATTTAGAAAAGTAGTCATGGCACCCAACCACCAGATATCGTAGTCATGGTATGTAGCAATGGCAAGTAGGATCTGGATGCACTTAAGCATCGTCCCTGGAAAAGGTTTCATCATTATCCACGTCTGGTCGATGACGAAAAACTTTAACAAGTCTAGCTTTGAAAGTCTCAACTTTTCCATCTACACCAAGTAATCTTCTCAAGATATACTTGCTCCTGATGGGGATTTAACCCTTCAGATAATGCATCAAAAGTCCATACTTTATTGGTGTATAAGGATTCCATCTCAGATTGCTAAGCATCCAGCCATTCTTACAGAGTCACACTCCTGATGGCCAGCTCGAACCTAGTTGGGTCATCATCTCATGATGCAATCCTTTCTCCCACTGTAATAGAGAAACCAAAGTATCTCTCAGGTGGGTGAGGAACCCTACTAGATTGGCGGAGAGGCTGAGATTTGTTGGAAACTATTGAACCCTTTGGTTCTACCAAATCATCAGCTGCAGTTTGTATAGCTGGAACATTTCCAGTTCTTCACAACAGACCTTGCCTCGAGCTTGTCCTGATTTTGCTTTTAGACATAGGCCGGACAAACCCCAAATCTTAACTGACTTAAGAGATGGGCTCTTCGCTTACCGTATCTCATATGGAGCGGTAGGCACCTGATTTGGTTGGAACGCCATTCAATAGGTATGCAGCTTTACAAGTGCATAACTCCCAAAAGGAAACAGGAAACTCAGTAGTACTCATCATAGAGCACACCTTATCATATAGAGTGTGATTGCTCCGCCCTGATACACCAACGTGCTGTGGTCTATACGGAGGAGTAATGCTGATTGAGAATTTCATTCTCCTTTAGAATAGTCCAGGAATTCCATGCACAAGTATTCTCCTCCCTGATCTTATCATAGGACATAATACTTATACCCGTATTTTGGTTCTCTACTTCTAACTTATATTTTGTGAATATCTCAAAAGCTTCGGACTTATGTTTCAACAGGAACATATGGCTGAATCTTGAGAGATTATCAGAGAACGTAATGAAGTACAAAGAACCGGTCCTGGCATGTGCAGACAGGGGACCTTACATACATCATCATGTATCAGTCCCAAGAGTTTACTAACTCTTTCTCTGTTTCCAATAAACAGAGCTATGGTCATCTAATCTTTGTGACATGACTGGCAATGTTTCACAAGATGTAAATTCAAACTGATTTAAATATGCATCTAAATGTAACTTTAGCCAGTCGGGTCGCATTGATATGACCTAGTCTACAATACCTCAAGTAGGATCCATTCATTTCTAAACTCTTCCTCTTGTGTGTGTTCTGTATACTAGGAACTGTAGTTTGATTTAGAACGTCAATGCTTTTAGATAACGTGCCCGAACCGATCAACTTTTGATATAGGAAATGTTCAAAACAATATTCAACAATACAAAATTATATCCTTTCTTTACTAATAAAGAGACTGATATGATTTTGTATATCAGGTTCGGTATCTAATAGCATTTGTTCAGAATCAATGTATTTGGAATACAGGGTGACAATGACCAACAGACTTGGCTGCAACACTTGCACCGTTTTCTGTCTCATGAAACTTATCACCCATTCTCAGTTCTCTGCCTTTCTGTAGCCCTATGTAACAGATTACATATCTGGAATCCTGATCAGGTATCAGATACCCAGGACACAGGGGATACTGAAAAACAGTTCTGTGTAACGAACACACCCGAAGAAGATGCATCATATGCACTTTCTTCGTTTGGGCGGCATGGGAATCCTGGTATTCCCCTATTTCCTGCTCTGTCTTATAACAATTATAAGTTGGAGCGGGACCAACGTTCCCCAGCTCAGTATAGCAAGCGGGTTTAGTCAATACATCCATATTATTATCTTGATTAAGGCGTGATATGGTCGCTACCTGGAAAGAGAGAGAAGAAAATACTCTGCGTGCGCTCTTGCAAGATTAGATTGGTTATTTATTTTATCTAATCAGGATGGCTCCCACTGTTTTTATCAAATCTTCCTTCAAACCTTAGAAGGAAAGACTAGACGGGATTAATTACACTTTACAAGTTCGCCAATCTTTCAGCCAAGTCAGTGTCGGTACTTTGAAGGAGGTCCCCCGTGCTTTCGCACGGAACTAATTAAAGTAAACCTCGTTTTCCCAGAGGCATAACCCCGTTGACACCTTTCTAGACACCTACTTGATCGGCTAATTGCAAAGTGCAAGACTCTCCCAGGAGTAACAATTACTCGCAGTGGGTATCGGGATCCAACTATCATATATAAGGTATGCAATCTCATTGCAAATTTCAATACTTGAAACTCCCGATAAAGGTTTTTACCCCTAGCACTTATGACCTTAACTATGGTCAACAAATCATAAGCACTAGTTAAGTTCTACCCGTCATTTCGTGATTAATTAGACCCACCCACATGTCCCTTAACTAGGGTCAACAAAGTCACGCGACTGTCCTAACTAATCACATCATATGCGGTGTAGGAAGACATCACTTAGCTACCGTACACTGTGCCTTGACTATGGTCAACAAACACAGCACAAATACTAAGTACTCTACTTCCTAAAATGACAGAGGGTTGCGGATGGTTTTTATGAAAACCTTTAACGCTTTGAACTTGATCTCGTTGCGGAATCAAATGGGTTTTAAATGGAGTGTTTTTTAGGCTTTTCTAGTTTTGCTAAAGGGGTCACTCCCGGTGAAGGGATTGTCGGCCCTATCCTCATCGAATAAGGTGCAGGATATATCATATATACCGCTGTGCAAAGCAGAAACTATAGAAGCAATCAAAAGACAAACCGAGGGTTGTAGCATCTTCCAGTTATTGCTAAAGGGGTCACTCCCGGTGAAGGGATCCTCGGCCTTTTCCTCATCGAATAAGGTGCAGGATATATCATATATACCGCTGTGCAAAGCAAGAACTGTAGCTACCTGTTTTATTTTGAAATTCTATTCCACAACATATTTTAGGTTTATTTTCTTTCATTAATATCTTTAATGAATGTCCCATCATTTAAGTCCACCTAAACATCATAGATAAATATAACGTACGCTTATGCCATCCGCATTCGCCTCGATGTCTCGTCTGTACCGTTAGGTTAGGTAACTAACGGCAGAGCGAGGCAGGGCTAGCGCGGGTGTAAAACATAAGCAACGTCTATATAATATATCATATATACTATATACAATATCTATCTGAACAAATCACATGATCACATCATAGATATCGCAGCAGAAGAAACATATGAAACATTGGATATACTAGGACGTCCGTGTTTTCAATACGAGCCTGTATAAAACACAGATTCCACGGTCGCGATGAATAGCCAAACCTACACCCCTAGACCCCTACGAGAACGGCAAGCAACCCTACCAATTCTAGAGTTAGGAGACCCGGACTCGACTCCTCGAGTTGGTCTCCTACTGGACCCTAGAACCCGGTTACTTGTGCTCCCCTCCTTGGGTCTATCCTAATGCGGAAAAGTAAATAATATACAAATGGTGACATACTCCGCAACCTGGAAGTGCCCCAATAAAAGAATATTACATGCAAGTTTTTACATGAATGAAAATGAAAAACACTCATCGCACATAAAAAAAACCCCGGCTATTCAAACGCGACGATCCAATATAACATATCCAGCAACACATAACATCACATGTCATCAACGTAAGTAAATATGCCCATCCCAATTGTCGTTGACATATAGCAACGAAACCGGCGATATCACATATTACACATACGGTCACAGAAAAGAAAGTGTAAAACTACAACAGTTGGAATCCGCAACCTGCATAGACATCGCATGCCTAACCAAATGAATTTCTTAGACATCGCATGCCTAACAATTATAAACCCCGCATTTTAGTCTCATTATCGAAAACTTTTTTCAATATCAAGTCGGGCAATTCAACAAGATTCCCGACATCCTGATCGAATGCTCGACGCAAACTTTAGTAGGCGGCCGCACCCCTGATGCCGTCGACGAAGTGCACCAAGGCGGAACACCGCTGCCGCGAGCACCCGAACGGATTCTTTCGGCAACGGGGTTCTCCTACAGTCACTTGGTCGGGGCTATGGGGTGTGGCTGTCTATTATGTTTACCCGGCGAATATCCGCGTATGCTACGTGATTGCGACGGAGTTTTGATCGCATCAAAATTCCGTGGCAACCAATCAAGTGAGACTAAAGTGCTATGTTTATAACATCCATTCAGTTATCTCATAACTACTTGTGGATTCCAAATATTGTATCACATTCCAGATAAATAGAAAATGTTAAACTTTCCGATCGAACAATCAAACACCCAAGTTTTCCCGAAACAGCTCAACACATGAAATAAGTTTAAAAACATTCACTTCATGCCACAGTACCAACGGTCCAGCCGTAGAAGGGTCAAGCCAACGCCTCACATGTGGCACGCCGTACTGCCCTAAACCCTAAGGTTCAAAGGGCAGTTCAAGACAGTCACATAATCGAGTTAAGGTTTGTTGTCTTCTAAAGGGTCCATCGCGTTACTTGCACTACTTAGAACGTTATTAAACTACGGAAAAATCCAACAATTGGAAATTTCCCGACAGGGGAAAAATTGGGTATTTATATCCGCTCGAACTTTTTAACATATTCTAAATTAACCGGAAAAACACATAGATAAAATTAGACAATCCGATCGAATCTACGAACTCCCAATACAACCCAGAAAACTCAACTCTTGAGTAAACTTAAAAAATTCCTAGAAAACACAGGCATTGCATACGTGTATTACTGTGCAAAGCACGTGATAAGATGCTCCTATATGGCCGCGGAACCGCCGCACATGCCAGGGTGGGGCCGCGGTTCCGCTGCGCTTTAGTCGAGTTGGGTGCACGTGCTTCACAGTAACTCCTAGAAAACCCTGCTGTATTTTTTGGAGATTTTTAATTTGGAAAAATCCACAGTTTTGAAAAACGTACAGAGAAGGGTTATTTTTAGGGTTTCGGTGTTCGATCGGGTTTCTAACTTCGTCTACTCATCGCCTAAAGATCTAGCTAGTCTCTGGTACCACTGTAGGGTTCCTTGGCACACCCATACGGTTCTTCAACTGATCAACCATGTCCAATTTAAATTTTTATGTGCTAAGAAACCCTAAACTAGATGGTTAACTAGAGGATAGGCGAAAGATGCAAGCAAACTACTTTGCAATAAAGTGAAAGTGACTACAACCTTTGCAGATCCAGTCCACCACCTCTCTAGCTCCGTGTTGATGTCCCTCCGCTGCGATCATCGGAATCCCGGACTCTCTTGTCGGTTTCATCGGAGAAATGATCGGGCTAGGTCGTTGACTTCGATGCCGAAGATGATCTACGTCGAGGCAACTCAAACTCAAGCTCCATCTTCACTTGGTCATAAAACTTGTGAAGATAACACACTCTACTACATGGCAAGTGATACAGGATGAAGAAATAGGAAGTGGGTTCACTTTGGAATTGTATTTCTCACATGGATTCATCACTTGGAAATTTTCAAGAATGCTTTCTTCTCTTCATGAAGAAGAAGAAGAAGGAGAAAAGAAAAATGAATAATGAATTCTTGAAAATAATAAATCAAGTGATTCTTATCATATAGCAACCATGGGTTAGTTTACTTTTGTAGAGAATAAACTAGGGTTTAGTTAAATGGTTAGGTTAAGGGATAAAAACAAAATGGTCACTTTGTCAAAGATGCATGAAGCATCAAGAAGCTTCTTGCATAAAACAAAAGCAACCATTTAGTTTTTTCTTTTAACCAAAATAAATAAAGTAAATAAAACCCTAACCATTTACCTAAACATGGTGTATAGCATACACACACCCAAGTTTGCATGTATCATCAAACAAGATACAATCAAGTGCACAAAAATATATCACATATACTACTTGTGCACATCAAGTGAGAAAATCCATCTTAAGTGAACAATACTAGTCAATGTAAAGTAATATATCAAATATATAATTATACATTAAATCATTAAATCTATACTTGATTTAATGATCTGGTTATATCGCATATAACCGACTAATATCTAGTTTATCAATGTATCGAATCAACATTTGATTCGGTAACCCGGCTATATCTCATTTAACCGTCCAATGATACAAATCGCGAGAATAGAATACAGTATCACATACTGGTATTATTCTCGGTCCCTCACATATCTCATATGCGCTCCTATTTCATTTCGCTTCAGCCAGGAAACCTCTGTGTAGGACTCTAAAGACTCGTCAATACGCCGGCAGCAGGTGATGATCATATCAAACACCCAAAAGCCGCAAGCGGTCTGCTAAACGTAACGGCCACCCGGGTATTGAGCGATCAGACGATCAACGAGCAAGACCGCTCACACTCCTGTGAATCCAACCAGCAACACTTACCGTACAGTCCGGTCTGTTCGTCTGATATGTCGCATATCTCGCCTAGGGGTGGTGAACGTCAGACTCCAGTAGCTTGATAAGTCATGCCGATGTAAGGTCCATAACATAGCGTGAAACTACCGATAACTCTTACCAGTATATCACTGCAACCCTGGACAGGGATTTCCAGCTATGGCCAGTCGAGCATAACGCAACATCAACCCCCAATACCGGGAGAGATGAATCCCCCCTGTCGCTCATTGCCTCCATGTGAATCGGGACTGTACCCAAAAACAACCTGTTTGCACAACTCAGTAGAGCCGTGGTAGGGTGGAAATCAAAGCACAGTGGGAGACGCACAAGACTCTATGACGATCTCGGGTCAACAGACTAAGCTGTACCAGTGTCACCAGAGAACTGCCATCTGACGTGAGGTATAATACAATCTGGGAGTTCTCGGCGAGTCCGTTCAGTGTACCCAGTCACCACTGAGCACCTACATACCATCTCTGATGTCAAACACCAATGGATATTGGATCATCCATCGCCCATCACATGGGTCGAGAAGATATACGCTAGTCTACTCTGGAATATCGATGCCCCGTCTCGATATTCCCACGACTAGGAACATTGAAGGATGTACTCATGGACTACCCAGGCCCCACTAGTATTATCTACATCATAGTCCTGGAAGTCGAGTACATATCCTAAGGGCTTTATCAACATGTAACAGAGAGACAGAAAGTATACATGTTAAGATAAAGAGCAGCCAGATAGCATACTATCATGTCGAGCAAGAAAGTCATACCTATATATGTCCCAGAATCCACTACAATATACATCCAATGTACAGTAATGGCCTCTAGGGCATACATATAACTAACATAAACGACCTCCGGGCTCAAATCTAGACCTACCACCTTGCAATCAAATTTCCATTAGATCAAGGGGGGATAGGCCGGGCCTACAGGAACCAGCGATTCGCCAAGATTTGCTTCACCGCGACATTCACCACCAGAGAGTAGAGCGACGACCTCAAAGACGCAAATGATTTCCAGGGGTCCTTGGACACTCGCGACGAACAAAAGGAAATCTGAAGAGCCCCGGTGGAGGCACTAACAGAAGTCCCCCTCATCGAGGGGAATGAGGGATGAACCATCCAGATCGGATCCCTTTTAACGGGTGCCCGGTTTGAAGAATTGATTCGCTTTCTCCGAAGGAACTTGGACGAGTTTGCCTGGGCGCCTGCTGACATGCGCGGGATTGACCCCAAAGTAATCTCACACAAGCTCGGGGTCGATCCGAAGGCCCGACCCGTCAGACAAAATAAGCGAAGTTTCACGCCGATCAAGAAAAAGGCGATTGAGGACGAGGTCAATAAATTGCTCGCAGCTAACTTCATTCGAAATGTTGACTACTCGGATTCGATGGCGAATGTAGTCATGGTTAAAAAGGAGAACGGGAAGTGGCGCATGTGCGTCGACTTCACAGACTAGAACAAGGCCTGCCCAAAAGACAACTATCCCCTCCCTCGGATAGACCAGCTAGTAGACAGCTCGGCAGGCCATGAATTGCTCAGCTTCATGGATGCTTTCTCCTGCTACAACCAGATCCGTATGAACCCGGCAGATGAAGAACTTACCACGTTCACCACAGATCGGGGGGGTATACTGCTACAAAGTGATGCCTTTCGGCCTTAAAAATGCTGGGGCTACATATGAGTGCCTAGTTAACAAAATGTTCAAACCGCAGATCGGGAAGAACATGTTAGTTATATGTATGCCCTAGAGGCAATTACTGTACATTGTATGTATATTGTAGTGGATGCTGGGACATATATAGGGAGGACTTTCTTGCTCGACATGATGGTATGCTATCTGGTTACTCTTTACCTTAACGTGTACATTCATTGTCTCTCTGTTACATGTTGGTAAAGCCCTTAGGATGTGTACTTGACTACCTGGACTATGATGCGGATCATACTAGTGGGGACATGGTAGTCCATAAGTACATCCTTCAAGGTCCCTAGTTGTAGGTGTATCGAGACGGGGCATCGATATACCAGAGTAGACTAGCGTATACCTTCTCGACCCATACAGATGGGCGATGGATGATCCCATATCCATTGGTGTTTGACATCAGAGAGGATATACGGGTGCTCAGTGGAGACTAGGTACACTGGACGGACTCACCGGGAACTCCCAGATGGTATTATACCTTACGTCAGATGGCAGTTCTCTGTTGACACTGGTACAGAGTAGTCTGTTGACCCGAGATCGTCATAGAGTCTTGTGTAGTTCCCACTGTGCTTTGATTTCCACCTTACCACGTCCAAGAGGGCGTGCAAAACGGTGGCTTTTGGGTACAGTCCCGAATCACATGGAGGCAATGAGCGATAGGAGGGGATTCGTCTCTCCCGGTATAGGGAGTTGATGTTGCGCTGTGTTCGATTGGCTATAACCGGAAATCCCTGGACAGGGTTGCTGAGATTTACTGGTAAGTGTTACCTGTAGTTTTTCGAATTGTTATAGTCCTCATATCGACACGACTTATCGAGCTATTGGGGTCTGACGTTTACCACCCCTAGGCAAGATATGCGACATATCAGATGACGAGACCGGACTGTACGGTAAGTGTTACTGGTTGGATTCACAGGAGTATGAGCGGGCTTGCTCGTCGATCTTCTGATCGCTCAATACCCGGGTGGCCGTTACGTTTAGCAGACCGCTTACGGCTTGTGGGTGTTTGATATGATCATCACCAGCTGCCGGCGTATTGACGAGTCTTTAGAGTCCTACACAGAGGTTTCCTGGCTCAAGCGAAACGAAATAGGAGCGCATATGAGATATATGCGGGACCGAGAATGATACCAGTATGTGATACTGTATTCGATTCTCGCGATTTGTGACATTGATCGGTTATATGCGATATAGCCGGGTTATCGGATCATGTGTTGATTCGATAAGTTGTTACTGTTGATATTAGTCGGTTATATGCGATATAACCGGATCATTAAATCAAGTGTTGATTTAATGATTTAATGCATAATTATATATTTGATATATTACTTTGCATTAACTAGTATCTGTTCACTTAAAATGGATTTTATCACTCGCATGTGCACATGGTATATATGATATAGTTTTGTGCACTTGATTGTATCATGTTTGATGATACATACTCACTTGGATTTGTGTAAAGACTTAAACCATGTTTATTGAATGATTAGGGTTTCATTTCACTTAATTATTTATCTTTTCATTTTTGGTTAAAAGTGAAAAGAAAAACAAAATGGTTGCTTTTCAAACTTGAAGCTTGTTGAAGCTTCATGAAGCTTTGACCAAGTGACCACTTTGTCTTCTTCTACAAACCCTAACCATTCATCTAAACTCTAATCAACTCTATACACTTGACCAAGGTTAGGATATGATAAGTATTCATTTTATTATTCTTTTTGGATATACTTATGATATTCTATCATCTTCTTCTTCTTCTTCTTCAAGAAGAAAACCTTGCTTCCATCAATGGTGATTTGATGAAAAGAGTGAGAAATCCAATTCTAAAGTGAACCCACTTCCTATTTCTTCATCCTCTACCTCTTGCCAAGTAGTATAGGGTGTTTTCTTCACAAGTTTCATGCCTTGGTGAAATGGGAGCTTGATCTTGTGATGCCTTGACGTAGATCATCTTCGGCATCGTAGTCGATGACCTAGCCCGCCCATTTCTCCGATGAAGCCGAAGCTAGAGTCTGGGATCCGATTTGTACAGCGAGGGGACTTCATCACGGAGCTATGGAGGTGGAGTACCGGATCTACAAAGGTTGTTTTTCCGTTCACTTAGTTAAGTTGTTAACTAGTTGCATGTTTCGCCTAAATATCTAGTTAACGATCCGTATTAGGGTTTCTCGGCACTTGTAAAATTTGAAATTGGCATGGTTGATGCCCTATGAGACCTCATTAGTGTGCCTAGGAACCCTACAGTGGTATCAGAGCCTAGATAGAGCCTTAGGCGAAGTGTAGACGACGTTTGAAATCCGAACGAACATCGAAACCCTAATCCAAAATGCTCTCTGGACTTTTTTCAAAAACTGGGTTTTTTCCACATTAAAAATATGCAGAAAATTCAGCAGGGAATTGTAAGAAAAACTGTACAGCACGTGCTCGTGATTCAACTAAAGCGCGGCGGAACCGCGGCACGTGCATGGGTCGTGCGGCGGTTCCGCGGCCATATTATCAGATTGGGTTTTTAAAATTGCACAGTAATTCCTATATTCAGGTGCTGTATTTTCTGGGAATTTTTAATATTTATTCAAGAGTTGAATATTCTGGGTAGTTTTGGGGATTCAATTATTCGATCGGATTATCAAACTTTGTCTAGGTGTTTTCCGGATAATTTTTGAATATGTTAAAAAGTTCGACCGGATATAAATACCCACCTTTTCCCCTGTCGGGAAATTTCCAAGTGTTGGATCTTTCCATGGTTTAAAGAAGTTCTAAGTAGTGCAAGTAACGCGATGGACCCTCTAGAAGACAACAAACCTTAACTCGATTATGTGACCGTCTTGAACTGCCCTTTGAACCTTAGGGTTTGGGGCAGTACGGCGTGCCACATGTGAGGCGTTGGCTTGACCCTTCTATGGCTGGACCGTTGGTACTGAGGCACGAAGTGAATGTTTTTGAACTTATTTCATGTGATGAGCCGTTTCGGGAAAACTTGGGTGTTCGATTGTTCGATCGGATAGTTTAACATTTTCTATTTATCCGGAATGTGATACAATAATTGGAATTCACAAGTTGTTATGAGATAACTGAATGAATGTTATAAACATAGCAGTTTAGTCTCACTTGATCGGTTGCTACGGAATTTTGATGTGATCAAAAGTCCGTCGCAATCACGTAGCGTACGCAGATACTCGCCGGGTATACTTAATAGACAGCCTCACTCCATAGCCCCGACCAAGTGACTGTAGGAGAACCCCGTTGTCGAAAGCATCCGTTCGGGTGCTAGCGGTAGCGGTGTTCCGCTTTGGTGCACTTCGTCGACGGCGTCGGGGGTGCGGCCTCCTACTAAAGTTTGCGACGAGCATTCGATCAGGATGTCGGGAATCTTGTTGAATTACCCGACTTGATATTGAAAAGTGTTTTCGATAATGAGACTAAAATGCGGGGTTTATAATTGTTAGGCATGCGATGTCTAAGGAATTCATTTGATTAGGCATGCGATGTCTATGTAGGTTGCGGATTCCAACTGTTGTAGTTTTACACTTTCTTTTCTGTGACCGTAAGTGTAATATGTGATATCGTCGGTTTCGTTGCTATATGTCAACGACAATTGGGATACGCATGTTTACTTACGTTGATGACATGTGATGTTATGTGTTGCTGGATATGTTATATTGGATCGTCGTGTTTGAATAGCCGGGGGTTTTTATGTGAGATGAGTGTTTTTCATTTTCATTCATGTAAAAACTTGTATGTAATATTCTTTTATTAGGGCGCTTCCAGGTTGCGGAAGATGTCACCTTTTGTATATTATTTACTTTTCTGCACTAGGATAGACCCAAGGAGGGGAGCACAAGTAACCGGGTTCTAGGGTCCAGTGGGAGACCATCTCGAGGAGTCAAGTTCGGGTCTCCTAACCTTAGAATTGGTAGGGTTGCTTGCCGCTCTCGTAGGGGTCTAGGGGTGTGGGTTTGGCTATTCATCGCGACCGTGGAATCCGTATTTTATACTGGCTCGTATTGAAAACATGGACGTCCTAGTATATCCAATATTTCATATGATTCTTCTGCTGCGATATCTGTGATGTGATCATGTGATATGTTCTGTGATGGATACTTTATATAGTATATATGATATATTATATAGGCGTTACTTATGTTTTACACCCGCGCTAGCCCTGCCCCGCTCTGCCGTTAGTTACCTAACCTAACGGTGCACGTGGGGACATCGAGGCGAATGCGGATGGCATAAGTGTACGTCGTATTTATTTGTGATGTTTAGGTACTTAAATGATTGGACTTCATTAATGTGATTAATGAAAGTAAAAGAAACCTAAAGATGTTGTAGAATCGAATTTCAAAATAAAAAGGTAGCTACGGTTCTTGCTTTGCACAGAGGTATATGTGATATATCCTGCACCTTATTCAATGAGGAAAGGACCGAGATCCCTTCACCGGGAGTGACTCCTTTAGCAATAACTGGCAGATGCTACACACTCGGTTTGTCTTTTGATTGCTTTTAAGGGTTTTTGCTTTGCACAGTGATATATATGATATATCCCGCACCTCATTCGACGAGGAAAGGACCAACGATCCCTTCACCGGGAGTGACTCCTTTAGCAAAACTAGAAAAGCCTCAAAAACACTCCATTTTAAAATCATTTGATTCTACGACGATATCAAGTTCATTACGCAATAGGTTTTCAGAAAAACCTGTCGTAGCCCTCCGTCATTTCAGATAAGTCCTGTTTAGTATTCGTGCTGCGTTTGTTGACCTTGTCAAGGCGCAGTGTGTGGTAGCTAACCAGTATTTATCTGCTTATGCATATGATGCAGATTGGGTTAGGGTAGTCGTGCGGCCTTGTTGACCTTGTCAACGGTCGTGCGGGTGGGTTTGATTCAATCAAGAAATGATGGGTTGAACTTGACTTGCGATCTATGGTTTGTTGACCTTGTCAAGGTCATAGATCGTTCGAGACAAAATATTATCGGGAATTTCAAGTGTTGAAATTTGCAATGAGATTGCATACCTTCTATGAGATAGTTGGATCCCGATACCCACTGCGAGTAATTGTTACTCCTGGGAGAATTTTACACATTATAATTAGCCGATCAAGTAGGTGTCTAGAAAGGTGTTAACGAGGTTACGCCTCTGGGAAAACGAGGATTACATTAATTAGGTTCGTGCGAAAGCACGGGGGACCTCCCTCAAAGTAACGACACTGGCCTGGCTGAAAGATTGGCGAACTTGTAGTGTGTAATTAATCCCGGCTAGTCTTTCCTTTTAGGGTTTGAAGGAAGATTTGATAAAAACAGTGGGAGCCATCCTGATTAGATAAAAACAATAACCAATCTATTCTTGCAAGAGCGCACGCTGAGTGTTTTCTTCTCTTTCTCTCTCCAGGTAGCGACTATATCACGCCTTAATCAAGATAATAATACGGAAGTATTGACCGAACCCACTTGCTATACTGAGCTGGGGAACGTTGGTCCCGCTCCAACTTATAATTGTTATAAGACAGAGCAGGAAATTGGGAAATACCAGAATTCCTATGCCGCCCAAACGAAGAAAGTGCATATGATGCATCTCCTTCGGGTGTGTTCATTATAAAGAACTGTTTCTCTGTATCCTCTACATCCTGGGTATTTGATACCAGATCAGGATCCCAGATATGTAATATGTTACATAGGGCTACAGAAAGGTAGAGAACTGAGAACGGGTGATAAGTTTCATGAGGCAGAAAATGGGGCAAGTGTTGCAGCCAAGTCTGTTGGTCACTGTCACCCTGTATTACCAATACATTGATTCTGAACGAATGTTATTAGATACCGAACCAGATATACAAAATCATATCAATCTCTTTATTAGTAAAGAAATGATAAAATTTTGTATTGTTGGATAATGTTTTGAACATTTCCTATATCAAAAGTTGATCGGTTCAGGCACGTTATCTAAAAGCGTTGATGTTCTAAATCAAACTACAGTTCTTTAGTATACGGAACACACACAAGAGGAAGAGTTCAGAAATGAACGAATCCTTCTTGAAGCATTGTAGACTAGGTCATATCAATGCGATTCGACTGGCTGAAGTTACATTTTAGATGCATATTTAAATCAGTTTGAATTTACATCTTATGAAACTTGCTAGTCATGTCACAAAGATACGATGACCATACCTCTGTTTACTGAAAACAGAGAAAGAGTTAGTAAACTCATGGAATGATACATGTTGATGTATGTAAGGTCCCCTGTCTACATATGCCAGGACTGGTTCTTTGTACTTCGTTACATTCTCTGATAATCTCTCAAGATTCAGACATATGTTCCTGTTGAAACACAAGTCCGAATCTTTTGAGATATTCACAGAATATGATTTATAAGTAGAAAACCAAAACACGGGTATAAGTATTATGTCCTTTGATGAGATCGAGGAGGAGAATACTTGAGCACGGAAATCCTGGATTATTCTAAAGGAGAATGAGATTCTCTCTCAGCATTACTCCTCCGTATACACCATAGCACGTTGGTATATCGGGGCAGAGCAAAAGCACCCTATGTGATATGGTGTGCTCTATGATGAGTACTACTGTGTTTCCTATTTCCTTTTGGGAGTTATGCACTTGAGAAGCTGCATACCAATTGAATTGGATTCCAATCAAATCAGTTGCCTATCGCTTCATATGCGATATGGAAAGGGAAAAGCCCATATCTTAAGTTGGTTAAGATTTGGGGTTGTCCAGGCTATATCTAAAAGCATAATCCGGACAAGCTCGAGGCAAGGTCTGTTATATAGAACTGGAAAGGTTCCAGCTATACAAACTACAGCAGATGATTTGGTAGAACCAAAGAATTCAGTAGATTACCAACGAACCTCAGCCTCTCCGCCGATCTAGTAAGGTTCCTCATCCGCCTGAGAGATACTTCGGTTACTCTATGATAGTGGGAGCGAGGATTGCATCATGAGATGATGACCCAACTAGTTTCAAGTAGGCCATCGAGAGTAGTGACTCTGTAAGAATGGCTGGATGCTTTGCGATCTGAGATGGAATCCATGTACACCAACAAAGTATAGACTTTGGTTGCTATATCTGGAGGGTTAAATCCCCATCAGCGGCAAGTATATCTTGAGAAGATTACTTGGTGTAGATGGAAAAGTTAAGACTTTCAAAGCTAGACTTGTTAAAGCTTTTCGTCATCGACCAGGCGTGGATAATGATGAAACCTTTTCAAGTGGCTATGCTTAAGTCCATCCAGATCCTACTTGCCACGGCTCATACCATGACTACGATATCTGGCGGTTGGGTGCCATGACTGCTTTTCTAAATGCTCTTTTAGAAGAGAACGTCTATAAGTACACAGCCAGAGGGCTTCGTAGACAGTGGGAGCAGCGGAAACGTGTATAAGATGCTTTATAGGATAAAGCAGGTATCGCGGAGTTGGAACATCTATTTTGATGTGTTAGTCAAAGAGTTTGACATCATCAAAATGGTAGATGAACCTTGTATAATCAAAAAGGTAGTAGGGAGTATAGTGACGATCATCGTAGGGTACGTGGATGACATGCTCTTGATAGGGAAGGAGTTTCCTATGCTACGCTCGGTTAATCTCCGCTTATCACAATGATTCTCAATATAGGATCAAAGTGATACCTCCTAAATCCTGGGTTTTGGATCTATGAGATAGATCTAATTGGATGTTAGGATTCTCACCAGTTGTAGTGAGATGGTATCAACCGATCCTGGGGAGAATCACTGGAAGGGTTCCAGGGTGATAAGGACGACTGAAAATCAGTCGCAGGAAATGTCTTTGCCCTCAGTAAAGGGACGGTATGTTGGAAGAATTCCAAGCTAAATACCGTGGCATACTAGACGATTAAGGCTGGATACATCGCTACTTAAGATGCCACCAAAGAGGTTGTCTGGGTGTATATTAGTTCATGAGATGAACTTAGTTCCTTCCATTGTGTGACAATGGAGTTGTAGCTTATGCCAAGGAACGTCCATCCCATCAGTGATCCAGACATATACTAAGGCAGTGTCACCTGATCGTGGAGATGGTTGATCTCCAAGGGATCAAGGTTAGGAGAGTAGACTCAGAGGACAACACGGCGGATCCACTCACAAAGGCCTTTTCCCAGAGAGAGACTTTTATGGGATGGTTGAGTATGAGATACGACAACCATTGCTATCAGATGGCCCTAGTGCAAGTGGGAGATTGTTAGTTATATGTATGCCCTAGAGGCCATTACTGTACATTGGATGTATATTGTAGTGGATGATGCGACATATATAGGGAGGACTTTCTTGCTCGACATGATGGTATGCTATCTGGTTACTCTTTACCTTAACATGTACATTCATTGTCTCTCTGTTACATGTTGGTAAAGCCCTTAGGATGTGTACTTGACTACCTGGACTATGATGCGGATCATACTAGTGGGGACATGGTAGTCCATAAGTACATCCTTCAAGGTCCCTAGTCGTGGGTGTATCGAGACGGGGCATCGATATACCAGAGTAGACTAGCGTATACCTTCTCGACCCATACAGATGGGCAATGGATGATCCCATATCCATTGGTGTTTGACTTCAGAGATGATATACGGGTGCTCAGTGGGGACTGGGTACACTGGACGGACTCGCCGAGAACTCCCAGATGGTATTATACCTTACGTCAGATGGCAGTTCTCTGGTGACACTAGTACAAAGTAGTCTGTTGACTCGAGATCGTCATAGAGTCTTCTGTGGTTCCCACTGTGCTTTGATTTCCACCTTACCACGTCAAAGAGGGCGTGCAAAACGGTGGCTTTTGGGTACAGTCCCGAATCACATGGAGGCAATAAGTGATAGGAAGGGATTCGTCTCTCCCGGTATAGGGAGTTGATGTTGCGCTGTGTTCGATTGGCTATAAACAGAAATCCCTGGCCAGGGTTGCTGAGATTTACTGGTAAGTGTTACCTGTAGTTTCTCGAATTGTTATAGTCCTCATATCGACACGACTTATCGAGCTATTGGGGTCTGACGTTTACCACCCCTAGGCAAGATATGCGACATATCAGACGACGAGACCGGACTGTACGGTAAGTGTTACTGGTTGGATTCACAGGAGTATGGGCGGGCTTGCTCATCGATCTCCTGATCGCTCAATACCCGGGTGGCCGTTACGTTTAGCAGACCGCTTGCTGCTTGTGGGTGTTTGATATGATCATCACCTGCTGCCGGCGTATTGACGAGTCTTTAGAGTCCTACACAGAGGTTTCCTGGCTCAAGCGAAACGAAATAGGAGCGCATATGAGATATGTGCGGGACCGAGAATGATACCAGTATGTGATACTGTATTCGATTCTCGCGATTTGTGACATTGATCGGTTATATGCGATATAGCCGGGTTATCGGATCAAGTGTTGATTTGATAAGTTGTTACTGTTGATATTAGTCGGTTATATGCGATATAACCGGATCATTAAATCAAGTGTTGATTTAATGATTTAATGCATAATTATATATTTGATATATTACTTTGCATTAACTAGTATCGGTTCACTTAAGATGGATTTTATCACTCGCATATGCACATGGTATATATGATATAGTTTTGTGCACTTGATTGTATCATGTTTGATGATACATACTCACTTGGATTTGTGTAAAGACTTAAACCATGTTTAGTGAATGATTAGGGTTTCATTTCACTTAATTATTTATCTTTTCATTTTTTGTTAAAAGTGAAAAGAAAAACAAAATGGTTGCTTTTCAAACTTGAAGCTTGTTGAAGCTTCATGAAGCTTTGACCAAGTGACCACTTTGTCTTCTTCTACAAACCCTAACCATTCATCTAAACTCTAATCAACTCTCTACACTTGACCAAGGTTAGGATATGATAAGTATTCATTTTATTATTCTTTTTGGATATACTTATGATATTATATCATCTTCTTCTTCTTCTTCTTCAAGAAGAAAACCTTGCTTCCATCAATGGTGATTTGATGAAAAGAGTGAGAAATCCAATTCTAAAGTGAACCCACTTCCTATTTCTTCATCCTCTACCTCTTGCCAAGTAGTATAGGGTGTTTTCTTCACAAGTTTCATGACTTGGTGAAGTGGGAGCTTGATCTTGTGATGCCTTGACGTAGATCATCTTCGGCATCGTAGTCGATGACCTAGCCCGCCCATTTCTCCGATGAAGCCGAAGCTAGAGTCTGGGATCCGATTTGTACATCGAGGGGACTTCATCACGGAGCTATGGAGGTGGAGTACCGGATATACAAAGGTTGTTTTTCCGTTCACTTAGTTAAGTTGTTAACTAGTTGCATGTTTTGCCTAAATATCTAGTTAACGATCCGTATTAGGGTTTCTCGGCACTTGTAAAATTTGAAATTGGCATGGTTGATACCTTTTGAGACCTCATTAGTGTGCCTAGGAACCCTACAGTGGTATCAGAGCCTATCTAGAGCCTTAGGCGAAGTGTAGACGACGTTTGAAATCCGAACGAACATCGAAACCCTAATCCAAAATGCTCTTTGGACTTTTTTCAAAAACTGGGTTTTTTCCACATTAAAAATATGCAGAAAATTCAGCAGGGAATTGTAAGAAAAACTGTGCAGCACGTCCCCGTGATTCAACTAAAGCGCGGCGGAACCGCGGCACGAGCATGGGTCGTGCGGCGGTTCCGCGGCCATATTATCAGATTGGGTTTTTAAAATTGCACAGTAATTCCTATATTCAGGTGCTGTATTTTCTGGGAATTTTTAATATTTATTCAAGAGTTGAATATTCTGGGTAGTTTTGGGGATTCGATTATTCGATCGGATTATCAAACTTTGTCTAGGTGTTTTCCGGATAATTTTTGAATATGTTAAAAAGTTCGACCGGATATAAATACCCACCTTTTCCCCTGTCGGGAAATTTCCAAGTGTTGGATCTTTCCGTGGTTTAAAGACGTTCTAAGTAGTGCAAGTAACGCGATGGACCCTCTAGAAGACAACAAACCTTAACTCGATTATGTGACCGTCTTGAACTGCCCTTTGAACCTTAGGGTTTGGGGCAGTACGGCGTGCCACATGTGAGGCGTTGGCTTGACCCTTCTACGGCTGGACCGTTGGTACTGAGGCACGAAGTGAATGTTTTTGAACTTATTTCATGTGATGAGCCATTTCGGGAAAACTTGGGTGTTCGATTGTTCGATCGGAAAGTTTAACATTTTCTATTTATCCGGAATGTGATACAATAATTGGAATTCACAAGTTGTTATGGGATATCTGAATGAATGTTATAAACATAGCTGTTTAGTCTCACTTGATCGGTTGCTACGGAATTTTGATGTGATCAAAAGTCCGTCGCAATCACGTAGCGTACGCGGATACTCGCCGGGTAAACTTAATAGACAGACTCACTCCATAGCCCCGACCAAGTGACTATAGGAGAACCCCGTTGCCGAAAGCATCCGTTCGGGTGCTAGCGGTAGCGGTGTTCTGCCTTGGTGCACTTCGTCGACGGCGTCGGGGGTGCGGCCGCCTACTAAAGTTTGCGACGAGCATTCGATCAGGATGTCGGGAATCTTGTTGAATTACCCGACTTGATATTGAAAAGTGTTTTCGATAATGAGACTAAAATGCGGGGTTTATAATTGTTAGGCATGCGATGTCTAAGGAATTCATTTGATTAGGCATGCGATGTCTATGTAGGTTGCGGATTCCAACTGTTGTAGTTTTACACTTTCTTTTCTGTGACCGTAAGTGTAATATGTGATATCGCCGGTTTCGTTGCTATATGTCAACGACAATTGGGATACGCATGTTTACTTACGTTGATGACATGTGATGTTATGTGTTGCTGGATATGTTTTATTGGATCGTCGTGTTTGAATAGCCGGGGGTTTTTATGTGAGATGAGTGTTTTTCATTTTCATTCATGTAAAAAGTTGTATGTAATATTCTTTTATTGGGGCGCTTCCAGGTTGCGGAAGATGTCACCTTTTGTATATTATTTACTTTTCTGCACTAGGATAGACCCAAGGAGGGGAGCACAAGTAACCGGGTTCTAGGGTCCAGTAGGAGACCATCTCGAGGAGTCGAGTCCGGGTCTCCTAACCCTAGAATTGGTAGGGTTGCTTGCCGCTCTCGTAGGGGTCTAAGGGTGTGGGTTTGGCTAAGTAACCGGTATGCTATCTTGTTTGTCTTTATCATCGTGTACATGTTTCAGGCGATATTACAGATCACTATTATATGTTGATAGAGCCCATAGGATTCTTGCTTGACTACCAGAAGTATGATGGCGATCATATACGTGAGAGTTGGGTTGTATATTAGCACATCCTTAAAGTGTCCCTAGTCGTAGGAGTTTCGAGACTGGGATCGATACTCCAAAAGTAGACTAGTGTATACGGATCGAGACCCCGACGAGGGGCGGTGGCCGGTCTCACAAGCCATTGGTGTCAGTTGGTTCACCTAAGATGTATACAGGTGCTCATTAGGTTATGAGTACACCGGACGGACTCGCCGGGAACATGCTAGTTGGTATTATACCTATTGTCAGATAGTAGTTCCCAGGTGACATGTGTACAGGTTAGTCTATCGACCTGAGATCATCATTTGTCTCGTGTGAGTTCCCACTGTGCTTTGATTACTATCCTACCACGGCTCAAAGGAGTCGTGCAAACAGGTTTTAGTTGGGTACAGTCCCGAGCTACATGGAGGTAGTGAGTGGATCGTCAAGGGATTTGTCTCTCCCGGTATATTGGGGGCTGATGTTGTGGAGTGGATGGGTGGCCATCACCAGAAATCCTCGACCGGTGTAGATAAGAATTACTGATTCGGATCAGTAGTTTCTCAGTTAGTGATAGACTTCATACCAACACTAAATGTCAAGTTATTAGGGGTCTGACTTTATCTACCCCATAGACTCGATATGCGTTACTCATAGACGAACGGACCGGACTGTACAGATATTGTCACTGTTAGGCTCAGTAGGATTTCAGGATGAGTTCGCTCGTCGGCCTCCCTTTCGCCCAATACCTGGGTAGCCATTACGTACAGCTAGTGCCATAGACGTGCTTGTGGTTAAACCCACTGCCAGCGTATTGACGAGTCTTTAGAGTCCCACACAAAGGGTTTCCCAGGTTAGAGGCCGTATGGTTTTATGGAAGGGTTCGATCATATCCGTGAACTTGTGCACGGATCATGATCGGACGGATAATACTAGTAGGCTTTGGTTTAAGCCGGATCCTAGTATTATATTGTCGGATTATTTTCGTCTCGTTGTATTCGTATTCAGTCGAAATACAGATGCAGGTATGTATATACGGATGAGGGGTATTCTTGTGATTCATTACGGGATTACTTTTGAAGATGCCAATTCTTTTCTTTGTTTTGTACTAAACATTTAAGGTTTTCTTTAAATGTTTAGTACTGTTTTGATGGTGAGTGTGAGTGTAAGTTTTGGCATGGTGCATTGAGTGAGAGTGTAAGTTTTGTAGGGATAGGGTGGAACTGGATTTGGATTGGTCTTGTGTGGGTTTGGTGAGATATTTGTGTGCAAGTGGCAGATCTTTTATTGTTCTAGTATTTTTCTTTAGTTGCTCACCAATTCTCACAACACTCAACACAAGGAAGAAAAGAACAGAGAACATTTTCTTCATCTCTTTTTCTTTTGGCAAAATTCTTGAGCTCATATTTTCCTTCATGGCTTCTTCTTCACCTCCATCCATACCCTCTCATGAGTTGCGAATCCATGGATGTTTTGAGGCAATGTATTCACACGCTATTTCTATTTCATCTTGGGTATCTAGGCTAGCAAATTGGATGCCCGAGTTGCTTTGGTTTTGAGGCAGGAGCCCGTATTACTAATCCTCGACGTGGATCTTCTTCGACGAGGGAGACCGGAGAACGAACTTGTTCGAGGCAGCCGCGACGAGCTAAGGACAGAGATTGATGACCGAGGGACACGGATCAATCGGTATAATCTCTTAAACTCCTTTATATAGAACTAGTATAGGGTTAATGGTACGATCCGTCGATTAGGGTTCCGTTATCGCCGATTTTTTAAAGTTTTTGTTCCATATTTGGCCTCGGATTGATGGCCGGGGCGCTGCGATAGCCCTACAGTTTACGTCGACGTCATGCTCGTGAAATCAACCTCATTGGACGAGCACACCAAAGATCTTGGCGAGACATTCGACATCCTCTACAAGTACAAAATGAACCTGAATCTAGCCAAGTGCGCGTTCGGAGTCACTAGCGGGAAATTCCTCGGGTTACCCACCGAGGAATCAAAGCTAACCTGGAAAAGATCAGCGCCATTCTCAACATGGCCACACCAAAGAGAAACATTGAGATCATGTGACTCACGGGGAGAGTGGCCGCTCTGAATCGCTTCATGTTGAGAACCGAAGAAAAGTGCCTCCCATTCTTCAAAGCCTTGAGAAAGATCCCAAAGTTTGAATGGTCGGAAGAATGTCAAAATGCTTTCGAGGAGCTCAAAGCGCACTTGGCAATTCCCTCACTGCTCACCCAACCAATCGAAGAAGACGAGCTATTATTGTACCTTGCAGTTTTCGATCATGCTGTTGGCTCGGCTCGTCCGAGAAGTCAAAGGAGTACACAAGCTGGTCTACTACGTGAGCCATGTCTTCAAATACATGGACACAAGGTATCTGGCCATAGAAAAGATAGTCTTGGCGCTTATCGTTTTTGGATATATGTATGCCCTGGAGGCCATTATTTGATAGTGGATGTATAGACATGTATATATATATTCGGACGAATTTCTTGCTCGACATGATAGTATGCGATCAGGTTACTCTTTATCTTAACATGTTCACTTGATTATGTATACTGTTCATTTGATACATGTTCATAAAGCCTTTAGGATATTTGCTTGACTACTGTGATTATGATGCAGATCATACTAATGGGACATGTGTAGTTTAGAAGCATATCCTTAAATGTTCCTGGTCGTGGGTGTATCGAGACGGGGCATCGATATTCCAGAGTAGACTAGCGTATATGTTTCTTGACCCATTTGATGGGCGATGGATGATCCCATATCGATTGGTGTTTGACATCAAAGATTGTATAGGGGTGCTCAGTGGAGACTGGATACAATGAACGGACTCGTCGAGAACTCCTATATGTTATTATATCTAACATCGGATAGCAGTTCTCTGGTGACACTTGCACAGGTTAGTCTGTAGACCCGAGATCGTCATAGAGTCTTGTGTGTTCTCCCACTTTACTTTGATTTCCACCTTACCACGGCTCTACTGAGTCGTGAAACAGGTGGCTTTTGGTTACAGTCTTAAGACACATGGAGGCAATGAGCGATAGGAAGGGTTTCTTCTCTTCCAGTATTGGTGGTTGATATTGCGCTGTGCTCGATTGGCTATAACTGAAAGTCCCTGGCTAGGGTTGATGAGATTTACTGATAAGTATTATCAGTAGTTTCTCAATCTGTTATAGTCCACACATCGGCATGACTTATTGAGTAATTAGGGTCGACGATACCATCCCTAGACTCAATATGCAGCATATCTGACGAAGAGACCGGACTGTACGGTAAGTGTTGCTGGTTGACTTTACTGGAGTTTTGACAGGTTTGCTTGTTGTTCTTCTGTTCGCTCAATACCTGGTAGCCGTTACGTGCAGCTAGTACCGCTGACGGTTTGTCGGTATATGATATGATCACTACCTACTGCTACCGTATTGATGAGTCTTTGAGTCCCTCAAAATGGTTTCCGAGCTCAGGCGAAACGAAGTGGGGCGCATATGGGGATATGTGCAGGAGCTTGATTAAATACGTGTATTTTATACCGTATTTTAATCTGGCATTTTCTATTGTTCCAGTCGTATGAGATATAACCGGATTATTAAATCAAGTGTTGATTCAATATCAATTGACCATTAGCTCATTTATTAATTCCTTTCTTTATTTGTATGCATGTATGTATATATGTTTATATTGATATGTATGCACACAAGTATGTATACATGTGTCATGGTTGATGATAAATTGGAGATGGCTATGCAAGACTCACATGGAAACATTTGTGATATTTTAATTATTGAGTTAATGGAAATTAGGAATTAATCCTTGGTTGATATTTGTTTCTACACACTTCTTTTAAACATTATGTGAGATGAGAGTTTTTCTTTTCATTCATGTAAAATTCATTGTATGTAATATTCTTTTATTGGGACACATCCGGGTTGAGGATTGTAACGTTTTAAAAATCGTTTAGGAGAATTTTCCGATAATCGGTAAAATAACTTGTGTTTTCCGTAAAAACTAAGATATAATTATTTTTCCACATAGACATAAATACACCTATTTTAACTATGTAATCGCTAGTATTTGGTATTTATTTAGTCACTTATAAATTGTTAGTTTATTTAAATATTTTTCCTTAATTAATTATTTTTTTATATTATTTTAATCTTTCACTCATATATTTAATTAGTGATAATTACAAATAAGAATGGGTTAATTACACAAATGTGAACCATGACAACCTAGAACCTAGTTTGTAACATATTCTTTCTCTTTGTTTTATCTTTAAAGTTCTAGAGAAGTCTGGGATTTAATTAGGAAATAAAACAAAACAAGATAATTAAGAAAGGACTTAATAGATTTAATAATTAGAGATGTTTCTGCACACTCACCCACACACACCTCACTCTCTCTCTCCCCTCCCAAGTTTGGCCAAACCCAATGGCAGCAGCCTCCCCCAATTCTCCACCTCATTTTTTTTTCTATGGTGTTTGGACTTGAAATTTTTGGTGTTTTCTAGTCTCTCGAATATTGGTGCAGTGGTATTGCTTGTTTTTCCCATTTTGGATATTATGTTATCTTTTGTTCAGGGGCAATTCGGGATGTTTCAAAGTCGATAATTTAACACTTTTTAAATGTTTATAGTACATACATTATTATCTGCGATCGTGAATGTCATTTGAGTGGTACAACTCGTCTAATTGCTATATGTTCTTTTAGACGAGTTTGCGAACGTGACATTCACGTTGATGTTCTGTGTTGTGCTGTGTTGTGGTTGGATCATCGTGGTGGATAGCTTGGGTGCAATGGTAGTGCAGTTTAGTTTTATTTGTACATTTGATGTTACGGGGCGAGCGTCCGACATGTGGACTGCCATCACTGCCCGTTTGTATATTATTGGTTTAGGGCACGACCGGGTTTAGGTCGATGCTACCCTTGTATATTATTTACTTTTCTGTACTAGGATTACCCCACGGTGGAATGCACGAATAGCCGGGTTCTAGAGGGCAACGGGTCCGTATCTCATGGCGTTGAGACGGAGGGGACCTTTCTCTAGAATTAGCGGGCTATTCACCACACTCGTAAGGGGTATCGGTTGACTCACGGAGGGGTGCTTAAGTTACCAGATTCCATGAAGTGCTAGGTGGCCCATTCACGTTATTGATGGGGGTTGCCTCACTTCTGGTTTTGGCCGGTAACTTGCCGCGCTCGTAGGGGTCTAGGTTTTTATTGCACAGGCTATCCACAGGACAGGGGAACGCCGGGTCTCATTTGCTGCTCAGGTGAAACCCGGGTTCTCCCAGATTATCCACCATTCTGTGTTACTTCTGTGATGCTTCTGTAATGTTGCTTTATATCATGTCTGGGATGAATGTTATATATATATATATATATATTTATATATACTAGTAGATGTTGTATATGTTTTGCACCCGCGCTAGTTCAGTCCCCGCTCTGTCGTCGGTTAAGTAACCTAACCGGTGATGACGGGACCTAGTAGCGAATGCGGATGGCATATACGTACATCATATATTTTCATTCTTTTCTGGTATGATTAATTGATGGCACTGCGTTGATTTTTATCAATGTAAGGATAAAACAAACTTATATGAAGTTGTTGGAATCAAGTTTTTTTTAAAAATGACATTACAGACTTTCTCTTTTGCTTTTCACAGTGGTATTCGGTTATGAATATCCTGCACCTCATTCGACGAGGCAAGGGCCGAGATCCCTTCATCGGGGGTGACCCCTTGAGCAAAAGTTTGTGTCAGCGTAATAATTTCACTATAGTCATTTCTTTTACTTTTCATTGTGGTATTCAGTTTGGAATATCCTGCACCTCATTTGATGAGGAAACAACCGAGATCCCTTGACCGGGAGTGACCTCTTTAGCAAAAGTTTTCGCCACTATATATTTGTAAAATCACTTGGATTCCTTCAACGATATCAAGTTCATTACGTTAAAGGTTTTTCGACAAATACCAGCGATAGCCCTCTGTCATTTTAGACGAGTATTTCTTAGTATTCGTGCTACGTATGTTGACCTAGTCAAGGCGTAGTGTTCGGTAGCTCTGTAGTACTTTTCTGCTGCATGGATATGCGATTGGTTAGGACAGTCGTACGGTCAAGTTGACCTAGTCAAGGGCTCATACGGGTGGGTCTAATTAATCCAGGATAATGACGGGTTGAACTTGACTTATGACTTATGATATGTTGACCTAGTCAAGGTCATAAGCCGCTTGGGGTAAAAATCACATCAGGGTTTTCAAACATACAGGAAACTTTCCAGGCATACGCATACCTTCTGGAGTGTGATAACTTGAATGGCTTCCATCAAGTTATCATGCTATGATAGTTGGATCCCGATTCTCACTGATAAGTAGGATCACTCCTCGGTTGATTTTAGATGATCCTGAATAATTCTCCTTTTGGGTTTGGTAGAGAATTCGAGGAAACAGTGGGAGTCATCTAGATTAGATAAAGTGATTAACCATTCTGATCTAGGTTAGAGTGCACGCTGAGTGTTTCTTTTCTTTCTCTCTTTGGCAGCGACTATGGCCTGACTCTTGACTAAAACTCATGAACCAAGTTAACCGAACCTTCTTAAAATAGTTTGGCTTTTGGAATGTCACAGTATCGCAAATATCCTTGCAACTTCTATATCACCTTTGCATTTTTCCAAAACACCCCGTATCACTACGAACATCCACTCTTATTAGATAAATCCATAGTATAGTTACATACGAACTCGAAGGAACTTGTTCCAGATTCGAGAATGGATTCTTGTTCTGGAGAGATTGAATAAGATTATTCGGTTGTTTTTTCTCTTTACCTTCTCTCAGGTTGTGAGGGATCTAAGGATTACGAGAGAGTACACCTATTGAGCTTATTAGATAGTCTTCCTCCAAACCATAGGAAGGTGCCGAAAGGTAGGGAAGGAAGAAAACCAGTTAGCCTGAAGATGGTGTACAGAAGGTAATAAGTGAAGAGATATAAAAGGATTAGAATAACGGCAAAGAAAATTGCGACTGCTATCATTCACGACAAAACCGTGTATACCCCTGCCACTCCAAAATCCACTTTGAATTTCTCCAGAACACTTCGTATCACTACGAACGTCCATAATGCTGGGACATACCATCGTATAGTTACATACGAACTCGAAGGAAATCGTTCTAGATTCGAGGATGGTTTCCGGTTTAGGAGAAACAAAATGGGATTATTCAGATGTCTTTTCCCATTACATTCTCTCAGGTTATGAGGGCTCCTGGCATAAGGAGTGTACACCTATTATGCTTATTGGATAGTCCTCTTCCAAACCTTACGCTGGTGCCGAAAGGTAGGGAAGGAAGAAAACCAATTAGCGTAAAGAAGGTGTACACATGGTAATAAGTAAAGACATAATAAATAGATTAAAGTAAGGGCAGGTAAATATATGGTTACTGTCATGAATCAGGATAGTGGAAGAGACGTTACTAGGAATACCATATTACCCCTTCGAAACATTTTCATGTTTCAGTTTCACTGTGCGATGTTAATTGAAAACTGTTTTCCCAATTGGAATCTAACTCCAGGGTATGTATTTACCAGATCAGTTTCTCATATCTGTATGTTATTGCAGATGGTGAGTAGGAGTGAGATATTGGGAGTTGGATGATTAGATCCTCATAATATCGGAAATCATTGTAATTGGTGATATTTGAGGAAATCATCTGGTTTTTTCTGGATGGCAAATATTTGGTTTCGAATATCCGTTGTTATGCACAAATTTCAAACTGATATATCTGTAAGTTTATTTTATAAAGTGAGATATAAATTTTTGAAATATATCTGTGACATTTACCTATATCAGTTGATGGTTAGGTAAGATGCATTCAACTGCGGTGAAATTCTTCTTAACCATAGTACAATTTTCAACCTACGACGCACAAGGTTTGAGTTATTGAACTCAGGAGTCTTATACAAAGTATTGTATGTTGTCCAGTGTCCATTAGCACAATATGGTTGGTACTCGTACTATATTCTGTTTACTCATGACTTCTCCAGTTCTAGACAAGTATTTCGTTGAAATGCAAGGTCCAGATATTGAGAAGTTATAGGTATAAGAATAAAATAGAGAACCATTTATTAGAAGTATCAGGATTCTTCGAGGTAGTCGAAGATATAGATACTTGTGTTTGGTATTCCGTTAATAGTAATGGCTTTGAGAACATGCTTCTTGTAGGGTTCCTATGAACTATAGATACTTGTGTTTGGTATTCCGTTAATAGTAATGGCTTTGAGAACATGCTTCTTGTAGGGTTCCTATGAACGGTAGCAAGGTTTCGGGAGGCATCGACCATGACAATTTCAAAATTTTGCCGTTTTAAAGAACCGTAAACTAGAATCGTTAACTAGAGAATCATACGAAACATAAAGTAAACTACTTTACTTCTAAGTGATAACGGAATACAACCTTTGTAGACCGGTCCTTCACTTCAATTGCTCCTTGTAGTGGTCCCTTCGCTGCGATCATGGAACTCACAGACTCTTGCATGGCTTCTTAAGGTGAAAGGAACGATCTTGCTTGAAGTTTTCGAGGATGAAGATGATCTTCGTCGAGGAGACACTAACTCAAGCTACTACTTTACAAATGAGAGATTAGTGAACCTAACACCCTATACTAAAGTGCTAATCTAGTAGAGGATGATGACGTAGGAAGTGGGCTCACTTTTGTTTTATTTTTCTCACAAAATTTTCTCACTTTAGAAAAACCTAGCAAGCTTTTTTCTCAAGGATGAAGAAGATGAAGTTAAGAGCTGAGAATGAACGAACGAGGTGAGAGAATCAACCATGGGTGAGTTTGTATCATATATCTAACTCATGTAGAGACATAACCATGGCTAAATTATAATGGTTACGTTAATAAATATCTTTAATAAAACAAAATTAGTGGACTAAGTCAATGCATCCGCAAGCTTCTCAAAGCTTCAGGCATGTGACCCTATATTATATTGATTGGATTTACTTTAAATATTAAAACCCTACATTATAATTAGTATTGTGTAAGTCTCATACACCCATGTAGTGTGTATAAACTACCATGACAAAATAAAACACAATCAATATATATAACATATATATTAAGTGTGCACATGTGAGAAAATAAATGCTTAAGTGGGCTAATATTAGTTAATGTAAATTAGTATATCAAATATACAATTTTACACTAAATTATCAAATCAACACTTGATTTAATAATCCGGCTATATCACATATAACCGACTAATATTAAATGTACAAACTTATCGAATCAACACTTGATTCGATAACCCGGCTATATCACATATAACCGACCGAAACAAATATCGCGAGAATAGAATACGATATCACATACTCGCATTATTCTCGGTCCCGCACATATCACATATGTGCTCCTACTTCATTTTTCCTGAGCCAGTAAAACCTCTATGTAGAACTCTAAAGACTCGTCAATATGCCGGCAGTAGGTGATGATCACATCAAGCACCCACAAGCCGTTAGCGGTAATACCTGGATGTAACGTCTACCCGGGTTTTGAACGATCAGAAGATCAACAAGCAAGCCCGCTCTAGCTCCTGTAAAGTCTGTCAGTAACACTACCGTACGGTCCGGTCTTCTTGTCTGATATGTCGCATATCAAGTCTAGGGGTGGTAAACGTCAGACCCCAATAACTCGATAAGTTATGCCGATATGAGGCTCATAACGGGTCGAGAAACTACTGATAACACTTACCAGTAAATCTCTAAATCAGCCCTGCCCAGGGACTTCCCTGTTATGGCCAATCGAGCACAGCGCAACATCAACCACCAATACCAGGAAAGACGAAACCCCTCCTATCGCTCATTGCCTCCATGTGACTCGGGACTGTACCCAAAAGCCACTGTTTTGGACATCCTCCTGAACGTGGTAAGGTGGAAATCAAAGCACAGTGGGAATCACACAAGACTCTATGAAGATTTCGGGTCTACATACTAACCTGTACCAGTGTGACCACATAACTGCTATCTGAAGTGAGGTATAATACCATCTAGGAGTTCTCAGCGAGTCCGTCCATTCTACCCAGTCTCCACTGAGCACCCATATACCATCTCTGATGTCAAACACCAATGGACATAGGATCATCCATCGCCCATCTTATGGGTCGAGAAGCATATACGCTAGTCTACTCTGGTATATCGATGCCCTGTCTCGATACACGCACGACTAAGAATATTAATGGATGAACTTATGGACTACCACGGCCCCACTAGTATGATTTGCATCATATTCCTGGTAGTCAAGACACATCCTAAGGGCTTTACCAACATGTAACCATAAGACAGTATCAAGAGACAAGTATACATCTTAAGATAAAGAGCAACCAGATAGCATACTATCATGTTGAGCAAGAAAGTCCTCCCAATATATGTCCAAGCATCCATTATAATATACATCATATTTACAATAATGGACTCTGAGGCATACATACAACTAACAATCTCCCACTTGCACTAGGGCCAGCTGCTGTAGTATCGCATACCCAACATCCCGAAGAGTCTCTCGAACTGTATCTAGGGAATGGCCTTCGTGATTAGATCCGCTGTGTTGTTCTTCATGTTAACTCTCCTGACCTTGATCTCCCGGCGATCAACTATCTCCTCGATCAGGTGATACCGCCTCAGAATATGCCTGGATCACTGATGGGACCTGGGTTCCTTCGCCAAAGCCACCACTCCATTGTTATCACAATACAATGGTATTAGATACTCAATGGATGGAACTACTCCAAGTTCAGTTATGAACTTCTTCATCCAGACAGCCTCTTTGGCAGCGATGTATTAAGCCTCCATCGTCGAGTCTTCCACGGTTTCCTGCTTGGAACTTTTCCAGCATACCACCCCTCCATTGAGGGTGAAGACAAATCCTGAGTGTGACATAGAATCGTCCTTATCACTCTGGAAGCTCGAATCGGTAAGGGACTCTACATGGAGTTCTCCGTTACCATACACCAAGAGCATCGCTTTAGTTCTTCTCAAGTACTTGAGAATGCTCTTCACAGCTATCCAGTGACTCTCTCCAGGATCTGCTTGATACCTACTCACTACACTCAGTGAGTATACTACGTCGGGTCTGGTACATAGCATCACGTACATGATAGAGCCTACTGACGAAGTATAGGGTATCCCTTGCATACGAGCTCTCTCCAAATCAGTCTTGGGAGACGTCTCTTTGGAGAGATTGAGTCCAGAGATCGTAGGTAAAAACCCATGCTTGGATTCTTCCATACCAAATCTCTTTAGTATGGTGTCAATGTACCTGGATTGGGACAATCCCAGTAGCCGTTTAGAACTATCTCTATAGATCTTAATCCCCAAAATGTAGGATGCATCACCTAGATATTTCATTGAGAATCTTTGTGATAAGAAGAGCTTGACCGATTGCAGCATAGGGATGTCTTTTCCTATCAAGAGTATGTCATCCACGTATACGAGGAAGACAACCTTACTTTCTGCCACCTTCTTGTATATACAAGGTTCATCTACATTTTTGACGAAGTCAAACACTTTGATAGCGACATCAAAACAGATGGTCCAACTCCGCGATGCTTGCTTTAACCCGTAGATGGATTTAAGCAGCTTGCACACCTTTCCGCTGCTCCCACTGTCTACGAAGCCCTCCGGCTGAGTCATGTACACGCACTCTTCCAAATCATCATTTAGAAAGGCAGTCTTAACATCCATTTGCCAGATTTCGTAGTCATGGTATACAGCAATGGGAAATAAGATCCGGATAGACTTAAGCATAGCCCCTGGAGAAAAGGTTTCGTCGTAATCCACACCTGGTCGCTGATGAAAACCCTTTGCAACAAGTCTAGCTTTGAAAGTCTCAACTTCTCTATCTACACCAAGTTTCTTCTTAATGATCCATTTACTCCCAATGGTTTTAACCCTTTCAGGAGAAACTTCCAAAGTCCATACTTTGTTGGTGTACATGGATTCCATCTCAGATCGCATTGCATCCAGCCATTTCACAGAGTCTCCACTCGTGATGGCCTGCTCGAAATTAGTCGGCTCATCATCCTCCATGATGCAATCCCCGCTTCCACCATCAATGAGAAAACCGTAGTATCTCTCAGGTGGATGAGGAACCCTACTAGATTGGCGGAGAGGCTGAGGTTCGTTTGGAGCTATCGAATCCTCTGGTTCCACTAAATCATCAGTTGCAGTTTGTGGTGCTGGAACTTTTTCCAACTGTACCTCTTTGCCACTAATTTCTTTTACAAGAAATTCCTTTTCCAAAAAGGTGGCGTATTGAGAAACAAACACCTTTTGTTTCTCAGCATGGTAGAAAATATATCCTTGTGAATTCTTCGGATATCCCACAAACATGCAAAGAATGGACCGTGCCTCGAGTTTGTCTGGATTTTGCCTTTTGACATAGGCCGGACAAACCCATATCTTAACTCGTTTAGAATATGGTCTCTTCTCACTCCATATCTCATATAGTGTGGTAGGCACAGATTTAGATGGAACTTGATTCAATAGGTATGCTGCTGTCTCAAGCGCATAACTCCAAAAGGAAATAGGCAACTCAGCAGTGCTCATCATAGAGCGAACCATATCTAATAGGGTGCGATTCCTCCGTTCTGATACACCATTGTGCTGTGGTGTATACGAAGGAGTAAGCTGAGAGAGAATCCCATTCTCTTTTAGATAGTCCAGGAACTCCGTGCTCAAGTATTCACCTCCTCGATCAGATCGTACGATTTTAATACTTTTACCCGTTTCGTTCTCGACTTCGGATTTATATTCCTTGAATTTCTCAAAAGCTTCAGACTTGTGTTTCATCAGGAACACATGTTCGTATCTTGAGAGATCGTCAGTGAATGTAATGAAGTACGAAGAACCATTCCTGGCATGTGTAGACATGGGACCGCATACATCACTATGTATCAGTCCCAAGAGTTCCGTAACTCTTTCTCCGTGTCCTGTAAATGGAGTTTTGGTCATCTTTCCTTTGAGACATGACTGGATAGTGTCATAAGATGAAAATTCGAACGGATTCAAATATCCATCCTTATGAAACTTAGCTAGTCGTGTCGTATTGATATGACCTAGTCTACAATACAACAAGAAGGATTCGTTCATTTCTGAACTCTTCCTCTTGTGTGTGTTTTGTACATTAAGAACTATGGTTTGATCTAGAACGTATATGCCATTATTTAACGAGCCTGATCCAATCAACTTTTGATTCAGGAAGATGTTCACAACATTATCCTGTACTACAGAATTATATCCTTCTTTACTTAGTAAAGAAATTGATATAAGATTGCATATCAGGGTCGGAATGTAATAGCATTCGTTCAGAATCAATGTATTACCATTTGGTAATACAAGATGATATTCGTTAACTGCTTTGGCTGCAACCTTTGCCCCATTCCCTACTATTACGGAATGATCACCCATTCCCAGTTCTCTACCTTTTCTTAGCCCATGTAACATATTACATATGTGGGATCCCGATCCGGAATCTAATACCCAGGACGTAGAGTGAACTGAGAAACAGTTCTCAATAACTAACACACCCGAAGAAGATGCGTCAATATGCTTATTCTTCGTTTGGGCGGTGTGGGAATCCGGATATGTCCCTATTCCCTGTTCAGTCTTATAACAATTATAAGATAGAACGGAACCACGTTCCCTTACTCAGTATAACAAGCGGGTTCGGTCAATACATCCATATTATTATCTTGATTAAGACATGACATGGTCACTACCTGGAGAGAGAGAGAAAAGAAAACACTTTAGCGTATGCTCTTGCAAGATCAGATTGGTTATTATTTTATATAATCAGGATGGCTCCCACTGTTTTTATCAAATCTTCCTTCAAACCCTAAAAGGAAAGACTAGCCGGGATTAATTACACCCTACAATTTCGCCAATCTTTCAGCCAGGACAGTGTTGGTACTTTGAGGGAGGTTCCCTATGCTTTCGCACGGACCTAATTAAAATAAACCTCGTTTACCCATGGGCGTAACCCCGTTAACACCTTTCTAGACACCTACTTGATCGACTAATTATCCCGTGTAAAACTCTCGCAGGAGTAACTCTTACTCGCAGTGGGTATCGGGATCCAACTATCTCATAGAAGGTATGCAATCTCATTGCAAATTTCAACACTTGAAATTCCCGATAATCTTTTTCCCCTAGCAACATATGACCTTAACATAGTCAACAAATCATAAGCGCTAGCCAAGTTCAACCCGTCATTTCCCGATTGAATTAAACCTACCCGCACGACCCTTAACATAGTCAACAAAGTCGTACGACTACCCTAATCCAATCGCATCTCATGCTTTAGCAGATAAGAATTAATTAGCTACCGCACACTACACCTTAACATAGTCAACAAACGTAGCACGAATACTAAGTAGTACTTATCTGAAATGACGGAGGGCTACGACGGGTTTTTGCGAAAACCTTTTGCGTAATGAACTTGATATCATTATAGAATCGAGTGATTTTGAAAAGGAGTGTTTTTGAGGCTTTTACTAGTTTCGCTAAAAAGGTCACTCCCGGTGAAGGGATCTCGGCTCTTTCCTTATCGAATAAGGTGCTGGATATTCTATAAGGAATACCGCTATGCAAAGCAAGAAGTATAGAAGCAATCAAAAAAAACTGAGTGAGTTTTAGCATCTGCTAGTTTCGCTAAAGAGGTCACTCCCGGTGAAGGGATCTGATTGTTACGATGTTTCTCTGCGATTGCTTAACTTTTAATTACCGCAATCAAGACGGTTTCACTTGCTAGCTAGCTGGTTGAGTATGGGTCGATCCACAGGGAGATGAAATCTTTTTCTTTATGTTTTAAGGAGTTAAATCCAAATATGTCGAGTTTTGTTTTAAGATCTACTAATGAGATAAAGGATGATAAAAGAACTTGCTATGGTTAGGATTAGGTTAGTTCGAGTTAGGAATTTCTCACTTCTTTCAATGCCTTTCTTAATATCGGTGATAAGGTAATCGGCAACAACGGGGATTAACACGACTAGGAAGGAACTTACAAGCATAAGCTAGCTTTCCATGCTTAGTTTCTTCCTTTTGGTCCTTGACCGTCCGTTCTTGGCTCTTAGCCCCAACCTCCGGTTAATTCAACCACAACCGATCTAACTATGGAATCACCGCTATCATGTAGGATATGGTACCATAGTGAGCGGATTGTGGTTCAATTAAAAGGAGTCCGAATTCAGGTGTTGTGCAAAGAAAAGAGTGAAAGAGATTTCATTCTCTCAAACTTCCCTTCTCCTGCCCTAACAAGTGAGAAATTACTCATCCGTTAAAAATATAAAAACGAGAAGAAAGGTAAAAAGAATTTAGGTTAAGAAGAATTTACAACTAGCTATTTGAGATCTTACCTTGACAAGGATCTTACTCAAGCATCATCGTTGTTAAGGATTAAGAAAAATAGAAGAAGAAAAAGAAAAAGAAAAACAACAATAAAATAAAGCGACTAGATTAGCAAATACAAAAAAATTGCAAACGATAAATAGACATGCAAGATAAATAAAAGAACTCTCTTTTTTCATTTTTTTATTAATCAACGCTCATAAACTCACAACAATTTTTCATAGAGAAAGATAACAAAGAAGAACAAAATTAATCCTAAAATCTAAATAAATAAAGGCACTCCCTAATTTGGCTTTAAGATCTGCTATTTATAGGCAGAAGAGTGAAACCATAGGTATACATTCTAAGCTAAACATGAGATTACAAAACTACCCCAAGAGAGCCGAGTCAACGCTACTTTGATGCAACCGACACTGTTCAGACGCGGCCGCGGTTCCGTGGTAGAAGTGCCTTTTTGGCCGCGGTCCCGCGGCCGTTTGGTGGATTTGACTTCTCATTTTTTTCTGGGTTTGTTAATGTTGTTGTTCTCTTCTGTTTTGTACACTTGGTTTCTCAGAATCTCTTCAGTTTTCTTCCAGATTTTCAGCAGTGCAAAATGATGTGGATTTTTGCCTTGGGCTCCGCGTTGAAGTCTTGGATCTTGTGCTGCCCTTGTGCTTTGTGCATTGAAGTGACCAATGATTTTCCATTTTGTCCCTTGAACTGGTAGGCGGAATTTATACGGATAGTATGAGGAAATCAGTATTTATCTGTTGTTGGTCGTAGTCCCGCATTTGTTGCGACTTTTCATGAATTTCACTGCAAAGAGCTGAGAACCTGTAGCCTGCAATTATTCAGCAAACACGGATCAAAAGTACCTACTTATATTCAATGTGATCAAGAATGGATGATATAAAAATGCAAGAATCTGATATGAACAGGATCTCGGCACTTACCTTATCGAATAAGGTGCTGGATATTCTACAAGGAATACCGCTATGCAAAGCAAGAACTATAGCTACCCTTTTTGAAAATTTGATTCTACAACATCTTTTAGGTTTCTTTTCTTTCATTAATCTCATTAATGAAGTCCCATCATTTATGCTTACTAAGTATCACAGAAGAAACGAAAACACAACGTACGCTTATGCCATCCGCATTCACCACAATGTCCCGTTATGCACCGTTAGGTTACTTAACTAACAGCATACCGGGACGGGACTAGCGTGGATGCAAAACATAAGCAACGTCTACTATATATCTCATATATAATGTATATCCATTCATCTCAGAATCCACAGTGATCACATCACAGAGCAGCAGAAGAAACATATAAAATATTGGATATATTAGGAGGTCCGTGTTTTATTTTGAGCCTGTATATAACACGGATTCCACGGTCGCGATGAATATCTAAACCCACATCCTTAGACCCCTACGAGAGCGGCAAGCAACCCTACCAATTATAGAGTTAGAAGACCCTGACTCGACTCCTCGGGTTGGTCTCCCACTGGACTCTAGAACCCGGTTACTTATGCTCCCCTCCTTGGGTCTATCCTAATACGGAAAAGTGAATAATATACAACAATGGTGGCATCATCGTCAACCCGGAAGTGCCCCAATAAAAGAATATTACATACAATTAATTTTACATGAATGAAAATAAAAACCCTCATCTCACATAAATGTCACGACCCGAAATAGCACGTGACTGGCCTTGAATCATATGAAGTCTATAGGACCCCATCTAATTCAAGTAAGCCAAAAGCCCAGAAATCTAAAACTATTTTTAAGGAGTAAATAAGGAAAAAGTAGTTTTAAGAAGTGAAGAAAACACGTTTTTAAAAACAAGGTGTTTAAATAAGTAAGCCGAATATGCATTTTTAAAATCTCTAGTCTTTTCTGAAAATTTCGGCAGAGTTTCCTTTGTAAATACTGGCCCCAAACGGGGTACAGCATGAATAATATATATACAATGATAAAAGGCATCCCCAAGCGGGAGCTAGCTCTTCGTCAATTGACGGTCACGACAACGCAAGCAGTATAATATACAACGCCGAATGGCGAGGATTAAAACTCAAAGGAAACTCAAAATCAGCATGAAAACCATAATACTACAACGCGCGACTCTAAGGTCGAAATAATACATAACTGGTTTTCTAAGTTTGAAACAATATGCTTGTTTTGTTGATGGAATTACTAGATACAACTGAATAATACATGTACAATGGTGGTTCTGATGCAAAAGAGCCCACCTACCAAAGCAAATTACCCGTAAGGGAAGCAGTGTGCCAGAAGCCGCAATGGAACCTGTACGACAAAACCTGCAAGAACTGTGGCACAAAGGGGGTGAGTTGCCAACTCGTGAATAGAAAACATCACAGAGCAGAAATCGTATGTATGACACAATCCTAGGTCAATACGATTAAATATGTATATAAACCTCAAATGAATAAGTCTGAAGTATGATAAGGTGGCAATGTAACATCTATACATGAGTGTAGTGCCAATTGCTCGCGCCAGTGCCTCAGATAATAACAAATCATAAATATGAGGTATGATCAATGTCGACTATATCATGAAGTCTATGAATATGTGATATCATCCGACTGTGTGATCAATATCATCAATGTCAACTATATGTATGTGGATATCGTCCACGTGTCACCCAATGACAATAAGCATGATGCATGTAAATATGTAACATTTCAAAAAAATAAAATATTATTTTTGGGAATTTTTATAATTTAATATTATTTTTAATGAATATCTTAATATTTCGGTATAATTAAATACCGATAAATGGGGAAAAATTTGGGAAATTATAGAAATTACTAGAAAGAGGGTGTTTTATGCGAATTATGCCATTTTTAAGTTTTTATGATTAGTTTGACACTAATTTAGTGCTAATCGCGATTAAAAATCGCTAATCGGATTTTTAGCATATTTGTGCAAAACATGCACATATCATTTTTTTTTAAACTTGTGCATTTTCTACCATGATTTTTTTTGGGTTTACTATTGATGAGAGAAGGAAAATGGATTAGAGAAATGAAAAGGAAAAGAAATAGAATAAAGTATGGAATAGTAGTAGGTATGGGTGAGAGAGAGAAGGTGAGGATCTCTTTGACTTAGCCATTCCCCCTTCATTCTTCACATTTTCTTCTCCCCTCCATCTTCTTGCTGCTGCTGCTGCCTCCCGCTCACTCCCTCCCCTCTTCAAACCTCTAAAACTACATGCTAAACAACTCAAAACACCATTTCCATTTCACAAAAAAGCTGCACAAGCCCCCTAGCTACCCAATGGACCAAGAAAGTATTCATTTTGGCGCTGTTGAGGATTTATGAGGGTTTATTAAGGTATTTCCTTCATAATTAGTGTAGTATTTCTTGTGTTTAAGCCTCTTTTAAAGTTTAGTATCGATTTGGCGAATTTTGGCGAACTTTGGAAAACCCTAGAGAGGATTAGGGTTAATTTGAGTTGTGGCTGTGCAATTGGACTTTAAAGATAACCTTAGACCCCTTATTGTCTAAAACCCTGACCTAACAAAACCTGAAACACAAAAATACGGAATTACGGGACTTCCATGTCGGTTTGTGAGGTATTTTAGTGTGTAGGGAGATCTGGAATGAACTGGGGAATTTCCTAGAAAAGTCAACAACACCACAAGACAAGAATTGACCCTAGGAACCCCCTGTACAAATACTAACCCCATAGGATCATGTAGGGCCGTCCTGGACAGATTTTCCCATTAGGGGGCTCGGCCACTTGGTGTGGGGTAGGGACTAGGTTTCTTCTGTAGGTCATATGTACCCTATATATCACCCTATTGTTGTTTTAGAACCTTGGTTTCACCTGAGACAAAATCTGGGAACACTTTTATAAGTTGCTGCTTTGAATTTAGTTATGGTTTTCCATATTTCGATTTCCAGATTTTAATATTTGTGCGTTATCTCGATCGTGTGATGTTTGTACGTCTATATCGAGTGATTTCGGGTTGTTTTGCGAAGGCTAACCATAGGTTCTAACCTATAGGCTTTTAAGCGTACCGTTTTGGTTTCCGTGTGTCGTTTTAGTTTTGATTTGGTTTTAATGCGATGCGTTACGTGTGACATGTAGGTACCCCCACGACGATTCGAGATGACGAAGAAGATGGTGGCGACATTGATATCGGCAAGCAAGATCAAGTGAGTACATTATATCTACGGAGGAAATCGGGTGGATGGCATATAGCACCCCCGCAGTTCGATGACTAGTATACTATATATACTATATATATTTGATAGCTTATGTGGGTCTTGGATATTGGAGATGAGATTAGGTGTATTATGGTTAGAATAGGGTTTAGATGTAAACTAGTATAGTTTCCTAGTTGCGAACCCTAGAATAGGTTTACACCCCTCACACACACATGCTTGCTTGTTATACTTATATTGTGATGATGAGGATAGTGGATGACATTGGAGATGAGTCGATGATATTGGGCATAGTGCCATGAGATCAGTGATATGATATGATTCGTATTTGGGATACGACATGTGATTTTTAGCAGGCCTTTGGACGTGTGTTTCACACACGCATTCATACTTATATAGATGGTATCGATTTGTACTAGAATTAGATCAGTACCCCAGATCATGAGAGATGATGATAAGGATATCAGATAATTGATGAGATGACTGTGATATTGACCCGTACCAAGATTTGGGATGCCGTATGACAGATTTACGTACGAGCTATATATTGATGATAGATCCGCACTCATGACTCGAGGATGTCATATGATATACTGTATCATACGCGATACTATTAAGGCGGGATTACCGACTATTATATTTATATTCATATTTATATCGACTCAGATTTAGGTGGTTTCCATACCCCTCCCGATTGACTTGATAGTTAGATCTGTAGTTTGCATAGTAGATGTTAGACTAGACCCGAGTCGTACCTATTTAAAAAACTAACGAATCGGGAATATTTTAAAGACAGGTAAAGGGATTCTACGGATATTTTCAAACGACGCATCTTTTCTTAAAACACCGTAGCCCTTATTTGACTAAAAAACCCGATTCGTCTTATTTCAAATGGCAAAGCTGCATGATATATTTATTGATGTAGATTTTTCACTGTTGCGTTGATTATTCGATTTCTGCATATTCATGCTATTTGCATTGCATTGCTTGTGTTTATTGCTATATTACAACCATGCTGTTAGGACACCAGCACCATTATCGATGATGCGTATATTCCATGTACACTGCTTGCCGGCTCACACACTTCATCATCGATAATTGCCATGTCACTACACTGTAGTATTGTTGCATTCAAGATATGACCCTTGCATAGCATACTTGTGTACCTATATACTATATATTCATATTTGTGCACATATCTACTGTACACTCATACTTGTGCATATACCTATTGTACACACATATGTATTCGCATATACATAAATGATTCTGGCTTGATTAGAAATTTGGGAACCGCAAGATACTCTTTAAAACTGATTCCTTTTAAAGGAGCGGTTTCCCTCAATATATGCATATTACTATTCCATACTGCATGATATATTGATATGCTTATATTTCTTTTACATATCGCATACATCATGCTTTTGATTATACGCATTGAGATATGTTGCTTCCATGATATTTCTCGATTTGGGAACCGTGGATATTTCAAAAGAGAGTATGTAATTGTTTTAAAAACCCGGTTACCCTTGTTATGATATTTCAGTGCGTCCACCATGTGTTTTCTCGGTGCTGAGAGCGACATGTGAAACCTGATTCGAGGAGGCGGATAAGGCCGATTGCGGGTACATGGTGCACCCGGTATGGTACCCCGGGGCGAGATCGGATCGCTGTGTAGTAGACGGTGAGCCTGGCAGAGGGACTACTACCTACCGGTGATATTATTTGGGCTCGGCGGATATCCGGAGGATACCGACAGGAGTCGAGAAATGATAGGGGCCGATCCAGACTGACGGAGCCCGATATATAAGGATTTACGTGCCGATGATAGGCACAGGTTTCATAATGTTTTCGAGTGTCGATACTTGACACTCAGGTTCCATGATTTGATATGTCACGAGCGACACATGTTGATTTATATCCTCATATTTCCATGCATATGCTTTATGATATTTCATGCATGATGCTTATTGTCATTGGGTGTCGCTTGGAAGATTTCCACATACATATATTGACATTGATGACATTGATCACATAGTTGGATGATATCCACTTTTTCATAGACTTCATGATATAGTCGACATTGATCATACCTCATAATTATGATATGTTATTACCTGAGGCACTGGCACGAGCACTTGGCACTACACTCATGTATAGATGTTATATTGCCAACTTATCATGCTTCAGACTTATTCATTTGACGATATATTATTACTGATCGTATTGACCTAGGATTGTGTCATACATACGATTTCTGCTCTGTGATGTTTTCTATTCATGAGTTGGCAACTCACCCCCGTTGTGCCACAGTTCTTGCAGGTTTTGCCGTACAGGTTTCATTGCGGCTTTCTGGCACACTGCTCCCTTTCTGGGTGATTGCATTGGTAGGTGGATTCACTCGCATCGTGACCACCCATGTATTATTTTATTCAGTTGTATCTAGTAATTCCATCAACCAAAACTTGTATATTGTTTTTGACTTAGAAAACCAGTTATGTATTATTTCGACCTTAGAGTCGCGCGTTGTAGTATTATGATTTTCATTTTGATTTTGAGTTCTTTTTGAGTTTTGATCCTCACCCTTCGGCGTTGTATATTATATTGCTTGCGTGGTTGTGACCGTCGATTGACGAAGAGCTAGCTCCCGCTTGGGGATGCCTTTTATCATTGCATATATATTATTCTTGTTGTACCCCTTTTGGGGCCAGTATTTACAAAGGAAACTCTGCCGAAAATTTCAGAAAAGACATTGAGGATTTTAAAAATGCATACTCGGCTACTTATTTAAAAACCATGTTTTTAAACATGTTTTCTTACTCCTTAAAAACTAGTTTTCCTTATTTACTCCTTAAAATGGTTTTAGATTTCCGGGCTTTTGGCTTATTTGAATTAGATGGGGTCCTATAGGCTTCATATGATTCAAGTGCCAGTCACGGGCTATTTAGGCTCATGACAAAATATCATAAACATATGCATGGAAGTATGAGGAAGTAAATCAACATGTGTCTCTCGCGACCTATTAAAATCATGGGACCTGAGTGTCAAGCATCGACACTCGAAAACATCATGAAACATGTGCCTAGCATCGGCACGTAAATCCTCATATACATAGGGCTCCGTCAGTCCGGATCGGCCCGTCTCATCTCTCAACTCCGGTCGGGATCCCCCAGATATCTATCGAGCTCAAAACGATCACCGGTAGGTAGTACTCCCCTGTCAGGCTTACCGTCTAACTAATAAGAGTCTTCTTGCTCTGGGGTACCTCACCGGGTCCACCATGTACCCGCAATCGATGCCTACCACTCCTCGAATCGGGTATACTCACACAAGCTCTCGGGAACCGAGAAAACTCATGTTGGACGCACTGAAATAACATTTCAAGAGAAACCGGGTTTATAAAACAGTGTGTATTTTCTTAAAATAATACTACGGTTCTTAAATCCAGAAATCCCATAAATCAAACTCAATGCGTAAATCCATCCAATGTGTCGTATGACACTAAGAGTAAAAAGGGAAAACCGCTCTTTTTAAAAGAATCCAGTTTTGAAAATATCTCATGCGGTCCCTATTTTCTTGAAATCAAGTCAATATCATCCATGTATGTAACATGTGTATGTATGTAGGTATGGATGTGCAAATGGATATATAGGCGAATATGAGTGTTGCACTACTATGAAAATACAGTGTGCATATGCGCAAGTAGGGATATATCAATATATATATATATATATATATATATATATATGCACTGGTATGAATATACTGTGTCCATGTGCGCAAGTATGAAGATATCAATATATGTGTGCACTGGTACGAATATACAGTGTGTATGTGCGCAAGTATGAAGATATCAATATATGTGTGCACTGGTATGAATATACAGTGTGTATGTGCGCAAATATGAAGATATCAATATATGTGTGCACTGGTATGAATATAAAGTGTGCATGTGCGCAAGTATGAAGATATCAATATATGTGTGCACTGGTATGAATATACAGTGTGCATGTGCGCAAGTATGAAGATATCAATATATGTGTGTACTGGTATGAATATACAGTGTGTATGTGCGCAAGTTTGAAGATATCAATATATGTATGCACTGGTATGAATATACAAAGGATCATATCCTAAATTCAACAATAAGAATATATGCGGCAAATGAATAATAACACAACAGTGTAGAATCTACATCAGTGTATCCATGTCATACTGTTTTGCTATTTGAAAGAAGACGAATCGGGGTTTTTAGGAAAATAAGGGATACAGTGTTTTTAAGAAAAGATGTGTCTTTTGAAAATATCCGTAGAATCCCTTTTCCTGTCTTTAAAATACTCCCGATTCGTTAGTTTTTGAAATAGGTATGACATCGGCCTATCCTAACATCTGCTAGAAAAATTACAGCTCTGACTAACGAGTCAATCGGGAGGGGTATGGAAACCATCTAAATCTGAGTCGATATATATATATTTATATATATATATATATAATAGTCGATGATCCCGCCTCAAAGGTACCGCGTACGATACAATATCATATGACATCCTCGAGTCATGAGTGTGGATCTATCATCAATATTAAGCTCGTACGGTAAATCATCGTTCGGCATCCTAAAAGCTGGGTACGGGTCAATATCACATTCATTTCATTAATTATCTAGTATCCTTATCATCATATCTCATGATCTGGGGTACTTAAGTCTAGTACAAATCGATACCATCTATATAAATATAAATGCGTGTGTGAAACACACGTCCAAAGGCCCGCTAAAATCTCATGTCGTATCCTAAATACGAATCACATTATATCACTGATCTCATGGCGCTATGCCCAATCTCATCGACTCATCTCCAATATCATACACTATCCTCATCATCCAGGTATAACCACATCAAAAGCATGTGTGTGCGTGTGGGTGTAAACCTATTCTAGGATTCGCAACTAGGAACTGTACTAGTTTACTTCTAACCCTAATCTATCCATAGTACACCTAAACACATCTAGAATATCCATGTCACGCAATAAGCACTAGTAAAATAGGGGGTTGCCCCTACGGATGGAATTATCCGTTGGGGCAGATTTTACTTGGCCCTACGGATTACTCCGTAGGGCTAAAGGGTTGCCCCTACGGGCACTGACGTTCAAGAATAAAAAAATTAATTCTTAATTTGGTGTTTGCCCCTACGGTGGCGCAAACAAAGGACCTACGGATATATCCGTAGGGGCAAGTGAATATCGTTTTAAAACAAAGCCAGATCGAAAAGCCTACGCTCATTTTCTCTCTCTCCCTCAAACGCGCGCGAAAAACCCTAAATCGCCACCGTCGCGTCGCCACCGTCGTTGGGCAGAGTCTCCACCGTCGTCGCCACCGCTGATTTCGTCGCCACCATCGTCGCCACCGCCGGTTTCGTCGCCACCGTCGTCGCCACCGCCGGTTTCTTCGCCAATTCGCCACCGTCATCGCTCCAGCCCACCAGCGCACCCGTTCAGGTATAAATCTCGAGGTAAATTAAAGTATTTTTGGATTGTTCATGGCTGGGTCTGGGTTGCGCGCGCGAGAGTTGGGTTTGGACAGGGGCGCGGTGGCGGTCGGGGTCGGGGTCGGGGTCGGGGTCGGGGTCGGGGTTCGGCTGCTGCTGGGGTGGGGCTGGGGTTAGGGTTACGGTGGGGCTGGGGTTAGGGTTACTGTGGGGCTGGGGTAGGGTTAGGGTGGGCTGGGGTTAGGGTTAGGGCTAGGGTTAGGGTTACTGTGGGGCTGGGGTTAGGGTTATGAGAGGCATGTCAGCATATTTATGTGTAATAATTGAGAGGATCAAGCTAAGTTCTATGCAAGCAGTCCCTCAGAATACATAGAAAGCTAGCCTTACATTTTAAATTAACATATTCCATAGTTGTCTTAACGGTAAGGCAGATACCCATATTGTGTAAGAGCTGACATTAATACAACCATAGGGAGCTGACTGATTACATCTCATGTGGCATTAAAATCTATAAATGGACATACGAGATAATGCAAAGAAAGAGCAATAGATCAAGGCTCAATCAACTTTCCTATGCTTTATGATTTCAGCGGATAGCTCAAGTTTAGTTTCAACTTTATATTCTTATTTTTCTCTCTTTTTTCTTTAGTGCTTCTTCCTCCATTTCTTTGAAGAGTCTCTCACAGCGAAATACACTCCATTTTTTCTTAATGGGATAGAATCCTACCCCCGACAGCCGGAACACATACATACAAACGCATAATTAGAGAGCGACTCGAGATGTTCGGGTTAAAACCAATATATGATACTCGATGATGATATGAAACCTTCATATTCCCATCGATACCCGTATATGAAACTAAAGCGCCACTTAGTCCCCGTCTATCGGTTAACATACGTGCGATGCTCGTCGTGACCTAGAACTATACGAAGGTTGTTAAATATCGGACAGTATAGCTCGATACTAACAACCGTCGTATAGTCTGCGCGAGGAGAAAATTCAATCGTATGGTAACCCATAGATTTGTCCCGTGTGGACAAGTTAAGAATGTATAAAGCAAACGCCTTCATTCACTTGTGTTTTCATCCGTTTCGAGATATTTCGTCGGTACCTTTCCGCTGGTTCTCCATGTACAAAGATAGATTAGATGTTCATTTCAACGTTGTTTCACAGCTTTGAAATGATTATCTATTCTATTACAGTGTACTCGGAGAACAGCGGGGAGTTGCTGCCGAAATTTACTCGAAACGGTTGAAAGCACAAGTGATGGGCGTTCGCTCTATACATTCTTAATGGGATAGAAGCCTACCCCCGACAGCCGGAACACATACATACAAACGCATAATCAGAGAGCGACTCGAGATGTTCGGGTTAATACCAATATATGATACTCGATGATGATATGAAACCTTCATATTCCCATCGATACCCGTATATGAAACTAAAAGCGCCACTTAGTCCCCGTCTATCGGTTAACATACGTGCGATGCTCGTCGGGACCAAGAACTATACGAAGGTTGTTAAATATCGGACAGTATAGCTCGATACTAACAACCGTCGTATAGTCTGCGCGACGAGAAAATTCAATCGTATGGTAACCCATAGATTTGTCCCGTGTGGACAAGTTAAGAATGTATAAAGCAAACGCCTTCATTCACTTGTGTTTTCATCCGTTTCGAGATATTTCGTCGGTACCTTTCCGCTGGTTCTCCGTGTACAAAGATAGATTAGATGTTCATTTCAACGTTGTTTCACAGATTTGAAATGATTATCTATTCTATTACAGTGTACTCGGAGAACAGCGGGGAGGTGCTGCCGAAATTTACTCGAAACGGTTGAAAGCACAAGTGATGGGCGTTCGCTCTATACATTCTTAATGGGATAGAAGCCTACCCCCGACAGCCGGAACACATACATACAAACGCATAATCAGAGAGCGACTCGAGATGTTCGGGTTAAAACCAATATATGATAATATGAAACCTTCATATTCCCATCGATACCCATATATGAAACTAATTAAAAGCGCCACTTAGTCCCCGTCTATCGGTCAACATAACGTGCGATAATTTATTCTTTTCAACGACAAACGCACACACAAAGCATATACATGGATTTTCTCCTTTGTCAGTAACTATCCCGTTCTTATATTTCTCAATATAGTCAGCATAACCTACAATTTATATGTTATTCAGTCTAACATGGCCCATGAGTACATCAGAGTTAAGGACTGGATGTATGTGGATTGGAAACAACGTATGCAACCTAAGTTTGTCGCAGGGGTTGCTGCTTTCCTTGAATTTGCACGAGCACATAATAAGATCATAATAGAGAAGATTCTCTGTCCGTGCGATAGATGTGGCAATAAGTACTGCCAGAAGGTAGAATTGGCAGAGCTTCATATTGTAAAACATGGGTTTACTAGACTTTATTCAATTTGGAAATATCACGGGGAAGGAGAAGAATGCAGTACTGCGGTAGAAGAAGGAGAACACGATAATGCGGCAGGAGAAGAAGAAGAATTCGGTAATACGGCAGGATACGGAAATTTATTTCCATCAGAAGAAATGGAGGATATGGTAGAGGCTGCCCTAGGTGAATTTATTCGTACCGAAGATGACATTCCTTCCGGTCAAGGACCGCGTGCGGATAAATATGAAAATTTCATGAATGATGCTAGGAAACCAATTTATGAGAATGCGAAGTATTCCACCCTCTCATGGTTCGTCCAACTTTTCCAAATTAAGTGTCTAAATGGATGGAGCAACAAGTCATTCACAATGCTTCTTTCGTTCTTGAAAGATTCTATGCCTCCGGGAAATAATGTGCCCGAAAGCTGGTACGAAGCCCAGAAAATGATGTCTGATTTGGGTCTAAAGTGTGAGAAGATTCAAGCATGTCCTAAAAATTGCGTGTTGTACCGGAAAGAGAATTCAGATTTGAAAGAGTGTCCAACATGCGGAGAGGCCAGGTATAAGCCGAAAGATTCTGATAAGAAGCCTGATATACCTGTGAAGATAGCACGATATTTTCCCATAACACAGAGGCTACAGAGGCTATTCAGGTGCAAGAAAACAGCCGAGGCAATGATTTGGCATCATCGTGCTCCTCCAAGCGAAAATGGAAAAATGAGCCATCCAAGAGATTCACCGGCATGGAAGGATTTCGATAGGAGGCACGCAATATTCAGTAGCGATCCCCGCAATGTCCGGCTCGGACTGGCTGCCGATGGCTTCTGCCCATTCAACTATATGGCTGGAAGTCACAGTACATGGCCCGTTGTAATGATAATTTATAATCTGTCGCCTTGGTTGGCTATGGACCAATCATACTTTATGATGCCTCTTCTTATCGACGGACCAAACTCACCGGGGAACAATATCGACGTCTATCTCCGACCTCTGATTGAGGAGCTGAAAACTTTGTTTATTGATGGTGTAGAGACATATGATTCAAACACAAATACAACCTTCATACTGCGTGCGGCTTTAATGTGGACAATTAATGACTTTCCTGCATATGGAATGCTTTCAGGTTGGTCCGTACATGGTCACAAAGCATGTCCTCATTGCCATAAACACACAACATCAAAATTTTTGAATTTTAGCAGGAAGGTTTGTTATTGCGGCCGTCGACGTTTTCTGCCTCCAGACCACCCCTACAGGTTAGACACGGTTCACTTTGATGGTCATCAGGAGCTTCTTGGGCCTCCATCCCCATTGTCCGGAGAGGACGTGACTGCTAAATGGGATGGTTACAATAACGTGACCTTCGGGATGGATCCGACGAGACAGGTCAAACCACAATATTGGAACAAGTTAAGCATTTTCTTCGAGCTTCCGTACTGGTCTACAAATTCAGTGCGTCATTGTCTGGACGTCATGCATATAGAGAAGGGAGTATCAGAGCACATACTTAACTTGCTTCTGTGTAAAGACGGGAAATCGAAAGACAACATGAATGCCCGAATGGATCTACAATAGTGGGGAATAAGAAGTGAACTGCACCCTAAACCGGTAACGGGTAAACCGGGCAAGTTTGTACTTCCCAATGCCGCTTATCATATGTCATAACCGGAGAAGAAAAGATTCCTGCAGGTGTTGCATGATTTGAAAGTCCCCACAGGTTTCTCAGGATCATTCAGCAAGAAAATAAAAATTGTGAAGGGCAAGATCGATGGGCTGAAAAGTCATGACCACCATGTTATCGTGGAGCACCTTCTTCCATTAGCCCTCAGGACTTCTCTCCCCGACTCGGTTGGTCTAGTAATCAACGACCTATGTTGTTTTTTCAGGGAGTTGTGTGCTAAAACGCTGGAGGTTGCGACGCTGGATAAACTAGAAAATTCTATTGCGTTGATACTTTGCAAGTTTGAGCGTATTTTCCCACCGTCATTCTTCGATATCATAATAAACTTGACGGTTCATCTTGCAACTGAGGCGAAGTTAGCCGGACCGGTACAATATCGATGGATGTATCCCGTCGAGAGGTACGTGTAATTTTTCGTTTCGCGCAATTTATAAATTTATTTTTGTCATGTATGCCCGTGTTTATTTATTCAACATATTCTCATTAGGTACCTTTACACTCTTAAGAAGTATATACGCAATAAAAATTGACCAGAGGGTTCTATCATGCAAGGTTATCTTCTTGATGAAGCAACCACATTTTGTTCCCGCTATCTGGACGAGAACATTGAGACAAGGCTTAACCGACCACGAAGAATTCAAGACGGGCCATATGGTAAAGCCGAGTATAAGAGGGTAGACACTATGTTTATCAACAAGATATACCGGTTTATCTTGCTTAATTGCGTATGTCTTGAACAAATTAGAGAGTAAGTTCTTTTGGATTAATTGTTATATCTGTGTTTGTGTGTGTATGAAATGACATAATATTAATGTCACAATTATTTGTCGAAAACAGAACTCATTTTAACGAGGTACGTGAGGGGCATCCTGATTGGAACGAAGAGCGTTTGGAAAAATACCATCAGGATAATTTTTCTGATTGGGTCACAGAGCATGTAAGTTATTCGAATTACATTTTATTGCTATCAGTTTTAATCTAAACATGTATCGTTATGTATTTATCGTAAAATTTGTTTTGTTAGATCCACGATCCGAACTTGTCTGCATCATTTGAGAGTGATTCAAGATGTTTAGCTCAATTTCCTAGTATGGAGGTTGCACATTACAAAGGATTTGGTGTCCTTGGATACAAATTCGAAGTTAAGGACATAGAAACATCTAGAATCACTCAGAATAGTGGTATTGCGACGGTAGGATCGGACGGTGTGATTTACTATGGGTACTTAAATTGTATACTCGGCATCCACTATCCCGGACGATCAGAACCCTTTTATATATTCCACTGTACTTGGTACGATCCGCGAACCGATACAGACAGGTGGAGAAGAAGTCTTGGGACTTGGAAAGATGAATATGGATTGACCAGTGTGAACACACTTCGATTTTACGGTCAAGACGATCCGTTTATCTTTCCGAACCAACCGTTCCAAGTATACTACTCACAGTGTTTGAAGCATCCGGGGTGGAGTGTTGTATGCCGATGGAAACCTAGAGATGTCTACGATGTCCCAGAATACGAGGACAGCGATGAGGACGAAGAAGAGAGAAGGCTTAAAGTGCTCCGACCGTCTGTTTTGAAGGATGGGTTGTCTTCGACCAATCATGAAGTTACGTGGGTTAGAAATGACATCGACGATGAAATCCAAGTAGATATGTATGATGCGCCCACGAAACGAAAAAGGTTATCAGTAATGTTATATTATTACTTCACATTTTACGCTCTAGATCATATATAGTCAATACTTTTAATGATTGTCTAATGCGTCCACGAACCGTTTATCTAGATTTGATGACGATGTCGGGAGCAGCGAGGGGCGGCAGGAGCTCGAGCCGCGGCAGAGGCAGAGGCAGAGGCAGAGCGGTTCTGCCACCCGGAGAGCTCCGTAGGGAGCTTCAGAGGGCCGGTCTTGCACCCAGATCGGAGACCCCTTCGGATGCCTCCTTCCGTGTGGATTTTGCCACACATCCAGGTATACTGCACGCATATCCATTTTCAATTTAATATTACAGATATTCATGCCTGTTTATGTCAAAATTACTTATATTGTCAATGTTTGATTGTCTAGTTGTTGGTGATGCGTCCACATCTGGGACAGAGGCCACCCCTGCTCCTCCAGGTATGTTTATATATCATATAGTATATGTATATTGATTTAGAATGCTATATCATAAATATACACATTGCTTTTGCTCTTACTTAGCAATTTTTATTATTGTCTAGCTGTAGGTGGTGACACCACCGCACCTGCGGGTATGTTTATATGTCCTATAGTGCATGCATATTGATTTAGAACGTTATATTATTGATCTACACATTCTTTTTGCAATTACTTATCAAATCTATTTTTAATTGTCTAGTTGTTGGTCCTGCGTCCACATCTGGGACAGAGGCCACCCCCGCTCATCCAGGTATGTTTATATATCATATAGTGTATGTATATTGATTTAGAATGCTATATCATAAATATACACATTCCTTTTGCTCTTACTTAGCAATTTTTATTATTGTCTAGCTGTAGGTGGTGACACCACCGCACCTGCGGGTATGTTTATATGTCCTATAGTTCATGCATATTGATTTAGAACGTTATACTATTGATCTACACATTCTTTTTGCAATTACTTATAAAATCTATTTTTAATTGTCTAATTATAGGTGGTGCGTCCACACCTTCCACAGGGGCCACTCCTGCCGCTTCCATACCCTCCGCATCGTCTGCAGGTTAGTATGAATAAATTTAAAATATTTATTTATTTTACATATGCTCTATAGAATAAATATGAACTTCATGGAGATTTAGCGTCGATGTTTATTTTATATTTGGAGGGGATGCGTCCGGGTCCGGGACCCCGGTTGTTCCTCACCGGAGGAACTATCGTCCCGCTCGTGCTGCTGCTCGGGCCCAGGCTCGTGCGTTATTCACCGGAGGTATATATCACACTTGAATTTTTGTTTAACCTTGATTTCTTAATACAACTTTGTCTTATTATTGATTGTCTTGATATTTCGTGCAGACGCAGGGCCTCTCCATCCCTAGAGGGGGACTCGAGGCCCGAATCAGTCCCATAGGCTGAGGCCTAATAGAGCTAGTGGGGAGGCAGCATTCCCCCTATTTTTTACCCTTGACTATCGCTATACCGGTCCTCATGCCGAGTGGTTCGGCCGGTATTTGGGGGACGAGAGCCGGATCGTGAAGAACTATCCACTTCACGTTGAGTGGGGCGAGCAGCACCAGCGCTCATTCGCCCTCTTCTTTGAACAGGCTCGGGTATGTATTAATATATATTTTCATTTGATCTATCCAATATATTTATTATTAACACTTGCAATCTAATAACAATGTTTTTTTTTGTATTTTCAGTTGGATTACGATTTTCAGCCTGTAGCCGACCCTGATCACTCGGGGAGGGTGCTCGACCTTCATGCTCTGTACAATGGCCTGATGAAGAACATGCAGGCCAAGGTCCGATACAACAGGAATGAGCTGAAGGCCGACTGCTACTCCCTGTGGATAGCGACCCCTGAGGCAGAGAGAGCGGCCCTCCTATCTACTCCGGCGTTTGCGAGAGTCGACGTAGAGACATGGCCTCTATTGTGCGCTTATTTCGACTCCGAACGCAAACAAGTATGTATTTTAAATTTAATTCATTATTTATGATATAATTTATTTCTTTGTGTTTCTTAATTAGAAAACTAAATGTTAATGCGTTGTGCAGAAACAGGCCGCTTAGAATACGGAGAACAGGAAGTCGGCGAAGTGGGGTCGCCCCACTTACACAGGTGGCTCGAGGAACATTACTCGAGCCATGGAGTTATCGGTAAATTAAGAGTTATTCTCTAATATTCTGCAATATTAAGAGTTATTCTCTAATATTTCTAATATTAAGAGTTACTTTCTAATATTGCAGACATCTCGGACCGTGGCGTCAGGTGGTACACCGAGCGTGCTGTCCGCATATCTTGCCGTCCACGGCACCTCGACAGATCCCGCCACGGGCGAGCTTCGATGTCCCGACGTCGCTACCCAGGAGTACTGCGTAAGTGTTAATATTTTTTCTACCCAAATTTGAAATTTTAGTTTTGGAAGGTTCAAGTTTAAATTTTATACTTATACTTTACTTCTTAATGTGGGTGTAGGAGCGGGTGGTTGAGCAGGCCCAGGCCTTGGGGATCGATTTTACCGGACAGAACGATCCGAGGCTGCTGACCCCAGTTCTGGACGCCGCACACGGAGGGCACCACGGAGGTTGGGAGAGAGGCCGGGGATTGGGCCCTAGCAGGGCCCATATGAGGTTGGACTCCACCCCGGCGGTTACTTCCTCCGTCTCCAGTGGCCGGCATGTCCATCAGGAACTGGATAGCTTGAGGGCCACCGTTCAGGAGTTGAAGGAGATGCTGGTATGTATACTACTTTATAGTAAAATATCATTTCATATTATATACATATCAACATATCCATAATTAGTACGTAGCTTGAGCTTATTTGGTTTTAGACTTAAGTCTGATTAATCATACATACATATGTAATTAAAATAAACAACGCTTTTCCAAACTAGATATCCAAACAGGGTTTCGAAATAACTTAATAATGAAACGAATTCGAATAATACACAGTTCTTACACGCTTCTTACACACGTTATGTCCAGACGCGACAGGGTAGATCGGCCGAGCCTCCACATGCATCTCCTTCGGCTGCGGCTCCGCAAGCCACTACATCGGCTGCGGTTCCGCAGACAGCTCCTGTAGCTCCACCGCCCACTCAGACTCCCGCAGCCGCGGCTCCGCAAGCGACTACCTCGACGGCGGCTGCGCAGACCACATCGCCAGCTCCACATGTCGCTTAGACTCCCTTATATGCAGCATTGCAGAGTGTATTGACCGATGAGCAGGCGCGCGTTATTCTAACGTTATTCAGAGGTGGAGCTGGACCGAACTAGGGTAGCTTTTTGGTTCTTATTTTTTGAAACATGTATTTATATCACATTGTACTACATTTTGAAACGATATTGATATTGGTTTGTATTTATATCATATTCAGTTTTTGGGTTTCTTTTGTATATTATATATATGCGTGAGATGTGATTATGAATACTGCAATATATGATTTGATTGATGTATATAGTATTGTGCACAGGGCGGGAAAAAATCTAGCAGCCCATTTTAAAAAAAAAAATACAGACAATATGTACCTACAGATTAAGCCGTAGGTATATATGTTGCCCCTACGGGCATATCCGTAGGGGCAAACTATCAGGAAACCTGATATTTTCCCACCTGATATCAGTGCAGGGTGTTGGGGGTGCCCCTACGGATATGTCCGTAGGGGCAACTGTTTATCCCCTACGAATTTATCCGTAGGGGCAAATTATCAGGTTTCCTGATATTTCCCCCCCCCCGATCTCAGTGCAGGGTGTTGGGAGTAGCCCCTACGGATGTCTCCGTAGGGGCTACATTATATCCCCTATGGATGTATCCGTAGTGGTCTAAACAGGACCTACGGGTATATCCGTAGGTATATACAATATATTCAAAAAAAAAATTACATATATGATTTTATTACCCCTACGGGGTACTCCGTAGGGGCTATAACACCTACTGTTATATCCGTAGGGGCTTAAATTTGTCCGTAGGGGCAAGTTCAGGGACTCAACTTGCACCTGCGGCCTTTGCACCTACGGGGTCTTTTTTTGCCCCTACGTATATATCCGTAGGGGCAGTGGGTTGCCCCTACCGATAAATCCGTAGGGGCAACCCTTATTTGTAGTAGTGAAGCTATCATATATAGTATAAGGTATATATAGCATCCTATACATCGAACTGCGGGGGTGTTATACGCCATCCACCCGACTTCCCCCGTAGATATAATCACTCACCTTGCATCCTGTGTGTCGGTGTCGATGTCGCTTTCATCTTCTTCATCATATGAAGCCCTCGAGAAGGTACCTACAAGATAACACAATCGCAAATGCACCTTAAAATCACATCAAGAAAACCAAACGACGCGCTAAGGCCTATAGGTTAGAACCTATGGACCGCGCTTTCAAAACCATCAAACAACCCTTGATGTCGTCGTACAAACGTCAAGTGATTAAGGTAAAACACAAATACGCAAATCCAGAATTTAAAATACGCAAAACGAAACTCCGAATCAAAACAGCAACTCAGGAAAATGGCTCCAGATTCTACCTTACGTCAAATTGGTCAATTTTGCATATACCAAGGGTCTAGTTTACTGGAGATGGGGCCATGGAAGAAACACGAACCCAAATGGGCTAGGTCTGGCCGCAATTTGTGGCCAGAGGGATTAAATCTGCGGCCGGAAATAAGAGTCAGGAGCTGGGGTTTTGGTGGTAGCTTCTTAGGTGCCTGCATGTATCCCTTTCCTTGCAAAATAATTTTTAGAGTCTCCGAGTGATAGCAGATTTCATTTTACATCCACAGAATTCATAGTTTTCTGATATCGGGTTTCTAAATCCGTATTCCAGGGTTCTAGTCTCTGGTTTGGGTCTGAATTCTAGCACTACGGGGTTTTTGAGGCCTCTGCTGAGCTTAATTGCACATCACCACTCTCAAATCCCATAAACCCTAACTAGAATTTTCTAAGTCCACAAAACCACTCAATATCGACATGAAACATGTATGAATGCATAAAAAATAAAAATACTAAACTAATGGTGCAGAAATTACCTCCTTTGGCAACTCAAGAATTTTCTTTAGTGGCTCAAAATCCTTAAAATCTCTTCTTTCTTGGTTCAATGTGTTTCCCTTGAGCATGTGCATCTATTTAATGAAATGGGATTTGGGTTTTGAGTTTGTTTTGGAGATGAAATGGGGTGATTTGTAGAGGAGGGAGGAGAAGGCAGCAGCAGCAGCAGCATGTGGAGAGGGAGGGGAGAGAAATGAGTGAAGAATGAAGAGGAATGGCCAAGACTTGGGTCAAAGGTAAACTCTTACCTTTCTCTCTCTCACCCATACCTATTATAATACTCTTTTCCTTTTTCTTTTCTTTTCTTTTCCCCTCTCTAATAATTCAACAACCATGATATAAAACGTGTAGGAAAGCCATAAGAATATGTAACAAGTGAAAAAAAGATATAGTGCATGTTTTTCACAAATATGCTAAAAATCCGATTAGCGATTTTTAATCGCGATTAGCACTAAATTAGCATATAATTAATCATAAAAACATAAAATTTGCATAATTTACATAAAACACCCTCTTTTAAATAATTTCCATAAATTTCCAAAAATTTTCCCCATTTATCGGTATTTAATTGTACCGCCTTATTAAAATATTCAATATTTTATTATTAAATTTTAAAAATTCCCAAAAAATAATATTTTATTTTTTTGAAATGTTACATTAAAACCCCCGGCTATTGAAAACACGACGATCCAATATAACATATCACAGCAACACATAACATCACATGTCATCAACGTATGTAAATATGTGTATCCCAATTGTCGTTGATGTATAGCAACGAAACCGACGATACACAACATATTAAACTTACGGTCGCAGAAAAGAAAATGTAAAACTACAACATTTAGTATCCATAATAACCTTAGACATCATAAACCCAAAATATCACATACTTTGGATTTCATGCTTAAGTATACGAATTCCACATATTGTATCACATTCCAGAAATAGCTAGACTATATTAAATATTCCGATCGAATCAACAAACACCCAAAATTACCCAAAAAGCTCAACACTTGAGCGTAGTTTAAAATTATTCAGTACATGCCACAGTACCAATGAACCAGCCGTAGAACGGTCAACCAAGGCCTCACATGTGGCACCGCTGAACCACCACAAACCCGAGAGTTTAGTGGCAGTTTTGACGGTCACATAATCGAGTTACGGTTTCGTTCTTTTAGAGGGTCCATCATATAACTTTCATGATATTTGAATGCTCTTTAACTATGAAAAAATCTAACGCTTGGAATGTTTTCCGTCATGGGTTAAAGTGGGTATTTGATATCCGTTCAAACTTTTAACACCGTCTAAACTAACCCGAAAATAGTTAGAATTATGACAACGAAACACTTCGAGTTGCCTTTACAGTAAATTAACATCACATGAAAATTTAACAAAAATAAAAAACACCTGAAACACCAAAATCCAGAGACCAGAACAGAAAAAAATTTTGAACCATGAATTCCCTCACAGGGCCGGCCTGCTCGGTTTTGGGGCTAATGTGCTCGGCCAAAATCCGGCCGTTTAGGTTCAAACTTCTTATGTGTTCATCTAATGTCCCATATATCATTCCGTACTTGTTTAAAAAATTTTTAGAGCTCATATAAAAATCGACAGAACGTGGATTCTAGGGTTTGAAGTTTCGGAGTAGTTTCGGTTTCGTAATCTAACAATCCGTCTAATTCTCTAGCTAGGCTCTGATACCACTGTAGGGTTCCTATTAACGACAACAAGGTTTCTAGAGGCATCGTGTAACGCTTCGAAAATCGTTTAGGCAGTTTTTCGATAATCGGCAAAATAATCAGTCTTTTCCGTAAAATGTCAAAATAGATATTTTTCAATATAGGCCTAATTATACAAAATTTAGATAAGATAATGCTTGAAATTAGTCACTAAATTATGACTTAAAAATTTATAGTTATTTAAAAATATTTCCTTAATTAATTATTATTAATATTATTTTAAGCTTTTAAAAATACATTAAATTAGTGATAAATAAAAATTTAAATGGGTAAATTACATAATTAGGAACCATTATAAACTAAAATATAGTAGTAACAAAAGTTTTACAAAAACTTTCCAAGATTAGTTGTTTCATGGCTTAAAAATGAACGAAAATGGGTTTTTTTGTAAAAAAATGATGTGATATCATTAATTGACCTTAGAAGATAATTTTTGTGTAGAATTTTCTACACAATTCCCTCACACTCACCCCTCCCCACCTCAGGCCAAGCTCACCTGCAGGAAATCCCACATTTTCCCCCCATTTCTTGCTTCAAAATTCCTTCAAAAATCAACAAAAATCCACAAAAATTCATAAATTCCTTCACAAATTCAAAGCAAAACCTAATTCTACCTCTTCTCAAACCCTAATTTGTTTAAAACATAGGGAAAAGAGGCATCTTTGGAGGCTAAGTGCAAGAGTTTCGCAACTTGAGAGGTATAAGTTCTAATCTAGTTGTTAAATTTGTAGTTTAAACATGTTAATTTAGATTTTTTAAAGTGTTAATTAGGTTATAATTTCTTGTTTAGGAAATTATAGTAAAGGTTTGGAATTTTAGTTAGGGTTTGAAGCATTTTTAATAGATTAAATTAGGTGTAGTGCTTATCTGGTGGGTTAGATTGGACGTTTATGCGATGTTGCGATCGCTATATCGTTAAATCGCGATGGTTGCATCGAAATTGCTATGTCATTGCTTACTAGGTTTTCTAAATTCTTAAGAGGTGAATTAATTGTGATATATTTTCGATACTATTAGCATCTACTACGACTTGTAGGGTGTGCGAATGCGGAGTTTGGTTTAGTCGAGTTTTAGTTTTGACGGTTGCCCTGAAACGACGATTTTAGTTAAGATTTTAGTGATTTTCGTGTGTTTTCCGCGCACCGAGTGCACGTTGTGCCTTACTTGTGAGCATCGATCTCTTCATATTGTGACTTGCGTCCTTTCAAGATGTTTAATCTTATGTTGTGTGTTATGCAATTTTAGGATCGGTTGAGGAAACATAGGACGCGGCGCGTAAAGGCAAAGCGGTGGTTGGATCAGATTAGCGAGGCGTCCGGGTGAGTAGATGTATAGATCTATGGGGAAATCATCTGGATGGCGCGAGGCATCCCATAGTTAGGATCACTTTATTAATTACAACTATATGCATAGTTAGTTAGTTAACCATCTCATTCATATACATACCCGTCTAATTATTCGTCTGCTGGCATTGCATGGACATCTATATATCTATGTGTGATATCACTCCTATAGGACACTTACACCGTTACCATTGGCTCATGTTGCACGCACACTATTCATGTGAACACACATGCCTTGGTAATTGACATGTCACGAGCACTTTAGAACCTGCTTAGTTTAGTATCACCACTTGCATCACACATGATACATTGTATTGCATAGCATGCATATACCTTACATCATCATCATGCTTATAGAGATTCCTAGTCACAAATCAATTGCATACATTTGATATCATAAACATTTATCATATAAAAAATGTTGGGTATTATGATTTTCTTGAGGATTTCAGTATTGATGAGATTTCTGGATTTTGGGCGAAAACCGCAAGAATTTAACAAAAACTTATTATCATCATTTTAAAATAAAGTTGCGGTTTTCTCGTGATGTATGTGTCGTCCACCATGAGTTTTCATATTTTCTGTTGGATTTCGAAACCCGATTCGAGGAGTGGATGAACCGTCTCGGGTACATGGTGGGCCTGGTATGGTACCCCATGTAAAGAAGATCGAGTTATAGACGATGAGCCTGGCAGGAGAAGACTACCTACCGTGATGTCTGGCGCGGCGGATATCCGGAGGATACCGAACGTTGTCGTGAGATTTGATGATATGGCCCGATCCGGACTGACGGAGCCCGATGTATTGAGACATTGGAATAGTAAGACCTTGAGACAGATATATTTCCATATTTGGTGTCGATGCTTGACACGGTTTTCAGATGATTTTATTGATGGTACTTTAGCTATTGCACAGAGATTCTTTTTCTAAGTTAAGAATGCAGAGCTTATAGTATTTTAAACACTTAAAGATTTCGTATTGTGTTGCATACATGTGCATATATACTAGTAGTATTATATCACATCTAGACATACATGGTGTGACGCATTGCCTGCATTCTTACGATAGCCTTATTAGATGTTACTTGCTACTCACGAGCTGGCAACTCACTCCCGTTGTGCCACAGTGTCTTGCAGGTCGGACCCGTCAGCCTTGTAGCTGCGGGCTTATCTTACATTGCCTTTTTTTGCTCAGACTCGTGACATTGCTCGTAGGTGGGTTGCGAGGACACTTTATCTCTTTTTGTACTATCTTTGTATCTAGTATTCTCCATCTACCACTTCTTATTTGTATATGCGTCCTAGTGATGAGACTGAGAGATTTGTGTATATGTGGTTTCTCTGGGGTCGAGCTCACTTGAGCCGACGTTGTGTTTTTATTTATTTTTGTGCTTCCTTATGCTTATTTGCTTGATATTGCATATATATTGCGCGTAGTTGTGATCCGCTATGGGCGAAGAGCTAGCTCCCGCTTGGGGATGCCATTTTGTTATTACAGGTTTATATATCTTGTTGTACCCATTTTGGAGGCTAGTATTTACAAAGGAGTCTCTGCCGAAATTTTCGGAAAATTTTTCATGTTTTTAAAAAGGGGTTAATACAACTTATTTGATTTTAAGATCGTTTCCATAAAAGGTTTTCCTTCACTCTCATTGGTTATGGTTTAGATTTTCTGGGCTTTGGCTGACTTAGGTTAAGTTACGCCTTTAGACGACTCGTAATCTAAGTACCAGTCACGTTCCGTACCTTCGGGTCGTCACAAAGTTGGTATTAGAGCGTAGGTTTTACCTTTCTGAGTGTAGGACGACCCTTGGTAGATGGAGTAGGAGACTTAAGCAGAGTGGCATAGCGTGGGTATGTTCCGCGGCATACTTACGATACGGTACTCCGCCTAAGTGACCTTAGGACATAATTTCTAGTATTTCCCTTCCTGATTCCTTGCATTCCTTGATTCAATTGCAATGTTCTTATCGCTCCCGTTTCTTATTCCAGCTTCGATGCCGCCAAAGACTCCGAGAGCTCAGCGGGCTGCCGCTAGGGATGAGCTTCGAGCGAGCTCGTCTGAGGCGAGGATCGAGCGGGATGATACGCCTACCCATCAGGGTCATATTGATCCTCCATCTCCAGAACGTATTGCCAGATTAGAGGCCGGTTTGCAGGAGTTGCGACAGATGATGGGATCGTTAGTTGAGTCCAGTCGGGCATAGAGATCAAAGGACGTTCCTTCCACTGCACATACCACGATTGTACCTGCTGCCCAGACGGTTACTCCTGCTACTACTGCGACTATCCCTGTTTCACTATAAGAATTTATGAGACTGAGACCTCCAGCTTTTACCGGTACGGATGCGACAGAGGACCCACAGGCATTTCTCGATAGGATGACAAGGATTTGCCGTTCGTTGAGGTGTTCTGATGATAGATAGGTGGAGTTCGTGAGTTTTCGTCTGGAGGGCCTTTCCCAGACGTGGTACGACTTCGAAGATAGAGGCCGAGCTGCAGGGCTACCTCATATGACTTGGGACGAGTTCACCGCTGCATTTCTTGCCCGTTTCCTTTTGGAGAGTGTCCGAGATGCTCGAGCCCATAGTTTTGAGTCTTTGCGCAAGACTCCTGGGATGGCAGTGTCTGAGTATGATATACAGTTTACCCAGTTGTCTCGACATGCTCCATACCTAGTAGACACTGAAGAGAAGAGGATAAAGAGATTTGTGCAGGGACTTGACACACGGCTATTCCTTGCCATCGGCACCCAGCACATTGACACATACGCAGACGCGATGGATGCAGCCTTACTTTTGGAGGAGCACATTTCTGAGACTCCGGGCGTTTTTGGGCCGAAGAGGATTCGTACTGATACGACAGCTCAGCGGCAGATGGGTAGACACCGTGATAGGCTCTTTCCGGGAGATGGTGGCGGCAGAGGATTGAGATGAGGTCAGTTATTTGGTTCATATCCGCAGACCCAGCAGTCATCGCCAGGATATTTGCGGTGCGGGAGTCAGTACCACCGTGTCAGAGACTGTACCATAGGGCGCCAGGGCACGGCGACAGTGCCACATGTGACCTTACCACCCTCACCTCCTCCCCAGAGAGCTCTACTTCCTACCCCTGATGATGCTCTACGCCAGCCAGATGCTCCTAGAGGTCGTGGGCTTGGCGGTCCGGTTCAGAAAGGACGAGGCGACAGAGGCAGAGGTAGAGGCAGAGGACAGCCAGCTATTAATGGTGGACAGGCCCGAGTGTTCGCGTTAACTCCTCAGGATGCACAGGCATCCAATGCCGTTGTGACAGGTACTCTGCCAGTATGTTCTTTTGATGCACGGGTATTATTTGATCCAGGCTCCACACATTCTTATGTATCCAGATACTTTGCACCGAGGTTTGGCCGAGAGTTATCCTTATTAGATCGAACGCTTGTCATTATTACTCCGGTAGGCGAGTCATTTTTTGCCCATTTTGTATACCGATCGTGTCCCGTTCGAATCCGGGAGAGAGATTCTTTAGTTGATTTGATTCTCCTCGATATGCTAGACTTCGACGTTCTTCTTGGTATGGACTGGCTAGCCACCTGTTATGCATCTGCGGACTGCCGTGAGAAGGCAGTCAGATTCAGTTTTCCTGGTGAGCCGGTTCTTGTTATTCAGGGAGATCGTAGCGCTACGCTTCCCAGCTTGATTTGTTCCCTTCGCGCTGGTCAACTCTTGAGGGAAGAGTGTCAGGGATTCTTAGCCTATGTTTGTGATACTAGTGCCACAGAGGTTCTGTTAGACCAGGTCCCTGTTGTGAGAGAGTTTCCTGATGTATTCCCTGACGAGCTGCCTGGTCTTCCACCAGAGCGCGAGATTGACTTATGCATCGACTTGATCCCCGGCACGGGGCCTATCTCTATACCGGCTTATCGGATGGCCCTAGCGGAGCTTAGAGAGCAGAAGGATCAGTTACAGGACTTGCTGGATAAAGGGCTTATCCGACCGAGTGTGTCACCTTGGGGTGCTCCCGTTCTGTTTGTTAAGAAGAAGGACGGCAGTATGCGCTTATGCATTGATTTTCGTCAGCTTAACCGGGTTACTGTGCGGAACAGATATCCCCTACCCCGCATTGACGACTTATTTGATCAGCTCCAGGGTGCAGGGTATTTCTCGAAGGTTGATATACGGTCAGGTTATCACCAGTTGCGGGTTCGGAAGGAGGATATTCCGAAGACCGCTTTCCGTACACGTTATGGTCATTATGAGTTCTTGGTGATGTCGTTCGGGCTCACCAAAGCCCCGGCAACATTTATGGACTTGATGAACCGTGTATTCAGGTCATATCTTGATCAGTTCATCATTGTGTTCATTGAGGACATCTTAGTTTATTCTCGGAGCCGGGAGGAGCACGAGCAGCACTTGCGTATCACATTACAGACATTGAGGGAGCATCAGCTATAAGCCAAATTTTCCAAGTGTGCATTCTGGCTAGACAGTGTTGACTTCTTGGGTCATGTAGTGACGAGAGATGGTTTTTATGTATATCCGATGAAGATCGAGGCAGTGCAGCGTTGGCCCTGACCGGTATCAGTTACAGAGGTTCACAGCTTTCTAGGTCTGGCCGGCTATTATTGACGTTTTGTCCAGGATTTCTCCCGTATTGCTGCACCGTTGACCGGGTTAACCCGGAAGGGGGTTCCTTTTTATTGGACCGAGGCATGTGAGGATAGCTTCCAGCAGTTGAAAACTCGTCTGACTACTGCACCAGTGTTACCATTGCCTTCAGGATCGGGCGATTTCGTGGTATATTGTGATGCTTCTCAAGTGGGGCTGGGCTGTGTATTGATGCAGCATGATAGAGTTATCACGCATGCTTCTCGGCAGTTGCGGAAACATGAACAGAACTACCCCACTCATGATTTAGAGATGGCTGCAGTGGTATTTGCACTTAATATTTGGAGACATTACCTATACGGCGAGTCGTGCCAGATATTCACTGACCACAAGAGCTTGAAGTATATATTTCAGCAGCGAGATCTGAATCTGAGACAGTGCCGTTGGATGGAGTTGGTGAAAGATTATGACTGCGAGATTCTATACCATCCGGGCAAGGCGAATGTGGTGGCAGATGCTTTGAGTAGGAGGCCCGAAGGTAGCTTATCTTGTTTGAGCACAGTACAGATGCAGTCAACGGTGGATTGGAAGGTTTTATGTGACAGCTGATCAGTCGAAAATATTGTATATTTTAGCCGGCAATTTCCCCATCTTTTGCATACATTTAGAAGTGTTCGGTATTCATATTTCACATATTAGCAAATCAGTCGTAAAATACCAGATTGCATGTATTAGACTTTTAAACCGACACTTTAAGGGAAATTGACCGCATTTCATGGCATCGCATTATTTCTGTATTTGCGCAACACTTGTCTTGAGTCTGTGCAGGGAATACGGAAGAAAAGCATAAGAGCTGATCAAAAATACGCCAACTAAATCATTTCAGATCTGGTAGCAATTCAGATGGAGAAATACAAATCAATACATCAAAAGAAGGCCCAAATAGTATATATAGAATTACCAGAAAAGTTGGCAGTCCACGGCCTACAAGGAGCCGCGGATCCGCGGCAGAAGCCTGCTTGGGCCGCGGATCCGCGGCGGTTTCAAGGCGTCAGCCGTCCAAATTCAGTGCAGAATCTCAATCTCTGGGCCCACATTCCTTTATGATATGTCAAGTTCCAGAATACCCCAGAAGCTACTGCCAGATCAGCAAAGAAGATTAAGCAAGGCTAATCCTAATTAATCCTCTTCTAGAAGCTCCCTCCTAACTAATTACATCTAGAAACTTCTCCCCTAACTAACTTTTGGAGGGAAATTTGAATTTCCTCAACAAACTTTAGGAGGGAAACTTAGAATTTGAAATCCTAGATCTAGGGTTAGTTATCTATAAATAGGAACCTAGACCTAGGGTTAAAGGCTAATCAATAACCATTGGTTCATTCTACACCATTTTCTTCCACAAGTCTCGTGACAAGGCTTGTGCGAAACCCTAACCCTAATTCCACTCCAAATCCAAGATCTTGAGTACCAAATCAAGTGAGAAGCCTTCAACCTTTTAGGAGCCGAGCCGATCTTCAATCGGGCAAGTGATCCAAGCCGATCCGCGATCCACGGAGACGAGCGAAGCCAAATCGACGATCAAGTTCTTCCTCTTGTAGTTCTTGAGCGAATGTAACTAAATTGTTGATATAAATAAAAGGTGAAATTCTTTAATCTTGCTTTCTTTTAATTCTTGCATCATGATTAGATCTCAATTTGTAATTGTTGCTCTTGTTGTGATGTGTGAGTGAAACTCCGCTCGTTAAGGAGTCGAGACGATTGTAGAATGATGATGTAACAAATCTTAATACGAATTTTAAGTCCTACGAGTTTTGAAAACCCTAGCAAGTTCAAGAATCGATGACCTAGTTTCGTAGCGATGCTTTCTTGATTGTGATCGCTCGAAATTAGGGATCTACGATCGTTTCTTGAATTTACTAGAGGCTAGAATGTGAATGATATCGACGAAAGGACAAGGGATAAGATAAAACCCTAGTTTCACAAGAAATCCCTAATTCTCGATCGATCATCATCGATCTAGTATCAATTCATCGAAGGATAAGAATACGTAATTGTAAGATTACATCACATCTATAGATCCGATCGATTCCTACGAGCCTCATTTCGATTCTTGATATTTGGTTTGGAAAAATCAACAAACTATCAATTCTTGATTCTATCTTTTTCTTGTTATTAGATCTAGATTTTTCTAATTCTTGAACTTCAATTCTTTAAATCATGAATTGTTTTGTTTTGTTTTCTTTAAAGTTTCGACTCAACTAATTCAAAAGACGAACGATTACACTTTCCCTGAGGACGATCCGCACTCACTTACAATCTACAATCCGACACCGTAGTTGATTGCGTTCAAATAATTTTTGGTTGTGATTTCTTTACAATTTCATACTACACATCAAGAATTCTTTTCAATCAAATGGCGCCGTTGCCGGGGATAGTGCGCTAATAGTTCGTATTTTGAAATTTGAGTTGAAAATTTTATTCCATCATAATTTTTAGATCTAAACTCGTACAAACCCTAATACGTGTTTTGTGATTTGTTGCGAGAAAATCTGGAATCATTGGAGCTGGAGAAAATTTTTTCTGAAAATTCCAGAGGACTCAGTAGCTGAACAGAAGCTCTCTGTAAAAATTTTTTGCAGTGATCTCACCACCCAAGCGCGTTTCCGCGGCAAAACACCCTCATCCGCGGCGTATCCGCCGCAGTTCTAGCTCCTCTCTGCACCAAACTTTCTCTGTAAGCTTCTATCTTTCTTATCTCTCCCCTCATCTGCTCCAATTAACACTTTGCTGAAGGATTCTTTGCAAATAATCGCAGCACGCAAAAGCAAAATAAAAATTTGTTCGTGTTTTTGATTCTTAGTTGTTTGCATATTAATACGGAAATTAAGGGGCACGACCAAATCCAAATTAGGTGGGGAGTTCATTACCCTTCCTAAGCCCCGAAAATCACAACTTGCATCCGCATTTACCCTTATTAATTAAAAGAAATCTAGAGATGACTCTAAGGACCGTCGCGCTCAATTAGGACAGGAGAAGGCCGTGGGTAATTCATTGCTTATCCGCGTTTTCTTGTGGTGTCTAAAGCGAGTGTGTCTAAGGCTAGTGGTTTTTAATTAGGCCCACTACTTACGTAGTGGAGTACCTTCCCACTTACCTGGCACTTATCCGGCCACAGGGGAACAAAGAGGCAGTGGAGGATTGATCCTGTGACTTGTCTTTTGGCAGTTAGGAGCGGTCTAGAGCCAGACCTAGGTGACCACTAGATTCTAGGGTTTTGTGTGTTGCATTTGTTGTGTTGCATCATTTTTTTCAAAAGTCCGTATCAATTTTTAAAACAAACACCGCATTCATCATTTTCCCTAATTATAAATTCACGCTGCCACTTGTACTAACCCTTTTTAGTGCAAGATAGGCTGGACACGGGTTTCTAGTGCCCGACTTGTCCGCGTCCCCCGATCGACCCAAAAGTCGGTATTTCTACATTTACCTTTTCTTTACCTACCACCACACCCACATCGATGGATCCACCTCCATCGAACTTCTTTTCCACTACCCTGCCGCCGTCCGTTGGTGTGCAGAATCCACCTCGCATCTCTTTCCAAGAGAGGTGCTATCCAACACGAAGCCCACTTTCCACTTGTCTTTCCATTCCACCAGCCAACGGGGAAAATTTTCAAATAAAACCCTAATACATCAACCTTCTACCAAAATTTCACGGTCTCGAGTCTGAAGACGCATACGTGTTTATCACGAAATTTGAAAATGTATGCGCAATGATGGGTACTTCACAGCTTTCTGTGGATGCTTTCCGTCTACGTCTTCTCCCATTTACTTTGTGCGATTTAGCCGAGAAGTGGCTATATAACACTACCGCACATTCCATTTCAAATTAGGACGAATTCGTCAAAGCATTCCTTAAGAAATTCTACCCACATCAAAAGACAGCTCGAGTCCGTAGCTAAATCTATCAATTCACCCAGCTTCCAAATGAAACATTTTCAAAGTGTCTTGAATGTTTCAAGGATCTGTTAGTCCAATGTTCTCATCACGGCATCTCGAGATGGGAATTGTGCCGAATCATTTATGAGGGCATTACTCCTTACATAAGACAATCCCTTGAATCCATGTGTCAAGGCAACTTTATGACCAAAGATGATGGGGAAGCCTGGAATTTTCTAGAAAATTTCGCTGAAAAATCTTTACAGTGGGAGGGTGTGAGTCAATCATCTAGGGATGGCAATGATATTTCCATAGGAGTTAGAGCTGACATTGCAGCTATCAATAAGAAACTCGAGAATATGGAAAATAAAGTTTTAGCCGCCGCCCTAAGTCAAATGTCACTCTCCAAAACTGTATGTGGCTGTTGTTCTGATCCGTCTCACTTGACGGAAGAATGCCCGTTTCAAGGTCATGAGCATACCAATGCCGCATTTCAAAGACCTAGAAACAATCCATCTTCCTCCACATATGATCAGGGTTGGAGGAATCACCCTAACTTTGATTGGAACCAATCCCAATTTCAAAACACGGTTCCAACACAAAACAATTTCCAAGGGGCCCCTCCACCACAACAGCAACCACCACAATTGAGTCAGCACCCCTTTCAAGCACAAAATTTTCAAAATCCGGTCAACACTTTTGCACCATCTAGTCCTTTGCAGTTGACCGGGACTGATGAATCTTATTCATTTGCACAATGCATGAATTTGGTCTTAACAAATATCATGCAAGTTTCGGCTGAAATGAAGTCTTCTGTCGATTATATAAAGAAAAACTCTGCGTCCCAAAGCGAGAGTATTAAATCGATGGAAGAAGAAATTGCACGTTTAAAAGCTGAAATGAGTGCAAGAGAGAAAGGGAAACTTCCAGCTCAACCTTTACCCAATTCTGGCTATTCACATCATGTGGATGCAATCACGTTGAGATCTGGAAGAGTGCTTGACACTCACGTTGGGGAAGAGTTCGATGATACTGATAAATCAATCAATAACACCCCGGCTGAGACCTTTCCTCACACACACACTTCTGACCCCAGTTCTTCTACCCCACCACCTTCTCACGAGCCTATTCTTCTTTTCCCAAAAGGCTCTCCACCTCAGTCCACCTCTTTTACCCCTCCACGGACGATCCCCACTTCTATTCTGGGATCGGTTCCACAAACACTTCCTTCTCCTATGATGGACCCAGCGCTTATTGTTAAAGCACCTTATCCTAATCGGTTAAGGGCTAACACACCAAGTCCACATATGGAGAAGATCATGAACATTTTTAAGCAAGTAAACACCAACATCCCTCTCCTAGATGCCATCCAACAAGTTCCGTCCTATGCGAAAACTCTTAAGAACTTGTGCACTAGGAAGAGGAAGACTCAAGGGCCCAAAAAGATATTCATGGAAAAAACAATAGACACGGCTTTCCCCCAACAATTACCGAGGAAACGTAAGGATCCAGGATATCCTACTATTTCCGTTTCTATTGGGGAAAAACACATCAACCGTGCTCTACTAGACCTTGGCGCTAGTGTTAACTTGCTTCCATACTCAGTTTATGAGCAATTAGGAATCGGAGAGTTGAAGCCAACCAATTGCACTCTTCAGATGGCTGACCGATCAATCACCAAACCTAGGGGTGAACTGGAGGATGTGTTAATAAAAATCGGAGAATTTATATTCCCGGTAGATTTTATTGTAATTGATACACAGCCTGTAGCGAACCCACGGAATCAAATTCCGTGGATTTTAGGTCGCCCCTTTTTGGCCACTTCCAATGCTATTATCAACTGTCGTAATGGTTCTATGACCCTATCCTTTGGGAATAGGTCAATAGAGCTGAACATTTACAAGTTGGGAAGTGTACCCTCCGAACCTATTGCTCAGGTATGTTCTGTCGACTTAATGGATGTCGACAGCAGCGAATTTGATGATCCTCCTGATATCGATCTTGACTCTTTTCATATGTTATTGTTTGACCCAACTATGTATCATACACATACGGACTCTTCCACTGAGATGTCCGGGTCAACAATTAACACGGATTATGAACTGTTCTTAGAGTCTGAAGATCACCCCGCACTTTGTAATGACATTATTCATCGGGGTATAGATGGAACTTTTGAGGAGATCTTCGCTGATGAACTCGCATTTTTAAATGACACGGGTGTTGAGATGAATCATCTTCCAATCACTGAAATTGAACCTCCACCCCTTCTTCTGAACTGTAAAAAGAATGCAAGCAATCCATCACAATCACTGCATCGTCTCTCCAAAATGAGACGCACACACATTCTCTTCCACCACTTAACCTTTCCCCACTTCTTCTTCCACCAACCAGAGCACTGCATTGATAAAATTTTTGAATGGTTGGTGTTAACATTCGGTCTTTGCAAAGCTTGGTATCGACCAATGAGTTTTGACCCCCTCATATGATTTTCAAAGATTAACATTGCATAACTCAAGTTTGGGGGGGCATGTTTTTCTGGCTCCTAAAAAGAATTTTTACAAAATTTTGATCCAAGAATAAGTTTGGGGGAGGATCTTCACTTAAATATTTTGCCCCCACTAATAAATCCCTCCCAAGCTTACAGGTTTTTCGAGATTTAGCAGATGGCAACAGTGAGGACACTGTTGAAAACAAGTTTGGGGGAGGTTTGTGCTTATTTTCGCATCATTTGCATATCATTTGCTTAAGCACAAAACATTTTTTTTTTAAAACCTATAAAAATTTAAAAATTTTCAAAAAGATAAAAATATTTTTTGTACATAAATAAGATAATAAAAGTTTAGATAGTGAAAAATTACATCCATGAGATTAGAAAATTTTAAGAAAACCAAGAAAATTAGAAGTTTTCTTATACGAACTAGTAATAAGTAGTTATGAGCCGTTGTCCCAAGGGTTAGTAAGATGAAGGACGTCACTAATCTGAGGATAAAAATATGTCTGAAAAATAGTTTCTATTCTGGAAGCCAAACATTTTGAACGTTGATACCCTGCTATTCGCACTTACACACGTCTTAAAGCCTGGGATAGTAGAGGATACCTTGAAATGCTCTTGTCTTAAAGCCGATGTATGAAGGAAATAAAAAGAAAAAAAAGTGAATAAAGAAAATATAAAGTGGTGAGAAAAATGAACACTGGTTTTGTTATCACTGAAGGCAATAAAAAATGTATAGCGAGGGTGCCTTTTCACCTAGTGCCCTAAGGCCAACTGGTCTGGGAGTCACTGTTATGCCTGAGGTGGTGCAAGACGAGGAAAATACACCAAATAAGCAAGCACATGAGTAATCGGTCGGTTAGTACCTCAAGAAGTATTAACGGTCGCATGAAAGTGTGTGAGCAATCTCATATAAATATTCATTAATTAAAAAGTACTGAGACTGATGGGCAAGAGTATGATAGCTTGAATTGAATTCTCTGGGTATAGGGATGTCTTTTACACACACGCAGGGTGATATGATCGATGTTTGGAAGAAAGATAGGAATGAAAAATAAGACGATGTTTTATTGAGGGAGGACGTGATTTCTGACATCTTTTCATGACCATTAAGATAGGGCTCATGACAACCGAAAAGCTAGCTTAGTTGGAAACCCTAATTTTCAAGGCTTTTCTTTTACAATTCTTTTCATTAAATGTAATATTCATGATCTTTCTTTTATTATTGGATTTTGTGGGTGCAATCCGCTGAAAACCCTCAGGAGACAACACTCCTCCTACTAGGGACACCTAGAGGTTTAAAGGCTTGTTGCACGTGCTCAGTGCAATCGTGTTGCCTACGAAAGTGTGCTAGTTAGTTTTTCTCTTTCTTTATTTTCTCCTTCTCTTTTTAATAAAACATTCGCTCGAGACGATCGAAATTAAGTTTGGGGGTATTTGATCATTCGAAAATATTGTATATTTTAGCCGGCAATTTCCCCATCTTTTGCATACATTTAGAAGTGTTCGGTATTCATATTTCATATATTAGCAAATCAGTCGTAAAATACCAAATTGCATGTATTAGACTTTTAAACCGACACTTTAAGGGAAATTGACCGCATTTCATGGCATCGCATTATTTCTGTATTTGCGCAACACTTGTCTTGAGTCTGTGCAGCAAATACGGAAGAAAAGCAAAAGAGCTGATCAAAAATACGCCAACTAAATCATTTCAGATCTGGTAGCAATTCAGATGGAGAAATACAAATCAATACATCAAAAGAAGGCCCAAATAGTATATATAGAATTACCAGAAAAGTTGGCAGCCCACGGCCTACAAGGAGCCGCGGATCCGCGGCAGAAGCCTGCTTGGGCCGCGGATCCGCGGCGGTTTCAAGGCGTCAGCCGTCCAAATTCAGTGCAGAATCTCAATCTCTGGGCCCACATTCCTTTATGATATGTCAAGTTCCAGAATACCCCAGAAGCTACTGCCAGATCAGCAAAGAAGATTAAGCAAGGCTAATCCTAATTAAGCTCCTACTTAATCCTCTTCTAGAAGCTCCCTCCTAACTAATTACATCTAGAAGCTTCTCCCCGAACTAACTTTTGGAGGGAAATTTGAATTTCCTCAACAAACTTTAGGAGGGAAACTTAGAATTTGAAATCCCAGATCTAGGGTTAGTTATCTATAAATAGGAACCTAGACCTAGGGTTAAAGGCTAATCAATAACCATTGGTTCATTCTACACCATTTTCTTCCACAAGTCTCGTGACAAGGCTTGTGCGAAACCCTAACCCTAATTCCACTCCAAATCCAAGATCTTGAGTACCAAATCAAGTGAGAAGCCTTCAACCTTTTAGGAGCCGAGCCGATCTTCAATCGGGCAAGTGATCCAAGCCGATCCGCGATCCACGGAGACGAGCGAAGCCAAATCGACGATCAAGTTCTTCCTCTTGTAGTTCTTGAGCGAATGTAACTAAATTGTTGATATAAATAAAAGGTGAAATTCTTTAATCTTGCTTTCTTTTAATTCTTGCATCATGATTAGATCTCAATTTGTAATTGTTGCTCTTGTTGTGATGTGTGAGTGAAACTCCGCTCGTTAAGGAGTCGAGACGATTGTAGAATGATGATGTAACAAATCTAATACGATTTTTATGTCCTACGAGTTTTGAAAACCCTAGCAAGTTCAAGAATCGATGACCTAGTTTCGTAGCGATGCTTTCTTGATTGTGATCGATCGAAATTAGGGATCTACGATCGTTTCTTGAATTTACTAGAGGCTAGAATGTGAATGATATCGACGAAAGAACAAGGGATAAGATGAAACCCTAGTTTCACAAGAAATCCCTAATTCTCGATCGATCATCATCGATCTAGTATCAATTCATCGAAGGATAAGAATACGTAATTGTAAGATTACATCACATCTATAGATCCGATCGATTCCTACGAGCCTCATTTCGATTCTTGATATTTGGTTTGGAAAAATCAACAAACTTTCAATTCTTGATTCTATCTTTTTCTTGTTATTAGATCTAGATTTTTCTAATTCTTGAACTTCAATTCTTTAAATCATGAATTGTTTTGTTTTGTTTTCTTTAAAGTTTCGACTCATCTAATTCAAAAGACGAACGATTACACTTTCCCAGAGGACGATCCGCACTCACTTACAATCTACAATCCGACACCGTAGTTGATTGCGGCCAAATAATTTTTGGTTGTGATTTCTTTACAGTTTCATACTACACATCAAGAATTCTTTTCAATCAACAGCAGAGTGCAGTTCGAGTTTACTCCTACAGGGGGACAGCTGGCCCATTTCAGAGCACGCCCACAGTTACTTGACCATATTCGTGAGGCACAGTCCGGCGATGCCCGTATTTTAGAGATTATCGAGCAGATTCGGCAGGGTAGAGTTTTCGAGTTTGTGATTGATGATCAGGGGATACTTTGATTTGGGACTCGACTATGCGTACTAGATTCTGGGGGACTGAGGCGTGATATCCTTGAGGAGGCACATAGATCAGTGTACAGTGTTCTTCCAGGTTCCACCAAGATGTACCATGATTTGAGGGAGGTTTACTGGTGGGACGGGATGAAGAATGATGTTACAGACTTTGTATCGAGATGCCTGACTTGTCAGCAAGTCAAGGCCAAGCACGAGAGGTCAGCCGGCGAGTTACAACCTTTGCCCATTCCTGAGTGGAAGTGGGAACAGGTCTCCATGGACTTCATAGTGGGTTTACCCAGGACCAGTCGAGGGTATGACTCTATTTGGGTGATTGTAGATCGGCTGACGAAAGCGACTCATTTCCTTCCAGTAAAGACAACTTTTGGATTTGCACAGTACGCCCAGGTTTATATTGATGAGATCGTGCAACTGTATGGCGTTCCGACTTGCATTGTGTCCGACCGGGGTACCCAGTTTACCGGCCGATTCTGGCAGAAACTTTAGGAGGCTTTGGACACCCGATTGAGTTTTATGACAGCTTTTCATCCGCAGACTGACGGTCAGTCAGAGCGTACTATTCAGACTCTTGAGTACATGCTCATAGCATGTGTTTTAGATTTCGGTGGTAGCTGGGATCGTCATCTGCCCTTGATCGAGTTCTCCTACAATAATAGCTTCCAGGAGACAATTCAGATGGCACCTTTCGAGGCTTTATATGGGAAGAGATGTCAATCGCCTGTATGTTGGACAGAGCTCAGGGAGAGCAGTATTTTGGGGCCATAGATCATACAGGAGACAATCGAAAAGATACAGCTGATTCGGGACAGGATGAGAGCGGCCCAGAGTAGGCAGAAATCATATGTTGACAGGGGCCGTCGCCGACTCGAGTTCGCTGTCGGCGATCATGTTTTCCTGAGGGTCTCTCTGATGAAGGGTGTGATGAGATTTGGGCGGAAAGGGAAGCTTAGTCCTAGATAAGTTGGTCCCTTCGAGATCCTAGAGCGTGTTGGTTCGGTGGCTTATCGGTTAGCTCTTTCGCCCAGCTTCCCCGATGTTCACCGCGTGTTCCATGTTTCGATGCTCAGCAAGTACCTTCATGACCCTTCTCATGTGATTCAGCACCAGACGATCCAGCTGGAGCGTGATCTTTCATTCACCGAGTAGCCAGTGGTCATTTTGGATCGGCAGGTGAAGAAATTGAGGTCGAAGGTTATACCGTTCGTCAAGGTTCTTTGGCGTGGCCCGAATAGCGAGAATGTCACCTCGGAGACAGAGGGCGAGATGAGGAAGAAATATCCCCATCATTTTGAAGGTACGCATAGTTAAATTCTAAATTCGGGGACCGAATTTCTTTAAGGGGGGAAGATTGTAACACTTCGAAAATCGTTTGGGCAGTTTTTCGATAATCGGCAAAATAATCAGCCTTTTCCGTAAAAACTCAAAATAGGTATTTTTCAATATAGGCCTAATTATACAAAATTTAAATAAGACAATGCTTGAAATTAGTCACTAAATTGTCACTTAAAAATTTATAGTTATTTAAAAAAAATTCCTTAATTAATTATTTTTAATATTGTTTTAAGTTTTTAAAAATACATTAAATTAGTGATAAATACAAATTTAAATGGGTAAATTACATAATTAGGAACCATTATAAACTAAAATATAGTGGTAACAAAAATTTTACCAAACCATTCCAAGATTAGTTGTTTCATGGCTTAAAAATGAATGAAAATAGGTTTTTTTGTAAAAAAAATGATGTGATATGCATTAATTGACCAAAGAAGATACTTTTTGTGTAGAATTTTCTACACAATTCCCTCACAGTCACCCCTCCCTACCTCAGGCCGAGCTCACCTGCAGGAAATCCCCCATTTCCCCCCTATTACTTGCTTCAAAATTCCTTCAAAAATCAACAAAAATCCACAAAAATTCACAAATTCAAAGCAAAACCTAATTCTACCTCTTCTCAAACCCTAACCTGTTTAAAACATGGGGAAAAGAGGTATCTTTGGAGGCTAAGTGCAAGAGGTTCACAGCTTGAGAGGTATAAGTTCTAATCTAGTTGTTAAATTTGAAGTTTGAACATGTTAATTTAGATTTTTTAAAGTGTTAATTAGGTTATAATTTCTTGTTTAGGAAATTCTAGTAAAGGTTTGGAATTTTAGTTAGGGTTTGAAGCATTGTTAATAGATTAAATTTGGTGTAGTGGTTATCTAGTGGGTTAGATTAGAAGTTTGTGCGATATTGCAATCGATATATCGTTAAATTGCGATGGTTGCATCGAAATTGCTATGTCATTGCTTACTAGGTTTTCTAAATTCATAGGAGGTGAATTAATTGCGATATATTGTCGATACTATTAGCATCTACTATGACTTGTAGGGTGTGCGAATGCAGAGTTTGATTTAGTCGGGTTTTAGTTTTGACGGTTGCCCTGAAACGACGATTTTAGTTAAGGTTTTAGCGATTTTCGTGTGTTTTTCGCGCACCGAGTGCACGTTGTGCCTAACTTGTGAGCGTCGATCTTTTCATATTGTGACTTGCGTCATTTCATGATGTTTAATAATATGTTGTGTGTTATGCAATTTTAGGATCGGTTGCGGAAACATCGGATGCGGTGCGTAAAGGCAAAGCGGTGGTTGGATCAGATTAGCGGGGCGTCCCGGGTGAGTAGATGTATACATCTATGGGGAAATCGTGTGGATGGCGTGAGGAGCCCTATAGTTAGGATCACTTTATTAATTTCAACTATATGTATAGTTAGTTAACTATCTCATTCATATACATACTCGTCTAGTTATTCGTCTGCTGGCATTGCATGGACATCTATAAATCTATGTATGATATCACCCCTTGGGACATTTACAACATTACCATTGGCTCATGTTTCACACACACTATTCATGTGAACACACACGCCTTGGTAATTGACATGTCTCGAGCACTTTAAACCCTGCTTAATTTAGTATCACCACTTGCATCATACATGATACATTGTATTGCATAGCATGCATATACCTTACATCATCATCATGCTTATATAGATTCCTAGTCATAAATCAATTGCATACCATTGATATCATAAACATTTATCATATACAAAATGTTGGGTATTATGATTTTCTTGAGGATTTCAGTATTTATGAGATTTCTGGATTTTGGGTGAAAACCGCGAGAATTTAACAAAAACTTATTATCATCATTTTAAAATAAAGTTGCGGTTTTCTCGTGACGTATGTGTCGTCCACCATGAGTTTTCATGTTTTCTGTTGGATTTCGAGACCCGATTCGAGGAGTGGATGAACCGTCTCGGGTACATGGTGGGCTCGGTATGGTACCCCGGGGCAAGAAGATCGAGTTGTAGACATGAGCCTGGCAGGGGAAGACTACCTACCGGTGATGTCTGGCGTGGCGGATATCCGGAGGATACCGACCGTTGTCGTGAGATTTCATGATATGGCCCGATCTGGACTGACGGAGCCCGATGTATTGAGACATTGGTACAGTGAGACATTGAGACAGATATATTTCCATATTTGGTGTCGATGCTTGACACGGTTTTCAGATGATTTCATTGATGGTACTTTAGCTATTCCACAGAGATTCTTTTTCTAAGTTAAGAATGCAGAGCTTATAGTATTTGAAACACTTAAAGATTTCGTATTGATGTTGCATACATGTGCATACATACCAGCGGCATTACATCACATCTAGACATACATGTTGTAACGCATTGCATGCATTCTTAAGATAGCCTTATTTGATGTTACTTGCTACTCACGAGCTGGCAACTCACCCCCGTTGTGCCACAGTGTATTGTAGGTAGGACCCGTAAGCCTTGTAGCAGCGGGCTTATCTTATCATTGGTTTCTTTTGCTCAGACTCGCGACGTTGCTCGTATGTGGGTTGCGAGGACACTTTATCTCTTTTTGTACTATCTTTGTATCTAGTATTCTCCATCTACCACTTTTTATTTGTATATGTACCTAATGATGAGGCTGAGAGATTTGTGTATATGTGTTTTCTCTAGGGTTGAGCTCACTTGAGCCGACGTTGTGTTTTTCTTTATTTTTGTGCTTCCTTATGCCTATTTGCTTGATATTGCATATATATTGCGCGTGGTTATGATCTGCCTTGGGCGAAGAGCAAGCTCCCGCTTGGGGATGCCATTTTGTTATTATAGGTTAATATATCTTGTTGTACCCATTTTGGGGGCTAGTATTTACAAAGGAGACTCTGCCGAAATTTTCGGAAAATTTTGGATGTTTTTAAAAACGGGTTAATACAACATATTTGATTTTATGGTCGTTTTCATAAAAGGTTTTCCTTCACTCTCATTGGTTATGGTTTAGATTTTCTGGGCTTTGGCTGACTTAGGTTACGTTACACCTTTAGACGTTTCGTAATCTAAGTGCCAGTCACGTTCAGTACCTTCGGGTCGTAATAAATCGTCCATGCCATTTTCAAAATTTTGCCGTTTTAAAGAACCCTAAACTAGAATCATTAACTAGAGAATCATACGAAACATAAAGTAAACTACTTTACTTCTAAGTGATAACGGAATACAACCTTTGTAGACCGGTCTTTCACTTCAATTGCTCCTTGTAGTGGTCCTTTCGCTGCGATCATGGACTCCCGGACACTTGCATGGCTTCTCAAGATGAAAGGAACGATCTTGCTTGAAGTCTTCGAGGCCGAAGATGATATACGTCAAGGAGGCACTAACTCAAGCTACTACTTCACTAATGATAGATTAGTGAAGCTAACACCCTATACTAAAGTGCGAATCTAGTAGAGGATGCTGAAGTAGGAAGTGGGCTCACTTTAGTTTGTTGGATATATGTATGCCCTAGAGGCATTTATATGTATAGTGGATGCTTGGACATGTATATATATATATATAGATTACTTTCTTGCTCGACATGATAATATGCTATCTGGATTACTTTATCTGACATGTTGATTTGATCATGCTTTTATTCATTTACACATATTGATAAAGCCCTTAAGATAATTTCTTGACTACTGTGACTATGATGCGGATCATACTAGTGGGGCACGTGTAGTTTATAAGCATATCCTTGAACTGTTCCTAGTCGTGGGTATATCGAGATAGGACATAAATATTCCAGAGTAGACTAGCGTATACTATTCTTGTCCCATATGATGGGCGATGTATGATCCCATATCCATCTAGTGTGCTGACACCAAAGATTGTATGCGGGTGCTCAGTATAGACTGGGTACACTGAACGGACTCACCGAGAACTCCAATGTGGTATTATATCTATCGTCGGATAGCAGTTCTCAGGTGACACTGGTACAGGTAAGTCTGCAGACCCGAGATCGTCATAGAGTCTTGTGTGTCCTCCCACTGTACTTTGATCTCCACCCAACCACGGCTCTACCGAGTCGTGCAAACAGGTGGTCTTTGGGTACAGTCCCGAGGCACATAGAGGCAATGAATGATATGAAGGATTTCATCTCTCCCGGTATTGGGGGTTGATGTTGTTCTATGCTTGATTGGCTATAACAGGAAATCCCTGGCCAGGGTTACTGGGATTTACTGATAAGTGTTATCAGTAGTTTCTCGCTCTGTTATCAGCTATATACCGGCATGACTTCTTGAGTTATTGGGGTCGACGACACCATCCCCAGACTTGATATGCAACATATTTGATGAGGAGACCGGGCAGTACGGTAAGTCTTTCCAGATGGCTCGACAGGAGTTTTGACAGCTTTGCTGGTTTTCACCTGATAGTTCAATACCAGGGGTGGCCGTTACGTTTAGCTGACCGCTTGCGGCTTGTGGGTGTTTGATATGATCATCACCCACTGCCGGCGTATTGACGAGTCTTAGAGTCCCACACAGAAGTTTCCTAGCCCAGGCGAAAAGATGTGGTGTGCATATGGGATATGCGCGGGGACCCGATTGAATACGACTATATGATACCATATGTTAATCGGGCGTTTTACTATTGGTCGGGTTGTATATGATATGACCGGATTGTTAAATCAATTATTGATTTAACATTTTGACTTTTAGTTTTATTTTATTCTTTATTCAAAACTCTTTTTATTAAAGAGGAAGAATGCATGCATGTATGCATATGATGATGTGCAAGCATGCACATGTTGATGTGCATGGATACATGCATACAAAAGTATCATGGTTGATGATGCACACTTGAAGGCAATATAAGACCTACATGGAAGTATAATATATGGATATTTATTAGTATTTGTTTTAAAACAAATGAAAAAGACAAAGGTTGATTCATGGTTATCTTTCTACACTCTTCTTTGAGTTAACCACACTTCACCCACTTTTTAACCATGGATTAAGCCTTTCTTTTGGATTTTAACCCATTTACTAAATATCTAGATATTATTGCAACCATGGTTTCAGAGAAAGATAGAAAATATATATACTATATTTTCTATTTTCTTTCATAAGCTTTATCATTTTTACAAAAAGCTTTTTCCTTCATCTTCTTCTTCCTCCTTGCTCTCTAGGTTCTTCCAAAGTGAGTAAGAGATAAAAAGAAAGAGTTTTGATAAAAGAAAACACACCACTTCATCACTCTACTCTAATCTAGCCAATTAGTTTAGAGTTTTTAGCTTTATCTTTTTCTTGCATCAAGTGGAGCTACAAGCTTGGAGCTAGTGAACTTTGGATGGATCATCGTGGACGTAAGAGCTTACTAGCAAGCCTCTCCAACCTCTCAAAGATCCTAGGAGTCACTACAAAGAGGATTACAAAGGTTGTATTCCTTACACTAAGTGTAAATAATGTTTAAAGTGTTGTTTGTAGGGTTACTAGGCACACTAACAAGGGTCTACGAGGCATCAACCATGCCCGATTAAAATTTTAGCCGTGCCAAACAACTCTAATACGGATCCTTAAACTAGGGTTTAGGCGAAAACAAGCAAGTTAACAAATTTAACTCTAAGTGAATGAGATTACAACCTTTGTAGATCCGGTCCTTCACTTCAATAGCTCCGTGTAGATGTCCCCTTCGCTGCGATCATGAACTTCGGACTCTAGAGAAGCTCTACAAGAAGAACGAACGTTCTTGCTTCGTTGACTTCGAGGCCGAAGATGATCTACGTCGAGGAGACACTAACTCAAGCTATTCCTTCACTAGGTCATGAACTTTGTGAAGAGAACACACTCTACTACAAGGCAAGTGGTAGAGGATGAAGAAGTAGGAAGTGGGCTCACTTTAGAATTGATTTTCTCACTCTTTTTCTCATGGCACCATTGGAACTAGTAAGCTTTTGGATGGAGCTTGATGAAGAAGAAGAAGAAGAAAGAATAATCCTTCCAAATGAAAACTTATCCAAATGAATTATTGCACCATGGTTGAGTTAAGACCTCATGCTTAACTCATGTAGAGAATTAACCAAGGGATTAGGTTAAAGGTTAGGTTAAAGAATATCAAAAGAAATGACAAAGGAGTGGACTTTGTCAAAGCTTCTCCAAGCTTCTTCAAGCTTGATTACTTTGACTAAGTTAAACCCCTTTGTTAAATCTTAAGATAAAACAATAACCCTAATCATTAGCCTAATCTTGGTATAAGTCTCATATACCCATCTTGTATGTATTATCAAGCATGATACAAACATGTACACTTGCATATATCACATATAAATAATGTGCACATTCAAGTGAGAAAATAAATCACAAGTGAGCTAATACTAGTTAATGCAATGTAATATATCAAATATATAATTATGCATTAAATTATTAAATCAACTCTTGATTTAATAATCCGGCTATAACAGACTAATATTAAAAGTAACAACTTATCGAATCAATACTTGATCCGATAACCCGTCTATATCGCATACAACCGATCAATGTCACAAATCGCGAGAATAGAATACGGTATCTCATATCGTATTAATCTCGGTCCCGCACATATCACATATGTGCTCCTACTCCGTTTCGCTTGAGGCAGGAAACCCCTGTGTAGGACTCTAAAGACTCGTCAATACGCCGGCAGTAGGTGATGATCATATCAAACACCCACAAGCCGCAAGTGGTGCGCTAAAAGTAACGGCCACCCAAGTATTGAGCGATCAGAAGATCAACAAGCAAGCCTGCTACTACTCCTATGAATCCAATCAGTAACACTCCCGTACAGTCCGGTCTCGTCGTCTGATATGTCGCATATCTCGCCTAGGGGTGGTAAACGTCAGACCCCTGTAGCTTGATAAGTCGTCTCGATATGAGGTCTATAACAGTTCGAGAAACTACTGGTAACACTTACCAGTAAATCTCAGCAACCCTGGCCAGGGATTTCCTGGTATAGCCAATCGAACACAGTGCAACATCAACTCCCTATACCGGGAGAGACGAATCCCCTCCTATCGCTCATTGCTTCCATATGATTCGGGACTGTACCCAAAAGCCACCTTTTTGCACGCCCTCTTGGACGTGGTATGATGGAAATCAAAGCACAGTGGGAATCACACAAGACACTATGATGATCTCGGATCAACAGACTACTCTGTACCAGTGTCACTGGAGAACGGCCATCTGACGTGAGGTATAGTACCATCTGGGAGTTCTCGGCGAGTCCGTCCAGTGTACTCAGTCTCCACTGAGCACCCATACACCATCCTTGATGTCAAACACCGATGGATATGGGATCATCCATCGCCCATCATATGGGTCAAGATGCGTATACGCTAGTCTACTCTGGTGCATCGATGCCCTGTCTCGATACACCCTCGACTAGGAACAGTTATAGGATGTACTCGTCGACTACCGTGGCCCCACTAGTATGATCTCATCATAGTCCCAGTAGTCGAGTACACATCCTAAGGGCTTTATCAACATGTATTAGAGACAATCAGAGTACATGTTAAGATAAAGTACAACCAGATAGTATACTATCATGTCGAGCAAGAAAGTCCTCCCTATATACGTCCCAGCATCCACTACAATATACATCGTATGTATAGTAATGGCCTCTAGGGCATACATATAACTAACAATCTCCCACTTGCACTAGGGTCATCTGTTGTGGTATCACATACCCAACAATTAGTTGTGGTTGAAGTATCTCATACTCAACCATCCCATAAAAGTCTCTATTGAAGAAAAGGCCTTTGTGAGTGGATCCGCGCTGTTGTCCTCTGTGTCTTCTCCCCTGACCTCGATCTCCCTGGAGATCAACCATCTCCATGATCAGGTGATACATCCTAAGAATTATATCTGGATTTCTGATGGGACAGGGGTTCTTTGGCATAAGCCACAACTCCATTGTCATACAATGGTAGGAACAAAGTTCATCTCATGAACTTATATATATCCAGACTGCCTCTTTAGTAGCATCTTTGGTAACGATGTATCTTGCCTTTAATCGTCTAGAATGTCACGGTATCTAGCTTGGAACTCTTCCAACATACCGTCCCTCCACTGAGGGTAAAGACAATGCCTGCGACTGACATTCAGTCGTCCTCATCACCGTGGAACCTTTCCAGTGATTCTCCCTAGGATCGATTGATACCTTTTCACTACAACTAGTGAGTATCCTAATATCCATTTAGATCTATCTCATATATCCATAACTTAGGATTTAGGAGGTATCACTTTGATCCTATATGGAGAATCCTTGTGATAAGCGGAGATTGACCGAGCGTAGCATAGGAAACTCCTTCCCTAGCAAGAGTATGACATCCACGTACTCTACAAGGACCACCACCATACTCCCTACTACATTTTTGTATATACAAGGTTCATCTACCATTTTGATGAAGTCAAACTCTTTGACTACCACATCAAAACAGATGTTCCAACTCCGCGATGCCTGCTTTATCCTATAAAGCAACTTGTGCACATTTCCGCTGCTCCCACTGTCTACGAAGCCATCTGGCTGTGTACTTATAGACGCTCTCTTCTAAAACATCTTTTAGAAAAACGGTCATGACACCCAACCACTGTTGGAGATAGTGCCCTCAGAGTCAATTATTGGATCACAGGCACGTGATTGCAATGATTGAGGGGAGGACCTGTCCCAGTAGGACAGTCTTACTCGAGATGATAGTATGCTATCTGGTTTATCTTTATCATCGTGTACTGCTTTAGGTGACCTTACGAATCGCTATTACACCTTGATAGAGCCCCTAGGATTCTTGCTTGACTACCAGCAGTATGAGGGCGATCATATACGTGAGAGCTGGAGTCTATAAGCACATCCTTAAAAGGTCCCTAGTCGAGGGAGTTTCGAGACAGGGCATCGATTCTCCGGAGTAGACTAGTGTATACAGTCGAGACCCCGACGAGGGGCGGTGGCCGGTCTCACAAGCCACTGGTGTCTGTTGGTTCACCTAAAATGTATACAGGTGCTCATTGGGTTATGAGTACACCGGACAGGACTCGCCGGGAACCTGCTAGTTGGGATTATACCAGACGTCATATAACAGTTCCCTGGTGACATGTGTACAGGTTAGTTCATCGACCTGAGATCGTCATTTGTCTCGTGTGAGTTCGCACTGTGCTTTGATTACTACCCTACCACGGCTCAAAGGAGTCGTGCAAACAGGTTTTAGTTGGGTACAGTCCCGAGCCACATGGAGGCAGTGAGCGGATCTGCAGGGGTTCGTCTCTCCCGGTATTGGGGGTGAGGTCGCGCTGTGTCTAGGAGAGCCAGAACATGAAAAGTCCTTGGCCAAGGCAGGAGATTTTCTGGTAGGTATTCCAGTAGTATCTCAGGGTGTTCTGGGCTACACTCCGACACGACTTTTACCGCTTTTGGGGGTCTGACTTTTACCAACCCCCTAGGCCCGCCATGCGATGCTCATAGACGAATGGACCGGACTGTGCGGATATTGTCACTGACAGGCTCAGTAGGGTGTCAGGATGAGTTCGCTCATCGACGTCCCTTTTAGTCAATACCGGGTAGCCCGTTACGTATTGGCTTATACCTCTGACTTGCTAGTGGTTAAATCCACAACCAAGGTGTTGACGAGTCTTTAGAGTCCACCACACAGACAGTTACTCAAGTTTCGGGCGAAACGCTGTAGAGGCCGTATGGAGATATGGCAGGGTTCGATCAGATACGTGCGGTATTGCACGGATCGTGATCGGACGGATTTTACTAGCCGGCTTTGGCTTAAGCTGGATCCTAGTATTAGATAGTGTAGATTTTGTCTCTTTGCATTTATGTTCAGTGGGAATACAAATGCGGGCATGTATTTGCAGTGGGTTTTCCTGTAATTTATTACGGGATCGGTTTTCTGGAGTTGCCACTTTGCATTACGTTCCGGCCGGTTTTCTTTCATTCCTTTTTCCCCACTTGGAAATTGAGAGGCCGGCCACTCGATTTGTGTGAAGTGGAGAGGTTTATTTTTGTGGGATAATTTTCTTCATGCAAATTTCGTGGCCCCCACTTTGATGAGATGTGAGATTAATTATTCATCCTCTTCATCTTTTTTTGTTTTTGCCTTTTTTCCCCACCATCTTTTAGGGGGCCGGCCATTTTTTTTTACAGAGAGAGAGTGGATGAGTTTTGATTTGGTGAGTGTGGAATATTATTCATATCACATATTTTCTTGCTACAAAATTGCTAGCTCCCTAAAAAGTTCATTCCATCTCCATCCATGGCAACATAAACCCCAAAAGAGACATGGTTTTCTACACTTGTCTACAGCACTCCTTGGACGCATCGGCTAGCCAACTTCGCGCCCGAGTTACCTCGGTCAAGAGGTGGGAACCCGTAAAAGATTCCGGCTACGTGATGCCCTTTCCGACGAGAAGTTGACGGACGGAGATTCCGTGGGAGATCGGAGTGGAGACGAAGACCGAAGGACACGGATCGCTTGGTATACTTCTCTACTCTTTTCTTGTTTGCTAGTTGCTGGGTTAATGGCCCGATCCGGGTGAAAAGTGCACGGTGATTCCGGTTTGCTAGTTTGCAAAATTTTTGTTTCCGCGTTTCCGGCGTCGGTTCGACGGCCGGGGCGCCGCCGCGGACTTACATTGGTATTAGAGCCACGCCATTAACCATGCTTAGCTTGCTCTTGTATGTTTAGAACTCGATCGAAAAAAATCCCCAAAATCCGTATTTTCAATGCATTGTGTCTCTGTCGAAATTTTTTCTGCTCCAAAAATTTTTCTAGTTGTTGCAGAATACTGTGCATGGAAAAATAGGAATTCTGGTAAAATTTGGTCGCGAGATCCGACTATAACGCCATGGAACCGCGGCCAAACCCATGCTTGGGCCGCTGTTCCGCCGCGCATTTAACTGTTCATCGTGGCAAATTTTTCCAGAGGGCTTTTGACATGGAAATAGGGATTTTGGGATATTCCGTTTGGGCCCAAATTTTCTGTAAGTGCTACAGTAATGCTTTGGGGCCCACTTGGTAATATTTGTTCGATCGGATATTTTAAACATGCCAGTTCACAGTATTTACATTATATCTGCGACCGTGAATGTCACTTGATCAGTAAATCCAGTCTTACTGCTATAGCCCGGTTAGACGGATTTGCGAACGTGACATTCACATTGATGTTCTGTGTTTTGCTGTGTTGTTGCAGATCGGTCGTGGGGATAGCCTGGATGCAATGTTAGTACAGTTTTGTTTTTATATGTACATTTGTTATTGCGGGGCGAGCGTCCGACATGTGGACTGCTGTCACTGCCTGTTTGTATTATTATTTTGGGGCACGACCAGGTTGCGGTCGATGTACCCGTTGTATGTATATTTTACTTTCTGTACTAGGATTACCCCGCGGAGGGGTGCACGGATAGCCGGATTCTAGAGGGCAATGAACCCGCATCTCATGGCATTGAGACGGAGGGGGCTTTACTCTAGAATTGGCGGGCTATTCGCCGCACTCGTAGGGGGTACAGGTTGACCCAGGAGGGGTGCCTAAGTTACCGGATTCCATGAAGTGCTGGGTGGTCCATTCACGTTGCTGAAGGGGGCTGCCTCGCTTCAGGTTTTGGCGGGTAACTTGCCGTGCCCGTAGGGGTCTAGGATCTCATTGCACAGGCTATCCACACGACCAGGGGAACGTCGGGTTTCAGCGGCTCTGTGAAACCCGGGGATCCCAGATATCTGTATTATTCTGTGATGCTGTACTTTTCTGTGCTGTTGCATTTTATCATGCCTTGAGCGAAAATTATATATTATATATATACTAGTAGATGTTGTGTTTTGCATCCGCGCTAGTCCAGTCCCCGCTCTGTCGTTAGTTAGCTAACCTAACGGGTGATGACGGGACCCAGTGGCGAATGCGGATAGCATATACGTACGTCAGTATATTTTCGTTCTTTGTGGTGTGATCAATTGATGGGACTGCGTTGATTCAGATCAATGCAAGATAAACAAACCTATTCTGATGTTGTTGGAACACTTTTTCAAAAAGCTGTTATTGCAAGGGCGTTCACTTTTGTTTTGCACAGTGGTATTCAGTTGGAATATCCTGCTCCTCAGTCGACGAGGCAAGGGCCGAGATCCCTTCACCGGGAGTGACCCCTTGGACAAAAGTTTGCGTCATGGCAATAACTTCACTATAGCCGTTTACTTTTGCTTTGCATCGTGGTATTCAGTTGGAATATCCTGCACCTCATTCTACGGGGAAAGAGCCGAGATCCCTTCACCGGGAGTGACCTCTTTAGCAAAGGTTTTCGTCACTATATTTTTTATAAAGCTATCAGTTCCTTCAACGATATCAAGTTCATTACGATAAAGGTTTTCGCCAGAAACCATTCGTAGCCCTCCAGCATTTCAGTTAAATATTCGGTAGTATTCAAGCTATGTATTTTGACCTCATGCCAAGGCATAGTGTTTGGTAGCTACCGGATATTTATCTGCAACATAGATAGATGCGTTAGTTTGGAACAGTCGTACTATTATTTTGGCCTTCATCAAGGGTATGTACGAGTGGGTTCAAATTAACCTGGATAATGATGGGTAGAACTTGACATGTGACTTATGACATTTTGACCTCACGCCAAGGTCATAAGACCATGGGGTAAAAATCCACATCGGGAGTTTCAAAAGAACTGAAACTTGCCAGATATGCGCATACCTTCTGGAGTGTGATAGCGTGAGCGGATTCCGTCACATTATCATGCGATGATAGTTGGATCCCGATTCCCACTGATGAGTTGGTTTACTCCTCGGGTGATCCCGGCTAATTCTTCTTTCAGGTTTGGGGAAGAATTTGACGTTACAGTGGGAGGTTTCCAGATTAGATAAAGTGATAACCATTCTGATATAGGTTAGAGTGCACGCTGAGTGTTTCTTTTCTCTCTCTCTTTGGCAGCGACCATTGACCCGACCCTAGACTATGACTCAGTGACCAAGTTGACCGAACCTTCTTAACACTGGCTTTTGGATTGTCAGAGTTGCAAACCTCATTGCCACTCCTACTTTTACCATTTTCTCCAGGACACCCCGTATTACTACGAACGTCCACTTCCATTGGACAAAACCATCGTATGGTTATATACGAACTCGAAGGAATTTATTCGAGGATGGTTTCTGGTTCTGGAGAAAACGAATGGGACTATTCAGTTGTCTTTTCCTTTTACCTTCTCTCAGGTTGCGAGTACTCCTTGGTTTAGGATATAGTACACCTATTACGCAAATTGGATAGTCTTCTTCCAGACCTTAGGCTGGTGCCGACCGGTAGGGAATGAAGAAAGCCAATTAGCCTAAACGGTGTACAGGAGTTATTAAGTTCAGACAAAGCAAGGGATTAGTAAGAGGGCAAAGTAAATTGCGACTGATATTCACGACCAAACCAAGTATTTCTTCGCCAATCCTAAATCACCTTTGTATTTCTCCAGGACACTCCGTATCACTACGAAGATCCCAGTTTATTGGATAATCCATCGTATGGTTATATACGAACTCGAAAGGAACTTGTTCCAGTTCGGGGATGGATCCTAGTTCAGGAGAAATAGGAATAAAGTTTATTCGGTTGTCTTTTATCCTCACCTTCTCTCGCATTGCTAGTGCTCCTAGGATTAGGACAGTACACCCATTATGCTTATTCGATAGTCTTCTTCCAAACCATAGGCTGGTGCCGAACGGTAGGGAAGGAAGAAAACCATTTGGCCTAAAGGGGTGTACAGAAGGTAATGACTAAAGACATATAAAGGGATTTGGAGAGGTGGCAAAGAATTATACGGTTACAGTCGTGAATCTGGATAATGGAAGAGGCATTACTATGAATACCAGGAAACCCCATCGAAACATTTCAATGTTTCAGGTTCACTGTGTACTGTTAAAAGAAAACTGATTTCCTAATTAGACACTTGCTCCAGGGTATGTATTTACCAGGTTGGATTCTCACATCTGTATGGTTTTACAGATGATGAGTGGGAGTAAGTTATTGGGAATTAGGTGATCATCCTCATTATATCGGGATTCGTTGTAATTGGTGATATTTGAGGAAGTCACCTGGGTTGTTTGCGGTCGGCAAATATTTGGTTTTGATTATCCGTTGTTATGCACCAATTTCAAATTGATATATCTGTACGTCTATTTTTATAGAGTGAGACATACCTTTTTGAAATTGTGTCTATGACATTTACCTATATCAGTGGATGGTTAGGTAAGGAGCATTGAACAGCGGTGTAATTATTCTTAACCATAAGTAAAGTTTTCAACCTACGACACACAGTGAATGAGTTATTAGACTCAAGGGACTTGTACAGAATATTGTATATTGTCCAGTGTCCATCAGGACAGAGGGGTTGGTCCTCGTACTATATTATGTTTACTTATGACTTCTCTAGTTCTTAGATAGGTGTTTCGTAGAAACACAGGGTCTGAGTTTTGAGAAGTTATAAGTATAAGATTAAAGTAGAGAACCAAGTATTGCAAGTATCGGGATTCTTCAAGGTGATCGAAGATGTAGATACTTGTGATTGGAATTCAGTTGATAGTAATGAGAACTAGCTTCTCTTTCAGGTTACTCATAATTGGAAGCATTCCTAAGTTGAGTAACGCTGATCGGCCTCCTTCCATTTACTTGACATGCACTGGAGACAGCTGCACGATTTGAATCTGGTTCAATTAAATCAGTGCCTCTGTTTCTTGGATATAGAACAGTTCAAATCTTGACATTGTTAAGATACGGGGAGTTGTCCGGCTTATGCTTAAAACCAGACTCCGGATAACTCAAGGCACGTTTCTGTAATGGCTGTTTGTGGGTTGACCCGGGCTATGACGAGGGTTGACTTTCTACCATCTGGAAGATCAATGGTGATATTGTTCTTGACTCACCACTGTTTTAATAAAAATGGATTTTTTTTCAGAAAACAGTAGTGGGAGTATGGTAGAACTGGAAGTGATTCCAGAACCGCAAACGATTACTGAAGATTTAATAAGAACCTAAAGATTCAATCTGGTTTGACATTCCATTGGCCACTCCGCAGATATGGTGGGTAAGCTCAGGCACCCGAGAGGTATTTCGATATGCTCAAGGACGGTGGCAGGGAGGTTCTTGTTTACCCAGACTTGCCATTGCTGTTGTTCCAGACCGTGAGACCCGGCAGGAGGATAAGTACAGCGTCGTTCTAAACTTTCTTTAGAAGTGTACATGTATATGACTCTGCCAGAGGGTTGTCGTGGTCAGTGGGAGCAGCGGAAGCATTGGTAGACAAGTAGCTTATGTCTATTTATAGACCAAAGCGGATGTAGCGGAGATAGATCATCTATTTCTGATATGACAGTCATAGGTTTGACTTCATCAGAATAGGGGATGGATCTGTTAAAAAGGTAGTAGGGTGTGATGTCCTGGTATTTGATGACATACACAGAGTAGGAAGTGATATTCCAATACTACGATCGGTTATACTTTGGTCGTCACACAGTGGTTTCTCCACATAGGACTTGGATATTATATCGTACATTCTGGTTACTGGATCTATGGTTTTAGATCTAGATTTGGGTGGTTTCCTAATCTGGGTACCATGACAGCATTCTATGAGTATTTAGAATGGACGACTCCTGGCATTGTGGTGTACCTGCAGGTGATGGAGTCACCCTCTCTAAAGGTGTCTTACAGACTAAAGGGGAGAGGGATACGCATGATTGACAGATCATTTGCTTTGGCAATTGAGTCAATCATGAGATGTCAAGTACCACACCAGATGTTGTTCTTGCAGTAGATGCAATAAGTTGATATTGATCCAATCTTGGAGAAACAGTCGGAGGCAGTTTTAGAACATAAGTGGATGTTCTAGGATACGATAACGGCAGCCTCCTTTAGGAGACGGTTATCATTCCAGGCTTCCAAGGTGACCTGGATGGCAGAGTGGCTGTCAGAGTTATTGTTTTCCCTCTGACGAGGGGCGGTATTTTGGACAGTTGGTCCAGGTGGATACTGAGGGAAGGCATGGCGCAGGATACTGGTTAAGTTCAGTGGACGATACAGTCTAAGAAGTTTGGATTTGGAGTTCATTTATGAGCTAGGTCCAATCAGACATCCAGACATTCTAAGACAGGTATTGCTCATTTTGGGAGATAGCTTTCTCCGTGAACTTGAGATATAGAGAGACATAGAAAGAAACACCAGAGCGGATCCATTCACTGAGGCTATTCCCCGAACGCAATAGTTTCGCAAACGAGCTTTGTGAGACTGACTAGTAGAGGAGTTGGGTGTTCGGTCTCACACGGGCTGTGAGTATGCGACATCGCAATAATTAGCCTTGAGTGCAAGTGGGAGATTGTTGGAGATAGTGCCCTCAGAGTCAATTATTGGATCACAGGCATGTGATTGCAATGATTGAGGGGAGGACCTGTCCCAGTAGGACAGTCTTACTCGAGATGATAGTATGCTATCTGGTTTATCTTTATCATCATGTACTGCTTTAGGTGACCTTACGAATCGCTATTACACGTTGATAGAGCCCTTAGGATTCTTGCTTGACTGCCAGCAGTATGAGAGCGATCATATATGTGAGAGCTGGAGTCTATAAGCACATCCTTAAAAGGTCCCTAGTCGAGGGAGTTTTGAGACAGGGCATCGATTCTCCGGAGTAGACTAGTGCATACAGTCGAGACCCCGACGAGGGGCGGTGGCCGGTCTCACAAGCCACTGGTGTCTGTTTGTTCACCTAAGATGTATACAGGTGCTCATTGGGTTATGAGTACACCGGACAGGAATCGCCGGGAACCTGCTAGTTGGGATTATACCAGACGTCAGATAGCAGTTCCCTGGTGACATGTGTACAGGTTAGTTCATCGACCTGAGATCGTCATTTGTCTCGTGTCAGTTCCCACTGTGCTTTGATTACTACCCTACCACGGCTCAAAGGAGTCGTGCAAACAGGTTTTAGTTGGGTACAGTCCCGAGCCACATGGAGGCAGTGAGCGGATCTGCAGGGGTTCGTCTCTCCCGGTATTGGGGGTGAAGTCGCGCTGTGTCTAGGAGAGCCAGAACATGAAAAGTCCTTGGCCAAGGCAGGAGATTTTCTGGTAGGTATTCCAGTAGTATCTCAGGGTGTTCTGGGCTACACTCCGACACGACTTGTACCGCTTTTGGGGGTCTGACTTTTACCAACCCCCTAGGCCAGCCATGCGATGCTCATAGACGAACGGACCGGACTGTACGGATATTGTCACTGACAGGCTCAGTAGGGTGTTGGGATGAGTTCGCTCATCGACGTCCCTTTTAGTCAATACCGGGTAGCCCGTTACGTATTGGCTTATACCTCTGACTTGCTAGTGGTTAAATCCACAACCAAGGTATTGACGAGTCTTTAGAGTCCACCACACAGACAGTTACTCAAGTTTCGGGCGAAACGCTGTAGAGGCCGTATGGAGATATGGCAGGGTTCGATCAGATACATGCGGTATTGCACGGATCGTGATCGGACGGATTTTACTAGCCGGCTTTGGCTTAAGCCGGATCCTAGTATTAGATAGTGTAGATTTTGTCTCTTTGCATTTGTGTTCAGTGGGAATACAAATGCGGGCATGTATTTGCAGTAGCGGGGTTTTCCTGTAATTTATTACGGGATTGGTTTTCTGGAGTTGCCAGTTTGCATTCCGTTCCGGCCGGTTTTCTTTCATTCCTTTTTCCCCACTTGGAAATTGAGAGGCCGGCCACTCGATTTGTGTGAAGTGGAGAGGTTTATTTTTGTGGGATAATTTTCTTCATGCAAATTTCGTGGCCCCCACTTTGATGAGATGTGAGATTAATTATTCATCCTCTTCATTTTTTTTTTGTTTTTGCCTTTTTTCCCCACCATCTTTTGGGGGGCCGGCCATTTTTTTTTACAGAGAGAGAGTGGATGAGTTTTGATTTGGTGAGTGTGGAATATTATTCATATCACATATTTTCTTGCTAAAAAATTGCTAGCTCCCTAAAAAGTTCATTCCACCTCCATCCATGGCAACATAAACCCTAAAAGAGACATGGTTTTCTACACTTGTCTACAGCACTCCTTGAACGCGTCGGCTAGCCAACTTCGCGCCCGAGTTGTCTCGGTCAAGAGGTGGGAGCCCGTAAAAGATTCCGGCTACGTGATGCCCTTTCCGACGAGAAGTTGACGGACGGAGATTCCGTGGGAGATCGGAGTGGAGACGAAGACCGAAGGACACGGATCGCTTGGTATACTTCTCTACTCTTTTCTTTTTTGCTAGTTGCTGGGTTAATGGCCCGATCTGGGTGAAAAGTGCGCGGTGGTGCCGGTTTGCTAGTTTGCAAAATTTTTGTTTCCGCGTTTCCGGCATCGGTTCGACGGCCGGGGCGCCGCCGCGGACTTACAACCACCAGATATCGTAGTCATGGTATGTAGCCGTGGCAAGTAGGATCTGGATGGACATAAGCATAGCTCCTTAGAAAAGGTTTCATCATAATCCATACCTGGTCAATGATGCAAACCTTTAACAAGTTTAGCTTTGAAAGTCTCAACTTTTCCATGTACACCATGTAATCTTCTCAAGATATACTTGCTCCTGATGGGGATTTAACCCTTCAGATAAAGCAACCAAAGTCCATACTTTGTTGGTGTATAAGGATTCCATCTCAGATCGCTAAGCATCCGGCCATTCTTATTGAATCCCACTCCTGATGGCCAGCCCGAAACTAGTTGGGTCATCATCTCATGATGCAATTCTCGCTCCCACTGTCATAGAGAAACCGAAGTATCTCTCAGGTGGGTGAGGAACCATACTAGATCGGCGGAGAGGCTGAGGTTCGTTGGTTACTATTGAATCCTTTGGTTTTACCAAATCATCAGCTGCATTATGTATAGCTGGAAACTTTCCAGTTCTACATAACAGACCTTGCCTCGTGCTTGTCCAGATTTTGCTTTTAGACATAGCCCGGACAACCCCAAATCTTAACTAACTTAAGATATGGGCTCTTCCCTTTCCATATCACATATGAAGTGGTAGGCATCTGATTTGATTAAAACCTTATTCAATAGGTATGCAGCTTCTCAAGTGCATAACTCCCAAAAAGAAAATAGGAAACTCAGTAGTACTCATCATAGAGCACACCATATCACATAGGGTGCTATTTCTCCGCCCCGATATACCATCGTGCTATGGTATATACGGAGGAGTAATGCTGAGAGAGAATCTCATTCTCCTTTAGAATAGTCCAGGATTTCCGTACTCAAGTATTGTCCTACTTGATCTCATCAAAGGACATAATACTTTTACCCGTATTTTGGTTCTCTACTTCTAAAATATATTCTGTGAATATCTCAAAAGGTTCGGACTTGTGTTTCAACAGGAACATATGTCTGAATCTTGAGAGATTATCAGAGAATGTAATGAAGTACAAAGGACCGGTCTTGGCATATGTAGACAGGGGACCTTCATACATCAGCATGTATTAATCCCAAAAGTTCACCAACTCTTTCTCTATTTCCAATAAACAGAGCTGTGGTCATTTTATCTTTATGACATGACCGACAAGTTTCATAAGATGTAAATTCAAACTAATTTAAATATGCATCTAAATATAACTTCAGCTTGCCGGGTCGCATTGATATGACCTAGTCTACAATGCCTCAAGAAGAAGTCGTTCATTTCTGAACTCTTCCTCTAGTATGTGTTCTGTATACTAAGAACTGTAGTTTGATTTAAAACTTCAATGCTTTTAGATAACGTGCCTGAACCGATCAACTCTTGATGTAGGAAATGTTCAAAACATTATCCAACAATACAAAATTGTATCATTTCTTTACTAATAAAGAGACTGATATGATGTTGTATATCAGATTCGGTATCTAATAACATTTATTCAAAATCAATGTATTCTGGTAATACAGGGTGATAGTGACCAACAGACTTGGCTGCATCACTTGCACCGTTTTCTGCCTCATGAAACTTATCACCCGTCCTCAGTTCTCTACCAATCTGTAGCCTATGTAACAGATTACATATGCGGGATCCTAATCCGGTATCACATACCCAGGACGTAAAGGATACTGATAAACAGTTCTCTGTAATGAACACACCCGAAGATGATGCATCAGCATGCACTTTCTTCGTTTGGGCGGCACGGGAAATCTGGTATTCCCCAATTTTCTGCTGTCTTATAACAATTATAAGTTGGAGCGGGACCAACGTTCCCCAGCTCAGTATAACAAGCGGGTTCGGTCAATACATCCGTATTATTATCTTGATTAAGGCGTGATATGGTCTCTACCTGGAGAGAGAGAGAAGAAAACACTCAGCGTATGCTCTTGCAAGATTAGATTGGTTATCTAATATATCTAATCAGGATGTCTCCCACTGTTTTAATCAAATCTTCCTTCAAACCCTAAAAGGAAATACTAGTCGGGATTAATTACACGCTACAGGTTCGCCAATCTTTCAGCCAGGCCAGTGTCGGTACTTTGAGGGAGGTCCCCCGTGCTTTCGCACGGACCTAATTAAAGTAAACCTCGTTTTCCCAGAGGCGTAATCTCGTTAACACCTTTCTAGACACCTTCTTGATCGACTAATTGTAATGTGTAAAACTCTCCCAGGAGTAACTCTTACTCGCAGTGGATATCGGGATCCAACTATCTCATAGAAGGTATGCAATCTCATTGCAAATTTCAACACTTGGAATTCTCAATAATATTTTTCCCCAAGCATCCCATGACCTTGACGGAGGTCAACAAACCACAGGGTGCAAGTCAAGTTCAACCCGTCATTTCTTGATTGAATCAAACCCACCCGCACGACCCTTGACGGAGGTCAACAAGGTCGTACGACTACCCTAATCCAATCTGCATCATATGCATAAGCAGATAAATACTAGTTAGCTACCGCACACTACGCCTTGACGGAGGTCAACAAACGTAGCACGAATACTAAGTAGGACTTATCTGAAATGACAGAGGGCTACGACAGGTTTTTCTGAAAATCTATTGCGTAATAAACTTGATATCGTTGTAGAATCAAATGATTTTGAAATGGAGTGTTTTTTAGGCTTTTCTAGTTTTGCTAAAGGGGTCACTCCCGGTGAAGGGATCGTCGGCCCTTTCCTCGTCGAATGAGGTGCAGGATATATCATATATATCACTGTGCAAAGCAAGAACTATAGAAGCAATCAAAAGACAAACCGAGCGGTGTAGCATCTGCCAGTCATTGCTAAAGGGGTCTCTCTCGGTGAAGGGATCTCAGCCCTTTCCTTATAGAATAAGGTGCAGGATGTTCTACAAGGAACACCGCGATGCAAAGCAAGAATTGTAGCTGCCTGTTTTTGAAAATTCGATTCCAAAACATCTTTAGGTTTCTTTTATTTCATTAATCTCATTAATGAAGTCCCATCATTTAAGTCACCTAAACATCACAGATAAATACGACGTACATTTATGCCATCCGCATTCGCCTCGATGTCCCCTCGTGCACCGTTAGGTTAGGTAACTAACGGCAGAGCGGGGCAGGGCTAGCGCGGGTGTAAAACATAAGTAACGTCTATATAATATATCATATATACTATATACAGTATCTATCACAACATATCAAATGATCACATCACAGATATCGCAGCAGAAGAAACATATATGAAATATTGGATATACTAGGACGCCCGTGTTTTCAATACGAGCCTATATAAAACACGGATTCCATGGTCGTGATGAATAGCCAAACCCACACCCCTAGACCCCTATGAGAGCGGCAAGCAACCCTTCCAATTCTAGAGTTAGGAGACCCGGACTCGGCTCCTCGAGTTGGTCTCCCACTGGACTCCAGAACCCGGTTACTTGTGCTCTCCTCCTTGGGTCTAACCTAGTGCGGAAAAGTAAGTAATATACAAATGGTGACATCAACCTCATCCTGGAAGTGCCCCAATAAAAGAATATTACATACAAATGAATTTTACATGAATGAAAAAGAAAAACTCTCATCTCACATAAAAAACCCGGGCTATTGAAACACGACGATCCAATATAACATATCCAGCAACACATAACATCACATGTCATCAAAGTAAGTAAAATATGCTCATCCCAATTGTCGTTGACAAATAGCAACGAAACCGGTGATATCACATATTACACTTACGGTCACAGAAAAGAAAGTTTAAAACTACAACAGTTGGAATCCGCAACCTCCTTAGACATCGCATAACTAATCAAATGAATTCCTTAGACATCGCATGCTTAACAATTATAAACCCCGCATTTCAGTCTTAAAATTGAAAACTGTTTTCAATATCAAGTCGGGCAATTCAATAAGATTCCCGACATCCTGATCGAATGCTCGTCGCAAACTTTAGTAGACGGCCGTACCCCCGGATGCCGTCGACGAAGTGAACTAAGGCGGAACATCGCTGCCGCGAGCACCCGAACGGATGCTTTTGGCTATGGGGTTCTCCTAAAGTCACTTGGTCGGGGCTATGGGGCGTGGCTATCTATTAAGTTTACCCGGAGAGTATCCGCGTACGCTACGTGATTGCGACGGACTTTTGATCACATCAAAATTCCGTGGCAACCGATCAATTGAGACTAAACTGCTAGATTTATAACATTCAAATTAGTTATCTCATAACTACTTGTGCATTCCAAATATTGTATCACATTCCAGATAAATAGACAATGTTAAACTTCCCGATCGAATAATCAAACACCCAAGTTTTCCCAAATAGCTCAACAACTTGAGCGGAGTTCAAAAACATCCATCACATGCCTCAGTACCGATGGTCCAGCCGTAGAAGGGTCAAGCCAACGCCTCACATGTGGCACGCCGTACTGCCCCAAACCCTAAGTTTCAAAAGGCAGTTCAAGACGGTTACATAATCGAGTTGGGGTTTGTTGTCTTCTAGAGGGTCCATCGCGTTACTTGCACGACTTAGAACGTTTTTAAACTCGAGAAAAAATCCAAGTTTTGAAAAATTTTCCGACAGGGGAAAAATTGAGTTATTGATATCCGTTCGAACTTTTTAACAGTTTCTAAAAATTATCCGGACAAAACTAAATAAAGTTAAATTATCTGATCGAATCAACGAGTCCCCAATACAACCCTAGAAAACTCAACACTTGAGTGGAATTAAAATATTCCCAGAAAAAATTGCCAAGAAAGGACCTAAGAATAAATATATGAAATTTGAGGGACTAAGTCAAAATTTTGGCCGCGGAACAGCCGCCAAAACCATGATTTGGCCGCGGTTCTGCGGTCATTTCAGGGACTTAGTGGACCGTACTTCACAGTAATTCTTAGTTTTTCCTGCTTGTTTTTCTGAGAATTTTTAATTCATAAAAAATCACATTTTCAGAAAATGTACAGAGAAGGGTTTAATCGGGGTTTTCCGGGTTCGATCGGACTTCTAACTTCGTCTACACTTCGCCTAAAGCTCTAGCTTAGCTCTGATACCACTGTAGGGTTACTAGGCACACTAACAAGGGTCTACGAGGCATCAACCATGCCCGATTAAAATTTTAGCCGTACCGAACAACTCTAATACGGATCTTTAAACTAGGGTTTAGGCGAAAACAAGCAAGTTAATAATTTTAACTCTGAGTGAAAGAGATTACAACCTTTGTAGATCCAGTCCTTCACTTCAATAGCTCCGTGTAGATGTCCCCTTCACTGCGATCGTGAACTTCGGACTCTAGAGAAGCTCCACAAGAAGAACGAACGTGCTTGCTTTGTTGACTTCGAGGCCGAAGATGATCTACGTCGGGGAGACACTAACTCAAGCTATTCCTTCACTAGGTCATGAACTTTGAGAAGAGAACACAGTCTACTACATGGCAAGTGGTAGAGAATGAAGAATTAGGAAGTGGGCTCACTTTAGAATTGATTTTCTCACTCTTTTTCTCATGGCACCATTGGAGCTAGTAAGCTTTTGGATGGAGCTTGATGAAGAAGAAGAAGAAGAAGAAGAAGAAGAAAGAATAATCCATCCAAATGAAAACTTATCCAAATGACTTATTGCGCCATGGTTGAGTTAAGCCCTCATGCTTAACTCATGTAGAGAATTAACCAAGGAATTAGGTTAAAGGTTAGGTTAAAGAATATCAAAAGAAATGACAAAAGAGTGGACTTTGTCAAAGCTTCTCCAAGCTTCTTCAAGCTTGATTACTTTGACTAAGTTAAACCCTTTTGTTAAATCTTAAGATAAAACAATAACCCTAATCTTTAACCTAATCTTGGTATGAGTCTCATATACCCATCTTGTTTGTATCATCAAGCATGATACAAACATGTACACTTGCATATATCACATATAAACAATGTGCACATTCAAGTGAGAAAATAAATCACAAGTGAGCTAATACTAGTTAATGCAATGTAATATATAAAATATATAATTATGCATTAAATTCTTAAATCAACTCTTGATTTAATAATCTGGCTATAACCGACTAATATTAAAAGTACAACTTAACGAATCAACACTTGATCCGATAACCCGGCTATATCGCATACAACCGATCAATGTCACAAATCACGAGAATAGAATACGGTATCTCATATTGTATTAATCTCGGTCCCGCACATATCACATATGTGCTCCTAATCGGTTTCGCTTGAGCCAGGAAACCCCCTGTGTAGGACTCTAAAGACTCGTCAATACGCCGGCAGTAGGTGATGATCATATCAAACACCCACAAGCCGCAAGCGGTGTGCTAAACGTAACGGCCACCCGGGTATTGAGCGATCAGAAGATCAACAAGCAAGCCTGCTAGTACTCCTGTGAATCCAATCAGTAACACTCCCGTACAGTCCGGTCTCGTCGTCTGATATGTCGCATATCTCGCCTAGGGGTGGTAAACGTCAGACCCCAGTAGCTTGATAAGTCGTGTCGATATGAGGTCTATAACAGTTCGAGAAACTACTGGTAACACTTACCAGTAAATGTTAGCAACCCTTGCCAGGGATTTCCAGCTATAGCCAATCGAACACAGCGCAACATCAACTCCCTATACTGGGAGAGACGAATCCCCTCCTATCGCTCATTGCCTCCATGTGATTCGGGACTGCACCCAAAAGCCACCTTTTTGCACGCCCTCTTGGACTTGGTATGATGGAAATCAAAGCACAGTGGGAATCACACAAGACTCTATGACGATCTCGGATCAACAGACTACTCTGTACCGGTGTCACCGGAGAACTGCCATCTGACGTGAGGTATAGTACCATCTGGGAGTTCTCGGCGAGTCCGTCCAGTGTACCCAGTCTCCACTGAGCACCCATACACCATCCTTGATGTCAAACACTGATGGATATTGGATCATCCATCGCCCATCATATGGGTCAAGATGCGTATACGCTAGTCTACTCTGGTGCATCGATGCCCTGTCTCGATACACCCTCGAGTAGGAACAGTTATAGGATGTACTCGTCGACTACCGTGGCCCCACTAGTATGATCTCATCATAGTCCCAGTAGTCGAGTACATATCCTAAGGGCTTTATCAACATGTATTAGAGACAATCAGAGTACATGTTAAGATAAAGTACAACCAGATAGCATACTATCATGTCGAGCAAGAAAGTCCTCCCTATATACATCCCAGCATCCACTACAATATACATCGTATGTGTTGGAGATAGTGCCCTAAGAGTCAATTATTAGGTCACAGGTACGTGATTACAATGATTGATGGAGGACCTATCCCGGTAGGACAGTCTTACTCGAGATGATAGTATGCTATCTGGTTTACCTTTATCATCGTATACTGCTTTAGGTGACCTGACAAGTCGCTATTACACGTTGATAGAGCCCCTAGGATTCTTGCTTGACCACCAGCAGTATGAGGGCGATCATATAAGTCGGAGCTGGGGTCTATAAGCATATCCTTAAATGGTCCCTAGTCGTGTGAGTTTCGAGACAGGGCATCGATACTCCAGAGTAGACTAGTGTATACAGTCGAGACCCCGACGAGGGGCAGTGGCCGGTCTCACAAGCCACTGGTGTCAGTTGGATCACCTAAGATGTATACAGGTGCTCATTGGGTTATGAGTACACCGGACAGGACTCGCCAGGAACATGCTAGTTGGTCATATACCAGACGTCAGATGGCAGTTCCCTGGTGACATGTGTACAGGTTAGTTCATCGACCTGGGGATCGTCATTTGTCTTGTGTGAGTTCCCACTGTACTTTGATTACTACCCTACCACGGTTCAAAGGAGTCGTGCAAACAGGTTTTAGTTGGGTACAGTCCCGAGCCACATGGAGGCAGTGAGCGTATCTTCATGGGTTCGTCTCTCCCGGTATTGGGGGTGAGGTCGTGCTGTGTCTAGGAGAGCCATTACACGAAGCCCTCGGCCGAGGCAAGGAGATTTACTGGTAGGTATTCCAGTAGTATCTCAGGGTGTTCTGGGCTACACTCCGACACGACTTGTACCGGTTTTGGGGGTCTGACTTTTACCAACCCCCTAGGCCCGCCATGCGATGCTCATAGACGAACGGACCGGACTGTACGGATATTGTCACTGACAGGCTCAGTAGGGTTGTCAGGCTGAGTTCGCTCACAGACATCCCTTTTAGTCAGTACCTGGTAGCCCGTTACGTATTGGCTTATACCTCTGACGTGCTAGTGGTTAAATCCACAACCAAGGTGTTGACGAGTCTTTAGAGTCCCCCACATTCAGTTACTCAGCTTTCGGGTGAAAAGTTGTAGAGGCCGTATGGAGATATGGCAAGGTCCGATCAGATACGTGCGGTATTGCACGGATCCAGATCGGACAGTTTGTACTATAGGCCGTATGGTTATATGGTAGGGTTCGATCAGATATGTGCGGTATTGCACGGATCAGGATCGAACGGATATTACTGGCCGGCTTTGGTTTAAGCCGGATCCTAGTATAGTACAGTGTAGATTTTGTCTCATTGCATTTGTATTTCGGTCGGAATACAAATGCGGGTGTGTATGCACAGTATCGGGGTTTTCCTGTAATTTATTACGGGACCAGTTTTCTGGAGTTTCCAGTTTGCTTTTCGTTTCGGCCGATTTCCTTTGTATCGTTCATTGGCCGAAGATTGGTGGAGGAGGGCTTATTTGCAATGTTGCAAATAAGTATTTGTGGAGGAGTTCTTTGCATATTCTTGTGTCATGATAGCTTTTCATTGACCTTGACTACCTTGACTTCTAGCTTTATCATGATGGCTTGACTTTGTAGACAATCATGGTTGTTGATGATTGTTGGTTGAGTATTGGTTTTGGGAGTGATCATTGTTTCTCATCATCACTTGCTTTTCAACCACCTCTTTGTCTTGACTCTCTCTCTTAGATGATAGATGAGAATGGCTCCCATTATTTTTGATACACCACACTTTCACTCTCCCTCTCATTCTCATATGGCCGGCCAAAGTCTTTTGGGGCTGTCCAAAATTTGGGAGTGAGGAATTGTTGCTCATTTGGCTAGGCAAAAGTCTTTTTAGCTCCTCCTCCAAAAGCTTATCTCATATCCTCCACCAATGGCAACTCCCTAAACCCCTAGAGACACAAATAGCTCACTACACCATTCTACAGCAAGTCTTGGGCACGTCGAGTAGCCGTCTTCGTGCCCGAGTTGCCTCGGCATTGAGGTGGGAGCCCGTAAAAGAAGTAGGCGATGTGGTGCCCTTCCGGCAAGGTGGCGACGACCGGAGATTCCGCAGGAGATCGGGACGATGATGAGAAGACCGGAGGACTTGGATCGTCGGTATATCTCTATTCCCCTTCTTGTAGATAGCTAGGACTAATTAATGGTTCGATCCGGGTATTAGTGCGCGGCGGTTTGCCAGTTCAAGAAAATTTAAGTTTATCACCGCTTCCGCATTTGGCCGTCGGATTGACGGCCGGGGCGCCGCCGTGCACTTACAGTGGTATCAGAGCCTCGCCATTAACTTAGTCTAGCTTGCCTTAATGTGTTTTGCATTTCCGATCGACCAAAATTCCAAAATTCGCATTTTTGCTTGCATCAGTTTTCTGTTAAAATTTTCTGGTGTCGAAAATTTTTTCAGGTTATAGAAAAGTGATGTACTGGAAAATATAAGAGATCTGTGAAAATTCGATGAAGTGTCTCCACAGTAGGAGCGCGGAACCGCGGCCAAACCCCCCCTTGGGCCGCGGTTCCGCCGCACTCTATTGGGTTCACTGCACCAAATTTTTACAGAGGCTTTCTGGGGTTAAAATATGGGTTTTGGAATATTAATATTGGGCCCAGAATTTCCTGATCTGCTACAGTAATGCTTTGGGGCCCACTTGTTAAAATTTGATTGATCGGATATTTTAAACACATTATTTCACAGTATTTACATTATATCTGCGACCGTGAATGTCACTTGATCGGTAAATCCAGTCTAACTGCTATAGCCCGGTTAGACGGATTTGCGAACGTGACTTTCACGTCGATGTTCTGTTTTTGCTGTGATGTTGCGGATCGGTCGTGGGGGATAGCCTGGATGCAATGCTAGTACAGTTGTGGTTGTATTATGTACATTTGATATTGCGGGGCGAGCGTCCGACATGTGGACTGCCGTCACTGCCTGATTGTATTAATGTTTTGGGGCACGACCTGGTTGCGGTCGATGTACCCGGTGTATGTATATTTTACTTTCTGTACTAGGATTTCCCCGCGGAGGGGTGCACGGACAGCCGGGTTCTAGAGGGCAACAAACCCGCATCTCATGGCAATGAGACGGAGGGGGCTTTACTCTAGAATTGACGGGCTATTCGCCGCACTCGTAGGGGGTACAGGTTGACCCAGGAGGGGTGCCCAAGTTACCGGATTCCGTGAAGTGCCGGGTGGTCCATTCACGTTGCTGAAGGGGGCTGCCTCGCTTCAGGTTTTGGCGGGTAACTTGCCGCGCCCATAGGGGTCTAGGTTTTCATTGCACAGGCTATCCACACGACCAGGGGAACGTCGGGTTTCAGTAGTGGCTCTGTGAAACCCGGGGATCCCAGATATCTGTATTGTTTCTGTGATGCTGTACATTTTCTGTGATGTTGCATTTTATTCACGCCTTGAGCGAATATAATATATTGGTATATATATTAGTAGATGTTGTATATGTTTTGCATCCGCGCTAGTCCAGTCCCCGCTCTGTCGTTAGTTAGCTAACCTAACGGGTAATGACGGGACCCAGTGGCGAATGCGGATGGCATATACGTACGTCATATTATTTTCGTTCTTTGTGGTGTGATCAATTGATGGGACTGCGTTGATTCGGATCAATGCAAGTTAAAAACAAACCTAATCTGATGTTGTTGGAACACTTTTCAAAAAGCTGTTATTGCAAGGACGTTCACTTTTGTTTTGCATCGCGGTATTCATTTAGAATATCCTGCTCCTCAGTCGACGAGGCAAGGGCCGAGATCCCTTCACCGGGAGTGACCCCTTGGACAAAAAGTTTGCGTCAGGGCAATAACTTCACTATAGCCGATTACTTTTGCTTTGCATCGTGGTATTCAGTTGGAATATCCTGCACCTCATTCTACGGGGAAAGAGCCGAGATCCCTTCACCGGGAGTGACCTCTTTAGCAACGGTTTTCGTCACTATATTTTCAAAAAGCTATCCGGTTCCTTCAACGATATCAAGTTCATTACGTTAAAGGTTTTCGCCAGAAACCATTCGTAGCCCTCCGTCATTTCAGTTAAATATTCGGTAGTATTCAAGCTATGTATTTTGATCTCACGCCAAGGCATAGTGATTGGTAGCTGCCGGGTATTTATCTGTTGCATAGATAGATGCGTTGGTTTGGGACAGTCGTACTACTATTTTGGCCTACGTCAAGGGTATGTACGGGTGGATTCAAATTAACCTGGATAATGACGGGTAGAACTTGACATGTGACTTATGATATTTTGACCTCACGCCAAGGTCATAAGAGCATGGGGTAAAAATCTCATCGGGAGTTTCAAAAGAACTGAAACTTGCCAGATATGCGCATACCTTCTGGAGTGTGATACCGTGAGCGGATTCCATCACGTTGTCATACGATGATAGTTGGATCCCGATTCCCACTGATGAGTTAGTTTACTCCTCGGGTGACCCCGACTAATTCTTCTTTCAGGTTTGGAGGAGAATTTGAGGTACAGTGGGAGGTTTCCAGATTAGATAAATTGGTAACCATTCTGATCTAGGTTAGAGTGCACGCTGAGTGTTTCTTTTCTCTCTCTCTTTGGCAGCGACCATTGACCAGACCCTAAGACTATGACTCAGTGACCAAGTTGACCAAACCTTCTTTACACTGGCTTTTGGATTGTCAGAGTTGCAAACCTCATTGCCACTCCTACTTTTACCCTTTTCTCCAGGACACCCCGTATTACTACGAACGTCCACTTCCATTGGACAAAACCATCGTATGGTTAGATACGAACTCGAAAGAATTTATTCGAGGATGGTTTCCGGTTCAGGAGAAAACGGATAGGATTATTCAGTTGTCTTTTCCTTTTTATCTTCTCTCAAGTTGTGAGTACTCCTTGGTTTAGGGGTAGTACACCTATTACGCAAATTGGATTGTCTTCTTCCAAACCTTAGGCTGGTGCCGACCGGTAGGGAATGAAGAAAACCAATTAGCATAACGATGGTGTGCAGAAGGTATTAAGTTAAGACAAATCAAGGGATTAGTAAGAGGGCAAAGTAAATTGCAACAGATATTCACAACCAAACCAAGTATTTCTTCACCAATCCTAAATCACCTTTGTATTTCTCCAGGACACTCCGTATCACTACGAAGATCCACAGTTTATTGGATACTCCATCGTATGGTTATATACGAACTCGAAAGGAACTTGTTCCAGTTCGGAGATGGATTCTGGTCCAGGAGAAATAGGAATAAGGTTTATTCGGTTGTCTTTTATCTTCACCCTCTCTCATTGCGAGTGTTCCTAGGATTGGGACAGTACACCCATTATGCTTATTGGATAGTCTTCTTCCAAACCATAGGCTGGTGCCGAATGGTAGGGAACGAAGAAAACCATTTGGCCTAAAGGGGTGTACAGAAGGTAAAGACTAAAGACATATGAAGGGATTTAGAGAGGTGGCAAAGAACTATACGGTTACAGTCGTGAATCTGGAAGAGGCATTACTAGGAATACCAGAATACCCCATCGAAACATTTCAATGTTTCAGTTTCACTGTGTACTGTTAAAGGAAAACTGATTTCCCAATTAGTCCTTACTCCAGGGTATGTATTTACCAGGTACGATTCTCACATCTGTATGGTTTTACAGATGATGAGTGGGAGTAAGTTATTGGGAATTGGGTGATCATCCTCATTATATCGGGATTCGTTGTAATCGGTGATATTTGAGGAAATCACCTGGGCTGTTTGCCGTTGGCAAATATTTGGTTTTGAATATCCGCAGTTATGCACCAATTTCAAGTTGATATATCTGTACGTCTATTTTCATAGAGTGAGATATACCTTTCTGAAATTATGTCTACGACATTTACCTATATCAGTGGATGGTTAGGTAAGGAGCATTAAACAGCGGTGTAATTCTTCTTAACCATAAGTACAGTTTTCAACCTACGACACACGGTGAATGAGTTTTCAGACTCAAGGGACTTATACAGAGTATTGTATGTTGTCCAGGGTCCATCAGGACAGAGGGGTTGGTCCTCGTACTATATTCGGTTTACTTATAACTTCTCTAGTTTTTAGACAAGTGTTTCGCGGAAACACAGGGTCTGAATTTTGAGAAGTTATAGGTATTTGAATAGAGTAGAGAACCAGGTGTAGCAAGTATCGGGATTCTTCAAAGAGATCGAAGATGTAGATACTTGTGTATGGTATTAAGTTGATAGTAATGACTAAGAGAACTTGCTTCTTTTTCAGGTTACTCATAATTGGAAGCATTCCTAAGTTGAGTAACGCTGATCGGCCTCCTTCCATTTAGTTGACATGCACTGGAGACAGTTGCATGATTTGAATCTGGTTCAATTAAATCAGTGCCTCTGGTCCTATATTGGATATAGAACAGTTCGTATCTTAACGATGTTAAGGTACGGGGAGTTGTCCGGCTTATGATTAAAACCAGACACTGGACAACTCAAGGCACGTTTCTGTAATGGCTGTTTGTGGGTTGACCCAGGCTATGACGAGGGTTGACTTTCTACCATCTGGATGAACAATAGCGATATTGTTCTAGACTCGCCACAGTTTTATTAAAAATGGATTTTTTCAGAAAACAGTAGTGGGAGTATGGTAGAACTGGAAGTGATTCCAGAACCACAAACGATTACTGAAGATTTCATAGGAACCTAAAAATTCAATCTGGATTGACATTCCATTGGCCACTCCGCAGATAAGGTGGGTAACTTCAGGCACCCGAGAGGTACTACGGTAGCCTCAAGGACGGTGACAGGGAAGTTCTTGTTTACCCACAATTACCATTGCTGTTGTTCCAGGGTGCGAGACCCGGCGGGAGGATGAGTATAGCGTCGTTCTAAACTAGTTTTAGAAGTGTACGTGTATATGACTCTGCCAGAGGGTTGTCGTAGTCAGTGGGAGCAGCGGAAGCATTGGTGGACAGGTAGCTTATGCCTATTTATAGACTGAAGCACCAGTAGCGGAGATAGATCATCTATTTCTGACGTGACAGTCATAGGTTTGACTTCATCAGAATAGGGGATGGATCTGTTGAAAAGGTAGTAAGGTGTGATATCCTGGTATTCGGATGAGATACACAGAGTAGGAAAAGAAACTCCTATACTACGATCGGTTACACTTTGGTCGTCACACAGTGGTTTCTCCACAAAGGAAATGGATTTTATATCAGACATACTGGTTACTAGATCTATGGTTTTAGATCTAGATTTGGGTAGTCTCCTAATCAGGGTACTTTGACAGCATTCTAAGAGTATTTAGAATGGACGACTCCTGGCACGGTAGTGTACCTGCAGGTGATGGAGTCACCCTCTCCAAAGGTGTCTTACAGACTAAAAAGGGGAGGGACGTGCATGATTGGCAGATCACTTGCTCAGGCAATTGAGTTAATCATGAGATGTCAAGTACCACGCCAGATGTTGTTCTTGCACTAGATGCAATAAGTTGACATTAATCCAATCCTGGAGAAACAGTCGGAAGCAGTTCTAGAACACAAGTGGATGTTCTAGGGATATGATAACGACAGCCTCATTCGGGAGACAGTTATCAATCCAGGCTTCCAAGGTGACCTGGACAACAAGGAGGTTGTCAAAGTTATAGTTTTTCCTTCTGATGAGGGGAAGCATTTTGGACAGGTGGTCCAAGGCAATACTGAGGGTGGCATGGCGCAGGATACTGATTAAGTTCAGTTGACGATACAGTCTAAGAAGTTTGGATTTGCAGTTCATTTATGAGCTAAGTCCCATCAGACATCCAGACACATTCTAAGACAGGTATTGCTCATTTCGGGAGATGGGTTTCTCCGCGAACTTGAGATATAGAGAGACATAGAAAGAAACATCAAAGCGGATCCACTCACTGAGGCTATTCCTCGAACGCAATAGTTTCGCAAACGAGCTTTGTGAGACTGACTAGTAGAGGAGTTGGGTGTTCGGTATCACACGGGCTGTGAGTATGCGACATCGCAATAATTAGCCTTGAGTGCAAGTGGGAGATTGTTGGAGATAGTGCCCTCAGAGTCAATTATTAGGTCACAGGTACGTGATTACAATGATTGATGGAGGACCTATCCCGGTAGGACAGTCTTACTCGAGATGATAGTATGGTATCTGGTTTACCTTTATCATCGTGTACTGCTTTAGGCGACCTGACAAGTCGCTATTACACATTGATAGAGCCCCTAGGATTCTTGCTTGACCACCAGCAGTATGAGGGCGATCATATAAGTGGGAGCTGGGGTCTATAAGCATATCCTTAAATGGTCCCTAGTCGTGTGAGTTTCGAGACAGGGCATCGATACTCCAGAGTAGACTAGTGTATACAGTCGAGACCCCGACGAGGGGCAGTGGCCGGTCTCACAAGCCACAGGTGTCAGTTGGATCACCTAAGATGTATACAGGTGCTCATTGGGTTATGAGTACACCGGACAGGACTCGCCGGGAACATGCTAGTTGGTCATATACCAGACGTCAGATGGCAGTTCCCTGGTGACATGTGTACAGGTTAGTTCATCGACCTGGGGATCGTCATTTGTCTTGTGTGAGTTCCCACTGTACTTTGATTACTACCCTACCACGGCTCAAAGGAGTCGTGCAAACAGGTTTTAGTTGGGTACAGTCCCGAGCCACATGGAGGCAGTGAGCGTATCTTCAGGGGTTCGTCTCTCCCGGTATTGGGGGTGAGGTCATGCTGTGTCTAGGAGAGCCATTACACGAAGCCCTCGGCCGAGGCAAGGAGATTTACTGGTAGGTATTCCAGTAGTATCTCAGGGTGTTCTGGGCTACACTCCGACACGACTTGTACCGCTTTTGGGGGTCTGACTTTTACCAACCCCCTAGGCCCGCCATGCGATGCTCATAGACGAACGGACCGGACTGTACGGATATTGTCACTGACAGGCTCAGTAGGGTTGTCAGGCTGAGTTCGCTCACAGACATCCCTTTTAGTCAGTACCTGGTAGCCCGTTACGTATTGGCTTATACCTCTGACGTGCTAGTGGTTAAATCCACAACCAAGGTGTTGACGAGTCTTTAGAGTCCCCCACATTCAGTTACTCAGCTTTCGGGCGAAAAGTTGTAGAGGCCGTATGGAGATATGGCAAGGTCCGATCAGATACGTGCGGTATTGCACGGATCCGGATCGGACAGTTTGTACTATAGGCCGTATGGTTATATGGCAGGGTTCGATCAGATACGTGCGGTATTGCACGGATCAGGATCGAACGGATATTACTGGCCGGCTTTGGTTTAAGCCGGATCCTAGTATAGTACAGTGTAGATTTTGTCTCATTGCATTTGTATTTCGGTCGGAATACAAATGCGGGTGTGTATGCACAGTATCGGGGTTTTCCTGTAATTTATTACGGGACCAGTTTTCTGGAGTTGCCAGTTTGCTTTTCGTTTCGGCCGATTTCATTTGTATCGTTCATTGGCCGAAGATTGGTGGAGGAGGGCTTATTTGCATTGTTGCAAATAAGTATTTGTGGAGGAGTTCTTTGCATATTCTTGTGTCATGATATCTTTTCATTGACCTTGACTACCTTGACTTCTAGCTTTATCATGATGGCTTGACTTTGTAGACAATCATGGTTGTTGATGATTGTTGGTTGAGTATTGGTTTTGGGAGTGATCATTGTTTCTCATCATCACTTGCTTTTCAACCACCTCTTTGTCTTGACTCTCTCTCTTGGATGATAGATGAGAATGGCTCCCATTATTTTTGATACACCACACTTTCACTCTCCTTCTCATTCTCATATGGCCGGCCAAAGTCTTTTGGGGCTGTCCAAAATTTGGGAGTGAGGAATTGTTGCTCATTTGGCTAGGCAAAAGTCTTTTTAGCTCCTCCTCCAAAAGCTTATCTCATATCCTCCACCAATGGCAACTCCCTAAACCCCTAGAGACACAAATAGCTCACTACACCATTCTACAGCAAGTCTTAGGCACGTCGAGTAGCCGGCTTCGTGCCCGAGTTGCCTCGGCATTGAGGTGGGAGCCCGTAAAAGAAGTAGGCGATGTGGTGCCCTTCCGGCAAGGTGGCGACGACCGGAGATTCCGCAGGAGATCGGGACGATGATGAGAAGACCGGAGGACTTGGATCGTCGGTATATCTCTATTCCCCTTCTTGTAGATAGCTAGGACTAATTAATGGTTCGATCCGGGTATTAGTGCGCGGCGGTTTGCCAGTTCAAGAAAATTTAAGTTTATCACCGCTTCCGCATTTGGCCGTCGGATTGACGGCCGGGGCGCCGCCGTGCACTTACAGTATGTACAGTAATGGCCTCTAGGGCATACATATAACTAACATTGTTACCCTAGCTTTTTCTAGTTAAAGATCCTTGCTTTGTTTGCTTTGCACCTCTAAAATTTTAAAGTGGCATGTGTGATGCTTCCATACTCCTTAGTAGGTGCATAGGAAAACCAACAATGGTATCAGAGCCAAACTAGAATTCTAGACACAGTGTTATAACAAATACGAATACGAAAACGACTACGAAAAATACGGTATTACGGAACCCTAGGATTGCTCTCTGGAAATTTTTAAAAAGGACCTCTGAAAATTTTTCAAACAGGTAAAGAATGTTCTACAGGCAAACATAAGCACACAGATGAAATACGGGGGCTAGTGCTCGGATTTCAGCCGAGCACTCCCTCCCAGATTCCGGCCAGGCCAGCCCCACTGCCCCATTTGCCTCCATGTTTCTCCTGTGCACTTTTGGTTGCAAGTTAGGGTTCCTAGTATTGTTTTATTAGCCCAATTTTCATGTGATGATTATATTAACCTTGGGCTATTTCGTAGTGATTCGTAATTGTATTATTTGACACTAAATTGGTAACTTAGGCTATTTTTAGCATTTTGAACGAACATCGGACACCCTACTATCTACCCCGCTGAAATTTCCAAGTGTTGTAATTTTCCTAAGTTAACTTTATATTCAATAGTAGCGAAAGTATCCTATGGACCCTCTAGAAGATCATAATAACCTTAACTCCATTCTATGCCTACAGAACCGCGAACGAACCTTCGGGTTTGCCGTAGTGACGTAGTGTCATAGGTGAGGCGTTGGTTAACTCCATCTACGGCTGGATCATAAGACACTGTGGCGCGATTTTGAGTATTTGTAACTTTGCTCAAGTGTTGAGCTCTTGGGGTAAAACGTGGGTGTTTGTTGATTCGATCGAAACGTTAAATATCATCTTGATATCTGTGATTACAATTATTGTTTTCACTTTCTTTTTTGCGACCGTAAGCGTAGTATGTGGTGTATCGCCGGCTTCGTTGCTATACATCAACGACAATCGGGATACGCATACTTGCTTACATTGATGATATGAGATATTATGTGTTGCTGAGATATGATGTAGGATTATCGCGATCGAATAGCCGGGGTTTTTATGTGAGATGAGAGTGTTTATTTTCATTCATGTAAAAGTTAAGTGTATGTAATATTGTTTTATTTAAGGCACTTCCGGGTTGAGGATGATGTCACCATTATTGTATATTATTTACTTTTCCGCATTAGGATAAACCCAAGGAGGGGAGCACAAGTGATCGGGTTCTAGGGTTTAGTGTGAGGTCATCTCGAGGAGTCGAGACCGGGTCTTCTAAATTCTTGAATTGGCAGGATCACTTGTCGCTCTCGTAGGGGTCTAGGGGTGTGGGCTTGGCTATTCATCGCGATCGTGGAATCCGTATTTTCTGTTGATGGCTGAATACTAAATACGGACCTCTTAGATATCCTTTTATTTTCATATGTGCTTCTGCTGGATTGATATTCTGTAATGTGATTACTTAGTATCTGAGACGAATGGTTTATTATTATAAATATGATATATAATAAACATTGCTTATAGTTTACACCCACGCTAGTCCCGACCCGCTATGCCGTTAGTTAAGTAACCTAACGGTGCATAACGGGACACTATAGCTAATGCGGATGGTATAAGTATATGTTCTATTTTCGTTTCTTTTCTGTGATGGCTTAGGAACATAAATGATAGACTACACTAATGAGATTAATGTAAAGTAAAAGAAACCTAAAGACGTTGTAGAATCGGATTTGAAACCCACTTGGCTTTTTTTATGAAAAATGCAAGTTTTCAAAAGATGCGGAGCTTAAGCCACTCCTTTTCCAAACTGTTTTGATTCTACAACGAGATCAAGTTCAAAGCGTTAAAGGCTTTCATAAAAGCCATCCGCAACCCTCCGTCATTTTAGGAAGCAGGGTACTTAGTATTCGTGCTATGTATGTCGACCATAGCCGAGGCGTAATGTACGGTAGCTAAGTGATGTCTTTCTACACCGCATATGATGCGATTAGTTAGCACATTCATGTGATTATATTGATTATAGTCAAGGGTCATATAGGTGGGTTTAGTTAATCTCGAAATGACAGGCATAACTTGACTAGTGCTTATGATTTTTTGACCATAGCCAAGGTCATAAGTTACTAGTGGTAAAAACATTATCGGGAGTTTCAAGAGTTGAAATTTGCAATGAGATTGCATACCATCTATATGATAGTTGGATCCCGATCCCACTGTGAGTAAAAGTTACTCCCAGGAGAGTTTTGCATTTTGCAATCAGCTAATCCAGTAGGTGTCTAGAAAGGTGTCAACGGGGTTTGACCTCTGGGAAAACGAGCTTTATTTTAATTAGTTCCATGCGAAAGCACGGGGAACCTCCTTCAAAGTACCGACACTAGCCTGGCTGACTGGTTAGCGAAACTGTAGAATGTAATTAATCTTGGCTAGTTTTCTTTTCAGGTTTTGAAAGAAATTTTGATTAAAGCAGTGGGAGACATCGATTAGATAAGATAATAACCAATCTAATTCTTTGCAAGAGCATTTCGCTGAGTGTATTCTTTTCTCTCTCCTAATGGCAAATACCGATGACGGGACTTAAGCTTCTACTAGAGAAAAACAAACTGACTGGTCCGAATTATAAAGAATGGTTGAGGAACTTGAACATTGCACTCGCATATGATAAAGTATCATATGTCCTCACTACCAAAGCCCCACCCATCCCAGGACCTGAATCATCTGTTTCGGATAGGGAGATCCGAAAAACATGGGATATTGATTGCAACACAGCCAGGTGCCTCACGCTTGCTTCTATGGATAGTATCCATCAGAAATAGCATGAGAAGATGGATGTGCAATCCATCTTTCTTCATACAAAGGAGTTGTATGAAGAGCATTCTCGTACTTTGAGATACGAGGCATCTCAGAAACTGTTTCAGATGCGAATGACCCCTGGTGCATCAGTAGGAGACCATGTCGTGAAAATGATTGGTCTTATAGAAGAACTCGAGGAACTGGGATGGACTATGGATAATGAGCATATACACATGTTGTTCTGCAGTCTCTTTCACCCGCCTTTGCACCATTCATAGTGAATCTCAATATGAACGATTTGGAAAAATCATTTCCTGAACTTCTTAATATGTTGAGAAGTGCAGAGAGCACGCTGAAAACAGCAAAGACTCCCGCTGTGATTGCTGGGCCATCTTCCTTTTCCGTCCCAAAAGCCAAGGCCGAGTGAAAGAAGAAGAAGAAGAAACCCATCAAACAGAAAGGTGGAGTTAAAAAGGGGAAGGGGAAAGACATATCTAGGGCCGCGGGAAGTGGAAAAGGAGAATGTTTTTACTGCCACAAGTCGGGACATTGGAAACGCAACTGTGCTGTGTATCTTGCTGATCTCAAGAAGAAGAAGCATGGTGATACTTCCGCTTCAGGTGTGTTTGTAACTGAGATCTGTTTTTCAATTAACTCTGCATCTTGGGTATTAGATACCGGTTCTGGTTCTCATATCTGCAATTATGTGCAGGGGTTGAGAAACAATAAAGTTTTGAAGACTGGAGACAATACTCTGCAGGTTTGAAATGGTTCCAATGTACATGTTGTATCCGTAGGAGAGTCTCATCTGGGTTTACCTTCGGGTTGTATATTGGTTTTGAACCCGTGTTATTTTGTACCAAGTATGCTACATAATATAATATCCGTTTCTTTGTTGGACAATGAAGGATATCATTTTGTGTTGCAAAATAATGTTATGAACATTAACTTAAATCAAGAGTTGATTGGGTATGGTGCACTAAATAACGGTATTTACGTCATGAACCAACACACAGTTTTAAACATACAATATACTAATAAAAGAATGTTTTCAGATATAAATGAAGTTTTTCTTTGGCATTGTAGACTTAGTCATATTAATGAAACAATACTAAACAAGCTACATAAAGATGGATATTTAAATCCATTTGAATATAAATCTTATGCAACTTGCTAGGCTTGTATCAAAGGTAAAATAACCAAAACTCCATTTACTGGACACGGAGAAAGAGCTGTGGAACTCTTAAGCCTCATACATAGTGATGTATGCGGACCTATGTCTACACATGCTAAGCCGGTTTTTCATACTTCATTACTTTTACTGATGATTTCTCAAGATTCGGACACGTGTTTTTGATAAAGCATAAATCCGAAGCTTTTGAGAAATTCAAGGAGTATAAACTTGAAGTAGAAAAACAAACAGGTTTGAGCATCAAGAAACGTCGATCAGATCGAGGTGGAAAGTACTTAAGTACAGAATATTCAGACTTCTTAAAAGATAATGGGATTCTCTCTCAGCTCGCCCCTCCGTACACATCACAGCACAATGGTGTGTCAGAACGGAGTAATCGTACCCTATTAGATATGGTATGATCCATGATATATGATGCTGAGTTACCGCTTTCCTTTTGGGGGCATGCATTGGAGACAGCAATGTATCTGTTAAATAGGTTCCAACCAAGACCGTGTCTACCACTCCATATGAGATATGGAGTTGAAAGAGACCATCTCTTAAAAGAGTTAGGGTATGGGTTGTCGGGCTTTTGTTAAAAGCAGAATTCGGATAAACTCGAGACAATATCAGTCATGTGTAAATTTGTGGGGTATCCAAAACATTCGTATGGATATCTATTCTACCACAAGGAGGAACAAAAGGTATTTGTTGCTCAGCGTGCCCCATTTTTGGAAAATGAAATCATTACAGATAGTACTGATGGCAATGCGGTAGAACTAGAAGAGGTTCTAGAGACACAAATTACTCAGGACGAATTGGTTGAAACTGATGTTGCAGTAGAACTTCAAGAACCTCAGCGCTCCAGAGATCTAGTAGAACTTCTCGCCCACCGAAGAGATACTATGGGTTTCTCATTGATGGTGATAGAGAAGATTGCATCATGGATGATGATGACCCTACTAGTTTTAAGCAAGCTATCACGAGTGGTGACTCAGTGAAGTGGCTGGAAGCGATGAGATCCGAAATGGAGTCCATGTACACCAACAAAGTATGGACTTTTGACGTTGCACCTCCTGAGATAAAACCCGTTGGGTGGAAATGGATCTTTAAAAGAATGATTGGTGTAGATGGATAGGTAGAGACCTTTAAAGCAAGGCTTGTAGTGAAAGGTTTTCGTCAAAGAGCAGGATTGGACGATGATGAAACTTTCTCTCCAGTAGCAATGCTTAAATCCATTCGGATCCTACTTGCTATTGCTGCTCACCATGATTATGAAATCTGGCAGATGGACATTAAAACTGCATTTCTAAATGGTGATTTAGAAGGATGCGTTTTCATGGATCAGCCAGAGGGCTTCATTGACAGTGGGAGCAGCGGGAAAGCATGTAGATTACATAAATCCATTTATGGATTAAAGCAAGCCTCACTGAGCTGGAACATCTGTTTTGATGATACAATCAAAGAGTTTGATTTTATCAAAAATATAGATGAACCATTTATAAGAAGATTGTTGGGAGTACTGTCACATTCCTCGTATTGTGCGTGGATGACATTCTCTTGATAGGAAATGATATTCCTATGCTACAATCGGTTAAACTATTCTTATCACAAAGGTTCTCATGAAGGACCTGGGTGATGACTCATGCATTTTGGGCATAAGGATCTATAAAGATTGATCCAAGAGGTTATTAGGATTGTTCGAATCAAAGTACATTAACACCATCCTAAAAAGATTTAGTATGGAAGATTCCAAGCGTGGTGCCTTGCTCCCTTGCCATGGAATCACTCTCTCCAAAGACTTCTATCCGAAGACTGATGTAGAGAGAGCTCGCCTGAGCATTATAACCCACGCTTCAGCCCTAGGATCTATAATGTATGCGATGTTATGTATTCACCCTGATGTAGCTTATGCACTAGCTGTAGTAAGCATGTATCAATCCAACCAAGGGGAGAAACATTGGATAGCAGTGAAGAACATTCTTAAGTACTTGCGAAGGACTAAAGAATTGTTCTTAGTGTATGGTAATGGAGATCTCCAAATGGAGGCCTTTACCGATTCAAGCTTCCAAAGTGATAAGGATGACAACAAATCTATCTCAGGGTTTGTATTTACCCTCAATGGAGGGGCAGTTAATTGGAAGAGTTCCAAACAGGATACCGTTGCAAACTCCATGATAGAAACTGAGTATATTGCTGCAAATGATGCTTCCAAGGAAGCCGTCTGGATGAAGAAGTTTGTCACGGAACTAGGAGTAGTTCTAACCATTGTTGATCCAATACCATTGTAATTTGATAATAATGGTGCTATAGAGTTAGCCAAAGAACCCAGATCCCATCAGAAGTCCAGACACATCCTCCAGCGATATCATTTGATCCGAGAGATAGTAGATCGCCAAGAGATCGAGATTCGGAGAGTTGATACAAAGAATAACACAGCGGATCCACTCACCAATGTCCTTCCACAACCGCAGCATGAGCGACTTATTGAGATGTTGGGTATGAGATACACCAATAATTGGCCTTATTGCAAGTGGGAGATTGTTGGATATATGTGTGGCCTAGAGGCCATTATATGTATAGTGGATGCTTGGACATGTATATATAAATATATATATATATATATATATATATATATATATATAGATTACTTTCTTGCTCGACATAATAGTATGCTATCTGGTTTACTTTATCTGACATGTTGATTTGATCATGCTTTTATTCATTTACACATGTTGATAAAGCCCTCAGGATTTTTGCTTGACTACCGTGACTATGATGCTGATCATATTAGTGGGGCACATGTAATTTGTAAGCATATCCTTGAATTGTTCCTAGTCATGGGTATATCAAGATGGGGCAACGATATTCCAGAGTAGACTAGCGTATACTATTCTTGTCCCATATGATGGGCGATGTATGATCCCATATCCATCTGGTGTGCTGACACCAAAGATTGTATGTGGGTGCTCAGTATAGACTGGGTACACTAAACGGACTCGTTGAGAACTCCTATATGGTATTATATCTATCGTAGGATAGCAGTTCTCAGGTGACACTGGTACAGGTTAGTCTGCAGATCCGAGATCGTCATAGAGTCTTGTGTGTCCTCCCACTGTACTATGATCTCCACCCAACCACGGCTCTACTGAGTCATGCAAACAGGTGGTCTTTGTGTACAGTCCCGAGGCACATGGAGGCAATGAGCGATAGGAGGGGTTTCTTCTCTCCCGGTATTGGGGGTTGATGTTGTGCTATGCTTGATTGGCTATAACAGGAAGTTCCTGGCCAGGGCTACTGGGATTTACTGATAAGTGTTATCAATAGTTTCTCGCTCTGTTATCAGCTATATACCGACATGACTTATTGAGTTATTGGGGTTGACGACACAATCCCCAGACTTAATATGCAACATATTTGACTAGGAGACCGGACTGTATGGTAAGTGTTTCCAGATGGCTCGACGGGAGTTTTGACAGCTTTGCTAGTTTTCTTCTGATCGTTCAATACCCGGGTGGCCATTACGTTTAGCTGACCGCTTGCAGCTTGTGGGTGTTTGATATGATCATCACCCACTGCCGGCGTATTGATGAGTCTTAGAGTCCCATACAGAAGTTTCCTAGCCCAGACGAAAAGATGTGGTGTGCATATGGGATATGCGCGGGGACCCGATTGAATATGACTATGTGATACCGTATGTTAATCGGGCGTTTTACTATTGGTCGGGTCATATATGATATGACAGGATTGTTAAATCAATTGTTGATTTAACATTTTGACTTTTAGTTTTATTTTATTCTTTATTCAAAACTCTTTTTATTAAAGAAGAAGAATGCATGCATGTATCCATATGATGATGTGCAAGCATGCACATGTTGATGTGCATGGATACATGCATACAAAAGTATTATGGTTGATGATACACACTTGAAGGCAATATAAGACTTACATGGAACTGTAATATATGGATATTTATTAGTATTTGTTTTAAAACAAATGAAAAAGACAAATGTTGATTCATGGTTATCTTTCTACACTCTTATTTGGGTTAACCTCACTTCACCCACTTTTTAACCATGGATTAAGCTTTTCTTTTGGCTTTTAAGCCATTTACTAAATATCTAGATATTATAGCAACCATGGCCAAGAGAGAGATGGAAAATATATATACTATATTTTCTATTTTCTTTCACAAGCTTTATCATTTTTACATAAAGCTTTTGCCTTCATCTTCTTCTTCCTCCTTGCTCTCTAGGTTCTTCCAAAGTGAGTAAGAGATAAAAATAAAGAGTTTTGATAAAAGAAAACACACCACTTCATCACTTGACTCTAATATAGCCAATTAGTTTAGAGTGTTTAGCTTCATCTTTTTCTTGCATCAAGTGGAGCTGCAAGCTTGGAGCTTGTGAACTTCGGGTGGATCATCATGGACGTAGGAGCTCACTTGCAAGCCTCTCCAACCTCTCAAAGATCCTAGGAGTCACTACAAAGAGGACTACAAAGGTTGTATTCCTTACACTTAGTGTAAATAATGTTTAAAGTGTTGTTACCCTAGCTTTTTCTAGTTAAAGATCCTTGCTTGTTTGCTTTGCACTTATAAAATTTTAAAGTTGCATGTGTGATGCATCCATACACCTTAGTAGGTGAACAGGAAACCCAACAAATTTTTATTTTTCTCACAAAATTTTCTTACTTTGGAAAAACCTAGCAAGCTTTTTTCTCAAGGATGAAGAAGATGATGTTAAGAGCTGAGAATGAACTAATGAGGTGAGAGAATCAACCATGGGTGAGTTTGTATCATATATATAACTCATGTAGAGACATAACCATGGCTAAATTATAATGGTTAGGTTAATAATTATCTTTAGTAAAACAAAATTAGTTGGCTAAGTCAATGCATCCACAAGCTTCTCAAAGCATCATGCATGTGACCAATTATCCATTAATTTGGATTTACTTTAAATATTAAAACCCTACATTATAATTGGTATGGTGTAAGTCTCATACACCCATGTAATGTGTATCAATAACCATGACAAAATAAAACACAATTAATATATATCACATATATATTAAGTTTGCATATGTGAGAAAATAAATGCTTAAGTGAGCTAATATTAGTTAATGTAAATTAGTATATCAAATATACAATTATACACTAAATTATCAAATCAACACTTGATTTAATAATCCGTCTATATCACATATAACCGACTAATATTAAATTACCAACTTATCGAATCAACACTTGATTCGATAACCCGGCTATATCATATATAACCGACCGATACAAATATCGCGAGAATAGAATACGGTATCACATACTCGCATTATTCTCGGTCCTGAACATATCAAATATGTGCTCCTACTTCATTTTACCTGAGCCAGTAAAACCTCAATGTTGGACTCTAAAGACTCGTCAATACGCTGGCAGTAGGTGATGATCACATCAAGCACCCACAAGCCATCAGCGGTACTAGCTGGACGTAACGGCTACCCGGGTATTGAACGATCAGAAGATCAACAAGCAAGAGAGCTCTAGCTCCTGTAAAGCTTGTCAGTAACACTACCGTACAATCCGGTCTCCTCGTCTGATATGTCGCATATCAAGTCTAGGGGTGATAAACGTAAGACCCCAATAACTCGATAAGTCATGCCGATATGAGGCTCATAACGGGTCGAGAAACTACTGATAACACGTACCAATAAATCTCTAAATCATCCCTGTTATGGCCAATCGAGCACAGCGCAACATCAACCCCCAATACCAGGAGAGACGAAACCCCTCCTATCGCTCATTGCCTCCATGTGACTCGGGACTGTACCCAAAAACCACCGTTTTGCACATCCTCTTGAACATGGTAAGGTGGAAATTAAATCACAGTGGGAATCACACAAGAATCTATGATGATCTCGGGTCTATAGACTAACCTGTACTAGTGTCACCGGAGAACTGCTATCTGACGTGAGGTATAATACCATTTAAGAGTTCTCGGCGAGTCCGTCCAGTGTACCCAGTCTCCACTGAGCACCCGTATACCATCTCTGATGTCAAACACCAATGGACATGGGATCATCCATCGCCTATCTCATAGGTTGAGAAGCGTATACGCTAGTCTACTCTGGTATAACCATGCCCTGTCTCGATACACCCACGACTAGGAACATTAAAGGATGAACTTATGGACTACCACGGCCCCACTAGTATGATCTGCATCATAATCCTGGTAGTCAAGTACACATCCTAAGGGCTTTACAACCATATAACCATAAGACAGTATCAAGAGACAAGTATACATCTTAAGATAAAGAGCAACCAGATAGCATACTATCATGTCGAGCAAGAAAGTCCTCTCTATATATGTCCAAGCATCCATTTTAATATACATCATTTGTACAATAATGGCCTCTAGGGCATACATACAACTAATACTTCACTTTCGGGTTACTCATATATGGATGCACTCCTAGTTATGTAATGCTGACTAGCCTCTTTCTATTTGGTTGATATGCACTGGAGACAGCTGCATGATTTTGAATCTGGTTCCAATTAAATTAGAGCTTTTGTTTCTATATTGGATAAATATAGAATCAGTTTATATCTTAACGATGTTAAGATATTGAGAGTTGTCCGGCTGATGCTTAAAACCAGAATCCGGATAAAATCTATGCGCGTTTCAGTAATGGCAGTTTGTGGGTTATCCCGGGCTTTGACGAGGGTTAATGACATGTCCCGAAAGTACGAAACATGACCGGCACTTAAACTACGAAACGTCTTGAGCCGTACGTAATCTAAGTAAACCGAAAACCCAAAAATCCAAACCAAGAAAAGTATTAGAGTGAAGGAAAACCAATTTAAAATCCAGTAGTTTTAATAGCATAAGCCGAATTTTGCGTTTTTTTAAAAAACATCAACTATTTCCCGAAAATTTCGGCAGAGTCTCCTTTGTAAATACTGGCCCCCAAACGGGATACAACATGAATAGTATACGAAATCAATAAAAGGCATCCCCAAGCGGGAGCTTGCTCTTCGTCAATCGACGGTCACAACCACACAAGTAATATAATATACAACGCCAAAGACGAGGATCAAAACTAAAAAGGAAACTCAAAACAACAAGAAATCCACAGAAACATAACGCGCGACTCTAAGGTCGAAAGAATAACATCACTGGTCTCTATCTCAAAATAAATACATGTTTGGTTGATGGAACTTCTAGATACAACGGAGTAATAATATACAAGGTATATAATGGTGGGTACAATACAAATAAACCCACCTACTAGCAAGTCACCCGAAAGAAGCAGTGCCAGCAATGCCGTAATGAAACCTGTACGGCAAAACCTGCAAGAACTGTAGCACAACAGGGGTGAGTTGCCAACTCGTGAGTAGAAAATCATCTACGAACAGAAATCGCATGAACAACGCAATCCTAGGTCAACAATCATAATATATCCTCAAATATATATAACCAGCAGCCTATAATAATGGCTAGGGTAAAAGTCTAACCCAAGTGCAATCCCAAGTGCCCGTGTCAGCGCCTCAAGTAGCAATATATCATATGAATGATGTATGAATGCATGAAACAGAATGCATGTACTGAAGAAAACTGCTTTTATAAATTAGTGAGATTTCTGTGTCTTTTTAAAAATGAGGTATCATAAATGAAATCAGCATAAACAGTGTCTAGAATCGACACAAAACATAAATCCCAATGTCTCAATATCTCAGGATCTCAATTTCTCAATCTCACTATCTAGGGAGCCGTCAATCCAGACCAGCCCCTACCATCAATCTTATGACCACGACGGTATCCTCCGGATGTCCGACGCGTCGAGTAATATCACCGCTCGGTAGAGCTCCCCTGCCAAGCTCAACGCCATCATCTGCGATCCTCTTGCCCCAGGGTACCGCACCGGGTCTACCATGTACCCGAAACGGTTCCTCCACTCCTTGAACTCGGGTTTCGAAATCCATCAGCAAACTCATGGTGGACGACTCATACATCATGGGAAAATCGCACTTTTCTTTAAAAAAAAGAATGAATGAATTTTATAAGTGTTTTTGCTGTTTTCCACCAAATCCAGGAAATCTCATGAAAATCCAAATCCAAATCCTCAATAGCATGTAAACAGTGAATATAGACATAAAAATCCATGAATGCGGCATATCAATGAATAATAACATGCATGAAGTAGCAAGTAATATCTACAATGTCTAAACTAGCATATAAGGCAAGTACACAAATATCATGTTAAAACTATTAGTTAACAACCCATGTCAAAAGAAATAGTATTTTCTAAAGTGTTCGTGACATGGCAATTACCGATGAAGATGTTTGTGAGCCGGTAAGTAAGTGTACGTGGTATATACGCGTCATCGGTAATGGTGCAGGTGTCCTAACAGCATGATATCAACAATAGAATATGAATCATAATGTAAGCAGGCGATGCGGAGCGAACAACAATAATGAGCGGGAGCGGAATACTAGACACAACGACAACTAATATGGGCTAACAACTACACTAAAATATAGGGCTAAGCCGTCAAACTAAACTAAAGGTAAGGACACCGCCTAACACCTGAGTCGATACATATGTATATACATATATTAGTCGGTGATCCCGCCTCGATAATGTCACATCCAATACCATATCTATAATCAATATTCCCAAGTCAAAAGTGCGGATCAAACATCAATAAATAGCTCGTACGTAAATCCGTCGTACGGCACACCAAATCTGGGTACGGTCAATATTATATTCCTTATATTATTCATCTGGTATCCTTTTTATCAAGGTCATAAACCAGGTACTGATCTATGTCTAGTACAATACTAATATCATCAATATAATCATGATCTGACTACTGATCGACAATCTCGTACAACCGATATCATCAGCACATAACATCATAAGGAAGTATACATCGCCTAATGCGGCCTATCATAAACATCCTAACATATCATATCTCATAACACGATCACATGTTGATCATTTTATTGATATCACTATTCACATGGTATCGTCGTCCAACAATCCGCTATAATATCATAACGTATCTCAAACATGAATTCTACCAAATCACCGATCATATGATCTCAAATCACATCTTATCGACTCACCACAAATCCCGAACACTATCCTCAAAACCAGTATGTGAACACATAGTCCCATACGCATGTGAACACAAAACAATATAACCCCGTATAAGCAGATATGAAAGAAGAATGCATGCAAGTATTGGTGTGTGTGTGTAAATGTGGTGCAACCTCTACTCTAGGGTCTTGCAACACTAAACATATCCAATCACACCTAAAATCTATCTTTATCATCTATAAACTCAACAATAAATAATCAATATATATGTGTGTATACGTATTCGTATACATCACCACGAACTGCGGGGGTGCTATACGCCATCCACCCGACTTCTCCCCATAGATATAAATCTACTCACCTGGTCCTTGCTCGCCGGTGCCGACGTCGCCACGCGCTTCCTTGTCGTCTCGAAGTCCACATGGGGTACCTACATGTCATAACACACCGTATCGCATTAAAAACCAAATTCGAAATCGAAACGACATACAAAAATCAAATCGGCACGCGTATCACGCATAGGTCAAAACCTATCGCCTACGCATGCACGAATAGCTAAACCAACCCTTGATGTCGATGTAAAAACGTCAAACCATCGAGAAAAACCCAAACACACTCATTTGCGTATTCACGAACACTAATTATAATATAAGATATGTTAAAATTCATTAAAAAAAAACCCAAATTTACTTTAAAAGCCATTTTTCCGAAAATCTAGCAAGCAAAAATTACCCGTTTTAGTAAAAACTCGACATTTAAGCAAATCTACCGGCTATAATACTTATTAAACATCTCAAATAAGTCATACAACCCATTTCAAGAATTTAATATCATCAATTCTTATAAAAATAAAAATTCTAGTTTTGCAATTTATCTAATTTTAGCAATTTCAACTAAAAATGCACAAAACAATAACTATGCTTGATTTTGCATGGTCCAAGGCATTAAACCACTCATTATAATATTAATGATGACATGAAACCATAATTATATTTTAATCTAAAGCATTTAACAGTTTTCCAAAAACCCTAGTTAGCAAAATAACTTAATTAGGACATTTTGTAAGTAATGGTTTGTAATTAACAACTAGATTAGCTTTCTACAAAACTTAAGATGTTAATCCACATTACTAAACCATGCACAATTTATCACAACACAAATCCACAACAAAACCCTAATCTAATCCTTCTCTTGAAAACCCACATCTTTCAATTAAACCACAATTAAACTTATAATTAAGCTAGACTAAAGTATTTAGCAACAATTTAAACAAAAGGCCAAGATTTATACATCATGAACCATGGATCAAATTTAAGATCTAGACCTCCAATTTGAAATCCTTGCACCAAGATCCATGCTAGATAGGCAAATGAGAAATGGGTAGGAGTTGGATTTTGATTTCGGTGAGCTTTTACTTTGATTTTGGACAATTTTTTTGATGGAAAAAGAGGGGAGAAGAGGGAAAGGGGGCTGCTGTTGGGGACTGTAATTTTCGGCTAGAATTGGAGGGGGTGAGGGAGGAGAGAGAGTGAGGTGGAGAAAGTGGGGAGAAAAGTTAAAGTCCACCCTTTTACTTCTTTCATTTTCCTTTCTTTTCTTTTCGTTTCTTTTGCAAAACAAGTGGGGAAAATTGAGGGCGGGCTGCTGAATTCAGCCAAGGGGAAGGATAAATGGGTGTGTGTGAGTGTGGGTATGGGTGTGGGGTGATGGAAAACGATAAATACTATACCCCAAACATCCATTTACACTAAATTCACTATTTAAGCCTTTTTCTTCGATATTTTCTAACACCGTTTAGCAAATTCATTTCAATTCAAAAACCGCATGTTAAAATTTTGTTTAATGTGTTATGATACACAAAATTTGTTTCAACTCATTCCAATTTGTAATTTTCCCTAATTAAATGTATTAGTGACGGCTTAAAATAATATTAAAATAATTAATTTATGAAAAATTTTCAGAAAATTTGAATTTCACCAGTGCCTCAATAAACACTAAATGCTAGCAATTACATAGCTAGAATATGTATATTTAATTTTACAATAAAGATATTTGTATTTTGACTTTTTACAGAAAACCCCCTTATTTTACCGATTTTCCGAAATTTCACCAAAACGATTTTCAAAATGTTATAATCTTCCCTCCTTAAAGAAATTCGGTCCTCGAATTTAAATTAAAACTCCCCCCAAACACTAAACATTTAAGAAAAACCATCAAGTCGTCGGGGCTACGAAGTCATAAATACATATAACAAATCGTAGCGCAGCGCAGCGCATGCGCATGAAAAATGAGCATGTAACTCAGAATCAAAACTCCATCCAGCATCCCGCAATCATCGGAGTCATGATGAAGACACAATGTCTAAATCCAAAATGAAAATCAATATGATATACATCATTAAAACATTTGGAAGCAATGCATGCCAACTCTTCTTCAAATCGTTGTGCGATGCTCGCAGCACTGCACGGTGGCGGATGTCTATTGTAAGAAAATAACTACATATATATATATCCTTTGTTTATATGTATGTTCCGCCGTTTTGGAAACAATTTAGAAGGGTCTCCTTGTTTTAAACATTTCGTGTCATATCAGACACGTAGGTAAATACTGAGACTATTGCTCGCTTTTTGGAAATCCCTTCAATAACTATCAATGCATGCAAAATATATTCAGGTACTGTCCTCTGACTAGTCCTGCTCGGTACAAAAACTCATAGCAATCATCATAAAAACGTACTGCTCCATAAGAAATCAATCCCAAAATATGCATATAAATGCTATATGCGTCTGGTGCGCATGGAAATCAAAATCCATATATGTGCCATACATGCGGACAGAAACAACATCTAAGTGCATCGGGTGTGCACACAACATCTGTCATAGGCAACGTGTGAGCCTGACAGCAAGGACAGGTGCGTCTGACACGCACGAAGAATCTCGATTTAGTGCATCTGGTGTGCACCAAAATCGCTTCTCAAAACATGCGCTCAACATGCGCGAAAGTCCAAACCAGGTGCATCCATCATGCGCGAAATCATGAAATCCAATATCAAGCGCCGAACATGCGCAAAATCAAATCAGGTGCACAAGGTGCACAAAACAAATATCGAGTATCACAATCGAAATCGAAGTCTAGTGCATCTAAGTGCACAAAATGCGTATCACTGCACTGCAAGCATATGTGAATCATACCGAGTGCAAAAACCAAATCGTGTGCGTATATACACACGAAATCAACTCAACTATATGAAACCCATAAAATCATAAACGTGTGAAACCAAGGCACAAAAACAAGATCAAGTGCAACAACTGTGCAAAATCGCAAATACTCAGCAGGTGCAACCATGGTCCATGAAAACAAATATCATGCAACTCAATCATCAAAATCAATCATGCGAATAGATCGCCCAGAATACCAAAATCAAATATGGCGGAATAGACCCCGCTCAATCACTTCCTCTAAGAACCACTGGCCAACTGTCGTGGTTACTCATAGCATGTCTCGTCGACGATCCCGAACTCTGGCTTGCCGGTGTGCATAACATGACCACTCCTGGGTCCAAGTCTTCTCGTAATTCATTCAAGAAAGGTCCTATCGAGATCTCTCCTAAATCTTGTCTCTGCCAAACTGTCCGGAAGTCATCGTCCCTTACTAGATCTGTTCTTGTTCCGGAATGGTTGCATACTCATCGCGACTTCTTCTGGAAGGTATATCCAAGTACAATGTCTCGGCATGCGTATCGCATCTCTGATGTCGGCGGAGTGGAACGTCGTCTCATCAAGATCTCGTACGAACCTCTTACTCCACTTTCTTTAATGTCGACTGCTTCGGACTCGTCTCGTCGTGGCTGCATGGACTGAGCACCTACGGCTATCCTCGTATGTGGAGTCTCCCAAGAAATGCATTTCACCACCTGGCATCCGAATGAAGTCGAACCATCCGATCGATTTGTCAAAACCTCATAATCCCCCAAGAGCTCAACATCTTGGGTACAGTTTAACAGTATCGAGTACGTACCACAGCATCGATGGTCTAGCCGTAGAAGGGCAAACCCAAGCCTCACTAATGGTGCCGTGGAACTGCCGCAAACCCTAAGGTTCAAAGGCTTTCATACGGTCATTAAGTCGAGTTAGGGTTTCATTCTTCTAGAGGGTCCATAGAATTGCCTGCATGTCTTTCCGAATACTTTAAACTTAGAATAATAGGTTGCTGACATTCGATTGTCTCTGTCGACTCTCAACGTCTCCGCGTGAAGTCGTCTCTAGCTGGAATCAATCTATCTGATGACCTCGCATCGGGGTAGCGAATGAACCACAGGTCCTAGTCATTCATCCTCGGTGACTAGCGACCTTCTATCATCTCTTAGTACAACTCGTACTGCAATAGCTCCAACATCTGGGGCGATATCTTGTCTTTCGCAGCAATGATTGGCTCACTCGTCTGCATGCTGCACAGTGCCTCAATCATCAGGAGTAAGCAATACGCCAACGGTCATCAAAATCTGGCTGGACTCAATCATTGGCTCAATGCTCTGGCGCTGATCTACACGTCCGAGTAATCTCATACAGCGATCCATCCAAACGCTCGTGGCGCGAAAACACAATCAGACGACGCCTCTCAATGCAATCGTATGTCGCCGGAATCACGCCCTGGTCAGTCCTCGTTCGTAACGAGCTCGTGCTGACCACAACTCTAGCCGTTGCTCTCCCTGCCCGTAATCGTTGAAGCAAAACCATAACTGGTACCGATGAGGGTAAATCAGGAATGAATATAATATTGAACAAAGAAAACTACATCCTAAGGCTTCTTAAGTGGAGTAGCGTATCGTAAGTATGCCGCGGAACATAACCACGGTACGTCACTCTACTTTAGTCACCTATTCCATCAACAAAGGGTCATCCTATGCTCCGAAGGTAAAACCTAACGTTCTGATACCAACTTTGACACGTCCCGAAAGTACAGAACATGACCAGCACTTAAACTACGAAACGTCTCGAGGCGTACGTAATCTAAGTAAACCGAAAACCCAGAAATCCTAACCAAGAAAAGTAGTAGAGTGAAGGAAAACCAATTTAAAATCAGGTAGTTTTAATAGCATAAGCCAAATTATGCGTTTTTTTTAAAAACATCAACTATTTCTCGAAAATTTCGGCAGTGTCTCCTTTGTAAATACTGGACCCCAAATGGGATACAACATGAATAGTGTACGAAATCAATAAAAGGCATCCCCAAGCGGGAGCCATCTCTTCGTCAATCGACGATCACAACCACACAAGCAATATAATATACAACGCCAAGAGAGAGGATCAAAACTCAAAAGGAAACTCAAAAGAACAAGAAATCCACAGAAACATAACGCGCGACTCTAAGGTCGAAAGAATAACATCACTGGTCTTTATCTCAAAATAAATACATGTTTGGTTGATGGAAGTTCTAGATACAACAGTGTAATAATATACAAGGTATATAATGGGGGGTACGATACAAATAAACCCACCTACTAGCAAGTCACCCGAAAGAAGCAGTGCCAGCAAAGCCGTAATGAAACCTGTACGGCAGAACCTGCAAGAACTGTGGCACAACGGCGGTGAGTTGCCAACTCGTGAGTAAAAAAACATCTACGAACAGAAATCGCATGAACAATGCAATCCTTGGTCAACAATCATAATATATCCTCAAATATATATAACCAGCAGCCTATAATAATGGCTAGGGTAAAAGTCTAACCCAAGTGCCCGTGTCAGTGCCTCAGGTAGCAATATATCATATGAATGATGTATGAATGCATGAAACAGAATGCATGTACTGAAGAAAACAGCATTCATAAATTAGTGAGATTTCTGTGTCTTTTTAAAAACGAGGTATCATAAATGAAATCAGCAAAAACAGTGTCTAGTATCGACACAAAACATAAATCCCAATGTCTCAATATCTCAGGATCTCAATGTCTCAATCTCACTATCTAGGGCGCCGTCAATCCAGACCGGCCTCTACCATCAATCTCAAGACCACGACGGTATCCTCCGGATATCCGACGCGTCGGGTAATATCACCGATCGGTAGTGCTCCCCTGCTAGGCTCAACGCCATCATCTGCGATCCACTTACCCTGGGGTACCGCACCGGGTCCACCATGTATCCGAAACGGTTCCTCCACTCCTCGAACTCAGGTCTCGAAATCCATCAGCAAACTCATGGTGGACGACTCATACATCATGGGAAAACCGCACTTTTCTTTAAAAAAAAGAAAGAATTTTATAAGTGTTTTTGCGGTTTTCCCTCAAATCCAGGAAATCTCATGAAAATCCGAATCCAAATCCTCAATAGCATGTAAACAGTGAATATAGACACAAAAATCCATGATGCGGCATATCAATGAATAATAACATGCATGAAGTAGTAAGTAATATCTATAATGTCTAAACTAGCATATAAGGCAAGTACACTAATATCATGTTTAAACTATTAGCTAACAACCTATGTCAAATGAAATAGTATTTTCTAAAGTGTTCGTGACATGGCAATTACCGATGAAGATGTGTGTGAGCCGGCAAGTAAGTGTACGCGGTACATACACGTCATCGGTAATGGTACTGGTGTCCTAACAGCATGATATCAACAATAGAATATGAATCATAATGTAAGCAGGCGATGCGGAGCGAACAACAATAATGAGCGGGAGCTGAATACTAGACACAACGACAACTAATATGGGCTAACAACTACACTAAAATATAGGGCTAAGCTGTCAAACTAAACTAAAGGTAAGGACACCGCCTAATACCTGATTCGATACATATGTATATATATATATATATATATATATATATATTATTCGGTGATCCCGCCTCGATAATGTCACATCCGATACCATATCTATAATCAATATTCCCAATTCAAGAGTGCAGATCAAACATCAATAAATAGCTCGTACGTAAATCCGTCGTACGGCACCCCAAATCTGCGTACCGTCAATATTATATTCCTCATATTATTCATCTGGTATCCTTTTTATCAAGGTCATAAATCGGGTACTGATCTATATCTAGTACAATACTAATATCATCAATATAATCATGATCTGACTACTGATCGACAATCTCGTACAATCGATATCATCAGCACATAACATCATAAGGAAGTATATATCGCCCAAAGCGGCCTATCATAAACATCCTAACATATCATATCTCATAACACGATCACATGTCGATCATTTTATTGATATCACTATTCACATGGTATCGTCGTCCAACAATCCGCTATAATATCATAACGTATCTCAAACATGAATTCTACCAAATCACCGATCTTATGATCTCAAATCACATCTCATCGACTCACCACAAATCCAAAACACTATCCTTAAAACCAGTATGTGAACACATAGTCACATACCCATGTGAACACATAACAATATAACCCCGTATAAGCACAAATGAAAGAAGAATGCATGCAAGTATGGGTGTGTGTGTGTAGATGTGGTGCAACCTCTACTCTAGGGTCTCGCAACACTAAACCTATCCAATCACACCTAAAATCTATCTTTATCATCTATAAACTCAACAATAAATAATCAATATATATGTGTGTATACGTATTCGTATACATCACCACGAACTGCGGGGGTGCTATACGCCATCCACCCGACTTCTCCCCGTAGATATAAATCTACTCACCTGGTCCTTGCTCGCCGGTGCCGACGTCGTCACGCACTTGCTTGTCGTCTCGAAGTCCACATGGGGTACCTACATGTCATAACGCATCGTATCGCATTAAAAATCAAATTCGAAATCGAAACGGCTTACGAAAATCAAATCGGCACGCGTATCACGCATAGGTCAAAACCTATCGCCTACGCATGCACGAATAGCTATACCAACCCTCGATGTCGATGTACAAACGTCAAACCATCGAGAAAAACCCAAACACACTCATTTGTGCATTCACGAACACTAATTATAATATAAAATAGGTTAAAATTCACAAAAACCCCAAATTCACTTTAAAAGCCATTTTTCCGAAAATCTAGCAAGCAAAAATTACCCGTTTTAATACAAAACTCGATGTTTAAGAAAATCTAGCAGCTATAATACTTATTAAACATCTCAAATAAGTCATACAATCCATTTCCAGAATTTAACATCATCAATTCTTATAAAAATAAAAATTCTAGTTTTGCAATTTATCTAATTTTAACAATTTCAACTAAAAATGCACAAAACAATAACTACGCTTGATTTTGCATGGTCCAAGGCATTAAACCACTTATTATAATATTAATGATGACATGAAACCATAATTATAATTTAATCTAAAGCTTTTAACAATTTTCCAAAAACCCTAGTTAGCAAAATAACTTAATTAGGACATTTTATAAGTAATGGTTTGTAATTAACAACTAGATTAGCTTTCAACAAAACTTAAAATGTTAATCCACATTACTAAACCATGCACAATTTATCACAACACAAATGCAAAACAAAACCCTAATCTAATCCTTCTCTTGAAAACCCACATCTTTCAATTAAACCACAATTAAACTTATAATTAAGCTAGACTAAAATATTTAGCAACAATTTAAACAAAAGGCCAAGATTTATACCTCATGAACCATGGATCAAACTTAAGATCTAGACCTCCAATTTGAAATCCTTGCACCAAGATCCATGCTAGATAGGCAAATGAGAAATGGGTAGGAGTTGGATTTTGATTTCGGTGAGGTTTTACTTTGATTTTGGACAATTTTTTTGATGGAAAAAGAGAGGAGAAGAGGGAAGGGGGGCTGCTGTTGGGGACTGCAATATTCGGCCAAAATTGGAGGGGGGGTGAGGGAGGAGAGAGAGTGAGGTGAGGAAAGTGGGGAGAAAAGTCAAAGTCCACCCTTTTACTTCTTTCATTTTTCTTTCTTTTCTTTTCTTTTGCAAAACAAGTGGGGAAAATTGAGCGAGGGCTACTGAATTCAGCCAAGGGGAAGGATAAATGAGGGTTTGTGAGTGTGGGTATGGGTGTGGGGTGATGAAAAATGATAAATACTATACCCCAAACATCCATTTACACTAAATTCACTGTTTAAGCCTTTTTTTCAATATTTTCTAACACCGTTTAGCAACTTCATTTCAATTCAAAAACCACATGTTAAAATTTTGTTTAATGTGTTATGATGCACAAAATTTGTTTCAACTCATTGCAATTTTAATTTCCCTAATTAAATGTATTAGTGACGGCTTAAAATAATATTAAAATAATTAATTTCGGAAAAAATTTCAGAAAATTTGAAATTTCACCAGTGGCTCAATAAACACCAAATACTAGCAATTACATAACTAGAATATGGATATTTAATTTTATAATAAATATATTTGTATCTTTACTTTTTATAGAAAACCCCCTTATTTTACCGATTTTCTGAAATTTCACCGAAACGATTTTCAAAACGTTACAGTTAACTTTATACCATCTGGAAGATCAATATTGATATTGTTCAAGACTCGCCACAGGTTTCGTAAAAAGGATTTTTTCAGAAAACAGTAGTGGGAGCATGGTAGAACTGGAAGTGATTCTAGAACCACAAACGATTACTAAAGATTTAATAGAACCTGAGGATTCAATTTGTTTCGACATTCCATTAGCCACTCCACAGTTTTGGTGGGTAGCCTCTGGAACCCAAGAGGTACTTCGGTCTTCTCAGAGACGGCAACTGGAAGTTTCTTGTTTACCCAGACTTGACATTGCTGCTGTTCTAGACTGTATGACCCGGCAGGAGGATGAGTATAACGTCGTTCTAAACTAGCTTTAGAAGTGCACATGTATATGACTCTGACAGAGGGTTGTTATGGTCAATGGGAGCAGCGGAAACATAGTGGGCAAGTAGGTTATATCCATTTATAGACTAAAGCAAGTATAGCGGAAATATATCATCTATTTTTGATGTGACAGTCATAAGTTTTGACTTCATCATAAAAGGAGATGGATCTAGTAAGAAGGTAGTAGAGAGTGATGTCCAGGTATTTTGATGGCATGCACTTGACAGGGAGAGATTTTCTTATACTACGATTGGTTATACAGTGGTTGTCATAAGGTGTTTCTCTAAATAGGATCTGGATAAAATATCAAGGATTCTGGTGACTTGATCAATGGTTTTAGATCTAGATTTGAGAAGTGTCCCAATCTGGGTACTTTGACATTATTCTAAAGGTGATTTAGAATGGTTGAATCCTGGCATTGTGGTGTACCTGCAGGTGATGGAGTCACCCTCTCTAAAGGATGTCTTTAAGACTAAAGGGGAGAGGGATTTGCATGATTAGCATATCACTTGCTTAGGCAGTTGAGTCAATCATATGATGTCAAGTACAACACCAGATATTGTTTTAGCACTGGCTGCAATAAACATATATTGATCCAATCCCGGAGAAACATTGTGAAGCAGGTATGCACATAAGTTGGATGTTCTTGGGATATGGTAATGGCAACTTCTTTCAGGAGACGGTTATCATTTCGTGCTTCCAAGGTGACCTGGATGACAGAGTGACTGTCTGAGTTATAGTTTTCCCTCTTTTTAGGGGCAGTATGTTGGACAGGTGGTCCAAGCGGATACTGAGGAAAGGCATGGCGCATGATACTGATTAAATTCAGTGGATCATAAAGTCTAGGAAGTTTGCTGGATTTGGAGTTCATTTGTGAACTAGGTCCCATCAGATATCCAGACAAATTCTAAGACAGGTATTGCTCATTTCGGGAGATAGCTTTCTCCACGAAGTTGAGATATAAAGAGATACAGAAAGAAACATTGGAGCGGATCCACTCACTGAGGCTATTTCTCGAGCACAATAGTTTCGCAAACGGGCTTGGCGAGACTGATTAGTAGAGAAGTTGTATGTTCAGTATCACACGGGCTGTGAGTATGCTACACCGCAATAATTGGACTTAAGTGCAAGTGGGAGATTGTTGACAATAGTGCCCTCAAGAAAATTAGACCAGTAGAATAGTCTTACCCGAGATGATAGTATGCTATCTAGTTTGTCTTTATCATCACTATTACATGTTGATAGAGCCCATAGGATTCTTGCTTGACTACCAGCTGTAGGGTTGCTGGGCACACGCACAAGGGTCTACGAGGCATCAACCATGCCCGATTTAAAATTTAGCCGTGCCGAACAACCTAAATCCGGATCTTTAAACTAGAGTTTAGGCGAAAACAAGCATGTTAAACATTTTAACACTAAGTGAGAGGGATTACAACCTTTGTAGATCCGGTCCTTCACTTCTTAAGCTCCGTGTTGAGGTCCCTTCGCTGCGATCATCGTGTTTCGGACTCTCAAGAGGCTTCACGAAGAGAAAGATGCAGTCTTGCTTCCGATCTTCGATAACAAAGATAATCTACCTTAAAGTTTCATTAACACAAGCTAACACTCACTAAATGAAGTGAACACTCTCATCTAAAGGGCAAGGATAGATGAGGATGATGAAGTAGAATTTTTGCTCTCATTTATAATCTTTTTCTCACACATTTTTCATCACAAAATCAAAGCTAGAAAGCTTTTTCATCAAGGAAGAAGAAGAAGAAGAAGAATAGTAATTCTATTTGTGATGAATATTGAATTGTTTTAATAATTGCTTTTGCAACCATGGTTCAAGATGATAGGCTAACCATTGTAGAGAGTTAACCAATGGTTAGGGTTTTGGTTAGGTTAAAGAATGAGTCACTCACAAATATATATGCAAAAGCAAAAACAAAACCTTCTAGAAACTTCTAGAAAGAGCTAACCCAAATCAAACCCTAACCTTGTTTAATCTCCACTAATCATGTTTCATTAGTAATTATAACATGTTACAATATTGTATATCACATATATAATATTTATTGTAACAAAATATAATAATACAATTAACATATATCGCATATATATCAATGTATTACCCGAGTGAGAATAAGAATCTTTTAGTGCGCTAATATTAGTTAATGTAATTTAATATATCATATATATTATTATACATTAAATTATCGAATCAACACTTGATCCGACAATTCGGCTATATCGCATATAACTGACTAATATCTCATTTACCGATTCATCGAATCAACACTTGATCCGATGAGCCGGCTGATATCAAATATCGCGAGAATAGAATACGGTATCTCATATCGCATTATCCTCGGTCCTTCACATATCACATATGTGCCCCTACTCCGTTTTTCCTGAGTCAAGAAACCTCTGTGTAGGACTCTAAAGAATCGTCAATACGCCGGCAGTAGGTGATGATCATATCAAACACCCACAAGATGCAAGCGGTCAGCTAAACGTAACAGCCACCCAGGTATTGAGCGCTCAGAAGATCAACAAGCAAGCCTGTACATTCTCCTGTGAATCCTATCAGTAACACTCCCGTACAGTCCGGTCTCGTCGTCTGATATGTCGCATATCTCGCCTAGGGGTAGTATACCTCAAACCCCAGTAGCTTGATAAGTCGTGTCGATATGAGGTCTATAACAGTTCGAGAAATTACTGATAACACTTACCAGTAAATCTCAGCAACCCTGGCCAGGGATTTCCAGTTATAGCCAATCGAACACAGCACAACATCAACTCCTTATACCGAAAGAGACGAATCCCCTCCTATCGCGCATTGCCTCCATGTGATTCGGGGCTGTACCCAAAAGCCACCTTTTTGCATGCCCTCTTGGACGTGGTATGATGGAAATCAAAGCACAATGGGAATCACACAAGACTCTATGACGATCTCGGGTCAACAGACTACTCTGTACCAGTGTCACAGGAGAACTGCCATCTGATGTGAGGTATAATACCATCTGGGAGTTCTCAGCGAGTCCGTCCAGTGTACCCAGTCTCTACTGAGCACCCGTACACCATCCTTGATGTCAAACACCGATGGATATGGGATCATCCATCTCCCATCATATGGGTCAAGATGCGTATACGCTAGTCTACTCTGGTGTATCGATGCCCTGTCTCGATACACCCTCGACTAGGAACAGTTATAGGATGTACTCGTCAACTACCGTGGCCCCGCTAGTATGATCTCATCATAGTCCTAGTAGTCGAGTACATATCCTAAGGGCTTTGTCAACATGTAACATAGAGACGATCAGAGTATATGTTAAGCTAAAGTACAACCAGATAGCATACTATCATGTCGAGCAATAAAGTCCTCCCTATATATGTCCAAGCATCCATTACAATATACATCGTATGTACAGTAATGGTCTCTAGGGCATACATATAACTAACAATCTCCCACTTGCACTAGGGCCATCTGTTGTGGTATCATATACCCAACAATTAGCTGTGGTTGAAGTATCTCATACTCAACCATCCCATAAAAGTCTCTACTAGGAAAAAGGCCTTTGTGAGTGGATCCGCGCTGTCGTCCTCTATGTCTACTCTCCTAACCTTGATCTCCCTGGAGATCAACCATCTCCATGATCAGGTGATACTGCCTAAGAATTATATCTGGATTTCTGATAGGATGGTAGTTCCTTGGCCAAACCCACAACTCCATTGTCACACAATGGTAGGAACGATGTTCATCTCATGAACTTATATATATCCAGACTGGCTCTTTGGTAGCATCCTTGGTAACGATGTATCTTGCCTTTAATCGTCTAGTAAGTCACGGTATCTAGCTTGGAACTCTTCCAACATACCATCCCTCCACTGAGGGTAAAGACAATGCCTGCGACTGACATTCAGTCGTCCTTATCACCATGGAACCTTTCCAGTGATTCTCCTTAAGATCGATTGATACCATCTCACTACAACTAGTGAGTATCCTAATATCCAATTAGATCTATCTCATTGATCCAAAACATAGGATTTAGGAGGTATCACCTTGATCCTATATGGAGAATCCTTGTGATAAGCAGAGATTGACCGAGTGTAGTATAGGAAACTCCTTCCATATAAAGAGTATGTTATCCACGTACTCTACGAGGATCACCACCATACTCCCCTCTACCTTTTTGTATATACAAGGTTCATCTACCATTTTGATGAAGTGAAACTCTTTGACTACCACATCAAAACAGATGTTCCAACTCCGCGATGCCTGCTTTATCCTATAAAGCATCTTGCTCACGTTTCAGCTGCTCCCACTGTCTACGAAGCCCTCTGGCTGTGTACTTATAGATGCTCTCTTCTAAAACATCATTTAGCCCAACCACCAGATATCGTAGTCATGGTATGTAGCCGTGGCAAGTAGGAACTGGATGGACTTAAGCATAGCTTTGAAAGTCTCAACTTTTCCATGTACACCAAGTAATCTTCTCAAGATATACTTGCTCCTGATGGGGATTTAACCCTTCAGATAAAGCAACCAAAGTCCATACATTGTTGGTGTATAAGGATTCCATCTCAGATCGCTAAGCATCAATCCATTCTTACAGAGTCTCACTCCTGATGGCCTGCTCGAAACTAGTTTGGTCATCATCTCAAGATGCAATCCTCGCTCCCACTGTCATAGAGAAACCGAAGTATCTCTCAGGTGGGTGAGGAACCCTACTAGATCGGCGGAGAGGCTGAGGTTTGTTGGAAACTATTGAATCCACATTCAATAAGTATGGAGCTTCTCAAGTGCATAACTCCCAAAAGGAAATAGGAAACTCAGTAGTACTCATCATAGAGCACACCATATCACATAGGGTGCTATTTCTCTGCCCCGATATACCATTGTGCTATGGTGTATACGGAGGAGTAATGCGGAGAGAGAATCTCATTCTCATTTAGAATAGTCCAGGATTTCTGTGCTTAAGTATTCTCCTCCCTGATCTCATCAAAGGACATAATACTTATACCCGTATTTTGGTTCTTTACTTCTAACTTATATTCTGTGAATATCTCAAAAGGTTCAGACTTGTGTTCCAACATGAACATATGTCCGAATCTTGAGAGATCATCAGAGAATGTAATGAAGTACAAAGAACCGGTCTTGGCATGTGTAGACAGGGGACCTTCATACATCAGCATGTATCAATCCCAAGAGTTCACTAACTCTTTCTCTGTTTCCAATAAACAGAGCTATGGTCATCGTATCTTTGTGACTTGACCGGCAAGTTTCACAAGATGTAAATTCAAACTAATTTAAATATGGATCTATATGTAACTTAGTTAGTCGGGTCGCATTGATATGACCTAGTCCACAATGCCTCAAGAAGGATTCGTTCATTTCTGAACTCTTCCTCTTGGGTGTGTTTTGTATACTAAGAACTGTAGTTTGGTTTAGAACGTCTATGCTTTTAGATAACGTGCCTGAACCGATCAACTCTTGATATAGGAAATGTTCAAAACATTATCCAACAATACAAAATTATATCCTTTCTTTATTAATAAAGAGACTGATATGATGTTGTATATCAGGTTTGGTATCTAATAACATTAGTTCAGAATCAATGTATTCTGGTAATACAGGGTGATAGTGACCAACAGACTTGGCTGCAACACTTGCACCATTTTCTATCTCATGAAACTTATCACCCGTTCTCAGTTCTCTAACTATCTGTAGCCCATGTAACAAATTACATATGTGGGATCCTGATCCGGTATCTCATACCCAGGATGTAAAGGATACTGAGAAACAGTTCTCTGTAATGAACACACCCGAAGAAGATGCATCAGCATGCACTTTCTTCGTTTGGGCGGCACGGGAATTCTGGTAATCCCCTATTTCCTGCTCTGTCTTATAACAATTATAAGTTGGAGCAGGACCAACGTTCCCCAGCTCAGTATAACAAGCGGGTTCGGTCAATATATCCGTATTATTATCTTGATTAAGGCATGACATAGTCGTAACGAGGAGAGAGAAGAAAACACTCAGCGTGCGCTTTTACAAGATTAGATTGGTTATCGATTTATCTAATCAGGATGTCTCCCACTGTTTTAGTCAAATCTTCCGTCAAACCCTAAAAGGAAAGACTAGCCGGGATTAATTACACCCTAAAAGTTCGCCAATCTTTCAGCCAGGCCAGTGCCGGTACTTTGAGGGAGGTTCCCCGTGCTTTCGCACGGACCTAATTAAAGTAAACCTCGTTTTTCCAGGGGCGTAACCCTGTTAACACCTTTCTAGACACCTACTTGATCGGCTAATTGTAATGTGTAAAACTCTCCCAAGAGTAACTCTTACTCGCAGCGGGTATCGGGATCCAACTATCTCATAGAAGGTATGCAATCTCATTGCAAATTTCAACACTTGAAATTTCCAATAATATTTTACCCCTAGTGACTTATGACCTTAACTATGGTCAACAAATCATAAGCACTAGTCAAGTTCTACCCGTCATTTCATGATTAAATAGACCCACCCACATGACCCTTAACTAAGGTCAATAAAATCATATGACTGACCTAACTAATCGCATCATATGCTATATAGGAAGGCATCACTTAGCTACCGTACACTGTTCCTTAACTAAGGTCAACAAACACAGCACGAATACGAAGTACTCTACTTCCTAAAATGATTGAGGGTTACGACAGGTTTTTAAGAAAACCTTTTGCGTAATGAACTTGATATCGTTGTAGAATCGAGTGATTTTAAATGGAGTGTTTTTGAGGCTTTTCTAGTTTTGCTAAAGAGGTCACTCCCGGTGAAGGGATCGTCGGCTCTTTCCTCATCGAATAAGGTGCAGGATATTTCGCAAATACCACTATGCAAAGCAAGAACTATAGAAGCAATCAAAAGATAAACCGAGTTTGTAGCATCTGCTAGTTTCACTAAAGAGGTCACTCCCGGTGAAGGGATCTCGGCTCTTTCCTTATCGAATAAGGTGATGGATGTTCTACAAGGAACACCGCTATGCAAAGCAAGAACTAGAACTACCAGTTTATCAACAAGTTTCTACAACATCTTTAGGTTTCTTTTAGTTTCATTAATCTCATTAATGAAGTCCCATTTTATTATGCTTCACAAGCATCACATTTGAAACGAAATCTGCAATATAACATATATCTCATATATATAATATAAATATTCGTCTCAGGCAGTAATATGATCTCATCACAGAACATTGCAGCAGAAGAACATATATGAAATATTGGATATTCTAGGACGTTCGTGTTTTGATACGAGCCTGTATAAAACACGGATTCCACGGTCGCGATGAATAGCCAAACCCACATCCCTTGACCCGTACGAGAGCGGCAAGCAACACTGCCAATTCTAGGGTTAGGAGACCCGGTCTCGACTCCTCGAGATGGTCTCCCACTGGACCCTAGAACCCGGTTACTTGTTCTCCCCGCCTTGGGTCTAGTTAATGCGGAAAAGTAAATAATATACAATGGTGACATCATCCTCAGCCCGGAAGTGCCCCAATAAAAGAATATTACATACAAATGAATTTTACATGAATGAAAAAAGAAAAACTCTCATCTCACATAAAACCCCCGGCTATTCAAACGCGACGATCCAATACAACATATCACAGCAACATATAATATCTCATATCATCAACCTAAGCAAGTATGCGTATCCCGATTGCCGTTGATGTATAGCAACGAAGCCGGCGATACACCACATATTACAGTTACGGTCACAGAAAAGAAAGTGTAAAACTACAACAGTTGGAATCCGCAACCTCCTTAGACATCGCATGCCTAACCAAATGAATTCCTTAGACATCGCATGCCTAACAATTATAAACCCCGCATTTTAGTCTCATTATCGAAAAATCTTTTCAATATCAAGTCGGGCAATTCAACAAGATTCCCGACATTCTGATCGAATGCTCGTCGCAAACTTTAGTAGACGGCCGCACCCCCGGATGCCGTCGACGAAGTGCACTAAGGCGGAACACCGCTGCCGCGAGCACCCGAACGGATGCTTTTGGAAACGGGGTTCTCCTACAGTCACTTGGTCGGGGCTATAGGGCATGGCTGTCTATTAAGTTTACCCGGCGAGTATCCGCGTACGCTACGTGATTGCGACGGACTTTTGGTTGCATCAAAATCCCGTGGCAACCGATCATCTGAGACTGAACTGCTAGATTTATAACATTCAAATTAGTTATCTTATAACTACCCGTGGATTCCAAATATTGTATCACAATCCAGATAAATAGAAAATGTTAAACTTTCCGATCGAATAATCAAACACCCAAGTTTTTCCAAATAGCTCAACACTTGAGCGGAGTTCAAAAAATATCCATCACATGCAACAGTACCAATGGTCCAGCCGTAGAAGGGTCAAGCCAACGCCTCACATGTGGCACGCCGTACTGCCCCAAACCATAAGGTTCAGAAGTAGTTCAAGACGGTCACATAATCGAGTTAAGGTTTGTTGTCTTCTAGACGGTCCACCGTGTTACTTGCACGATTTTCTGAAAGTTTCAAACTCGAGAAAAAATCTAACTTTTGAAAATTTTCCGACAGGGGAAAAAGTGAGTTATTGATATCCGTTCGAACTTTTTAACAGTTTCTAAAAATTATCCGGAAACACTTAACGAAATTAAATTATCCGATCGAATCAACGAGTACCCAATACAACCCAGAAAACTCAACACTTGAGTATAATTAAAAATTCCAAAAAGCAAGCATAATTACCTACGGACAATACTGTAGCAAAAACTAATCATAATTCGTCCGTACGTCCGCGGAACCGCTGCATGACCCAGGGTCCTGCCACGGTTCCGCGGCGCTTTAGGTGAATTACTATTTAGAATGGTTGACTCCTGGCATGGTGGTATACCTGCAGGTGATGGAGTCACCCTCTCTAAAGGATGTCTTTCAGACTAAAGGGGAGAGGGATTTGCACGATTAGCATATCACTTGCTTAGGCAGTTGAGTCAATCATGTGATGTCAAGTACAACACCAGATATTGTTTTAGCACTGGCTGCAATAAACATATATTAATCCAATCCCGGAGAAACATTGGGAAGCAGGTATGAACATAAGTTGGATGTTCTTGGGATATGGTAATGGCAACTTCTTTCAGGAGACGGTCATCATTTCGTGCTTCCAAGGTGACCTGGATGACAGAGTGACTGTCTGAGTTATAGTTTTCCCTCTTTTTAGGGGCAGTATGTTGGACAGGTGGTCCAAGTGGATACTGAGGAAAGGCATGGCGCATGATACTGATAAAATTCAGTGAATCATAAAGTTTAGGAAGTTTGCTGGATTTGGAGTTCATTTGTGAACTAAGTCCCATCAGATATCCAGACAAATTCTATGACAGGTATTGCTCATTTCGAGAGATAGCTTTCTCCGCGAAATTGAGATATAGAGAGATATAGAAAGAAACATTGGAGCGGATCCACTCACTGAGGCTATTTCTCGAGCATAATAGTTTCGAAAACGGGCTTGGCGAGACTGATTAGTAGAGAAGTTGGGTGTTCGGTATCACACGGGCTGTGAGTATGCGACACCGCAATAATTGGACTTAAGTGCAAGTGGGAGATTGTTGACAATAGTGCCCTCAAGGAAATTAGACCAGTAGAACAGTCTTACCCGAGATGATAGTATGCTATCTAGTTTGTCTTTATCATTACTATTACATGTTGATAGAGCCTATAGGATTCTTGCTTGACTACCAGCTGTAGGGTTGCCGGAAACACGCATAAGGGTCTATGAGGTATCAACCATGCCCAATTTAAAATTTAGCCATGTCGAACAACCCAAAGCCGGATCTTTAAACTAGAGTTCAGGCGAAAACAAGCATGTTAAACATTTTAACACTAAGTGAGAGGGATTACAACCTTTGTAGATCCGGTCCTTCACTTCTTAAGCTCCGTGTTGAGGTCCCTTCGCTGCGATCATCGTGTTCCGGACTCTCGAGAGGCTTCACGAAGAGAAAGATACAGTCTTGCTTCCGATCTTCGATAACAAAGATGATCTACCTTGAAGTTTCATTAACACAAGCTAACACTCACTAAATGAACTGAACACTCTCATCTAAAGGGCAAGGATAGATGAGGATGATGAAGTAGGATTTTTGCTCTCATTTATAATCTTTTTCTCACACATTTTTCATCACAAAATCAAAGCTAGAAAGCTTTTTCATCAAGGAAGAAGAAGAAGAAGAATAGTAATTCTATCTGTGCTGAATAATGAATTGTGTTAATATTTGCTTATCCAACCATGGTTCAAGATGATAGGCTAACCATTGTAGAGACTTAACCAAGGGTTAGGGTTTTGGTTAGGTTAAAGAATGAGTCACTCACAAATATCTTTGCAAAAACAAAAACAAAACTTTCTAGAAACTTCTAGAAAGAGCTAACCCAAATCAAACCCTAAACTTGTTTAATCTCCACTAATCATGTTGCATTAGTAATTATAACATGTTAAAATATTATATATCACATATATAATATTTATTGTAACAAAATAAAATAATACAATTAACATATATCGCATATATATCAATGTATTACCCGAGTGAGAATAAGAATCTTTTAGTGAGCTAATGTGAGTTAATGTAATTTAATATATCATATATATTATTATACATTAAATTATCGAATCAACACTTGATCCGACAATCCGGCTATATCGCATATAACCGACTAATATCTCATTTACCGATTCATCGAATCAACACTTGATCCGATGAGCCGGCTGATATAAAATATCGCGAGAATAGAATACGGTATCTCATATCGCATTATCCTCAGTCCTGCACATATCACATATGTGCCCCTACTCCGTTTTGCCTGAGTCAAGAAACCTCTATGTAGGACTCTAAAGAATCGTCAATACACCGGCAGTAGGTGTTGATAATATCAAACACCCACAAGCTGCAAGCGGTCAGCTAAACGTAACAGCCACCCAGGTATTGAGCGCTCAGAAATCAACAAGCAAGCCTGTACATTCTCCTCTCAATCCAATCAGTAACACTCCCGTACAGTCCCGTCTCGTCATCTGATATGTCGCATATCTCGCCTAAGGGTGGTATACGTCAGACCCCAGTAGCTTGACAAGTCGTGTCGATATGAGGTCTATAATAGTTCGAGAAACTACTGATAACACTTACCAGTAAATCTCAGCAACCGTGGCCAGGGATTTCCAGTTTCAGCAAATCGAACACAACACAACATCAACTCCCTGTACTGGGAGAGACGAATCCCCTCCTATCACTCATTGCCTCCATGTGATTCGGGACTGTACCCAAAAGCCCCCTTTTTGCATGCCCTTATGGATCTGGTATGATGGAAATCAAAGCACAGTGGGAATCACACAAGACTCTATGATGATCTCGGGTCAACAGACTACTCTGTACCAGTGTCACCGGAGAACTGCCATATGACGTGATGTATAACACCATCTGGGAGTTCTCGGCGAGTCCGTCCAGTATACCCAGTCTCTACTGAGCACTCGTACACCATCCTTGATGTCAAACACCGATGGATATGGGATCATCCATCGCCCATCATATGGGTCAAGATTCGTATACGCTAGTCTACTCTAGTGTATCGATGCCCTGTCTCGACACACCCTCGACTAGGAACAGTAATAGGATGTACTCGTCGACTACCGTGGCCCCACTAGTATGATCTCATCATAGTCCCAGTAGTCGAGTACATATCCTGAGGGCTTTATCAACATGTAACATAGAGACAATCAGAGTATATGTTAAGATAAAGTACAACCAGATAGCATATTATCATGTCGAGCAAGAAAGTCCTCCCTATATATGTCCAAGCATCCATTACAATATACATCGTATGTACAGTAATGGCTTCTAAGGCATACATATAACTAACACCAGCATTATAGTGGCGATCATATACGTGAGAGCTGGGTGGTCTATAAGCCAATCCTTAAATGTCCCTAGTCATGGGAGTTTCGAGACTCGGCATAGATACTCCAGAGTAGACTAGTTTATACTGATCGAGACCCCGAAGAGGGGTAGTGGCCCGGTCTCACAAGACATTAGTGTTAGTTTGTTCACCTAAGATAGTATACAGGTGCTCATTCGGTTATGGGTACACTGGACGGACTCGCCAAGAACATGCTAGTTGATATTATACCTATTGTCAGATAGCAGTTCCCTGGTGACATGTGTACAGGTTAGTCTGTCGACCTGAGATCGTCATTTGTCTCGTGTGAGTTCCCACTGTGCTTTGATTACTGCCCTACCATGGCTCAAAGGAGTCGTGCAAACAGGTATAAGTTCGGTACAGTCCCGAGCCACATGAAGGCAGTGAGCGGATCGTCGGGGATTCGTCTCTCCCGGTATTGGGGGTTGATGTCGAGCAGTGTACGGGTGGCCATCACCAGAAATCCTCGTCCGGGGTAATCGAGAATTACCGATTCAGAATCGATAGTTCCTCAGGTGGTGATGGGTTTCATGCCGACACTTAATGTCGCGTTGTTAGGGGTCTGACTTTATCCACGCCCCTAGACTCGATATGCGATACTCTTAGACGAACTGACTGGACTATACGGATATTGTCACTGTCAGGCTCAGAAGGGTTTCAGGATGAGTTTGCTCGTCGGCCTCCCTTTCGCTCAATATCTGGGTAGCCGTTACGTACAGCTAGTGCCGCTGATGTGCTTGTGGTTAAACCCACTGCCAGCGTATTGACGAGTCTTTAAAGTCCCACACAGAGGGTTTTCACGGTTCAGGCGATATGGTGTAGATGACGTATATTGGTACATACAAGTGTCCGATTAAATATGTGTACAGGCTGCACAGACTTTAATCGGACGGTTGATAATACTAGCGGCATAGGATTAAGCCGGATTATTAAATCAGGTTTTGATTTAATAATTTATATATGTATTTATATTCTAGTATTATTGTTCACTATTAATTTTCTCTCTTGGCTATTCGTATTTTTGTACGAATACGCGTATATGTATTTCGATACGTATACCAGGTTGTATTCCGTATTTATATGGAATGGTTTCTAGAAGATGTCTACCCCATTAATTGATTTTCTTTTTAGAAAATCAATTTGGAAATGAGGTGGATGGTGTGTTGGCATCAACATGGCTTGGCATGTTGAGAGGTATGGGTATTGTTTATTTTATTGAAAAAAGAGATGGGATATTTTTATTGAGAGAGAGAGAGGGGAAGCCACCATGCTTGTTCAACATGCCTTGCTCATTTTCTTTTCTTCACTTACTACATAGTTTCATTCTCATGCTCTTGAAAAAAAGACTTAGCCATTTTGAGCTGCTCATGCCATTCTTTCCTCACCTCCTTCTTCATCTTCTTGAGTTGCTCATGGAGCATTTATGATGAGAGAAAATACATAGTGACACATTCCTACACCTCCACTCTCCATTGCTAGCAACCTTGGAGCGTTGGTTGCCTCGCTTCGCGAGGCTGAAGCTTGCGTCGTTTCTCTCAGGTGGATCATTGTAGATGGAGGAAGACCGGCAACCAAACTCGATCCGCAACCTCTTGGAGCTTAGGAAGATAGTTGAAGACCCGAAGGACTTGGTTTATTCGGTATAACCAGTCTAACTTCTTTTATATTGCTTGCTAGTATAGGTTTTAGGGTAGATCCGGGCATCGGGTCATGGTAGTGCCAGTTTAGAAATATTTTGTTCCGCATTTAGCCACGGTTTGATGGCCGGGGCGCTTTCGTAACCCAACAATTTTTTCAACAAAATCCCCTCATTTTCCATCAAAATTCCTTACAAATTCTTACTAAATTATAGTTAAATCTTCATCCAATTTTCTTTGGCCCAAATTAGCTTGGAATCTTGAAGCAAGAAACCATTTTTGGAGGCCAAGTTGCATGTTAGATCTCCAAATTTTTAAGGTATAAGTCTTAACCTTATGGTTGCTTTGTTAGCTAATTATTTGAATCTTAATTGTTTAAGTATTAATTTGGTTCTAATTGCATGTTTGAAATTTCAAGATAAGAATTTGGGATGAAGTTAGGGTTTTTATCATTTGATTATGGTTGCATGTGTGGTTTAACATCTTAAGACTTGAAAAATTTAATCTAGTTGTTAAGTTGCTAATTGTTAATTTTAAATTGTCCTAATTAAATATTCTTGGAAACTAACTTTTTGATTAATCTAAAAATAATTGAGATTAAAATCTAGTTGAAAATTGTGTATCCTAATTAAGATATTGAATGAATATTGTGACCACTAGTTTTACTAAAACATCTAGATTTGCACTAAAATGGTTAGGTGATGCTTACTAGGTTTTGGGAATAAATCGATTTTAATTTAGTTTCAGATTTTGATGACCTACAATCTATTTCCTATAATATTTAGTGTGTTGTGAATGCGTGATTAGTACAAGTGGGTTCTAGGCTTGGTAGTTGTCACGTATAGCGACATAAGTTGTGGTTTGTGGCGTTGTCGCGAGTGCGTTTTGTGCACCAAGTGTGTGCGCGTCTAGTTAGTGCACATGGTTGACTTGTATTGTTTGTGTCTGCGACTATGTATATAACTACCCTCTTATTTACTTGTGTGCGATTCTAAGATCGGGTGCAGAGGCGTCGTATGTGGAGCGGAAAGATAAGGCTGAGATCGGATCAGATTAGTTTAGGCTTCTCGGTGAGTAGATGTACACATCTATGGGCGGATCGTCTGGATGGCGCGAGGCGCCGATAGCTAGGATTACTAGTAGTACTTTCATTTATATGCGTAGTTTTCTAGTTATTCATCTCATTGCATTGCATCATCTTATATATATGTATATATTTATATATATATGATATTATCTCATAGGACACTTGCACCATTACCATTGTTCATGTCGCACGTGCACTATTTATGCGAACACACACGCCACTGGTAATTGCTATGTCACGAACACTATAGAACTTCCTTAGAATTGGTATTGGTTCATTTGCATCATATATGATCCATAGACTTATACTTATATATTCATTTCATTAAGATTGATACGTTGAATTGTTAGTCATATATGCATACCTCATTACATCATGATTCATGCATAGTTTCTAGTCGTACCTCGCATGGTATATACAATCATATCATAGACTTCCTTCATCATCGACATGTTTTCATATTATGATTCTTTTTTAGGATTTCAGTACTTATGAGGTTTCTGGATTTTAGGGAAAACCGCGAGAATTTTATAAACATATTATCATTTTTAAAAATAGAAATTTGCGGTTTTCTCGTGATATGATGTGTGAGGTGTCCACTATGTGTTTTCTTGGTTCTTTAGCTGTATTACATACCCGATTCGAGGAGAGGGATGCACCGTCTGTGGGTACATGGTGGACCTGGTGCGGTACCTCGGGGCAAGAAGTTCGTACAGATGGCGTTGAGCTCGGCAGGGGAGCACTACTGACCGGTTATTTTTGACGCGGTGGATATCCGGAGGATACCGACCGTAGTCATGAAATTGATGATATGGGTCGATCCGGACTGACGGAGCCCGAGATATTGAGATATCAAAACATTGCGACATTGAGATAATGAGACATTGAGATATCGAGACATCGAGATATACATATTTTGTGTCGATGCTTGACACGGATTTCTGTGGATTTCATTGATGATACTTTGCGTGCATGCTTACGATGGCCTTATTAGATGTTACTTACTACTCACGAGTTGGAAACTCACCCCCGTTGTGCCACAATATCTTGCATGTCTGACCCGTCAGCACAGTAGCGGCGGGCGTACTTTCTATTCTGCTTCGTTTGCATCGTTTTGCAGCTTTGCTCATAGGTGGGTTGCGAGGTTACTTTTTTTTCCATCTTGTATTATTATTTTTATCTAGTATACTCCATCTACCCTTTTATATTGGACTTGACGGTGAGACTCGTGAGACTTGTATTTGTAGTTTTTGGTCTCGATGCTCACTTGAGCCGAAGTGGTGTTTCTTATTTCTTTCTTTCACATGCTTATTTTCTTGCTTTTGATATATATATATATTGTATGTTGTTGTGATTACGCCTTTGGCGAAGAGTTAGCTCCCGCTTAGGGATGCCTTTGTTCATTATATATATGTATTTTCATGTGTTTTACCCGTTTGGGGGCCAGTATTTACGAAGGAGTCTCTGCCGAAATTTTCGGGAAATTTTGATGTTTTTAAAATATTTAGTGCGATTTATTTTATTTAAAATTGCTTTCTTTAAGTAAGTTTTCCTTCACTCTATTTCTTTAAATGGTTTAGATTTCTGGGCTTTGGTTTACTTAGATTACGGCCTTAAGACGTTTCGTAATTTAAGTGCCAGTAACGTTCCGTACCTTCGAGTCGTGACAAAGTTGGTATCAGAGCGATAGGTTTTACCTTTCTGAGTGTAGGATGACCCTTGGTCGATGGAGTAGGTGACTTAAGCAGAGTGACGCAGCGTATGTATGTTCCGTGGCATACTTACGATGCGGTACTCCGCCTAAGTGACCTTAGGACATATATTGCTCGTGTTTCCTTCTTGATTCCGGAAATCCTTTGATTCGATCGCAATGTTCGTATCAATCATGTTTCTTGTTCGAGCCACTATGCCGCCGGAGAATACGAAGGCTAGAGGGCTTCCGCCAGAGATGAGATTAGAGTAGGCTCGTTTGAGATGAAGACCAATCAGGGTGGTACGCATACCCCTCAGGGACAAATTGATCCGCCTTCTCTAGGACGGATGGCAAGGCTGGAGTCGAGTGTTCAGGACTTGTGACAGATGATTAGATTGTTAGTTGAGGCTAGCCGACCTCCGAGAGCCGATGATGTCCCTCCTACTGCAAGGACTGTGATTGTACCTGCTGCTCAGGCAGCTGTTTCGGTTGTTACCGAGATTATTTCCGTATCCTTACAGGAGTTTTTGAGGCTAAGGCCTCCGGTTTTCACCGCCAAAGATGCAGCGGAGGATCCGTAGACAATCATCTACAGGATGGCGAGGATTTGTCGTTCACTGAGTTATTATGACGAGAGATGGGTTGAGCTTGCGAGTTTTCGTCTAGAGGAGCTTGCTCATACGTGGTGCGAGTCGGTTGAGAGAAACTGAGCTGCAGGTCTACCTCCTATGACTTGGGATAAGTTCACAACTATATTTCTTGCTCGTTTCCTTTTTGAGAGCTTTCGAGATGCCCGAGCTCGTAGTTTCTAGTCTTTGTGCAAGACTCCAGGGATGACAGTGTCCGAGTACGACATTTAGTTTACTCAGTGGTCCGATATGCTCCTTACTTGGTGGACACTGAAGAGAAACGGATAAAGAGGCCCGTGTGGAGATTGGACATGCAGTTATTTCTTGCTATTAGTGCCCAGCATTTTGACACTTATGCCACTGCAATGAACACAACCTTACTACTAGAGGAGCGCATTTCTGAGACTTCAGTTATTTCTGGACCGAAGCGGATTTGTACCGGTATGTCAGCTCAAAGGCGGTTAGACAAGACGCCGTTGTGACGGGTATTCATTCGGTGTTTTCTTCCGATGCATATTTCTTTCTATTGTCGTTTGAAATGGTATCCATATATTTTGTATCGAAGTCTAGCCGATAATAGTCCTTGTTAAATCAGCCGCTTGTTGTGATTTCTTCCGTAGGCTAATTTTTTTTCGCTCGAAATGTATTCGCTCGTGTTTGTTTTGTTCGTATCGGAGATAGAAATTCTCCTGCCAATTTGATTCTTCTCGATATGTTAGACCTTAACGTTCTTTTGAGCATGGATTGATTAGTCACGTGTTATGCATTCTTGGGCTGCTGTAAGAAGGCAGTTAGATTTAGTTTTCCCGGGTAAGCCAATTCTTGTTATCCAGGGAGACCGTAGCGTCGCCTTTTCGTGTTTGATTTCTTCTCTTCGTGCTAGTCAGCTTTTGAGAAAGGATGTCATGAATTCTTAGCGTATGTTTGTGGTGTTAGAGCCGTAGAGGTCCCGTTGGACCAGATCCCAATTGTGAGGGAATTTCAAGATGTCTTTCCTGACAAGTTGATTGGTTTGTCGGCAGAGCGCGATATTGGGTTCCGCTTTAACTTGATTCCCGGCACGGTACCTTTTTCTATACCGCCATATCGGATGGACCTGGCGGAGCTTAAAGAATTGAAGGATCAGTTGCCAGATTTGTTGGATAAAGGTCTTGTTCGTCCGAGTGCATCACTTTAGGGAGCTCCTATCCTCTCCGTCAAGTAGAAGGACGGCAGTATGCTGTTATGCATTGATTATCATCAGTTGAATCGAGTGACTGTGTGGAACATATATCCCTTACCTCGCATCGATGATTTATTTTATTAGCTACAGGGTGCGGGACATTTCATGAAGCTTGACTTGCGATCAGGTTACTATCAGTTGCGAGTTCGGAAGGATGATATTCCGAATACTGCTTTTCGCAGGCGCTACAGGCATTACGAGTTTTTGGTGATGTCGTTCGGGCCACCAATGCCCCGGTTGTGTTCATGGATTGGCTGAACCGTATATTCAGGACGTTTCTTGACCAGTTATTATCATGTTCATTGATGACATTTTAAGTATACTTTTGGATCCGAGTGGAGCTTGGGCAGTAATTAAGGATTTTGTTGCAGACCTTGAGGGGGCACCAGCTATTCGCTAAATTATCCAAGTGTGTTCCCCGGTTGGATGGTGTTGACATCTTCGGTCACGTAGTAACGAGAGATGGTATGTATGGAACTGAAGAAGGTCGAGGCCGTTCAGCACTGGCCTAGACCTGTACCAGTGATGGAGGTTCACAGCATTTTGGGTTTGGACAGATACTATCAACGCTTTGTTAGTGTTTTTCTCGTATAGCTGTAACATTGGCCGGGTTGACCTGGAAGGCAGTTTCTTTTTTTTGGACCGAGGCATGCGAGCAGAGCTTTCAGTAGTTGAAGACTCGTTGGATTACGGCGCCAGTATTATTTCTGTTGGCTATAGTGCCCTCAAGTCAATTATTGGATCACATCCACGTGATTGCAATGATTGAGGGAGGACCTATACCGGTAGAACAGTCTTACTCGAGATAATAGTATGCTATCTGGTTTGTCTTTATCATCATGTACATGCTTCATGTGACATTACAGATCACTATTACATATTTATAGAGCCCATAGGATTCTTGATTGACTACCAGCAGTATGATGGCGATCATATATGTGAGAGTTGGGTAGTCTATAAGCACATCCTTAAAGTGTCCCTAGTCATGGGAGTTTCGATACTGGACATCGATACTCCATGAGTAGACTAGTGTAAACGGATCGAGACCCCGACGAGGGACGGTGGCTGGTCTCATAAGCCATTGGTGTCAGTTGGTTCGCTTAAGATAGTATACAGGTGCTCATTGGGTTATGAGTACACCGGACGGACTCACAGGGGTACTGCTGGATGGTATTATACCTATCGTCGGGTAGCAGTTCCCAGATGATATGAGTACAGCTTAGTACGTTGACTTGACACCGCTACTTTTCCTCAAGTAAGTTTCCAATATTCTTTGATTGCTACCCTACCACGGCTCAAAAGAGTCGTGCAAACAGGTAGTAGTTGGGTGCAGTCCCGAAACACTTGGAGGCAGTGGCGGTTAGATAGGATTCGTCTCTCCCGGTATTGGGGGTTGATATCGCGCTGTGTTTGGAGAGCCATTACAAAAAGTCCTTGGCCAAGAAAAGTGAGATTTTCTGGTAGATATTCCAGTAGTTTCTCAAGGTGTTCTGGGCTACACTCCGACACGACTTATACCGCTATTGGGGGCCTGACGTTTACCATCCCACTAGGCCCGATATGCGATCCTTATAGACGAACAGACCAGACTGTACGGAGATTGTAACAGATAGGCTCAGTAGGAATTCAGGATGAGTTCGCTCGTCGGCCTCCCTTTCGCTCAATACCTGGGTAGCCGTTACGTACAGCTATTGCCAATGACGTACTTATGGTTAAACCCACTGCCAGCGTATTGATGAGTCTTTAGAGTCCTACACAGAGGGTTACCCTAGTTCGGGTGAAACGTTGTAGAGGCCGTATGGTTTTATGGTAGGGTTCGATCATATATGTGCACTCATGCACGGATCATGATCGGACGGATCATACTAGTGGGGTTTGGTTTAAGCCGGATCCTAGTATTAGATTGTTGGATTACTTTCGTCTCGAAGTATTCGTATTCAGTCAGAATACGAATGCGGGTATGTATATACGGATGAGGGGTATTCTTGTGACCCGTTACGATGTTACTTTAGTTGATGCCATTTATTTTTCTTGATTTAAACTTTTGGTTTAAAGTTTAATTATGTGGAAATTCTGAGTGCAAGTTTTAACCTCGGGCAATGAATGTGGCATGTGCTATTTTGGTGACTCGTTGTGTGATTTTTTGTGCCATGTCCATTTCTTTATTGTTTTTGGGTGTGGGATATTTTGTGGAGAAAGAGTGGTCAGCCATATTTGGCTAAGTGTTGGTTTTAAGTTAGAGAGATAGCTCATACAGAAGATCTCACACAATAGCAATGCCATTTTTCTTCACTAGTTTTTTCTTGTGCTCACAACTCTTCACTCATGGTTTCTTCTTCGACCTCCACTCTATCCCTCTCATGCGTTGAGAATCTTAGAGTGTATTATGACAATGTAATCACACACTATCTCTACTTCATCTTGACCACCTAGGTTAGCAAATTAGTTGTTCGAGTTGCTTCGGTTTGAAGCTGGAGCCCGTATAAAGAACCCTCGAAGTGGATCTTCTTCGACGAAGGGAGACCGGTAAGCGGACTTGTTCGGGGCAGCCGGCGAGGTGCTAGGAAAGAGATTGAAGACTGAAGGACACGGATCGATCGGTATAATCTCTAAACACTTTACAGTTAGCTAGTTAAGGGTTAATGGCACAATCCGGTAATCGGGTTATGGTAGCGCTGAGTTTTACAAATTTTTGTTCCGCGTTTGCCTTTGGATTGACGGCCGGGGCACTGCCGTAGCCCAACATGGTATCAGAGCCAACCCATTAACCCTACTAACTAGTTTGCACAACGTTAAAATCTCGATTGACAAATTTTTCCGAATACGAATCTATGTTCATGTGCTTGCTGTCGATTTTCAAAGTTGTTCTAAAATTTTTTTTGGGTATCTTAGAATTATATGCAGGCAAAACTAGAGCTATAGAAAAGATTTGGAGGCCTAACTGCAAAATTCCACCGCGGAACAGGAGCAAAATGTCGCATTTTGCGGCCCTTCCGCCTCGCTTTTTCGGCTACAGTACCCTAAACTTTTTCTGGGGCTCTAGTTCATTAAAATATGATTTTTGTGATATATAGTTTTGGCCTAGATTTGTTTGAGTGCTGGATTTGCATTTGGGGCCTATTTGGAAAGGTTTAGTCGATCGAAAATTTAAATGTGTATTTTTTAGTACTTGCATTACTATCTGCGACCGTGAATGTCATTAGAGCGGTACAACTTGTCTAATTGCTATAGTTCATTTAGACGGGTTTGCGAACGTGACATCCATATTGATGTTCTGTGTTGTGCTGTGTTGTTGTAGATTTGTCGTAGTGGATAGCTTGGGTTCAATGTTAGAACAGTTTAGTTTCATTTGTACATTTAATGTTGCGGGGCGAGCGTTCGACATGTGGACTGGCGTCACTGCCTGTTTGTATATTATTCTTTTAGGGTACGACCGGGTTGAGGTCGATGTCACCATTGTACATATTTTCTTTTCTGTACTTGGATTACTCCGCGATGGAGTGCACGGATAGCCGGGTTCCAGAGGGCAACAGGTTTGCATCTCATGGCGTTGAGAAGGAGGAGGACTCACTCAAGAATTGGCGGGCTATTCGTCGCACTCGTAGGGGGTACAGGTTGACCCAAGGAAGGGTGCTCAAGTTACCGGATTCCGTGAATTGCTGGGTGGCCCATTCACTTTGCTGAAGAGGGCTGCCTTGCTTTTAGTTTTGGCGGGAAACTTGCCGCACTCATAGGGGTCTATGTTTTCATTGCACAGGCTATCCACATGACCAGGGGAAAGTCGGGTTTCACTTGCGGCTCAAAGGAAACCCGAGGCACCCAGATTATCGTTATTGTTCTGTGATGCTTATTACTTTTCTGTGATGTTACATTTATCATACCTGGAGCGATAATTATATATTGTTATATATATACTAGTAGATGTTGTATATGTTTTACACCCGCGCTAGTCCAGTCCCCGCTCTGTCGTTAGTTAAGTAACCTAACGGGTGATGACGGGACCTAGTGGCGAATGCGGATAGCATATACGTACATCATATTTTCGTTCTTTTGTGGTGTGATTAATTGATGGGACTGCATTGATTCAGATCAATGCAAGGAAAACAGACCTATACGATGTTGTTGGAACAATTTTAAAAAGCCGTTATTACAAGGGCGTTTTCTTTTGTTTTGCACAGCGGTATTCGGTTATGAATGTCCAGCACCTCATTCGACGAGGCAAGGGCCGAGATCCCTTCATCGGGAGTGACCCCTTGGACAGAGGTTTGCGTCAGGGTGATAACTTCACAATAGTCGATTACTTTTTGCTTTGCATCGCGGTATTCAGTTGGAATATCCTGCACCTCATTCCACGGGGAAAGAGCCAAGATCCCTTCACTGGGAGTGACCTCATTAGCAAAGGTTTTCGCTACTATATATTTATAAAAAGCTATGCAGTTCCTCCAACGATATCAAGTTCATAACGTTAAAGGTTTTTCGCCAAAAACCAGTCATAGGCCTCCGTCATTTCTTACAGGCATTACTTTGTATTCTTGCTGTGTATGTTGATCTCATTCAAGGCACAGTGCTTGGTAGCTCGGTAATGCTTATTTGTTGCATAGATATGCGATTATTTAAGATAGTCGCACGGTTATTTTGACCTCTGTCAAGGGCACGTGCGGGTGGGTCTAAGTTAATCAAGGACAATGACGGGTTGAACTTGACTTGCGACTTATGATATGTTAACCTCTGTCAAGGTCATAAGCCGCTTGGGGTAAAAATCACATCAGGAGTTTCTAAAGAAACTGAAACTTGCCAGGCATGTGCATACCTTCTGGAGTGTGATGACTTGAGTGGATTCCATCAGGTTATCATGCGATGATAGTTGGATCCCGATACCCACTGATGAGTTGGTTTACTCCTCGGGTGATCCCGACTAATTCTTCTTTCAAGTTTGGAGGAGAATTTGAGGATACAGTGGGAGACATCCTGATTAGATAAAGTGATTAACCATTCTGATCTAGGTTAGAGTGCACGCTGAGTGTTTCTTTTCTCTCCCTCTTTAGCAGCGACCATGGCCCGACCCAAGACTATAACTCAGTAAGCAACTTAACCGAACTTTCTTAAAATACTGGCTTTTGGATTGTCTGAGTTGCATACATCATTGCCACTCCTTCTTTTACCCTTTGCATTTCTTCAGAACACCCCGTATCACTACGAATATCCACTTCTATTGGATAAATTCATCGTATAGTTACATACGAACTCGAAGGAACTTATTCCAGATTTGAGGATGGATTCTGGTTATGGAGAGATTGAATAGGATTATTTAGTTGTCTTTTCTCTTTATCTTCTCTCAGGTTGTGAAGGCTCCTAGGATTACGAGAGAGTACACCTATTACGCTTATTGGATAGTCTTGTTCCAAACCATAGGTAGGTGCCGAAAGATAGGAATGAAGAAAACCAATTAGCCTAAGTGTGGTATACAGAAGGTAATAAGTAAAGACAAATTAGGGGATTAGAAAGAGGGCAAAGTAAATTGCGACTTCTATCATTCACGACCAAACCATGTATTTCATCACCACTCCTACTTCACGTTTGAATTTCTCCAGAACACCCCGTATCACTACGAAGATCCACAATTATTAGATACTCCATCGTATGGTTATATACGAACTCGAAGGAACTTGTTCTAGTTCGAGGATGGATTCTGATTCAGGAGAAATAGAATAAGTTTTATTCAGTTGTCTTTAATCTTTACCTTCTCTCAGGTTACGAGTACTCCTAGGATTAGGAGAGTACACCTGTTACGCTTATCGGACAGTCTTCATCCAAACCATAGGCTGGTGCCGAACGGTAGGGAAGGAAGAAAACCATTTAGCCTAAGGGCGGTGTACAGAAGGTAATGAGTAAAGACAAATAAAGGGATTAGGAGAGATGGCAAGGAAATATACGGTTACAGTCATGAATATGATAATGGAAGAGGCATTACTAGGAATACCCGGATACCCCTACGAAACATTTTAATGTTTCAGTTTCACTATGCGTTGTTAATAGAAAACTGATTTCCCAATTAGGTCCTTACTCCAGGGTATGTATTTATCATGTTTGATTCTCACATCTATATGGTTTTATAGATGATGAGTGGGAGTAAGTTATTGGGAATTAGGTGATCATCCTCATTATATTGGGATTCGTTGTAATTGGTGATATTTGAGGAAATCACCTTGGGTTTTTTGCCTGATGGAAAATGTTCGGTTTTGAATATCCGTTGTTATGCACCAATTTCAAACTGATATATCTATACGTTTATTTTATAAAGTGAGATATAACTTTTTGAAATTATGTCCATGACATTTACCTATATCAGTTGATGGTTAGGTAAGGAGCATTAAACAGTGGTGTAATTCTTCTTAACCATAGTACGGGTTTTAGCCTACGACGCACAGGGTTTGAGTTGTTCAACCCAAGGGACTTATACAAAGTATTGTATGTTGTCCAGTGTCCAATATGACATAGGGGTTGGTGCTCGTAGTATATTCTGTTTACTTATGACTTCTCAAGTTTTAGACACGTATTTCGTAGAAATACAAAGTCCAAATTTTGTGAAGTTATAGGTATAAGAGAAAAGTAGAGAACCACGTGTTGCAAGTATCAGGATTCTTCAAGATGATCGAAGTTGTAGATACTTGTATTTGGTATTCAGTTGATAGTAATGATTTTGAGAACTTGCTTCTCTTTCTGGTTACTCATAATTGGATGCACTACCAAGTTGAGTAATGTTGATCGGGTTCTCTCCATTTAGTTGACATGCACTGGAGACAGCTGCATGATTTGAATTTGGTTCTAATTAAATCAGTGCCTCTGTTTCTATATTGTATATAGAATGGTTCATATCTTAATGATGTTAAGGTATATGGAGTTGTCCGGCTTATGCTTAAAACCGGTCTCTGGATAACTCAAGGCACGTTTCTGTAATGGCAGTTTGTGGGTTAACCCAGGCTATGACGAGGATTAACTTTCTACCATCTGGAAGATCAAGAGTGATATTGTTCTTGACTCGCCACAGTTTTAGTAAAATGGACTTTTTCAAAAAACAGTAGTGGGAGTATGGTAGAACTGGAAGAGATTCCAGAACTAAAAATGATTACTGAAAATTTAATAGAACCTAAAGATTCAATCAGTTTTGACATTCCATTAGCCACTCCGTAGATATGGTGGGTAACCTCAGGCGCCCGAGAGGTACTTTGGTATCCTCAAAGACGGTGGCAGGGAGGTTCTTATTTACCCAGACTTGACACTACTGTTGTTCGAGACTATGAGACCTGGCAGGAGGATGGGTATAGCGTCGTTCTAAATTAGCTTTAGAAGTGCACGTGTATATGACTCTGCCAGAGGGTTGTTGTAGTCAGTGGGAGCAGTGGAAGCATAGTGGACAAGTAGCTTATGTCTATTTATAGACTAAAGAAAATATAGCGAAGATAGATCATCTGTTTTTGATGTGACAGTCATAGGCATTGACTTCATCAAAATAGGAGATGGATATGTTAAGAAGGTAATAGGGTGTGATGTCCTGGTATTTAGATGACATACACATAGTAGGAAGTGAAATTCCTATACTACGATCGGTTATACTTTGGTTGTTACACAGTGGTTTCTCCACATAGGATATTGATATAATAACATATATTTTGGTTACTAGATCTATGGTTTTAGATTTAGATTTAGGTAGTTTCCCAATTCGGGTACTTAGACAGTATTCTCAAGGTATTTAGAATGGACGACTCCTGGCACGGTAGTGTACCTGCAGGTGATGGAGTCACCCTCTCTGAAGGTGTCTTACAGACTAAAGAGGAGAGGGATGTGCATGATTGGCATATCACTTACTTTGGCAATTGAGTCAATCATGAGAGGTCAAGTACCACACCAAATGTTGTTTTTGCACTAGTTGCAAGAAGTTGATATATTAATCCAATCCTGTAGAAAAGTTCAGAAGCAGTTTTAGAACATAAGTGAATGTTCTACGGATACGATAACGACAGCCTCCTTTGGGAGACAGTTATCATTCTAGGCTTCCAAGGTGACCTGGATGACAGAGTGACTGTCAGAGTTACAGTTTTCCCTCTGACGAGGGGCAGTAGTTTAGACAGGTGGTCTAAGCGGATACTGAGGGAGGTATGGCGCAGGATACTGATTAAATTCATTTGACGATACAGTCTAAGAAGTTTTCTGGATTTGGAGTTTATTTGTGAACTAGGTCCCATCAGACATCCAGACATATTGTAAGAAAGGTATTGCTCATTTCGGGAGATGGCTTTCACCGCGAACTTGAGATAAAGAGAGACATAGAAAGAAACATCTGAGCGGATCCACTCACTGAGGCTATTTCTCGAAAGCAATAGTTTCACAAACTAGCTTTATGAAACTGATTAGTACAGGAGTTGGGTGTTCGGTATCACATGGGCTATGAGTATGCGACATCGCAATAATTAGCCTTAAGTGCAAGTGGAAGATTGTTGGCTATAGTGCCCTCAAGTCAATTATTGAATCACAGGCACGTGATTGCAATGATTTAGGGAGGACCTATACCGGTAGAACAGTCTTACTCGAGATGATAGTATGCTATCTGGTTTGTCTTTATCATCATGTACATGCTTCATGTGACATTACAGATCACTATTACATGTTGATAGAGCCCATAGGATTCTTGCTTGATTACCTGCAGTATGATGGCGATCATATATGTGAGAGTTGGGTAGTCTATAAGCACATCCTTAAAGTGTCCCTAGTTGTGGGAGTTTTGAGACTGGGCATCGATTCTCAATGAGTAGACTAGTGTATACGGATCGAGACCCCGACGAGGGCCGGTGGCTGGTCTTACAAACCATTGGTGTTAGTTGGTTCACCTAAGATAGTATACAGGTACTCATTGGGTTATGAGTACACCGGACGGACTCACAGGGGTACTGCTGGATGGTACTATACCTATCGTCAGGTAGCAGTTCACAGGTGACATGAGTACAGCTTAGTCCGTTGACATGACATTGCTACTTTACCTCAAGTGTGTTTTTATTGTTCTTTGATTGCTACCCTACCACGGCTCAAAGGAGTCGTGCAAACAGGTAGTAGTTGGGTGCAGTCCCGAAGCATTTGGAGGCGTTGGCAGTTAGATAGAATTCGTCTCTCCCGGTATTGAGGGTTGATATCACGCTGTGTTTGGAGAGCCATTACACAAAGTTCTTGGCCAAGGCAAGTGATATTTACTGGAAGGTATTCTAGTAGTTTCTAAGGTGTTCTGGGCTACACTCCAACACGACTTATACTGCTATTAGGGGTTTGATGTTTTCCAACCCCCTAAGCTTGATATGCGATACTCATAGACGAACCGACCAAACTGTACGAAGACTGTCACAGATAGGCTCAGTAGGGTTAGGATATGTTCGCTCGTCGGCCTCCCTTTCGCTCAATACCTGGGTAGCCGTTACGTATAGCTCGTGCTACTGACGTGCTTGTGGTTAAACCCACTGCCAGCGTATTGACGGGTCTTTAGAGTCCTACAGAGAGGGTTTCCCTAGTTCGTGCGAAACGTTGTAGAGGCCGTATGGTTTTATGGCAGGGTTCGATCATATACGTGCACTCGTGCACGGATCATGATCGAACGGATCATTCTAGTAGGCTTTGGTTTAAGCCGGATCCTAGTATTAAATTGTTAGATTACTTTCGTATCGTAGTATTCGTATTCAGTCGGAATACGGGTGCGAGTATGTATATACGAATGAGGGGTCTTCTTGTTATCCGTTATGAGATTACTTTAGTTGATGCCATTTCTTTTTCTTGATTTAAACTTTTGGTTTAAAGTTTAATTATGTGGAAATTGTGAGTGCAAGTTTTAACCTAAGGCAATGAATGTGGCATGTACTATTTTGGTGACTCGTGGTGTGATTTTTTATGCCCTGTCCATTTCTTTATTGTTTTTAGGTGTGGGATATTTTGTGGAGCAAGAGAGGGCAGCCATATATGGCTAAGGGTTGGTTCTGAGTTAGAGAGAGAGCTCACACAAAAGTTCTCACACAATAGCAATGCCATTTTTCTTCACTAGTTTTTTCTTGTGCTCATAAGTCTTCACTCATGGCTTCTTCTTCAACCTCCCCTCTATCCCTCTCGTGTGTTATGAATCCTAGAGTGTATTGAGGCAATTTAATCACATACTATTTCTACTTCATCTTGAGCACCTAGGTTAGCAAATTAGTTGTTCGAGTTGCTTCGGTTTAAAGTGGGAGCCCGTATAAAGAACCCTCGAAGTGGATCTTCTTCGACGGAGGGAGACCAGAGAGCGGACTTGTTCGGGGCAGTCGGCGAGGAGCTTGGAAAGAGATTGAAGACTGAAGGACACGGATCGATCGGTATAATCTCAAAACACTTTACAGTTAGCTAGTTAAAGGCTTATGGCACGATCCGGGAATCAGGTTATGGTAGCGCCGAGTTTTAAAAAATTTTGTTCCGCGTTTGGTATCGGATTGAGGGCCGGGGCACTGCCGTAGCCCAACAATTTCTGCCTTAAGGATCTTGAGGTTTTTTTTGTTATTACGATGCTTCTCGGCAGTTGAACACCTTCAGTTTCGTCAAGTTTTCTCAGGGCTCTTGACATCATCTATCTTTTTGTTATCACTTGAGGAGCAATTGTTAGCCGTGTTAATGTTATTGCTTATACTAGATTTAGTTTCTTGCATATAATACATGTCTTCATGATAAGGATCTCATAATTGTATTGATTGTAATGATTTGTTGTATAAGACTTGCCGAAGCGCGAGCAGAACTATTCCACGCATGACTTAGAGAGGCTGCGGTGATTTTTACACTTAAGATCTAGAGACACTACTTATACGACGAGACGCGCTAGATATTTACAGACCACAAGAAGCTTAAAGTATATCTTTCGGCATCGAGATCTAAATTTAAGACAGTGCCCAGGGATGGAGCTAGTGAAAGACTATGACCGCAAGATTCTTTATCGTCCGAGCAAGGCGGATATTGTGGTAGATGCTTTGAGTTGGAGGCCCGGAGGTAGCTTTTCTTGTTTGAGCATAGTTCAGAGACAGTCGACGGCAGATAAGCAGATTCTTTGTGACAACCGAGTATAGTTCGAGTTACGTCGACCGGGGCAACAACTTGCCCGTGTCCATGCACATCCACAGTTATTTGATCATATCCGTGAGTCATAGTCCGATGACGTTCGTTTGTCAGAGATCCTGGAGCAGGTTCGATAGGGCATAGATTTAGAGTTCGTGATTGATGATCAAGGAGTACCACGATTGGGGACTCGACTGTGTGTGCCAGATTCCGTAGGACTGAGAAGTGAGATTTTAAAGGAGGCATACCAGTCGACATATAGTGTTTATCCGGATTCCACCATGATGTACCATGACTTAAGAGATATCTACTGGTGTGAAGGGATTAAGAGAGATGTCACTGATTTTTTTTCGGGATGCCTGACTTGTCAGCAAGTCAAGGCAGAGCATCATAGGCCAGCAGGAGAATTACAACCTTTGCCTATTCCGGAGTGGAAATGGGAGCAGATCTCTATGGAATTTATTATGGGTCAACCCAGGACCAGTCGAGGGTATGACTCAATTTGGGTGATTATAGACCGATTAACGAAAGCAGCTCACTTTCTGCCAGTAAGGACCATTTTAAGATTCGTTCAGTATGCTCAGATATATGCTGATGAGATTGTGCGACTACACGGCGTTCTGACTTGCGTTGTTTCTGACAGAGGCACCCAGTTCAGCAGTCGACTATTGTAGAAACTTCAAGAGACTTTGGGCACCAGTTGGGTTTCAGTGTGGTTTCTATCCGCAGACCGACAGACAATCAGAGAGTACCATACATACTTTGAGGATATGCTCCGAGCATGCGTTCTAGACTTCGGTGGCAGTTGAGATCGTCATTCGCCCTTAATAGAGTTTTCCTACAATGACAGCTTCCAGGAAACATTTCAGATGGCACCCTTCGAGGTATTATATAGGAGGAAATGTCGATCACCAGTTTGTTGGACAGAGTTCAGTGAGAGCAGTGTTTTGGGACCACAGCTTGTGCAGGAGATGACCGAGGAGATCCAGTTAATTCGGAATAGGATGAAAGCGACCCAGAGCAGGCAGAAGTCTTATGCAGACTGGCGTTGGAGCAGACTTGAGTTTATAGTAGATGATTATGTTTTCTTGAAGGTTTCTCCGATGAAGGGCGTGTTGAGATTCGAAAAGAAAGGGAAGTTTAGTCCTAGATATGTGGGTCCCTTCGAGATTCTCGAGCGTGTCGGCACGGTTGCTTATTGTTTGGCTCTTCTGCCCAGCTTCTCAGATGTTCAACCCATGTTCCATGTATCAATGCTCCGCAAGTACCTTTATGACCCCTCTTACGCGATACAGCATTAGATGATCCAGCTGGATCGCAATCTTTCTTTCACCGAGCGGCCGATAGTCATTCTAGATCTGCAGGTGAAGAAACTGATGTCTGAGGTCATACCGACCATAATGGTTCTTTGGCGTGGCCCGAGCGGCGAGGAGGTCAGGAAGGACGCCGAGGATGAGATGAGGGAGGACTGTTCTTAACTCTTCGAGGATAACCGTAGTTAGATTTTAAATTCGGGGACCAAATTTCTTTAAGGGAGGAAGATTGTAACATTTTAAAAATTGTTTAGGAGAATTTTCCGATAATTTGTAAAATAACTTTTATTTTCCGTAAAAACAAAGATATAATTATTTTTCCACATAGACTTAAATACACCTATTTTGACTATGTAATCGCTAGTATTTGGTATTTATTTAGTCACTTTTAAATTGTAAGTTTACTTAAATATTTTTCCTTCATTAACTATTTTTTATATTATTTTAATCTTTCACTTATACATTTAATTAGTAAAAATTACAAATGAGAATGGGATAATTACACAAATGTGAACTATGACAACCTAGAATCTAGTTTGTAACATATTCTTTCTCTTTGTTTTATCTTTAAAGTTCTAGAGAAGTCTAGGATTTAATTAGGAAATAAAATAAAACAAGATAATTAAGAAAAGACTTAATAGATGTAATAATTAGAGATGTTTCTACACACTTACCCACACACACCTCACTCTTTCTCTCCCCTCCCAAGTTTGGCCGAACACAATGGCAGCAGCTGTAGGGTTACTAGGCACTAGAACAACGTTCTACAAGGTATCAACCATGCGAAAATAAAAATTTTCAAGTGCCGAACAACCGTAACCAAGATCTAAGACTAGAGATTAGGTGAAACAAAAAGCAAGCAAACAACTTTACTTCTAAGAGAAAGGGATTACAACCTTTGTAGTCCGTTCTTTCGCTTCATAAACTCCGAGTAGTAGTCCCTTCACCTTAATCAATGAACTCCCAGACTCTAGAGAGGCTCCACAAGTCGAATGATCCATGCTTGCTTCCGATCTTCAAAAACTAAGATGATCTATCTTGAAGAAACTCAAAACCAAGCTCTTGCTTTGCTAATCAAGTATTAGCAAAGCAAACAACCTAATCTAAGTGGCAAGAATAGATGAGGATGATGAAGTAGGAATTTAGCTCTCATTTGTTTTCAATTTCTCACTCATTTTCATCACATATGAAAAAGTTAGAAAGCTTTTCATCAAAAAGGAAGAAGAAGAAGAAGCTAATCAATTTGTGATGAGTAATTAAACTTGTGAGAGGTTAGAAATGCAACCATCGGTTAAGAATGAAGACTTAACCGATGTAGAGAATTAACTATGGTAAAGGGTTGGGTTGGGTTAAAGAAATATCTATGCAAAATATCACAAGTCAAAGTCAACGCTTCAAGAAGCTTCTTGAAAGCTTCATGCAAGCTTAACCCTAATCCAAACCCTAACCATATTTAAACTCCACAAAACATGTTGCATTTATAACCCTAACTTGTTACAAAAATATATATCACATATACAATATTTATTGTAACAAAATAAAATAATACAATTAACATATATTACATATATATCAATGTATTATCCAAATGAGAAAAAGAATCTTTAAGTGAGCTAATATTAGTTAATGTAATATAATATATTAAATATATAATTACGCATTAAATTATGAGGTGATGGACTTTAAAGAATCGTCAATACGCCGGCAGTAGGTGATGATCATATCAAACTCCCATAAGCTGTAAGCAGGCAGCTAAATATAACAGCCACCCACGTATTGAGCGATCAGAAGATCAACAAGCAAGCCTGTACATTCTCCTGCGAATCCAATCAGTAACACTCCCGTATAGTCCGGTGTCTTTTTCTGATATGTCGCATATCTCGCCAAGGGGTGGTAAACGTCAAACCCGAATATCTTGATAAGTCGTGTCGATATGAGGTCCATAACAGTTCGAGAAACTACCGATAACACTTACCAGTAAATCTCAGCAACCCTTGCCAGGGATTTCCAGTTATAGCCAATCGAACACAGCGCAACATCAACTCCCTATACCGGGAGAGACGAAACCCCTCCTATCGCTCATTGCCTCCATATGATTCGGGAGTGTACCCAAAAGCCACCGTTTTGCACGCACTCTTGGACGTGGTATGATGGAAATCAAAGCACAGTGGGAATCACACAAGACTCTATGACGATCTCGGGTCTACAGACTAACCTGTACCTATATCACCAGAGAACTTCCATCTGACGTGAGGTATAATACCATCTGGGAGTTCTCGGTGAGTCCGTCCAGTGTACCCAGTCTCCATTAAGCACCCATATACCTTCTCTGATGTCAAACACCAATGGATATAGGATCATCCATTGCCCATCATATGGGTCAAGAAGCGCATACGCTATTCTACTCTAGTATATCGAAGCCCTGTCTCGATACACTTACGACTAGGAACATTTGAAGGATGTACTTAACGACCACAGTATCCCCACTTGTATGATCTGCATCATAGTCCTGGTAGTCAAGTACTCATCCTAAAGGCTTTATCAACATGTAACAAAGAGATAATCAGAGTACATGTTAAGATAAAGAGCAACCGGATAGCATACTATCATGTCGAGCAAGAAAGTCCTACCTATATATGTCCAAGCATCCACTACAATATACATCATATGTACAGTAATGGCCTCTAGGGCATACATATAACTAACAATCTCCTACTTGCACTAGGGCCATCTGTTGTGGTATCGCATACCCAATAATCAGCTGTGGTTGAAGTATCATATATTTAACCATCCCATAAAATTCTCTATTGGGAAATAGGCCTTTGTGAGTGGATCCACGCTGTTGTCCTCTGTGTCTACTCTCCTAACTTCGATCTCCCTGGAGATCAACCATCTCCATGATCAGGTGGTACTGCCCTAGAATATGTCTTGATCACTGATAGGACGGGGGTTCCTTGGCACAGGCCACAAATCCATTGTCATACAATGGCAGGAACGAAATTCATCTCATGAACTCATATATATCCAGACTGCCTCTTTGGTAGCATCCTTGGTAATGATGTATCTTGCCTTTAATCGTCTAGTATGTCACGGTATCTAGCTTGGAACTCTACCAACATACCGTCCCTCCACTGAGGATAAAGATAATTCCTGTGACTGACATTTAGTTGTCCTTACCACCCTGGAACCATTCCAGCGATTCTCCCTGGGACCGATTGATACCATCTCACTACAACTAGTGAGAATCCTAACATCCAATTAGATCTATCTCATAGATATAAAACCTAGGATTTAGGTAGTATCACATTGATCCATATATGGTGAATCCTTGTGATAAGAGGAGATTGACCGAGCGTAGCATAGGAAACTCCTTCCCTATCAAGAGAATGTCATCCTCGTACAATACGAGGATCACCACCATACTCCCTAGTACCTTTTTTTATATATACAAGGTTCATCTACCATTTTGATTAAGTCAAACACTTTGACTACCATATCAAAACAGACGTTCCAACTCTATGATGCCTGTTTTATCGCATAAAACAACTTGCACATGTTTCCGCTGCTCCCACTGTCTATGAAGCCCTCTTGCTGTGTACTTATAGACGCTCTTTTCTAAATCATCATTTAGAAAAGCTGTCATGACACCCAACCGCCAGAAATTGTAGTTATGGTATATGGCAATGGCAAGTAGGATCTGGATGGACTTAAGCATAGTTTTGAAAGTCTCAACTTTTCCATGCACAGCAAGTAATCTTCTCAAGATATACTTGCTCCTGATGGGAATTTAACCCTTCAGATAAAGCAACCAAAGTCCATACTTTGCTGATGTATAAGGATTCCATGTCAGATCACTAAGCAACCAGCCATTCTTACAGAGTCCCACTCCTGATGGCCTGCTCGAAAAAAGTTGGGTCATCATCTCATGATGCAATCCTCGCTCCCACTGTCATAGAGAAAACCGAAGTATCTCTCAGGTGGGTGAGGAACCCTACTAGATCGGCGGAGAGGCTGAGGTTCGTTGGAAACTATTGAATCCTTCGAGTTTACCAAATCATCAGTTGCAGTTTGTATAGCTGGAACTCTTTCTAGTTCTACCTCATGACCACTAATTTCTTCACAAGAAATACCCTTTCACAAAGGTGGCATGCTGAGAAACAAAACATCGTTTGTTCCTCGGTTTGGTAGAAGATATTCCCTTGCGAATGCTCGGGATATCCAACAAACTTCCACAGAACTGACCATGCCTCAAGCTTGTCCAGATTTTGCTTTTAGGCATAGGCTGGACAACCCCAAATCATAAATTACTTAAGATATGGGCTCTTCCCATTCCATATCACATATGAAGTGGTAGGCATCTGATTTTATTGGAACCTTATTCAATAGGTATGCAGCTTCATAAGTGCATAACTCCTAAAAAGAAATTGGAAACTCAGTAGTACCAATCATGGAGCGCATCATATCTAATAGGGTGTTATTGCTCCATCCCGATACACCGACGTGCTGTGGTGTATACAGAGGAGTAATGCTGAGAGAGAATATCATTCCCAGTTAGAATAGTCCAGGAATCCCGTGCTCAAGTATTCTCCTCCCTGATCACATCAATGGACATAATACTTATACCCGTTTTGGTTCTATTCTTCTTACTCATATTCATTGAATATCTCAAAAGTTTCAGACTTATGTTTCAACAGGAACATATGTCCGAACTTTGAGAGATAATCAGTGAATGTAATAAAGTACAAAGAACCGGTCCTGGCATATGTAGATAGGGGACCTTACATACATCATCATGTTTTAATCCCAAGAGTTCACTAACTCTTTCTCTGTTTCCAATAAACAGAGCTGTGGTCATCTTATCGTTGTGACATGACCGGCAAGTTTCACAAGATGTAATTTCAAACAGATTTAAATATGCTTCTAAACGTAACTTCAGCTAGTCGGGTCACATTGATATGACCTAGTCTACAATACCTCAAGAAGGATTCGTTCATTTCTGAACTCTTCCTCTTGTGTGTGTTCTATACGTTAAGAACTGTGGTTTGATTTAGAACGTCTATGCTTTTTGATAACGTGCCTGAACCGATCAACTCTTGATATAGGAAATGTTCAAAACATTATCCAACAATACAAAATTATATCCATCTTTACTAATAAAAAGGCTGATATAATGTTGTATATCAGGTTTGGTATCTAATAACATTCGTTCAGAATCAATGTATTCTTGTAATACAGGGTGATAACTGCCAACAGACTTTGCTGCAACACTTCCATCATTTCCAACTTTTGAAACTTATCACCCGTTCTCAGTTCTCTACCTATCTGTAGCCCATGTAACAAATTACATTTGCGGGATCCAGATTCGGTATCTTATACCTAGGTTGTAAAGGATACTGAGAAACAGTTCTCGGTAATGAACACACCCGAAGAAGATACATCAGCATGCACTTTCTTCGTTTGGGTGGGACGGGAATTCTGGTAATCCCCTATTTCCTGCTCTGTCTTATAACAATTATAAGTTAGAGCGGGACCAACGATCCCTAGCGCAGTATAACAAGCGGGTTCGGTCAATACATCCGTATTATTATCTTGATTAAGGCGTGACATGGTCGCTACCTAGAGAGAGAGAGAAGAAAACACTCAGCGTATGCTCTTGCAAGATTAGATTGATTATTAATATATCTAATCAGGATGTCTCGTACTGTTTTAGTAAAATCTTCCTTCAAACCCTAAAAGGAAAGACTAACCGGGATTAATTACACGCTACAAGTTCGCCAATCTTTCAGCCAGGCCAGTGTAGGTACTTTGAGGGAGGTTCCCGGTGCTTTCGCACGGACCTAATTAAAATAAACCACGTTTTCCCATGGGCGTGACCCCGTTATCACCTTTCCAGAAACCTACATGATCGGCTAATTGTAATGTGTAAAACTCTCCCAGAAGTAACTCTTACTAGCAGCGGGTATCGGGATCCAACTATCTCATAGAGAGTATGCAATCTCAATGCAAATTTCAACACTTGAAATTCCCAATAATATTTTGCCCCGAGCGATCTATGACCTTGACAAGGTCAACAAACCATAGACAGCTATTCAAGTTCAACCCGTCATTTCCTGATTGAATTAAACCCACCCGCATGACCTTTGACAAGGTCACACAACTACCCTAACTCAATCGCATCATATGCTTATGCAGATAAGCATAAATAGCTACCGCACACTACGTCTTGACAAGGTTAACAAATGCTGCACGAAGACTATGGAATACTTATCTGAAATGACGGAGGGCAACCACAGGTTTTTATGAAAACCTTTTGCGTAATGAACTTCATATCGTTGTAGAATCAAATGATTTAAAATGGAGTGTTTTTTAGGCCTTTGCTAGTTTTGCTGAAGAGGTCATTCCCGGTGAAGGGATAGTCGGCCCTTTCCTTATCGAATAAGGTGCAGGGTATTTCACAAATACCACTATGCAAAGCGAAAACTAGAAAAGCAATCAAAAGACAATACCGAGTGTTGTAGCATCTGCCGGTTATTGCTAAAGAGGTCACTCGCGGTGAAGGGATCTTGGCTATTTTCTTATCGAATAAGGTGCTGGATATTCTATAAGGAATACCGCTACGCATAGCAAGAACTTGAGCTACCAGTTTTTAAACAAGTTTCTACAACATCTTTAGGTTTCTTTTATTTCATTAATCTCATTAATGAAGTCCCATTTTATTTTGCTTCACAAGCATACATTTGAAACGAAATTAGCAATATAACATATATCTCATATATAATATAAACATTCGTCTCAGGCAGTAATATGATCTCATCACAGAACATTGCAGCAGAAGAACACATATGAAATATTGGATATACTAGGTTGTCCGTTTTTTATTGCGAGCCTGTATAAAACACGGATTCCACGGTCGTGATGAATAGCCAATCTCACAACCCTAGACCCCTACGAGAGCGGCAAGCAACCCTATAAATTCTAGAGTTCGGAGACCTGGTCTCGACTCCTCGAGATGGTCTCCTACTGGACCCTAGACTGGACCCTAGAACCCGGTTACTTGTGCTCCCCTCCTTGGATCTATCCTAATGCTGAAAAGTAAATAATATACAATGGTGACATCATCCTCAACCCGGAAGTGCCCCAATAAAAGAATATTACATACAATTGAAATTTACATGAATGAAAACGAAAAAACTCTCATCTCACATAAAACCCCGGGCTATTCAAAACACGACGATCCAATATAACATATCACAGCAACACATAATATCTCATATCATCAACGTAAGTAAATATGCGTATCCCAATTGTCGTTGATGTATAGCAACGAAACCGGCGATACACCACATATTATACTTACGATCGCAGAAAAGAAAGTGTAAAACTACAACAGTTGGAATCCGCAACATCCATAGACGTCGCATGCCTAAGCAAATGAATTCCTTAGACATCGCATGCCTAACAATTATAAACCCCGCATTTTAGTACCAATATCGAAAACACTTTTCAATATCTAGTCGGGTAATTTAGCAAGATTCCCGACATCCTGATCGAATACTCGTCGAAAACTTTAGTAGACGGCCACACCCCTGATGCCGTCGACGAAGTGCACTAAGGCGGAACATCGCTGCCGCGAGCACCCGAATAGATGCTTTTGGCGACGGGGTTCTCCTACAGTCACTTGGTCAGGGCTATGGGGCGTAGCTGTCTATTAAGTTTACCCGGTGAGTATCCGCGTACACTACGTGATTGCGACAGACTTTTGATCGCATCAAAATCCCGTGGCAACCGATCATCTGAGGCTAAACTACTAGATTTATAACATTCAAATTAGTTATCTTATAACTACTTGTGGATTCCAAATATTGTAACACATTCCAGATAAATAGACAATGTTAAACTTTCCGATCGAATAAACAAACACCCAAGATTTCCCAAATAGCTCAACACTTGAGCGGAGTTCAAAAAAAACACCAAAACATGACACAGCCCCAATGAACCAGCCATAGAAGGGTCAAACCAACGCCTCACATGTGGCAACGCTAAACTACCACAAACCCTAGGGTTCAATTAGCAGTTTTGACGGTTACATAATCGAGTTAAGGCTACATTCTTCTAGAGGGTCCATAGATACGCTTGCATGATTTCCCGAAAGTTTCAAACTCGTGAAAAAATCCTACACTTGAAAAATTTTCATCAGGGGAAAAAGTGAGTTATTGATATTCGTTCGAACTTTTTAATACATTCTAAATTACCCGAAAAACTAAACGATGTTAAACATTTCGATCGAATAAACGAATACAAAAGATCTCCAGAAAACTCAACACTTGAGTAATATTAAAAATTCTCAGAAGCATTAAAAAGTACACAACAATATATCCCTGAAGTATTAGCCCATAACTCCTTAAGGCGGCCGCGGAACCGCCGCCAAACCCATGGTTTGGCCGCGGTTCCGTGCTCCCTTGATGGAGTTAGGGCTTCGTACTTCACAGTAATCCTTAGAATTCCCTGCTTAATTTTCTGAGTATTTTTAAAACAGAAAAATTCAACATTTTAAAAAATTTCCAGAGAGGGGGTGTATATCGACATTTCGGGGTTCGATCGGACTTTAAACTTCGTCTAGACGACGCCTAAAGCTCTAGCTTGGCTCTGATACCACTGTAGGGTTACTAGGAACTAGAACAAGGTTCAACAAGGCATCAACCATGCCAAAACCAAATTTTTCACGTGCCGAACAACCCTAACCAAGATCTTAGACGAGAGATTAGGTGAAACAAAAAGCAAGTAAATAACTTTACTTGTAAGAGAAAGGGGTTACAACCTTTGTAGTCCGTTCCTTCGCTTCATAAGCTCCGAGTAGTAGTCCCTTCGCCGCAATCCATGAACTCGCGGACTCTAGAGAGGCTCCACAAGTCGAATGATCCATGCTTGCTTCCGATCATCAAAAACTAAGATGATCTACTTTGAAGAAACTCAAACCCAAGCCCTTGCTTTGCTAATCAAGTATTAGCAAAGCAAACACCCTAATCTAAGTGGAAAGAATAGATGAGGATGACGACGTAGGAATTTAGCTCTCATTTGTTTTCAATTTCTCACTCATTTTCATCACATATGAAAAAGCTAGAAAGCTTTTCATCAAAAAGAAAGAAGAAGAAGAAGAAGCAAATCAATTTGTGATGAATAATGAAACTTGTGTGAGGTTAGAAATGCAACCATGGGTTAAGAATGAAGACTTAACCCATGTAGAGAATTAACTATGGTAAAGGGTTGGGTTGGGTAAAAGTAATATCTATGCAAAATATCACAAGTCAAAGTCAAAGCTTCAAGAAGCTTCGTGGAAGCTTCATGCTAGCTTAACCCTAATCCAAACCCTAAGCATATTTAAACTCCACAAAACATGTTTCATTTATAACCCTAACTTGTTACAATATTATATATCACATATACAAAATTTATTGTAACAAAATAAAATAATACAATTAACATATATCACATATATATCAATGTATTATCCAAGTGAGAAAAAGAATCTTTAAGTGAGCTAATATTTGTTAATGTAATATAATATATCAAATATTTAATTATACATTAAATTATTGAATCAACACTTCATCAGATAATCTGTCTATTTCAAAAATAACCGACTAATATAATCTGTATCAGTTCATTGAATCAACACTTGATCCGATGACCCGGCTATATCAGATGTACCCGGCCGATATCATATATCGTAAGAATCTAATACGGTATCACATACACGTATTATTCTCGGTCCCGCACATATCACATATGTGCTCCTACTCCGTTTTTCCTGAGCCAGGAAACCTCTGTGTAGGACTCTAAAGAATCGTCAATACGCCGGCAGTAGGTGATGATCATATCAAACACTCACAAGCTGTAAGCGGTCAGCTAAACGTAACAGCCACCCAAGTATTGAGGGATCAGAAGATCAACAAGCAAGCCTGTACATTCTCCTGCGAATCCAATCAGTAACATACCCGTACAGTCCGGTCTCTTCGTCTGATATGTCGCATATCTCGCCTAAGGGTGGTAAACGTCAGACCCCAATAGCTTGATAAGTCGTGTCGATATGAGATCCATAACAGTTCAAGAAACTACCGATAACGCTTGCCAGTAAATCTTAGCAACCCTGGCCAGGGATTTCCAGTTATATCCAATCGAACACAGCGCAACATCAACTCCCTATACCAGGAGAGACGAAACCCCTCCTATCGCTCATTGCCTCTATATGATTCAGGACTATACCCAAAAGCCACCGTTTTGCACACCCTCTCGGACATGGTATGATGGAAATCAAAGTACAGTGGGAATCACACAAGAATCTATGACGATCTAGGGTCTAAATACTAACCTGTACCAGTGTCACCAGAGAACTGCCTTCTGACGTGAGGTATAATACCATCTGGAAGTTTTCGGCGAGTCCGTCCAGTGTACCCAGTCTCCACCGAGCACCTGTATACCTTCTCTGATGTCAAACACTAATGGAAATGGGATCATCCATTGCCCATCATATGGGTCAAGAAGCGCATACTCTAGTCTACTCTAGTATATCGATACCCTGTCTCGATACATCTACGACTAGGAACATTTGAAGGATGTACTTAACGACTACACTGTCCCTACTAGTATGATCTGCATCATAGTCCTGGTAGTCAAGTACTCATCTAAGAGCTTTATCAACATGTAATATAGAGACAATCAGAGTACATGTTAAGATAAAGAGCAACCAGATACCATACTAACATGTCGAGCAAGAAAGTCCTACCTATATATGTCCAAGCATCCACTACAATATACATTGTATGTACAGTAATGGCCTCTAGGGTATACATATAACTAACAATCTCCTACTTGCAATAGGGCAATCTATTGTGGTATCGCATACCCAACAATCAGCTGTGGTTGAAGTATCTTATACTAAACCATCCCATAAAAGTCTCTACTGGGAAATAGGCCTTTGTGAGTGGATCCGCGCTGTTTTCCTCTGTTTCTACTCTCCTAACCTCGATCTCACTGGAGATCAACCATCTCCATGATCAGGTGGTACTGCCTTAGAATATGTCTCGATCACTGATGGGACGGGGGTTCCTTGGCATAAGCCACAAATCCATTGTCATACAATGGCAGGAACGAAATTCATCTCATGAACTCATATATATCCAGACTGCCTCTTTGATAGCATCCTTGGTAATGATGTATCTTGCCTTTAATCGTCTAGTATGTCACGGAATCTAGCTTGGAACTCTTCCAACATACCGTCCCTCCACTGAGGATAAAGATAATGCATGTGACTGACATTCAGTCGTCCTTACAACCCTGGAAGCATTCCAGCGATTCTCCCCAGGATCGATTGATACCATCTCACTACAACTAGTGAGAATACTAACATCCAATTAGATCTATCTAATAGATATAAAACCTAGGATTTAGGAGGTATCACTTTGATCCTTATATGGAGAATCCTTGTGATAAGAGAAGACTGACCGAGCGTAGCATAGGAAACTCCTTCCCTGTCAAGAGTATGTCATCCTCGTACAATACGAGGATCACCACCATACTCCCTACTACCTTTTTTGTATATACAAGGTTCATCTACCATTTTGATGAAGTCAAACTCTTTGACTACCACATCGAAACAGACATTCCAACTCCGCGATGCCTGATTTATCGCATAAAACAACTTGCACATGTTTCCGCTGCTCCCACTGTCTACGAAGCCCTCTGGCTATGTACTTATAGACGCTCTCTTCTAAATCATCATTTAGAAAAGCTGTCATGACACCCAACCGCCAGAAATTATAGTTATGGTTTGTAGCAATGGCAAGTAGGATCTGAATAGACTTAAGCATATCTTTGAAAGTCTCAACTTTTCCATGTACAGCAAGTAATCTTCTCAAGATATACTTGCCCCTGATGCGAATTTAACCCTTCAGATAAAGCAACCAAAGCCCATACTTTGTTGGTGTATAAGGATTCCATGTCAGATCACTAAGCATCCAGCCATTCTTACAGAGTCCCACTCCTGATGGCCTGTTCGAAACAAGTTGGGTCATCATCTCGTGATGCAATCCTCGCTCCCACTGTCATAGAGAAAACTGAAGTATCTCTCAGGTGGGTGAGGAACCCTACTAGATCGGCAGAGAGGCTGACGTTCGTTGGAAACTATTGAATCCTTCGGGTTTACCAAATCATCAGCTGTAGCTTGTATTGCTGGAACTCTTTCCAGTTCTACCTCATGACCACTAATTTCTTCACAAGAAATACTCTTTCATAAATGTGGCATGCTGAGAAACAAAACATCTTTTGTTCCTCGGTTTGGTAGAAGATATTCCCTTGCGAATGCTCAGGATATCCAACAAACTTCCACAGAACTGACCTTGCCACGAGCTTGTCCGGATTTTGCTTTTAGGCATAGGCTGGACAACCCCAAATCTTAACTTACTTAAGATATGGGCTTTTCCAATTCCATATCACATATGAAGTGGTAGGCATGTGATTTGATTGGAACCTTATTCAATAGGTATGCAGCTTCATAAGTGCATAACTCCCAAAAAGAAATAGGAAACTCAGTAGTACCCATCATAGAGCGCACCATATCTAATAGGGTGTTATTGCTCCACCCCGATACACCGAGGTGCTGTGGTGTTTACGGAGGAGTAATGCTGAGAGAGAATCTCATTCTCATTTAGAATAGTCCAAGAATCCCGTGCTCAAGTATTCTCCTCCCTGATCACATCAAAGGACATAATACTTATACCCATTTTGGTTCTGTACTTCTTACTCATATTCATTGAATTTCTCAAAAGGTTCAGACTTGTGTTTCAACAGGAACATATGTCCTAACCTTGAAAGATAATCATTGAATGTAATAAAGTACAAAGAACCGGTCCTGGCATATGTAGACAGGGGACCTTACATACATCATCATGTATCAATCCCAAGAGTTCACTAACTCTTTCACTGTTTTCAATAAACAGAGCTGTGGTCATCTTATCTTTGTGACATGACCGACAAGTTTCACAAGATGTAAATTCAAACAGATTTAAATATGCATCTAAACGTAACTTCAGCTAGTCGGGTCACATTGATATGACCTAGTCTACAATAACTCAAGAAGGATTCATTCATTTCTGAACTCTTCCTCTTGTGTGTGTTCTATACGTTAAGAACTATAGTTTGATTTAGAACGTCTATGCTTTTAGATAACGTGCCTGAACCGATCAAATCTTGATATAGGAAATGTTCAAAACATTATCCAACAATACAAAATTATATCCTTCTTTACTAATAAAAAGACTGATATAATGTTGTATATCAGGTTCGGTATCTAATAACATTCGTTCAGAATCAATGTATTCTTGTAATACAGGGTGATAACTGCAAACAGGCTCGGCTGCAACACTTGCATCATTTCCAACTCTTGAAACTTATCACCCGTTCTCAGTACTCTACCATCTGTAGCCCATGTAACAAATTACATTTGCGGGATCCAGATCCGGTATCTCATACCCAGGTCGTAAAGGATACTGAGAAACAGTTCTCGGTATTGAACACACCCGAAGAAGAAGCATCAGCATGCACTTTATTTGTTTGGGTGGCACGAGAATTCTGGTAATCCCCTATTTCCTGCTCTGTCTTATAATAATTATAAGTTAGAGCGGGACCAACGATCCCTAGCGCAGTATAACAAGCGGGTTCGGTCAATAAATCCGTATTATTATCATGATTAAGGCATGACATGCTCGCTACCTGGAGAGAGAGAGAAGAAAACACTCAGCGTATGTTCATGCAAGATTAGATTGATTATTAATATATCTAATCAGGATGTCTCCTACTGTTTTAGTCAAATCTTCCTTAAAACCCTAAAAGGAAAGACTAGCCGGGATTAATTACACGCTACAAGTTCGCCAATCTTTCAGCCACGCCAGTGTCGATACTTTGAGGGAGGTTCCCGTGCTTTCGCACGGACCTAATTAAAATAAACCTCATTTTCCCAGGGTCGTGACTCCGTTAACACCTTTCTAGACACCTACTTGATCGGCTAATTGTAATATGTAAAACTCTCTCAGGAGTAACTCTTACTTGCACCGGGTATCGGGATCCAACTATCTCATAGAAGATATGCAATCTCATTGCAAATTTTAACACTTGAAATTCCCAATAATATTTTGTCCCGAGCGATCTATGACCTTGACAAGGTCAACAAACCATAGAGCGCAAGTCAAGTTCAACCCGTCATTTCCTGATTGAATTAAACCCACCCGCATGACCCTTAACAAGGTCAACAAGGTCACACAACTACCCTAACTAAATCGCATCATATGCTTATGCAGATAAGCATAAATAGCTACCGCACACAACGCCTTGAAAAGGTTAACAAATGCAGCACGAATACTATGAAGTACTTTTCTGAGACGTAGGGCAACGACAGGTTTTTATGAAAACCTTTTGCGTAATGAACTTGATATCATTGTAGAATCAAATGATTGGAGTATTTCTAAGGCCTTTGCTAGTTTTGCTAAAGTGGTCACTCCCGGTGAAGGGATCGTCGGCCCTTTCCTTATCGAATAAGGTGCAGGGTATTTCACAAATACCACTATGCAAAGCAAAAACTAGAAAAGCAATCAAAAGACAAAACCGAGTGTTGTAGCATCTGCCGGTTATTGCTAAAGTAGTCACTCCCGGTGAAGGGATCTCGGCTATTTCCTTATCGAATAAGGTGCTGGATATTCTACAAGGAATACCGCTACGCATAGCAAGAACTAGTGCTACCAGTTTTTAAACAAGTTTCTACAACATCTTTAGGTTTCTTTTATTTCATTAATCTCATTAATGAAGTCCCATTTTATTATGCTTCACAAGCATACATTTGAAACGAAATTAGCAATATAACATATATCTCATATATATAATATAAACATTCGTCTAAGGCAGTAATATGATCTCATCACAGAGCATTGCTGCAGAAGAACACATATGAAATATTGGATATACTAGGTTGTCCGTATTTAATTGCGAGCCTGTATAAAACACGGATTCCACGGTCGTGATGAATAGCCAATCCCACAACCCTAGACCCCTACGAAAGCGGCAAGCAACACTATAAATTCTAGAGTTAGGAGACCTGGTCTTGACTCCTCGAGATGGTCTCCTACTTGACTCTAGAACCTGGTTACTTGTGCTCCCCTCCTTGGGTCTATCCTAATACGGAAAAGTAAATAATATACAATGGTGACATCATCCTCTACCCGGAAGTGCCCCAATAAAAGAATATTACATACAATTGAATTTTACATGAATGAAAAAGAAAAAAACACTCATCTCACATAACACCTCCTGGCTATTCAAAACACGACGATCCAATATAACATATCACAGCAACACATAATATCACATATCATCAACGTAAGTAAATATGCGTATCCCAATTGTCGTTGATGTATAGTAACGAAACCGGCGATACACCACATATTACACTTACGGTCGCAGAAAAGAAAGTGTAAAACTACAACCGTTGGAATCCGCAACCTCCTTAGATATCGCATTCCTAACCAAATGAATTCCTTAGACATTGCATGCCTATTATTTATAAACCCCGCATTTTAGTCTCATTATCGAAAACTATTTTCAATATCAAGTCGGGCAATTCAACAAGATTCCCGACATCCTGATCGAATGCTCATCACAAAATTTAGTAGACGGCCGCACCCCCGGATGCTGTCGACGAAGTGCACTAAGGCGGAACACCGCTGCCGCGAGCACCCGAATGGATGCTTTTGGCGACGGGGTTCTCCTACAATCACTTGGTCGGGGCTATGTGGCGTGCCTGTCTATTAAGTTTACCCGGCAAGTATTCGCTTACTCTACGTGATTGCGACGGACTTTTGATCGCATCAAAATCTCGTGGCAACCGATCATCTGAGGCTAAACTGCTAGATTTATAACATTCAAATTAGTTATCTCATAACTACTTGTGGATTCCAAATATTGTAACACATTCCAGATAAATAGTCAATGTTAAACTTTCCGATCGAAGAAACAAACACCCAAGATTTCCCAAATAGCTCAACACTTGAGCGGAGTTCAAAAAAAAAACCAAAACATGATACAGCCCCAATGAACCAGCCGTAGAAGGGTCAAACCAACGCCTCACATGTGGCAATGCTAAACTACCACAAACCTTAGGGTTCAAGTGGTAGTTTTGACGGTCACATAATCGAGTTATGGTTACGTTCTTCTAGAGGGTCCACAGATACGCTTGCATGATTTCCCGAAAGTTTCAAACTCGTGAAAAAATCCAACACTTGAAAATTTTTCGTCGGGGGAAAAAGTGAGTTATTGATATCCGTTCGAAATTTTTAACACATTCTAAATTACCCGAAAAACTAAACGATGTTAAACATTCCGATCGAATTAACAAATACAAAAGATCTCCAGAAAACTCAACACTTGGGTAATATTAAGAATTCTCAGAAGCATTAAAAAGTACACAAGAATATATCCCTGAAGTATTAGCCCATAACTCCTTAAGGTGGCCGCGGAACCGCCGCCAAAACCATGGTTTGGCCGCGGTTCCATGCTCCCTTGATGGAGTTAGGGCTTCGTACTTTACAGTAATCCTTAAAATTCCCTGCTTAATTTTCTGAATATTTTTAATACAGAAAAAATAAACATTTTAAAAAATTTCCGGAGAAGGGGTGTATATCGACGTTTCGGGGTTCGATCGGACTTTAAACTTCGTCTAGACGACGCCTAAAGCTCTAGCTTGGCTATGATACCACTGTAGGGTTACTAGGTACTAGAACAAGATTCTACAAGGCATCAACCAAGCCAAAATCAAATTTTTCAAGTGCCGAACAACCCATACCAAGATCTTAGACTAGAGATTAGGCGAAACAAAAAGCAAGTAAACAACTTTACTTCTAAGAGAAAGGGATTACAACCTTTGTAGTCCGTTCTTTCGCTTCATAAGCTCCGATTAGTAGTCCCTTCGCCGCAATCCATGAACACCCGGACTCTAGAGAGGCTCCACAAGTCGAAAGATCCATGCTTGCTTCCGATCTTCAAAAACTAAGATGATATACTTTGAAGAAAACTCAAACCCAAGCTATTGCTTTGCTAATCAAGTACTAACAAAGCAAAAACCCTAATCTAAGTGGTAAGAATAGATGAGGATGATGAAGTAGGAATTTAGCTCTCATTTGTTTTCAATTTCTTACTCATTTTCATCACTTATGAAAAAGCTAGAAAGCTTTTCATCAAAAAGAAAGAAGAAGAAGAAGCAAATCAATTTGTGATGAATAATGAAACTTGTGTGAGGGTAGAAATGCAACCATAGGTTAAGAATGAAGACTTAACCCATGTAGAGAATTAATTATGGTAAAGGGTTGGGTTGGGTAAAAGAAATATCTATGCAAAATATCACAAGTCAAAATCAAAGCTTTAAGAACCTTCTTGGAAGCTTCATGCAAGCTTAACCCTAATCCAAACCCTAACCATATTTAAACTCCACAAAACATGTTGCATTTATAACCCTAACTTGTTACAATATTATATATCACATGTACAATATTTATTGTAACAAAATAAAATAATACAATTAACATATATCACATATATAACAATATATTATCCAAGTGAGAAAAAGAATCTTTAAGTCGGCTAATATTTGTAAATGTAATATAATATATCAAATATATAATTATACATTAAATTATCGAATCAACACTTGATCTGATAATCTGGCTATTTCAAAAATAACCGACTAATATAATCTGTATCAGTTCATCGAATATACACTTGATCCGATGACCCGGCTATATCACATATACCCGGCCGATATCATATTTCGTGAGAATCTAATACGGTATCACATACACGTATTATTCTCGGTCCCGCACATATCACATATGTGCTCCTATTCCATTTTGCCTGAACCAGGAAACCTCTGTGTAGGACTCTGAAGAATCGTCAATACGCCGGCAGTAGGTGATGATCATATCAAACACTCACAAGCTGTAAGCTCTCAGCTAAACGTAACAGTCACCCAGGTATTAAGCGATTAGAAGATCAACAAGCAAGCATGTACATTCTCCTGCGAATCCAATCAGTAACACTCGCGTACAGTCCGGTCTCTTCGTCTGATATGTCGCATATCTCGTGTAGGGGTGGTAAACGTCGGACCCCAATATCTTGATAAGTCAAGTCGATATGAGATCCATAATAGTTCGAGAAACTACCGATAACACTTACCAGTAAATCTCAGCAACCCTGGCAAGGGATTTCCAGTTATAGCCAATCGAACACAGCGCAATATCAACTCCCTATACCGGGAGAGACGAAAACCCTCCTATCGCTCATTGCCTCCATGTGATTCAGGACTGTACCCAAAAGCCACCGTTTTGCACGACTTCTTGGACGTGGTATGATAGAAATCAAAGCACAGTGGGAATCACACAAGTCTGTATGACGATCTCGGTTCTAAATACTAACTTGTACCAGTGTCACCAGAGAACTGCCATCTGACGTGAGGTATAATACCATCTGGGAGTTCTCGGCGAGTCCGTCCAGTGTACCCAGTTTCCACTGACCACCCGTATACTTTCTCTTATGTCAAACACCAATGGAAATAGGATCATCCGTTGCCCATCATTTGGGTCAAGAAGCACATACGCTAGTCTACTCTGGTATATCGATGCCCAGTCTTGATACACCTACGACTAGGAATATTTGAAGGATGTATTTAACGACTACACTGTCCCCTCTAGTATGATCTGCATCATAGTCCTGGTAGTCAAGTACTCATCCTAAGGGCTTTATCAACATGTAACATAGAGACAATCGGAGTACATGTTAAGATAAAGAGAAACCAGATAGCATACTATCATGTCGAGCAAGAAAATCCTACCTATATATCTCCAAGCATCCACTACAATATACATCATATGTACAGCAATGGCCTCTAGGGCATACATATAACTAACAGCAGCCTCCCCCAATTCTCCACCTCATTTTTTCATCAAAATCCCCTCATTTTCCATAAAAAATCCTAACAAATTCTCACTAAATTATAGTTAAATCTTCATCCAATTTTCTTTGGTCCAAACTAGCATGGAATCTTGAAGCAAGAAACCATTTTGGGAGGCCAATTTGCATGTTAGATCTCAAAATTTTTGAGGTGTAAGTCTTAACCTTATGGCTGCTCTGTTAGCTAATTACTTGAATCTAAACTGTTTAAGTATTAATTTGGTTCTAATTGCATGTTTGAAATTTCAAGAGAAGAATTTGGGGTTAAGTTAGGGTTTTTATCATTTGATTATGGTTGCAATGTGTGGTTTAACATCTTAAGACTTGAAAATTTTAATCTAGATGTTAAGTTGCTAATTGTTACTTTCAAATTGTCCTAATTAAATATTCTTGAAAACAAACTTTTTGATTAATCTAAAAATAAGTGAGTTTAAAATCTAGTTAATAATTGTATAGCCTAATTAAGATATTAAATGAACATTGTGGCCACTAGTTTTGCTAAAACATCTAGATTTGCACTAAAATGATTAGGTGATGCTTAATAGGTTTTTGGAATAAATTGATTTTAATTTAGTTTGAGATTTTGATGACCTACAATATATTTCCTTTAATATTCAGTGTGTTGTGAATGCGCGATTAGTACAAGTGGGTTCTAGGCTTGGTAGTTGTCGCGTATAGCGACCCTAGTTGTGGTTTTTGGCGTTGTCGCGAGCGTGTTTTGTGCACCAAGTGTGTGTGCATCTAGTTAGTGCGCGTGGTTGACTTATATTGTTTGTGTCCGCGACTCTTTATATAACTACCCTCTAATTTATATGTGTGCGATTCTAGGATCGGGTGCAGAGATGTCGGACGTGGCGCGGAAAGACAAGGCTGAGATCGGATCAGATTAGCCGAGGCGTCCCGATGAGTAGATGTACACTTCTATAGGGGATCGTCTGGATGGCGCGAAGCGCCCAATAGTTAGGATTATTAGTAGTACTTGCATTTATATGCGTAGTTTTCTAGTTTTTCATCTTATTGCATTGCATCATCTTATATATATATATATATATATATATATATGATATCATCTCATAGGACACTTGCACCATTACCATTGGTCCTTGCCGCACGTGCACTATTTATGCGAACACACACGCCATTAGTAATTGCTATGTCACGAACACAATAGTACTTCCTTAGAATTGGTATCGGTGCATTTGCATCATATATGATCCGTAGACTTATACTTGTATATTCATTTCATTAAAATGGATACATAGGATTGTTAGTCATATATACATACATCATTGCCTCATAATTCATGCATAATTTCTGGCCGTACTTCGCATGGTATATACTATCGTATCATAGACTTCCATCATCATCGACATTGTCACGACCCGAAATTGGCACGTGATGGCCCTAATACTACGCAACATCTACAGGCGTAACGCAGTAAAAGAAAGCCAAAACCCAGAAATCTAAACCATTAAAAGACAAGAAAAGATAAGAAATATTGTTTAAACTTTTGAAAATCTCAGGTATAAATTTTTTAAAAGTCCAACTTTATTTCCTTTAAAATTTTGGCAGCACCTCCTTTGTAAAAACTAGCCCCAAAAATGGGTACAACATAAATAAAAGTAAAGCATCGCCAAACGGGAGCAAATACACGCCTAAAGGCGGAAAACAATCACCACAACAGATATACAACGCCGTAGCGAAGAAATAGAAGACAAATAAAAAGGAAACTGTATAAAAGACAACCAAGACACAAAATAATATACAATATCGTCCTCACCAAGTCTCTAAGTCAAACATGAAAATAGTAGATGGAGTGTATAAGGATACAACGAATATTCAATACAAAAACGAATAACCACAAAACCCACCTAAGCAAACTGCACACTATGAGCTGATGCGGTATCCGTAGCAAAAGATGATAAGATAGATGAATAGCCAGCCTCGACTACTCTTGGGAACACCCTGCAAAACAAGTGTGGCACAACGGGGGTGAGTTGCCAACCCGTGAATAGTAAATAACATAAGCAGGTAATCGCAAGTATGCACGTGCAGCGTGAATCTAACATATGCAATTAATAGCAATAAAAGGTCATATGAATGCAATAATTATGAAAAGTACACTAACGGTTACTACAAATATATGAAGCAATAATATGACAATCGGTGTGCAATAAACATGCAATAATGATATGAAAAGGTATATATGCAATAGTCATGAAAGGTACACTAGCAGGTACAACTAACACATGAAGCAGTGCATGTAAATGAAGGTATGTAAATGCAACAGTCATGAAAGGTACGCTAACAGGTACTACTAAAACATGAAGCAGTGCATAAAAATTAGAAGTGGAGTATGGAATGAAACATGTCATTTCCATGGAATCCTGACATCGTGGTAGGACCACAGTCCATCAAGACAATCCAAATCCTAATTCCTCAAATCAGCCCCCAAATTGGCTCTCATATCATACAAGTCTCACCAATCCTGAATGTACAATATCGAATAAATCTCATATATCCTGAATGTACAAAATCAAGTAATCTCAATGTCCTAAATCCAAAATGAAGTGAATCTCTTATATCCTAGGTATATTTGCATGAATAAATATGATGAAGTATATGAATTTATATGTATACATATATATTAGCGTCCCATTCCATACACACACACACACACACACACACACACACACACACATATATATATGCATATATAACAGCGTCCTATTCTACTGTTATATATACTTAAGAGTAAAATATCATGAAAACAATGTGTTAAGCATCGACACAGAAAGGCTGATCTATCAGGTGCTGTCACCATGACTGGCACAATGATAGGTACATATCATACGCTATACCGAAAGCTCGACTGCCTAGCTCTGACCCTCGCCTGTCGACGTATCCATATGCACATGACTCCTGTCGGTATCCCCATGATAACCGCCGAGTCATTGGTAATGCCACCGGAGTGTATGGTTCCCCTGCCAGGCTCAATCGGCAAGGCCCATCAATCGTCTTGCCCCGGGGTACCTCCGAGACCCACCATGTACCCTCATGCGGCCCACGACGCTCCTTGCATGGATTATATATATCAGAACCGATAAATCTCATGGTGGATGCTGAAATATCATATCAAGGGAAACTGGGCTTTTCAAATAATGCATAATTTCATGAACTCCCACGGTCCCCAAATCCAGAAAACATCATGAAAAATCCATATCTCAAATGTGAAAATCCAAGAATATAATATATGCAACAAAAAACTGAAATGTAAGCATATAAAGTAAAAGCCGCTAATTAACTGAAATAAGTTAATATAAAATTATCATGCGGTTCCTATTTTCTCCAATTCTAAATAACAACAAGTAAAGGTAAACATGTAGCTATAACCAGATATATGTGTGTATGTACCTATCACTAATGGTACAATACTCTATAGGTATACATGTAACTAGCATGTAAGTATGTGAAGGCATATGTGTAAGCATGTAGGTATACAGGTACGCTATATGTCACATGCGTAAAGAATAATCAGTCACTGTCACAATGTCCCTACCAAATGCAATATCACATCTATAAGTGGTTTGTGCGTGTCATGGCAATTATTGACGGTGTGTGTGGTATACAATCAGTGCTTGTGCAACAAGAGTCGTCAATAATGGTGCAGTGTCCTAAGGATACTAGTCTAAGCACAACAATAACTAAGTACTAGGGTGAATGCGCAATTCTAAATATGACATAGAATATGCGACAAAATTAACATCTCTAGCCCAGACGCATAACGCCATGCGGGCGATTACCCTGTAGATGTTGAATCTATTCACCAACGCTCCTAGCTAAGTGAAGCCAACCACCTGTTTTTCCTTTGTAGCAGTGTCTGAAGTCCCCGCCTGAGAACCTGTCACATAAAGCAATATAACCGAAATATATTAGCAATAGACCCAAAACACGTACAAACTATATTTGACCGACGCAACAACACAAAGCAGACTCTCATGTGTTCGTATTGTGGCTAACGTGCGTAGCGACACGACGAAAATAACCTAACAGCAAAACCACACAAAGTGCACGATCCGTATCGTATAACGTATCGCGCTTAAACGAAACACAAGAAACTACCTATGTGATCCGAGATTTTGTATACAGAGAAAACTCAACAACTAAACAAACCAAAAATACCTAAACCACTGCAGACACCTACCCAGAAAAACCCAAACCCTAACTCCTACCAACGGCCGAGGTCGCCGGATCCCCTTCGAGTCGTCACCGGTCGAGTCCGAGCTCCATGGGTTCATGCTCCATATGATGTCCTATGGTCTCAGGTACAGCACAACTATATTGTTTGGTTTTCTAGTAAAATTTCTGGGTCACAGCAGAATATAGATATCACAAACGACACTAAAAATACGATATTATGCACAAAACTTAACTTTACGCTATCTAAACTGAAACTATCAAGCTAAGCTACAGAAAAACAACATAAACAACATAATGAGATCTTTACCTACACCAAAGAATACAAATATCCAAGCTTTGTACACTCCAAGGCATCCAAGTGGAAAAAGGTGATAAAAGGTGTGATTTTTGTGGGATTTGTGATGTTTGTGATGGATTTTGTGAAGGATAATGAAAGTGTTCAGTTTGAGAGTGAAAGATATGAGGGAAAAGAAAAGAGAGAGAGAAAAAGAGAGAGAGGAATGATAAAGAGAGAGGGAGAGAGAGAAGTGAGGTTAAGGGTGAGTATAACCACTTCACTAATGCACCATTAATGTTTTCATACACACCTCATCACTCCAAAACAAATATCTCCTCTTCTCACTCAAAATATCAAGGAAAAGGATTAAAGCAAAGGGTGGATTAGGATTAGGGTTAAGTGTCATAGTTGCTAAAACTAGATTACAAATACAAACCTTAACATTTACGTGCACACGTGCATGCATGCTTATACAAAATAAAAATAAATTATTAATTAAAAGTTATAAAATGTGAGGAACCCGAATTGGTAAACTTTTTACAGTAAACCCGCATTAACGTCTAAACGAACACTAACCGAAAACTAAGGCGTTACAATCTCCCCCTTATAAAAATTCGTCCCTGAATTTAAAATTCAAACTAAGCGTACCTTCAAGGATAAGATTACAAAACTCTCAAATCTCGCTCGCAGCCTTCCAAGTGATCACCTCACCATACGACTACGCCTAAGAAAACCCTTCATAGATGGTAAGACCCTTGACCGAAGTTTCTCCAACTGCCGAGCCATTAACACAATTGGCTGCGGGTGAACGAAAAGATCACGTCCAAACTAAATGGTCTGGTGCTGAACCATGTGAGTCAGGTCATGAAGGTAATTTGAAAGTATCAACACAAGGAATACGGGGTGAATACTCAATAATCTGGGCGGAAGTGCCAAATTAAAAACAACGAAACTTACTCGCTTTAAGGATCTCAAAAGGACCTTTAAGGTTCAAAAATCCTACTTAGCAGACTCAGAAAAAAAGGAGATCGACACGACCTAACAACAAAACCTAAAGGTTGCCAATTGGAATGCCTCCTGATAACTGCTACCGAAGAAGAATCCTAACAATGGCAAGTGACTATCCCAACCGCCGACACAATTAGTACGCACGCACAAGCATATCCTCCAGAGTCGGTATAGCCCGCTCTCACAAAACCATCATCCTGCGGATGGAAAGACGGAGCTAAAGCTCAACTAATACCCAAGGCTTCCTGAAGCTCCTGCCTAAGACGGCAAGCGAACAGCGTGCCTTCATTAGATACGACCTATGAAGGAACTCCGTGCAACGCACAAACTTAATAAAGGACAACTGAGTATAACTGGAAGACAAACATCCAAATGGAGTAACACCCTGACTAAACCTGGGTAGACACCATAACGAAATTTGTGGAGATCTGCTCCCACTCCCACTTCGGAACGGTTAAAGGTTGCGACTCTCCAGCCGGTCTTAGATGCTCAACCAAAGAACACAACAAGACAGACACCTTGAAAGGAAACCTGAAACATCTCTTTACATCTCTGCCTACCCGTAACTATCTCACAAGTCACGTCAAATGTTGGTGGAACATGAATGAATACAGAGAGTTGACAGATGTGCCTGCTCTAGGATTTTGCGTCTCTACCCAATAGTATCTGGTACACAAACGCGTCCCTAAACTTAGAACACCCTTGTCGCAAATCAAGGACTCCGAATCATTACCCATCCGAGTATGCTCAAGAATCTCTGACGAATGAGCATCAGCGAGCAGTGCCTCGCGAAAGCGATTAAGGAAAAGTGGTCGGGCGCGGAAATGAGCAAGCTGTCCCCTCAGTAGAGGCGAACTTAAACTGTACTCAACGATCGCACAAGAACTGTAAATCTGCAGTAGACTGTCTCAACAATCAACACCCACTGCAGGAAGATGTACATTAAACTCTGGTGGTCATTGAAAATCTAACACGACTTTCGAACAAGTAGTGTCTCCAAATCTCCAACACAAGACCACCGCAGCCATCTCCAGATCATGAGTGGGATATCCTACTAGTACTTCTTCCAAATGTATGTAAGGTAACTAGGCACTTTCACAAGGGTCTACAAGGCATCAACCATGCCGAATTTAAAAATTTCAAATGCCGAACAACCTGAAGCGGGGATCTATGCTAGGTAATTAGGGTTAACAAAGCATGTAAACAACTTTACATCTAAGAGAGAGGGATTACAACCTTTGTAGTCCGCTCCTTCACTTCATAATCTCCGAATAGTAGTCCTTTCGTCGCGATCCATGAACTTCCGGACTCAAGAAAGGATCCATAAGCCGAACGATCCATGCTTGCTTGAAGTCTTCCTTTTCGAAGATGATCTATCTTGAAGAATCATTAACTCAAGCTCTCACTTCTCTAATCAAGTATTAATGAAGTGAACACCTTAATCTAAGTGGCTAGAATAGATGAGGATGATGGAGTAGGAATTTATCTCTCTTTTATTTTCTATTTCTCACCATTTTTCATCACAAACCTACAAGCTAGAAGCTTTTCAAGAAGAGGAAGAAGAAGAAGTATTTGTGATGAATAATAGAAATGTTAATATGGTTACAAAAAAACCTTGAGTTAATAATATCAAGTATTAACTGATGTAGAGAATTGACTAGTGTTAAGGGTTTGGGTTGGGTTAAAGAATATCTCCAAAATATCAACACAAAGTATCTTTGCTTAAAACAAAAATAAAGCTTCTAGAAGCTTCATGAAAAAGCTAACCCAAATCAAACCCTAACCATGTTTAATCTCCAAAAATAACGTTGTATTGTAATCATAACTTATAACAATATTATATATCACATATATAATATATTTTTGTAGCAAAAGAAAATAATTCAATTAACATATATCGCATATATATCAATGTATTAACCGGTAAGAAAATGAATCAATAAAGAGAGCTAAGATTAGATAATGTAATGTAATATATCACATATATAATTATACATTAAATTATCGAATCAACACTTGATCCGACAATCCGGTTATATCGAATATAACAGACTAATATAACATGTACCGATTCATCGCATCAACACTTGATCCGATGACCCTGCTTTATCATATATCGCGAGAATAGAATACGGTATCCCATATCGTATTATTCTCGGTCCTGCACATATCAGATATCTGCTCCTACTCCGTTTTTCATGAGTCAGGAAAGCTCTGTGTAAGACTCTAAAGAATCGTCAATACGCAGGCAGTAGGTGATGATCATATCAAACACCCACAAGATGCAAGCGGTCAGCTAAACGTAACAGCCACCCAGGTATTGAGCGATCAGAAGATCAACAGGCAAGCCTGTACATTCTCCTATGAATCCAATCAGTAACATTACCTTACAGTCCGGTCTCTTCATCCAATATGTTGCATATCTAGTCTAGGGTTGGTAAACGTCAGACCCCAGTAACCGATAAGTCGTGTCGATGTGAGGCTCATAACAGGTCGAGAACCTACTGATAACACTTACCAGTAGTACTCTATATCAGCCCTGGCCAGGGACTTCAAGTTATAGCCAATCGAACACAACACAACATCAACTCCCTATACCGGGAGAGAAGAATCTCCTCCTATCGCTCATTTCCTCCATGTGATTCGGGACTGTACCCAAAAGCCACCATTTTGCACGCCCTCTTGGATGTGGTAAGGTGGAAATCAAAGCACAGTGGGAATCACACAAGACTCTATGACGATCTCGGGTCTACAGACTAACTTGTACCAGTGTCACCGGAGAACTGCCATCTGACGTGGGGTATAATACCATCTGGGAGTTCTCGGCGAGTCCGTCCAGTGTACCCAGTCTCCACTGAGCACCTGTATACCATCCTTGATGTCAAACACCGATGGATATAGGATCATCCATCACCCATCATATGGGTCAAGATGCGTATACGCTAGTCTACTCTGGTGTATCGATGCCTTGTCTCGATACACCCTCGATTAATAACAGTTATAGGATGTACTCGTCGACTACCATGGCCCCACTAGTATGATCTCATCATAGTCCCAATAGTCGAGTACATATCCTTAGGGCTTTACCAACATGTGAGAGCAAAACAATAAACTAATACAAGTCAACATGTTAGGACAAAGTGAAATCAAATAGCATACTATGTTGTCGAGCAAGAAAGTCCTCTCTACATATATCCAAGCATCCACTATAATATACATCATATGTGCAACAATGGCCTCTAGGGCATATATATAACTAACAATCTCCCACATGAACTAAGGCCAGCTGTTGTAGTATCTCATACCCAACATCCTGGAGGGTCTCTCAAACTGTGTTTGGGGAATGGCCTTCGTGAGTGGATCCGCAGTGTTGTCCTTCGTATCAACTCTCCTGGCCTCGATCTCCTGGCGATCAATTATCTCCCGGATCAGGTGATACAGCCTCAGAATATGTCTGGACTTCTGATGGGACCTTGGTTCCTTGGCCAAAGTCACAGCTCCATTTTTATCATAATACAAAGGTATTAGATGCTCAATGGATGGAACCACACCAAATTCAGCGATGAACTTCTTCATCCAGACAGCCTCTTTGGTAGCATCGTCGGCTGCGATGTATTCAGCCTCCATCGTCGAGTCTGCAACGGTTTCCTGTTTGGAACTCTTCCAACACACTGCCCCTCCATTGAGGGTAAAGACAAAACTCGAGTGCGACTTAGAGTCGTCCTTATCACTCTGGAAGCTTGAATCGGTAAAGGACTCCACCTGGAATTCTCCGTTACCATACACCAAGAACATCTCTTTAGTCCTTCTCATGTACTTGAGAATGTTCTTCACAGCTATCCAGTGAATCTCTTCAGGATCTGCTTGATACCGACTCACTACACTTAGTGAGTATGCTACATCGGGTCTGGTATATAGCATCGCGTACATGATAGAGCCTACTACCGAAGCATAGGGTATCCCTTTCATGCGAGCTCTTTTCAAATCAGTCTTGGGAGACATCTCTTTGGAGAGAGTGAGTCCATAGATCGTGGGTAGGTTCCCACGCTTAGATTCTTCCATACTAAACCTCTTTAGTATGGTGTCAATGTACCTGGATTGGGACAATCCCAATATCCGTTTAGATCTATCTCTATAGATCTTAATTCCCAAAATGCAGGAGGCATTACCTAGATCTTTCAATGAGAATCTTTGTGATAAGAAGAGCTTGACCGAGTGCACCATAAGAACATCATTTCCTATCAAGAGTATGTCATCCACGTACAATACGAGGAAGACAACCTTACTCTCTGCAACCTTCTTATAGATAAAAGGTTCATCTATGTTTTTGATGAAGTTAAACTCTTTGACTACAACATCAAAGCAGATATTCCAACTCCGCGATGCTTGCTTTAACCCATAGATGGATTTAAGCAGCTTGGACACCTTTCCGCTGCTCCCACTATCTACGAAGCCCTCTGGCTGAGTCATGTACACACACTCTTCTAAATCACCATTTAGAAAGGCGGCCTTAACACCCATTTGCCAGATTTCGTAGTCATGGTATGCAGCAATGGCATGTAAGATCCGGATGGACTTAAGCATTGCTACTGGAGAAAAGGTTTCGTCATAATCCACACCTGGTCAATGACGAAAACCCTTTGCAACAAGTCTAGCTTTGAAAGTCTCAACTTTTCCATCTATACCAAGTTTCTTTTTAAAGATCCATTTGCTCCCAATGGGTTTTACCCCTTCAGGAGCAACTTCCAAAGTCCATACATTGTTGGTGTACATGGATTCTATCTCAGATCGCATTGCATCCAGCCATTTCACAGAGTCAGCACTCGTGATGTCCTGCTCGAAGCTAGTCGGGTCATCATCTTCCATGATGCAATCCTCGCTCCCACCATCAATAAGAAAACTGTAGTATCTCTCAGGTGGATGAGAAACCTTATTATATCGGCGGAGAGGCTGGGGTTCGTTGGAAACTACTGAATCCACTTATTCCACTAGATCTTCAGTTGTAATTTGTTCTGCTGGAACTTCTTCCAGCTCTACTGCATCGCCACTAATTTCTTTTGCAAGAAATTCCTTTTCTTAAAAGGTGGCATGTCGAGAAACAAACACCTTTTGTTCCTCACCGTGGTAGAAAAGATATCCATGTGAATGTTTAGGATATCCTACAAACTTACAAAGAATTGACCGTGCCTCGAGTTTGTCCGGATTTTTCTTTTTGACATATGCCGGACAACCCCATATCTTAACTCGTTTAAGACATGGTCTCTTCCCACTCCATATCTCATATGGTGTGGTAAGTACAGATTTAGATGGAACTTGATTCAATAGGTATGCAGCTGTCTCCAGTGCATATCCCCAGAAGGAAATAGGTAACTCAGCCGTGCTTATCATAGAGCACACCATATCTAATAGGGTGCGATTCCTCCGCTCCGATACACCGTTGTGCTGTGGTGTATAAGGAGGAGTAAGCTGAGAGAGAATCCCATTCTCTTTTAGATAGTCCAGAAACTCATTGCTTAAGTATTCTCCTCCTCGATCAGATCGTAGGATCTTAATACTTTTGCCCATTTGGTTCTCTACTTCGTTCTTATATACTTTGAATTTCTTAAAAACTTCAGACTTGTGTTTCATCAGGAACACATGTCTGTATCTTGAGAGATCGTCAGTGAATGTAATGAAGAAGGAAGAACCGTTCCTGGCATGTATAGACATGGGACCGTATACATCACTATGTATCAGTCCTAAGAGTTCCGTAACTCTTTCTCCGTGTCCACTAAACGGAGTTTTGGTCATTTTTCCTTTGAGACATGAATGGCAAGTTTCATAAAATGATACTTCGAACGGATTCAAATATCCATCCTTATGTAACTTAGCTAGCCGTGTCGCATTGATATGATCTAGTCTACAATGCCATAAGAAGGATTCGTTCATTTCTGAACTCTTCCTCTTGTATGTGTTTTGTATATTAAGGACCGTAGTTTGATTGAGAACGTATATGCCATTATGTAACGAGCCTGATCCAATCAACTTTTGATTTAGGAAGATGTTCATAACATTATCCTGTATTACAAAATTATATCCTTCTTTATTTAATAAAGAAACTGATATGATGTTGCATATCATGTTCGGTATATAATAGCACTCGTTCAGAATCAATGTATTACTACTTGGTAATACAAGGTGATATTCGCCAACAGTTTTGGCTGCAATATCTGCACCATTCCCTACTTTTATGGAATGATCACCCATTCCCAGTTCTCTACCTTTACGTAGCCCACGTAACATATTACATATGTGGGATCCCGATCGGGTATCTAATACCCAGGACGTAGAGTGAACTGAGAAACAGTTCTCGATAACTAATACACCTGAAGAAAATGCATCAACATGCCTATTCTTCGTTTGGGTGGCGTGAGAATCCAGATATTCTCTTATTTTCTGCTCAGTCTTACAACACTTATAAGAAAGAACGGGACTAACGTTCCCCTACCCAGTATAATAAGCGGGTTCAGTCAATACATCCATATTATTATCTTGATTAAGGCCTGACATGGTCGCTACCTGGAGAGAGAGAAGAAAACACATTAGCGTATGCTCTTGCAAGATTAGATTGGTTATTATCTTATCTAATCAGGATGCCTCCCACTATTTTTATCAAATCTTCCTTCAAACCATAAAAGGAAAGATTAGCCGGGATTAATTGCACCCTACAATTTCGTCAATCTTTCAGCCAGATCAGTGTTGGTATTTTGAGGGAGCTTCCCCGTGCTTTCGCACGGACCTAATTAAAATAAACCTCATTATACCAGAGGCATAACCCCGTTAACACCTTTCTAGACACCTACTTGATCGGCTAATTGCCCTGTGTAAAATTCTCCCAGGAGTAACTCTTACTCGCAGTGGGTATCGGGATCCAACTATCTCATAAGAGGTATGCAATCTCATTGCAAATTTCAACACTTGAAATTCCCGATAATGTTTTAACCCCTAACCCCCATGACCTTGACAAAGGCCAACAAACCATAGGAAGCTAGTCAAGTTCAACCCGTCATTTCTAGATTGGAATAAACCCACCTGCACGGCCCTTGACAATGGTCAACAAAGTTGTACGACTACCCTAATCCAATCGCATCACATGCTTAAATAGATAAGTACTAGTCACCAACCGTACACTACGCCTTGACAAAGGCCAACAAACGCAACACGAATACTAAGTAGTCTTTATATGAAATGACGGAGGGCTACGCAGGTTTTTCAGAAAACCATGAGCGTAATGAACTTGATATCATTGTAGAAACAAGTGATTTTGAAAAAGGAGTGTTTTTGAGGCTTTTCTAGTTTCGCTAAAGAGGTCACTCCCGGTGAAGGGATCTCGGCTCTTTCCTCATCGAATAAGATGCAGGGTATATCATATATACCGCTATGCAAAGCAGGAACTATAGAAGCAATCAAAACCTAAACAGCGAGTTTGTAGCATCTGCCAATTTTGCTAAAGAGGTCACTCCCGGTGAAGGGATCTCGGCTCTTTCCTCATCAAATAAGGTGCAAGGTATATCATATATATCGCTATGCAAAGCAAAACTACAGTTACCATTTTTTATAAAGTTTTGATTCGACAACATTTTTAGGTTTCTTTTCTTTTATTAATCACATTAATAAAATCCCATCAATTATGCTTCCTAAGCATAACAGAAGAAACGAAAGCAGTAATATTTATATATCATCAAATATACATAGTATAAGTATTCGTCTCTGGCAGTAATATGATCTCATCATAGAACATTGCAGCAGAAGATAACATATGAAATATTGGATATACTAGGATGTCCGTGTTTTATATCGAGCCTGTATAAAACACGGATTCAACGATCATGATGAATAGCCAAAACCACATCCCTAGACCCCTGCGAGAGCGGCAAGTAACACTGCCAATTCAAGGGTTAGGAGACCCGGTCTCGACTCCTCGAGATGGCCTCCCACTGGACCCTAGAATCCGGTTACTTGTGCTCCCCTCCTAGGGTCTATCCTAATGCGGAAAAGTAAATAATATACAATGGTGACATCATCCTCAACCTGGAAGTGCCCCAATAAAAGAATATTACATACAAATGAATTTTACATGAATGAAAATAAAAACCCTCATCTTACATAAAACGCCAGACTATTCAGAACACGATGATCCAATATAACATATCACAGCAACACATAATATCACATATCATCAACGTAAGCAAGTATGCGTATCCCGATTGTCGTTGATATATAGCAACTACGCCGGTGATACACCACATACTACGCTTACGGTCACGGAAAAGAAAGTGTAAAACTACAACATTTGGAATCCACAACCACTTTAGACATCTTAAATCTGAAATATCACATACTTCGCATTTCATGCCTAATTATATGAATTCAACATATTGTATCACATTCCAGATAAATAGACAAAGTTAAACTTTCCGACCGAATAATCAAATACCCAAGATTTCCAAAATAGCTCAACACTTAAGCGGAGTTCAAAAAACCCAGAACATGACACAGCCCCAATGAACCAGCCGTAGAAGGGTCAAAGCAACGCCTCACATGTAGCAACGCTAAACTACCAAAAACCCAAGGGTTCAGTGGCAGTTTTGACGGTCACATAATCGAGTTAAGGTTACGTTCTTCTAAAGGGTCCACATATATGCTTGCATGTTTTTCCGAAATTTTTGAACTCAAGAAAAATTCAACACTTGAAAGTTTTTCGTGTCGGGAAAAAGTGAGTTATTGATATCCGTTCGAACATTTTAACACGTTCTAAATTATCCGAAAAACTAAACGAAGTTAAACTTTCCGATCGAATCAACGAATAAAAAAGATCTCCAGAAAACTCAACACTTGAGTAAGATTAAAAATTCCCAGAAGCATATAGTAATACCTACGGATATTACCGACAAATACGAGTCCCTAATTCCCAAGTACGGCCACGGAACCGCCGCGCAAAGCATGTTACTGCCGCGGTTCCGTGGCGACTTCAGCGAATTAGGGGTTCGTATTACAGAGTAATCCTTATAATTCCCTACTTAATTTTCTGAGTATTTTTAATACGGGAAAAACCAAATTTTTAAAAAATTTCCAGAGAGGGTGTCAAAAATGACGTTTCGGGGTTTGATCGTACTTTAAACTTCATCTACACGACACCTAACTCTTTAGCTTGGCTCTGATACCACCTTAACGTTACTAGGCACTTTCATAAGGGTCTACAAGGCATCAACCATGCCGAATTAAAAAATTTCAAGTGCTAAACAACCTAAAGCGGGGATCTTTGCTAGATAATTAGGGTTAACAAAGCATGTAAACATCTTTACATCTAAGAGAGAGGGATTACAACCTTTGTAGTCCGCTACTTCGCTTCATAAGCTTCGAGTAGTAGTCACTTCGCCGCGATCCATGAACTTCTGGACTCAAGAGAGGCTCCACAAGCCGAACGATCCATGCTTGCTTGAAGTCTTCCTTTTCGAAGATGATCTACTTTGAAGAATCTTTAACTCAAGCTCTCACTTCTCTAATCAAGTATTGATGAAGTGAACAGCCTAATCTAAGTGGCTAGAATAGATGAGAATGATGGAGTAGGAATTTAGCTCTCTTTTATTTTCTATTTCTTACCATTTTTTATCACAAACCTAAAAGCTCGAAGCTTTTCAAGAGGAAGAAGAAGAAGAAGTATTTGTGATGAATAATAGAAATGTTACTATGGTTACAAAACAACCATGAGTTAATAATATCAAGTATTAACTCATGTAGAGAATTGACTAGAGTTAAGGATTTGGGTTGGGTTAAATAATATCTCCAAAATATCAACACAAAATATCTTTGCTTAAAACAAAAATAAAGCTTCTAGAAGCTTCATGAAAAAGCTAACCCAAATCAAACCCTAACCATGTTTACTCTCCACAAATCATGTTTTATTGTAATCATAACTTGTTACAATATTATATATCACATATACAATATATTTTTGTAACAAAAGAAAATAATACAATTAACATATATCGCATATATATCAATGTATTAACCGGTGAGAAAATGAATCAATAAAGCGAGCAAATATTAGATAATGTAATGTAATATATCACATATATAATTATACATTAAATTATCGAATCAACACTTGATCCGATAATCCGGTTATATCGAATATAACCGACTAATATAACATGTACCGATTCATCGAATCAACACTTGATCCGATGACCCGGCTTTATCATATATCGCTAGAATAGAATACGGTATCTCATATCGTATTATTCTCGGTCCTGCACATATAGCTCCTACTCCGTTTTGTCTGAGTCTGGAAACCTCTATGTAGGACTCTAAAGGATCGTCAATACGCCGGTAGTTGGAGATGATCATATCAAATACCCACAAGCTGCAAGCGGTCAGCTAAACGTAACAGCAGCCCAGGTATTGAGCGATCAGAAGATCAACAAGCAAGCATGTACATTCTCCTGTGAATCCAATCAGTAACACTACCTTACAGTCCGGTCTCTTCGTCTGATATGTTGCATATCTAGCCTAGGGGTGGTAAACGTCAGACCCCAGTAACCGATAAGTCGTGTCGATGTGAGGCATATAACAGGTGGAGAACCTACTGATAACACTTACCAGTAGTACTCTATATCAGCTCTGGCTAGGGACTTCCAGTTATAGCCAATCGAACACAGCACAACATCAACTCCTTATACCGGGAGAGACGAATCCCCTCCTATCGCTCATTGCCTCCATGTGATTCGGGACTGTACCCAAAAGCCACCGTTTTACATGCCCTCTTGGACGTGGTAAGGTAGAAATCAAAGCACAGTGGGAATCACACAAGACTCTATGACGATCTTGGGTCTACAGACTAACCTGTACCAGTGTCACCGGAGAACTGCCATCTGACGTGAGGTATAATACCATCCGGGAGTTCTCGGCGAGTCCGTCCAGTCTACCCAGTCTCCACTGAGCACAAGTACACTATCCTTGATGTTAAACACCGATGGATATAGGATCATCCATCGCCCATCATATGGGTCAAGATGCGTATACGCTAGTCTACTCTGGTGTATCGATGCCCTGTCTCGATACACCCTCGACTAGGAACAGTTATAGGATGTACTCGTCGACTACCGTGGCCCCACTAGTATGATCTCATCATAGTCCTAGTAGTCGAGTACATAACCTAAGGGCTTTACCAACATGTGAGAGCAAGACAGTAAACTAATACAAGTCAACATGTTAAGACGAAGTGAAACAAAATAGCATACTATCATATCGAGTAAGAAAGTCCTCTCTCTATATATCCAAGCATCCACTATAATATACAGCATATGTACAACAAAGGCCTCTAGGGCATATATATAACTAACAATGTCGGGAAGCAAAAGCGATAACTCTATAGTGCCGCATCAGTGCAAAATCGAGCCCCACTCGCGAAACATCACAATTAAACAACAAAGTCTCCCGAACCAACAAGAAAAGAAGAACCGGTGCAGTTGTTAACTGAGTCTTCAACAGCCGAAAACTCCACACGCATGCCTCATTCCAAAGAAAAGAAACCTCCTTTCCGGTTAGTCCAGTCAACGGTGCAGCACTACACTAGCAATCCTGCACGAAACGGCGGTAAAAACCTGCTAAGCACAAAAATCTGCGGACATCCGTCCCGTACACAAGTCTGGGCCAAAGCTGTACGGTCTCGATCTTCCTCGGAACCATATAAAAACCGTCTCCCGTAACTACAAGACCTAGGAGTCAACATAAACAAGCATGAAGAATCACTACGAGAATCTTGCAAACCGCTAGGGCTCTCCTAATGTCTGCAAAACAAACCCTCAAGTGTTACTCCTGTCCCTCACGATACATTTAATAGACCGGAATGTCGTCAATAACACAACAATAACTGGTCGAGGATCCGCCTGAAGAAATCTGGTTCATCATATCTATGAATGCTGCTAGGGCATTGGTGAGTCCAATTACACCACCAAAACACACAAAGCCCATAGCACGCACAAGGCAGTCTTCGGAATGTCATCACTCAGAACCCACAAAAATGATGACCTGATCCCGAACAAACTTAGAAAAATGTCTCGCACTCGCGAGCTGATCGAAAAATTCGTCAATGCGAGGTAAAGGATACCTATCCACACCGTAAGCCGGTTCAATTGACGATCAATCGATACACAACCTCAACCGCCGTCCTTCTCCTTGACGAACAGAAATAGGAGCTCCCTAATGCGAAACACTCAGACTCACAAGCCTCCCCAACAAACAACTCTGCAGCTGATCCTTAAGCTCCTTAAGTTTTGTCGGCTCGTCTAGAACAACGTTGGAAATCTCTCGCACGAAAGGAACCCGGTCCAACAAACCTATTGTGGCTCCGGTATCACGAATGAACGCCAAGAATCCTCGACATTCTCTCCTCAAAAGCCGACTAGCGAAAAAGGCTGAATTGAAGCTGTGATGGGCGGCACCACTCTCCCCCCTCCCCCCCCGCACAAAAGGAACTGACTTGCCGGGAAAACAACCCTGACTGTTTTCTCGTTGTAGTCCACAGAAGCCTAGCACGTAGATAACCAGTCCATGCCCAGGAGAACGTCAAATCCAACATCTCTAGAAGGATCAAATGATGGATAGATCTCCTAACCAATTGGCTCACGACCGTAATACGTGTCGCGCAACAAAAGAATCGCTGACAGAAGTTAACACAACAAAGGGCTGATCTACCTAACACGACTCTCGTCCCAACCACGACACAAAGTGTGTAAATCAAACAGGTACATCAAAAGAACGTACGAATTTAAAATACCTGAAAACTCTGCATTGGACGCCCGCACGTCCCGATGAGTAGAAGCAAACTCTCGTGTCTGCCCCCTACCCGCAACTTGCCGAAATCTTCCTCTGCCAACCTGTCCCCTCTGAGCGAACCTTCCGCGTCTATGACCTCTCTAAAAATGACTCTAATGCAGTGCTAAGGAACAGTCCCTGATGAGGTGATGAAGGCTCCCGTATCGAAAACATCCATACGATGGCTGCTGACCGTCCTGGGGATGAGAGCTGAACGACTGTCCTCATCCTAAGCCTCTGCTACTCCCGCGACGGACACGAAATCTGTTTCGATGACTAGGCCCCTGTCTCTGGGCTGGAACACCGGTACCAGTTCTCCACTGCTCCAGAACTCTCAAAGTCTCTGGAAGGCGTGCCTCGTCAACTTGGGCTGCATCCACTGGTGCTATATAGGTGACAGAATTCTACATGCTGATCGCAAGGTACAACTCGGTAACAGGGGTGACAACCTCCTGTCGCTGCGCTCGAATGAACTCAACCAATGAACTCATATTCTGGCGCAAGTCCTGCATCTCTGCCACAAGCCTAGCGATACTATCTGTCGAAGGTGGATCCATCAGCACCTGTGCAACGAGCACGCCATCCTGGTCAGTCCTTGACCCCTCCCGAGTCAACTCTAACCTTGGCCCTCGCTGCATCATTCCGAGTCCCCATAGTCATCGGCGGCAAGCACTAGTAAAAAAAGGGGTTGCCCCTACGGATATTGGAATCCGTAGGGGCAGATTTAACTTGGCCCTACGGATTAATCCTTAAAATATTAATTCTTAATTTGGTGTTTGCCCCTACGGAGCCGCAAACAAAGGACCTACGGGTATATCCCTAGGGACAAGTAAATATCGATTTAATAAGACCCAGACCGATCGCCTACGCTCACTTTCTCTCTCTCTCTCTCGATCGGGCGCGAGAAAAATCCCCAAATCGCCACGCCGTCGTCGCCACAGTCGTTCTCCTCGTCGCCACCGCCGGTTTCGTCGCCACCGCGGTTCAGGTCGTCGCCCCAGCCCCAGCAGCAGCCGTTCAGGTGAGTAAATCTCGAGGTAAATTAAAGAATTTTTGGATTATTTTGGGCTTAGGGTTCATGGCTGGGTCTGGGGTTGCGCGTGCGAGTTGGGGTTGGGCAGGGGTCGCGGTCGCGGTCGGGGTCGGGGTCAGGGTAGGGTTAGGGTTGGGGTTCGGCTGCTGCTGGGGTGGGGCTGGGGTTAGGGTTTGCCTTAGGGTTGGTGTTGGGGTTTAGCTGGCCACGCTGGGGTTAGGGTTGGGCTGGGGATGGGGGCTGGGGCTGGGGCTGGGGGCTGGGGCTGGGCCACGCGGGGTTTTGGGATCTTTGTAATTTGCTTGCTCTGTTTGGGGTTTCAGTTGATCCTCATTAAAAAATTGGTGATTGATCTCTTCAATCATATTATTATCTGTATTTAAAATTTTTGTGAAGCCTTTAGAGTTTGGAAAAATCTAGAATTACCATTGAAATTCTGGCAACATTCAAAAACTGTGTATATGATGTGTGTGTGTGTATGCATGTATATACATTTGAAATTTATCTTTCTTCTATGATATAAAACGGTTAAACCGAAGAAAATTACTGGGGGAATTTTTGCTAAAATGTCTTGAGAGGGGGTTCAAGTGATGGGATAATTTCATTTGGTAATCTTTTACTTATTTTACATCTCTTATTTTTTCATGCAAAAATCTGAATAGGTTTCTTGCAATTTTGCCTATCGATCAATTATTATATTTATTTCTATTTTTTGTGGATGATTTGGCTTCAATTGAATGGAGGCGATGATGGCTTGCCCTCAAGCTTCCACTTTTATGAGCTTTATAGTTATGAGATTGGCGAGGCAAGCTGGTTTGTAGCCATCTTATTTCTTTTCCTAAATTCAAATCCAAATATAAACTGTCTGATTGAGAGAGAGAGAGAGTATGGGAGATTATGTATTATTCAATGTGTTTGGAAGCTGGCATGTTCTGAGCGTCATCTCTGCATGAAAGCTATGGTTTTGCAAAGGGTTTGCCCTAACTATTTTCTGTGGGGAAGCTGAAGGCCTGAAGCTTCATCAAACTCAGGATTGGATTCTGGTCGGGTATTGTAAATTCTTGTGAAAGTTCCGTTCAAGATTTGTTCAGAGCTTGCATAACATCCTTTTCATCTTTATGAGATCTTTATGCAGTCATTTTTTTGGGTTTATATATTTCTCGAGCCCGTTTGACTTTGGACTTAGGATAACCCCAAATCTCTTTCTTATTTTGATTCCTAAGCTGGCATATCTGAGGCTCGTATTCCAGTATCGTTGCTGGAAAAGCTAGGGTTGCGAACATTTTTGCAACGATAATTTCTGTATGACAGCTTAAGCACACATAAAACTTAAACAATCTTGAAGCACTGCAGTTTTTCACTAAACTACCTAAAATTTTTTATATTGCTGCAAGCTTCCTTAAAGTGCTGCATCTAAGTGTATTTTAGTGGGAAAACCCTTGAAAGCCAAACTTCATGGGGTTTGTTGTTTGCCTTCTCTGTAGCTAGTTTGAGGTTTATTTAGTTTTGGATTTGTTTTGCAACACTCTCTGAGTTCCAAATCAACAAAAAGCTGAATGTTGAATCACAAGCAAGAAGCAGCCAAACTGGCCCTAAAGTAATCCTGAGTGATGATAATTTTCCAGGGAGTTTAAAATTTATAGAAATGGCGAGGCAACATTGGATTGTCTGCAAGTATTCAAGCAACCTGTTTGCAGCCATCATGCTATTTGTGATCCCAGTATAAAACTCAAACATGCCTCTTAGTTAGTTTACTTTAATTTGTTATTTATGTGTGTGTGTCAACATTGGATTGTCCCAAGTATAAAACCAAACCCACAAAACATCAAAACTGTCTCCGACAATCTTATGGTCATTAGACATAAGATTTATGCATATAGGTAACATCTGCCAATATGCCATATCCAGACCGCAATCTATTTTTGCCTATTGGCTAATATGAAAATATCGGCCCGCGTATATGACATAATCAAAGTTGTTAAATCTTAATAAGGTTTTTGTTTCGTTTTTTTATTTATCAGTTCTATCAATGTTGCGTATAACGCTTTATGATATCAGTATCCTACATTTGTAGTTTTAATTGTTGATTGTTATAGATGAATACCATTGCAATAATAGTTTTTGGTCGATGAATGCTATTGCAATGTAGGATGATCAGTTCTATCAATCTTGATCTCAATGGTTTAAAATCATGTTACACATACAACACGAATGCACAACAAACGCATAATTAGAGAGCGACTCAAGATATTCAGGTTAAAACCAATATATGATACTCGATGATAATATGAAACCTTCATATTCCTATCGATACTCATATATGAAACTAAAAGCGCCACTTTGTCCCTACGGTGCCCGACATTTTAATTTAAAAATATTATATCTTAATTTGTTGTTTGGCCCTACGGGCACCTAAATGGGAATTTAATTAAAAAAGGCACAGAAATGCCCTACGCCTCGATATCTTTCCCTCTCGTTCCCAAAATTTTCTCTCGTTCCCGCGTCTCCAATTTTCTCTTCGTCGCCACCACGCGCCCTCCGTTCTCAGCCTGCCACCGCCCTCGTTCTTCCTCGTCGAGTTCCTCGTCGCCGATATTTGTGCCTACATTGATGCCTCAAGCAAAGAATCAAATGATGTGGATCACAAACTAATTAAATAAATTTTGAATACCAATCTGGACTGGGATTTGAATACCAATCCTAGTTTGCTATATTTTTTTATATATAGTAGATGGTGATACCTCTTTAAGTAAAAACAACCCTACACTTAAGCGAAATCATAAATCGAAACACACATATATAGAATACAACTCATACATGGGTATCCTCAAATCTAACTTTCATTGAATTTGCACGCGCACTTAAAATAACAACCTTTATACTAAAAAAATTATGTATGCCATTACTTAGTAGTTTATGGTTTTAAGACGCAAAAGCCATTTGAGAAATACTTTTTCTACCCACTATTAATCCATATTCTCAATATAGTCATTGAATTTGCACGCGCACATAATAAGAAGGAGAAGATAATAATGTGGCAGAAGAAGAAGGAGAAGACAGTAATGTGGCAGAAGAAGAAAAAAATGACATTCCTCGTTCTCTTTTTCAGCATCAATCTTCTGATATGAACTAATGATGGCTTTCACATAGGCTTTTCCCAATAGAGACTTCTTAGTGTCCAATGGAAAGCATACATCAGATTTGTGCAGGTCGGGTTCTTCTATGACTTTCAAGAGTCTCAACTGATTCTGTAAATTACACTCTAGTTGGGTGGTACTTTTACCACTTCTTACTGCAGGTGCGCTCTCTAATATCCATTTTGAATGTAATATTATCGATATTCAAAATGGATATTAGAGAGCGCACCTGCAGTGAGAAGTGGTAAAAGTATCACCCAACTAGGGTGTAATTTCCAGAATCAGTTGAGACTCTTAAAAGTCATAGAAGAACCCGACCTGCACAAATCTGATGTATGCTTTCCATTGGACACTAAGAAGTCTCTAAAGGGAAAAGCCTATGTGAAAGCCATCATTAGTTCATATCAGAATATTGATGCTGAAACAGAGAACGAGGAATGTCATTTTTTTCTTATTCCGCCACATTACTGTCTTCTCCTTCTGCCACATTACTGTCTTCTCCTTCTTATTATGTTCGCGTGCAAATTCAATGACTATATTGAGAATATGGATTAATAGTGGGTAGGAAAAGTATTTCTCAAATGGCTTTTGCGTCTTAAAACCATAAACTACTAAGTAATGACATACATAATTTTTTTAGTATAAAGGTTGTTATTTTAAGTTTTCCCTTATAGAGATATGATCTAACTGCATCTATCAACTATAAGTGTGCAGAAAATTATGATAAGAAATCATAAGAAAGGGTTGTAGCCATGCATAACCTTGAATCTACATACCAAATCATGCAAAAGCATGCACTTATTGTCACCTTGCCTTGGAATATAAAATATCTTGGAAGACTATAAGCGAGCATTTAAATCTTGATAGCTTTTGACTTCAACATATATTTTTCTCAAGTACCATGAAATATACTTGCTCCGTATAAACCGTTTTCAGGAAGATGGATTAATAATGACAAATTATCCATTGTGGCTCACTAGGTTAGCATTTTCTCTTCTATTGACCATCTTTCTAATCTGCTTGGTAAATTTATTCGGAACCGGCTGCGAATCATTAAAAGACATGCATAAGAAAGAAAACTAAAATACAGATATATAGCATACCGATACATCGAAACTTCATAGTTGCGATGGCAATCCAGAGATATTTATTTCTACACACGTGGTGCGCGTGCGAATGCTTCAGGCATCATGGACAAATATTTCAGAACATGGAAAGTATTATTCGTATAAAGTAATTAAAACTTTTAAACACCTTGGGTAGATATTTTCTTAGTTGGTGCAATCATATCATGAGGACTAAATTTAAGCTATTATACATATGCATATGTATTTTTCGAACCTAATATATCACACAGAGAGAGAGAGAGAGAGAGAGAGAGAGAACACTAGGTAGATAGAGAAATCAGGTAGTCCTGAAGAAATGGAGTCCATAGCATTGCTCATCATCATCATCCGTGACTTCTTTGAAAAAATATTATCAAAGGGATCATGGATGATGATGATGAGCAATGCTATGGACTCCATTTCTTCAGGATCCTGCTACCTGATTTCTTTACCTACCAGGTGTTCTCTCTCTCTCTCTGTGTGTGTGTGTGTGTGTGATATATTAGGTTAGAAAAATACATATGCATATGTATAATAGCTTAAATTTAGTCCTCATGATATGATTGCATCAACTAAGAAAATATCTACCCAAGGTGTTTAAAAGTTTTAATTACTTTATACGAATAATACTTTCCATGTTCTGAAATATTTGTCCATGATGCCTGACGCATTCGCACGCGCACCACGTGTGTAGAAATAAATATCTCTGGATTGCCATCGCAACTATGAAGTTTCGATGTATCGGTATGCTATATATCTGTATTTTAGCTTTCTTTCTTATGCATGTCTTTTAATGATTCGCAGCCGGTTCCGAATAAATTTACCAAGCAGATTAGAAAGATGGTCAATAGAAGAGAAAATACTAACCTAGTGAGCCACAATGGATAATTTGTCATTATTAATCCATCTTCCTGAAAACGGTTTATACGGAGCAAGTATATTTCATGGTACTTGAGAAAAATATTTGTTGAAATCAAAAGCTATCAAGATTTAAATGCTCGCTTATAGTCTTCCAAGATATTTTATATTCCAAGGCAAGGTGACAATAAGTGCATGCTTTTGCATGATTTGGTATGTAGATTCAAGGTTATGCATGGCTACGACCCTTTCTTATGATTTCTTATCATAATTTTCTGCACACTTATAGTTGATAGATGCAGTTAGATCATATCTCTATAAGGAAAAACTTAAAATAACAACCTTTATACTAAAAAAATTATGTATGCCATTACTTAGTAGTTTATGATTTTAAGACGCAAAAGCCATTTGAGAAATACTTTTCCTACCCACTATTAATCCACATTCTCAATATAGTCATTGAATTTGCACGCGCACATAATAAGAAGGAGAAGACAGTAATGTGGCAGAAGGAGAAGACAGTAATGTGGCGGAAGAAGAAAAAAATGACATTACTCGTTCTCTGTTTCAGCATCAATCTTGTGATATGAACTAATGATGGCTTTCACATAGGCTTTTCCCTTTAGAGACTTCTTAGTGTCCAATGGAAAGCATACATCAGATTTGTGCAGGTCGGGTTCTTCTATGACTTTTAAGAGTCTCAACTGATTCTGGAAATTGCACCCTAGTTGGGTGATACTTTTACCATTTCTCACTGCAGGTGCGCTCTCTAATATCCATTTTGAATGTAATATTATAGATATCCATGCCTCTTTATGTCAAAATTACTTATATTGTCAATGTTTGATTGTCTAGTTGTTGGTGATGCGTCCATATCAGGGACAGAGGCCACTCCCGTTTCTCCAGGTATGTTTATATATTATATAGGGCATATATATTGATTTAGAATGCTATATCATAAATATACACACATTCCTTTTGCTCTTAGTCGTCCAACTCATTATCATGGGCTGCTTGATGAGATTAGATTTGCGCCTGATGATCTACAAGAGCTTGTTCACTCCCTGTCATATGTGTAAGCAGCGCTATATGCGAGTTTACCTTGTTAGTATGTATGTACTGAAATTAATTAATATTATTCAAATTTTGATACATGCAGATACCAGAGGAGCACATCTTCTATCTCTGTAGGTAAGGCTGTCATATTTGTTGATTTTGGTATTTCTTGTCAATTTTATAGACCAGTATGTGCTAAATATAATGTTCTGACAGTTGGTAGGGGGAAGGCAACATTCGAGGCTGCTGACCCCAGTCCTGGACGCCGCACACGGACGGCACCACGGAGGTTGGGAGAGAGGCCGAGGACTGGGCTCTAACAGGGCCCATATGAGGTTGGACTCCACCCCGGCGGTTACTTCCTCCGTCTCCAGTGACCGGCATGTCCATCATGAACTGGATAGCTTGAGGGCCAGCATTCAGGAGTTGAAGGAGATGCTGGTATGTATACTAATTTATAGTAAAATATCATTTCATATTATATACATATCAACATATCCATAATTAGTACGTAGCTTGAGCTTATTTGGTTTTAGACTTAAGTTTGATTAATCATACATACATATGTAATTGAAATAAACAACGCTTTTCCAAACTAGATATCCAAACAGGGTTTCGAAATAACTTAATAATGATACGAATTCGAATAATAAACAGTTCTCACACGCTTCTTACACACGTTATATCCAGACGCGACAGGGTAGATCGGCCGAGCCTCCACACGCTTCTCCTTCGGCTGCGGCTCCGCAAGCCACTACATCGGCTGCGGTTCCGCAGACAGCTCCTGTAGCTCCACCGCCCACTCAGACTCCCGCTCGCGACGAATTGCAGAGTTTATTGACCGAGAAGCAGGCGCGCGTTATTCTATCGTTATTCAGAGGTGGAGCTGGACCGAGCTAGGGTAGATTTTTGGTTCTTTTTTTTGAAACATGTATTTATTTATATCATACACATTGTACTACATTTTGAAACGATATTGATATTGGTTTGTATTTATATCATATTCAGTTTTTGTGTTTCTTTTGTATATTATATATATGCGTGAGATGTGATTATGAATACTGCAATATATGATTTGATTGATGTATATATTATTGTGCACAGGGCGGGAAAAAATCAAGCAGCCCAACTTTTAAAAAAAATTTCAGATAATATGTACCTACGGATTAATCCGTAGGCACACATGATACCCCTACGGATATGTCCGAAGGGGCAAAATATCAGCAGTAACTGATATTTCCCCCAGATCTCAGTGCCAGGGGGTTGGGAAAGCCCCTACGGCTATATCCGTAGGGGCTACTGACTCTCCCCTACGGCGTTATCCGTAGGGGCAACATGTCAGGAATCCTGAATTTGTGCCCCTACGGAAAAGTACCTACCCATATATCCGTAGGGGGCTGTACATACCCCTACGGGTATATCCGTAGGGCCAAGTAATTTATTAAAAAAAACCGAAAATAATATAAAATCTTATACCCTACGGCGTTATCCGTAGGGGCAACAGGACCTACACATATATCCGTAGGGACACGAATTTAACCATAGGGGCAAGTTCAGGGCCTCAACTTGCACCTGCGGCCTTTGCACCTACGGGGTATTTTTTCGCCCCTACGTATATATCCGTAGGGGCAGTGGGTTGCCCCTACGGATAAATCCGTAGGGGCAACCCTTCTTTGTAGTAGTGAAGGCTATAAATGGAAATAAGGGTCAAAAAGAACACGGAAATCGATTCACAAGGATATGAATCAAGGAAGGAATTTTTAGCAATTTGTACTTAGGTCACTTTGGGCGGAGTACCGCATCGTCTGTATGCAGCGGAGATACACACTACGTTACTCTGCTTAAGCTACCTACTCCATCAAACCAAGGTCATCCTACACTCCGAAAAGTAAAACCTAGCGCTCTGATACCAACTTTGTCACAACCCAAAATTGGCACGTGACGGCCCTAATACTACGCAACGTCTACAGGCGTAATTCCGTAAAAGAAAGCCAAAACCCAGAAATCTAATCAATTAAAAGATAAGAAAAGATAAGAAACATTGTTTAAACTTTTGAAAATCTCAAGTATAAATTGTTTAAAAGTCCAACTTTATTTCCTTTAAAATTTTGGCAGCACCTCCTTTGTAAAAACTAGCCCCAAAAATGGGTACAACATAAATAAAAGTAAAGCATCCCCAAACGGGAGCAAATATACGCCCAAAGGTGGAAAACAATCACCAAAACAGATATACGACGTCGTAGCGAAGAAATAGAAGACGAATAAAATGGAAACTGTATAAAAGACAACCAAGACACAAAATAATATACAATATCGTCCTCACCAAGTCTCTAAGTCAAACATGAAAATAATAGATGGAGAGTACAAGAATACAATGAATATACAATACAAAAACGAATAACCACAAAACCCATCTTAGCAAACTGCACACTGTGAGCTGATGCGGTATCCGTAGCAAAAGATGATAAGATAGATGAATAGCCTGCCTCGACTACTCTGGGGAACACCCTGCAAAACAACTGTGGCACAACGGCTGTGATTTGCCAACTCGTGAATAGTAAATAACATATGCAGGTAATCGTAAGTATGCACGTACAGCGTGAATCTAACATATACATATAATAGAATTAAAAGGTCATATGAATGCAATAATCATAAAAAGTACACTAACGGTTACTACAAATACATGAAGCAATAATATGACAATCGGTATGCAACAATCATGCAATAATGAAATGAAAAGGTATATATGCAATAGTCATGAAAGGTACACTAGCAGGTACAACTAACACATGAAGCAGTGCATCTAAATGAAGGTATGTAAATGCAACAGTCATGAAAGATACGCTAACAGGTACTCCTAAAACATGAAGTAGTGATTAAACAATACAATTGGAGTATGGAATGAAACATGTCATTTCCACGGAATCCTGACATCGTGGTAGGACCACAGTACATCAAGACAATCCAAATCCCAATTCCTCAAATCAGCCCCCAAATTGTCTCTCATATCATATAAGTCTCACCAATACTGAATGTACAATATCGAATAAATCTCATATATCCTGAATGTACAAAATCAAGTAATCTCAATGTCCTAAATCCAATATCAAGTGAATCTCTTATATCCTAGGTATATTTGCATGAATAAATATGATGAAGTATATGAATTTATATGTATACATATATATTAGCGTCCCATTCCACTAATATATATATATATGCATATATAACAGCGTCCCGTTCTACTGGTATATATACTTAGGAGTAAAATATCATGGAAACGATGTGTCAAGCATCGACACAGAAAGGCTGATCTATCAGGTGCTGTCATCATGACTGGGTAGGTATCATATGCTATACCGAAAGCTCGAGTGCCTAGCTCTGACCCTCGTCTCTCGACATATCCATATGCACATGACTCCCATCGATATCCCCATGATAACCGTCGAGTCATTGGTAATGTGACCGGAGTGTATGGTTCCCCTGCCAGGCTCAATCGGCAAGGTCCATCAATCGCCTTGCCTCGGGGTACCTCCGGGCCCCACAATGTACCCTCATACGGCCCACAACGCTCCTCACATGGAGTATATATATCGGAACCGATAAATCTCATGGTGGATGCTGAAATATCATATCAAGGGAAACCAGGTTTTTCAAATAATGCATAATTTCAAGAACTCCCACGGTCCCCAAATCCAGAAAATATCATGAAAAATCCATATCTCAAATGCGAAAATCCAATAATATAATATATTCAACATAAAACTGAAATGTAAGCATATAAAGGAAAAGCCGCAAATTAGCTGAAATAAGTTAATATAAAATTATCATGCGGTTTGTATTTTCTCCAATTCTATATAAAATCAAGTAAAGGTAAACATGTAGCTATAACCAGATATATGTGTGTATGTACGTATCACTAATGGTACAATACTCTATAGGTATACAGGTAACTAGCATGTAATTATGTGATGGCATATGTGTAAGCATGTAGGTATACAGGTATGCTATATGTCATATGCGTAAAGAAATATGAATCACTGTCACAAAGTCCCTAACCAATCCAATATCACATCTATAAGTGGTTTGTGCGTGTCATGGCAATTATTGACGGTGTGTGTGGCATACAATCAGTGCTCGTGCAACATGAGTCGTCAATAATGGTGCAGTGTCCTAAGGATACTAGTCCAAGCACAATAATAACTAAGCAGTAGGGTAAATGCACAATTCTAAATAAGACATAGAATATGCGACAAAATTAACATCTCTAGCCCATACGCATAACGCCATGTGGGCGATTCCCCTGTAGATATTAAATCTACTCACCAACGCACCTGGCTAAGTGATGCCAACCACCTGTTTTCCCTTTGTAGCAGTGTCCGAAGTCCCCGCCTGCGAACCTATCACATAAAGCAATATAACAGAAATATGTTAGCAATAGACCCAAAACACGTACAAACTACATTTGACCGATACAACAACACAAAACATACTCTCAATTGTTCGTATTTTGGCTAACGTGCGTAGCGACACGACGAAAACAACCTAAGAGCAAAACCACACAAAGTGCATGATCCGTGTCGTATAACGTATCGCGCTTAAAAGAAACACAAGAAACTACTTAGGTGATCCCAGGTTTTGTATACAGAGAAAACTCAACAACATAACCAAAAATACCTAAACCACTGCAGACACCTACCCAGAAAAACCCAAACCCTAACTCCTACCTACTGCTGAGGTCGCCGGATCACCTTCGAGTCGTCGCCGGCCGAGTTCGAGCTCCTTGGGTTCGTGCTCCAGGTGATGTCCTGCGGTCTCAGGTACAACACAATTATATTGTTTGGTTTTCTAGTAAAATTTCCGGATCACAGCAGAATACAGATATCACAAACGACACTAAAAATACGATATTATGCACAAAACTTAACTTTACGCTATCTAAACTGAAACTAACAAGATAAGCTACACAAAAACAACAGAAACAACAGAAAGAGATCATTACCTACATCAAAGAACACAAAGATCCAAGCTTTGCACACTCCAAGGCATCCAAGAGGCAAAAGGTGATAAAAGGTGTGATTTTTGTGAGATTTGTGATTTTTGTGATGGATTTTGTGAAGGATAATGAAAGAGTTCAGTTTGAGTGTGAAAGATATGAGGGAAAAGAAAAGAGATAGAGAAAAAGAGATAGAGGAAGTGATAAAGAGAGAGGGAGAGGGAGAGGTGAGGTTAAGGGTGAGTATAACCATATAATTAATGCACCATTAATATTTTCACACACACCTCATCACTCCAAAACAAATATCTCCTCTTCTCACTCAAAATATCAAGGAAAGGGATTAAAGCAAAGGGTGGATTAGGATTAGGGTTAAGTGTCATGTTGCTAAAACTAGATTACAAATACAAACCCTCACATTTACGTGCACACGTGCGTGCATGCTTTTAACAAATAAAAATAAATTATTAATTTAATGTTATAAAATGTGAGGAACCCGAATTGGTAAACTTTTTACAGTAAACCCGCATTAACGTCTAAACGAACACTAACCGAAAACTAAGGCGTTACAGACATGTTTTTATATTGTGATTCTTCTTGAAGATTTCAGTACTTATGAGATTTCTGGATTTTGGGGAAAACCGCGAGAATTTTAAAAACCTACTATCATTTTTAAAAATAGAAATTTAAGGTTTTCTCGTGATATGATGTGTGAGGTGTCCACCATGTGTTTTCTCGGTTCTTGAACTGTATCACATACCCGATTCGAGGAGGGGATGCACCGTCTGCGGGTACATGGTGGACCCGGTGCGGTACCTCGGGGCAAGAAGATCGCACAGATGGCGTTGAGTCCGGCAGGGGAGCACTACCGACCGGTTATTTTTGATGCGGCGGATATCCGGAGGATACCGACCGTAGTCGTGAGATTGATGATATGGGCCGATCCGGATTAATGGAACTAAAGATATTGAGATATCAAGATATTATGACATTGAGATATTGAGATATCGAGATATTGAGACATCGAGATATACATATTTTGTGTCGATGCTTGACACGGATTAATGTAGATTTCATTGATGATACTTCCGTTATTTCACAGGAGTTTTACTGAGATAAGAATACATATTTTATCGTACCAAACATATTCAGGTTTCATGTTGATTATCCATTCATGTTGCACACACACTAGTGCATCACATCATATTTGTATATGTAAGTTGTGACGCATTTGCGTGCATGTTTACGACAGCCTTATTAGATGATACTTACGACTCACGAGTTGGCAACTCACCCCCGTTGTGCCACAGTATCTTGCAGGTCTGACCCGTCAGCACAGTAGCGGCGGGCGTACTTTCTATTCTGCTTCGTTTGCATCGTTTTGCAGTTTTTCTCATAGGTGGCTTGCGAGGATACTTTTGCTCCATCTTGTATTATTATTTGGATCTAGTATACTCCATCTACCTTTTGTATATTGGACTTGACGGTGAGACTCATGAAACTTGTATTTGTGGTTTTTGGTGTCGATGCTCACTTGAGCCGACGTGGTGTTTCTTATTTCTTGCTATCAGATACTTATTTTCGTGCTTTTGATATACATATTGTATGTGGCTGTGATTCTGCATTTGGTGAAGAGCTAGCTCCCGCTTGGGATGCCTTTATTCATTATATATATGTATTTTCATGTGTTGTTCCCGTTTGGGGGCCAGTATTTACAAAGAAGACTCTGCCAAAATTTTCGGGAAATTTTAATGTTTTTAAAATGTTTAGTGCAACTTATTTTGTTTAAAATCGCTTTCATTAACTATTTTTTCCTTCACTCTATTTCTTTAAATGGTTTAGATTTCTGGGTTTTGGCTTACTTAGATTACGTTACACCTTGAGACGTTTCGTAATTTAAGTGATAGTCACATTCCGTACCTTTGGATCGTGACAAGGATGATGTATGTAACGTTTTAGAAATCGTTTTGCGAATTTTCCATTTTTAGGGTAAAATAACCGGTGTTTTTCGTTTTAAACCGATTGTGACCAAACTTCTGTATAGACTTGTCGGCACCTAGTTTAGCAAGAATGAAGCTAGTGCATGGCTTTGGAGGTCAATGGGAAGTTTTGGTTCACATAGAATTTTTCTCTAATTAAATATTATTTTAATGCTTTATTTGCGCACTTTATTAGTGGTAATTACATTTTGGGTTAATTACTTCTAATTTGATTCTTTGCTAATCTAATCACAAGATATTTTTGTTAATCCATCCATCCAAATTTCTAGATATTTTGAGAATTTAGAATGAAAATTTAAATAAAAAGAAAAGAAAGAACATGTGGCAAAATGCATTAATTAGCATTTAATGTTGTTTTTTAGCTAGGTATTTCTTCTTTTTTCACAAACCCCTCCCCACTCCTTGCTTGGCCGGCCATTTTTTCTCCTTGGCTGCCCTAAATTTTCCCCCTCCATTTTCATCTCATTTTGCTTCATAAAAATCATCAATAATCCAAATAAATTCAAACAAACTCAAATATAGTCATTTCCCTTCATTCTTGAACTCAAAACTAGCTTGGATCTTCATTCTAGTGAGGATTTTGGAGGCTAAAGTTTGTATTTCCATCTTGTTTCAGGTGGTGTTCTAGTGAGGTATAAAACCCTAACCCTAATACTTAATTCTTGTTTTAAATACTTTAATTACCTTATTTAAATATTTAATTTAAGCTTTTAATTTCATATTTAGAATTTGTAATAAGGGTTTTTGTTAATCAAGTTAGGTTTAAATTAGTAAAATTAGTTAATTGTTATTTGAAGATTATGAAAACTTAACCAAGTTGCTAATTTGTTAAGTGATATTTTCCTAATCGGATAATTAAGCTAATTAGCAAACTAAATTTTTACTAAATCATAATTAAGTGAGATTAAAATTATAGTAATGATTTAAATGATTTAATCTCTCTAATTACTGATGTTTGTAAATTATAGTTTGGTAAAAACTTGTAGTTTTGAGCTAAAATGATATATGCTGCTTACTCGATTTCGGTAAGTTTTGGCATGGATTTCTTTGAACGTTGCGACATTATTTATATTAGATTCCACGTTTATTATTGTTTTGTGAATGCACGATCGGTACGATCAGGGTCTAGGCTTGGTAGTTGTGTCGCTTTGCGTTTCTAGTTAGGGTCATGTCGATGTCGTTCGTGTATTCTTGTAGCTTTTGCTATTGAGTTGGTTTCGTAATGTCGCTACACGCGTTAGCCACAATACGAACACTTGATAGTTAGTTTTGCGTTGTAGCGTTGGTCAGCATAGTTTGTACGTGTTTTGGGTTTATTGCTAATATATACCTGTTATATTATTTTATATTATAGGTTCGCAGGCAGGGACTTCGGGTGCTGTGAACAGGGGAAAGCGAGTAGTTGACTTAACTTAGCCAGGAACATTGGTGAGTAGATTTAACATCTACAGGGGAATCGCCCGCATGGCGTTATGCGTCTGGGCTAGAGATGTTATGAATTGTCACATATTCTATTTTATATATAGAGTTGCGCATACACCTTATTGCTTAGTTATTTGTTGTGCTTGGATTTGTACCTTTAGGACACTGCACTATTATTGACGGCTCATGTTGCACGAGCACTGATTGTATGCCACACACACCGTCAATAATTGCCAGACCCGTACAACACACATACCTATATGATATTGTTTGGTTAGGGACATTGAGACATTGATTCATATTTCTTTATGCATATGACATATAACATACTTATATACCTACATGCTTACTCATATGCCTTGACATGCTTACATGCTAGTTACCATTAGTGATAGGTATATTCACACATAATGGCACAGCCACATGTATACCTTCCATACATACTTTACTTATACCTGGAGGGTATACCTTGCTATACCTTCATGTTTACACACATATCTGGTTATAGATGCATGTTTTCCTTTATTTTATGTTATATAGACTTGGAGAAATTTGGAATCGCATATATATATTTTAACTTGTTATAGTTAAATAACGACTTTCCTTTATATGCTCACATTACAGTTTTTGTTGTATATATTATATTCATGGATTTTCGCATTAAGATATGCATTTTTCATGATGTTTTTTGGATTTGAGGACCATGGTAGTTTCATGAAATTATGCATAATTTGAAAAAGCTGGTTTCTCTTGATATGATATTTCAGCATCCACCATGAGTTTCATCGGTTCTGATATATATACCACATGCGAGGAGGTGTCGGGGGCCGTATGAGGGTACAGGGTGGGGCACGGAGGTACCCCGAGGCAAGAAAGGGATTTTGATGTAAAATTCCGATAAGGCCTGACACGGGAACCATACCTACCGGTGACAGTACCTATGACTCGGCGGTTATCGTGGGGATATCGACGGGAGTCATGTACGTATGGATACGTCGAGAGGCGAGGGTCAGAGCTAGGGACTAGAGCTTTCGGTATAGCGTATGATACGTACCTATCAAGGTGCTAGTCATGGCGACAACACCCGATAGATCAGCCTTTATGTGTTGATGCTTGGCACATGTTTTCATTATATTTTTACTCCTAAGTATATATAACAGTGGAATGGGATGCTGTTATATATGCATATATATATATATATATATATATATATTAGTGGAATGGGTCGCTAATATATATGTATACATATAAGTTCATAAACTTCATCATAATTATTCATGCAAATATACTAAGTATATATGAGATTCACTTGACATTGGATTTGGGATATAGGAGATTCATTTGAGATTGGATACAGGATATATATGAGAATGCTGATTTTGTACATTCAGGATATATGAGATTTACTTGATATTGTACATTCATGGTTCATGAGACTTACATAATATGAGAGCTAATTTGGGGGCTGATTTGAGGAATTGGGATTTGGATTGTTTTGTTGGACTTCGGCCTTACCACGATGTAAGTATTCCGTGGAAATGACATGTTTCATCTCATACTCCACATTTATTGTTTATGCACCGTTTCATGTATTAGTTGTACCTGATAGAGTACATTTCATGACTGTTGCATTTACATACCTTATTTTATATGTATTGCTTCATGTATTAGTTGTTCCTGATAGAGTATCTTTTATGACTGTTGCATTTACATACCTTATTTTATATGTATTGCTTCTTGTATTAGTTGTACCTGATAGAGTACCTTTCATGACTGTTGCATATATACATTGTCATATTATTGCTTCTGTATTACTTGTACCTGATAGAGTACCTTTCATGACTATTGCACACATATGACTTTTATTGCTATTAGCTTGCCTATGTTAGATTCGCTCTGTACGTGCATACTTGCGATTACCTGCATATGTTATTTACTATTCACGAGTTGGCAACTCACCCCCATTGTGCCACAGTGTTTTGCAGGTTGATCCAAACAGTAGTAAGAGGCAGGGCTATTATCATCTATCATATTATCTTTTGCTGCGGATACCGCTTCGGCTCACAGTGTGCACTTTTGCTTTAGGTGGGTTTTGTGGTTATCCGTTCATGTTGCTTATTGTATATTCATTGTATCATGTACTCTCCATCTACCATTATCTTGTATGACTTAGAGACTTGATGTGGGGACTATATTGTATATTATTTTGTGACTTGGTGGTCTTTCATGTAGTTTTACATCTATCGTCTTTTATTTCTTCGCAACGGCGTCGTATATCTGTTGTGGTGGTCTTTTTCCTCCGTTGGGCGTGGATTTGCTCCGGTTGGGGATGCTTTACTTATATTTATGTTGTACCCATTTTTGGGGTTAGTTTTTACAAAGGAATTGTTGCTTAAATTTTTAAGAAACTAAAATCTGACTTTAAAGAATTGGTACTCGAGATTTTCAAAAGTTTTAGCAATGTTCTTATTTCTAACTACTTTTGATGATTTAGATTGCTGGGTTTCGGCTTACTTAAACATCGTTACGCCTGTAGACGTTGCGTAGTTTAAGGGCCGTCACGTGCCAATTTCAGGTCGTGACAAAGTTGGTATCAGAGCGCTAGTTTTTACCTTTCGGAGTGTAGGATGACCTTGGTATGATGGAATAGATAGCTTAAGCAGAGTAACGTAGTGTGAGTATGTCCGTGGCATACTCACGACGCGGTACTCCGCCTAAAATGACCTATGTACTAATTACTTGAAATTCCTTTCTTGATGATACATATCCTTGAGATTCGATTTCTGTGTTCTTATCGAATCCTTTTCCATTTATAGCCGTTGCCGGCGATGACTATGGGGAATCAGAGTGATGCAGCGAGGGCCGAGGTTAGTGTTGACTCGGGTGGGACAAGACTGACCAGGATGGCACGCTCGTTGCATAGGAGCAGATGGATCCGCCTTCGACAGATTGTACCAATAGGCTTGTGGCAGAGATGCGGGACTTGCGCCAGACGATGAGTTCATTGGTTGAGTCTATATGAGAGCAGCGACGGGAGGTTGTCACCCCAGTTACCCAGTTGTTCCTTATGATCAGCACACAGTATTTCCTCACTTACACAGCACCAGTGGATGCAGCCCTAGTTGACGAGGCATGTCTTCCAGAGACTTTGGGAGTTCTGGAACAGTGGAGAACTAGTACCGGTGTGCCAGCCCAGAGACGGAGGCTTAGCCATCGAGACAGATTTCATGCACGTCGTGGGAGTAGCGGAGGCTCGGGACGAGGACAGTCGTTCAGCTCTTATCCCCAGGAGGGTCAGCAGTCGCCGCGTGGATGTTTCTTGTGCGGGAGCATTCATCACCTTATCAGGGATTGTTCCTTAGCACCACGTCAGGGTCGTATTCAGAAAGGTCATGGACGCAGAAGGTTCGCTCAGAGGGAACAGGTTGGTAGAGGAGGATTTCAGCCAGTAGCGGGTAGGGGGCAGACACCAGAGCTTGCTTCTACTCATCGGAACGCGCGGGCGTCCAATGCAGAGTTTTTAGGTATTCTTAATTCATATGTTCTTTTGATGCACTTGTTTGTTTTACACACTTTGTGACGTGGTTGGGCCGAGAGTCGTGTTAGCTAGATCAGCCGTTTGTTATATTAACTTCTGTCAGCGATTCTTTTATTGCGCGATACGTATTTCAGTCGAGTGCCAATTGGATAGGAGATAGAGATTCGTCCATCGTTGTGATCCTTCTAGAGATATTGGATTTGACGTTCTCCTGGGCACGGACTGGTTAGCTGCGTGCTAGGCATCTGTAGACTACCGCGAGGAAACAATCAGGTTTTGTTTTCCCGACGAGTCAGTTCTCGTTGTGCAGGGGGACAGTGGTGCCGCCTCTCACAGCTTGAATTCAGCCTTTTTTGCTAGTCGGCCTTTGAGGAGAGGATGTCGAGGATTCTTTCCGTTCATTCATGATACCGGAGCCACAGTGGGTTTGTTGGACCGGGTTCTTTTCGTGCGAGAGTTTCCGACGTTGTTCCAGATGAGCCAGCGGAGCTTAGGGAGCTTAAGGATCAGCTGCAGAGTTGTTTATTGGGGGGCGTGTGCGTCTGAGTGTTTCGCTTTGGCGAGCTCATATTCTATTCGTCAGGAAAAGGACAGCAGTTTGAGGTTGTGTATTGATGGATCGCCAATTGAACCGAGTTACGGTGCGGATAGGTATCCTTTACCTCGCTTTGACTATTTTTTCGATCAGCTCCAGAGTGCAAGACATTTTCTAAGTTTGTTTCGGATCTGGTCATCATTTGTTACGGGTTCGGAGTGATGTCATTCCGAAGACTGCTTTTGTGCATGCTACGGGCTTTATGAGTTTTGGTGGTGTCGTTGGAATCACCAACGCCCAAGCCGCATTCGTGGATGTGATGAACCAGATTTCTTCAGGCCATTCATCGTCCAGTTTATTGTTATGTCATTGATGCCATTTTGGTCTATTCCAATATGTCGTGAGGAACATGAGCAGCACTTGAGGATTTGTTTTGCAGATACTGGGTGAGCACCAGCTGTCTGCTAAATTCTCGTAGTGTTCCTACAGGCTTGATTGTGTTGACTCATAGGTCTTGTAGTTACGGGAGACGATTTTCGTATGGTCCCAAGGAAGATCGAGGCCGTACAGTTTTGGCCCAGACTTGTGTACGGACGGAGGTACGCAGATCTTTGGGCTTAGTGGGATTTTACCGCCGTTTTGTGCAGGATTGCTAGTGTATCGCTGCACCGTTGAATGAATTGACCGGAAAGGAAGTTCTTTTTATTTGGGCTGAGTCATGCGTGCAGAGTTTTCAGCAATTGAAGACTTGGTTGACAACTGCACCAGTTCTTTCTTTGCTTTCTGGTTTGCGCGACTTTGTTGTTTAACTGTGATGTTTCGCGAGTGGGGCTCGATTGTGTACTGATGTGATACTATAGAGTTATCACTTATGCTTCCCTACTGTTGGAGGAAGTACGAGAAGGATATCCAACTCGGAGAGGGCCGTGGTGGTCGTGCGTTGGAGATTTGGAGGCACTACTTGTTCGGAGAGGCGTGTCAGAGCTTCACGGACCACTAGAGCTTAATGTACTTCTTCCTGCAGCGGGTTTTTGATTGTTGTGACAGACTTCTGCAGATTTACAGTTCTCGTGTGATCGTGGAGTACAGCTTAAGTTCGCCTCTACTGAGGGGACAGCTTGTTCATGTCCTCGCCCATCCACTTTTCCTTAATCGTTTTCGCGAGGCACAGCCTGCTGATGCTCGTTCGTTAGAGATTCTTAAGCATACTCGGCTGAGTAATGATTCAGAGTCCTTGATTTATGAGCAGGGTGTGCCACATTTAGGGACGCATTTGTGTGTACCTACTACTGATGGGTAGAGACACGAAATCCTAGAGCAGGCACATCAGTCAGCTTTCTGTGTTCATTCAAGTCCACCAATATGTGATGTGACTTATGAGATAGTTACGGGTGGGCAGTGATGAAGAGTGAAGTTTCGGATTTCATTTCAAGGTGTCTGTCTTGTTGTGAGCTAAGGTTGAGCATCTGAGACCGGCTGGAGAGTTGCAACCTTTAACCGTTCCGGTGTGGGAATGGGAGCAGATCTCCATGAATTTCGTTGTGGTGTCTACCCTGGGCTAGACAGGGTGTGACTCCATTCGAGTGTTTTTTGTCCGGTTATGCTCAGTTTGCTCAGTTGTTCTTTGTTAAGTTTGTGCATTGGCACGGAGTTCTTTCATGCGTTGTATCCAATGGAGGCACCCTGTTCGCTTGCCGTCTTGGGCAGAAGCTTCAGGAAGCCTTGGGTACTGGTTGAGCTTTAGCTCCGCTTTCCATCCGTTGGCTGATGGTTAGACAGAATAGACTATACAGACTTTGGAGGATATGCTTGTGCGTACGTACTAATTGTTGTCGGCAGTTTGGATCGTCACTTGCCATTGTTCGGATTCTCCTTCGATAGCAGTTATCAGGAGACATTCCAATTGGCAACCTTTAGGTTTTCGTTTGGTAGCTCGTGTCGATCGCCAGTCTGTTTTTCTGACTCTGCGAGAGTAGGATTTTTAGACCCCAGCTAGTCTAGAAACTTCGGAGATGATCCGGTTGGTTCAGGTCAGGATGAGAGTAGCCCAGTGCAGACAGAAGCCTTATGACGACCGTAGATGTCGCTGACTTGAGTTCGTAGTAGGAGATCTTGTATTCCTACGGATTTTCCGATGAATGACGTGTTGAGTTTTGGGATGCTTATCCCAGGATTGTAGGTCCTTTTGAGGTCCTCAAGTGAGTTAGTTCCGTTGCCTATAAATTGGCACTTCCGTCCAGATTATTGAGTATTCACCCCGTATTTTCTTATATTGATACTTTGCAAATACCTTCATGACCTCTCTTACATGATTCAGCACTGAAACATTTAGCTTGGGAAGCGATCTTTTCGTTCACCGGCAACCAAGTGTGTTAATGGCTTGGCAGGTGGAGAAACTTCGGTCAAGGGTTTTGCCATCTGTGGAGGGTTTTCTTGGACGTAGCCGTATAGTGTGGTGATCACTTGGGAGGCTGCGAGCGAGATTTGGGAGTTTTTGTAATCATCTCTTTGAAGGTACGCTTAGTAAGAATTTTAAATTCGGGGACCGAATTTCTTTAAGGCGGGAAGATTGTAACGTTTTAGAAATCGTTTTAGGAATTTTCCGTTTTTAGGGTAAAATAGTCGGTGTTTTCCGTTTTAAACCGATTGTGACCAAACTTCTGTATAGACTTGTCGGCACCTAGTTTAGCTAGAACGAAGCTAGTGCGTGGGCTTTGGGGGTCAATGGGAAGTTTTGGTTCACATAGAATTTTTCCCTAATTAAATATTATTTTAATTCACTACTAGAAATAAGGGTTGCCCCTACGGATTTATCCGTAGGGGAAACCCACTGCCCCTACGGATACTACCGTAGGGGCAAAAAATTCATCTATAGGTGCAAAGGCCGTAGGTGCAAGTTGAAGCCCTTAACTTGCCCCTACGGTCAAAAACTTGCCCCTACGGAGTTCTATGTAGGTACATTTGCACCTACGGATTAGGGCGTAGGGGAAAAAAAGTTATTTTATTTACGGTTATTTTAATTATATTAACTGTACCTACGGAAATATCCGTAGTGCCAAGTAGTATCCCTTACGGATATATTCGTAGGTACTTATCCGTAGGGGAAAAATATCAGGATTCCTGATATTTTGCCCCTACGGATATATCCGTAGGGGTCTTTTGTCAGTCCCTACGGATATATCCGTAGGGGCAAGACCAACCCCCTGACACTGAGATCGGGGGGAAATATCAGTTACTGCTGATATTTTGCCCCTACGGCTTAATCCATAGGGGTAACATGTGTACCTACGGATTAATCCGTAGGTACACATTATCTGTTTTTTGTAAAAAAGGGGCTGCCTTATTTTTCTCGCCCTGTGCACAATAATATATATATCAATAAAATATAAAATTAATCATCACACAACATATATCGCAATATTCATAATCACATCTCACGCATATAATATACAAAAGAAACCCAAATACTGAATATGATATAAATATAAACCAATATCAATATCAATATCGTTTCAAAATGTAGTACAATATGTATGATATAAATAAATACATGTTTCAAAAAATAAGAACCAAAAAGCTACCCTAGCTCGGTCCAGCTCCACCTCTGAATAACGATAGAATAACGCGCGCCTGCTCTTCGATCAATAAACCTTGCAATTCGGCGCGAGCGGGAGTCTGAGCGTCCTATGGAACTGGCGATGTGGTCTGCGCAGCCGCCGTCGAGGAAGTCGCTTGCGGAGCCGTGGCTGTGGGAGTCTGAGCGGGTGGTGGAGCTATAGGAGCTGTCTGCGGAACCGCAGCCGATGTAGTGGCTTGCGGAGCCGCAGCCGAAGGAGATGCATGCCTCTGCCCCTGTCGCTTCTGGACCAAACGTGTGTAAGAAGCATGTAAGAACTATGTATTACTTGAATTCGTATCATTATCAAGTTATTTCGAAATACCATTTGGATATCTAGTTTGGATAACCGTTGTTTATTTTAATTACATATGTATGTATGATTAATCAAACCTAAGTCTAAAACCAAATAAGCTCAAGCTACGTACTAATTATGGATATGTTGATATGTATAATATGACATGATATTTTACTATAAAGTAGTATACATACCAGCATCTCCTTCAACTCCTCAACGGTGGCCCTCAAGCTCTCCAGTTCCTGCTGGACACGTCGCTCACTGGAGACGGAGGAAGTAACCGCCGGGGTGGAGTCCAACCTCATATGGGCCCTGCTAGGGCCCAGTCCTCGGCCTCTCTCCCAACCTTCGTGGTGCCCTCCGTGTGCGGCGTCCAGAACCGGGGTCAGCAGGCTCGGATCGTTTTGTCCGGTAAAATCGATCCCCGAGGCCTCGGCCTGCTCAACCACCCGCTCCTACACCCACATTAAGCAGTAAAGTATAAGTATAAAATTTAAACTTGAAGCTTCCAAAACTAAAATTTCAAATATGGGTAGAATAAATATTTAACACTTACGCAATACTCCTGGGTAGCGACGTCGGGATATCGAAGCTCGCCCGTGGCGGGATCTATCGAGGTGCCGTTGACGGCAAGATATGCGGACAGCACGCTCGGTGTACCACCTTGCGCCATGGTCCGAGCTGTCTGCAATATTAGAAAATAACTCTTAATATTAGAAATATTAGAAAATAACTCTTAATATTGCAGAATTTCGGAAAGGTTGGTCTATTGTAATTTACCGATAACTCTATGGCTCGAGTAATATTCCTCGAGCCACCTGTGTAAGTGGGGCGACCCCTCTTCGCCGACTTCCTATTCTCTGTATTCTGAGCGGCCTGTTTCTGCACAACGCATTAACATTTAGTTTTATAATTAAGGAACACAAAGAAATAAATTATATCATAAACAATGAATTACATTTAAAATACATACCTGTTTGCGTTGGGAGTCAAAATAATCGCACAATAGAGGCCATGTCTCTACGTCGACTCTCGCAAACGCCGGAGTAGATAGGAGGGCTGCTCTCTCTGCCTCGTGGGTCGCCATCCACAGGGAGTAGCAGTCGACCTTCAGCTCATTCCTGTTGTATCGGACCTTGGCCTGCATGTTCTTCATCAGGCCATTGTACAGAGCATGAAGGTCGAGCACCCTCCCAGGGTGATCAGGGTCAGCTATAGGCTGAAAATCGTAATCCAACTGAAAGTACAAAAAAACATTGTTATTAGATTGCAAGTGTTAATAATAAATATATTGGATAAATCAAATGAAAATAGGCCGTTAATACGTACCCGAGCCTGATCAAAGAAGAGGGCGAATGAGCGCCGGTGCTGCTCGCCCCACTCAACGTGAAGTGGATAGTTCTTCACGAGCCGGCTCTCATCCCCCATATACCGGCCGAACCTCTCGGCTGAGAACCGGTATAGCGATAGTCAAGGGTAAAAAGGAAGGGGAATGGTGCCTCCCCCTAGCTCTGTCAGGCCTCAGCCTATAGGACTGATTCGGGCCTCGAGTCCCCCTCTGGGGATGGGGAGGCCCTGCGTCTGCACGAAATATCAAGACAATCAATATTAAGACAAAGTTGTATTAAGAAATCAAGCTTAAGCGAAAATTGAAGTGTGATATATACCTCCGGTGACTATCGCACGAGCCTGGGCCCGGGCAGCAGCACGAGCGGTACGATAGTTCCTCCGGTGAGGAACAACCGGGGTCCCGGATGCGGACGCATCCCCTGCAACTAGAAAATAAACATTGACGCAAAATTTCCATGAAGTTCATATTTATTCTATAGTACATATGTAAAATGAAAAAATATTTTATATTTATTCATACTAACCTGCAGACGATGCGGATGGTATGGAAACGGCAGGAGTGGCCCCTGCGGAAGATGTGGACGCACCACCAATAATTAGACAATTAAAAATAGATTATATAAGTAATTGCAAAAAGAATGTGTAGATCAATAATATAACGTTCTATATCAATATGCATGCACTATAGGATATATAAACATACCCGCAGGTGCGGTGGTGTCACCACCTACAGCTAGACAATAATAAAAATTGCTAAGTAAGAGCAAAAGGAATGTGTGTATATTTATGATATAGCATTCTAAATCAATATACATGCACTATATGATATATAAACGTACCTGGAGGAGCGGGAGTGGCCTCTGTCCCAGATGTGGATGCATCACCAACAACTAGACAATCAAACATTGACAATATAAGTAATTTTGACATAAACAGGCATGAATATCTGTAATATTACATTCAAAATGGATATGCGTGCAGTATACCTGGAGGTGTGGCAAAATCCACATGGAAGGAGGCATCCGAAGGGGTCTCCGATCTGGGTGCAAGATCGGCCCTCTGAAGCTCCCTACGAAGCTCTGCGGGCGGCAGAACCGCTCTGCCTCTGCCTCTGCCTCTGCCGCGGCTGGAGCTCCTGCCTCCCCTTGCTGCTCTCGACATCGTCATCAAATCTAGATAAACGGTTCGTGGACGCATTAGACAATCATTAAAAGTATTGACTATATATGTATAGAGCGTAAAATGTGAAGTAATAATATAACATTACTGATAACCTTTTTCGTTTCGTGTGCGCATTATATATATCTACTTGGATTTCATCGTCGATGTAATTTCTAACCCACGTAACTTTATGATCGGTCGAAGACAACCCTTCCTTCGAAACATACGGTCGGAGCACTTTAAGCCTTCTCTCTTCTTCGTCCTCATCGCTGTCCTCGTATTCATAGGCATGAAAATCTATGGGTTACCATACGATTGAATTTTCTCGTCGCGTAGACTATACGACGGATGTTAGTATCGAGCTATAATGTCCAATATTTAACAACCTTCGTTAGTTCTATATCACGACGAGCATCGCACGTATGTTAACCGATAGACGGGGACTAAGTGGCGCTTTTAGTTTCATATATGAGTATCGATGGGAATACGAAGGTTTCATATTATCATCGAGTATCATATATTGGTTTTAACCTGAACATCTCGAATCGCTCTCTAATTATGCGTTTGTTGTGCATTCGTGTTGTATGTGTAACATGATTTTAAACCATTGAGATCAAGATTGATATAACTGATCATCCTACATTGCAATAGCATTCATCAACCAAAAACTATTATTCCAATGGCATTCATCTATAACAATCAACAATTAAAACTACAAATGTAGGATACTGATATCATAAAGCGTTATACGCAACATACGAATTCACATGACTGAAACATGCATCAAAAAAACATGTTCATCCAAAAGAAAGGCCACTGTCAACAAATATAGACAAATACGTTATAAAAATAGTAACTAATTAACTAGTTGATTTGCATCTGGATCAAGAAAATGATTGGAAAAACAATTGACTATGATATATAATGACAAGTCTATTATCCTGACTCTCGACTAACAAAGGTGGCTTTTCGTCCTCGGTAGCTTGATAATTGGGATTTCATGGCGAATAAAAATATGCATATGCCGTTTGACCAGGAACTTCAATAGGAAACTCAATAAGGTCGGGTGTACTGAAGTACGCTTTGTATTTCGATATATCAGGTGATGAAGCCCAAGCCCTAGCTAGCCCAGCCCCACCCCAACCGAACCCTATCGAAGGTAAAGAACGTCCTTACACATTCATATTTGTATTAATGATGCAAGTCTCCACCAAGTCAAATTCTTGCAATATCATTACGTATATTTGATTTAATGCTTGAAACCCTTCGAGCATGTGTAAAATCATATTTGTATGCTGTTACGTAGCTATAGTGAAAGTTATTTACTGTAATATAAAATTAATATATTGGATTATAAAAATATAGAAAATGTTACTCTACTGATAATTGTCACAAAAGCGCGCCCTTCAAAGAAAATAAATAAATAAATAAAATAAAGCCTGATACTCAATTACTCAGTTTTTAAATTAAAAAAGAAGAAGAAGAAGAAAGAACAAAAAGAAATTCATACATGCATGTTGTCTCCACATTTTTTCATAAATGAAGCCAACTTTTCTATTCATGCTAGTAATTACTGGATACATTCAGGTTAAATGCATAGAGCTAGCCGTATTTCCTTTACGGTAAACTTTCATCAATGCAACACTTTGGTTCGCCTAACTAGATCGCCATTCACGAACACAATCTATTTATATGGCATGATTTTATACACTTAATTTTACCACATTTAATGAAAATGAATCATTCATGATATGATACATGTATATACATCGATACCCAACCCCAACCTAACCCTAGCCCCAGCCCAGCCCCGCCCCACCCTAACCTAACCCTAACCCCAGCCCCAGCTAAACCCCAACCCGAACCCTAAGCCAAACCCTAACCCCAGCCCCAGCCCTAGCCGCAGTCGAACCCCAACCCTAACACTAACCCCAACCCCAACCCCGACACCGATCGCAACCCCTGCCAAACCCCAACTCCAACTGCAACCCCAACCCCAGCCATGAACCCTAGCCCTAAATAATCAAAAATTTCATTAATTTAGTTGAAGATTTACTAACCTGAACGGCGGTGGCGACGACGAGAACGGCGGCGGCGACGACGAGAACGGCGGCGATGACGAGAACGGCGGTGGCAGCGATGAGAACGGCGGTGGCGATTTGGGGATTTTGTTTCGCGCGCGATCGAGAGAGGGAGAAAGAGATAACGGGCGTAGGCGATCGATCTGTCCCTTTATTAAATCGCTATTTAGTTTCCCCTATGGATTTGTCCGTAGGTCCTTGCTTTGCGGCTCCGTAGGGGCAAACACCAAATTAAGAATTAATATTTTTATTCTTGAACGTCTTGGCTCGTAGGGGCAACCTTCTAGCCCTACGGATTAATCCGTAGGGCCAACATAAATCTGCCCCTACGGATTTCAATATCCGTATGGGCAACCCCCTATTTTATTAGTGATTCTTTATCTGCGCACTTTATTAGTGGTAATTACATTTTGGGTTAATTACTTCTAATTTGATTCTTTTCTATTCTAATCACTAGATATTTTTGTTAATCCATCCATCCAAATATCTAGATATTTTGAGAATTTAGAATGAAAATTTAAATAAAAAGAAAAGAAAGAAAAGGTGGAAAATGCTTTAATTAGCATTTAATATTGTTTTTTAGCTAGATATTTCTTCTTTTTTCACAAACCCCCCTATTAGTTATATATATGCCCTAGAGGCCATTGTTGTACATATGATGTATATTATAATGGATACTTGGATATATATAGAGAGGACTTTCTTGCTCTTCATGATAGTATGCTATTTGGTTTCACTTTGCCTTAACATGTTGACTTGTATTAGTTTACTGTCTTGCTCTCACATGTTGATAAAGCCCTTAGGATATGTACTCAACTACTGGGACTATGATAAGATCGTACTAGTGGGGCCACGGTAGTCGACGAGTACATGCTATAACTGTTCCTAGTAGAGGGTGTATCGAGACAAGGCATCGATACACCAGAGTAGACTAGCGTATACGCATCTTGACCCATATGATGGGCGATGGATGATCCCATATCCACGGTGTTTGACATCAAGGATGGTGTACGGGTGCTCTGTGGAGACTGGGTACACTGGACGGACTCGCCGAGAACTCCGGTGACACCGGTAAAGGTTAGTCTGTAGACCCGAGATCGTCATAGAGACTTGTGTGATTCCCACTGTGGTTTGATTTCCACCTTACCATATCCAAGAGGGCGTGCAAAATGGTGGCTTTTGGGTACAGTCCCGAATCACATGGAGGCAATGAGTGATAGGAGGGGATTCGTCTCTCCCGGTATTGGGAGTTGATGTTGTGCTGTGTACGATTGGTTATAACTGAAAGTCCCTGGCCACGGCTGATATAGAGTACTGCTGGGAAGTGTTATCAGTAGGTTCTCGACCTGTTATGAGCCTCACATCGACACGACTTATCGGTTACTGGGGTCTGACGTATACCACCCCTAGACTAGATATGCAACATATCAGACGAAGAGACCGGACTGTACGGTAGTGTTACTAATCGGATTCATAAGAGAATGTACAGGCTTGCTTATTGATCTTCTGATCGATCAATACCTGGGTGGCTGTTACGTTTAGCTGAACGCTTGCAGCTTTGGGTATTTGATATGATCATCACCTACTGCCGGCGTATTGACGATTCTTTAGACTACTACACAGAGTTTTCTTGACTCAGGCAAAACAGAGTAGGAGCACATATGTGATATGTGCGTAACGTTTCTGAAATCGTTTTGCGAATTTTTCCGTTTTAGGGCAAAATTGTCGGTATTTTTCGTTTTAACCCGATTTTGATCAAACTTCCGTAGAAACTTGCCGGCACCAAGTTTTGCTAAAATAAAGCTAGTGCGCGAACTTTGGGGGTATTTGGGAGGTTTTGGTTCAGATAGAATTTTTCCCAAATAAAATATTATTTTAGCCGGTAAAATATGCACGTAAATCGGGAAATTTCTTCTAAATGAAAATTCTTGGAAATCATCACTACAATTATTTTAGAACCTTCTTTATAAATATCTAAAAAAAATTTGGTCAAAGGATATAGTTTTTTTAAAGATAAAGAAAAAGAAATGTAGTGTGAACATAAGATTTTTGTTTTATTATACAATTATTCAATTTTCTTCTTGAAAATTCTACACTTCACCAAAAACACTGGCCTTCATCAAATGGCCGGCCACCTCCTTCTTCTTGCTTCCCATGAATTTTCTCATCTCATTTCTTCTCATTTTGCTTCAAAATAATCATGAAAAATTCAAATAAATTCATAGAAATTCAAATATAATCCAAAACCTTCATCCTTCTTCTTCAATCATGCTTGGATCTTCATTCTAGTGGGGATTTTGGAGGCTAAACTTTGGTTTTAATCTTGTTTCAAGTTGTGTTCTTGAAGGTATAAAAGCTTAACTCTAATCTCTTTTTGTTGCTTAATAATTTATGTTAACTTAATTAGATGTTAACTTAAGCTTTAAATTTCATGTTTCAAAATTCTAGATTTGGTTTTTGATTTTCAGGTTAAGATTAAAGCTTGATTTAAGTGTTTAATGTTTAATTGAAGTGTTAATTTGTGATTAGGAAAAGCTTAACCTAGTTGAAAATGATAATTATTGTTAATGAATACTTTGTTTAATTAAGGATTTTTGCTTACTAGGTTTTTGTTAAAACATATTTAGCAAGTGTTAAATATATAGAAATGATTTAGATAGCTTAGTTAAGCTATTATAGGGTGTTTGTATGTGCTAGATTTGTGTTAGCTTGATTCTAGTGCGAATTATTGCGATAAGTTGTTTACTAGATTTCGGGGTTTTTTCGACGTGGGTACGATTGGTCGTTGCGAGGTTATATCTATTATATTCCTCGTATTTATTTGTGTTGTGTTGCGCGATCGGGACGATCGGAGTCTAGGCTTGGTGTTTCATAGTTTAGCGACCCTAGTTAGGGTTTTTGACCGATGTCGTGCGCGTTGGATGCGCTAAGTGCGCAGTGTAATATTCAGGGCGTTATCTTTGCGTTTCTTTTCCTTTTCATCGATGTAGGATATTTAGCTTATATGATGTGTTTGTGAAATTTTAGGTTCGCAAGCGGGGACTTCGGACGCTACGATAAGGGAAAACAGGTGGTAGGCTTCACTTAGCCAGGAGCGTTGGTGAGTAGATTTAACATGTACAGGGAAATCGCCCGCATGGCGTTATGCGTCTGGGCTAGAAATGACTTGACTTGCCGCATATTCTATTTCATATTTAGAATTGCGTATTCACCCTACAGCTTAGTTAATTGTTGTGCTTGGACTGATATCCTTAGGACACTGCACAATTATTGACGGCTCATGTTGCACGAGCACTGATTGCATGCCACACACACCGTCAATAATTGCCATGTCATGCACAACCCACTTATAGATGTGATATTGTCTGCTTAGGAGCATTGGGACATTGATTCATATTTATTATCGCATATGATATATATATAGCATACCTGGATACCTACATGCTTACACATATGCTCTGACATGCTTACATGCTAGTTACCCATAAACTTATAGGATAGTGCACCTTTAGTGATAGGTATATACATATATGAGACATAGCTACATGTACATCTAGCATACATACATATACCTGGAGGGTATTATGGATAGGTATAGAGACATACCTTGCTACAGATACTTTTACATCATACATATTTACATATGGACACACATATCTTGCTATACCGATATGGTTACGCTTACCTTGTTATAGCAACATGTTCACCTGTATATGATCTTGCATCTGATTTCTGAGAAATCAGGAACCACATGATATAATTAATAACTTGTTGCGGTTAAATAGCGGTTTTTCTTTATATGCTCATATTACTGTTTCATATTTGCATATATTACATCTAAGGATTTCATATGATATTCTCTGATATTTTTACACCTAAGTATATATAACAGTGGAATGGGACGCTGTTATATATGCCTATACACATATATTAGTGGAATGGGACGCTAATATATGTGTATTGATTCATGCATTTATACTTATTCATTACTTGATGTTTTCTGGATTTGAGGTGATATTTGGATGCATCCACTCTGAGATTTGTTTTAAACCGTTACGTGGATCATTGGTGTCGATACCGGACACTTACGATTTGAGGAACGCATATACCGATACGTAGATCACGGGTGTCGATATCGGACACTTACTATTCGAGGAACGTATGAATATGAGAAAGACCGATACGTGGATCACGGGTGTCGATACCGGACACTTACGATTCGAGGAACGTATGGTTGAGTATTTCTGTGTAGATGCTTGACACTTGTTTCATGATGTTTTTTTTGGGTGTCGATGTTGGATACTCACTTTATATGAAATTTACTGGATTCAGAATATATGAGATTCACTTAATGTTTGATTCAGGATATATGAGATTCACTTGATATTGGATACAGGATATATAAGATTTATTTGATATTATACAATCAGGATTTGTGAGACTTATATGATATGAGAGCCAATTTGGGGGTTGATTTGAGGAATTGGGATTTGGATTGTCTTGATGGATTTTGATCCTACCACGATGTCAGGATTCTATGGAAATGACATATTTCATTCCATACTCCACATTTATTGTTTATGCACTGCTTCATGTATTAGTCTACCTGATAGAGTACATTTCATGACTGTTGCATTTACATACCTTTATTTATATGCACTTCTTCATGTGTCAGTTGTACCTGTTAGAGTACCTTTCATGACTGTTGCATATATACATTGTCATATCATTACTTCATGTATTGGTAGTATCTGATTTAGTACCTTACATGATTGTTGCATACAGATTGTCATATTATTGCTTCATGTATTAGTTGTACCTGCTAGTGTACCTTTCATGATTATCGCATTCATATGACCTTTTATTGCTTTTAGCTTACATATGTTAGATTCGCGCTGTACGTGCATACTTGCGATTACCTACATATGTTATTTTACTATTCATGAGTTGGCAACTCACCCACGTTGTGCCACAGGGTTTTGCAGGTTGTTTCCCCAGTGTAATCTACGCAGGCTATTCATCTATCTTATCATCTTTTGCTGCGGATACCACATCAGCTCATAGTGTGCAGTTTGCTTAGGTGGGTTTTGTGGTTATTCGTTATTGTATTGTATATTCGTTGTATTCTTGTACTCTCCATCTACTATTTTCATGTTGACTTAGACACTTGGTAGACTTGGATATCTTTTATGAAGTTTTACTTATATCGTCTTTTATTTCTTCGCTACGGCGTTGTATATCTGTTGTTGTGGTTGTTTTCTGCCGTTGGGCGTGAATTTGCTCCCGTTGGGGATGCTTTACTTTGTATTTATGTTTTACCCATTTTTAGGGTTGGTTTTTACAATGGAGGTGCTGCCGAAATTTTCAAGAAAGTAAATTGTACTTAAAGAATTTATACTTGAGATTTTCAAAAGGTTAAACAATGTTTCTTATCTTTTCTTGTCTTTTAATGCTTTAGATTTCTGGGTTTTGGCTTTCTTTTACTGCGTTACGCCTGTAGACGTTGCGTAGTATTAGGGCCGTCACGTGCCAAATTTTGGGTCATGACAATGTTGGTATCAGAGCGCTAGGTTTTACCTTTCGGAGTCTAGGATGACCTTGGTATGATGGAGTAGGTAGCTTAAGCAGATTAACATAGTGTGTGTATGTCCGCGGCATACTCACGATGCGGTACTCCGCCTAAAGTGACCTAAGTACAGATTGCTTGAAATTCCTCCCTTGATATATATCCTTGAGATTCGATTTCCATGTTCATATCGAATCCTAACTCTATTTATAGCCTTTGCCGCCGACGACTATGGGTACTCAGAGTGATGCGGCGAGGGACGAGGTCAGGATTGACTCGGGTAGGACGAGGACTGACCAGGATAGCGCGCTCATTGCACAGGAGCAGGTGGATCCGCCTTCGACAGATAGTATCACTAGGCTTGTGGCAGAGATGCAGGACATGCGCCAGACTATGAGTTCATTGGTTGATACCATTAGAGCACAGCGACAGGAGGTTGTCATCCCTGTTACTCAGTTGTTCCTTGCAATCAGCATGTAGCATTCCGTCATGTACATAGCACCAGTGGATGCAGCCCCAGTTGACGAGACACGTATTCCAGAGACATTAAGAGTTCCGGAACCATGGAGGACTCGTACAGGTGTACCAACCCAGAGACAGAGGCTTAGTCGTCGAGACAGATTTCATGACCGTCGCGGGAGTAGCAGAGGCTTGGGACGAGGACAGTCGTTCAGCTCTCATCCCCGGAAGGGTCACTAGTCATCGCGTGGATGTTTTCGATGCGGGAGCCTTCATCACTTCGTCAGACATTGTTCTTTAGCACCATGTTAGGCTTATGTGCAGAGAGGTCGCGGTCGCAGAGGATTCGCTCAGAGGGGACAGGTTGGCAGAGAAGGATTTCATCCAATTGCGGGTAGAGGGCAGACACGAGAGTTTGCTTCTACTCATCGGGACACGCGGGCGTCCAATGCAGAGTTTTCAGGTATTCTAAATTCGTATGTTCTGTTGATGAACTTGTTTGTTTTACACACTTGTGTCGTGGTAGGGACGAGAGCCGGTTAGCTAGATCAGCCGTTTGTTGTGTTAACTTCTGTCGGCGATTCTTTTGTTACGCGACACGTAATTCATTCGTGTGCCAATTGGATAGGAGATAGAGATTCGTCCGTCGTTTTGATCCTTCTAGAGATGTTGGATTTGACATTCTCCTAGGCATGGACTGGTTACTTACGTGTTATACGTCTGTGGACTGCCGTGAGAAAATAGATAGGGTTTGTTTTCCCGGCGAGTCAGTTCTTATTGTGCATGGGAGGGCAGTTGTGCCGCCTCACACAGCTTGAATTCAGCCTTTTTTTCTTGTCGGCTTTTGAGGAGAAGATGTCGAGGATTCTTAGCGTTCATTCGTGATACCGGAGCCACAGTGTGTTTGTTGGACCGGCTTTCTTTCGTGCGAGAGTTTTTCGACATTGTTCCAGATAAGCCGGGGAAGCTTAGGGAGCTTAAGAATCAGCTGCAGAGTTGTTTGTTGGGGGGCTTGTGCGTCTGAGTATTTCGCATTGGGGAGCTCCTATTCTGTTCGTCAGGAGAAGGATGGCAGTTTGAGGTTGTTTATTGATTGATCGTCGATTGAAACGGCTTACGGTGCGGATAGGTATCCTTTACCTCGCATTGACGATTTCTTCGATCAGCTCCAGAGTGCGAGACATTTTTCTAAGTTTGTTCGGGATCAGGTCATCATTGTTGCGGGTTCGGAGTGATGACATTCCGAAGACTGTTTTGTGCATGCTACGGGCTTTATGTGTTTTGGTGTTGTCGTTGGAATCACCAATGCCCTAGTAGCATTCGTGGATGTTCTGAACTAGATTTCTTCATGCCGTTCCTCGACCAGTTTATCGTTGTGTCATTGATGAAATTCTGGTATATTCCAATGTGTCGTGAGGAACAGGAGCAGCACTTAAGGATTTGCTTTGCAGACATTGTGAGAGCCCTAGCTGTTTGCTAAATTCCCAGAGTGTTCCATCAGGCTTGTTTGTGTTGACTCCTAGGTCTTGTAGTTACGGGAGACAGTTTCGTATGGTCCCGAGGGAGATCGAGACCGTACAGCTTTGGCCCATACTTATATCCGGGACAGAGGTCCGCAGATTTTTGGGCTTAGCAGGTTTTTACCGCCATTTCGTGCAGGATTGCTTGTGTATCGCTGCACCGTTGACTGAACTGACCGCAAGGGAGGTTTCTTTTCTTTGGACTGAGGCATGCGGGCGGAGTTTTTCAGCAGTTGAAGACTCGGTTAACAACTGCATCAGTTCTTTCTTTGCTTTTTGGTTCGGGCGACTTTGTTGTTTAACTGTAATGTTTCGCGAGTGGGGCTCGATTGTGTGCTGAGGTGACACTATAAAGTTATCGCTTTTGCTTTCCTCCATCTGGAGGAAGTACGAGCAGGATATCCCACTCAAGATCTGGAGATGGCCGCGGAGGTCATGCGTTGGAGATTTGCAGACACTACTTGTTCGAGAGTCGTGTCAGATGTTCATGGACCACCAGAGCTTAACGTACATCTTCCTGCAGCGGGTTTTGATTGTTGAGACAGTCTTCTGCAGATTTACAGTTCTTGTGCGATCGTTGAGTACAGCTTAAGTTCGCCTCTACTGAGGGGACAGCTTGCTCATGTCCGCGCCCGACCACTTTTCCTTAATCGCTTTCACGAGGCACTGCCCGCCGATGCTCGTTCGTCAAAGATTCTTGAGCATACTTGGCTGGGTAATGATTCGGAGTCCTTGATTTGTGACAAGGTCGTGCTAAGTTTAGGGACGCGTTTGTGTACCTGATACTATTGGGTAGAGACGTGAAATCCTAGAGCAGGCACATATGTCAACTCTCTGTACTTATTCAAGTTCCACCAGCATTTGACGTGACTTGTGAGATAGTTACGGGTGGACAGGGATGTAAAGAGAAGTTTCGGATTTCGTTTTGAGGTGTCTGTCTTGTTGTGTGTTAAGGTTGATCATTTGAGACCGGCTGGAGAGTTGCAACATTTAACCGTTCCTAAGTGGAAATGGGAGCAGATCTCCACGAATTTCGTTGTAGTGTCTACCCCGGTCTAGACAGGGTGTGACTCCATTCGGTGTTTGTTGTCCGGTTATGCTCAGTTTGCTCAGTTGTCCTTTGTTAAGTCGTGCATTGTACGGAGTTCCTTCATGGGACGTATCCAAATAAGGCACCCTATTCGCTTGCCGGCTTGGGTAGGAGCTTCAGGAAGCCTTAGGTACTAGTTGAGCTTTAGCTCAACCTTTCCATCCGCAGGATGATGGTTTTGTTAGAGGAGGCTATACCGACTCTGGAGGATATGCTTGTGCGTTCGTATTAATTATTGTCGGCTATTGGGATCGTCACTTGCCATTGTTAGGGTTCTCCTTCGATAACAGTTATCAGGAGGCACTCCAATTACCAACCTTTAAGTTTAGTTGTTAGGTCGTGTCGATCGCCATTCTGTTTTTCTGACTCTACGTGAGTCGGATTTTTGGATCCTAGCTAGTCTAGAGACTTCAGAAATGATCCAGTTAGTTCAGATAAGGATGAGAGTAGCCCAGTGCAGACAGAGGTCCTTTTGATATTCGCAGTGGGAGATCATGTATTCCTACGGGTTTTTCCGTAGTGGTCACAGACTTGAGTTCGCAGTGGGAGATCATGTATTCCTACGGGTTTTTCCGATGAATGACGTGTTGAGTTTTGGGAAGCTTATCCCGGGATTGTAGGTCCTTTTGATATTCTCAAGCGAGTTGTTCCCGTTCCCCATAATTTGGCACGTCCGCCCAGATTTTTGAGTGTTCATCCCGTATTCCTTGTGTCGATATTTCGCAATTACCTTCATGACCTTTTTCACATGATTCAGCATCAGACCAATTAGCTTGGACACGATCTTTCGTTCACCAGCAGCCGCTAGTTATAGTGGATCGGCAGGTGGAGGAATTTCGGTCAAGGGTCTTGTCGTCTGTGAGGGTTCTTTGGTGTAGATGTATAGTGAGGTGATCACTTGGCAAGCTGCGAGCGAGATTTGGGAGTTTTGTACTCATCTTCTTGAAGGTATGCATAGATGAATTTTAATTCGGGGACCGAATTTCTTTAAGGGGCGAAGATAGTAACGTTTCTGAAATCGTTTTGCGAATATTTTCGTTTTAGGGCAAAATTGTCGGTATTTTCCGTTTTAACCCGATTTCGATCAAACTTCCGTAGAAACTTGCCGGCACCTAGTTTTGCTAAAATAAATGTAGTGCGCGAATTTTGGGTGTATTTGGGAGGTTTTGGTTCAGATAGAAATTTTCTCAAATAAAATATTATTTTAGCCGGTAAAATATGCACGTAAATCGGGAAATTTCTTCTAAATGAAAATTTTTGGAAATCATCACTAGAATTATTTTAAAACCTTCTTTTTAAATATCTAGATTTTGTTTGGTCAAAGGATTTATTTTTTATAAAGAAAAAGAAAAAGAAAAGTAGTGTGAACATAAGCTTTTTGTTTGATTATACAATTATTCAATTTTCTTCTAGAAAATTCTACACTTCTCCAAAATCACTAGCCTTCATCAAATGGCTAGCCACCTCCTTCTTCTTGCTTCTCATGAATTTTCTCATCTCATTTTTTCGCATTTTGCTTCAAAATAATCATAAAAAATCCAAATAAATTCATAAAAACTCAAATATAATCCAAAACCTTCATCCTTCTTCTTCAATCATGCTAGGATCTTCATTCTAGTGGTGATTTTGGAGGCTAAAGTTTGGTTTTATTCTTGTTTCAAGTGGTGTTCTTGATGGTATAAAACCATAACTCTAATCTCTTTTTGTTGCTTAATATTTTATTCTACCCTAATTAGATGTTAACTTAAGCTTTAAATTTCATGTTTCAAAATTCTAGATTTGGTTTTTATATTCAAGTTAAGATTAAAGCTTGATTTAAGTGTTTAATGTTTAATTGAAGTGTTAATTTGTGATTAGGAAAAGCTTAACCTAGTAGAAAATGATAATTATTGTTAATGAATACTTTGTTTAATTAAGGATTTTTGCTTACTAGGTGTTTGCTAAAACTTATTTAGCAAGTGTTAAAAATATAGAAATGATTTAGATAGCATAGTTAAGCTATTATAGGGTGTTTGTATGTGCTAGATTTGTGTTAGCTTGATTCTAGTGCGAGCGATAAGTTGTTTACTAGATTTCGGGGGTTTTCCGACATGGGTTCGATTGGTCGTTGCGAGATTATATGTATTATATTTCTCGTATTTAAGTGTGTTGTGTTGCGCGATCGGGACGATTGGAGTCTAGACTTGGTGTTTCGTAGTTTAGCGACCCTAGTTAGGGTTTTTGACCGATGTCATGCGCGTTGAATGAGCTAAGTGCGCAGTGTAATTTTCAGGGCGTTCTCCTTGCGTTTCTTTGTCTTTTCGTCGATGTAGGATATTTAGCTTATATGATGTTTTGGTGAAATTTTAGGTTCGCAAGCGGGGACTTCGGATGCTACGACATGGGAAAAAATGTGGTAGGCTTCACTTAACCAGGAGTGTTGGTGAGTAGATTTAACATTTACAGGGGAATCTCCCGCATGGCGTTATGCGTTTAGGCTAGAAATGACTTGACATACCGCATATTCTATTTCATATTTAGAATTGCGTATTCACCCTACTGCTTAGTTAATTATTGTGCTTGGACTAGTATCCTTAGGACACTGCACAATTATTGACGGCTCATGTTGCACGAGTACTGATTGTCTGCCACACACACCGTCAATAACTGCCATGTCACGCACAACCCACTTATGGATGTGATATTGTCTGGTTAGGAACATTGGAACATTGATTCATATTTATTATCGCATATGATATATATATATAGCATACCTGGATACCTACATGCTTACACATATGCCCTGATATGCTTACATGCTAGTTACCCATATACTTATAGGATAGTGTACCTTAAGTGATAGGTATATACATATATGAGACTTAGCTACTTGTACATCTGGCATAAATACATATACCTGGAGAGTATTATGGATAGGTATAGAGACATACCTTGCTACAGATACTTTTACATCATACATATTTACATATGGACACACATATCTTACTATACCGACATGGTTACGCTTACCTTGTTATAGCTACTTGTTCACCTGTATATGATGTTGCATCTGATTTCGGAGAAATCAGGAACCGCATGATATAATTAATAACTTGTTGCAGTAAAATAGCGGTTTTCCTTTATATTCTCATATTACTGTTTCATGTTTGCATATATTACATCCATGGATTTCATATGATATCTCTGATATTTTTACTCCTAAGTATATATAACAATGGAATGGGACGCTGTTATATATGCCTATACACATATATTAGTGGAATGGGACGCTAATATATGTGTATTGATTCATGCATTTATACCTATTCATTACTTGATGTTTTCTTGATTTGAGGTGATATTTGGATTCATCCACTTTGAGATTTGTTTTAAACCGATACATGGATCATGGGTGTCGATACCGGACACTTACGATTCGAGGAACGTATATACCGATACGTGGATCACGAGTGTCGATACCGGACACTTACGATTCGAGGAACGTATGAATATGAGAAAGACCAATACGTGGATCACGGGTGTCAATACCGGACACTTACGATTCGAGGAAAATATGGATTTGTGTATTTCTGTGTTGATGCTTGACACTTGTTTCATGATTTTTTTTGGTGTCGATGTTGGAAACTCACTTTATTTGAAACTTACTGAATTCAGGATATATGAGATTCACTTGATGTTGGATTCAGGATATATGAGATTCACTTGATATTGGATACATGATATATGAGATTTATTTGATATTATACATTCAGGATTTGTGAGACTTATATGATATGAGAGCCAATTTAGGGGCTGATTTGAGGAATTGGGATTTGGATTGTCTTGATGGATTTTGATCCTACCACGATATCAGGATTCCGTGGAAATGACATATTTCATTCCATACTCCACATTTATTGTTTATGCACTGCTTCATGTATTAGTTGTACCTGATAGAGTACCTTTCATGATTGTTGCATTTATATACCTTTATTTATATGCACTTCTTCATGTGTTAGTTGTACCTGTTAGAATACCTTTCATGACTGTTGCATATATACATCGTCATATCATTACTTCATGTATTGGTATACAGATTGTCATATTATTGCTTCATGTATTAGCTGTAACTGCTAGTGTACCTTTCATGATTATCGCATTCATATGACCTTTTACTGCTTTTAGCTTACATATGTTAGATTCGCGCTGTACGTGCATACTTGCGATTACCTGCATATGTTATTTACTATTCATGACTTGGCAACTCACCCCCGTTGTGCCACAGGGTTTTGCAGGTTGTTTCCCCCAGAGTAGTCGAGACAGGCTATTCATCTATCTTATCATCTTTTGCTGCGGATACCGCATCAGCTCATAGTGTGCAGTTTGCTTAGGTGGGTTTTGTGGTTATTCGTTGTTGTATTGTATATTCGTTGTATCCTTGTACTCTCCATCTACTATTTTCATGTTGACATAGAGACTTAGTGAGGACGATATTGTATATTTTGGGGACTTGGATATCTATTATGCAGTTTTACTTATATCGTCTTTTATTTCTTCGCTACGGCGTCGTATATCTGTTGTGGTGGTTGTTTTCCGCCGTTGTGCGTGGATTTGCTCCCGTTGGGGATGCTTTACTTTGTATTTATGTTGTACCCATTTTTGGGGTTGGTTTTTACAAAGGAGGTGCTGCCGAAATTTTCAAGAAAGTAAATTGGACTTAAAGAATTTATACTTGAGATTTTCAAAAGGTTAAACAGAAGCGCCCAACTCATAATTGGCAAATTCATAGGTTCAATTCCTGCTGGATGCACGCCAATGTTCTTATCATATCTTGTCTTTTAATGGTTTAGATTTCTGGGTTTTGGCTTTCTTTTACTGCGATACGCCTATAGACGTTGCGTAGTATTAGTGCCGTCACGTGCCAAATTTCGGGTCGTGACTGTATGGGACCGAGACTAATACGATATGAGATACTGTATTCTATTCTCGCGATATATGATATAGCCGGGTCATCGAATCAAGTGTTGATTCGATGAAACGGTACATGTTATATTAGTCGGTTATATTCGATATAATCGGATTGCCGGATCAAGTGTTGATTCAATAATTTAATGTATAATTATATATGTGATATATTACATTACATTATCTAATATAAGCTCGCTTTATTGATTCATTTTCTCTCCTGATAATACATTGATATATATGCGATATATGTTAATTGTATTATTTTCTTTTGTTACAAAAATATATTATATATATGATATATAATATTGTAACAAGTTATGATTACAAATGCAACATGATTAGTGGAGATTAAACATAGTTAGGGTTTGATTTGGGTTAGCTTTTTCATGAAGCTTCTAGAAGCTTTTGTTTTGTTTTGGGCAAAGATATTATGTGTTGATATTTTGTGGAGATATTTCCTAACCCAACCCAAACCCTTTACCCTAGTTAAATCTCTACAATGGTTAGCCTTTTTTCATTATTAACCATGGGTTGCAATTGTAACCATAAGGATTATTCATTATTCATCACAAAAGGAATTATTCTTTTTCTTCTTCCTTGAGCTCTTAAAAAAAGCTTTTCTAGGTTTTTCTTTTGTGATGATATTAAGTGAGATTATGAAAACAAATGAGAGACAAATTCCTAATTCATCATCCTCATCTAATCTAGCTAATTAGATTAGGGTGTTCACTTCATTAATACTTGATTAGAGAAGTGAGAACTTGAGTCAAAGATTCTTCAAGGTAGATCATCTTCGAAAAGGAAGACTTCAAGCAAGCATGGATCGTTTGGCTTGTGGAGCCTCTCTTGAGTCCGGGAGATCATGGATCGCAGCGAAGGGACTACTACTCGTAGCTTATGAAGTGAAGGAGCGGACTACAAAGGTTGTAATCCCTCTCTCTTAGATGTAAAGTTGTTTACATGCTTTGTTAACCCTAATAATCTAGCAAAGATCCTCGCTTTGTGTTATTCGGCACTTCTAAATTTTAAATCGGGCATGGTTGATGCCTTATAGTCCATTGTGACAGTGCCTTGTATCCCTACAGTGGTATCAGAGCCTAGCTAGAGCATTAAGCGACGTGTATACGAAGTTAAAAGTCCTATCGAACCCCAAAACGTCAAATTTGATCCCCTTTCTGGAAATTTTTTTAAAAGGTGGTTTTTACTCTATTAAAAATACTCAGAAAGTTCAGCAGGTGATTCTATGGATAACTGCAAAATACGAGCTCCTAACTCCCTTAAGTCGCCGCGGAACCGTGGCAATACCATGCTTTGATCGGCGGTTCCGCGGCCGTACTTGGGTGTCCGGGAAAGTAATTTCATGGGTTCATCCGTAGGTATTAGTACATACTTCTGGGAATTTTTAATATTACTCAAGTGTTGAGTGTTCTGGAGATCTTATGAATTCGTTGATTGTATCCGAAAGTTTAACTTCGTTTAGTTTTCCGGATAATTTAGAACGTGTTAAAATGTTCGAACTGATATCAATAACTCACTTTTTCCCGACACGAAAAATATTCAAGTGTTGAATTTTTCTTGAGTTTAAAACTTTTGGAAAAAAATGCATGCATATCTGTGGACCCTCTAGAAGAACGTAACCTTAACTCGATTATGTGACCGTCAAAATAGCCACTGAACTCTTGGGTTTGTGGTAGTTTAGCATTGCCATATGTGAGGCGTTGGTTTGACCCTTCTACGGCTGGTTCATTGGGTCTGTGTCATGTTCTGGAATTTTTGGAACTCCGCTCAAGTGTTAAGCTATTTGGAAATTCTTAGGTGTTTGATAATTTGATCGGAAAGTTTAACATTGTCTATTTATCTTGAATGTGATACAATATGTGGAATTCATATAGTTAGGCATGAAACGCGAAGTATGTGATATTTCGGATTTAAGATGTCTAAAGTGATTGTGGATTCCAAATGTTGTAGTTTTACACTTTCTTTTCTGTGACCGTAAGCGTAGTATGTGGTGTATCGCCGGCTTCGTTGCTATACATCAACGACAATCGGGATACGTATACTTGCTTACGTTGATGATATGAGATATTATGTGTTGCTGTGATATGTTATATTGGATCGTCGTGTTCTGAATAGCCGGGGGTTTTATGTGAGATGAGGGTTTTTATTTTCATTCATATAAAATTCATTGTATGTAATATTCTTTTATTGGGGCACTTCCGAGTTGAGGATGATGTCACCATTGTATATTATTTACTTTTCCGCATTAGGTAGACTCGAGGAGGGGAGCACAAGTAACTAGGTTTTAGGGTACAGTGGGAGGCCATCTCGAGGAGTCGAGACCGGGTCTCCTAATCCTAGAATTGGCAGGGTTGCTTGCCGCTCTCATAGGGATCTAGGGATGTGGGTTTGGCTATTCACCGCGACCGTAGAATCCGTATTTTATACAGGCTCGATATAGAACACGGACGTCCTAATATATCCAATGTTTCATATGTTGTCTTCTGCTTCAATGTTCTGTGATGAGATCATATTACTTCCTGAGACGAATGCTTTTACTATATATATATATATAATGATATATAAATGTTACTGCTTTCGTTTCTTCTGTGATGCTTAGGAAGCATTAATTGATGGGATTTATTAATGAGATTAATAAAAGAAAAGAAACCTAAAAGATGTTGTAGAATCAAAACTTTATAAAAAGGGGTAGCTACAGTTTTTCTTTGCACAACGGTATATATGATATACCCTGCACCTTATTCGATGAGGAAAGAGCCGAGATCCCTTCACCGGGAGTGACCTCTTTAGCGAAACTAGAAAAGCCTCAAAAACACTCCTTTTCAAAATCACTTGTTTCTACAACGATATCAAGTTCATTACGCTCATGGTTTTCTGAAAAACCTACGTAGCCCTCCTGCATTTCAGATAGGTAATATTTAGTATTCGTGCTGCGTTTGTTGGCTTTCGTCAAGGCGTAGTGTGCGATAGCTAACTATTGCTTATCTGTAGCATATGATGTGACTGGGTTATGGTAGTCGTACGGCTTTGTTGGCTTTCGTCAACGGTCGTGCGGCTGGGTTTAATTCAATCAAGAAATGTACGGGTTGAACTAGACTAGCGGATTATGGTTTGTTGGCATTCGTCAAGGTCATAGCACGTTAGGGGTAAAAGCATTATCGGGAATTTCAAGTGTTGAAATTTGCAATGAGACTGCATACCTCCTATGCGATAGTTGGATCCCGATACCCACTGCGAGTAAGAGTTACTCCTGGGAGAATTTTACACAGGACAATTAGCCGATCAAGTAGGTGTCTAGAAAGGTGTTAACGGGGTTATGCCTCTGGGAAAACGAGGTTTACTTTAATTTGGTCCGTGCGAAAGCACGGGGCACCTCCCTCAAAGTACTAACACTGATCTGGCTGAAAGATTGGTGAACTCGTAAGGTGTAATTAATCCCGGCTAGTCTTTCCTTTTAGCCTTTGAAGGAAGATTTGATAAAAAAAAAGTGGGAGACATCCTGATTAGATAAGATAATAACCAATCTAATCTTGCAAGAGCATACGCTAAAGTGTTTTTCTTCTCTCTCTCTCCAGATAGCGACCATGTCAGGCCTTAATCAAGATAATAATATGGATGTATTGACTGAAACCGCTTATTATACTGAGCAGGGGAACATTGGTCCCGTTCTTTCTTATAAGTGTTATAAGACTGAGCAGGAAATAGGAGAATATCTGGATTCTCACACCGCCCAAATGAAGAACAAGCATGCTGATGCATCTTCTTTGGGTGTGTTAGTTATCGAGAACTGTTTCTCAGTTCACTCAACGTCCTGGGCATTAGATTCCGGATCGGGATCCCACATATTTAATATGTTACGTGGGCTATATAAAGGTAGAGAACTGGGAATGGGTGATCATTCCGTAACAGTAGGGAATGGTGCAAATGTTGCAGCCAAAGCAGTTGGTGAATATCACCTTGTATTACCAAGTAGTAATACATTGATTCTGAACGAGTGCTATTATATAGCGAACATGGTGTGCAATATTATATCAGTTTCTTTATTAAGTAAAGAAGAATAGAATTTTGTAATACAGGATAATGTTATGAACATCTTCCTAAATCAAAAGTTGATTGGATCAGGCTCGTTACATAATGGCATATACGTTATCAATCAAACTACTATCCTTAATGTACAAAACACACACAAGAGGAAGAGTTCAGAAATGAACGAATCTTTCTTGTGCCATTGTAGACTAGGTCATATCAATGCGACACGGCTAGCTAAGTTGCATAAGGATTGATATTTTAATCCGTTCGAATTATCATCTCATGATACTTGCTAGTCATGTCTCAAAGGCAAGATGACGAAAACTCCGTTTAGTGGACACGGAGAAAGAGTTAAAGAACTCTTAGGTCTAATACATAGTGATGTATGTGGTCCAATGTCTACACATGCCATGAATGGTTCTTCCTACTTCATTACATTCACTGACGATCTCTCAAGATACGGACATGTGTTCCTGATGAAACACAAGTCTGAAGATTTTGAGAAATTCAGAGAATATAAGCACGAAGTAGAGAACCAAACGGGCAAAAGTATTAAAATCCTACGATCTAATCGAGAAGGAGAATACTTGAGCAATGAATTCCTGGATTATCTAAAAGAGAATGGGATTCTCTCTCAGCTTACTCCTCCTTATACGCCACAGCACAACAGTGTATCGGAGCGGAGCAATCTCACCCTATTAGATATGGTGCGCTCTATGATGAGCAATGCTGAATTGCCTATTTCCTTCTGGGGGTATGCGCTTGAAACAGCCATACACCTATTGAATATGGTTCCTACCAAATCAGTGCCTACCACTCCATATGAGATATGGAAGGGGAAGAGACCATCTCTTAAGTATGTTAAGATATGGGGTTGTCCGGCCTATGCCAAAAGGCAAAATCCGGACAAACTCGAGGCAAGGTCTGTCCTATACAAGTTTGTAGGATATGCCAAGAATTCACAAGGGTATATCTTCTTCCACACAGAGGAACAAAAGGCATTTTTTTCTTGACATGCCACCTTTTTAGAAAAGGAATTTCTTGCAAAGGAAATTTGTGGCGAGGAGGTAGAACTGGAAGAAGTTCCAGGAACACAAACTATGATAAATGATTTATTGGAACCGGAAGATTCAGTAGTACCCGACGAATCCCAGCCTCTCCGCCGATCTAGTAGGTTTTCTCATCCACCTGATAGATACTACGGTTTTCTCGTTGATGGTGGAAGCGAGGATTGCATCATGGAAGATGATGACCCGAATAGCTTCGAGCAGGCCATCACGAGTGGTGACTCTGTGAAGTGGCTGGATGCAATGCGATCTGAGATGGCATCCATGTACACCAACAAAGTATGGACTTTGGAAGTTGCTCCTGAAGGGGTAAAACCTATTGGGAGCAAATGGATCTTTAAAAAGAAACTTGGTGTAGATGGAAAAGTTGAGACTTTCAAAGCTAGAATTGTTGCAAGGGTTTTCGTCAACGACCAGGTGTGGATTATGACGAAACCTTTTCTCCAGTGGCTATGCTTAAGTCCATCTGGATCTTACTTGCCATTGCTGCATACCATGCCTATGGAATATGGCAAATGGATGTTAAGACCGCCTTTCTAAATGGTGATTTAGAAGAGAGAGTGTACATGACTCAGCCAGAGGGCTTCGTAGACAGCGGGAGTAGCGGAAAGGATTGCAAGCTGCTTAAATCTATCTACGGGTTAAAGCAAGCATCGCGGAGTTGGAACATCGGCTTTGATGTTGTAGTCAAAGTGTTTGACTTCATCAAAAATGTAGATGAACCTTATATATATAAAAAGGTTGCAGAGAGTAATGTTGTCTTCCTCGTATTGTACGTCGATGACATACTCTTGATAGGAAATGATGTTCCTAAGCTGCAATCGGTCAAGCTCTTCTTATCACAAAGATTCTCAATGAAAGATCTTGGTGATGCCTCCTGCATTTTGGGAATTATGATCTATGGAGATAGATCTAAACGGATACTAGGATTGTCCCAATCCAGATACATTGACACCATACTAAAGAGGTTTTGTATGGAAGAATCCAAGCATGGGAATCAACCCACGATCTCTGGACTCACTCTCTCCAAAGAGATGTCTCCCAAGACTGATTTGGAGAGAGCTCGTATGCAAGGGATACCATATGCTTTGGCAGTAGGCTTTATCATGTATGTGATGCTATGTACCAGACCCGATGTTGCATACTCACTATGTGTAGTGACTAGGTATCAAGCAGATCCTGGAGAGAGACAATGGATAGCTGTGAAGAACATTCTCAAGTACTTGAGAAGGTCTAAAGAGATGTTCTTGGTGTATGGTAACGGTGAACTCCAAGTGGAGTCTTTTACCGATTCAATCTTCCAAAGTGATAAAGACGACTCTAAGTCGCACTCAGGATTTGTCTTTACCCTCAATGGAAAGGCGGTGTGTTGGAAGAGTTCCAAACAAGAAACCGTTGCAGACTCGACGATGGAGGCTGAATACATCGCTGCCAATGATGCTGCCAAAGAGGCTGTCTGGATGAGGAAGTTCATCACTGAACTTGTTGTATTTCCATCTATTGAGAATCCAATACCTTTGTATTGTGATAACAATGGAGCTGTGGCTTTGGCCAAGGAACTTAGGTCCCATCAGATGTCCAGACATATTCTGAGGCGGTATCACCTGATCCGGGAGATAGTTGATCGCCGGGAGATCGAGGTCAGGAGAGTTGATACGAAGGACAACACTGCGGATCCACTCACGAAGGCCATACCCCAGATTCAATTAGAGAGATTATTCGGGATGTTAGGTATGGGATAATACAACAGCTGGCCTTAGTGCAAGTGGGAGATTATTAGTTATATATATGCCATAGAGGCCATTGTTGTACATATGATGTATATTATAATGGATGCTTGGATATATATGAGAGAACTTTCTTGCTCGTCATGATAGTATGCTATTTGGTTTCACTTTGGCTTAACATGTTGACTTGTATTAGTTGACTGTCTTGCTCTCACATGTTGATAAAGCCCTTAGGATAAGTACTCGACTACAGGGACTATGATGAGATCATACGAGTGAGGCCTCGGTAGTCGACGAGTACATCCTATAACTGTTTCTAGTCGATGGTGTATCGAGACAGGGCATTAATACACCAGAGTAGACTAGCGTATACGCATCTTGACCCATATGATGGGCGATGGATGATCCCATATCCATTGGTGTTTGACATCAAGGATGGTGTACGGGTGCTCAGTGGAGACTGGGTACACTGGACGGACTCACCGAGAACTCTGAGATGGTATTATACCTCACGTCAGATGGCAGTTCTCCGGTGACACTGGTACAGGTTAGTCTGTAAACCCGAGATCGTCATAGAGTCTTGTGTGATTCCCACTGTGCTTTGATTTCCACCTTACCAAGTCCAAGAGGGTGTGCAAAACGGTGGTTTTTGGGTACAGTCGCGAATCACATGGAGGCAATGAGCGATAGGAGGGGATTCGTCTCTCCCGGTATAGGGAGTTGATGTTGTGCTGTGTTCGATTGGCTATAACTGGAAGTCCCTGGCCGGGGCTGATATAGAGTACTACTGGTAAGTGTTATCAGTAGGTTCTCGACCTGTTATGAGCCTCACATCGACACGACTTATCGGTTACTGGGGTCTGACGTATAACACCTCTAGACTAGATATGCAACATATCAGATGAAGAGACCGGACTGTACGGTAGTGTTTCTGATCGGATTCACAGGAGAATGTACAGGCTTGCTTGTTGATCTTCTGATCGATCAATACCTGGGTGGCTGTTACGTTTAGCTGACCGCTTGCAGATTGTGGGTGTTTGATATGATCATCACATACTGCCGGCGTATTAACGATTCTTTAGAGTCCTACACAGAGGTTTCTTGACTCAGGCAAAACGGAGTAGGAGCACATATGTGATATGTGCGGGACCGAGAATAATACGATATGAGATACCGTATTCTATTCTCGCGATATATGATAAAGCCGGGTCATCGGATCAAGTGTTGATTCGATGAATCGGTACATGTTATATTAGTCGGTTATATTCGATATAACCAGATTGTCGGATCAAGTGTTGATTCGATGATTTAATGTATAATTATATATGTGATATATTACATTACATTATCTAATATAAGCTCGCTTTATTGATTCATTTTCTCACCTGATAATACATTGATATATATGCGATATATGTTAATTGTATTATTTTCTTTTGTTACAAAAATATATTATATATGCGATATATAATTTTGTAACAAGTTATGATTACAAATGCAACATGATTAGTGGAGATTAAATATAGTTAGGGTTTGATTTGGGTTAGCTTTTTCATGAAGCTTTTAGAAGCTTTTGTTTTGTTTTGAGCAAAGATATTATGTGTTGATATTTTGTGGAGATATTTCCTTACCTAACCCAAACCCTTTACCCTAGTTAAATCACTACAATGGTTAGCCTTTTTCATTATTAACCATGGGTTGCAATTGTAACCATAGTGATTATTCATTATTCATCACAAAAGGAATTCTTCTTCTTCTTCTTCCTTGAGCTCTTAAAAAAAGCTTTACTAGGTTTTTCTTTTGTTATGATATTAAGTGAGATTATGAAAACAAATGAGAGCCAAATTCCTACTTCATCATCCTCATCTAATCTAGCTAATTAGATTAGTGTGTTCACTTCATTAATACTTGATTAGAAAAGTGAGAGGTTGAGTCAAAGATTCTTCAAGGTAGATCATCTTCGAAAAGGAAGACTTCAAGCAAGCATGGATCGTTCGGCTTGTGGAGCCTCTCTTGAGTCCGGGAGATCACGGATCGCGGTGAAGGTACTACTACTCGGAGCTTATGAAGCGAAGGAGCGGACTACAAAGGTTGTAATCCCTCTCTCTTAGATGTAAAGTTGTTTACATGCTTTGTTAGCCCTAATAATCTAGCAAAGATCCCCGCTTTGGGTTGTTCGGCACTTCTAAATTTTAAATCGGGCATAGTTGATGCCTTATAGACTCTTGTGACAGTTCCTTGTATCCCTACACCCTCACTCCTTGCTTGGCCGGCCATTCTCTCTCCTTGGCTGCCCTAAATTTTCCCCCTTTATTTTCATCTCATTTTGCTTCACAAAAATCGTCAAAAATCCAAATAAATTCATACAAACTCAAATATAATCATTTCCCTTCATTCTTGAACTCAAAACTAGCTTGGATCTTCATTCTAGTGAGGATTTTGGAGGCTAAAGTTTGGATTTCCTTCTTGTTTCAGGTGGTGTTCTAGTGAGGTATAAAACTCTAACCCTAATGCTTAATTCTTATTTTAAATACTTTAATTAGCTTATTTAGATGTTTAATTTAATCTTTTGATTTCATATTTAGAATTTGTATTAAGAGTTTTTGTTAATCAAGTTAGGTTTTAATTAGTAAAAATGGTTAATAGTAATTTGAAGATTATGAAAACTTAACCAAGTTGCTAATTTGTTAAGTGATATTTTCCTAATCGGATAATTAAGGTAGTTAGCAAGCTAAAGTTTTACTAAATCCTAATTAAGCGAGATTAAAATTATAGTAAAGGTTTAAATGGTTTAATCTTGCTAATTAGTGATGTTTGTAAATTCTAGTTTGGTAAAAACTTGCAGTTTTGAGCTAAAATGAAATATGCTGCTTACTAGATTTTGGTAAGTTTAGACGTGGATTTCTTTGAACGTTGCGACATTATTTATATTAGATTCCACGTTTATTATTGTGTTGTGAATGCGCGATCGGTACGATCAGGGTCTAGGCTTGGTAGTTGTGTCGCTTTGCGTTTCTAGTTAGGGTCGTGCCGATGTCGTTCGTTTCTTTGTGTAACTTTTGCTCTTGAGTTGGTTTCGTAGTGTCGCTACGCGTGTTGTAAGTGCACGGCGGCGCCCCGGCCGTCAATCCGACGCCGGAATGCGGAAGCGGTGAAAAACTTTGATTTTTGCGGACTTAGCAAACCGGCACCACCGCGCACTAAACACCCGGATCGTAACCATTAACTAGTCTAGCTAACTAACAAGAGGGGAAGAGATGTACCGACTGATCCGAGTCCTCCGGTCTTCATCTCCACTCCAATCTCCTCGCGGGATCTCCGTCCGTCTCCTCCTCGTCGGAAAAGGGCACCACATCGCCTGTAGCTTTTACGGGCTCCCACCTCAATACCGAGGCAACTCGGGCGCGAAGCTGGCGAATCGACGCGTCCAATATTTGCTGTAGGAAGTGTAGTGTAGAGTGGATGTCTCACTTTGGGGTTTGTTGCCATTTGTAGATGATGGAGGAATCAAGAAGAAAAATGGTGCTTGCATTTTTCTTGGCATGAAAAGAGATCAAGAATGATAAACACTCTCAAAGATGAAGCTCTCTCCTTCTCTTTTTTTCTTCTCACTCAACCATGGTAAGAACTTATGCATCAAGTGAGAATAATGGTGGAGGAAAATCAATATGAATCAAGAAGGGAGGTGAGTGTAGGAGATGTAGAAAGGGTGACCACATCAAGAGACAAAAAAACATACACCATGCTTTATACTATTGAACCCATACCCTCACTTTATCACAATCAAATCTCATAAAGCAAAAGCATGGTTGAAAAGAAATGAAAGCTATCATAATCAATCTTTTACAAGAAACCCCCTCCACAAAAGTAATTTGCAAAACTGCAAATTACCCCCTCCATCGGAAAAGTCCGGCCGGGAAAGAACAAAGGAAAACCGGCCGGAACGGAATGCAAACTGGCAACTCCAGAAAACTGGTCCCGTAATAAATTACAGGAAAACCCCGACACTGTGCATACACACCCGCATCTGTATTCCGACCGGATACAAATGCAATGAGACAAAATCTACACTGTACTAAACTAGGACCGGCTTAAACCAAAGCCGGCTAGTAATATCCGTCCGATCCTGATCCGTGCAATACCGCACGTATCTGATCGAACCCTGCCATATAACCATACGGCTACCAGTACAAACCGTCCGATCCTGATCCGTGCAATACCGCACGTATCTGATCGGACCTTGCCATATCTCCATACGGCCTCTACAGCGTTTCGCCCGAAACTTGAGTAACTGAAAGTGTGGTGGACTCTAAAGACTCGTCAATACTATGGCTGTGGATTTAACCACTAGCACGTCAGAGGTATAAGCCAATACGTGACGGGCCACCAGCTATTGACCAAAAGGGACGTCGATGAGCGAACTCATCCTGACACCCTACTGAGCCTGTCAGTGACAATATCCGTGCAGTCCGGTCCGTTCGTCTATGAGTATCGCATGGCGGGCCTAGGGGGTTGGTAAAAGTCAGACCCCCAAAAGCGGTACAAGTCGTGTCGGAGTGTAGCCCAGAACACCCTGAGATACTACTGGAATACCTACCAGTAAATCTCCTTGCCTTGGCCAAGGACTTTGTGTAATGGCTCTCCTAGACACAGCACGACCTCACCCCCAATACCGGGAGAGACGAACCCCTGAAGATACGCTCACTGCCTCCATGTGGCTCGGGACTGTACCCAACTAAAACCTGTTTGCACGACTCCTTTGAGCCGTGGTAGGGTAATAATCAAAGTACAGTGGGAACTCACACGAGACAAATGACGATCCCCAGGTCGATGAACTAACCTGCACACATGTCACCAGGGAACTGCCATCTGACGTCTGGTATATGACCAACTAGCATGTTCCCGGCGTGTCCTGTCCGGTGTACTCATAACCCAATGAGCACCTGTATACATCTTAGGTGATCCAACTGACACCAGTGGCTTGTGAGACCGGCCACCGCCCCTCGTCGGGGTCTCGACTGTATACACTAGTCTACTAATGGAGTATCGATGCCCGGTCTCGAAACTCCCACGACTAGGGACCTTTTAAGGATATGCTTGTAGACCCCCAGCTCCCACTTATATGATCGCCCTCATACTGCTGGTGGTCAAGCAAGAATCCTAGGGGCTCTATCAACGTGTAATAGCGACATGTCAGGTCACTTAAAGCAGTACACGATGATAAAGGTAAACCAGATAGCATACTATCATCTCGAGTAAGACTGTCCTACCGGGATAGGTCCTCCCTCAATCATTACAATCACGTACCTGTGACCTAATAATTGACTCTGAGGGCACTATCTCCAACAATCTCCCACTTGCACTCAAGGCTAATTATTGCGATGTCGCATACTCACAGCCCGTGTGATACCGAACATCCAACTCCTCTACTAGTCAGTCTCACAAAGCTCGTTTGCGGAACTATTGCGTTCGAGGAATAGCCTCAGTGAGTGGATCCGCTTAGTTGTTTCTTTCTATGTCTCTCTATATCTCAAGTTCGCGGAGAAACCCATCTCCCGAAATGAGCAATACCTGTCTTAGAATGTGTCTGGATGTCTGATGGGACATAGCTCATAAATGAACTCCAAATCCAAACTTCTTAGACTGTATCGTCAACTGAACTTAATCAGTATCCTGCGCGCCATGCCTCCCTCAGTATTGCCTTGGATCACCTGTCCAAAATACTGCCCCTCGTCAGAGGGAAAACTATAACTCTGACAACCTCCTTGTCGTCCATGTCACCTTGGAAGCCTGGAATGATAACCGTCTCCTGAATGAGGCTGTCGTTATCATATCCCTAGAACATCCCCTTATGTTCTAAAACTGCTTCCGACTGTTTCTCCAGGATTGGATTAATGTTAACTTATTGCATCTAGTGCAAGAACAACATCTGGTGTGGTACTTGACATCTCATGATTGACTCAATTGCCTAAGCAAGTGATGTGCCAATCATGCACGTCCCTCTCCCCTTTAGTCTGTAAGACACCTTTGGAGAGGGTGACTCCATTACCTGCAGGTATACTACCGTGCCAAGAGTCGTCCATTCTAAATACTCTTAGAATGCTGTTTAAGTACCCAGATTGGGAAACCACCCAAATCTAGATCTAAAACCATAGATCTAGTAACCAGTATGTCTGATATAATGTACAAGTCCCAAGTGGAGAAAACACTGTGTGACGACCAAAGTATAACCGATCGTAGTATAGGAGTTTCTTTTCCTACTCTGTGTATGTTATCCAAATACCAGGATATCACACCCTACTACCTTCTCAACAGATCCATCCCCTATTCTGATGACGTCAAACCTATGACTGTCACATCAGAAATAGATGATCTATCTCCGCTACATCTGCTCTAGTCTATAAATAGACATAAGCTACCTGTCCACCAATGCTTCCGCTGCTCCCACTGACTACGACAACCCTCTGGCAGAGTCATATAGACGTACACTTCTAAAGCAAGTTTAGAACGACGCTATACTCATCCTCCTGCCGGGTCTCGCAGCCTGGAACAACAGCAATGGTAATTGTGGGTAAACAAGAACTTCCCTGCAACCGTCCTTGAGGCTACTGTAGTACCTCTCGGGTGCCTGAAGTTACCCACCTTATCTGCGGAGTGGCCAATGGAATGTCAATCCAGATTGAATCTTTAGGTTCCTTATCAAATCTTCAGTAATCGTTTGTGCTTCTGGAATCACTTCCAGTTCTACCATACTCCCACTACTGTTTTCTGAAAAAATCCATTTTTAATAAAACTGTGGCGAGTCTAGAACAATATCGCTATTGTTCATCCAGATGGTAGAAAGTCAACCCTCGTCATAGCCTGGGTCAACCCACAAACAGCCATTACAGAAACGTGCCTTGAGTTGTCCAGTGTCTGGTTTTAATCATGAACCGGACAACTCCCCGTACCTTAACATCGTTAAGATATGAACTGTTCTATATCCAATATAGAAACAGAGGCACTGATTTCATTGAACCAGATTCAAATCATGCAGCTGTCCCCAGCGCATGTCAACTAAATGGAAGGAGGCCGATCAGCGTTACTCAACTTAGGAATGCTTCCAATTATGAGTAACCTGAAAGAGAAGCAATTTCTCTTTATCATTACTATCAACTGAATACCATACACAAGTATCTACATCTTCGATCACCTTGAAGATCCCGATACTTGCTACACCTGGTTCTCTACTCTATTCAAATACCTATGACTCCTCAAAATTTAGACCCTGTGTTTCTATGAAACACACGTCTAAGAACTAGAGAAGTTAAAAGTAAACAGAATATAGTATGAGGACCAACCCCTCTGTCCTAATGGACACTGGACAATATACAATACTCTGTATAAGTCCGCCGAGTCTAAGAACTCTTTCACTGTGTGTCGTAGGTTGAAAACTGTACTTATGGTTAAGAAGAATTACACCGCTGTTTAATGCTCCTTACCTAACCATCCACTGATATAGGTAAATGTCATCGACATAATATCAAAAGGTATATCTCACTCTATGAAAATAGACTTACAGATATATCAATTTGAAATTGGTGCATAACAGCGGATATTCAAAACCAAATATTTGCCGACCGGCAAACAGCCCAGGTGATCTCCTCAAATATCACCGATTACAACGAATCCCGATATAATGAGGATGATCACCCAATTCCCAATAACTGACTCCCACTCATCATCTGTAAAACCATACAGATGCGAGAATCATACCTGGTAAATACATACCCTGGAGCAAGTGTCTAATCGGGAAATCAGTTTTCATTTAACAGTACACAGTGAAACTGAAACATTGAAATGTTTCGATGGGGTATCCTGGTATTCCTAGTAATGCCTCTACCATTATCCAGATTCACAACTATAACCGTATAATTCTTTGCCACCTCTCCAAATCCCTTCATATGTCTTTAGTCTTTACCTTCTGCACACCCTTTTAGGCCAAATGGTTTTCTTCCTTCCCTACCGTTCGGCACCAGCCTATGGTTTGGAAGAAGACTATCCAATAAGCATAATGGGTGTACTGTCCCAATCCTAGGAACACTCGCAATGCGAGAGAAGGTGAGGATAAAAGACAACCGAATGAACTTAATTCCTATTTCTCCTGAACCAGAATCCATCCCCGAACTGGAACAAGTTCCTTTCGAGTTCGTATATAACCATACGATGGAGTATCCAAATAAACTGTGGATCTTCGCAGTGATACGGAGTGTCCTGGAGAAATACAAAGGTGATGTGGGAGTGGTAACGAAATATTTGGTTTGGTCGTGAATATCTGTTGCAATTTACTTTGCCCTCTTACTAATCCCTTGCTTTGTCTGAACTTAATACCTTCTGCACACCATCGTTATGCTAATTGGTTTTCTTCCTTCCCTACCGGTCGGCACCAGCCTAAGGTTTGGAAGAAGACAATCCAATTTGCGTAACAGGTGTACTACCCCTAAACCAAGGAGTACTCATAACCTGAGAGAGGGTAAAAGGAAAAGACAACTGAATAATCCTATCCGTTTTCTCCAGAACCGGAAACCATCCTCGAATAAATTCTTTCGAGTTCGTATCTAACCATACGATGGTTTTGTCCAATGGAAGTGGACGTTCGTAGTAAAACGGGGTGTCCTGAAGAAAAGGGTAAAAGTAGGAGTGGCAATGAGGTTTGCAACTCTGACAATCCAAAAGCCGGTGTTAAGTAGGTTCGGTCAACTTGGTCACTGAGTCATAGTCTTAGGGTCGGGTCAATGGTCGCTGCCAAAGAGAGAGAGAAAAGAAACACTCAGCGTGCACTCTAACCTAGATCAGAATGGTTACCAATTTATCTAATCTGGAAACCTCCCACTGTACCTCAAATTCTCCTCCAAACCTGAAAGAAGAATTAGTCGGGGTCACCCGAGGAGTAAACTAACTCATCAGTGGGAATCGGGATCCAACTCTCATCGCATGATAACGGGACGTAATCCGCTCACGTCATCACACTCCAGAAGGTATGCGCATATCTGGCAAGTTTCAGTACTTTTGAAACTCCCGATGTGATTTTTACCCCATGCTCTTATGACCTTGACTAAGGCCAACAAATCATAAGTCACATGTCAAGTTCTACCCGTCATTGTCCAGGTTGATTTGAACCCACCCGTACAAGCCCTTGACTAAGGCCAACAAGGCTATACGACTGTCCCAAACCAACGCATCTATCTATGCTGCATATGAATACCCAATAGCTACCAAACACTGTGCCTTGACTAAGGCCAACAAACACAGCTTGAATACTATTGACTACCCATATGAAACGACGGAGGGCTACGAATGGTTTCTGGCGAAAACCTTTAACGTAGTGAACTTGATATCGTTGAAGGAACGGATAGCTTTTTAGAAAATATAGTGACGAAAACCGTTACTAAAGAGGTCACTCCCGGTGAAGGGATCTCGGCTCTTTCCCCGTAGAATGGGGTGCAGGATATTCATAACCGAATATCACTGTGCAAAGTAAAAGTAATCGGCTATAGTGAAGTTAATGCCCTGACGCAAACTTCTGTCCAAGGGGTCACTCCCGGTGAAGGGATCTCGGCCCTTGCCTCGTCGACTGAGGAGCAGGATATTCTAGATGAATACCACGATGCAAAACAAAAGTGAACGTCCTTGCAATAACAGCTTTTTGAAAAGTGTTCCAACAACATCAGATTAGGTTTGTTTAACTTGCATTGATCCGAATCAATGCAGTCCCATCAATTGATCACACCACAAAGAACGAAAATATACTGACGTACGTATATGCCATCCGCATTCGCCACTGGGTCCCGTCATCACCCGTTAGGTTAGCTAACTAACGGCAGAGCGGGGACTGGACTAGTGCGGATGAAAAACATATACAACATCTACTAATATATATACCAATATATAGTATTTTGCTCAAGGCGTGAATAAAATGCAACATAACAGAAATGTACAGCATCACAGAACAATACAGATATCTGGGATCCCCGAGTTTCACAGAGCCACTACTGAAACCCGACGTTCCCCTGGTCGTGTGGATAGCCTGTGCAATGAAATCCTAGACCCCTACGGGCGCGGCAAGTTACCCGCCAAAACCTGAAGCGAGGCAGCCCCCTTCAGCGCCGTGAATGGACCACCCAGCACTTCACGGAATCCGGCAACTTGGGCACCCCTCCTGGGTCAACCTGTACCCCCTACGAGTGCGGCGAATAGCCCATCAATCCTGGAGTGAAGCCCCTTCCGTCCCAATGCCATGAGATGCGGGCTTGTTGCCTTCTAGAACCCGGCTATCCGTGCACCCCTCCGCGGGGCAATCCTAGTACAGAAAGTAAAATATACATACAACGGGTACATCGACCGCAACCAGGTCGTGCCCCAAAATAATAATACAAACTGGCAGTGACGGCAGTCCACATGTCGGACGCTCGCCCCGCAATATCAAATGTACATAATACAACAAAACTGTACTAGCATTGCATCCAGGCTATCCCCCACGACCGATCCGCAACATCACAGCAAATACATAGAACATCAACATGAAAGTCACGTTCGCAAATCCGTCTAACCGAGCTATAGCAGTTAGACTGGATTTACCGATCAAGTGACATTCACGGTCGCAGATATAATGTAAATACTGTGAAAAATGTGTTTAAAATTTTCCGATTGATCAAACATTAACAAGTGGGCCCCCAAAAAAAACTGTAGCAACCACAGAAAACCTGGGCCCAATTTTAATATTCCAAAAACCACATTTTAAACTCAGGAACATACTGCAAAAATTTTGGAGTATGAACAGTTATAACCGCGGCGGAAGCGCGGCCAAATCAGGGTTTTGGCCGCCCTTCCGCGGCGGTATAGTGAGATCATGGTACCAGATTTTTGCAGTATGCTTATAATTCCCTGCACATCACTCTGAGACAACCTGAAAAATTTTTGGACTCAAAAAAAATTCGACAGAAACTGATGTGGTTGAAATACATGTTTTCGGGATTTTGTTCGATCGGAAACGTAAAACACATTACACAAAAGCTAGACGAAGTTAATGGCGAGGCTCTGATACCACTGTAAGTGCACGACGGCGCCCCGGCCGTCAATCCGACGCCGGAATGCGGAAGCGGTGAAAAACTTTGATTTTTGCGGACTTAGCAAACCGGCACCACCGCGCACTAAACACCCGGATCGTAACCATTAACTAGTCTAGCTAACTAACAAGAGGGGAAGAGATGTACCGACTGATCCGAGTCCTCCGGTCTTCATCTCCACTCCAATCTCCTCGCGGGATCTCCGTCCGTCTCCTCCTCGTCGGAAAAGGGCACCACATCGCCTGTAGCTTTTACGGGCTCCCACCTCAATACCGAGGCAACTCGGGCGCGAAGCTGGCGAATCGACGCGTCCAAGATTTGCTGTAGGAAGTGTAGTGTAGAGTGGATGTCTCACTTTGGGGTTTGTTTCCATTTGTAGATGATGGAGGAATCAAGAAGAAAAATGGTGCTTGCATTTTTCTTGGCATGAAAAGAGATCAAGAATGATAAACACTCTCAAAGATGAAGCTCTCTCCTTCTCTTTTTTTCTTCTCACTCAACCATGGTAAGAACTTATGCATCAAGTGAGAATAATGGTGGAGGAAAATCAATATGAATCAAGAAAGGAGGTGAGTGTAGGAGATGTAGAAAGGGTGACCACATCAAGAGACAAAAAAACATACACCATGCTTTATACTATTGAACCCATACCCTCACTTTATCACAATCAAATCTCATAAAGCAAAAGCATGGTTGAAAAGAAATGAAAGCTATCATAATCAATCTTTTACAAGAAACCCCCTCCACAAAAGTAATTTGCAAAACTGCAAATTACCCCCTCCATCGGAAAAGTCCGGCCGGGAAAGAACAAAGGAAAACCGGCCGGAACGGAATGCAAACTGGCAACTCCAGAAAACTGGTCCCGTAATAAATTACAGGAAAACCCCGACACTGTGCATACACACCCGCATCTGTATTCCGACCGGATACAAATGCAATGAGACAAAATCTACACTGTACTAAACTAGGACCGGCTTAAACCAAAGCCGGCTAGTAATATCCGTCCGATCCTGATCCGTGCAATACCGCACGTATCTGATCGAACCCTGCCATATAACCATACGGCTACCAGTACAAACCGTCCGATCCTGATCCGTGCAATACCGCACGTATCTGATCGGACCTTGCCATATCTCCATACGGCCTCTACAGCGTTTCGCCCGAAACTTGAGTAACTGAAAGTGTGGTGGACTCTAAAGACTCGTCAATACTATGGCTGTGGATTTAACCACTAGCACGTCAGAGGTATAAGCCAATACGTGACGGGCCACCAGCTATTGACCAAAAGGGACGTCGATGAGCGAACTCATCCTGACACCCTACTGAGCCTGTCAGTGACAATATCCGTGCAGTCCGGTCCGTTCGTCTATGAGTATCGCATGGCGGGCCTAGGGGGTTGGTAAAAGTCAGACCCCCAAAAGCGGTACAAGTCGTGTCGGAGTGTAGCCCAGAACACCCTGAGATACTACTGGAATACCTACCAGTAAATCTCCTTGCCTTGGCCAAGGACTTTGTGTAATGGCTCTCCTAGACACAGCACGACCTCACCCCCAATACCGGGAGAGACGAACCCCTGAAGATACGCTCACTGCCTCCATGTGGCTCGGGACTGTACCCAACTAAAACCTGTTTGCACGACTCCTTTGAGCCGTGGTAGGGTAGTAATCAAAGTACAGTGGGAACTCAGACGAGACAAATGACGATCCCCAGGTCGATGAACTAACCTGCACACATGTCACCAGGGAACTGCCATCTGACGTCTGGTATATGACCAACTAGCATGTTCCCGGCGAGTCCTGTCCGGTGTACTCATAACCCAATGAGCACCTGTATACATCTTAGGTGATCCAACTGACACCAGTGGCTTGTGAGACCGGCCACCGCCCCTCGTCGGGGTCTCGACTGTATACACTAGTCTACTAATGGAGTATCGATGCCCGGTCTCGAAACTCCCACGACTAGGGACCTTTTAAGGATATGCTTATAGACCCCCAGCTCCCACTTATATGATCGCCCTCATACTGCTGGTGGTCAAGCAAGAATCCTAGGGGCTCTATCAACGTGTAATAGCGACATGTCAGGTCACTTAAAGCAGTACACGATGATAAAGGTAAACCAGATAGCATACTATCATCTCGAGTAAGACTGTCCTACCGGGATAGGTCCTCCCTCAATCATTACAATCACGTACCTGTGACCTAATAATTGACTCTGAGGGCACTATCTCCAACACGTGTTACCCACAATACGAACACTTGAGAGTAAGTTTTGCGTTGTCGCGCTGGTTAGCGTAGTTTGTACCTGTTTTGGGTCTATTGCAAATATATACCTGTTATATTGTTTTATGTTATAGGTTCGCAGACGGGGACTTCGGGCGCTGTGAACAGGGGAAAGCGAGTAGTTGTCTTTACTTAGCCAGGAACGTTGGTGAGTAGATTTAACATTTACAGGGGAATCGCCCGCATGGCGTTATGCGTCTGGGCTAGAGATGTTATTAATTGTCGCATATTCTATTTCATATATAGAGTTGCGCATACACCATATTGCTTAGTTATTCGTTCTACTTGGACTTGTACCTTTAGGACACTGCACTATTATTGACGGCTCATGTTGCACGAGCACTGATTATCTGCCACACACACCGTCAATAATTGACATGACACGCACAACACACATACCTATATGATATTGTTTGGTTAGGGACATTGAGACATTGATTCATATTTCTTTATGCATATGACATATAGCATACCTGTATAACTACATGCTTACTCATTTGCCTTGACATGCTAACATGCTAGTTACCATTAGTGATAGGTATATTTCATACATAATGGCATAGCCACATGTATACCTTGCATACGTACTTTACTTATACCTGGAGGGTATATTACATCATTATTGATAGGTAGATACATATAACTTGCTATACTTTCATGTTTACACACATATCTGGTTATAGCTACATATTTACCTTTATTTGTTGTTATATAGACTTAAAGAAATTAGGAACCGCATATATATATTTTAACTTGTTGCAGTTAAATAGCGGTTTTTCCTTTATATGCTCACATTACAGATTTTGTTGCATATATTATATTCATGGATTTTCGCATTGAGATATGGATTTTTCATGATGTTTTCTGGATTTGAGGACCGTGGTTGTTTCATGAAATTATGTATTATTTGAAAAACCCGGTTTCTCTTGATATGATATTACAGAATCCACCATGAGTTTTATCGGTTCTTATATATATACCCCATGCGAGGAGGAGTCAGGGGCCGTATAAGGGTACATGGTAGGGCACGGAGGTACCCGGGGCAAGAAAAGGATTTTGATGTAACATGCCGATGAGGCCTGACAGGGGAACCATACCTACCGGTGACAGTCCCTATGACTCAGCGGTTATCGTGGGGATACCGACGGGAGTAATGTACGTATGGATACGTCGAGAGGTGAGGGTCAAAGCTAGGCACTCGAGCTTTCGGTATAGCGTATGATACGTACCTATCAGGGTGCCAGTCGTGGTGACAGTACCTGATAGATCAGCCTTTATGTGTCGATACATGGCACATGTTTCCGTGATATTTTTACTCCTAAGTATATATAACAGTGGAATGGGACGTTTTTATATATGCATATATATATATATATATATTATTAGTGGAATGGGACGCTAATATATATGTATACATATAAATTCATATGCTTCATCATAATTATTCATGCAAATATACTTAGGATATATGAGATTCACTAGACATTGGATTTGGGATATAGGAGATTCATTTGAGATTGGATACTAGATATATATGAGATTGCTGATTTTGTACATTCAGGATATATGAGATTTACTTGATATTATACATTCAGGGTTTGTGAGACTTGCATAATATGAGAGCCAATTTTGGGCCTGATTTGAGGAATTGGGATTTTGATTGTCTTGATGGACTTCAGTCCTACCACGATGTCAGGATTCCGTGGAAATGACATGTTTCATCCTATACTCCACATTTATTGTTTATGCACTGCTTCATGTATTAGTTGTACCTGATAGAGTACCTTTCATGACTGTTGCATTTACATACCTTATTTTATATGTATTGCTTCATGTATTAGTTGTACCTGATAGAGTACCTTTCATGACTGTTGCATATATACATTGTCATATTATTGCTTCATGTATTAATTGTACCTGATTGAGTAACTTTCATGACTATTGCACACATATGAATTTTACTGCTATTAGCTTGCCTATGTTAGATTCGCGTTGTATGTGCATACTTATGATTACCTGCATATGTTATTTACTATTGATGAGTTGGCAACTCTACCCCGTTATGCCACAGTGTTTTGCAGGTTGATTCTCACAGTAGTCAGTGTAAGTGCACGGCGGCGCCCCGGCCGTCAATCCGACGCCAAAAATGCGGAAGCGAAAAACTTTAATTTTGCAAACTAGCAAACCGGCACCACCGCGCACTAAAACCCGGATCGAGCCATTAACTAGTCCTAGCTAACTACAAGATGGGGAAGAGAGATATACCGACTGATCTAAGTCCTCCGGTCTTCTCGTCGTCGTCCCGATCTCCCGCGGAATGTCCTGTCTCCACCTCGTCGCCGGATGGGCACCACATCGTCTGCATCATTTACGGGCTCCCACCTCAATGCCGAGGCAACTCGGGCACGAAGCTGGCCAGTCGACGTGCCCAAGATTTGCTGTAGAATGTGTAGTGCTCAAGTCTCATTTGGGGTTGTAGGAATTGCCTTATTGGTTGAGGGATGATACAAGCTAATGGAGATTGATCTTGTGGGATTTTTATCAAAGCAAAAGCACAAAAATCCCACCTCTAGAATTTTGGACAGCCCCAAGAAGCTTGGCCGGCCATGGCATTTGGGAGAATGAGAGTGAATCAAAAATGGGGGGAGACACACACTAATCATCCAAGAGAGAGAGGAATGGTTATCATATGGAAAAATGATCACAAAGAAACACCAACACTCAACAACCATATCATCTCCCATCATCAACAAGCATGATGACAATCAAAGAACAACACCCCACCACAACCATCATCTCAAGCATGATGACTCCAAATAGTCAAGCCATCATGACACAAAGAAACTCAAGTGATGGTGAGCCATCATGATCCAACAAAATGCAAAGAACACCCTCCATAAATACTTATTTGCAACAATTCAAATAAGCCCTCCTCCACCAATCTTCGGCCAATGAAGGATACAAAGGAAATTGGCTGAAACGGAAAGCAAACTGGCAACTCCAGAAAACTGGTCCCGTAATAGATTACAGGAAAAACCCCGCTACTGTGCATATACACCCGCATTTGTATTCCGACCGAAATACAAATGCAATGAGACAAAACTACACTGTACTATACTAGGATCCGGCTTAAACCAAAACTGGCTAGTAAATTCCGTTCGATCCTAATCCGTGCAATACCGCACGTATCTGATCGAACCTTGCCATATATCCATACGGCCTGTAGTACTAACTGTCCGATCCTGATCCGTGCAATACCGCACGTATCTGATCGGACCATGCCATATCTCCATGCGGCCTCTACGGCTTTTCGTCCGAAAGCTTGAGTAACTGAATGTGGGGGACTCTAAAGACTCGTCAACACCTTGGTTGTGGATTTAACCACTAGCACGTCAGAGGTATAAGCCAATACGTGACGGGCTACCAGGTATTGACCAAAAGGGACGTCTGTGAGCGAACTCAGCCTGACACCCCACTGAGCCTGTCAGTGACAATATCCGTACTGTCCGGTCCGTTCGTCTATGAGCATCGCATGGCGGGCCTAGGGGATTGGTAAAAGTCAGACCACCAAAAGCGGTACAAGTCGTGTCGGAGTGTAGCCGAGAACACCCTGAGATACTACTGGAATACCTACCAGTAAATCTCCTGCCTCGGCCGAGGGCTTCGTGTAATGGCTCTCCTAGACACAGCGTGACCTCACCCCCAATACCGGGAGAGACGAACCCCTGAAGATACGCTCACTGCCTCCATGTGGCTCGGGACTGTACCCAACTAAAACCTGTTTGCACGTCTCCTTTGAGCGTGGTAGGGTAGTAATCAAAGTACAGTGGGAACTCACACGAAACAAATGACGATCATCAGGTCGATGAACTAACCTGTACACATGTCACTTGGGAATGCTATCTGACGTCTGGTATAAGACCAACTAGCATTTTCCCAGCGAGTCCTGTCCGGTGTACTCATAACCCAATGAGCACCTGTATACATCTTAGGTGAACCAACTGACACCAGTGGCTTGTGAGACCGGCCACCGCCCCTCGTCGGGGTCTCTACTGTATACACTAGTCTACTCTGGAGTATCGATGCCCTGTCTCAAAACTTGCACAACTAGGGACCTTTTAAGGATGTGCTTATAGACCCCAGCTCCCACTTATATGATCGCCCTCATACTGCTGGTGGTCAAGCAAGAATCCTAGGGGCTCTATCTGTTAGTTGTATGTATGCCCTAGAGGCCAGTATTGTACAGATGATGTATATTATATTGGATGCTTGGACATATATAGAGATGACTTTCTTGCTCGATATGATAGTATGCTATCTGGTTACTCTTTATCTTAACATGTACACTAGTCTCTTTATACTGTCTTATAGTTACATGTTGGTAAAGCCCTTAGGATATGTACTTGACTACCTGGACTATGATGCAGATCATACTAGTGGGGACATGGTAGTCCATGAGTACAACCTTCAAGGTCCCTAGTCGTGGGTGTATCGAGACGGGGCATCGATATACCAGAGTAGACTAGCGTATATGCTTCTCGACCCATGTGATGGGCGATGGATGATCCCATATCCATTGGTGTTTGATATCAGAGATGGTATACGGGTGCTCAGTGAAGACTGGGTACACTGGACGGACTCGCCGAGAACTCCCAGATGGTATTATACCTCACGTCAGATGGCAGTTCTCAGGTGACACTTGTACAGGTTAGTCTGTAGACCCGAGATCGTTATAGAGTCTTGTGTGATTCCCACTGTGCTTTGATCTCCACCTTACCACGTCCATAAGGGCATGCAAAACGGTGGTCTTTGGGTACAGTCCCGAGTCACATGGAGGCAATGAGCGATAGGAGGGATTTCGTCTCTCCCGGTATTGGGGGTTGATGTTGCGCTGTGCTCGATTGGCCGTAACAGGGAAGTCCCTGGCCAGGGCTGATCAGAGATTTGCTGGTAAGTGTTACCAGTAGTTTCTCGACCCGTTACGAGCCTCATATCGGCACAACTTATCGGGTTATTAGGGTCTGACGTTTACCACCCCTAGACTTGATATGCGACATATCAGACGAAGAGACCGGACTGTACGGTAAGTGTTACTGGTCGGATTCGCAGGAGTGTGAGCGGGCTAGCTCGTCGATCTTCTGATCGCTCAATACCCGGGTGGCCGTTACGTTTAGCAGACCGCTTGCGGCTTGTGGGTGTTTGATATGATCATCATCTGCTACCGGCGTATTGACGAGTCTTTAGAGTCCTACACAGAGGTTTCCTGGCTCAAGCGAAACGAAATAGGAGCGCATATGAGATATGTGCAGGACCGATAATAATGCATGTATGTGATACCGCATTTCATTCTCGCGATATATGTTTTGATTGGTTATATTCGATATGACCTAGTTATCGAATCATTGATTCGATAAATCGATACATTGGATTCTAGTTGGTTATGTGCGACATGACCGGATCATTGAATCAAATGTTGATTTAATGATTTAATGCATAATTATATATTTGATATATTACTTTGCATTAGCTAGTATTGGTTCACTTTAAACGGATTTTTCTCACTTGGATTGCACATTGTATATGTGATATACTTTTGTGCACATTTTTGTATCATGTTTGATGATACTTGATCATATGGTTAAGTGAATAGAATTAAACCATGGTTATTATGATAATTAGGGTTTTGCATTTTTATTTATTCATTTATTTGTTTATTCATTTATTTGGATAAGGTTAAATGAGAATGGTGGCAATTTTTGTTTCTTATATGAAGCTTCATGAACCCTTGACTTTAGCAACCATTCTTGTCATCTTGCTTAACCCTAACCCACTCTACTAACCATGGTTTATTCTCTACACCTAACTTGAGTTAGAGTTATGATAAATATAGATTTTCTTTTTCTTTTAGAAGATATATCATAATTCTGTCATCTTCTTCTTCTTCTTCAAGCTTGCTACATTAATGGCAACTAGAGATCAAGTGAAAAAAATCCAATTCTAATGTGAACCCACCTCCTATTTCTTCACCCTCTACCTCTTGCCAAGTTGTTTTGGGTGTTTTCTTCACAAGTTTCTCAACTTTGTGAAGTTGGAGCTTGAGCTTGTGCAACCTCGACGTAGATCGTCTTTGACACGAAGCCGACGACCTATTCCGCACGTTTCTCCGATGAAGCCGTCACGAGAGTCCAAGGTTCAAGATGGACAGCGAGAGGACGCCCTCGTGGAGCTAAGGAAGTGGGTATCCGGATCTACAAAGGTTGTAGCTCTCTTCCTTTAGTTAAGTAGTTAACTAAGTTTTCATTTCGCCTAGAATTCTAGTCTAAAGATCCGTAGTCTAGGGTTTCTCGGCACCATTTTTTTTTAAATTGGCATGTTCGATGCCTTGTGAGACCACTATAGGGTGCCTAGGAACCTTTCACTGGTATCAGAGCCTAGCTAGAGCCTTAGGCGAAGTCTAGACGGAATTTGAAGTCCGATCGAACCCGAAACCGCAATTTTTACACGCTCTCTGGACTTTTTCTGAAAACGTGGATTTTTCCATATTAAAAATGCCTAAAAAATTCAGCAGGAAGATCTAAGAAATCTGGTGAAACACGAGATCATGAGGCCTCCAAACAGCCGCGGAAACGCGGCAGAAGCATGGCTTCTGCCGCGGTTCCGCCGCCGACTGTTCACTTTGCTCAATTTTGTTTGCACAGTAATTCTTCTATTCTGGTTCTGAGTTTTATGGGAATTTTTAATAATTATTCAAGAGTTGAATTTTCTGGGATGCTTTGGGGATTCGGTGTTTCGATCGGGGTATCAAATTTCGTCTTTGTGGCTTTCCGGATAAATTTTAGAATATGTTAAAAAGTTCGACCGGATATAAATACCCAATTTTTCCCCTGTCGGGAAATTTCCAAGTGTTGGATTTTTCCGTAGTTTAACGACGTTCTAAGTAGTGCAAGTAACGCGATGGACCCTCTAGAAGACAACAAACCTTAACTCGATTATGTGACCGTCTTGAACTGCCCTTTGAACCTTCGGGTTTGGGGCAGTACGGCGTGCCACATGTGAGGCGTTGGCTTGACCCTTCTACAGCTGGACCGTTGGTACTGAGGCACGAACTGAATGTTGTTAGACTTATTTCATGTGTTGAGCTGTATCGGAAAAACTTGGGTATTCGACTGTTCGATCGGAAAGTTTAACATTTTCTGTTTATCTGGAATGTGATACAATAATTGGAATTCACATATAGTTATGGGATAACTGGATGAATGTTATAAATCTAGCAGTTTAGTCCCATATGATACTGAAAAGAGTTTTCGATAATGAGACTAAAATGCGGGGTTTGTAACTGTTAGGCATGTGATGTCTAAAGAGGTTGCGGATTCCAATTGTTGTAGTTTTACACTTTCTTTTCTGTGACCGTAAGTGTAATATGTGATATCGCCGGTTTCGTTGCTATACGTCAACGACAATTGGGGTATGCATACTTACTTACGTTGATGACATGTGATGTTATGTGTTGCTGGATATGTTATATTGGATCGTCGTGTTCGAATAGCCGGGGATTTTTATGTGAAATGAGTGTTTTTCATTTTCATTCATGTAAAAACTTGTATGTAATATTCTTTTATTTGGGGCACTTCCAGGTAGCGGAAGATGTCACCTTTTGTATATTATTTACTTTTCCGCATTAGGATAGACCCAAGGAGGAGAGCACAAGTAACCGGGTTCTGGGGTCCAGTGGGAGACCAACTCGAGGAGTCGAGTCCGGGTCTCCTAACCCTAGAATTGGCAGGGTTGCTTGCCGCTCTCGTAGGGGTCTAGGGGTGTGGGATTGGCTATTCATCACGACCGTGGAATCCGTGTTTTATACTGGCTCGTATTGAAAACACGGACGTCCTAGTATATCCAATATTTCATATGTTTATTCTGCTGCGATATCTGTGTTGTGATTCTGTGATGGATATAGTATATGGTATATATGATATATTATATAGACGTTACTTATGTTTTACACCCGCGCTAGCCCTGCCCTGCTCTGTCGTTAGTTACCTAACCTAACGGTGCACGAGGGGACATCGAGGCGAATGCGGATGGCATAAGTGTACGTCATATCTATCTGTGATGTTTAGGTATTTAAATGATGGGACTTCATTAATGTGATTAATGAAAGATAAGAAACCTAAGATGTTGTAGTATCAAATTTTAAAACAAAACAGGTAGCTACAGTTCTTGCTTTGCACAGCGGTATATATGATATACCCTGCACCTTATTCGATGAGGAAAGGACCGAGATCCCTTCACCGGGAGTGACTCCTTTAGCAATAACTGGAAGATGCTACACACTCGGTTTGCTTTTGACTGCTTTTGGGTTTTTGCTTTGCACAGCGATATATATGATATATCCCGCACCTCATTCGACGAGGAAAGGACCGAGATCCCTTCACCGGGAGTGACTCCTTTAGCAAAACTGGAAAAGCCTCAAAATCACTCCATTTCAAAACTTCATTTGATTCTACAACGATATCAAGTTCATTACGCTCATGGTTTTATGAAAACCTGCGTAGCCCTCCGTTATTTAAGATAAATCCTACTTAGTATTCGTGCTACGTTTGTTGACCTCCGTCAAGACGTAGTGTGCGGTAGCTAACTAGTATTTGTTTGCTTATGCATATGATGCAGATTGGATTAGGGTAGTCGTACGACCTTGTTGACCTCCGTCAAGGGTCGTGCGGGTGGGTTTGATTCAATCAAGAAATGACGGGTTGAACTTGACTTGCACCCTGTGGTTTGTTGACCTCCGTCAAGGTCATAGGATGCTTGGGGCAAAATATTATCGGGAATTTCAAGTGTTGAAATTTGCAATGAGATTGCATACCTTCTATGAGATAGTTGGATCCCGATACCCACTGCGAGTAAGAGTTACTCCTGGGAGAGTTTTACACATTACAATTAGCCGATCAAGTAGGTGTCTAGAAAGGTGTTAACGAGGTTACGCCTCTGGGAAAATGAGGTTTACATTAATTAGGTTCGTGCGAAAGCACGGGGGACCTCCCTCAAAGTACCGACACTGGCCTGGCTGAAAGATTGACGAACTTGTAGTGTGTAATTAATCCCGGCTAGTCTTTCCTTTTAGGGTTTGGAGGAAGATTTGATAAAAAGCAGTGGGAGCCATCCTGATTAGATAAGATAATAACCAATCTGATCTTGCACGAGCATACGCTAAAGTGTTTTGTTCTCTCTCTCTCCAGGTTGCGACCAGTTCATGCCTTAATCAAGATAATAATATGGATGTATTGACCGAACCCGCATGTTATACTGTGCTGGGGAACGTTGGTTCCGTTCTTTCTTATAAGAGTTATAGGAATGAACAGGATATAGGGGAATACCAGGATTCCCATGCCACCCGAATGAAGAAAGTACATGTTGATGCATTTTCTTCGGGTGTGTTCGTTACTGAGAACTGTTTCTCCATTTGCTCTACGTCCTGGGTATTAGATACCGGGTCAGGATCCCATATATGTAATCAGTTACATGGGCTTAGGAAAGGTAGAGAACTTGGAGAAGGTGATAAAGACATTAGAGTTGGAAATGGTGCAATTGTTGCAGCTAAGACTGTCGGGGAATATCACCTTGTATTACCAACTGGTAATACATTGGTTCTGAACGAATGCTATTACATGCCGAACCTGATATGCAACATTATATCGGTTTCTTTATTAAGTAAAGAGGGATATAATTTTGTATTACAGGACAATGTTATGAACATTTTCCGTAACCAAAAGTTGGTTGGATCAGGCACGTTGTGCAATGGCATTTATGTTCTAAATCAATCAACAGTTCTGAGCATAACAAACACACACAAGAGGAAGAGTTCAGAACTGAACGAATCCTTCTTGTGGCATTGTAGACTGGGTCACATCAATGCGACACGACTAGCTAAGTTGCATAAAGATGGATATTTAAATCCGTTTGAATTTTCATCCTATGACACTTGCCAGTCATGTCTCAAAGGCAAGATGACCAAAACTCCGTTTACGGGACACGGAGAAAGAGTTACCGAACTCTTAGGACTGATACATAGTGATGTATGCGGTCCCATGTCTACACATGCCAGGGATGGTTCTTCATACTTCATTACATTCACTGACGATCTCTCTAGGTTCGGGTATGTGTTCCTGATGAAACACAAATCAGAAGCTTTTGAGAAATTTAGGGAATATAAGCAAGAAGTTGAGAACCAAACCAGAAAAAGTATTAAAATCCTACGATCTGATCGAGGAGGAGAATACTTAAGCATTGAATTCCTGGACTTCCTAAAAGAGAATGGGATTCTCTCTCAGCTAACTCCTCCATATACACCACAGCACAACGGTGTATCGGAGCGGAGAAACCGCACCCTATTAGATATGGTGCGCTCTATGATGAGTGTAGCTGAGTTACCTATTTCCTTCTGGAGATATGCACTGGAAACAGCAGCATACTTACTGAACAGGGTTCCCACCAAATCTGTGCCTACCACACTATATGAGATATGGGAAGGGAAGAGACCATATCTTAATTTTATAAAGATATGGGGTTGCCCGGCCTATGTCAAAAGACAAAAACCGGACAAACTCGAGGCAAGATCTGTTTTGTGTAAGTTTGTTGGATATCCCAAACATTCGCGAGGGTATATCTTCTACCACAGTGAGGAACAAAGAGTATTTGTTGCTCAACATGCCACCTTTTTAGAAAAGGAATTTCTTGCAAAAGAAATTAGTGGCTCTGAGGTAGAACTGGAAGAGGTTCCAGCGACACAGACTACAACAGAAGATTTGGTTGAACCAGAGGATTCCGTAGTTCCCGATGAACCCCAGCCACTCCGCCGATCTAGTAGGGTTCCTCGCCAACCTGAGAGATACTACGGTTTTCTCATGGATGGTGGGAGCGAGGATTGCATCATGGAGGATGATGACCCAACTAGCTTCGAACAAGCCATCACGAGTAGGGACTCAGTGAAATGGCTGGATGCTATGCGGTCCGAGATGGAATCCATGTACACCAACAAAGTATAGACTTTGGACGTTGCTCCTGAAGGGGTAAAACCCATTGTGACCAAGTGGATCTTCAAGAAGAAACTTGGTGTAGATGGGAAAGTGGAGACTTTCAAAGCTAGACTTGTAGCAAAGGGTTTTCGTCAAAGACCAGGTGTGGACTATGACGAAACCTTTTCTCCAGTGGCTATGCTTAAATCCATCCGGATCATGCTTGCCATTGCTGCCTTTCATGACTACGAAATCTGGCAAATGGATGTTAAGACCGCCTTTCTAAATGGTGATTTAGAAGAGTGCATGTACATGACTCAGCCAGAGGGCTTCGTAGACAGTGGGAGCAGCGGGAAGGTGTGCAAGCTTCTTAAATCCATTTATGGATTAAAGCAAGCATCGCGGAGTTGGAACATCTACTTTGATGTCGTTATCAAAGAGTTTGATTTCGTCAAAAATCCAGATGAACCTTGTATCTACAAGAAGGTGGCAGAGAGTAAGGTTGTCTTCCTCGTATTGTACGTGGACGACATACTGTTGATAGGAAATGATATTCCTATGCTGCAAGCGGTCAAGCTCTTCTTATCACAAAGATTCTCAATGAAAGATCTTGGTGATGCCTCCTGCATATTGGGAATCAGTATCTATAGAGATAGATCCAAACGCATTTTGGGATTGTCCCAATCCAGGTACATTGACACCATACTAAAGAGGTTTAGTATGGAAGAGTCCAAGCGTGGGAACTTACCGACGATCTCTGGAGTCACTCTCTCCAAAGAGATGTCTCCCAAGACTGATTTGGAGAGAGCTCGCATGCAAGGGATACCCTATGCTTCGGCAGTAGGCTCTATCATGTATGCGATGCTATGTACCAGACCCGATGTAGCATACTCACTAAGTGTAGTGAGCAGGTATCAAGCTGATCCTGGAGAGAGTCACTGGACAGCTGTGAAGAGCATTCTCAAGTACTTACGAAGGACTAGAGATATGTTCTTGGTGTATGGTAACGGGGAACTCCAAGTGGAGTCCTTTACCGATTCGAGCTTCCAGAGTGATAAGGACGACTCTAAGTCGCAGTCGGGCTTTGTCTTTACCCTTTACGGAGGGGCGGTTAGCTGGAAGAGTTCCAAGCAGGAAACCGTGGCAGACTCGACGATGGAGGCTGAATACATCGCTGCCAACGATGCTGCCAAAGAGGCTGTCTGGATCAAGAAGTTCATTACTGAACTTGGTGTGGTTCCATCCATTGAGCATCCAATACCTTTGTATTGCGATAACAATGGAGCGGTGGCTTTGGCCAAGGAACCTAGGTCCCATCAGCGATCCAGGCATATTCTGAGGCGGTATCACCTGATCCGGGAGATAGTTGATCGCCGGGAGATCGAGGTCAGGAGGGTTGACACGAAGAACAACACCGCGGATTCACTCACGAAGGCCATTCCCCAGATACAGTTTGAGAGACTCTTCGGGATGCTCGGTATGCGATACTACAGCAGCTGGCCCTAGTGCAAGTGGGAGATTGTTAGTTGTATGTATGCCCTAGAGGCCAGTATTGTATAGATGATGTATATTATATTGGATGCTTGGACATATATAGAGATGACTTTCTTGCTCGATATGATAGTATGCTATCTGGTTACTCTTTATCTTAACATGTACACTAGTCTCTTTATACTGTCTTATAGTTACATGTTGGTAAAGCCCTTAGGATATGTACTTGACTACCTGGACTATGATGCAGATCATACTAGTGGGGACATAGTAGTCCATGAGTACATCCTTCAAGGTCCCTAGTCGTGGGTGTATCGAGACGGGGCATCGATATACCAGAGTAGACTAGCGTATATGCTTCTCGACCCATGTGATGGGCGATGGATGATCCCATATCCATTGGTGTTTGACATCAGAGATGGTATACGGGTGCTCAGTGAAGACTGGGTACACTGGACGGACTCGCCGAGAACTCCCAGATGGTATTATACCTCACGTCAGATGGCAGTTCTCAGGTGACACTTGTACAGGTTAGTCTGTAGACCCGAGATCGTCATAGAGTCTTGTGTGATTCCCACTGTGCTTTGATCTCCACCTTACCACGTCCATAAGGGCGTGCAAAACGGTGGTCTTTGGGTACAGTCCCGAGTCACATGGAGGCAATGAGCGATAGGAGGGATTTCGTCTCTCCCGGTATTGGGGGTTGATGTTGCGCTGTGCTCGATTGGCCGTAACAGGGAAGTCCCTGGCCAGGGCTGATCAGAGATTTGCTGGTAAGTGTTACCAGTAGTTTCTCGACCCGTTACGAGCCTCATATCGGCACAACTTATCGGGTTATTGGGGTCTGACGTTTACCACCCCTAGACTTGATATGCGACATATCAGACGAAGAGACCGGACTGTACGGTAAGTGTTACTGGTCGGATTCGCAGGAGTGTGAGCAGGCTAGCTCGTCGATCTTCTGATCGCTCAATACCCGGGTGGCCGTTACGTTTAGCAGACCGCTTGCGGCTTGTGGGTGTTTGATATGATCATCATCTGCTACCGGCGTATTGACGAGTCTTTAGAGTCCTACACAGAGGTTTCCTGGCTCAAGCGAAACGAAATAGGAGCGCATATGAGATATGTGCAGGACTGAGAATAATGCGTGTATGTGATACCGCATTTCATTCTCGCGATATATGTTTCGATTGGTTATATTCGATATGACCTAGTTATCGAATCATTGATTCGATAAATCGATACATTGGATTCTAGTCGGTTATGTGCGACATGACCGGATCATTGAATCAAATGTTGATTTAATGATTTAATGCATAATTATATATTTGATATATTACTTTGCATTAGCTAGTATTGGTTCACTTTAAACGGATTTTTCTCACTTGGATTGCACATTGTATATGTGATATACTTTTGTGCACATTTTTGTATCATGTTTGATGATACTTGATCATATGGTTAAGTGAATAGAATTAAACCATGGTTATTATGATAATTAGGGTTTTGCATTTTTATTTATTCATTTATTTGTTTATTCATTTATTTGGATAAGGTTAAATGAGAATGGTGGCAATTTTTGTTTCTTATATGAAGCTTCATGAACCCTTGACTTTAGCAACCATTCTTGTCATCTTGCTTAACCCTAACCCACTCTACTAACCATGGTTTATTCTCTACACCTAACTTGAGTTAGAGTTATGATAAATATAGATTTTCTTTTTCTTTTAGAAGATATATCATAATTCTATCATCTTCTTCTTCTTCTTCAAGCTTGCTACATTAATGGCAACTTGAGATCAAGTGAAAAAAATCCAATTCTAAAGTGAACCCACCTCCTATTTCTTCACCCTCTACCTCTTTCCAAGTTGTTTTGGGTGTTTTCTTCACAAGTTTCACAACTTTGTGAAGTCGGAGCTTGAGCTTGTGCAACCTCGACGTAGATCGTCTTTGACACGAAGCCGACGACCTATTCCGCACGTTTCTCCGATGAAGCCATCACGAGAGTCCAAGGTTCAAGATGGACAGCGAGAGGACGCCCTCGTGGAGCTAAGGAAGTGGGTATCCGGATCTACAAAGGTTGTAGCTCTCTTCCTTTAGTTAAGTAGTTAACTAAGTTTTCATTTCGCCTAGAATTCTAGTCTAAAGATCCGTAGTCTAGGGTTTCTCGGCACCATTTTTTTAAATTGGCATGTTCGATGCCTTGTGAGACCACTATAGGGTGCCTAGGAACCTTTCACTATCAACGTGTAATAGCGACCTGTCAGGTCACCTAAGCAGTACACGATGATAAAGATAAACCAGATAGCATACTATCATCTCGAGTAAGACTGTCCTACCGGGACAGGTCCTCCCTCAATCATTGCAATCACGTGCCTGTGATCCAATAATTGACTCTGAGGGCATTAACTCCAACAATCTCCCACTTGCACTCAAGGCTAATTATTGCGATGTCGCATACTCACAGCCTGTGTGATACCGAACACCCAACTCCTCTACTTGTCAGTCTCACAAAGCTCGTTTGCGAAACTAATGCGTTCGAGGAATAGCCTCAGTGAGTGGATCCGCTTTGATGTTTCTTTCTATGTCTCTCTATATCTCATGTTCGCGGAGAAAGCCATCTCCCGAAATGAGCAATACCTGTCTTAGAATGTGTCTGGATATCTGATGGGACCTAGCTCATAAATGAACTCCAAATCCAAACTTCTTAGACAGTATCGTCAACTGAACTTAATCAGTATCCTGCGCCATGCCTCCCTCAGTATCGCCTTGGACCACCTGTCCAAAATACTTCCCATCATCAGAAGGAAAAACTATAACTCTGACAACCTCCTTGTCGTCCAAGTCACCTTGGAAGCCTGGAATGATAACTGTCTCCTGAATGAGGCTGTCGTTATCATATCCCCAGAACATCCACTTATGTTCTAAAGCTGCTTCCGATTGTTTCTCCAGGAGTGGATCAATATCAACTTATTGCATGTAGTGCAAGAACAACATCTGGTGTGGTACTTGACATCTCATGATTGAGTCAATTGCCTGAGCAAGTGATCTGCCAATCATGCACATCCCTCTCCCCTTAAGTCTGTAAGACACCTTTAGAGAGGGTGACTCCATCACCTGCAGGTACACTACCGTGCCAGGAGTCTTCCATTCTAAATACTCTTAGAATGCTGTCTAAGTACCCATATTGGGAAACCACCCAAATCTAGATCTAAAACTATAGATCTAGTAACCAGTATGTCTGATATAAAATCCATTTCCTTTGTGGAGAAACCACTGTGTGACGACCAAAGTATAACCGATCGTAGTATAGGAGTTTCTTTTCCTATTCAGTGTATGTCATCCAAATACCAGGACAACACACCCTACTTCCTTCTCAACAGATTCATCCCCTATTCTGATGAAGTCAAACCTATGACTGTCACGTCAGAAATAGATGATCTATCTCCGCTACATCTTCTTTAGTCTATAAATAGACATAATCCACCTGTCCACCAATGCTTCCGCTGCTCCCACTGACTACGACAACCCTCTCGTAGAGTCATATACACGTACACTTCTAAAGCAAGTTTAGAACGACGCTATACTCATCCTCCTGCCAGGTCTCGCAGCCTGGAACAACAGCAATGGCAAGTCTGGGTAAACAAGAACCTCCCTGTCACCGTCCTTGAGGCTACCGGAGTACCTCTCGGGTGCCTGAGGTTACCCACCGTATCTTTAGGTTCCTTATCAAATCTTCAGTAATCATTTGCGGTTCTGGAATCACTTCCAGTTCTACCAAACTCCCACTACTGTTTTCTAAAAAAAATCCATTTTTATTAAAACTGTGGCGAGTTCAGAACAATATCACTATTGATCTTCCAGATGGTAGAAAGTCAACCCTCGTCATAGCCTGGGTCAACCCACAAACAGCCATTACAGAAACGTGCCTTGAGTTATCCAGAGTCTGGTTTTAAGCATAAACCGGACAACTCCCCGTACCTTAACATCGTTAAGATACGAACTGTTCTATATCCAATATAGAAACAGAGGCACTGATTTAATTGAACCAGATTCAAATCATGCTGCTATCTCCAGTGCATGTCAACTAAATGGGAGGAGGCCGATCAGCGTTACTCAACTTAGGAGTAGTTCCAATTATGAGTAACCTGAAGGAGAAGCAAGTTCTCTTAATCATTACTATTAATGAATACCATACACAAGTATCTACATCTTCGATCACTTTGAAGAATCCCGATACTTGCAACACCTGGTTCTCTACTCTATCCAAATACCTATAACTTCTCAAAATTCGGACCCTGTGTTTCCACGAAACACCTGTCTAAAAACTAGAGAAGTCATAAGTAAACCGAATATAGTACGAGGACCAACCCTTCTGTCCTGATGGACCCTGGACAACATACAATACTCTGTATAAGTCCCTTGAGTCTAATAACTCATTCATTGTGTGTCGTAGGTTGAAAACTGTACTTATAGTTAAGAAGAATTACACCGCTGTTTAATACTCCTTACCTAACCATCCACTGATATAGGTAAATGTCACTGACATAATTTCAAAAAGTATATCTCACTCTATGAAAATAGACGTACAGATATATCGATTTGAAATTGGTGCATAACAGCGGATATTCAAAACCAAATATTTGCCGACCGGCAAATAGCCCAGGTGATTTCCTCAAATATCACTGATTACAACGAATCCCGATATAATGAGGATGATCACCTAATTCCCAATAATTTACTCCCACTCATCATCTGTAAAACCATACAGATGTGAGAATCATACCTGGTAAATACATACCCTTGAGTAAGTATCTAATCGGGAAATCAGTTTTCCTTTAACAGCACACAGTGAGACTGAAACATTGAAATGTTTCGATGGGGTATCCTGGTATTCTTAGTAATGCCTCTACCATTATCCAGATTCACAACTGTAACCGTATATCTCTCTGCCACCTCTCCAAATCCCTTTATTTGTCTTTAGTCATTACCTTCTGCACACCCCTTAGGCCAAATGGTTTTCTTCCTTCCCTACCGTTTGGCACCAGCCTATGGTTTTGAAGAATACTATCCAATAAGCATAATGGGTGTACTGTCCCAATCCTAGGAACACTCGCAATGCGAGAGAAGGTGATGATAAAAGACACCTTGATAAACCTTATTCCTATTTCTCCTGAACCAGAATCCATCCCCGAACTGGAACAAGTTCCTTTCGAGTTCGTATATAACCATACGATGGAGTATCCAATAATCTGTGGATCTTCGTAGTGATACGGAGTGTCCTGGAGAAATACAAAGATGATTTTAGGATTGGCGAAGAAATACTTGGTTTGGTCGTGAATATCAGTTGCAATTTGCTTTACCCTCTTACTAATCCCTTGCTTTGTCTTAACTTAATACCTTCTGTATACCATCGTTAGGCTAATTGGTTTTCTTCATTCCCTACCGGTCGGCACCAGCCTAAGGTTTGGAAAAGACTATCCAATTTGCGTAAAGGTGTACTATCTCCTAAACCAAGGAGTACTCACAACTCGAGAGAAGGTAAAAGGAAAAGAGAACTGAATAATCCTATCCGTTTTCTTCAGAACCTGAAACCATCCTCGAATAAATCCCTTCGAGTTCGTATATAACCATACGATGGTTTTGTCCAATGGATGTGGACGTTCGTAGTAATACAGGGTGTCCTGGAGAAAAGGGTAAAAGTAGGAGTGGCAATGAGGTTTGCAACTCTGACAATCCAAAAGCCAGTGTTAAGAAGGTTCGGTTAATTTTGGTCTCTGAGTCATAGTCTTAGGGTCGGGTCAATGGTCGCTGCCAAAGAGAGAGAGAAAAGAAACACTCAGCGTGCACTCTAACCTAGATCAGAATGGTTACCAATTTATCTAATCTGGAAACCTCCCACTGTACCGTCAAATTCTCCTCCAAACCTGAAAGAAGAATTAGTCGGGGTCACCCGAGGAGTAGACTAACTCATCAGTGGGAATCGGGATCCAACTATCATCGCACGACAACGTGACGGAATCCGCTCACGGTATCACACTCCAGAAGGTATGCGCATATCTGGCAAGTTTCAGTTCTTTTGAAACTCCCGATGTGATTTTTTTTTTTGCCCCATGCTCTTATGACCTTGACTAAGGCCAACAAATCATAAGTCACATTTCAAGTTCTACCCGTCATTGTCCAGGTTGATTTGAACCCACCCGTACAAGCCCTTGACTAGGGCCAACAAGGCTATACGACTGTCCCAAACCAACGCATCTATCTATGCTACATATGAACACCCAACAGCTACCAAACACTGTGCCTTGACTATGGCCAACAAACACAGCTTGAATACTATTGACTATCCATATGAAACGACGTAGGGCTACGAATGGTTTCTGGCGAAAACCTTTAACGTAATGAACTTGATATCGTTGAAGGAACCGGATAGCTTTTTGAAAATATAGTGACGAAAACCTTTGCTAAAGAGGTCACTCCCGGTGAAGGGATCTCGGCTCTTTCCCTATATAATTAGGTGCAGGATATTCCAACTGAATACCACGATGCAAAGCAAAAGTAATCGGCTATAGTGAAGTTATTGCCCTGACGCAAACTTCTGTCCAAGGGGTCACTCCCGGTGAAGGGATCTCGGCCCTTGCCTCGTCGACTGAGGAGCAGGATATTCCAACTGAATACCACGATGCAAAACAAATGTGAACGTCCTTGCAATAACAGCTTTTTGAAAAGTGTTCCAACAACATCAGATTAGGTTTGTTTTAAACTTGGATTGATCCAAATCAACGCAGTCCCATCAAATGATCACACCACAAAGAACGAAAATAATATGACGTACGTATATGCCATCCGCATTCGCCACTGGGTCCCGTCATTACCCGTTAGGTTAGCTAACTAACGACAGAGCGGGGACTGGACTAGCGCGGATGCAAAACATATACAACATCTACTAATATATATACCAATATATTATATTCGCTTAAGGCGTGATAAAATGCAACATCAAAGAAATGTACAGCATCACAGAACAATACAGATATCTGGGATCCCCGGGTTTCACAGAGCCGCTGAAACCCGACGTTCCCCTGGTCATGTGGATAGCCTGTGCAATGAAATCCTAGACCCTTACGGGTGTGGCAAGTTACCCGCCAAAACCTGAAGCGAGGCAGCCCCCTTCAGCAACGTGAATGGACCACCCAGCACTTCACGGAATCCGGTAACTTGGGCACCCCTCCTGGGTCAACCTGTACCCCCTACGAGTGCGGCGAATAGCCCGCCAATTCTAGAGTAAAGCCCCTTCCGCCTCAATGCCATGAGATGCAGGCTTGTTGCCTTCTAGAACCCGGCTATCAGTGCACCCCTCCGCGGGGCAATCCTAATACAGAAAGTAAAATATACATACAACGGGTACATCGACCGCAACCTGGTCGTGCCCCTAAAGAATAATACAAACAAGCAGTGACGGCAGTCCACATGTCGGACGCTCGCCCCGCAATATCAAATGTACATAATATAACAAAAACTGTACTAGCATTGCATCCAGGCTATCCCCATGACCAATCCGCAACATCACAGCAAAACACAGAACATCAACGTGAAAGTCACGTTCACAAATCCGTCTAACCGGGCTATAGCAGTTAGACAGGATTTACCGATCAAGTGACATTCACGGTCGGAGATATAATGTAAATACTGTGAAATAATGTGTTTAAAATATCCGATCGATCAAATTTTATCAAGTGGGCCCCCAAGTACTACTGTAGCACATCAAGAAATTCTTGGCCCAAAATTAATATTCCAAAACCCCTATTTTCAACCCAGAAAGCAACTGTAGAAATTTGATACGGCAAGGACATCATCGTGCGGCGGAACCGCGGCCCGAAGGGGGGTTTGGCTGCGGTTCCGCGCTCCAATTGTCGATTCACTGTGTCGAATTTCTACAGTACGCTTATAACTTCCAGTACATCACTTTTGTACAACCTGAAAAAATTTTCGAGACAGAAAAAATTCAACAGAAAACTGATGCATGTGAAAACGCGGGTTTTTGGAATTTTGTTCGATCGGAAGTGTAAAACACATTAGACAAAGCTAGACTATATTAATGGCGAGGCTCTGATACCACTGTAAGTGCACGGCGGCGCCCCGGCCGTCAATCCGACTCTAAAAATGCGGAAGCGAAAAACTTTAATTTTATAAACTAGCAAACCGGCACCACCGCGCACTAAAACCCGGATCGAACCATTAACTAGTCCTAGCTAACTACAAGATGGGGAAGAGAGATATACCGACTGATCCAAGTCCTCCGGTCTTCTCGTCGTCGTCCCGATCTCCCGCGGAATGTCCTGTCTCCACCTCGTCGCCGGAAGGGCACCACATCGTCTGCATCTTTTACGGGCTCCCACCTCAATGCCGAGGCAACTCGGGCACGAAGCTGGCTAGTCGACGTGCCCAAGGTTTGCTGTAGAATGTGTAGTTCTCAAGTCTCATTTGGGGTTGTAGGAATTGCCTTATTGGTGGAGGGATGATACAAGCTAATGGAGATTGATCTTGTGGGATTTTTATCAAAGCAAAAGCACAAAAATCCCACCTCTAGAATTTTGGACAGCCCCAAGAAGCTTGGCCGGCCATGGCATTTGGGAGAATGAGAGTGAATCAAAAATGGGGGGAGCCACACACTAATCATCCAAGAGAGAGAGGAATGGTTATCATATGGAAAAATGATCACAAAGAAACACCAACACTCAACAACCATATCATCTCCCATCATCAACAAGCATGATGACAATCAAAGGCCAACACTCCACCACAACCATCATCTCAAGCATGATGACTCCAAATGGTCAAGCCATCATGACACAAAGAAAGTCAAGTGATGGTCATGATCCAACAAAATGCAAAGAACACCCTCCACAAATACATATTTGCAACAATGCAAATAAGCCCTCCTCCACCAATCTTCGGCCAATGATGGATACAAAGGAAATTGGCCGAAACGGAAAGCAAACTGGAAACTCCAGAAAACTGGTCCCGTAATAAATTACAGGAAAAACCCCGCTACTGTGCTTACACACCCGCATTTGTATTCCGACCGAAATACAAATGCAATGAGACAAAACTACACTGTACTATACTAGGATCCGGCTTAAACCAAAACCGGCTAGTAAATTCCGTTCGATCCTAATCCGTGCAATACCGCATGTATCTGATCGAACCTTGCCATATATCCATACGGCCTATAGTACTAACTGTCCGATCCTGATCTGTGCAATACCGCACGTATCTGATCGGACCTTGCCATATCTCCATACGGCCTCTACAGCTTTTCGCCCGAAAGCTTGAGTAACTGAATGTGGGGGACTCTAAAGACTCGTCAACACCTTGGTTTTGGATTTAACCACTAGCACGTCAGAGGTATAAGCTAATACGTGACGGGCTACCAGGTATTGACCAAAAAGGACGTCTGTGAGCGAACTCAGCCTGACACCCCACTGAGCCTGTCAGTGACAATATCCGTACAGTCCGGTCCGTTCGTCTATGAGCATCGCATGGCGGGCCTAGGGGGTTGGTAAAAGTCAGACCCCTAATGCGGTACAAGTCGTGTCGGAGTGTAGCCCAGAACACCCTGAGATACTACTGGAATACTTACCAGTAAATTTCCTGCCTCGGCTGAGGGCTTCGTGTAATGGCTCTCCTAGACACAGCGCGACCTCACCCCCAATACCGGGAGAGACGAACCCCTGAAGATACGCTCACCGCCTCCATGTGGCTCGGGGCTGTACCCAACTAAAACCTGTTTGCACGTCTCCTTTGAGCGTGGTAGGGTAGTAATCAAAGTACAGTGGAAACTCACACGAGACAAATGACGATCATCAGGTCGATGAACTAACCTGTACACATGTCACTTGGGAACTGCTATCTGACGTCTGGTATAAGACCAACTAGCATGTTCCCGGCGAGTCCTGTCCGGTGTACTCATAACCCAATGTGCACCTGTATACATCTTAGGTGAACCAACTGACACCAGTGGCTTGTGAGACCGGCCACCGTCCCTCGTCGGGGTCCCGACTGTATACACTAGTCTACTCTGGAGTATCGATGCCCTGTCTCGAAACTCACACGACTAGGGACCTTTTAACGATGTGCTTATAGACCCCAGCTCCCACTTATATGATCGCCCTCATACTGCTGGTGGTCAAGCAAGAATCCTAGGGGCTCTATCAACGTGTAATAGCGACCTGTCAGGTCACCTAAGAGGTACACGATGATAAAGATAAACCAGATAGCATACTATCATCTCGAGTAAGACTGTCCTACCGGGACAGGTCCTCCCTCAATCATTGCAATCACGTGCCTGTGATCCAATAATTGACTCTGAGGGCACTATCTCCAACAGTCAGAGGCAGGGCTATTATCATCTATCATAATATCTTTTGCCGCGGATACCACTTCGGCTCACAGTGTGCACTTTTGCTTAAGGTAGGTTTTGTGGTTATCCGTTCATGTTGCTTATTGTATATTCGTTGTATCCTGCACTCTCCATCAACCATTATCTTGTATGATTTAGAGACTTGATATGAGGACGATATTGTATATTATTTTGTGGCTTGGAGGTCTTTTGTGCAGTTTTACTTCTATCGTATTTTACTTCTTCGCTACGGCATCGTATATCTGTTGTGGTGGTTGTTTTCCACCGTTGGGCGTGGATTTGCTCCCGTTGGGGATGCTTTACGTATATTTATGTTGTATCCATTTTTGGAGTTAGTTTTTACAAAGGAGGTGCTGCGAAAATTTTTAAGAAACTAAAATTTGACTTTAAAGAATTTGTACTCGAGATTTTCAAAAGTATTAGCAATGTTCTTATTTCTTACTACTTTTGATGTTTTAGATTGATGGGTTTTCGGCTTACTTTAACTTCATTACGCCTGTAGACGTTGCGTAGTTTAAGGGCCGTCACGTGCCAATTTGGGGTCGTGACAATGTCGCCATTGATGTATGTTATTTACTTTTTCACATTAGGATAGACCCAAGGAGGAGAGCACAAGTCACCGGGTTTTATGGTCCAGTGGGAGATCATCTCGAGGAGTCGAGACCTGGTCTCCTAACTCTGGAATTGGTAGGGTTACTTGCCGCTCTCGTAGGGGTTTAGGGGTATAGTCTTGGCTATTCGTCACGGCCAAGGAATCCGTTATTTTATAATTGGCTTAATTTAAAATGCGGACTTCCTAGGATATCCTATACATTCATATATCTGATTTTGCTGCGATGTTATGTGATGAGATCATATTACTGTGTAACAACTCCAATTTTTGTATACATAAATTTGATTAAAATTTGAAGTATACTTGGAGTATTTAATGTTACTGTTATCACTTTAAGTATCTATTTTCCCGCAATAATTACAAGAAGGAGCTTGTAGCTCATTGGTAATACCTTGCACTGCTGAACCAAGCCACCAGAGTTCGAATCCCATGCCCCACATTATTTTTAGATTATTTTTCTTTTAAAATTCCTTGAAGCCCAACAGTCCACAGGACATAACTCTCAAATGATGAACTGAACCCTAAAAACGGAGTATACCAAAGTCTACGTCAGAGAACCCCGCACCCGTCGGTCGCCGGACTCGGCCGGGATCGGCCGAGTCGGCCGGCGCCGCCGGCCGGACTTGGTCGGACGGCCGAGCTCCCAAAACCAAAAAGTTGGCTTTTGGCATTCCTTAATCCCCTGTATACACCATTTTATTAGTTCGGTTCCATAATTTTAAATACACCCTAATTACTACAAATTTTAATGATTTTCTTTAAATTTTTACAATTTTTTTTATAAAGAAAACCTTTCACCTACCCTACCCTAGCTACCCAATAAATAGATCCCTACCCTCTACCCTCTCATCCCAAAACACTAGGTTTACTCTCTTGAAATTTTCTACAAGAAAGGTGTGCTTTGAAACCGAGTTCACGGCGAAGCGCTGACGGATTTCCGGCGACGTTCTTTGAAACAACCGGCGACGAAACAACACCTCGGCATTTTCCCTAGTTCCTCTATACTCTTTAGTATAGATCGAAGCCAGTAAGTCCCGTTCTTTTCTTCTTTCTACTTCTCGAAAATACGGAATTATGAAACCCGACGGAAATCGGAACAAACTGATTTCCGATTCGGTTTTACTACAAAATCTCACTTGTCACCAATTCCATAATACCTAAACATATTCATGATGACTATTAATCACATAACAATTAATTTGGACAAACTTTCTCACATGAAATGATAGCTTTTTTGTAATATCGTATTCTTTTCACTTTAATACCATAATGTTTATTTTTCTTCTTCTAATCAATTCCACCATTCCTAAACATCTTCATCTTGACCACTAAACTTATAAAAATTAATTTGAATGAGTTTTCATACATGAAATGATAACTTTTGCAAATACCGTATTCTTTCACTTAAATACCATCATGTTTAGTTTATCATATTTAACCCTTAACCTTACTATACAATTAAGGTAGAGCACAAGATAACAACCTACCTCTACCCACACATATATACAAATCCTAAAATGATTTCATAAAAATTTAGAATACGACAAAACGAAATTTTCAGTAAAATACCATAATCTTCATAAAACCACTCTTAAAGGTCTAGATTTGTTACATTTTTAAATAAATATTTCTTACTAGGAAAATACGATAAATTGTGGACATCGATCGTTTATCTAAACTGACTTTGTGGTGTCTAGGCTAGGCAAGTGAGCTTGGATAATTTTAAAAGGCCCGCCTCACGATTCGTGAGCGGATCCCTCCCTCCTCACTTGTAATTGTTAGTTATATGTATGCCCTAGAGGCCATTACTGTACATAGGATGTATATTGTAGTGGATGCTGGGACATATATAGGGAGGACTTTCTTGCTCGACATGATAGTATGCTATCTGGTTACCCTTTACCTTAACGTGTATGCTGATTGTCTCTCTGTTACATGTTGGTAAAGCCCTTAGGATCTGTACTTGACTACCTGGACTATGATGCGGATCATACTAGTGGGGACATGGTAGTCTATAAGTACATCCTTCAAAGTCCCTAGTCGTGGGTGTATCGAGACGGGGCATCGATATACCAGAGTAGACTAGCGTATACCTTCTCGACCCATATAGATGGGCGATGGATGATCCCATATCCATTGGTGTTTGACATCAGAGATGATATACGGGTGCTCAGTAGAGACTGGGTACACTGGACGGACTCGCCGAGAACTCCCAGATGGTATTATACCTCACGTCAGATGGCAGTTCTCTGGTGACACTGGTACAGAGTAGTCTGTTGACCCGAGATCGTCATGGAGTCTTGTGTGGTTCCCACTGTGCTTTGATTTCCATCTTACCACGTCCAAGAGGACGTGCAAAACGGTGGTTTTTGGGTACAGTCCCGAGTCACATGGAGGCAATGAGCGATAGGAGGGGATTCGTCTCTCCCGGTATAGGGGGTTGATGTTGCGCTGTGTTCGATTGGCTATAATAGGAAATCCCTGGCCAGGGTTGCTGAGATTTACTGGTAAGTGTTACCAGTAGTTTCTCGAATAGTTATAGACCTCATATCGACATGACTTATCGAGCTATTGGGGTCCGACGTTTACCACCCCTAGGCGAGATATGCGACATATCAGACGTTCAGACCGGACTGTACGGTAGTGTTACTGGTCGGATTCACTGGAGTGTGAGCGGGCTTGCTCGTCGATCTTCAGATCGCTCAATACCCGGGTGGCCGTTACGTTTAGCAGACGCTTGCGGCTTGTGGATGCTTGATATGATCATCATCTGCTGCCGGCGTATTGACGAGTCTTTAGAGTCCTACACAGAGGTTTCCTGGCTCAAGCGAAACGAAATAGGAGCGCATATGAGATATGTGCGGGACCGAGAATAATGCGTGTATGTGATACCGTATTTCATTCTCGCGATGAATGTATCGATTAGGTTATATGCGATATACCCTAGTTATCGAATCAAGGGTTGATTCGATAAACCGATGCATTGCATACTAGTCGGTTATATACGATATGACCGGATCGTTAAATCAAGTTTTGATTTAATGATTTGATGCATAATTATATATTTGATATATTACTTTGCATTAACTAGTATCGGTTCATTTTAAATGGATTTTCTCGCTCGGATGTGCGCATTAAATATGCGATATGATTTTGTGCACATGTTTGTATCATGTTTGATGATACATGGTTCTTGGTTAAGTGTATAGAATTAAACAAAGGTTAAGATGATGGTTAGGGTTTATTATTTGTTATTCATTTATCTTATTTAATTATCCATTTATTTATGATAAATGAATAAAAGAAAATGAAATGAAATGGTTGCTAATTTTGGATTCTAGTTGAAGCTTCTTGATCTTTTGACTAAGTGACCATTTTGTCTCTAGCTTGACCCTAACCATTCCTTTAACAATGATTAGCTCTCTATACTTTACCATGGTTCACTTATGATAAGAATGGATTATTCTTTTCATTTTAAATAATTCTTATCATAACAATTTCCTTCTTCTTCTTCATTTCTTCAAGTGAAGAAAGCTTGCCTCCATCAATGGCAAGTGATGAAAAAGAGTGAGAAATCCAAATCTAAAGTCTACCCACTTCCTATTTCTTCATCCTCTACCTCTTGCCAAGTAGTAGAGTGTGTTTTCTTCACAAGTTTCATGACTTGGAGAAGTGAGAGCTTGATTTAGCGATGCCTCGACGTAGATCATCTTCGGCATGGACATCGACGACCTAGCTCACTTATTCTCCGATGAAGTCGACGCTAGAGCCCGGATTTGATTTGGACAGCGGAGAGGACCTCATCTCGGAGCCGTGGAGGTGGAGGACCGGATCTACAAAGGTTGTATTTCCGTTTCTCATTAGTTAAGTGTTAACTAGTTAGCTTTTTCGCCTAATCATCTAGCAAACGATCCGTAGTCGGGTTTCTCGGCACCGTTAAAATTTTAATTTGGCATGTTCGATGCCTTGTGTGACCTCATTAGGGTGCCTAGGAACCCTACAGTGGTATCAGAGCCTAGCTAGAGCCTTAGGCGAAGTCCAGACGGAATTTGAAGTCCGAACGAACCCGAAACCCGATCACAAACTTGCTCTCTGTACTTTTTCCGAAAATGAGGATTTTTGTGTATTAAAAATGCCTAAAAAATTCAATAAATAATTATAAGAATTACTGTACAAACTCAGATGAATAATTCATCTAACAGAGCGCGGAACCGCGCCACAAGCACTGCTTATGCGGCGGTTCCGCGGCTAGGTGATGACATCACCTTTCACTTGTTGCACAGTAATTCCTATTTAATTATTATGGATTTTCTGGGAATATTTAAAATTTATTCCAGAGTTGAATGTTCTGAGTTGTTTTGGGGATTCGGTGTTTCGATCGGGGTATCAAATTTTGTCTATGTGGCTTTCCGGATAAATTTTTAGAATATGTTAAAAAGTTCGACCGGATATAAATACCCAATTTTTCCCCTATCGGGAAATTTCCAAGTGTTGGATTTTTCCGTAGTTTAACGACGTTCTAAGTAGTGCAAGTAACGCGATGGTCCCTCTAGAAGACAACAAACCTTAACTCGATTATGTGACCGTCTTGAACTGCCCTTTGAACCTTCGGGTTTGGGGCAGTACGGCGTGCCACATGTGAGGCGTTGGCTTGACCCTTCTACGGCTGGACCGTTGGTACTGAGGTACGAACTGAATGTTGTTAGACTTATTTCATGTGTTGATCTATATCGGGAAAACTTGGGTGTTCGATTGTTCGATCGGAAAGTTTAACATTTTCTAATTATCTGGAATGTGATACAATACTTGGAATCCACAAGTTGTTATGAGATAACTGAATGAATGTTATAAATCTAGCGGTTTAGTCTCACTTGATCGGTTGCCACGGAATTTTGATGTGATCAAAAGTCCGTCGCAATCACGTAGCGTACGCGGATACTCGCCGGGTAAACTTAATAGACAGCCTCACTCCATAGCCCCGACCAAGTGACTGTAGGAGAACCCCGTCGCCGAAAGCATCCGTTCGGGAGCTCGCGGCAGCGGTGTTCCGCCTTGGTGCACTTCGTCGACGGTATCGGGGGTGCGGCCGCCTACTGAAGTTTGCGACGAGTATTCGATCAGACTATCGGGAATCTTGTTGAATTGCCCGACTTGATATTGAAAAGTGTTTTCGATTTTGAGACTAAAATGCGGGGTTTATAATTGTTAGGCATGTGATGTCTAAGGTATTCATTTGATTAGGCATGCGATGTCTATGCTGATTGCGGATTCCAACTGTTGTAGTTTTACACTTTCTTTTCTGTGACCGTAAGTGTAATATGTGATATCGCCGGTTTCGTTGCTATTTGTCAACGACAATTGGGATGCGCATATTTACTTACGTTGATGACATGTGATGTTATGTGTTGCTGGATATTTTATATTGGATCGTCGTGTTTGAATAGCCGGGGGTTTTTATGTGAGATGAGTGTTTTTCATTTTCATTCATGTAAAAACTTGTATGTAATATTCTTTTATTGGGGCGCTTCCAGGTTGCGGAAGTTGTCACCTCTTGTATATTATTTACTTTTCCACACTAGGATAGACCCAAGGAGGAGGGCACAAGTAACCGGGTTCTGGAGTCCAGTGGGAGACCAACTCGAGGAGTCGAGACCGGGTCTCCTAACTCCAGAATTGGTAGGGTTGCTTGCCGCTCTCGTAGGGGTCTAGGGGTGTGGGTCTGGCTATTCATCACGACCGTGGAATCCGTGTTTTATACTGGCTCGTATTGAAAACACGGACGTCCTAGTATATCCAATATTTCATATGTTTCTTCTGCTGCGATATCTGTGATGTGATCATATGATGTTCTGTGATAGATACATATATAGTATATATGATATATTATATAGACGTTACTTATGTTTTACACCCGCGCTAGCCCTGCCCTGCTCTGTCGTTAGTTACCTAACCTAACGGTGCACGAGGGGACATCGAGGCGAATGCGGATGGCATAAGTGTACGTCATATCTATCTGTGATGTTTAGGTATTTAATGATGGGACTTCATTAATGTGATTAATGAAATAAAAGAAACCTAAGATGTTGTAGAATCGGATTTCAAAATAAAACAGGTAGCTACAGTTCTTGCTTTGCACAGCGGTATATATGATATATCCTGCACCTTATTCGATGAGGAAAGGACCGAGATCCCTTCACCGGGAGTGACTCCTTTAGCAATAACTGGCAGATGCTACACACTCGGTTTGTCTTTTGATTGCTTTTAAGTGTTTTTGCTTTGCACAGTGATATATATGATATATCCCGCACCTCATTCGACGAGGAAAGGACCGACGATCCCTTCACCGGGAGTGACTCCTTTAGCAAAACTAGAAAAGCCTCAAAAACACTCCATTTCAAAATTCATTCGATCCTACAACGATATCATGTTCATTACGCAATAGGTTTTCAGAAAAACCTGTCGTAGCCCTCCGTCATTTCAGATAAGTACTAGTTAGTATTCGTGCTACGTTTGTTGACTATGTTAAGACGTAGTGTGCGGTAGCTAATTAGTGCTTATCTGCGTAAGCATATGATGTGATTGGATTAGGGTAGTCGTGCGACTTTGTTGACTATGTTAAGGGTCGTGCGGGTGGGTTTAATTCAATCAGGAAATGACGGGTTGAACTTGACTAGCACTTATGATTTGTTGACTATGTTAAGGTCATATAGCTGCTAGGGGCAAAATATTATCGGGAATTTCAAGTGTTGAAATTTGCAATGAGATTGCATACCTTCTATGAGATAGTTGGATCCTGATACCCGCTGCGAGTAAGAGTTACTCCTGGGAGAGTTTTATACATTACAATTAGCCGATCAAGTAGGTGTCTAGAAAGGTGTCAACGGGGTTACGCCTTTGGGAAAACGAGGTTTACATTAATTAGGTCCGTGCGAAAGCACGGGGAACCTCCCTCAAAGTACCGACACTGGCCTGGCTGAAAGATTGGCGAACTTGTAGTGTGTAATTAATCCCGGCTAGTCTTTCCTTTTAGGGTTTGAAGGAAGATTTGATAAAAAGCAGTGGGAGCCATCCTGATTAGATAAAATAATAACCAATCTATTCTTGCAAGTGCGCACGCTGAGTGTTTTCTTCTCTCTCTCTCCAGGTAGCGACCATATCACGCCTTAATCAAGATAATAATACGGATAATTGACCGAACCCGCTTGTTATACTGAGCTGGGGAACGTTGGTCCCGCTCCAACTTATAATTGTTATAAGACAGAGCAGGAAATTGGGGATTACCAGAATTCCCGTGCCGCCCAAACGAAGAGAGTGCATGCTGATGCATCATCTTCGGGTGTGTTCATTATACAGAACTGTTTCGCTGTATCCTCTACGTCCTGGGTATGTGATACCAGATCAGGATCCCAGATATGTAATCTGTTACATAGGGCTACAGAAAGGTAGAGAACTGAGAATGGGTGATAAGTTTCATGAGGCAGAAAACGGGGCAAGTGTTGCAGCCAAGTCTGTTGGTCACTGTCACCCTGTATTACCAATACATTGATTCTGAACGAATGTTATTAGATACCGAACCTGATATACAAAATCATATCAGTTTCTTTATTATTAAAGAAAGGATATAATTTTGTATTGTTGGATAATATTTTGAACATTTCCTATATCAAAATTTGATCGGTTCAGGCACGTTATCTAAAAGCATTGATGTTCTAAATCAAACTACAGTTCTTAGTATATGGAACACACACAAGAGGAAGAGTTCAGAAATGAACGATTCCTTCTTGAGGCATTGTAGACTAGGACATATCAATGCGACCCGACTAGCTGAAGTTACATGTAGATGCATATTTAAATCAGTTTGAATTTACATCTCATGAAACTTGCGAGTCATGTCACAAAGATAAAATGACCTCAGCTCTGTTTATTGGAAACAGAGAAAGAGTTAGTGAACTCTTGGGATGATACTTGTTGATGTATGTAGGTCCCCTGTCTACATATGCCAGGACTGGTTCTTTATACTTCATTACATTCTCTGATAATCTCTTTAGATTCAGACATATGTTCCTGTTGAAACACAAGTCCGAACCTTTTGAGATATTCACAGAATATAAGTTAGAAGTAGAGAACCAAAACGGGTAAAAGTATTATGTCCTTTGATGTGATCAAGGAGGAGAATACTTGAGCACGGAATTCCTGGACCATTCTAAAGGAGAATGAGATTCTCTCTCAGCATTACTCCTCCGCATACACCATAGCACGATGGTATATCGGGGCGGAGCAATAACACCCTATATAATAAGGTGTGCTCTATGATGAGTACCACTGAGTTACCTTTTTCCTTTTGGGTGTTATGCACTTGAGAAGTTGCATACCTATTGAATAGGGTTCGAATCAAATCAGTTGCCTACCACTTCATATTTGATATGATAAGGGAAGAGCCCATCTCTTAAGATAGTTAAGATTTGGGGTTGTCCGACCTATGTCTAAAAGCATAATCCGGACAAGCTCGAGGAAAGGTCTGTAATGTAGAACTGGAAAGGTTCCAGCCATACAAACTACAGCTGATGATTTGATAGAACCAAAGGATTCAGTAGATTCCAACGTACCTCAGCCTCTCCGCCGATCTAGTAGGGTTCCTCACCCACCTGAGAGATACTCCTATTTCTCTATGAAAGTGGGAGCGAGGATTGCATCATGAGATGATGACCCAACTAGCTTCGAGCTGGCCATCAGGAGTAAGACTCTATAAGAATGGCTGGATGCTTAGTGATCTGAGATGGAATCCTTATACACCGACAAAGTATGGACTTTAGTTGCTATATCTGAAGGGTTAAATCCCCATCAGGAGCAAGTATATCTTGAGAAGATTACTTGGTGTACATGGAAAAGTTGAGACTTTCAAAGCTAGACTTGTTAAAGGTTTTCGTCATCAACCAGGCGTGGATAATGATGAAACCTTTTCAAGTATCTATGCTTAAGTCCATCCAGATCCTACTTACCACGGCTACATACCATGACTACGATATCTGGTGGTTGGGTGTCATGACTGCTTTTCTAAATGATATTTTGGAAGAGAGCGTCTATAAGTACACAGCCAGAGGGCTTCGTAGACAGTGGGAGCAGCGGAAACGTGTGCAAGATGCTTTATAGGATAAAGCAGGCATCGCGGAGTTGGAACATCTGTTTTGATGAAGTAGTCAAAGAGTTTGACATCATCATGGTAGATGAACCTTGTATAAACAAAAAGGTAGTAGGGAGTATGGTGATGATCTTCGTAGAGTACGTGGATGACATACTCTTGATAGGGAAGTAGTTTCCTATGCTACGCACGGTCAATCTCCGATTATCACAAAGATTCTCCATATAGGATCAAAGTGATACCTACTAAATCCTGGATTTTGGATCTATGAGATAGATCTAATTGGATGTTAGGAATCTCACTAGAAGCAGTGAGATGGTATCAATCGATCCTGGGGAGAATCACTGGAAGGGTTCCAGGGTGATAAAGACGACTGAATGTCAGTCGCAGGAATTGTCTTTACCCTCAGTAAGGGGACGGTATGTTGGAAGAGTTCCAAGCTAGATACCGTGCCATACTAGACGATAAAGGCAGGATACATCGCTACTTAAGATGCTACCAAAGAGGTTGTTTGCGTGTATATTGGTTCATGAGATGAACTATGTTCCTTCCATTGTGTGATAATGGAGTTGTGGCTTATGCCAAGGAACGCCGGTCCTATCAGTGATCCAGACATATTCTAAGGCAGTATCACTTGATCATGGAGATGGTTGATCTCCAGGGAGATCGAGGTTAGGATAGTAGACTCAGAGGACAACACAACGGATCCACTCACAAAGGCCTGTTCTCAGAGAGAGACTTTTATGGGATGGTTGAGTATGAGATACTACAACCACTGCTACAGATGGCCCTAGTGCAAGTGGGAGATTGTTAGTTATATGTATGCCGTAGAGGCCATTACTGTACATAGGATGTATATTGTAGTGGATGCTGGGACATATATAGGGAGGACTTTCTTGCTCGACATGATAGTATGCTATCTGGTTACCCTTTACCTTAACGTGTATGTTGATTGTCTCTCTGTTACATGTTGGTAAAGCCATTAGGATCTGTACTTGACTACCTGGACTATGATGCGGATCATACTAGTAGGGACATGGTAGTCTATAAGTACATCCTTCAAAATCCCTAGTCGTGGGTGTATCGAGACGGGGCATCGATATACCAGAGTAGACTAGCGTATACCTTCTCGACCCATACAGATGGGCGATGGATGATCCCATATCCATTGGTGTTTGACATCAGAGATGATATACGGGTGCTCAGTAGAGACTGGGTACACTGGACTGACTCGCCGAGAACTCCCAGATGGTATTATACCTCACGTCAGATGGCAGTTCTCTGGTGACACTGGTACAGAGTAGTCTGTTGACCCGAGATCGTCATAGAGTCTTGTGTGGTTCCCACTGTGCTTTGATTTCCATCTTACCACGTCCAAGAGGGCGTGCAAAACGGTGGTTTTTGGGTACAGTCCCGAGTCACATGGAGGCAATGAGCGATAGGAGGGGATTCGTCTCTCCCGGTATAGGGGGTTGATGTTGCGCTGTGTTCGATTGGCAATAACAGGAAATCCCTGGCCAGGGTTGCTGAGATTTACTGGTAAGTGTTACCAGTAGTTTCTCGAATAGTTATAGACCTCATATCGACACGACTTATCGAGCTATTGGGGTCTGACGTTTACCACCCCTAGGCGAGATATGCGACATATCAGACGATCAGACCGGACTGTACGGTAGTGTTACTGGTTAGATTCACTGGAGTGTGAGCGGGCTTGCTCGTCGATCTTCAGATCGCTCAATACCCGGGTGGCCGTTACGTTTAGAAGACCGCTTGTGGCTTGTGGATGCTTGATATGATCATCATCTGCTGCCGGCGTATTGACGAGTCTTTAGAGTCCTACACAGAGGTTTCCTGGCTCAAGCGAAACGAAATAGGAGCGCATATGAGATATGTGCGGGACCGAGAATAATGCGTGTATGTGATACCGTATTTCATTCTCGCGATGAATGTATCGATTATGTTATATGCGATATACCCTAGTTATCGAATCAAGGGTTGATTCGATAAACCGATGCATTGCATACTAGTCGGTTATATACGATATGACCGGATCGTTAAATCAAGTGTTGATTTAATGATTTGATGCATAATTATATATTTGATATATTACTTTGCATTAACTAGTATCGGTTCACTTTAAATGGATTTTCTCGCTCGGATGTGCGCATTAAATATGCGATATGATTTTGTGCACATGTTTGTATCATGTTTGATGATACATGGTTCTTGGTTAAGTGTATAGAATTAAACAAAGGTTAAGATGATGGTTAGGGTTTATTATTTGTTATTCATTTATCTTATTTAATTATCCATTTATTTATGATAAATGAATAAAAGAAAATGATATGAAATGGTTGCTAATTTTGGATTCTAGTTGAAGCTTCTTGATCTTTTGACTAAGTGACCATTTTGTCTCTAGCTTGACCCTAACCATTCCTTTAACCATGATTAGCTCTCTACACTTTACCATGGTTCACTTATGATAAGAATGGATTATTCTTTTCATTTTAAATAATTCTTATCATAACAATTTCCTTCTTCTTCTTCATTTCTTCAAGTGAAGAAAGCTTGCCTCCATCAATGGCAAGTGATGAAAAAGAGTGAGAAATCCAAATCTAAAGTCTACCCACTTCCTATTTATTCATCCTCTACCTCTTGCCAAGTAGTAGAGTGTGTTTTCTTCACAAGTTTCATGACTTGGTGAAGTGAGAGCTTGATTTAGCGATGCCTCGACGTAGATCATCTTCGGCATGGACATCGATGACCTAGCTCACTTATTCTCCGATGAAGTCGACGCTAGAGCCCGGATTTGATTTGGACAGCGGAGAGGACCTCATCTCGGAGCCGTGGAGGTGGAGGACCGGATCTACAAAGGTTGTATTTCCGTTTCTCATTAGTTAAGTGTTAACTAGTTAGCTTTTTCGCCTAATCATCTAGCAAACGATCCGTAGTCGGGTTTCTCGGCACCGTTAAAATTTTAATTTGGCATGTTCGATGCCTTGTGTGACCTCATTAGGGTGCCTAGGAACCCTACAGTACTTACCTGGTCATAATTGGCGGTGAACAGGCGATTTGAGGCTTCTAATGACTTGTCGTTTAGACCTTAGAAATAGGCTAGCTGGCGTAGGAAGCCCTATAAACTAAAATACGGAAATTTACATCCTTTTACAAATAAATACCTTATCTTTATTAAACCGTTTTCTAAATGAATAGTATTTATTAAATCTTTGCAAAGCACCACTACAACATACCTTTGGGGAACTCGTTAGGGCTTGTACGGTTTATCGTGCACCCTCGAGTTTAGTAGTGCGTGATTCTGACCTCCGCAAAGAGCATTCGGTCTCGAAAGGTTTAAAATACGACATTTAAGAAAAAATGAGATTTTTGGGAAATAAAATATTTATATAAAATTATTCTTGTATAAATATAGGTATATTTATCATTTAAACACCTATTTTATTATAAGATAAGTTTCCACCTTTTTCTAAAAATTACAAGATTAAAAGTTACTTTTAAATACCATGAATTTCAAATAAATCAATATTATAAATTAATACTTTTATTTATGTAATTAGGATATTCTCACTAGAAATAACACAAATAAAATTTACACTCATTATAACTATAAAGACGAATAATAAATACTTGAGGTGTATCTTGAAAACTATACAAAAGTATTTTTACATAAAACCCCCTCAAGTTTTATAAATTACAATAATGACCCTAACAAATATAGAACTTCGACTTACATTTCTTTTAGTCTGACTCGGATTTGAGTCTGACTATTTCTGACTTGAATATGATTCAAGTCAATTTATATTCTTTAATATTTCATCTCAATATGAACAAATGAATCCCTGAATCCAGTTAACAATCTATTCAACTTGACTGAATCATACCATGGATATACATCCATTATTCCGTTATTCCAATTACCTGATACAATCCGTTTACTGATATCATGGTTTTGGTCAGTCATCCAACTTACATAATACAATACAACAATACTGTTAAAACACTACGGGGTTTAAGGGGTAGATTGGTACGGAAGGTGTTAAAGGTGGCACGAGGTGGTCAGATTAAGACACCTAACCTATATTCCGTTGTTGTTGTACCGTGGCTTAACGGTTCCTTGTACTTTCCGTTTGCCCTGGTCTCTAGCATATAGAGACCCCCCTCGTATACACTGGCATCATTCTGTACCAAGCTACAAACAACAGCGTTGACATAACATTTTAACAATAATTTACACTTTAAAATGTATCTTCTTATTCTTTCTTCGATACTTCCCTCTTACCTTTGGGAATTACTGAGCGATCTGTTCGCTAACGACATTCTTTTTCTCTCTTCTTTGAATGTCGTCAGGTGACTTGGACCCGGCAGAAGTTGAGCCATCACAAGAAGTCTTAAAGCAATTTGCCGAAGACCCTGCACGTTAGTTCATTGTATACTTTTCTTTCCAGTACTTTTCATTTCCTGTTATGCCACTGTTTAGGCATCTTTATTTCATTTGCATTTCCTTTCCATGTATTGTACAAAGAATGTTAATAAATAAAAGTTACTGTTCTTTTTATACTCCTGTCTCTTGTGTATTTATTTCTATATTGCTTAGTTATGCTTAGCGTATGTACTTCTGAGTACATACGTAGCGGACCTCGTCGCGTCTCCTTCGCCGTACACTGGGAAGCGGGGCGTGACAGGTTTTGTTGGTGGCCCATGCAGGTCAGGGCTGTATGAATCGCTGTCATGCAGTTCTGGTCTGCGTGAAAACCTAAGCAATATAATTCAAGAACCAGCAACTAAAATATTCTTTACAATTCATATTCCTTGAATCTTGCAAATTTCTATTCCTTGAATCTTATCATTTCATGTATTTGAATCTGTCCTAACCCAAATTTTTCTTCAAGGTTATGGATTCCTCGAACAATACCAGCACCAACGTCAACAACACCCCTTCAGCACTACCTCTTACACCAGCTGTTCCTGCACCACCCACCGAGCAAACATTGCTATTTGAGGCGATCCGCAGTCTTCTCGAGGGACAGCAACAACTTCTGAACCGTCCCGAGACCGATGCACCGGGAGTAAAGCAATTCAGGGCTTTACACCCCAAGCAGTTCTCTGGTAAAGGAAGCCCTCTTGAAGCGGAAGAATGGGCACAAAGCATCGAAGACGATCTGGCAGCAGCTCAAGTGCCAGACAACGCTTGGGTCCGTGTAGCAAAACTACAGCTCACGGATAATGCTCGCAACTGGTAGAAGGCGGAAGAAAGCCGTCTGGTACAGCCGATTGAATGGAAAACGTTTCGCGAGAAGTTCGACACGAAATACTTCCCTGTGACTGCCAGGTTTGCAATGGAGCAGCAGTTTATTCATCTACAACAGGGTTCAATGTGGGATAAATTAGTAGATGAATACGATGCTGAATTCACCATGTTAAGCCGGTAAGATATGTCACAATAGTTCAATTTTTAATTATCACATACTACACAGCGAACACAATCTTTAAACAGATTCGTGGCACACTTGATACCAACGGACGAGATCAGAGCCCGTCGCTTTCAACAAGGTTTGGAAACAGAGATTAAGGCTGCTCTAGCCACAGGAAAGTTTTTGACTCATGAAGAAGCTTTAGAAGCTGCCCGCAGTTATGAGGCAGTGATAAAAGAGAGGGGCAGACCCCAGTCTGCAGAAGTCAAACGCCCTGCCAACCAGATGGCAGGCTCCACCTCGTCCAGACCACTTTTCATGCCAAGGCGACCCGGAGTACCAACTCATCGTCCTAGCCCAGCCTTTTGCACCTACTGCAAGAGAACTGGACATATGATGAAGGACTGCCGTCGAGCCAAACGCCTTTGCTTAGTCTGCGGCTCAGCTACTCACGATATTGGGTCTTGTCCCCAAAGGCAAAACCCAGTTGCTGCACCCAGGCCAGCAATTACCTATCCGCAGTGACCAGCTCTTTAGGCACCTGCTCCAAGACTTGCACTGCCTGCACCACCCAGGGGACCACAAGCTGCACCACCTCCTCGTCAGTTCCATCAAGCTCAAAAGAACGTTCCAAGGAATGCTCCTCAGGGCAGGAGGAATGTGCCAAAGCGCCAGGCTTTCATGATGTCTGTGGAAGAAGCTGAGGCCACTGGCCAAGTCATTACCGGTAAACTTTCCTTCTCAAACTTATATTTTAGTCTTGTTTACCTACACACTTTCCCTATACCTAAAACCTATCCCATATACCTTAGGTACAATCCTAGTAGCTTCACTACCTACACTTGCACTGTTTGATACTGGAGTATCCCACTGCTTTATGTCGCAACGGTTTGTCCGAACCCATGCGATTCCAGTCTCACCGCTTGTATCCAGCTGGAATGTCAGTTCTGGAAATGGCGTTCTAAAGGCAACTATGGGATACAGCCTGTGTCCAGTCGTCGTCTGCAGTCGAGAGTTTTATGCTGACTTCAAGGTGCTGGACATACCGAACTTCGATGTGGTTCTAGGAATGGACTGGCTTGGAACCTTTTATGCTACCATCGACTGTCGTCAAATGAGGGTAGTATTCGAGATTCCAGACCATCCGGTCTTCTATTTCAAGAGTGGAGATCGTACCCTGGAGCCAAGTATCTACAAAGCGAAGCCAAGAGAAGCAGTAGTTGCGGCTGCTCAAGCGGAAGAAGAATTAAGACCAGAGGTAGTTCGAGAGTTCGACGATGTATTTCCTGACGATATATCAGGTTTGCCTCCCGATCGAGCTCTTGAATTCAGTATTGACTTAATACCAGGAGCACAACCGGTGATCAAAGCACCTTATAGACTAAGTCCGGAAGGATTGAAGGAAGTCCGAACACAATTGGACAAATTACTGGCGAAAGGATGGATTCGTCCCGGCACTTCAAGTTAGGGAGCACCTGTACTATTGGTGAAGAAGAAGGAAGGTTCATACAGAATGTGCATCGATTATAGGGCCTTGAATGAAGTCACTATAAAGAACAAGTATCCACTCCCGCGCATCGACGATTTACTCGATCAGCTAAGTGGATCTTGTGTTTTCTCTAAATTGGATCTTCGTTCAGGTTATCATCATGTGAAGGTCAAGGAAGCTGATATTCACAAAATAGCTTTCAGAACTTGCTATGGACATTACGAATTTCTAGTAATGCCATTTGGAGTGACCAATGCACCAGCAATCTTCATGAACCTAATGAACCATGTTTTCCGGGAGTATTTAGACAGGTTTGTTGTCATCTTTATCGACGACATCCTGGTATATTCTAAGAATCGGAAATAGCATGCAGAGCATCTACGAATTGTCCTAGAAACTTTTCGGCAACATAAGCTTTATGCCAAGTACAACAAGTGCGAGTTTTAGCTAAATCAAGTTGGTTTTCTTGGACATATCGTATCAGGAGAAGGAATTTCTGTGGATCCATCAAAAGTTTCAGCAGTCAGCGAATGGCCTACACCAAAGTCAGTGAAGGACATTCGGAGTTTCTTGGGTTTAGCTTGATATTACAGAAGGTTCATTGAAGGATTCTCAAAGATAGCAACACCCCTGACTAAGCTCACACGAAAAGATGAAGAATTTATGTGGTCAGAAGCATGCGAGCAAGATTTCGTAGAACTCAAGTCAAGATTAACATCTGCACCTATTCTCGTAATACCGGATCAATCTGGAGGATTCTAAGTGCATTGTGATGCATCCGGTAAGGGATTAGGATGTGTTCTACATCAGCACGGTAAGGTTGTGTCTTATGCTTCAAGACAGCTGAAGATTCATGAGCGCAATTATCCGACACATGATTTGGAGTTGGCAGCCGTCATCTTTGCTCTCAAAATTTGGCGTCATTACCTACTTGGTGAGCGAGTGAACATCTACACAGATCATAAAAGTCTGAAGTACGTGTTTACTCAGAAGGAGTTGAATATGCGGCAGAGAAGATGGTTAGAACTCATGGCGGACTTTGACATCAATTTGCAATATCACCCAGGAAAGGTGAACGTAGTACCTGATGCGTTTAGTCGCCAACCATTATCAATGAATCTCACCGTGCAGTGGAAGCTTCAGCAAGACTTACATCAGATGGAGATTGAAGTAGTCATGCCAGGTAATGCTTCAAGTTTGATGAATTTACAAGTTCAATCAACCATTGTCAATCAGATCAAAGCAGCTCAAGCCAGCGATGCTAAGTTGCAAAAGATCAGAGAACAAGTGGAGAATGGACTCAGAACAGATTTCATCATCCATGAAGACGGATCTTTGAGATACGGCAGCAGATTGTGTGTACCAAAAGGTCCGGTTCGGGTAGAATTAATGAAAGAAGCTCACAGCTCTCCCTATTCAGTACATCCTGGAGGTACCAAAATGTACAAAGATCTACGCCAGAATTATTGGTGGCATGGAATGAAGCGTGAAGTAGCCAGAAGCGTCGCAAAATGTTTGGTGTGTCAGCAAGTAAAGGCTGAACATCACAGGACAGATGGACTACTTCAACTATTACCAATTCCAGAATGGAAGTGGCAGCACATCACGATGGACTTTGTAACTGCTCTTCCTCGCAGCACAAAGGGTCCGATGCAATATGGGTCATTGTGGATCGACTCACAAACTCGGCTCACTTCATCCCATTTCGAGTTGGCCAATCAACTGAGACACTAGCAAAGAAGTACATGGAGGTAATAATCTAATTTATATTTAAAACACTTCATAATGTACTATCTCTGATACCCATGAACTCATACAGGAAATTATGAGACTTCATGGAGTACCGGTCTGCATTGTCTCCGATCATGACACCAGGTTCCGATCGCAATTTTGGCAGAGTCTGCAAGCTAGCTTGGGAACAAGTCTGAACTTCAGCACGGCTTATCATCCACAAACAGATGGTCAGTCGGAACGAACTATTCAGATCTTGGAGGATATGCTCAGAGCATGTATGCTCGACTTCAAAGGATTGTGCGAAGATCACCTGCATCTTGAGGAGTTCGCATACAACAACAGCTACCAAGCAAGCATAGGAATGACACCTTTTGCAGCATTATATGGAAGGAAGTGTCGATCGCCATTAAGTTGGGATAACATCGGAGATAGGGAACTTCTTGGACCGGAGATGATAGTAGCAACTGTTGATGTGGTTCGTACTATCAGGGGGAGGATGCGCATAGCCCAAGATAGACAGAAGCACTGGGCTGATGCAAAGAGACGACACTTAGAGTTCCAGCCAGGAGATCATGTATTCCTGAAAATATCTCCGAACCGCGGAGTGATCCGATTTGGAAGACGGGGTAAGCTAAGTCCGAGATACATTGGACCGTTCGACATACTCGAACGAGTCGGTGAAGTGGCATAACGTTTAGCGCTTCCACCTTCATTGGAAGGAGTGCATAACGTGTTCCATATATCCCAACTCAGAAGGTATGTGAGTGACCCCAGCCATGTACTTGATCATTCCGTGCTCACTATACAGCCCGACTTGTCTTGTGACCAACAACCTGTAGAGATCCTGGACAGGAAAGTAAAGACTCTTCGGAACAAAGAAGATAACTTGGTCCGGGTAATGTGGAGAAAAGACAATCCAGGAGAATCCACGTGGGAAAGGGAAGATGAAATGCGTGCAAGATATCCGCACCTTTTTGTAAACTAGTCCTCAAATAAAAGTTGTAAATTTCGAGGACGAAATTTTTGTAAGGAGGGTAGATTGTAACAACTCCAATTTTTGTATACATAAATTTGATTTAAATTTGAAGTATACTTGGAGTATTTAATGTTACTGTTATCACTTTAAGTATCTATTTTCCCACAATAATTATAAGAAGGAGCTTGTAGCTCATTTGTAATACCTTGCACTGCTGAACCAAGCCACCAGATTTCGAATCCCATGCCCCACATTATTTTTAGATTATTTTTCTTTTAAAATTCCTGGAAGCCTAACAGTCCACAGGACATAACTCCCAAATGATGAACTAAACCCTAAAAACGGAGTATACCAAAGTCTACGTCAGAGAACCCCGCACCTGTCGGTCGCCGGACTCGGCCGGGATCGGCCGAGTCGGCCGGCCGGCCGGCCGAATCGGACGGCGCCGCCGACCGGACTCGGTCAGACGGCCGAGCTCCCAAAACCAAAAAGTTGGCTTTTGGCATTCCTTAACCCCCTGTATACACCATTTTATTAGTTCGGTTCCAAAATTTTAAATACACCCAAATTACTATAAATTTTAATGATTTTATTTAAATTTTTACAATTTTTTTTATAAAGAAAATCTTTCACCTATGCTACCCTAGCTACCCTATAAATAGACCCCTACCCTCTACCCTCTCATTCCAAAACACTAGGTTTACTCTCTTGAAATTTTCTACAAGAAAGGTGTGCTTTGAAGCCGAGTTCACGGCGAAGCGCTGACGGATTTCCGGCGACGTTCTTTGAAACAACCGGCGACGAAACAACACCTCGCCCTTTTCCCTAGTTCGTCTATACTCTTTAGTATAGATCGAAGCCAGTAAGTCCCGTTCTTTTCTTCTTTCTACTTCTCGAAAATACGGAATTATGAAACCCGACGGAAATCGAAACAAACTGATTTCCGATTCGGTTTTTCTACAAAATCTCACTTGTCACCAATTCCATAATACCTAAACATATTCATGAGGACTATTAATCACATAACAATTAATTTGGACAAACTTTCTCACATGAAATGATAGCTTTTTTGTAATATCGTATTCTTTTCACATTAATACCATAATGTTTATTTTTCTTCTTCTAATCAATTCCATCATTCCTAAACATCTTCATCTTGACCACTAAACTTGTAAAAATTAATTTGAATGAGTTTTCACACATGAAATGATAACTTTTGCAAATACCGTATTCTTTCACTTAAATACCCTCATGTTTAGTTTACCATATTTAACCCTTAACCTTACTATACAATTAAAGTAGAGCACAAGATAACACCCTACCTCTACCCACACATAAATACAAACCCTAAAATGATTTCATAAAAATTTAGAATACGATAAAACGAAATTTTCAGTAAAATATCATAATCTTCATAAAACCATTCTTAATGGTCTAGATTTGTTACATTTTTAAATAAATATTTCTTACTAGGAAAATACGATAAGTTGTGGATATCGATCGTTTATCTAAACTGACTTTGTGGTGTCTAGGCTAGGCAAGTGAGCTTGGGTAGCTTTAAAAGGCCCGTCTCACGATTCGTGAGCGGATCCCTCCCTCCTCACTTGTACTTACCTGGCCACAATTGGCGGTGAAGAGGCGATTTAAGGCTTCTAATGACTTGTCGTTTAGACCTTAGAAATAGGCTAGCTGGCGTAGGAAACCCTAGAAACTAAAATACGGAAATTTACATCCTTTTACTAATAAATACCTTATCTTTATAAAACCGTTTTCTCAATGAATAGTATTTATTAAATCTTTGCAAAGCGCCACCACAACCTACCTTTGGGGAACTCGTTAGGGATTGTACGGTTTATCGTGCACCCTCGAGCTTAGTAGTGCGAGATTCAGACCTCCGCAAGGAGCATTCGGTCTCGAAAGGTTTAAAATACGACATTTAAGAAAAAATGAGATTTTTGGAAAATAAAATATTTATATAAAATTATTCTTGTATAAACATAGGTATATTTATCATTTAAACACCTATTTTATTATAAGATAAGTTTCCACCTTTTTCTAAAAATTACAAGATTAAAAGTTACATTTAAATACCATGAATTTCAAATAAATCAATATTATAAATTAATACTTTTATTTATGTAATTAGGATATTCTCACTAGAAATAACACAAATAAAATTTACACTCATTATAACTATAAAGACGAATAATAAATACTTGAGGTGTATCTTGAAAACTATACAAAAGTATTTTTACATAAAACCCCCTCAAGTTTTATAAATTACAATAATGACCCTAACAAATATAGAACTTCGGCTTACATTTCTTTTAGTCTGACTCGGGTTTGAGTCTGACTATTTCTGACTTGAATATGATTCAAGTCAATTTATATTCTTTAATATTTCAACTAAATATGAACACATGAATCCCTGAATCCAGTTAACAATCTATTCAACTTGACTGAATCAAACCATGGATATACATCCATTATTCCGTTATTCCAATTACCAGATACAATCCGTTTACTGATATCATGGTTTTGGTCAGTCATCCAACTTACACAATACAATACAACAATACCGTTATAACACTACGGGGTTTAAGGGGTAGATCGGTACGGAAGGTGTTAAAGGTGGCACGAGGTGGTCAGATTAGGACACCTAACCTATATTCCGTTGCTGTTGTACCGTGGCTTAACGGTTCCTTGTACTTTCCGTTTGCCCTGGTCTCTAGCATATAGAGACCCCCCTCGTATACACTGGCATCCTTCTGTACCAAGCTACAAACAACAGCGTTGACATAACATTACAACAATAGTTTACACTTTAAAATGTATCTTCTTATTCTGTCTTCTTTACTTCCCTCTTAGCTTTGGGACATACAGAGTGATCTATTCGCTGACGACATTCTGTTTCTCTCTTCTTTGAATGTCGTCAGGTGACTTGGACCCGGCAGAAGTTGGGCCATCACAAGAAGACTTGGAGCAATTTGCCGAAGACCCTGCACTTTAGTTCATTGTATACTTTTCTTTCCAGTACTTTTCATTTCCTGTTATGCCACTGTTTAGGCATCTTTATTTCAGTTGTATTTCCTTTCCATGTATTGTACAAAGAATGTTAATAAATAAAAGTTGCTGTTCTTTTTATAATCTTGTCTCTTGTGTATTTATTTCTATATTGCTTAGTTACGCTTAGCCTATGTACTTCTGAGTACATACGTAGCGGACCTCGTCGTGTCTCCTTCGCAGTACACTGGGAAGCGGGGCGTGACATACTGCCTGAGACGAATGCAATTATATATATGATATATAATAAACGTTGCTTATTTTTTGCATCCGCGCTAGTCCCGCCCCGCTATGCCGTTAGTTAAGTAACCTAACGGTGCATAGTGGGACATTATGGCGAATGCGGATGGCATATGCGTACGTTCTATTTTCGTTTCTTTCTGTGATGCTTAAGAACTTAAATGTGCAAGTCGACGTTTGACACCCCCACATGATGCGGGGTGACGGAATAGGTAAAACAATCATTTTGTTTAATTTAACATCGACTAACTTTACGGATCTTTGCTAAACCCTAACTAATAAGTATCTAGAAGTGATTAACTACTATGATAGATGATTATACCTCAAGATTCTAGTCCTTCTTGTTCTTGTTGTTCACCTACTCGTCGGCCTCCCCGATGTGATAGAAGATCCACCCGAGATTTCCTTCTCCAAGCTTTAACCTCTCACTTGAGGTAACTAGGTGGATATGAGTGCTAATCAAAGTAACTTAGAGCATATAGAAGAGGATTAAGGATCTATTAGTCTTGCTAACCCTTGGGATCTCAACACAAGAGAGGATTAGGGTTAGGTTTGAAGAGAGAGAGCTTGAGAAAAGAGAATGTGTAAGTGAGAATGAATTGAAAATATAACTCATTATGTATATAATGAAGCATAATAATTATCAAATAAATAAAATAGATAATTACAACCTTGCTTCATTTAATACAAATGAATGAATCATCTCATGAGTCATTAAGCAATAAATGCTTCATTAACTCATCTAGATGAATCGCCTCATGAGTCACAAATTCAATTAATGCAAATTCTACCTAAGCTCTCCATGTCATCTTTCTTCTAGAAGCTTCTCGACTAATTATGATAATGCCCCTCATATCCGTGAAAACACGAAAATACTGAGACTATATAAATCTAATAATCCAATACTAGAATCTGGCTTAAACTAAAGCCCGCTAGTATTATCTGTCCAAACATCGTACGTTCATAAATACACGTATGTGTCTGAACCCTGTCGTAAAACCATACGACCTCTATATCGTTTCGCCTGAAGCAGGGAAACTCTCTGTGTGGAACTCTAAAGACTCGATACTACGCCGGCAGTGGGTTTAACCACAGGCCGCAAGCAGTACTAGCTGTACGTAATGGTCCCCAGGTAGATGTCGATAAGAAGGCCGATGAGGAAACCCATCCGAACTCCTACTGAGCCTGATGTGACAATCTCCGTACAGTCCGGTCTGTTCGTCTAACACTATCGCATATCGGGCCTACGGGGCGGCAAGCGTCAGTCCCCTAAAAGCGGTATAAGTCGTGTTGGAGTGAAGCCCATTACAACTTGAGAAGCTACTGGAAATCCTACCAGTAAATCCCGTTTGTCCTGGTCAGGGACTTTGCGTAATGGCTCTCCAAACACAGCGCAATATCAACTCCCAATACCGGGAGAGACGAATCCTATCTAACCGTCACTGTCTCCAAGTGCTTCGGGAATGCACCCAACTGCTACCTGTTTGCATGACTCCTTTGAGCTGTGGTAGTGTAGCAATCTAAGAACAGTGGGAACACACTCGAGATGAAGCAGTAGTGTCAAGTCTGCGGATTATGCTGTACTCATGTCACCTGGGAACTGTTAACTGACGACGAGTATAATTGTAATACTTCAGAAAAATAAAATATTATTTTTGAGAATTTTTATAATTAAATAATATTATATTGAATATTTTAATATTTCGGTATAATTAAATACCGATAAATTGGGAAAAATTTGGAAAATTATGGAAACTACTAAAATATGGGCGCTTTGTTGGATTTATGCAAATTATGAAGTTTTACGAGTTATTTGACACTAATTTAGTGCTAATAGCGATTAAAAATCGCTAATCGGGTTTTAAGCTTGTTTTCTGCAAAACATGCACAAGTCTTTTTCTTCACACTTGTTACATTTTCTTTTATCATGGCATTCATCATGATTCTTGCATGGTTGTAATTTAATGAGAGAAGAAAAGAAAAGAAAAGAAAAGGTATATAGTATTAGGTATGGGTGAGAGAGAGAAAGGTGAGGGGTATCTTTGACTTGGCCATTCACTCATCTCACCATTTACATCTCATTCTTTCCTCTCCCCTTCCCCTCTTGCTGCTGCTGCTGTAGCCCTCACTCCCTCCCCTCTTCAAGCCTCTCAAACTCCATGAAAAACACTTCAAAACTCAAACCCCATTTCGATAAAAAGATGCACAAGCTCACTAGCAACACATTGGACCAAGAAAGCTTGCGTTTTGGACACTTGGGGCAACTCAAGAATTTTCTTCAGCTGCCAAAGAAGGTAATTTCTGCACTCTTAGTGTAGTGTTTTAAATCCTTATGCATCCATACATGTTTCATGTCGATATTGAATGGTTTTGTGGACTTAGGAATATTCTATTTAAGCGTTTTGGAATTCTTGAGTTGTGATGGGAAATTGAGCTCAGTAGAGGCCACACAAACCCCTTAGTGCTAGAATTCAGACCTAACCCAGAGACTAGAACTCCAGAATATAGATTTAGAAACCCCGACATCGGATAAATGTGTGAATTTAGAGGGTATTTTGGAATCTGGAGCAACCCGGGGACACTGGAAATGATTTTGCAATTACAGGGAGTCGTGCCGGCACCTAGGAAGCTACCACAAAGACCTGAGCCCCATCCCCTGAACCCAGGCCACAGATAAATTCAATCTGGCAGTAATTTACGGCCAGGGTAGCTCAGAATTGATCCGTTCTTGTTCTAGGGTCCCTTTAGATGTAAATTAGGCTCTCCATATATCCAAAATTGACCAATTTGGCTTAGGGTAAAATCTGGGACAATTTCCATGAGTTGGTGCATTGGTTTATGACTTCGTTTGACTTGATTTTGGTATTTGGTATTGTGTTTCCGTCGTGTGGCGTTTGGACGTCCACGACCAGGGTTTTTGGTCGTGTTTTGCACGCAAAGCTATAGGTTTTGACCTATGAGCGAAACGTGTACCGTTTTGGTTTTCCGCCTTGATTTTTAACACGCGGTGCGATTGTTTATCATTGTAGGTACCTTTACATGGATTCCGAGGTGACGGAGCATGGCGTCATCGATTTCGGCGAGCGAAGACCGGGTGAGTGGATCTATATCTACGGGTGGATGGCGTATAGCACCCCCGCAAAGTTGTGTTAGAAATTGATTATAGAATATGGTTAGGAAACCTAGATTAGGAAACTAGGGTTAGAATGAAGATAGCTATGAAACCATATTAGGAACTAGAGGATAGTTAGAAGTGATATGTTACGGCTATTATGTGATGACGGAATTTGAGAATGATGTTTGACGATATTGCCATTATGACACTGTAGGACTAGATAGTCGATGTAGATGTGTCATCCGACCCATACTTTTTTCTAAATCGAAGAATCGTATGTATCTTTTAAATATATACCTTGAGGGATGTTATGGATTTTCAAATGATATCTTTTCTTTAAAAATACTGTAACCCATATTTTCAAAACAACGATTCGCTGCTTTAAAAATCTGATTGTATGGTTCGGATATGTATGTTAGATTAGATATTTATACTTATAGTAAAGTTAGAGTGTATTTAAAAATTGACTTGATAAGGGATATAAATGTGATGAAAGGAATATATGACGCGATATGATGATTTGATGGATTCACCGACTCGGACATATGATAGTTACGTATACCTTATAGCTTTTAGCTGATCATTTACTTTATGCGATTTACCTTATGCTGCCTTCATGATATCATTATTGCATTGCATATACCTGTGTTAGTACACTTGCACCATTATCGATGATGCGTATGTTACACGCACACAGATTTGCCGGCTCACATACTTCATCATCGATAATTTCCATGCCACTACACAGTAGGATTGCTACATCATGATATGACCTTTTGGATAATGTACTTGCTATAGTTACCTGTACACTTTATTACGATGTTGCTTTTGACTTTGGAGGTATTGGGAACCGCAAGACATATTTTCAAAACTGGAATTATTCAAAGGAGCGGTTTTCCCTTAATATGATATATCACTGTAAGTGCACGGCGGCGCCCCGGCCGTCAATCCGACGCCAAAAATTCGGAAGAGAAAAACTTTAATTTTGCAAACTAGCAAACCGGCACCACCGCCCACTAAAACCCGGATCGAACCATTAACTAGTCCTAGCTAACTACAAGATGGGGAAGAGAGATATACCGACTGATCCAAGTCCTCCGGTCTTCTCGTCGTCGTCCCGATCTCCCGCGGAAACTCCGGTCGTCGCCTCCTTGCCGGAAGGGCACCACATCGTCTGCATCTTTTACGTGCTCCCACCTACTTACCGAGGCAACTCGGGCATGAAGCTGGCTAGTCGACGTGCCCAAGGTTTGCTGTAGAAGGTGTAGTGCTCAAGTCTCATTTGGGGTTGTAGGAATTGCCTTATTGGTGGAGGGATGATACAAGCTAATGGAGATTGATCTTGTAGGATTTTTATCAAAGTAAACGCACAAAAATCCCAGCTCTAGAATTTTGGACAGCCCCAAGGAGCTTGGCCGGCCATGGCAATAGCAAGAGAGTGAGAGAGTGGAGTGTCTATCAAAAGAATGAGAGAGCCATCCCATAATCCAAGGGAGAGAGAGAGAAGGCTATCATGCAAAGGAATGATCACTAGGAAAGTCCAACACTCAAACAACAATCATCACACTTCATCATCAACAAGCATGATGACAAGCAAGGCCAAGACTCCACCACAACCATCATCTCAAGTATGATGACTCCAAATGGTCAAGCCATCATGACACAAAGAAAGTCAAGTGATGGTGAGCCATCAAGATCCAACAAAATGCAAAGAACACCCTCCTCAAATACTTATTTGCAACAATGCAAATATGCCCTCCTGCACCAAACTTCGGCCAATGAACGATACAAAGAAATATGGCCGAAACGAAATCAAACTGGCAACTCCAGAAAACTGGTCCCGTAATAAATTACAGGAAAACCCCGATACTGTGTATACACACCCGCATTTGTATTCCGACCGAATACAAATGCAATGAGACAAAATCTACACTGTACTATACTAGGATCCGGCTTAAACCAAAGCCGGCTAGTAATGTCCGTTCGATCCTGATCCGTGCAATACCGCACGTATCTGATCGAACCCTGCCATATATCCATACGGCCTCTAGTACAAACTGTCCGATCCTGATCCGTGCAATACCGCACGTATCTGATCGGACCTTGCCATATCTCCATACGGCCTCTACAGCTTTTCGCCCGAAAGCTTGAGTAACTGAATGTGGGGGACTCTAAAGACTCGTCAACACCTTGGTTGTGGATTTAACCACTAGCACGTCAGAGGTATAAGCCAATACGTAACGGGCTACCAGGTATTGACCAAAAGGGACGTCGATGAGCGAACTCATCCTGACACCCTACTGAGCCTGTCAGTGACAATATCCGTACAGTCCGGTCCGTTCGTCTATGAGCATCGCATGGCGGGCCTAGGGGGTTGGTAAAGTCAGACCCCCAAAAGCGGTACAAGTCGTGTCGGAGTGTAGCCCAGAACACCCTGAGATACTACTGGAATACCTACCAGTAAATCTCCTGCCTCGGCCGAGGGCTTCGTGTAATGGCTCTCCTAGACACAGCGCGACCTCACCCCCAATACCGGGAGAGACGAACCCCTGAAGATACGCTCACTGCCTCCATGTGGCTCGGGACTGTACCCAACTAAAACCTGTTTGCACGTCTCCTTTGAGCGTGATAGGGTAGTAATCAATGTACAGTGGGAACTTACACGAGACAAATGACGATCCTCAGGTCGATGAACTAACCTGTACACATGTCACCTGGGAACTGCTATCTGACGTCTGGTATAGGACCAACTAGCATGTTCCCGGCGAGTCCTTTCCGGTGTACTCATAACCCAATGAGCACCTGTATACATCTTAGGTGATCCAACTAACACCAGTGGCTTGTGAGACCGGCCACCGCCCCTCGTCGGGGTCTCGACTGTATACACTAGTCTACTCTGGAGTATCGATGCCCTGTCTCGAAACTCTCACGACTAGGGACCATTTAAGGATATGCTTATAGACTGCCAGCTCCCACGTATATGATCGCCCTCATACTGCTGGTGGTCAAGCAAGAATCCTAGGGGCTCTACCAACGTGTAATAGCGACCTGTAAGGTCACCTAAAGCAGTACACGATGATAAAGGTAAACCAGATAGCATATTATCATCTCGAGTAAGACTGTCCTACCGGGACAGGTCCTCCCTCAATCATTGCAATCACGTGCCTGTGATCCAATAATCGACTCTGAGGGCACTATCTCCAACAATCACTGTTTCATGTTGCATGATATACGGATACGCATACATTTCATCATATGTCGCATACATCATGCTTTAGGATTTACGCATTGAGATAGCTGTTTTCATGAGATTTCTGGATTTGAAAACCGTGGTCATTTTAAAAGAAAATATGTATTGTTTTAAAAACCCGGTTTCTCTTGATATGATATTTCAGTGCGTCCACCATGTGTTTTCTCGGTTTTGTGAGTGGCATGTGAAACCCGATTCGAGGAGCGGTAGGCGCCGTCTGTGTGTACATGGTGGACCCGGTGAGGTACCCCGATGCAAGAAGACTCGTATATGTTAGACGGTGAGCCTTCTAGGGGAGTACTACCTACCGGTGATAGTATTTGGACTCGGCGGTTATCCGGAGGATACCGACCGGAGTAGTGAGATGGATATGAGGGCCAACCAGGGTGTGCGGCGCCTAAGGGCCGATCTGAGAATGCGGCGCCTGAGATATTTGAGGATTTACGTGTCGATGCTGGACACGGTTTTCATGATGTTTCGAGTGTCGATGCTGGACACTCAGGTTCCATGATTTTGAGGTGTCGCGAGGGACACATGTTGATTTATATCCTCATATGTTCATGCATATGCTTTTATGATATTTACATGCTTGATGTTGTTGCGTCAGTGGTTGACGCGTAGACTAGATCCACATACATACATACATTGATTTTACTGTTGGATGTTATACACATGCTTATGGACATTGACTACCTTGTTGGCACATATACAGACCTGGTCACGCTATATATCAAAGTATTATCTTTATGATATAGTTGACCTAGGAGTCGTTGTTTAATCGATTTCTATCTGTTGATATTTCTTCTACTCACGAGTTGGCAACTCACTCCCGTTGTGCCACAGTCCTTGCAGGTTGACCGCTTGGACCAGTAGCGGCTTCGCTGGCACACACTTGCACTCGGGTGTTTTGCATTGGTAGGCGGGACATTTGTATTATTCCCACTCTTGTATCTATATTTCTTATTGTATCTAGTTAACTCCATCAATCAAAACTTGTAAATTGTATAAGTAATGAGACTTAGTGGGATTGTGGTTGCGAGACTTAGAGCGAGGGGTTTTCCGCTACTTGTGATTTTTATGTGTTGCTTTTTCCTTATCTTTTGTGGTGAACTTCGCCGTTGGGCGTCGTATACTTATTTATATTGTCTTGCATGGTTGTGATCCGCCGTTTGGCGAAGAGCTAGCTCCCGCTTCGGGATGCCATTATTCTTATTATGTATTTGTGGTTTTGGATCAAATATACAAAGGATGTGCTGCCAAAATTTTTAAAAGACGAAATATGTTTTCAAACTAGTAAATTTCATTTGCATCATTCATGTTCCTTTTCTATACAATAAGAAAACATGATTTCATTATACCTTTATTTCAAAACCTTACCTCCTTTATTTTTCTTAAAAGGTTTAGATTTCTGGGTTTCAGCTTATTTGAATTCCGTTACACCTTTAGACATTGCGTGATTCAAGTGCTGGTCACGAGCTAATATTTCGAGTCGTGACAATAATTCCAATCAACAGTTCACTGCGAGTCCTGTCCGGTGTACCCATAACCCAACGAGCACCTGTATACTATCTCCAGTACAACGTACTAATCGCTGTGGGACAGACCATTTCCCCTGCTAGGATGAGAAGCGTACACACTAGTCTACTCTGGAGTATCGATGCCCAGTCTCGATAATCCTACGACTAGGGACCTGAGAAAGGATGTGCTTGTAGACTACCCAGCCCCCACTAGTGTGACAGCCATCACAACGCTGGTAGTCTAGCAAGATCCTATGGGCTCTATCAATATGTATTCACGATATGCTAAAAGAAACATATACACATATTAAGATAGATATAAACCAAGTAGCATACTACTATGTTGAGCGAGACTGTTAATATAACTGTGAATATCCCAAGCTTCCATTAAGTAATATACAAACTAGTATGATACAATAATGGCCCCTAGGGCATATACACTAACAATCTCCCTCTTGCAATAGGGCCATGTACTGGCATATCGAAAACCTATCATCTCGAATAGCCTCTTGAACTGTGTCTGGGGTAAGGCCTTTGTGAATGGATCTGCAGTGTTCTCCTCTGTAGCAACTCTCCGGACCTCAATCTCCCGGCGATCTATGATCTCCCTGATCAGGTGATACCAACTTAAGATGCGTCTGGACTTCTGATGGGACCTGGGTTCCTTTGCTAAAGCTATAGCCCTGCTGTTGTCACAATACAGAGGTATTGGATCAACAATGGATGGAACCACCTGAAGTTCTGTTAAGAACTTCTTCATCCAGACTGCTTCTTTTGTGGCATCGCAAGCAGCGATATACTCCGCTTCCATCGTCGAGTCAGCAACGGTGTCCTGCTTGGAACTCTTCCAGCACATTGCCCCTCCATTGAGGGTAAAGACATAACCTGACATGGACTTGGAGTGATCCTTGTCACTCTGGAAGCTGGAGTCAGCAAAATCCTCGATCTTGAGGTCTTTTCCGCCGTAAACCAAGAACATATCCTTAGTCCTTCTCAGGTACTTGAGAATGTTCTTTACTGCTATCCAGTGCTTCTTCCTTGGGTCTGACTGATACCGGCTTACCACGCTCAGTGAGTAAGCTACATCTGGTCTGGTGCCCAACATCGCATACATTATAGAGCCTACCGCAGAAGCGTAGGGTATAACTGACATGCGATCCCGTTCCAAATCAGTCTTGGGAGATATCTCTTTGGAGAGGGTGATTCCGTGCAAGCCGGTAAATTACCGCGCATAGAATCTTCCATACTGAATCTTTTCAGTATAGTGTTGATATACCTGGACTGCGAAAGTCCCAACATCCTCTTAGATCTATCACGACAGATCCGGATCCCCAGAATGTAAGAGTCATCACCCAGGTCTTTCATGGAGAACCTTTGTGACAAGAATCCTCTGATAGATTGTAGCATAGGAATGTCATTTCCTACCAAGAGAATGTCATCCACGTACAAGACGAGGAATACGACAGTTCGTGCTACAATTTTACTATATATACATGGTTCATCTGGATTTTTGATAAAATCATATTCTTTGACCGTTTCATCAAAACAGATGTTCCAACTCTGCGATGCCTGCTTTAGTCCATAAATGGACTTAAGCAACTTGCACACTTTCCCGCTGCTCCCACTTTGATTGAAACCTTCTGGCTGATACATATAGACGCATTCTTCTAAAATACCGTTTAGAAAAGCTGTCTTTATGTCCATCTGCCAGATCTCATAATCATGGAAGGTGGCAATGGCAAGAAAGATCTGAATGGATTTGAGCATAGCCACTAAAGAAAAAGTTTCGTCATAGTCCAAAGCAGGTCTTTGACGAAAACCCTTTGCAACAAGTCCAGCCTTATAGGTTTTCACCTATCCATCTACACCAATCTTTTTCTTGAATTTCCACTTGCATCCTATGGGTTTTACCCCATCTAGAGCAAAGTCCAAAGTCCATACTTTATTGGTGTACATGGACTCCATTTCGTTCCGCATTGCATTGTTCATACCATAATATTGCATTATTATATTTCAGATTCTTATTCATTTTATAAATAAACAGGTGCTTTTGATGCATGTCTGCTAAATATTACAGGTTACAGGTTCCTGGATCTAAAACAGTGAAAAAGATAAAAGATAATGCAAAAATGAGACTTTGACCAACAAACAGAGAATCTTGATCAAGCCTACACAGAGATCAGTACAAAACAGCGCAAGGTTCAAGACTTCGTCACTGAAGCAACGGTAAAAGTCCGCTACAATGTTCACTAGGGATCTGGAGAAGACCTAGAAGCACAATTGAAAAAGGACATATATAAACAGGATCCAAGAGTCAATAGAAACCAGGCCCAGAAGACTCACAGCCCAAAGCCCTCTTTTGGCCGCGGAACCGCGGCCAAACCTGGCCTCGGGCCGCAGTTCCGCGGCCGTGTATAACGCATGTCGGTGGAAAACTTCATGGGAGCTCTGGCGGTGCGTTGACTAGTCGTCCTAGGGGCAATTTTGTAATAGCATATGTGCGAGTCATTGTAACCCTAATTTTCCTATCCCCTATAAATATGTATTCTAAATATTGTAAGATGGATGCCTCTTTTCCATAAATAAAAATTCAGATTCAATCAAAGTTTGGAGAGCATCATTCTGTAAGTTCATCTTTTATTTTCTGCCTTAGTTTTATAATTAAATTCTTGACCTAGATAAATTATTCTTTTGCCTTAGTTTAATCTAGTGTAGAATCTCTTAAACTGCAGTAGGTAATTAATCTATTAGATCTAAAAATACATATAATAAAAATGATGTTTTTAATAGATCCTTTAATGAGCGAGTAATTTTCTCGCTTGTTAGGGTTAGGAATAGGGAAGAGTTTGAGAGATGAAGATCTCTCGTCTCTTTCATGCCCAATCATTTGCAATAATTAGAACTTCATGCATGCATGCATGATCTGCTCCCTACGGCACCCTACCCACGAGGTAAAGGTGAAACCGTTGTATACAGGACCGGACATGTATGTCTTCCATGAAGGTTAGAGCAATTATTAGAAAAGGACGGACAAGGATCTAGAGGAAGAAATATTGTTTCTTCCCTATCATCCTAATCCCCTTTACTAAAAATTTCCATAACTCCTAAAAGATTTAATTTAGGGCAATGAAAGAGGTGTGAAATTTAATCTTACCAAACTTCACCTAGACCTAATCCTAACAAGTTTCTTAATTCTCGTACAACTTAGATTTTAGATTTAATTAGAAGATCCAACACCCATTGGAATTAGCTTGTAAGAACATTTAGGAAATTAACACCATTCCTGTGGACCGACCCGTACTCACCGGCTAGCTGCAAAGCGACGCCGTTCTTGATTGCGGTTAATAGATAGTTTTTGAGATCAATCAAATGGCGCCGTTGCCGGGGATGGCGTAAAAATTTCCATTGTGTAATTTCGGGTTAATATAAATTTTATAAAAATCATAAAAATCTGAAAATAGAAAAAGTACAAAAAAATTTATCATTTTTTTATTGTTTGAAGGGTTTATCGTTTGAATTTTGCAGGAACAGGGAAGAATCTCGGATCTGGAAAAATCCAGAGTGCGAAACAGAAAAGAGTACATTAGAACAGAGGAGGATTGGAACAAAAGAGCTGTGGAATTTTTTTTAGAGAACGATCTCTCCACATAACTGCGTTTCCGCGGCTGATCTGCGCCAAAAACAGCGGAACCGGGACGCTTTTGCCACGCCAGTCAGCGAAATTTCACTGTTTGTTTTCTATTCCCTCTCTCTGCAAATCCCCATATATCCTTTTGTCAACTCTTTCGCAGGATTCTTTGCGCATAAATAAGAATATCTTTCCCCTTCTCAATAACAGATTTTCTTGCAGGATTCTTTGCGCCGCGCTAAAAAATAATTAATTGCAAGTGAATTTACTACTTTGCATATGTTAATCGGACTTTAAGGGGCTATTGTGAAAGGTTCCTAGGCAGCCTAACGAGGTCACACAAGGCATCGATCATGCCAATTTCAAATTTTAACGGTGCCTACAAACCCTAACAAGATCGTTGGCTAGAAAACTAGGCGAAACATGTAAACTAGTTAAGACTTAACTACAAAGAAACGGAAATACAACCTTTGTAGATCCGGTGCTCCACCTCCATAGCTCCATGAAGAAGTCATCTCCGCTGCACAAATCCGAAATCCAAGCTCTTGCGTCAGCTTCATCGGAGAAGAAGCGGGCTAGGTCATCGACGACGTGCCGAAGATGATCTACGTCGAAGCATCGCTAGATCAAGCTCCACCTTCACCAAGCCATGAAAACTTGTGAAGGAAACACACTCTACTACTTGGCAAGAGGTAGAGGATGAAGAAATAGGAAGTGGGTAGACTTTAGTTTTGGATTTCTCACTCAATTTCACTAGTTGCCATTGATGGCCACCAGCTTTCTTCATGTTGAAGAAGATGAAGAAGAAGAAGAAGATATGATAAGTCTTAATTAAAAAAGAAAAGAATATCAATTCTTATCATAACTTGACCATAGTTAAGTGTAGAGAACTAATCATGGTTTGATGCAATGGTCAGGGTTAAGCTAAAAACAAAATGGTCATCAAGTCAGAGCAATCATGAAGCTTCATGAATGTACAAAAGAAAATGCCACCATTTTATCATTTCATTTCCTTTTTCCAATAAGAAAAAGATAAATAAATAAATGAATAAAATGAATAATCAAATAGCAAACCCTAACCATTCCATTAACCTAGGTTTAATTCTATACACTTAATTAAAAAGGCATGTATCATCAAACATGATACAAGCATGTTCACAAAATCATATCGCATATGCAATGCGCACACCCGAGCGAGAAAATCCATTTAAAGTGAACCGATACTAGTTAATGCAAAGTAATATATCAAATATATAATTATGCATTAAATCATTAAATCAACACTTGATTTAACGATCCGGTCATATCGCATATAACCGACTAGTATCAACAGTAACATCTGATCGAATCAACACTTGATCCGATAACCCGGCTATATTGCATATAACCGATCAATGTCACAAATCGCGAGAATCAAATACAGTATCACATACTGGTATCATTCTCGGTCCCGCACATATCTCATATGTGCTCCTATTTCGTTTCGCTTGAGCCAGGAAACCTCTGTGTAGGACTCTAAAGACTCGTCAATACGCCGGCAGTAGGTGATGATCATATCAAACACCCACAAGCCGCAAGCGGTCTGCTAAACGTAACGGCCACCCGGGTATTGAGCGATCAGAAGATCGACGAGCAAGCCCGCTCACACTCCTGCGAATCCAACTAGTAACACTTACCGTATAGTCCGGTCTGTTCGTCTGATATGTCGCATATCTCGCCTAGGGGTGGTAAACGTCAGACCCCAATAGCTCAATAAGTCATGCCGACGTAAGGTCCATAACATTCGTGAAACTACTGATAACTCTTACCAGTATATCACTGCAACCTTGGTCAGGGATTTCCTGTTATGGCCAGTCGAGCATAGCACAACATCAACCCCCAATACCGGGAGAGACGAATCCCCTCCTATCGCTCATTGCCTCCATGTGAATCGGGACAGTACCCAAAAACCACCTGTTTGCACAACTCAGTAGAGCCGTGGTAGGATGGAAATCAAAGCACAGTGGGAGACTAACAAGACTCTATGACGATCTCGGGTCAACAGACTAAGCTGTACCAGTGTCACCAGAGAACTGCCATCTGACGTGAGGTATAATACCATCTGGGAGTTCTCGGCGAGTCCGTTCAGTGTACCCAGTCTCCACTGAGCACCCGCATACCATCTTCGATGTCAAACACCAATGGATATGGGATCATCCATCGCTCATCGCATGGGTCGAGAAGATATACGCTAGTCTACTCTGGAATATCGATGCCCCGTCTCGATATTCCCTCGACTAGGAACATTTCAAGGATGTACCCATGGACTATCCAGGCCCTACTAGTATGATCTGCATCACAGTTCTGGAAGTCGAGTACACATCCTAAGGGCTTTATCAACATGTAACAGAGAGACAGAAAGTATACATGTTAAGATAAAGAGCAACCAGATAGCGTACTATCATGTCGAGCAAGAAAGTCTTTCCTATATATGTCCCAACATCCACTGCAATATACATCCAATGTACAGTAATGGCCTCTAGGGCATACATATAACTAACATATTGACCAACTCAGATTGGGTGGGGATTTCATCACCGTTCCCAGGACCTCAGAAATCACTTAAAGTATTTGCATTGACCACTCTTAATTAAAAAATACTAGACTCAGCCCTAAGGACTTCGAGCTCTATAGGACAGAGGACTAGTTATAGGCATCGACCGTTTATCCTAACCTGACTTTGTGGTGTCTAGGCAAGTGTGTCTAAGGCAAGAGGTTATTTAATTAGGACCGCTACTTGTAGCGGGGAGCTTCCGACATAACTGGCACTTACCTGGCCGCAATTGGCGGTGAAGAGGCGGTTTGAGGTCCTATTTCTAACCTAGTTAGGAGCTATCTAGCTGACCTAGGTGACCCTAGATCTAGGCCTGATTGTGCATTTGTGGTTGATAGCATTTGTGTCACAAGTCTCTTTTCAAAAATCTCTTTGCAAAAATTTCACACAAAAAAGGAAAAATCTTTTCAAAAACTTGTAACTTGTCGCTAAAGAAATCCTTGCACTCCACTTGCACCACTTTTTCTCATTGATGTTTTCTTACCTCCACGTTCTGTCTTTCATTTTTCTGACTACACTACCCCTTTAGTGTATGTCACTTTGGACTAGGGACACTAGCGCCCGATTAGTCCGTGTTTTGTTAGTACCGACCGACGAACCTTTCGACACCGAAGTCGAAATTCCGTCCACTTCCTTACCTCCACCTTCAAATTCTTCTTCCGAAGGTATGTCGGGATACAATCATAACAATACCTTACCGACGGGAATGATTCCACCTCCGTTAGGTGCGAATAACCCGAATCACCCGCCTGTTGAAGTGCCCACACGAGTTGCGCTCCAGGATCTCTTCTACCCTGTCAGCACCTCTTTACTTACCTGTCTTTCACCCCCACCAGCAAATGGGGACAATTCCGAAGATGCCTATATCTATATATCCACTTCTCGACTAAGTCACATAAGGTGAAAGGAATGACCCTTAGCCTTATAGTGTCATCACCAATATCCATTTGGATCTATCTCCATTTGGATCTATCTCCATAGATCCTAATTCCCAATATGCAGGAGGCATCACCAAGATCTTTCATTGAGAATCTTTGTGATAAGAAGAGCTTGATCGATTGCAGCATAGGAATGTCATTTCCTATCAAGACTATGTCGTCCACGTACAATACGAGGAAGACAACCTTACTCTCTGCTACCTTCTTGTAAATACAAGGTTCATCTACGTTTTTGACGAAATCAAACTCTTTGATAACGACGTAAAAGCAGATGTTCCAACTCCGCGACGCTTGCTTTAATCCATAAATGGATTTAAGCAGCTTGCACACCTTCCCGCTGCTCCCACTATCTACGAAGCCCTCTGGCTGAGTCATGTACACGCACTCTTTTAAATCACCGTTTAGAATGGCGGTCTTAACATCCATTTTCCAGATTTCGTAATAATGATATGCAGCGATGGCAAGCATAATCTGGATGGATTTAAGCATAGGTACTGGAGAAAAGGTCTCGTCATAGTCCATACCTGGTCTTTGACGAAAACCCTTTGCTACAAGTCTAGCTTTGAAAGTCTCCACTTTCCAATCTACACCAAGTTTTTTCTTGAAGATCCACTTGCTCCCAATGGGTTTTACCCCTTCAGGAGCAACTTCCAAAGTCTATACTTTGTTGGTGTACATGGATTCCATCTCGGACCGCATTGCATCCAGCCATTTCACTGAGTCCCCACTCGTGATGGCCTGCTCGAAGCTAGTTGGGTCATCATCCTCCATGATGCAATCCTCGCTCCCACCATCCATGAGAAAGCCATAGTATCTCTCAAGTGGGCAAGGAACCCTACTAGATTGGCGGAGTGGCTGGGGTTCATTGGGAATTACAGAATCCTCGGTTCCATTAAATCTTCAGTTTGAGTTTGTGTAGCCGGAATTTCTTCCAGTTCTACCTTGTTGCCACTAATTTCTTTTGCAAGAAATTCCTTTTCTAAAAAGGTGGCATGTCAAGAAACAAACACTTTTTGTTCCTCAGCATAGTAGAAAAGATATCCATGTGAATGTTTGGGATATCCCACAAACTTGCATAGAACTGACAGTGCCTCGAGTTTGTCCGGATTTTGCCTCTTGACGTAGGCCGGACAACCCCATATCTTAACTCGTTTAAGACATGGTCTCTTCCCACTCCATATCTCATATGATGTGGTAGGTACAGATTTAGTTGGAACTTGATTCAATAGGTATGCCGCTGTTTCCAACGCATATCCCCAGAAGGAAATAGGTAACTCAGCTGTGCTCATCATAGAGTGCACCATATCTAATAGGGTGCGGTTCCTCCGTTCTGATACACCGTTGTGCTGTGGTGTATATGGAGGATTCAGCTGAGAGAGAATCCCATTCTCTTTTAGGAAGTCTAGGAATTCATTGCTTAAGTATTCACCTCCTCGATCAGATCGAAGGATTTTAATACTTTTCCCGGTTTGGTTCTCGACTTATAGTTTATATTCTCTAAATTTCTCAAAAGCTTCTGATTTGTGTTTCATCAGGAACACATATCCGAATCTAGAGAGATCGTTAGTGAATGTAACGAAGTACGAAGAACCATCCCTGGCATGTGTAGACATGGGACCGCATACATCACTATGTATCAGTCCCAAGAGTTAGGTAACTCTTTCTCCGTGTCGGAGTTTTGGTCATCTTGCCTTTGAGACATGACTGGTGATTAGTCGAAAATAATGCATATTTTAGCCGGCAATTTCCTCATCATTTGCATTCATATAGAAGTGTTCGGCATTCATATTTCACATATTAGCAAAACTGTCGCAAAATATCAGATTGCATGTGTTAGACTCTAAAACCGGCACTATAAAGGAAATTGACTGCATTTCATGGCATCGCATCATCCCTACATTTGCGCAACACTTGTTTTGAGATATGTGCAGGAAAATCCAACAGAAAGGCCAAAATGTACAGGGTACAGCTAAAACGTTACGCCAACTCAATGATTTCAGTTCTGGCATCAACCCAGAGGGACAAATACAAATCAACATATCAGATGAAGCCTAAAATATTATCCCAAGTCCACTGCAAAAAGACCATAGCTCAAGCTTCCTACATGGCCGCGGAACCGCGGCCGGAGCCTGCTTGCACCGCGGTTCCGCGGCTACTTGATGACATCACTACTTCATCTTTGCATCAAAACTCTTCTCTCAGTGGCTACAGTTCAGAAATGTACCTTAAATTCCAGAAGACTCCAGATACTTCTGCCAGATCAGCGAACTTTGGGATCTACACTAAACTAGCCTATCATTCTTGAACCTTCTCCCTAAACCCTAGCTTAAACCCTAAGCTAAGCCTAACAAACTACTTCTAGAAGTCTTTCAACAAACTTTTGGAGGGAACTCAAAGGCTTAAGGTTTGGGTGTTCTATAAATAAGACCCTAGGCTCACTTGTAAAAAGATTATTCAATCTTGGAGATACTTGATACTTGGATCCATTATCAAAACTTAGATACTTCTTCATTTTAGCCCCTTCATCATCTTCTTCCACAAATCTAGTGAGAGGATTTGTGTGAAACCCTAACCCTAAATTCCAATCAAAAGCCAAGATCCCGAGTACCCATCAAGCAAGAAGCCTTGCAACCTTTTAGGAGCCGAGCCGGTCTTCAATAGAGCAAGTGGTCCAAGCCGATTCGCGACTCACGGAGCCGAGCAAAGCCAAGTCGACAATTTAATTCTTCCTCTTGTAGTTCTTGAGCGACTGTAATCAAATTGTTGATATAAATAAAAGGTGATATTCTTTTATCTTGTTCTCTTTAAATTCTTGCATCATGATTCAATCTAAATTTCTAGTTGTAATTCTTGTTGTGATGTTTGAGTAATACTCCGCTCGTCGAGGAGTTGTGACGATCAATAGAATGATGATGTAATATACTGTAAATCGATTCTTGAATCCCACGAGTTTTGTAAACCCTAGCAAGATCAAGAATCGACAACCCAATTCATTGCGATGCTTTCTTGATTGATATCGCATCGAGATTGGGGAGTTACGATTGTTTCTTGAAATTACTAGAGGCTAGAATGTGAATGATAATCGATGAAAGAACAAGGGTTAAACGATGAAGCCCTAGTTTCATCAAGAAAGCCCTAACTCTCATCGACCATCATCGATCTAGTATCAATCCTTCGAAGGACAAGAACACGAAATCTTGATATTACATCACGTCTATAGATCCGATCAATTCCTACGAGCCTTATTTAGATTCTTGGCATTTTGGTTGGAAATATTATCGAAACCTAATTCTTGATTGTTTATCAGTTTCTTGATTCTTGATTAAACATCGTGACACCTGAATCAATTGATAAATTCTTGAATCATGTTTTCTTTTCTTTTCAATTAACTTTTCGATTCAAACAAATTAAACATTGAAACGAATCGCACAATCCCCGTGGACGATCCGCACTCGCTTACGATCTACAACTGACACCGTAGTTGATTGCGGTCAAATATAATTCTTTGGTTGTGATTTCTTTACAATTTTCTACATTACACAATCCGGAAAAATAAACCAATCAAATGGCGCCGTTGCCGGGGATCGCGCGGTAATTCGTTTCATATTATAGTTTGAATTGAAAGAATTATTCCATTGTTGTTTTTCAGATCAAAATTCATGCAAACCCTAAACGATTTGCTGTTATTCATCGCAAGGAAATCTGGAGCTGTTTGGAAATTGAAGAAAATTTTTGGAATATACCAGAGAGCAGAGGGAGTCTACAGAAGCTCCTTGAAGAATTTTGGTGGAGTGATCTCACCATTCAACCGCGTTTCCACGGTGGGAGTGCCCAATAGCGGCGGAACCGCGGTGGCCTTGAGAGTTCTCTGCAAAATATTTCTCTCAGGTGATTTCTTACCTTCTCCTCTATCCTCTTTTTAGCTCCAACTAACACTTTGCTGCAGGATTCTTTGCAAATAATCGCAGCGCCGCAAAAGAAAAATTAAATTTGTGCGTGATTTTGACTTCTTGGTTGTTTGCATTCTAATACGGATATTAAGGGGCACGGCCAAATCCAAATTAGGTGGGGATTTCATTACCCTTCCTAGGCCCCGAAAACCACAAAACTTGCATCCGCATTGACCCACATTAACTAAAAGAAATCTAGAGAAGACCCTAAGGACCGTCGCGCTCAATTAGGACAAGAGAAGGCCGTGGGTAATTCATTGCTTATTCGCGTTTTCTTATGGTGCCTAAGGCGAGTGTGTCCAAGGCTAGTGGTTTTTAATTAGGCCCACTACTTACGTAGTGGAGTACCTTCCCACTTACCTGGCACTTATCCTGCCACAGGGGGACAAAGAGGCAGTGGAGGATTCTATCCCGCGACTTGTCTTTTGGCAGTTAGGAGCGGTCTAGAGCCGGACCTAGGTGACCACTAGATTCTAGGGTTTGTGTGCTGCATTTGTTTTGTCGCATCATTTTTTCAAAAATCCGTCCATTTTTCAAAAAGCAAACACCGCATTCATTGCCCCTAATTATAAGTCAACGCTGCCACTTGTACTAACCCATTTTAGTGCAAGATAGGCTGGACACGGGATTCTACTGCCCGTTTAGTCCGCGTACCCTTTATCGACTCCGAAGTCGATATTTCTCCATTTACCTTTCCTTTACCCACTACCACACCCACACCGATGGATCCGAATCCATCAAATTTCTTTAACCCTAATCTGCCGCCGTCCGTTGGTGCGCAGAATCCACCCCGCATCTCTCTCCAGGAGAGGTGCTACCCTATTCGAGGTCCTCTTTCGACCTGCTTATCCACACCACCAGCCAATGGGGATAACTTTGAGATTAAGCCCCAGTATATCAATCTTTTACCCAAATTCCACGGACTCGAGACTGAGGACGCTTACGTTTTCATTACCAAATTTGAAAACGTATGCGCAATGATGGGTACGTCACAACTTTCAGTGGATGCTATGAGTCTACGACTTCTTCCATTTACATTGTGCGATATAGCCGAGAAGTGGCTATATAACACTACCGCACACTCTATTACGAATTGGGAAGAATTCGTCGCTGCATTCCTTAAGAAATTTTACCCAATACAAAAGACAGCTCGAATCCGTAGCGAACTGAATCAATTTGCCCAGCTCGCTGCTGAACCATTTTCAAAATGCTTTGAACGTTTCAAGGATCTATTGGTTCAGTGTCCTCATCACGGCATCCCGAGATGGGAATTGTGCCGAATCATTTATAAGGGCATTAACCCAAGCACTAAACAGAGCCTTGAAAACATGTGTCAAGGTACTTTTATGACCAAAGATGATGGAGAAGCTTGGAAGTATTTAGAAGAGTTCGCTGAAAAATCACTACAGTGGGAGAGTGGAACCCAACCATTGAATAGGGGTGGCGTACACCAAATAGATATGTCCATAGGTGTTCGAGCTGAAATGGCAGCAATGCAAAAGAAGCTCGACGCTATGGAACACAAATTTGCAGCAGCCTCCCTAAATCCAGTGTCGCTCCCCAAAACTGTTTGTGGGTGCTGTTCTGATCCGTCTCATTTAACGGAAGAATGTCCATTAAACTCTGCGTTTCAAGGTCAAGAGCATTCTAATGCCGCATTTCAAAGACCGCGAAACGATCCATATTCTTCCACGTACAATCAGGGTTGGAGGAATCACCCGAATTTCGCTTGGAACCAAAACCAATCTCAAAACACGGTTCCAAACACGAATTAATTTCAAAGGGCTCTTCCTCCACCACAACAGCAACCCATTCAACTCACTCAGCACCCCTATCAGTCACAAAATTTCCAAAACCAGGGCAACACTCCTGCACAGTCTAATCCTATGCAGTCCTGTTCTGACGAGTTCTCTCAATTCACTCAAACCATGAAATCACTTTTGTCATATTTCATAGAGGTTTCGACTGAGGTTAGATCTTCCGTCAGTGAGATAAAGAAAAACTCAGCATCCCAAGCTGAGAGTATCAGATCGATGGAAGCTGAAATCGCACGCCTAAAAGCCGAAATGAGTGCGAGAGAAAAAGGGAAACTTCCCTCTCAACCCCTACAGAATCCTGGGCATTACAATGTAAATGCCGTCACAACGTTGAGATCGGGAAGAGTGCTGAACAATCATGTCGGGGAAGGTATTGATGATACTGAAAATCATATCAACACCTCGGCTGAGACCTTTCCACACACACACACTTCTCCTTCTGATCCTTCTTCTTCTACAACACCATCTTCTCGCGAGCCTATTCTCCATTTCCCACTAGGCTCGACACCTTCTCCCAACCCTTATAGTTCTCCACAGACGGTCCCCACACCTCTTTTAGGACCACGTCTACCCCCTCTTCCTTCTCCTGTGATGAACCCTGCGCTTATTGCGAAAGCTCCTTAGCCGAACCGGTTAAGGGCTAATAGAACGAGTCCTTAAATGGAGAAAATTTTAGAAATGTTCAAACAGGTTAACATCAATATCCTTCTCCTAGATGCGATTCAACAAGTCCCCGCTTATGCGAAAATTCTTAAGGACTTGTGCACTAGGAAGAGGAAGACTCAAGTGCCAAAGAAGGTCTTCATGTCTAATAATATTAGCACTGCTTTTATACCCCAGCTTCCAAAGAAACGAAAGGACCCAGGATGTCCTACAATATCGATTTCGATTGGGGGTAAAAACATAAATCGTGCTCTTTTAGACCTTGGCGCAAGTGTTAACCTGCTCCCTTATTCTGTCTATGAGCAATTAGGGATTGGAGAGCTGAAACCTGCTCACTGCACTCTCCAGATGGCAGACCGATCTATCACCAAACCAAGGGGTGAATTAGAGGATGTACTGATAAAGGTCGGGAAATTTGTTTTCCCTGTAGACTTCATTGTGCTCGACACACATCCTGTAGCAAACCCCCGGGGCCAAATTCCGGTGATTCTGGGTCGTCCTTTCCTTGCCACTTCCAACGCTGTTATAAACTGTAGAAATGGTTCAATGAATTTATCATTTGGAAATATGACCATTGAACTAAATATCTACAAAGTTGGAAGTCAGCCATCAGAACCCTCTGCTCATATTTTAGATGTGTGCTCTGTCCCTGAGATCGCTCCCGATAGTTGTGGAGCCGAGGAATTTTGCTTTACTGATCTCGATGACATTACCACATCTCTGTTTGATTTCACACATGATCTTAGCGAGGACACTTTCTCTACACTTGAGTCCTGCACTTCTGACTTTTCTCCACCCAAGTCTGTATTTTTCACAGGCTCTGAGATTCTTTGTAAATCCAAAAATCACTCAATGATCCCTCTTTCTATCATTTCTCCGCCTGAATTAGATCTCAAAATTTTACCTTCTCACCTTAAATATGCATATCTAGGTGAGAATGAGTCTTTACCGGTTATCATATCCGCTTCTCTTGCATCAGAGCAAGAGAATGCCCTTTTATCGGTATTGAGATCTAACAAAGATGCGTTTGGTTGGAGTATAGCGGACATCAAAGGGATTATTCCCTTGATAGTTGAACATCATATACATGTGATGGATGATGCCAGACCGACCCGAGAACCACAGAGACGGTTGAATCCCGTCATGAAGGAAGCGGTCATGAAAGAAATTGTCAAATGCTTAGATAATGGTATTATATACCCCATCTCCGATAGCCAGTGGGTGAGTCCTATACATGTCGTTCCTAAGAAATCCGGCATCACTGTTATAACCAATGAGGCAAATGAGTTGATTCAAACACGCGCCCAAACTGGGTGGCATGTATGTATTGATTATAGAAAACTCAATGCTGCCACGAGGAAAGACCACTTTCCTCTACCATTCATTGATCAGATGCTGGAACGCTTAGCGGGACGAGAGTATTATTGTTTTATGGACGGATACTCAGGCTACAATCAGGTCCCCATCGCCAAAAAGGATCAAGATAAAACCACTTTTACTTGTCCTTTTGGTACCTTTGCTTACAGTCGCATGCCCTTTGGGTTATGCAATGCTCCCGCTACCTTTCAGCGGTGTATGATGGGGATATTCTCTGATATGGTAGAGAATTTTCTGGAGATCTTTATGGACGATTTCTCGATTTTTGGAGACTCTTTTTCTGATTGCCTAGCGAATCTTGACGCTGTTCTTACTCGTTGCAAAGAGAACAACTTGACTTTGAACTGGGAAAAATACCATTTTATGGTCCAAGAAGGAATAGTACTTGGACATGTTATTTCACAGAAAGGCATTGAGGTTGACAGAGCTAAGATAGATGTCATTCAAAACCTCCTTCATCCCAAAAGCGTCAAAGATATTCGATCTTTCCTTGGCCATGCGGGCTTTTATAGGAGATTCATTAAGGACTTTAGCAAAATTGCTCGACCTTTAACTCTTCTCCTGGCCAAGGATACGACCTTCCATTTTGACTCGGACTGCGAGACAGCTTTCGACTCACTTAAACACTCACTCACTTCAGCCCTCATTTTATCATCACCAAACTGGGACTACCCCTTTGAGCTGATGTGTGACGCATCTGATTTTGCAGTAGGTGCAGTCTTAGGACAGCACATTGAAAAGATGCCACACGTAATATACTATGCAAGTAAGACCCTGAATGATGCACAAATCAATTATACAACCACAGAAAAAGAACTCTTAGCGGTTGTATTTGCATTAGAAAAATTCAGGCCTTACTTAATTGGCTCACCTATAGTTGTGTATACTGACCATTCCGCTTTAAAACATCTTCTGGCGAAGAAAGATGCAAAAGGTCGACTAATACGTTGGATCCTTCTGTTACAAGAATTCGATCTTGTTATCAAAGATAAGAAAGGATGTGAAAATATAGTAGCTGACCATCTTTCACGCATCATTTCTTCCCCTGTGACCCTGCCGATTAATGACTCGTTCCCTGACGAACAACTCTTGAGCATATCCGCTGAACCATGGTTCAGGGATATTGTAAACTATCATGCCACAGGACTTATACCGAGCGATTGGTCAAAACAGGACAAATACCGTTTTCTTTCCCAAGTAAAACACTTTTACTGGGATGAGCCCTATTTGTTTAAATATTGTTCTGATCAGATCATTCGTCGGTGTGTCCCGAATGAAGAGTTCAAGAGTGTTCTTTCATTTTGTCATGATCAGGCCTGTGGGGGTCACTTTGGTCCTAGAAAGACAGCGGAAAAGGTTTTGCAATGTGGATTTTATTGGCCGACCTTATTCAAGGACGCATTTGAGTATTGCAAAACCTGTATACAATGTCAGTACACGGGTAGAATATCCCAGAGGAATGAAATGCCTCAGCAACCTATCTTGGTTGTTGAAATATTTGATGTCTGGGGCATTGATTTTATGGGTCCTTTTCCCAACTCCTTTGGGAATTTGTACATTTTGCTGGCGGTTGATTATGTCTCAAAGTGGGTAGAAGCCATTCCATGTCGCACTAATGACAAGAAAGTTGTCATTAAGTTCTTGAAAGAGAATATCTTTTCGCGATTTGGACACCCACGCGCTATCATTAGCGATAATGGGACACATTTCTGCAACAGATCTTTCGAGACTCTGATGCGAAAATACTCAATCAACCACCGACTTTCTACACCCTATCATCCCCAAACAAGCGGGCAGGCTGAAATCTCAAACAGACAAATCGAACTTATCCTGGAGAAAACTGTTGCTAAGAATAGAAAAGACTGGTCGAGCAAACTGACGGATGCTCTTTGGGCATTCCGAACTGCATATAAGACCGACCTAGGAATGTCTCCATATAGGATAGTGTTTGGAAAAGCATGTCATTTACCCGTCGAGATAGAGCATAAAGCATTGTGGGCCTTAAAAGAAATAAATTTTGATCTAAACCTTGCTTGTAACTTCCGGAAGCTGCAACTTAATGAGCTAAGCGAACTCCGCGATGAAGCTTATGATAACGCTGTAATCACAAAGAATAGGACTAAAGTTTTTCACGATAAAAACATTTTGAGGAAAACATTTTCACCTGGTCAAAAAGTCCTTCTTTATGATTCACGATTACACCTTCACGCGGGTAAGCTCCGATCTCGATGGAAGGGACCTTTTGTTGTGCGGTCTGTATACCCGTACGGGGCAGCAGAAGTAGAAAATGTTAAAAACGGCACCTTTTTCAAAGTAAACGGACATAGACTAAAGCCGTATTTTTCCACTGACCCCACGGAGGAGCTCTTGTTCTTACAAGAGCCAGTTTATTTGGATTAAAATTCCTCCGTCTCACCTTCATGTCCATTATATCATTGCATCATTTTTTGAATGAAGGTGAGTGAAAAGAGTAAGTTTGGGGGAAGTTCTTCACTTATATATTTTGCCCCCACTAATAATTCCCCCCAGGCTTACAGTTTTGTAGGTATAGCGTTTGGCAACAGTGAGGACACTGTTGAAAACAAGTTTGGGCGAGGTTTGTGCTTTTTTTCGCATCATTTGCATATCATCTGCATAAGCACAAAACATTTCTTTAAAAATCTAAAAAAATTGAAAAATTTTCAAAACCCATAAAAATTTAAAAATTTTCAAGTATAAAAATAATTTTAATATTTACACCTTTTGTACATAAATAAGATAATAAAAGTTCAGATAGTGAAAAATTACATCCATGAGATTAGAAAAATTTGAGAAAACTAAGAAAATTAGAAGTTTTCTTATACGAACTAGTAATAAGTAGTTATGAGCCGTTGTCCCAAGGGTTAGTAAGATAAAGGACGTCACTAATCTGAGGATAAAAATAAGTCTGAAAAATAGTTTCTATTCTGGAAGCCAAACATTTTGAACGTTGATACCCTGCTATTCGCACTTACACACGTCTTAAAGCCTGGGATAGTAGAGGATACTTTGAAATGCTCTTGCCTTTAAGCCGATGTATGAAGGAAATAAAAAAAAATTTGATGAATAAAGAAAATATAAGTGGTGAGAAAAATGAACACTGGTTTTGTTATCACCAAGGGCAATAAAAAAATATATAGCAAGGGTGCTTCTTCACCTAGTGCCCTAAGGCCAACTGGTCTGGGAGTCACTGCTATGCCTGAGATGGTGCAAGACGAGGAAAATACACCGAATAAGCAAGCACATGAGTAATCGGTCGGTTAGTACCTCAAGAAGTATTAACGGTCGCATGAAAGTGTGTGAGCAATCTCATCTAAATATTCATTAATTAAAAAGTACTGAGGCTGATGGGCAAGAGTATGATAGCTTGAATTGAATTCTCCGGGTGTAGGGATGTCTTTACACACACGCAGGGTTATATGATCGATGTTTGGAAGAAAGATAGGAATGAAGAATAAGACGATGTTTTATTGAGGGAGGACGTGATTTCTAACATCTTTTCATGACCATTAAGATAGGGCTCATAACAACCGAAAAGCTAGCCTAGTTGAAAACCCTAATTTTCAAGGATTTTCTTTTACAATTCTTTTCTTTAAATGTAATATTCATGATCTTTCTTTTATTATTGGATTTTGTGGGTGCAATCCGCTGAAAACCTTCAGGAGATAACACTCCTCCTACTAGGGATACCTAGAGGTTTAAAGGCTTGTTGCACATGCTCAGTACAATCGTGTTGCCTACGAAAGTGTGCTAGATAGTTTTTCTCTTTCTTTATTTTCTCCTTCTCTTTTTAATAAAACATTCGCTCGAGACGATCGAAATTAAGTTTGGGGGAATTTGATTAGTCGAAAATAATGCATATTTTAGCCGGCAATTTCCTCATCATTTGCATTCATATAGAAGTGTTCGGCGTTCATATTTCACATATTAGCAAAACTGTCGCAAAATATCAGATTGCATGTGTTAGACTCTAAAACCGGCACTATAAAGGAAATTTACTGCATTTCATGGCATCGCATCATCCCTACATTTGCGCAACACTTGTTTTGAGATATGTGCAGGAAAATCCAACAGAAAGGCCAAAATGTACAGGGTACAGCTAAAGCGTTAGGCCAACTCAATGATTTCAGTTCTGGCATCAACCCAGAGGGACAAATACAAATCAACATATCAGATGAAGCCCAAAATATTATCCCAAGTCTACTGCAAAAAAGACCATAGCTCAAACTTCCTACATGGCCGCGGAACCGCGGCCGGAGCCTGCTTGCGCCGCGGTTCCACGGCTACTTGATGACGTCACCACTTCATCTTTGCATCAAAACTCTTCTCTCAGTGGCTACAGTTCAGAAATGTACCTTAAATTCCAGAAGACTCCAGATACTTCTGCCAGATCAGCGAACTTTGGGATCTACACTAAACTAGCCTATCATTCTAGAACCTTCTCCCTAAACCCTAGCTTAAACCCAAAGCTAAGCCTAACAAACTACTTCTAGAAGTCTTTCAACAAACTTTTGGAGGGAACTCAAAGGCTTAGGGTTTGGGTGTTCTATAAATAAGACCCTAGGCTCACTTGTAAAAAGATTATTCAATCTTGGAGATACTTGATACTTGGATCCATTATCAAAACTTAGATACTTCTTCATTTTACCCCCTTCATCATCATCTTCCACAAATCTAGTGAGAGGATTTGTGTGAAACCCTAACCCTAAATTCGAATCAAAAGCCAAGATCCCGAGTACCCATCAAGCAAGAAGCCTTGCAACCTTTTAGGAGCCGAGCCGGTCTTCAACAGAGCAAGTGGTCCAAGCCGATTCGCGACTCACGGAGCCGAGCAAAGCCAAGTCGACAATTTAATTCTTCCTCTTGTAGTTCTTGAGCGACTGTAATCAAATTGTTGATATAAATAAAAGGTGATATTCTTTTATCTTGTTCTCTTTAAATTCTTGCATCATGATTCAATCTAAATTTCTAGTTGTAATTCTTGTTGTGATGTTTGAGTAATACTCCGCTCGTCGAGGAGTTGTGACGATCAATAGAATGATGATGTAATATACTGTAAATCGATTCTTGAATCCCACGAGTTTTGTAAACCCTAGCAAGATCAAGAATCGACAACCCAATTCATTGCGATGCTTTCTTGATTGATATCGCATCGAGATTGGGGAGTTACGATTGTTTCTTGAAATTACTATAGGCCAGAATGTGAATGATAATCGATGAAAGAACAAGGGTTAAACGATGAAACACTAGTTTCATCAAGAAAGCCCTAACTCTCATCGACCATCATCGATCTAGTATCAATCCTTCGAAGGACAAGAACACGAAATCTTGATATTACATCACGTCTATAGATCCGATCAATTCCTACGAGCCTCATTTAGATTCTTGGCATTTTGGTTGGAAATATTATCGAAACCTAATTCTTGATTGTTTATCAGTTTCTTGATTCTTGATTAAACATCGTGACACCTGAATCAATTGATAAATTCTTGAATCATGTTTTCTTTTCTTTTCAATTAACTTTTCGATTCAAACAAATTAAACATTGAAACGAATCGCACAATCCCTGTGGACGATCCGCACTCGCTTACGATCTACAACTGACACCGTAGTTGATTGCGGTCAAATATAATTTTTTGGTTGTGATTTCTTTACAATTTTCTACATTACACAATCCGGAAAAATAAACCAATCAACTGGCAAGTGTCATAAGATGAAAATTCAAACGGATTCAAATATCCATCCTTATGCAACTTAGTTAGTCGTGTCGCATTGATGTGACTCAGTCTACAATGCCACAAGAAAGATTCGTTCAGTTCTGAACTCTTCCTCTTGTGTGTGTTTGTTATACTCAGAACTGTTGATTGATTTATAACATAAATGCCATTGCACAACGTGCCGGATCCAACCAACTTTTGGTTACGGAAAATGTTCATAACATTATCCTTTAATACAAAATTATATCCCTCTTTACTCAACAAAGAAACCGATATAATGTTGCATATCAGATTTGGCATATAATAGCATTCGTTCAGAATCAATGTATTACCAGTTGGTAATGCAAGGTGATATTCCCCGACGGTCTTAGCTGCTACAATTGCACCATTTCCAACTCTTATGTCTTTATCACCTTCTCCAAGTTCTCTACCTTTCCTAAGCCCATGTAACAGATTACATATATGGGATCCTGACCAGGTATCTAATACCTAGAACGTAGGGCAAATAGAGAAACAGTTCTCTGTAACGAACACACCCGAAGAAAATGCATTATCGTGTACTTTTTTCATTCGGGTGGCATGGGAATCCTGGTATTCCCCTATGTCCTGTTCAGTCTTATAACTCTTATAAGAAAGAACGGAACTGACGTTCACCAGCACAGTATAACTTGCGGGTTCGGTCAATACATCCATATTATTATCTTGATTAAGGCATGACATGGTCGCTACCTGGAGAGAGAGAGAAGAAAACACTTTAGCGTATGCTCTTGCAAGATCAGATTGGTTATTATCTTATCTAATCAGGATGGCTCCCACTGTTTTTATCAAATCTTCCTTCAAACCCTAAAAGGAAAGACTAGCGGGGATTAATTACACCCTACAACTTCGCCGATCTTTCAGCCAGGCCAGTGTCGGTACTTTGAGGGAGGTTCCCCGTGCTTTCGCACGGACCAAATTAATGTAAACCTCGTTTTCCCAGAGGAGTAACCCCGTTGACACCTTTCTAGACACCTACTTGATTGGCAAATTGTCCTGTGTAAAACTCTCCCGGGAGTAACAATTACTCGCAGTGGGTATCGGGATCCAACTATCTCATAGAAGGTATGCAATCTCATTGCAAATTTTAACACTTGAAATTCCCGATAATATTTTGCCCCTAACCCCCATGACCTTGACAAAGGCCAACAAATCATAGGATGCTAGTCAAGTTCAACCCGTCATTTCTTGATTGAATCAAACCCACCCGCACGACCCTTGACAAAGGCCAACAAGGTTGTACGACTACCCTGAAACAATCTGCATCATATGCATAAGCAGATAAGCACTATTCAGCTACCGCACACTACGCCTTGACAAAGGCCAACAAACGCAGAACGAATACTAAACAGTTCTTATCTGAAATGACGGAGAGCTACGACAGGTTTTTCTAAAAACCTATTGCGTATTGAACTTGATATCGTTGTAGAATCAAGTGATGTTTTGAAATGGAGTGATTTTGAGGCTTTCATTAGTTTTGCTATAGAGGTCACTCCCGGAGAAGGGATCTCGGCTCTTTCCTAATCGAATAAGGTGCAGGACATATCATATATATCACTGTGCAAAGCAAAACTCCAAAAGCAGTCAAAAGTCAAACCGAGTGTTGTAGCATCTTCCAGTTTTGCTAAAGAGGTCACTCTCGGTGAAGGGATCTCGGCTCTTTCCCCATCGAATAAGGTGCAGGGTATATCATATATACCTCTATGCAAAGCAAGACTGTAGCTACCCTTTTATTTGAAAATTTTATTCTACAATATCTTTTAGGTTTCTTTTCTTTCATTAATCACATTAATGAAGTCCCATCATTTAAGTCACCTAAACATGACAGATAAATACGACGTACACTTATGCCATCCGCATTCGCCTCGATGTCCCCTCATGCACCGTTAGGTTAGGTAACTAACGGCAGAGCAGGGCAGGGCTAGCGCGGGTGTAAAACATAAGTAACGCCTATATAATATATCATATATACTATATACTGTATCCATCACAGAACATATCTAATGATCACATCACAGATATCGCAGCAGAAACATAGATATAATGTGGGATATACTAGGACGTCCGTATTTAGTATTTAGCCAACAATAGAAAATATGGATTCCACAGTCACGATGAATAGCCAAGCCCACACCCTGGACCCCTACGAGAGCGGCAAGCGACCCTACCAATTCTGGAGTTTAGGAGACCCGGTCTCGACTCCTCGAGATGGCCTCCCACTGAACCCCAGAACCCGGTCACCTGTGCTCCCCTCCTTGGGTCCATCCTAATGAGGAAAAGTAAATAATATACAACACTGGTGGCATCGACGTCAACCTGGAAGTGCCCCAAATAAAAGAATATTACATTACATTTGAATTTACATGAATGAAAATATAAAACTCTCATCTCACATAAAACCCCCTGGCTATTCAATTGCGACAATCCTGCACAACATATCTCAGCAACACATAATATCATATATCATCAACGTAAGTAAGTATGCGTACCCCAATTGTCGTTGATGTATAGCAACGAAACCGGCGATATCGACATACTACACTTACGGTCAAAGAAAAGAAAGTGTAAAACTGCAATATTTGGAATCCACATTCTCTTTAGACATCGTAAATGCGAAATATCACATACTTCGTATTTCATGTCCAACTATATGAATTCCAGATATTGCATCACATTCCAGATAAATAGACGGTATTAAAGTTTTCGAACGAACGATCAAATACCCAAGATTCGCTAAATCTCAACACTTGAGCAGAGTTCAAAAACCCGTAGTGTGACACAGTGGTAGCGGTGCAGCCGTAGAAAGGTTAAGCCAACGCCTCACATGTGGCACGCCGTACTGCCCCAAACCCTAAGGTTCAAAAATCAGTTCAAGACGGTCACATAATCGAGTTAAGTTTTGTTGTCTTCTAGAGGGTCCACCACAAACAAACTTGCACGTATTTCCGAAAGATTTTAAACCCCGTGAAAAGTGAACAAATGATACTCGTTTAAACACTTCAATACATTCTAAATTATCCGGAAAAGTCACGAAATGAAAATTCCGATCGAATCGACGAGTCCAAAACCATCTCCAGAACAAAAAGCACACAATTCAGATTAAAAATACCCTAAAAATTATACAAGCAGAAACACGCATTACTGTATAAAATTCATGCAGTGATTAATATGTACGGCCGCGGAACCGCGGCCCAAGCAAGCTTAGGCCGCGTTTCCGCGGCAAGAAAGACTGTTCACTGCATCGAATTTTACAGTAATTCTTATATTTACCTGCTGTAATTTTTACATATTTTCAATTCTGAAAAACAACAGTTTTGAAAAAATGTCTAGAGAGCACAAAAATCCATAATTTTTCGGTTCGATCGGAGTTTTAACTTCGCTAAAGTGTCGCCTAATGTTCTAGGTCGGCTCTGATACCAATGAAAGGTTTACCTAGAACCTCATGAAGGGTTTGGAAGCATCACATGTACCAAAGATTGAATTTTTAGGGTGCTAAGTTAACATACAACGGATCGATCGTAGAAAAATTAGAGTTTCAAAAAACTACACATCATCACATAAAAGAAATGGTTGCGTTTTGAGAGTAGAACCTTTGTAGCCCCCTACGCTAGACTCCTTGGCCACTTGAGGGTTGGAGGAGGGTTCGCTTGAAGTCTCCTAGTGTCCACGACGATCCACCCGAAGCACCTAGTCCAAGCTTGCAACTTCACTTTTCAAAAGAAGAAATGAAGATAACACTCTGAACAAGTGGGCTAAACTTGTGTAGAATGATGTTGTGGTTCTTATTCTCACTTCAAAATCCAATCTTGTTATCTAATTTGCTCACTACAAAAGTCTAGAGAGCAAGTGAAGAAGGAGGAAGAAGATGATGGCTATACTTTTTTTTAACAAGAGTGAAAAAGATAACCCTTATGAAGAAAAAGAAAATATATCTATGTATATTTTCTTATCCTCATCTCAAACCATGATTAGATGATAAAGATATTATTTAACTTGAGTTTAAAACACATAGAGAAGGTTAACTCATGGTTAGGAGTAGGTGAGCATGGTTAGGTTTAAGAAGAATGTAGAAACTAGCCATGAATTATCCTTTCTTTTTCCATTTTGTTTTTAACACAAATTAAATAATTATCCATATATTTAATCCATGGTGTGAGTCTTATATTGCCACCATTTTCCATGTGTAATCAACCATGATAGATGATGTGTGTATGTATGTATGTATGTATGCACATCCATATGTGCATGAAACTAAAAGAAAGAAAGCATACATGCATGCATACATCCATCATGTACAAGAAAAGATTTTAAGTGAGAAAACTAATGGTTAAATGATAAATCAACACTTGATTTATCAATCCGGCCATATCACATATGACCCCACAAAAAGCAAGCCGCCCGATCAATATACGGTATCCTATACGCGCATTTTAATCGGGTCCATGCGTATATCGCATACGCGCACCACAACGTTTCGCCTGGACTGGGTAACTCCTTTGTGGGACTCTAAGACTCGTCAATACGCCGGCAGTGGGTGATGATCATATCAAGAACCCCCAAGCAGCAAGTGGTTAGCTAAACGTAACGGCCACACGGGTATTGAACGATCAGAAGAGAACAAGCGAACCTGCTACAACTCCCGTAGAGCCAACCGGCAACACTACCGTGCAGTCTGGTCTCCTCGTCTGATATGTCGCATATCAAGTCTAGGGGTGGTAAACGTCAGACCCCAATAACTGATAAGTCGTGCCGATGTGAGGCTCATAACGGGTCGAGAAACTACTGGTAACACTTACCAGTAAATCTCCAATCAGCCCTGTCCAGGGACTTCCCTGTTACGGCCAATCGAGCACAGCGCAACATCAACCCCCAATACCAGGAGAGACGAAACCCCTCCTATCGCTCATTGCCTCAATGTGACTCGCGACTGTACCTAAAAACCACCATTTTGCACGCCCTCATAGACGTGGTAAGGTGGAAATCAAAGCACAGTGGGAATCACACAAGACTCTATGATGATCTCGGGTCTACAGACTAACCTGCACAAGTGTCACCTAAGAACTTCCATCTGACGTGAGGTATAATACCATCTGGGAGTTCTCAGCGAGTTCGTCCAGTGTACCCAGTCTCCACTGAGCACCCGTATACGATCTATGATGTCAAACACCAATGGATATGGGATCATCCATCGCCCATCTCATGGGTCGAGAAGCGTATACGCTAGTCTACACTGGTATATCGATGCCCTGTCTCGATATACCCACGACTAGGTGTTAGTGTATATGCCCTAGAGGCCATTACTGTATCATACTAGTTTGTATATTACTTGATGGAAGCTTGGGATATTCACAGTTGTATATACAATCTTGCTCGAAATGGTAGTATGCTACTTGGTTTGTCTCTGCTTTAATATGTGCATGTGTTTCTTTTAGCATATCGCTGATATACATATTAGTAGAGCCCTTAGGATCTTTGCTTAATTACCAGCATTGTGATGGCGCTCACACTCCTGGGGGCTGGGTAATCCATAAGCACATCCTTATACAGGTACCTAGTCGTTGGACTATCGAGACAGGGTATCGATACTCCGGAGTAGACTAGCGTATGCGCTTCTCATCCCAGCGTGGGAGACGGTCTGTCCCACAGCCGTCAGTACGTCGTACTTGAGATAGTATGCGGGTGCTCGTTAGGTTACGAGTACACTGGACAGGACTCATCGGGAACTGTTGGTTGGTATTATACCTATCGTCAGTTATCAGTTCCCAGGTGACATGAGTACAGCTTAGTCCGCTGACTTGACATTGTCACTTCACCTCGAGTGTGTTCCCACTGCACTTTGATTACTACCATACCACGGCTCAAAGGGGTCATGCAAACAGGTAGTTTTTGGGTGCAGTCCCGAAGCACTTGGAGGCAGTGACAGTTAGACAGGATTAGTCTCTCCCGGTATTGGGGGTTGACATCGCGCTGTGTCCAGGAGAGCCATTACACAAGTAGTCCCTGGCCAGGGCAAGCGGGATATACTGGTAGGTTTCCAGTGTTATCTCAGGGTGTTCTGGGCTACACTCCGACACGACTTGTACCGCTATTAGGGGACTGACGTTCACCGCCCCCCTAGGCCCGCCATTCGATGTATCAGACGAACAGACCGGACTGTACGGAGATTGTCACATACAGGGTCAGTAGGAGTTCAGATGGGGTTCACCTCGTCAGTCTTCTTATCGACATCTACCTGGGAACCGTTACGTACAGCTAGTGCCGCTTGCGGTCTGTGGTTAAACCCACTGCCAGCGTAGCATCGAGTCTTTAGAGTCCCACACAGAGAGCTATTCGCCTTTAGGCAAAATGAGTAGAGGTCGCATGGTTTTGCGACAGGGTTCGTTCACATCCGCGCACTTGTGCACGTTTGCTGTCCGGACATCTTATACTAGCGGGCTTTGGTTTAAGCCGGATCCTAGTATATGATTAGGGATTTGTTTTTTCTCTTTGTATTCGAGTTCCTCGGATCACGAATACGGGTGCGTATGCACAGTTGCTTGAGACAGAGGGAGAGGACTTTGATTAGGGTTAATGACTATTGTCATTTTATTAACCCTAATGCTTATGTGTGTATTATGGTTAATTGATATTAGTTTAATATAATTGTGTATGGTTATGGTTGTTGACCATTTGACCTTCTTGACTTGTTGACCTAGGTTGACACTTTGACCATCATCATTTCATTTGGAAGATGCTTTTTGATCCTTGCAATTTGCATTAAAAATGAAATGATAATGGTCATGTCTTGATTAACCATGACAATTATCTAGCTAATTATCAATTTATAATAATTCACACATATATGTGAGAATGGTTGTTTTATTCTCTCATTCTATCATTCACTTTCTCTCTCTTGTTCTTCATCTCCCTCAAGCTCTCCCCTCTCATGTGTTGAGAAACACTTGAGCTTAAGAAAAACCTCTTCTTGATAATCTTTACACTCATCTAGGGTTTTAGGACTAGCACTTCTAGCACCCTAGTTACTTCTAGCTTAAAGTTGAAGCCAAAGGTTGAGGCTTTCGGGTGGTTCCTTCTTCGACTCAAGAAGACGACAAAGGTGATCCCTTTCTACTACTCCAAGGAGCAAGGAGAGAAGGACATAAAGCCCTAGATATAACCATTCTACCCTTAGCTAGTTTCTAGTTAGCTTTAGCTTGTTTTTGTTTAGCAAACATCTTTCTTTGTCTAGTCCATGTTGCCTAAAGTGATAAAAATCCGATTTTTATTCTGTTTTCCGCCTCCCCGCAAGCACCGGGGTGGACAACGTGGACTTACAGTGGTATCAGAGCCTAACTAAACATAAACTAGCTAGGTAGTAAAGTGTATGGAAGTTCAATCTAAAAAAATCGCAAAACCGAGTTTACAAAAACCCAAGTTTCTGTTAAAATTTTTCCTGTTTAAAATAAAATATATCATACTCCAAAAATCATCTCAGGGTTTTGTGAAGAAAGCCACCAAACCCGGTCCAGTGAATCGACCAAAGTGCCGCGGTTCCACGGCAATAGCAAGCTATTGCCGCGCAACCGCGGCCGAGTTGGCTCGGCTCTGGGTCGAGTTTTGTGCAGTGTTCTTCTGGCATGGTTTTGGGATTTTTAAGATGGTTTATATGTGCCCAGGTTTTCCAGAAAAGAAATTTGATTTTGGGGGCCTATAAATCCGTATTTTTGATCGAACTTCAATACACTTTGACTAAAAGGTTATATCTGTGATGTTTATATGTATTGAACGTCGATTAATCGCTATATGTCGATTAGTGTGGGTTATACATATCTGTGATCTGTGTTTGATGATGGTATGTGTATATGAATGCGTTGGATTGTCACGGGTGAATAGCCGGGGTGGATGTGAGATGAGTGTTTCTTTTTCTTTCATTCATTGTAACATGTAAATTGATGTAATATTATTTGTATGGCCGCACAACCGGGTCGGGGTTGTCGCCGTCATTGTATAATTCTTTTTACTGTTTTAGCTCCTAGGATAGATCCATGGAGGGGGTGCACAAACTACCGGGTATCTCGAAGTGCCGAGTGGCCTACTCACGGTGGTGAGGGAGGTTGCTTCGCTTCGGGTACTTGGCGGGTAGTTTGCCGCACCCGTAGGGGTCTTGGGTGGGGTAATGGCTATTCACTGCGACCGTGTAATCCGCTTTTCGTTGCAGGCTCGAACGGATTGCGGATTCCTAGTATATCCAATGTATTCATCTGTGATCTGTAATGTCTATCATTGCTATATATTTATATATTATAACTATTTAGGCGTTGCTTATGTTTTACAGCCGCGCTAGCCCAGCCCCCGCTCTGTCGTTAGTTAAGTAACCTAACGGGTGATGACGGGGCCCCGTGGCGAATGCGAATGGCATAAGCGTACGTCATATTTTGGTTGTTTTCTGCAATGGTAGGATTAAATGATGGGACGCATTAAAAGAACTAATGCAAGAAAATAAACCAAGTAAAAGTCGATTGGAACACTTTGAAAACCACTCGGTTCTTTTCAAAACTAAACTTTTAAACGCGGAGCCTGAACCACTCCTTTTAAAAGCTATCTCATTCCATCGATTATATCAAGTTCACTACGTTCACGGTTTCGCCAAAACCATTCGTAGCCCTCCGTCATTCCACATGAATGGTCAAAAAGTATTCAAGCTATGTATTTTGGCCAAAGTCAAGGCATAGTGATTGGTAGCTATTGGGTATTCATGTGCAGCATAGATAGATGCGTTGGTTTGGGACAGTCGTGCTGCCATTTTGTCCAAAGTCAAGGGTAGGTACGGGTGGGTCCAAATTAACCAGAAGAATGACGGGTAGAACTTGACATGTGACTTATGATATTTTGGCCAAAGTCAAGGTCATAAGAGAATGGGGTATAAATCCACATCGGGAGTTTCATAAGTACAGAAACTTGCTAGCGCTGCATACCATTTGGAGTGTGATGATTTTGGTAGGATTCCTTCGGTTTTATCACACGATGTTATTTGGATCCCGATTCTACTGTGAGTATATGCTACTCCTCGGGAAAACTCTTACTTAACGATCAATGCTATAATCCTAGTAGGTGTCTAGAAAGGTGTTAGCGGGGCTACGCCCACAGGGAAAAATGGTTACATAATTAAGGAACTTCGTGAAAGCGTTGGAAAACCTCCCTCGAAGTACCGACACTGGCCTGGCTGAACGGTTAAGCAGGTATTGTACGGTGAGATTGATCCTGACTAATCCTTTCTTTACGGTTTGAGAAGGGATTCGAGAGACAGTAGGAGCCATCCTGTTTAGACAAACTAAAAACCACTCTAAACTTGCAAGAGCATCATGCTAAAGTGTTTCTTTTCTCTCTCCTAATTGCAGCGACCATTCAGCATGACCGGACTTAAGTTATTATTAGATAAAAATATACTGACAGGGCCAAACTACAAAGATTGGCTCAGGAATGTCAAGATGGCAATCACTTACGACAAGCTGGGGTATCTCCTTACCACTAAAGCTCCCCCTGTCCCAGGTCCCAAAACCAGTGTCGTAGATAGGGAAATCTATAAGACCTGGGAAATAGATTGCGCGAAGGCCAAATGCCTCGTACTTGCCTCAATAGACAACGAACATCAGAGGAGGCACAAGAATATGGACCTAGAGTCCATATTTCTTCATACAAAAGAACTGTATGGAGAGCAGTCTCGTATCGCCAGATACGAAGTGTCGAAGAAGTTGTTTTCGGCAAGGTTGGCCGTCGGATCATCGGTAGCGGAACACGTGCTTAAGATGATTGGCTACATAGAGGAGCTCGCAGAACTTGGGACCACGTTGGAGAATGAGCTCTATACGGACTTGATTCTCCAGTCCCTTCCTTCCACTTACACCCAGTTCATCCTGAACTTCAACTTACAGGAAAAAGAAGTTGAACTTTCAGAGCTCCTCAACATGCTGAGGAGTGCAGAGGGCACCCTACAGAAAAGTAGGGAGACATCCACTTTGTTTGTAGGAGGATCTTCCTTTTCTAGATCCAGGGCGAAAGCTAAGGGTAAGAAGAAGAAAGCCCCCACCAAACCAAGAGGCGATGTCAGTAAAGTGGATACGAAGGGAAAAGAAAAAGCAACAAAGGTAGCGGGTAAGCTGGTGGGGAAGGAAGAATGCTTCTACTGTCACAAAAGTGGTCACTGGAAACATGATTGCAAGGCTTGGAAGGCCAGAACACAGGATTTGAAGCGAGTTGCGGCTTCAGCTTCAGGTGTGTATGTTATTAAAAACTGTCTATCAATAAACCTTACATCCTGGGTATTGGATACCGGATCAGGATCTCATATCTGTAGTTCTTTGCAGGCGTTGAGAAAGCGTAGAGTTTTGAAGGCAGGTGACATGACCCTCAGAGTTGCAAACGGTGCTAGCATGGATGCTGGGGCCGTGGGGGACTATTACCTGGGACTGTCGGATGGACACTTTTTGGTTTTGCGTAGTTGTTATTATGTACCAAATGCAACCTGTAATATCATTTCTGTATCTTTATTATCTAAAGAAGGTTATGAATTTGCATTTGTAAGTAATGTAGTGAACATTCACCTTAATCAAGTTTTGATTGGGTCAGGTACATTGAACAATGGTATATACGTATTAAACCAACCACGGATTTTCAATGTCCAGAATACACACAAAAGAAAGTCTCCAGAAATCAATAAAACTTTCTTATTGCATTGTAGACTGGGTCACATCAATGAGAGAAGGTTGACTAAGTTACATGCAGAAGGATATTTGGATCCGTTCGAATATCAATCGTATGCAACTTGTCAATCCTGTCTCAAAGGAAAGATGACAAAGACTCCGTTCACTGGACACGGAGTAAGAGCGAGCGAGCTCTTGGGACTCGTACACAGTGACGTGTGCGGTCCAATGTCTACACATGCACGAAGCGGTTATTCTTACTTCATTACTTTTACGGATGAATTTTCAAGGTACGGTTATGTCTTCTTAATGAAACATAAATCCGAGGCTTTTGAAAAATTCCAGGAATATAAGAATGAAGTAGAAAAAACAGACAGGCAAAAGTATCAAGGCACTGAGATCTGATCGAGGTGGTGAATACTTGAGTGCCAAGTTCCTGGGTTACTTAAAAGAGAATGGAATTCTCTCTCAGCTTACTCCTCTATACACTCCGCAGCATAACGGTGTATCGGAGAGACGGAACCGAACCCTATTGGATATGGTACGGTCCATGATGAGTAACGCTGAGTTGCCGCGATCGTTTTGGGGATATGCGCTAGAATCAGCTGCATACCTTTTGAACCGAGTTCCAACTAAGACTGTGCCTACTACACCATATCAGATGTGGTGTGGGAAGAGACCCTATCTTAATCACATTAAGACATGGGGATGTCCAGCTTTTGTAAAAAAGCAGCATGCGGACAAGCTCGAGGCACGCTCAGTACAGTGCAAGTTTGTGGGATATCCAAAGAACTCCAAGGGATATTTCTTCTATTGCGAAGAGGAACAAAAGGTTTTTGTTTCTCGCCATGCCCACTTTCTAGAACACCAGTTCATAGAAAAAGAAATAAGTGGGAGCGCAATAGAACTGGAAGAAATTCCAGAACCACGAGCTATTACTGAAAGCTTAGTAGAATCAGAGGGTTCGAAAGATCAGGACATTCCCACGCCACTCCGCAGGAGTAGTAGGCAGTCTCATCCGCCCGAGAGATACTACGGTCTTCTCATTGGCGGGGATAGAGAGGATTGCATCATAGATTGTGATGAGCCCACTAGCTTCCGGCAAGCCATTCAGAGCGTCGACTCGGTAAAATGGCTGGATGCAATGCGGACCGAAATGGAGTCCATGTACACCAACAAAGTATGGACGTTGGACAATGCTCCAGATGGGGTAAAACCGGTTGGATGCAAGTGGATCTTCAAAAGGATGATTGGTGTAGATGGACAGGTTGAGACTTATAAAGCTAGACTGGTAGCAAAGGGTTTTCGTCAGCGACCTGGTTTGGACTATGACGAAACCTTTTCTCCAGTAGCTATGCTGAAATCCATTCGGATCCTTCTTGCCATTGCTGCCTTCCACGATTATGAGATTTGGCAGATGGACGTAAAGACAGCTTTTCTAAATGGACATTTAGAGGAGTGTGTCTATATGGAACAGCCAGAGGGTTTCATTCAGAGTGGGAGCAGCGGAAAGGTGTGCAAGTTGCTTAAGTCTATTTATGGACTAAAGCAGGCATCGCGGAGTTGGAACATCTGTTTTGATGAGACGGTCAAGGAATTTGGCTTTATCAAAAATCCAGATGAACCATGCATCTATTGTAGATTTGTAGCGAGAACTGTGGTATTCCTCGTTTTAAACGTGGAGGACATTCTCTTAATAGGAAATGACATTCCTATGCTACAATCTGTCAAGGGGTTCTTGTCACACAGGTTCTCCATGAAAGACCTGGGTGATGCCTCATACATTCTGGGTATCCGGATCTACCGTGACAGATCCAAGAGGATATTAGGACTTTCACAGTCCAGGTACATCGACACCATACTGAAGAGATTCAGTATGGAAGATTCCAAGCGCGGTAATCTACCGGCTTGTCACGGGATCACCCTCTCCAAAGAGATGTCTCCCAAGACTGATTTGGAGAGGGATCGTATGTCTATTATACCCTACGCTTCCGCGGTAGGCTCTATAATGTATGCGATGTTGTGTACCAGACCAGATGTGGCTTATGCACTGAGTGTGGTAAGCAGGTATCAGTCAAACCCTGGGGAGAAACATTGGATAAAGGTAAAGAACATTCTCAAGTACCTGAGAAGGACTAAGGAGATGTTCTTGGAGTATGGCAGAAAAGACCTCCAGATTGAGGCCTTTGCTGACTCCAGCTTCCAGAGTAACAAGGATGATTCCAAGCCCATGTCGGGTTTTGTCTTTACCCTCAATGGAGGGGCCGTGTGTTGGAAGAGCTCCAAACAAGAAACCGTTGCTAACTCGACTATGGAAGCGGAATACATCGCTTCATCTGATGCCGCAAAAGAAGCTGTCTAGATGAGGAAGTTCTTGAAAGAACTTCAGGTGGTTCCGTCCATTGTTGACCCAATACCTCTGTATTGCGACAACAACGGGGCTATAGCTTTAGCGAAGGAACCCATGTCCCATCAGAAATCCAGACACATCTTGAGGCGGCATCACCTGATCAGGGAGATCGTGGATCGCCAGGAGATCGAGGTTCGGAGGGTTGCTTCAGAAGATAACACAGCAGATCCATTCACCAAGGCCTTGCCCCAGACTCAGTTCGAGCGGCTGATCGAGATGATAGGTCTTCGATACGCCAGTACATGGCCTTAGTGCAAGTGGAAGATTGTTAGTGTATATGCCCTAGAGGCCATTACTGTATCATACTAGTTTGTATATTACTTGATGGAAGCTTGGGATATTCACAGTTGTATATACAATCTTGCTCGAAATGGTAGTATGCTACTTGGTTTGTCTCTGCTTTAATATGTGCATGCGTTTCTTTTAGCATATCGCTGATATACATATTAGTAGAGCCCTTAGGATCTTTGCTTGATTACCAGCGTTGTGATGGCGCTCACACTCATGGGGGCTGGGTAATCCATAAGCACATCCTTATACAGGTCCCTAGTCGTTGGACTATCGAGACAGGGCATCGATACTCCGGAGTAGACTAGCGTATGCGCTTCTCATTCCAGCGTGGGAGACGGTCTGTCCCACAGCCGTCATTACGTCGTACTTGAGATAGTATGCGGGTGCTCGTTAGGTTACGAGTACACTGGACAGGACTCGTCGGGAACTGTTGGTTGGTATTATACCTATCGTCAGTTATCAGTTCCCAGGTGACATGAGTACAGCTTAGTCCGCTGACTTGACACTGTCACTTCGCCTCGAGTGTGTTCCCACTGCACTTTGATTACTACCCTACCACGGCTCAAAGGGGTCGTGCAAACAGGTAGTTTTTGGGTGCAGTCCCGAAGCACATGGAGGCAGTGACGGTTAGACAGGATTCGTCTCTGCCGGTATTTGGGGTTGATTTCGCGCCGTGTCCAGGAGAGCCATTACACGAGTAGTCCCTGGCCAGGGCAAGCGGGATATACTGGTAGGTTTCCAGTGTTATCTCAGGGTGTTCTGGGCTACACTCCAACACGACTTGTATCGCTATTAGGGGAATGACGTTCACCGCCCCCCTAGGCCCGCCATGCGATGTATTAGACGAACAGACCGGACTGTACGGAGACTGTCACATACAGGCTCAGTAGGAGTTCAGATGGGGTTCACCTTGTCAGTCTTCTTATCGACATCTACCTGGGGACCGTTACGTACAGCTAGTGCCGCTTGCGATCTGTGGTTAAACCCACTGCCAGCGTAGTTTCGAATCTTTAGAGTCCCACACAGAGAGCTATTCGCCTTTAGGCAAAATGAGTAGAGGTCGCATGGTTTTGCGACAGGGTTCGTTCACATCCGCGCACTTGTGCACGTTTGCTGTCCGGACAGCTTATACTAGCGGGCTTTGGTTTAAGCCGGATCCTAGCATATGATTTGGGATTGGTTTTTTCTCTTTGTATTCGTGTTCCTCGGATCACGAATACGGGTGCGTATGCACAGTTGCTTGAGACAGAGGGAGAGGACTTTGATTAGGGTTAATGACTATTGTCATTTTATTAACCCTAATGCTTATGTGTGTATTATGGTTAATTGATATTAGTTTAATATAATTGTGCATGGTTATGGTTGTTGACCATTTGACCTTCTTGACTTGTTGACCTAGGTTGACACTTTGACCATCATCATTTCATTTGGAAGATGCTCTTTGATCCTTGCAATTTGCATTAAAAATGAAATGATAATGGTCATGTCTTGATTAACCATGACAATTATCTAGCTAATTATCAATTTATAATAATTCACACATATATGTGAGAATGGTTGTTTTATTCTCTCATTCTATCATTCACTTTCTCTCTCTTGTTCTTCCTTTCCCTCAAGCTCTCCCTTCTCATGTGTTGAGAAACACATGAGCTTGAGAAAAACCTCTTCTTGATAATCTTTACTCTCATCTAGGGTTTTAGGACTTGCACTTCTAGCACCCTAGTTACTTCTAGCTTGAAGTTGAAGCCAAAGGTTGAGGCTTTCGGGTGGATCCTTCTTCGACTCAAGAAGACGACAAAGGTGATCCCTTTCTACTACTCCAAGGAGCAAGGAGAGAAGGACATAAAGCCCTAGGTATAACCATTCTACCCTTAGCTAGTTTCTAGTTAGCTTTAGCTTGTTTTTGTTTAGCAAAGATCCTTCTTTGTCTAGTCCATGTTGCCTAAAGTGATAAAAATCCGATTTTTATTCCGTTTTCCGCCTTCCCACAAGCACCGGGGTGGGCAACGTGGACTTACACTATGGACCTTGAAGGATGTACTTATGGACTACCATGTCCCCACTAGTATGATCCGCATCATAGTCCAGGTAGTCAAGTACACATCCTAAGGGCTTTACTAACATGTAAGTCTAAGACAGTATAAAGAGACAAGTATACATGTTAAGATAAAGAGCAACCAGATAGCATACTATCATATCGAGCAAGAAAGTCATCTCTATATATGTCCAAGCATCCAATATAATATACATCATCTGTACAATACTGGCCTCTAGGGCATACATACAACTAACAAGAACATCAATAGAGCACTATTAGATCTTGGTGCTAGTATCAATTTGCTACCTTATTCTGTGTACGAGCAATTAGGCATTGGAGAGTTTAAGCCCACTCATTGTACTCTCCAAATGGTATCACCCATTCTAGGGGAGAGTTGGAGGATGTGTTAATTAGAGTAGGGGATTTCATTTTCCCCGTTGACTTTATTGTTATGGATACACAACCTGTCGCAAACCCTCGGAGTCAAATTCCGGTGATACTTGGTCGACCATTCCTGGTGACTTCTAACACAGTGATCAATTGTCGTAACTGTTCAATGAATCTATCTTTTGGCAATATGACAATTGAACTCAACATTTTTAAGTTGGGAAATCAGCCTACCGAGCCTAATTCTAGCGTACTTGATGTTTGCTCGATCAATGAGATCACGGAGGAGGACTGTGAATTCAAAAATTTCATGTTCGATCACAGCAGTGTTGACGCCACTGGTCCGTTCCTCCTAGAATCCGACACAGCTTTCACGGCGGACAACGATTATGAGTGTTTCACCTTTGTAGACGATTTTGAAGACTCACCACCCGAGCTTGAGTCTTTTGCTTTTTCGGATGAGTTAGTTGAACCATCCGACTCGGTTGCGTACACTCAATTTGAACCTTTGATGGAATCCTTCGAATTTGAAACAGTTACTCCATTGTTACCATCTATTGTTTCACCTCCTAAACTCAAACTAAAGCTTTTGCCGTCGCACCTAAAATATGCTTATCTAGGTGATAATGAGACCCTACCCGTTATCATATCGGCCTCTCTAGCTCTTGAGCAAGAGAAGGCCCTTTTAATGGTCTTACAAAATAATCGGCAAGCTTTTGGCTGGTCTATGGCGGACATCAAGGGGATTAGTTCCCTCATAGTTGAACATCATATACACTTGATGGATGATGCCAAGCCGGCAAGGGATCCACAAAGACGCCTCAACCCCATTATGAAAGAGGCTGTCAAGAAGGAGATTGTCAAATGTCTTGATAGTGGTATCATTTACCCTATCTCGGATAGCCAATGGGTTAGTCCCATTCATGTTGTGCCAAAGAAATCGGGCATCACGGTCATTACCAATGAGGCAAATGAGTTAATTCCCACTCGCACCCAAACTTGGTGGCGAGTTTGCATCGACTATAGAAAACTCAATGCCGCGACAAGGAAAGACCATTTTCCTTTACCCTTCATTGACCAAATGCTAAAACGATTGGCTGGGCATGAGTTCTACTGTTTTTTGGATGGCTATTCCGGCTATAACCAAGTCCCCATCGCCAAAGAGGATCAAGACAAGACCACATTTACTTGTCTCTTTGGCACTTTTGCTTATCGTCGCATGCCCTTTGGGTTATGCAATGCACCCGCTACATTTCAGCGGTGTATGATGGGGATCTTTTCGGAAATGGTTGAAAAGTTTTTGGAGATCTTTATGGATGATTTCTCCATTTTTGGTGACTCCTTCGACGAGTGTTTGCTACACCTTGACGCTGTTCTTACCCGCTGTAGGGATAAGAACCTAACTTTGAATTGGTAGAAGTGCCTTTTTATGGTACGAGAAGGCATTGTATTAGGAAATGTCATCTCGCAAAACGGCATAAAGGTTGATAGAGCCAAAATTGAAGTCATTTCTAATCTTCCTCCTCCTAAATGTATCAAAGACATCCGAGCTTTCCTTGGCCACGCAGGTTTTTATAGACGGTTCATCAAGGATTTTAGCAAGATTGCTAGACCTTTGACTCTCTTATTGGCCAAGGACACAACATTTGATTTTGACTCAACCTGCATAGAAGCGTTCGAGTCATTGAAACACTCTCTCATTTCTGCGCCCATTCTTTCATCTCCAGACTGGACGCACCCCTTCGAAATCATGTGCGACGCATCAGATTTTGCCATTGGTGCTGTTCTTGGACAGCACATTAATAAAATGCTGCACGTGATTTATTACGCTAGTCGTACATTAAATGAGGCCCAACTAAACTACACAACAACAAAAAAGAGTTCTTAGCAGTTGTGTTTGCACTTGAAAAATTTCGGCCTTATTTAATCGACTCTCCAGTCATTGTGTATACGGATCATTCAGCTCTTCGCCATCTTTTTGCGAAGAAGGATACTAAATCGAGGCTAATACGTTGGATCCTCTTGCTACAAGAATTTGACCTTGTCATAAAGAACAAAAGAGGATGTGAAAACGTAGTAGCCGATCACCTTTCACGACATCCTTCTTTGCCTACTCTTGAAATTCTAATAAAAGATGTCTTTCCCGATGAGCAACTCTTAACCATTTCTTGCGAACCATCGTTCGCTGATATCGTCAATAACTTAGCCACCGGCTTGATACCTAAAGATTGGTCGAAACAGGATAAACATCGATTCTTGTCCCAAGCAAAGCATTTTTTGTGGGATGAACCTTATCATTTTAAATACTATTCCGGCCAAATCATTCGTCGGTGTGTACCGAAAAACGAGTTTAAGAGTGTGCTGTCTTTTTGTCACGATCAAGCATGTGGCGGGCACTTTGGCCCAAAGAAGACAGCCGAAAAAATCTTGCACTGTGGTTTCTGTTGGCCACGACTCTTTAAGGATGCATATGAATACAGCAAGACTTGCTCCCGGTACCAACACTTGGGCTGGATATCGTGAAGAAACGAAATGCCGCTCCAACCAATTTTGGTTGTAGATGTTTTTGATGTTTGGGGAATAGACTTCATGGGACCATTTCCCAATTCTTTTGGGAATATTTATATTCTTTTGGATGTTGACTACGTTTCAAAGTGGGTCGAGGCTGTGCCTAGCCGAACGAATGACAATAAGGTTGTCGTTCGATTTCTTAAAGAACACATCTTTTCTCGATTTGGGCACCCTCGAGCGATCATAAGTGATAATGGTTCTCACTTTTGCAATAGGACTTTTGAGTCCTTAATGCGCAAATATTATATTACCCACAAGCTGTCAACGCCATACCATCCCCAAACATGTGGGCAAGCCGAGGTTTCAAATCGGCAAATCAAGCAAATCTTGGAGAAAAAGGTGTCTAAAAACCGTAAAGATTGGTCACTCAAACTGATCGTTGCACTATGGGCTTTCCATACTGCATACAAGACCGATCTTGGTATGTCTCCATACCGGCTTGTGTACGGGAATGCTTCCCACCTCCCAGTAAAGATTGAGCATAAGGCATTTTGGTCTATCAAAGAGTTGAATTTATCATTAGGAGATGCGGGCAGCAATCGAAAGCTGCAGTTAAATGAAATAGAAGAGCTGCGGGACGAGGCTTATGATAATGTCGTAATTGTTAAGAACCGAACTAAGGTGTTCCACGATAAACTCCTTTTGCGAAAAACTTTTAAACCTGGTCAACAGGTTTTACTCTATGATACTCGGTTACATTATCACCCCGGCAAGCTCCGTTCTAGGTGGAAAGGTCCATTTGTAGTTCGCACCGTTTATCCGCACGGTGCAGTCGATCATGAAAATTCTGAGGACGGTACTTTATTCAAAGTTAATGGACATCGATTGAAACCGTTCCTCACAGCGGACCATTCGGAGAAGCTCCTGTTTTTGCAGAGGCCGATTTACACTGATTGATTTTCCTCCACTTTCACCTCCGAGTTTCCAATCAATTTTTCCAAAACTTTATTTCAAATAAGTTTGGGGGTGTGTATCATTTGTAAATATGTTAATAAGCAGGACATTGCCGACATTATCGACCCACTTGGTGCAGCATGACAGTGAGGACACTGTCCAGTTTAAGTTTGGGGGTATGCTCGGTACGTCTTCTTCCTTCTCATTCATATGTATATTTTTCACATTGCATATTTATTTGAAAACCCATAAAAATTGAAAAACTTCAAAAATTATAAAAAGTATTGTATTCAATTTTGGCCATATTTAACTTGAGTTGACAAATAGGTTAACTGGCTACGAACAACTAGATCTTAGACTTAGTAAATTAAAAACCCTAAAAATAACCTTCTTTAAAGATTAACGGTAGAAAGTATATGTCTTTGTAGTTTATTTAGAAATAGGCAAATTTTGGGTTCACTTCCTGGGCTAAGTCGAAATAAAGGAAAAGTATTGATTTTTATTAGAGTATAAGTTTGAAAAATAATTCCTAGCTTAAGTATAGATTCTGAAAATGTATACCCTACAAATTGCACAATCATGCACCTTGAAACATGGAATAGTAGAGGAGACCTTGAAATGCTCTTGTCTAAAGTCCTTAGTATGATGAAAAATATAAAAAAAATAAGATTACTCAAGTGTGAATAAAGAATAAAAAAATGAACACTGGTTTTTGTGATTACTTAAGGCTGCAAAAATAGAAAAAATATTTAGCGAGGGTGCTTCATCACCTAGTGCCTTAGACCAATTGGTTTGGGAGTCACTGCTAAAAAGCCTTGGGTGTTGTGAGAATATGAAGTACGCTTTAAAGTGCAAACACATCTTGTAATCGGTCGTTGGTACCTCAAGAAGTATTAACGGTCGCATGAAGGATGTGTAAGCAAAAATTCAATTAAAAATTCACCAACTAATAAGTACTTTGGACAACAGACAAGGGTATGATTGCTTGATTTGAATTTCCAAGTGTAGGGGTGATTTATACACACACGTGGGGATACATGATTAGATTTTAGATAAGAGAAAGGAATGAAGAATAGAACTTGTATCTTTAGTAGAGTTGATAAAAAAATTCCTAAGTGGAGATGGAACCCTAGAAGGAAAACTTAAGAAATGCCGAAATCTATGTGAGTCTATAGAACATATATAATCTTAAGTTATATGATGAGGAAGTGTGAAGAATATAGGTGGGTAATTTACGAGTCAATGATAATAGAATTCCTTGTTAGAAAACCTAATTGGAGAATTAAAGTCAGTGGGCCTAATTGATAGGATTTTGTGGGTAGTATCCGCTGAAAACCCTCAGGAGACAACACTCCTCCTACTAGGGACACCTAGAGGTTTAACGGCTTGTTGCATGAGCTCAATGCAATCGCGATTCCCTGTGAAAGTGAGGTTAGGTTTTTGTCGAGAATAAAACTAGGTTTGCTCGAGGACGAGCAAAAGATATGTTTGGGGGTATTTGTTCATACCATAATATTGCATTATTATATTTCCCATTCTTATTCATTTTATAAATAATAAGGTGCTTTTGACGCATGTCTGCTACATATTACAGCTTACAGGTTCCTGGATCTAAAACAGTGAAAAAGATAAAAGATAATGCAAAAATGAGACTTTGACCAACAAATAGAGAATCTTAATCAATCCTACACAGAGATCAGTACAAAATAGCGCAAGGTTCAGGACTTCGTCATGAAGCAACGGTAAAAGTCCGCTACAATGTTCACTAGGGATCTGGAGAAGACCTAGAAGCACAATTGAAAAAGGACATATATAAACAGGAACCAAGAGTCAATAGAAGCCAGGCCCAGAAGACTCATAGCCTAAAGCCCTCTTTTGGCCGCGGAACCGCGGCCAAACCTGGCCTCGGGCCGCGGTTCCGTGGCCGTGTATAGCGCACGTCGGTGAAAACTTCACGGGAGCTCTGGCGATGCGTTGACTAGTCTTCCTAGGGGCAATTTTGTAATAGCACATGTGCGAGTCATTGTAACCCTAATTTTCCTATCCCCTAAAATATGTATTCTAAATATTGTAAGAGGGATGCCTCTTTTTCATAAATAAAAATTCAGATTCAATCAAAGTTGGGAGAGCATCATTCTGTAAGTTCATCTTTTAATTTTTGCCTTAGTTTTATTATTAAATTCTTGCCTTAGATAAATTATTCTTTTGCCTTAGTTTAATCTAGTGTAGAATCTCTTAAACTGCAGTAGGTAATTAATCTATTAGATCTAAAAGTACATATAATAAAAATGATGTTTTTAATAGATCCCTTAATGAGCGAGTAATTTACTCGCTTGTTAGGGTTAGGAATTGGGAAGAGTTTGCGAGATGAAGATCTCTCATCTCTTTCGTGCCCAGTCATTTGCAATAATTAGAACTTCAAGCATGCATGGATGATCCGCTCCCTACGGCATCCTACCCATGAGGTAAAGGTGAAACTGTAGTATAAAGGACCGGACATGCATGTCTTCCATGAAGGTTAGAGCAATTATTAGGAAAGGACGGACAAGGATCTAGAGGAAGAAACATTGTTTCTTCCCAATCATCTGAATCCCCTTTACTAAAAATTGCTATAAATCCTAAAAGATTTAATTTAGGGCATTGAAAGAGGTGTGAAATTTAATCTTACCAAACTTCACCTAGACCTAATCCTAACAAGTTTCTTAATTCTCGTACAACTTAGTTTTTAGATTTAATTAGAAGATCCAACACCCATTAGAATTAGCTCGTAAGAACATTTAGGAAATTAACACCATCCCTGTGGACCGACCCGTACTCACCGGCTAGATGCAAAGCGACGCCGTTCTTGATTGCGGTTAATAGATAGTTTTTGAGATCAATCATGCATCCAGCCATCTTACTGAGTCGCCGCTCTGGATGGCCTGCTAGAAGTTAGTAGGTTCATCATTATCAATGATGCAATCTTCTCTATCCCCGTCTATGAGAGAACCGTAGTATCTCTCAGGCGGATGAGACGGCCTACTACTCCTGCGGAGAGGTGCGGGAATGTCCTGTTCTTCTTGAACTTCTGGTTCTACCAAACTTTCAGTAGTATTTTGTGGTTCTGGAATTTCTTCCAGTTTTATTGCGCTTTCACTTGTTTCCTTTTCTAAAAACTGCTGTTCTAGAAAATGGGCAGTATAAGAAACAAAACCCTTTTGTTCCTCTGTGTAATAGAAGAAATACCCCTTAGAGTTCTTTGGATATCCCACAAACTTACACTGTACTTATCGTGCCTCGAGTTTGTCCGCATGCTGCTTTTTAATAAAAGCTGGACATCCCCATATCTTCAGATACTGAAGATAGGGTTTCTTCCCACTCCACATCTGATATGGCGTGGTAGGCACAGTCTTGGTAGGAGCCCTGTTCAAAAGATATGCAGCTGATTCTACAGCATAACCCCAGAAAGATCGCGGTAACTCAGCATTACTCATCATGGAACATACCATATCCAAAAGGGTTCGGTTCTGTCTTTCCGATACACCGTTATGATATGGAGTGTATGGAGGAGTAAGATGAGAGAGAATTCCTTTCTCTTTTTGGTTACCAAGGAACTCGGCACTGAAATATTCACCACCTCGATCAGATCTCTGTGTCTTGATACTTTTGCTGGTTTGGTTTTCTACTTCATTCTAATATTCTTGGAATTTCTCAAAGGCCTCGGATTTATGTTTCATCAATTAAATGAATCCATACCTAGAGTAATCATCCGTAAAAATAATGAAATATGAAAAACCTCCTCTTGCATGTGTAGACATTGGACCACATACATGGCTGTGTATGAGTCCTAAGAGCTCGCTCGCTCTTACTCCATGTCAAGTGAATAGAGTCTTTGTCATCTTTCCTTTGAGACATGATTGACAAGTGGCATAAGATTGATATTCGAACGGATCCAAATATCCTTCTCTATGTAACTTAGTTAACCTTGTCTCATTGATGTGACCTAGTCTATAATTCCATATGAAAGCCTGATTTATGTCCGGAGACTTTCTTTTTAGTGTGTTCTGGACATTGAAAATCTGTAATTGGTTTAACATGTATATACCGTTATTGTTGGATAAGGTGCCCTCAAAGTCAATTACTGGATTACAGGCACGTAATTGCAATGATTAAGGGATGACCTATACCGGCACGACAGTCTTACTCAAGATGATAGTATGCTATCTGGTTTGGCTTTATCATCGTGTACATACTTTAGGTGACATTACAGGTCACTATTGCACGTTGGTAGATCCCTTAGGATTCTTGATTGACGGCCAGCGGTATGATGGCGATCATATACGTGGGAGCTGGGGTCTATAAGCACATCCTTAAATTGTCCCTAGTTGTGGGAGTTTCAAGACTGGGCATCGATACTCCGTTGGTAGACTAGTGTATACAGTCGAGACCCCGACGAGGGGCGGTGGCCGGTCTCATAAGCCATTGGTGTCAGTTGGTTCACCTAAGATGTATACAGGTGCTTATTGGGTTATGAGTATACCGGACAGGACTCGCTGGGAACATTCTAGTTGGTATTATAACTGACGTCAGATAGCAGTTCCCTGGTGACATGTGTACAGGTTAGTTCATCAACCTGAGATTGTCATTTGTCTAGTGTGAGTTCCCATTGTACTTTGATTACTACCTTACCACGGCTCAAAGGAGTCGTGCAAACAGGTTTTAGTTGGGTATAGTCCCGAGCTACATGGAGGCAGTGAGCGGATCGGAAGGGGTTTCGTCTCTCCCGGTATTGAGGGTGAGATCGCGCTGTGTCTAGGAGAGCCATTACATGAAGTCCTTGGCCAAGGCAGGAGATTTACTGGTAGGTGTTCCAGTAGTATCTCAGGGTGTTCTGGACTACACTCCGACATGACTTGTACCGCTTTTGGGGGTCTGACTTTTACCAACCCCCTAGGCCCGACATGTGATACTCATAGACGAATGGACCAGACTGTACGGATATTGTCACTGACAGGATCAGTAGAGTGTCAGGATGAGTTCGCTCATCAACCTCCCTTTTGGTCAATACCTGGTAGCCCATTACGTAAAGCTAGTACCACCGACGTGCTAGTGGTTAAATCCACAGCCAGTGTATTGACGAGTCTTTAGAGTCCCCCACAGACAGTTTCTCATGTTTCTGGCGAAACGTTGTAGAGGCCTTATGGATTTATGGCAGGGTTCGAACATACGTGTGCACTTGTGCACGTGTTATGGTTCGGATGGATAATACTAGCAGGCTTTGGTTTAAGCCAGATCCTAGTATTATAATGTGTAGATTTTGTCTCTTTACATTTGTATTCGGTCGAAATACAAATGCGGGTATGCATTTACAGTTGCGGGGTTATCCTGTAATTTATTACGGGATCGCTTTTTTGAAGTTGCCAGTTTCCATTCCATTTCGGCCATTTTCCTTTCCTCCCTTCTTGGCTGAAGTTCCTTTGTTGAAAAGGGGTTTATTTGCAAATATGAAATTAGTAAATGGAGGGTGTTTTTTGTGGCGTCCGGGGCTCCAGATTCTTGCAGCATGTTCTCAAGTTTTTTTGATTGAGATTGATTCTTTTGCTTGCATTAATGAGATGGGATTTGATGAAGTTTTGTGTGCGACATTTTTACCTCATTATCACCCATTTTCCTTTTGCTTCATACCCTTACCTCTCTCCTCTCAAATAATGGCCGAGCCATTTCTTTTCGGCAGCCCCAATTTTGTGTGTGAGTTTTTTTGATCTCACTTCATTCTTGCAACAAAAACATTAGCTCCATTTCAAAGCTCATTTTGATCTTCCCTCCATTGTGGCAACTTCGATTAACCCTTAAGGCAAAGCGTTCTACACTTAGTCTACAGCAATCTTGGACACGTCGGCTAGCAAACTTCGTGTCCGAGTTGCCTCGGTTCAGAGATGGGAGCCCGTAAAAAGACTCGATGATGTGGTGCCCTTGCCGACGAGGAGACCGGAGCTGGGAGATGCCGCGAGGAGCTTGGGATGGTGGCCAAAGACCGAAGTGTTAGTTGTATGTATGCCCTAGAGTCCAGTATTGTACAGATGATGTATATTATATTGGATTCTTGGACATATATAGAGATGACTTTCTTGCTCGATATGATAGTATGCTATCTGGTTACTCTTTATCTTAACATGTACACTTGTCTCTTTATACTGTCTTATAGTTACATGTTGGTAAAGCCCTTAGGATGTGTACTTGACTACCTGGACTATGATGCAGATCATACTAGTGGGGACATGGTAGTCCATAAGTACATCCTTCAAGGTCCCTAGTCGTGGGTATATCGAGACGGGGCATCGATATACCAGAGTAGACTAGCGTATACGCTTCTCGACCCATGTGATGGGCGATGGATGATCCCATATCCATTGGTGTTTGACATCAGAGATGGTATACGGGTGCTCAGTGGAGACTGGGTACACTGGACGGACTCGCCGAGAACTCCCAGATGGTATTATACCTCACGTCAGATGGCAGTTCTCAGGTGACACTTGTGCAGGTTAGTCTGTAGACTCGAGATCGTCATAGAGTCTTGTGTGATTCCCACTGTGCTTTGATCTCCACCTTACCACGTCCATGAGGGCGTGCAAAATGGTGTTCTTTGGGCACAGTCCCGCGTCACATGGAGGCAATGAGCGATAGGAGGGGTTTCGTCTCTCCCGGTATTGGGGGTTGATGTTGCGCTGTGCTTGATTGGCCGTAACAGGGAAGTCCCTGGCCAGGGCTGATCAGAGATTTGCTGGTAAGTGTTACCAGTAGTTTCTCGACCCGTTATGAGCCTCACATCGGCACGACTTATCGAGTATTGGGGTCTGACGTTTACCACCCTTAGACTTGATATGTGACATATCAGACGAAGAGACCGGACTGTACGGTAAGTGTTACTGGTAGGATTCGCAGGAGTGTGAGCGGGCTAGCTCGTCGATCTTCTGATCGCTCAATACCCGGGTGGCCGTTACGTTTAGCAGACCGCTTGCGGCTTGTGGATGCTTGATATGATCATCATCTGCTACCGGCGTATTGACGAGTCTTTAGAGTCCTACACAGAGGTTTCCTGGCTCAAGCGAAACGAAATAGGAGCGCATATGAGATATGTGCAGGACCGAGAATAATGCGTGTATGTGATACCGCATTTCATTCTCGCGATAAATGTTTCGATTGGTTATATTCGATATGACCTAGTTATCGAATCATTGATTCGATAAATCGATACATTGAATACTAGTCGGTTATGTGCGACATGACCGGATTATTGAATCAAATGTTGATTTAATGATTTAATGTATAATTATATATTTGATATATTACTTTGCATTAACTAGTATTGGTTCACTTTATATGATTTTTCTCACTTGATGTGCAGGTTGTATATGTGATATATTTTCGTGCACTAACTTGTATCATGTTTGATGATACTTGATTATTTAGTTAAGTGTAAAGAATTAAAAACCATGGTTAATGTAGCGTCTTGAAAAGTCGTTTTGGTGTTTTCTTGAAATTCGGTGAAAATTCGGTATTTTTCCGAAAACCGTCTTTCTCGATATTTTGCAGTTTAGGGCTAATTATACCTAAAAAGGATAGGTAATTTCTTGTTTTTAGTAGCTAATGAGTTATTTATGAAATTTTGGTCATTTAAAATTTTTTCCCTATTTTTCAATTTTTTAATATTATTTTAAGCCGGTAAGAAAATACATTAAATAAGCGATAAATACAAATTTTTCCGGGCTAATTTTAATCTCTAAAATTATGATAATTATATTCTAGTGATAACATGAATTTTTAGTAATTTATTTTGATTTTTAACAAATTTTTGTGATTTGAAACGAATTTATTGAATTTTGGGCTAAAACTTGCAATTTTTGAGTTGTAGGGGGCCTTTTTGCATAAAATTTCTTTTGTAAAACCCCTCTATCTTTTTCCTCAGCCCTAGGACAGCCCCACCTTGTGTGAGACCAGAAATTTCTGGCCTCTCTCTTCTTGGTTTCTTTCTTGAGTTAAATTGTTGGTTTTTGGATTTATTTTAATTTATAATGGATAAAGTATGATACATTGACTTTGGAACTTGACCCTTGACCTTCCCACTCACCCCACACCCTCCCCCATACCTCATTCTGGCCGAAATTCCTGCACACCCTCTTCTTCCTCTCTTTTCTTTTCATTTTTCTTCAATTTCTTCAAGAAATACATCAAAATCCATGATTTAATTCAAAAATCCAAACAAAAATCCTTATGCTATCATTATCCTTAGCCATTCTTGCTTGGACCTTGGTGTTGAGGCCATCAATTGGAGCAAATTTTCTTGCTTGATCCATAGATCAAGAGGTATAATTCTCATCAAGTTGCTTTCTTTTGCTAAAAATTCCTTTAATTGTATGGTTAGTGTTAAAAGTTAGCTTATTTCTAATCTAGTTTAAAAAGAGTAGTTTGTTTAAATTAGGGTTTTGAAGCCATGATAATTAATTAAGTTGTTTTGTAGTTAATCTAGTTGTTAATTAACTAATTTATATGGTTAACTTGTTTATGTAGTCTTCAATTTTGCTATTTTGGTTAAATTTAGAAGTGTGAAATTGCTTTTTTAGGATTTTCAAGAAAAGGTTTTTGTATGGAAATGGTATTTGAAACATGATTAGTGAGTTGATTAAGTTTTAGAAACCATTATTTAGTTGATTAAACCTAATTTGTTATCTAGTATTTTGCTAACCTAAATCTAAGAGGTGAACTTGCTAATTGGGGTTGAAATTAGTGTTAATTAAGTTTTTCAAGTATGGATTTTGATTTGCAATTGCTATTTATAAAAATCAAGAAAGGGTTTGGTTGTGGAATATAGGTTTTGGAGCATGGTTAATGTGTTGTAATTAGTGGGTGTGGATTGCTTGTAGTGTGCTTGGGTGAGTATGCTTTATTGTAGTCGTTTTGTCGCAAATCGGCGATTTTTGCACCGATTTTTGGAATGTATATGCTTACTAGATTTTTATATAAATTATGTGATGGACTATTTTTGATATCTTGATGATTGTAATGGCTTGTCCTACGACTTTTAGGATGCGTGAGTGCGGTTTTTGGGTAGTCGGGTTTTAGTTTTGCCGGGCGACCCAAATCGGCGTTTTTCGGCAGTTTTTGTGATTTTCGCGTGTGTCCGCGCACTTTGTGCACGTTGTACCTAGCTAGCGAACCTTAGTAGTTTCGTTGGGGTTTTGCGTCGTTCTTGATATGTAACCTTATATTTGGTATTGATGTAAATTCCAGGTTCGGTCGCGGAAACGTCAGACGCGGCGCGAAAGGGAAAGGCGGTGATTGGATACAGCTAGCCAGGGATCCCGGTGAGTAGATTTAACATCTACGGGGGACGATCGTTTGGATGGCGCAAGTCGCCCGATAGATTTAGTAAACTGGAAAATAGTAAATTGGATAACCACTTGTGACATTAGAATAATAATACTGGCATGATAATTGCTGCAATTAGATCAATATGTTATACCCATATACGCAAACTCAATTGTAGGACACATGCACCATTACCAGGTTTTTATATGCAGCACGAGCACTATTCATGTTTACACACACACCCTGGTAATTGCCATGCCACCACACTAGATAACATTTAAATTTAAACCTTTTACTAATTGATACTTAAACTGGTGCTATTGCCTTTAATTCCTTAAAATGAAACCGTAGAATTGCTATTCATGTGCATGTACTTCATCATATTAATTGTTCATGCTTAATCCATTAGTCACACATCGCAACTTGATTATTGATATCATATGCATTCATTATCACTGATATATGCACTTATGAGGATTTCTTGAGATTTTATGATATTGCTGGATTTCGGGGGAAAGCCGCAAAATTTCCAAACTTATGATATTTTTAAAACATGTAAATTGCGGTTTTCTAGTGATGTAAGTGTCGTCCACCATGAGTTTGCTGTGGCTTTGGAAATCCGTGTCGAGGAGTGGAGAAACCGGCACGGGTACATGGTGGGCCCGGTAAGGTACCCCGGGGCAAGAGGAATGTGGTGATGACGTTGAGCCTGGCAGGGGACGGATTACCTACCGGTGACTGTTTGGGACGGCGGATATCCAGAGGATACCGACCGTGGCCGCTAGATGATGAGATATTGATATTTGAGATGGGTCAGCCGGACGGCTGAGGCCAGCGATACATTTATGAGATTTGAGACAGCTTTTGGGGTGTCGTTGCTGGACACCGGTTTTCGTCGATTCATTGACATTTGCTGGCATTCTAAAAGAGTTTCAAAAACAACATCTGATAAAATATTTTTATATATAAACCTATTGAGACCTCAGATATTCATGTTGCATACATATTCGTACACTGATGTTGTATACACACCTGCTAGTATATCCATATTGCATACATACTCGCCATTATGTCCTGCCTTACCTGTATATAGTGCTAGGATGCTTGTGTGCATGCATTCGATAGCCTGTGTAAATGTTATTTATTACTCACGAGTTGGCAACTCACCCCCGTTGTGCCATAGCCTGTTGCAGGTCCGCTCCGTCAGTTCAGTAGCGGCGGGTGTGCTTGCTTCTTTTGCCTGGACTCGAGATTTGCTCATAGGTGGGTTATGTTATCATTTTGTACCACTTGTATATTCTTTGTATCTAGTGTACTCCATCTACTGTTTCTTCCAGATTTATTGTATATTGACCTAGAGATGAGACTGTGAGGTTTGTGGATTTTATGTTGTATTTTGGGGTCGAGCTCACTTGAGCCGACATGCTACTTTTTCATGCTTCCTTATGCTTTATTATGATTATTATGCTTGCTGTCATTTACATTGCGTGGGATTTGTGACCGCCTTGTGGCGAAGAGCTAGCTCCCGCTTGGGGATGCCCTATTTTGTTGGATTCATGTATATATTTTGTTGTACCCATTTTTGGCGGTCAGTATTTACAAAGGAGACTCTGCCGAAATTTTCGGGAAAAATTGGTATTGTTTTTAAAAAGGGTTTTACATGACTTATTTGATAACTCGCTTTCAATTGATTGGGTTTTCTTCACTCTTTTGCTTAATTGGTTTTGTTTTCTGGGCTTTGGCTTACTTATTTTACGGACGTCTTTAGACGTTTCGTAAACTTAAGTGCCAGTCACGTTCCGTACCCTGCGGGTCGTGACAAAGTTGGTATCAGAGCGATAGGTTTTACCTTTGTGAGTGTAGGATGACCCTTGGTAGATGGAGTAAGTGACTTAAGCAGGGTAACGTAGCGTGCGTATGTCCGCGGCATACTTACGATACGGTACTCCGCCTAAGTGACTTTAGGATACTTGCTTGAAATTCCTTCTTCAATTCCGTGTATCCTATAATCCTATTGCACTGTCCTTATTATCCTTTTCCTGTACCAGCCACTATGCCGCCGAAGGCTACGAGGGCACAGAGGGCTGCCGTCAGAGACGAGATTCGAGCTGGCTCGTCCGAGACTAGGACTGAGCAGGGTGGTATGCCTACGCCGCAGAGACAGACTGATCCGCATTCCCCAGGTCGCATGGATAGGCTTGAGTCCGGTATGGAGGAGCTGCGACAGATGATGGGAGGCATGCAGGAGTTACGACAGATGGTGGAATCATTAGTAGAGGTCAATCGAGCACAAAGATCGGATATTACTCCCCCTGCAGTCGTTTCGAGACCGAGTCGGATTCGCACTGATATGTTAGCACCTAGGAGGGTTCGCAGAGGCTGTGGTGGATTCTTTAAGGGCCAGTTATATCGCCTTCACCCATATGGTCAGCAGCCATGGTTAGGATGTTTTTGGTGTGGTAGCCTGCATCATCGTATCAGAGACTGTCCGGTGAGACGACAGGGAGCAGCGACAGTTCCGCATGTGACCCTACCACCATCACCACCCCCTCCTCAGAGAGCCCTACTTTCTACCCCAGGCGATGCTCCACGCCAGTTAGGTACACCGAGAGGCCGTGGACGTGGCGGTCCTGTTCAGAGAGGACGAGGAGGCAGAGGCCGAGGTCGAGGTCAGCCCGCTATCGGTGGAGGACAGGCCCGAGTTTTTGCTTTGACACCGCAGGATGCGCAGGCATCCAATGCCGTCGTGACAGGTACCTTGCCAGTTTGTTCTTTCGACGCACGGGTATTATTCGACCCAGGTTCCACACATTCGTACGTATCTACACACTTTGCACCGATGTTGGGCCGTGAGTCGTCGTCGTTGGATCAGCCGCTTGTTGTTGTTACTCCGGTAGGCGAGTCGTTTGTCGCTCGGTTTGTATTTCGTTTGTGTTCCGTTCGTATCGGGGAGAGGGATTCATCAGTTGATTTGATACTCCTCGATATGTTGGACTTTGATGTGCTTCTGGGCATGGATTGGCTAGCCACTTGTTATGCTTCGGTGGACTGCCGTGAGAAGGCAGTCAGATTTAGCTTTCCGGGAGAGCCAGTCCTTGTTATTCAGGGAGACCGCAGTGTCGCCCTTCCCAGCTTAATTTCGTCTCTTCGCGCTGGTCAGCTCTTGCGGAAGGGATGTCAGGGATTCTTAGCGTTTGTTTGTGATACTCGAGCTGCAGAGGTTCCGTTGGACCGGGTCCCGGTAGTTTGTGAGTTCCCTGATGTTTTCCCTGATGAGCTACCTGGGCTACCGCCTGAGCGCAATGTTGAGTTCTGCATTGATTTGATTCCCGGTTCGGGGCCTATTTCTATACCGCCTTATCGGATGGCCCCGGCAGAGCTTCGAGAGCTGAAGGATCAGTTGCAGGATTTGTTGGACAAGGGGCTTATTCGACCGAGTGTTTCTCCGTGGGGTGCTCCGGTCCTGTTTGTCAAGAAGAAGGATGGAAGTTTGCGCTTATGTATCGACTACCGCCAGCTGAACAAAGTTACCGTTCGGAACAGATATCCGTTGCCGCGCATTGATGATTTGTTCGACCAGCTTCAGGGTGCGGGGTATTTTTCGAGGATCGACTTGCGATCAGGATACCATCAGCTGCGAGTTCGACAGGAGGATATACCGAGGACAGCTTTCCGTACACGCTATGGCCACTACGAGTTTTTGGTGATGTCGTTCGGACTCACCAACGCCCCAGCAGCATTCATGGATTTGATGAACCGTACATTCAGGCCGTATCTTGACTTGTTCATCATCGTGTTTATCGACGATATCTTGGTGTACTCCCGGAGCAGAGAGGAGCACGAGCAGCACTTGCGGATTACATTACAGACTCTGAGGGAGCACCAGCTGTTCGCGAAGTTCTCCAAGTGTGCATTCTGGCTGGACAGCGTCGGATTCTTGGGTCACGTGGTTACGAGAGACGGCATTTGTGTGGACCCGAAGAAGATTGAGGCTGTTCAGCAGTGGCCCCGACCTACATCGGTTACTGAGATCCGTAGTTTTCTAGGCTTGGCGGGCTACTACAGGCGTTTTGTTCAGGACTTCTCCCGTATAGCTGCACCGTTGACCAGTTTGACCCGGAAGGGAGTTCCTTTCGTTTGGACAGAGGAGTGCGAGCGCAGTTTTCAGCAGCTACGGACTTGTTTGACTACGGCGCCGGTGTTATCTTTACCTTCGGGATCAGGCGGATTTGTTGTCTACTGTGATGCTTCGCGAGTGGGATTAGGATGCGTATTGATGCAGCATGGCCGGATGACCGCTTATGCTTCTCGGCAGTTGAAGAAGCATGAACAGAACTACTCCACTCATGATTTGGAGATGGCTGCAGCGGTCTTTGCACTGAAGATTTAGCGACATTACCTATACGGCGAGTCGTGTCAGATATTCACCGATCACCAGAGCTTAAAGTACATATTTCAGCAGCGAGACCTAAACCTCAGACAGCGTCGTTGGATGGAGTTGGTGAAAGACTACGACTGCGAGATCTTATATCACCCCGGCAAGGCAAATGTGGTGGCAGATGCGTTGAGTAGGAGGCCCGGGGGTAGTCTATCCTTTTTGCGCGCAGTGCAGAGGCAGTCGTCAGCAGATTGGCAGATGTTATGCGACAGCCGAGTTGAGCTCGAGTTCACTCAGACAAGGGGACAGCTCGCGTATGTTCGTGCACGCCCACAGTTGCTTGACCGTATATATGAGGCACAGCGCAGTGACGACCGTTGCTCAGAGATCATGGCACAGATGGGACAGGGCAGATTTTCCGAGTTCATGGTTGACGATCAGGGGATTTTATGATATGGATCTAGACTGTGCGTACCAGATACTGATGGATTACGGCGCGACATTCTCGAGGAGGCACACCGATCAGTGTATAGTGTCCACCCCGGTTCCACCAAGATGTACCATGATATGAGAGAGACCTACTGGTGGGACGGGATGAAGAGGGACATTGCGGAGTTCGTTTCGAGATGCCTGACTTGTCAGCAAGTCAAGGCCGAGCACCAGAGGCCCGCAGGAGAGCTACAGCCGTTACCCATTCCAGAGTGGAAATGGGAGCAGATTTCGATGGATTTCGTTGTGGGTCTACCCAGGACCACTCGAGGGTACGACTCCATCTGGGTGATCGTGGATAGATTGACGAAAGCGGCTCACTTCCTTGCAGTGAAGATGACTTTCAGCTTCGCTCAGTATGCTCAGCTCTATATTGACGAGATCGTGCGACTACACGGCGTACCGACTTGTATCGTGTCAGATCGAGGCACTCAGTTCACCAGCCGACTTTGGCAGAGACTCCAGGAGGCTTTGGGCACTCGTTTGAGCTTCAGCACAGCGTTTCATCCGCAGACCGACGGACAGTCAGAGCGGACCATTCAGACTCTTGAGGACATGCTCAGAGCGTGCGTTTTAGACTTTGGTGGTAGCTGGGATCGTCATTTACCTCTAGTGGAGTTCTCCTATAACAACAGCTTCCAGGATACGATTCAGATGGCACCTTTCGAGGCATTGTATGGGAGGAGATGCAGATCGCCCGTTTGTTGGACAGAGCTCAGCGGGAGCAGCATTTTGGGGCCGCAGCTTGTTGAGGAGACGACATCGAAGGTCCAGTTGATCCGAGACCGGATGAGAGCGGCTCAGGGCAGGCAGAAATCCTATGCAGACAGACGCCGTCGCAGATTAGAGTTCGCAGTTGGTGACCATGTTTTTCTGAAAGTCTCTCCGATGAAGGGTGTGATGCGTTTTGGGCGAAAGGGGAAGCTTAGCCTTAGATTCGTAGGTCCCTTCGAGATCCTCGAGCGGGTTGGCGCTGTTGCATATCGTTTGGCTCTTCCTCCCAGCTTTCCCGATGTTCACCCCGTCTTCCATGTTTCGATGCTCCGCAAGTACCTTCACGACCCTTCGCATGCGATTCAGCACCCGATAGTCCAGCTAGAGCGCGACCTTTCTTTTGCAGAGCAGCCGGTGGCCATCTTGGATCGGCAGGTGAAGAAGTTGAGGTCGAAGATTATACCAACCGTCAAGGTCCTTTGGCGTAGCCCGAGCAGCGAGGAGGTTACCTGGGAGACCGAGGGCGAGATGAGGAAGAAATATCCCCATCTCTTTGAAGGTACGTGTAGCTATATTTTTAAATTCGGGGACCGAATTTCTTTAAGGGGGGAAGATTGTAGCGTCTTGAAAAGTCGTTTTGGTGTTTTCTTGAAATTCGGTGAAAATTCGGTATTTTTCCGAAAACCGTCTTTCTCGATATTTTGCAGTTTAGGGCTAATTATACCTAAAAAGGATAGGTAATTTCTTGTTTTTAGTAGCTAATGAGTTATTTATGAAATTTTGGTCATTTAAAATTTTTTCCCTATTTTTCAATTTTTTAATATTATTTTAAGCCGGTAAGAAAATACATTAAATAAGCGATAAATACAAATTTTTCCGGGCTAATTTTAATCTCTAAAATTATGATAATTATATTCTAGTGATAACATGAATTTTTAGTAATTTATTTTGATTTTTAACAAATTTTTGTGATTTGAAACGAATTTATTGAATTTTGGGCTAAAACTTGCAATTTTTGAGTTGTAGGGGGCCTTTTTGCATAAAATTTCTTTTGTAAAACCCCTCTATCTTTTTCCTCAGCCCTAGGACAGCCCCACCTTGTGTGAGACCAGAAATTTCTGGCCTCTCTCTTCTTGGTTTCTTTCTTGAGTTAAATTGTTGGTTTTTGGATTTATTTTAATTTATAATGGATAAAGTATGATACATTGACTTTGGAACTTGACCCTTGACCTTCCCACTCACCCCACACCCTCCCCCATACCTCATTCTGGCCGAAATTCCTGCACACCCTCTTCTTCCTCTCTTTTCTTTTCATTTTTCTTCAATTTCTTCAAGAAATACATCAAAATCCATGATTTAATTCAAAAATCCAAACAAAAATCCTTATGCTATCATTATCCTTAGCCATTCTTGCTTGGACCTTGGTGTTGAGGCCATCAATTGGAGCAAATTTTCTTGCTTGATCCATAGATCAAGAGGTATAATTCTCATCAAGTTGCTTTCTTTTGCTAAAAATTCCTTTAATTGTATGGTTAGTGTTAAAAGTTAGCTTATTTCTAATCTAGTTTAAAAAGAGTAGTTTGTTTAAATTAGGGTTTTGAAGCCATGATAATTAATTAAGTTGTTTTGTAGTTAATCTAGTTGTTAATTAACTAATTTATATGGTTAACTTGTTTATGTAGTCTTCAATTTTGCTATTTTGGTTAAATTTAGAAGTGTGAAATTGCTTTTTTAGGATTTTCAAGAAAAGGTTTTTGTATGGAAATGGTATTTGAAACATGATTAGTGAGTTGATTAAGTTTTAGAAACCATTATTTAGTTGATTAAACCTAATTTGTTATCTAGTATTTTGCTAACCTAAATCTAAGAGGTGAACTTGCTAATTGGGGTTGAAATTAGTGTTAATTAAGTTTTTCAAGTATGGATTTTGATTTGCAATTGCTATTTATAAAAATCAAGAAAGGGTTTGGTTGTGGAATATAGGTTTTGGAGCATGGTTAATGTGTTGTAATTAGTGGGTGTGGATTGCTTGTAGTGTGCTTGGGTGAGTATGCTTTATTGTAGTCGTTTTGTCGCAAATCGGCGATTTTTGCACCGATTTTTGGAATGTATATGCTTACTAGATTTTTATATAAATTATGTGATGGACTATTTTTGATATCTTGATGATTGTAATGGCTTGTCCTACGACTTTTAGGATGCGTGAGTGCGGTTTTTGGGTAGTCGGGTTTTAGTTTTGCCGGGCGACCCAAATCGGCGTTTTTCGGCAGTTTTTGTGATTTTCGCGTGTGTCCGCGCACTTTGTGCACGTTGTACCTAGCTAGCGAACCTTAGTAGTTTCGTTGGGGTTTTGCGTCGTTCTTGATATGTAACCTTATATTTGGTATTGATGTAAATTCCAGGTTCGGTCGCGGAAACGTCAGACGCGGCGCGAAAGGGAAAGGCGGTGATTGGACACAGCTAGCCAGGGATCCCGGTGAGTAGATTTAACATCTACGGGGGACGATCGTTTGGATGGCGCAAGTCGCCCGATAGATTTAGTAAACTGGAAAATAGTAAATTGGATAACCACTTGTGACATTAGAATAATAATACTGGCATGATAATTGCTGCAATTAGATCAATATGTTATACCCATATACGCAAACTCAATTGTAGGACACATGCACCATTACCAGGTTTTTATATGCAGCACGAGCACTATTCATGTTTACACACACACCCTGGTAATTGCCATGCCACCACACTAGATAACATTTAAATTTAAACCTTTTACTAATTGATACTTAAACTGGTGCTATTGCCTTTAATTCCTTAAAATGAAACCGTAGAATTGCTATTCATGTGCATGTACTTCATCATATTAATTGTTCATGCTTAATCCATTAGTCACACATCGCAACTTGATTATTGATATCATATGCATTCATTATCACTGATATATGCACTTATGAGGATTTCTTGAGATTTTATGATATTGCTGGATTTCGGGGGAAAGCCGCAAAATTTCCAAACTTATGATATTTTTAAAACATGTAAATTGCGGTTTTCTAGTGATGTAAGTGTCGTCCACCATGAGTTTGCTGTGGCTTTGGAAATCCGTGTCGAGGAGTGGAGAAACCGGCACGGGTACATGGTGGGCCCGGTAAGGTACCCCGGGGCAAGAGGAATGTGGTGATGACGTTGAGCCTGGCAGGGGACGGATTACCTACCGGTGACTGTTTGGGACGGCGGATATCCAGAGGATACCGACCGTGGCCGCTAGATGATGAGATATTGATATTTGAGATGGGTCAGCCGGACGGCTGAGGCCAGCGATACATTTATGAGATTTGAGACAGCTTTTGGGGTGTCGTTGCTGGACACCGGTTTTCGTCGATTCATTGACATTTGCTGGCATTCTAAAAGAGTTTCAAAAACAACATCTGATAAAATATTTTTATATATAAACCTATTGAGACCTCAGATATTCATGTTGCATACATATTCGTACACTGATGTTGTATACACACCTGCTAGTATATCCATATTGCATACATACTCGCCATTATGTCCTGCCTTACCTGTATATAGTGCTAGGATGCTTGTGTGCATGCATTCGATAGCCTGTGTAAATGTTATTTATTACTCACGAGTTGGCAACTCACCCCCGTTGTGCCATAGCCTGTTGCAGGTCCGCTCCGTCAGTTCAGTAGCGGCGGGTGTGCTTGCTTCTTTTGCCTGGACTCGAGATTTGCTCATAGGTGGGTTATGTTATCATTTTGTACCACTTGTATATTCTTTGTATCTAGTGTACTCCATCTACTGTTTCTTCCAGATTTATTGTATATTGACCTAGAGATGAGACTGTGAGGTTTGTGGATTTTATGTTGTATTTTGGGGTCGAGCTCACTTGAGCCGACATGCTACTTTTTCATGCTTCCTTATGCTTTATTATGATTATTATGCTTGCTGTCATTTACATTGCGTGGGATTTGTGACCGCCTTGTGGCGAAGAGCTAGCTCCCGCTTGGGGATGCCCTATTTTGTTGGATTCATGTATATATTTTGTTGTACCCATTTTTGGCGGTCAGTATTTACAAAGGAGACTCTGCCGAAATTTTCGGGAAAAATTGGTATTGTTTTTAAAAAGGGTTTTACATGACTTATTTGATAACTCGCTTTCAATTGATTGGGTTTTCTTCACTCTTTTGCTTAATTGGTTTTGTTTTCTGGGCTTTGGCTTACTTATTTTACGGACGTCTTTAGACGTTTCGTAAACTTAAGTGCCAGTCACGTTCCGTACCCTGCGGGTCGTGACAGTTAAGTGTTGATTAGGGTTTTGCATATTCATTTATTTATTTGTTCATTTATTTATTTGGAAATGATTTAAAAAGGAATGGTGGCTTTCTTTGTCTTTTAGTTGAAACTTCATGAAGCTTTGACTTCTTAACCTTTCTTGTCATCATGCTTAACCCTAACCCATCCATTAACCATGGTCTATTCTCTACACTTAACCCTAGTAAGAATTATGATAAGTATTCCTTTTTCTTTTTATTTTAAAAAAACTTATCATTTTTCTAGCTCTTCTTCTTCTTCATCTTCAAGTTTGAAACCTTGAGGCAATCAATGGCAACTTGAGCTTGAGAGTGAGAAATCCAATTCTAAAAAGAACCCACCTCCTATTTTTTCATCCTTTACCTTTTGCCAAGTAGTAGAGTGTGTTTCCTTCACAAGTTTCATCACTTTGTGAAGTGGGAGCTTGATCTAGCGATGCCTCGACGTAGATCATCTTCGGCATCGTCGTCGATGACCAAGCCCGTTCATTCTCCGATGAAGCCGACGCTAGAGCCCGGGGTTTGACATGGACAGCGAGGAGACTTCGTTGCGGAGCCGTGGAGGTGGATATCCGGATCTACAAAGGTTGTAATTTCCATATCCTTGTAGTTAAGTGTTAACTAGTTTTTCTTTTCGCCTAGAATTCTAGTCTAAAGATCCGTATAAGGGTCTCTCGGCACCCGTAAAATTTTAAATTGGCATGTTCGATGCCTTGTGAGACCTCTATAGGGTGCCTAGGAATCTTTCATGAAGGACAAGGATCGATCAGTATAGCCTTTCCAACCGTTTTCTAGTTTTCTAGCTGTAGGTTAATGGTTCGATCCGGATTTAATGTATACGATAGCGCCAGTTTGAAGTTTTGAAAAAGTTTTCGTTTCCGCATTTTGGCCTCGGACAGACGGCCGGGGCGCTACCGTAGACTTACATGGTATCAGAGCCAGGTTATTAACCTTTACTATCTTGTTCTAACGTATTTAGAATTTCGATCGAACGAAATTTCCGAAACCGCGATTCCATTTTCTGAGTTTCTGTCGAATTTTTTTTGTGGTCAATAAATTATTTTGAGTGTTTCAGAAAATCAGGTAGGCTTTTTTAAGAGATCTGAGAAAATTTGGTCCACTGATATCCCTGTAGCGCCGCGGAACCGCGGCCGTACCCACGTTTTTGTCGCGGTTCGGCCACCGTACTGTAGCAACACTGCACTAAATTTTCTGAGGTGGTCTCTGAATTGGTATTGGGGTTTCTGGTAATTTTATTTTTGGCCAAGATTTTTTTAAGTACTGGGTATTGTGCTTGGGGCCCACTTTGGGAAATTTTTTCGATCGAAAATTTTAAATATGTTAGTTTACAGTACTTACATTATATCTGCGACCGTGAATGTCATTTGATCGCTAAATCTTTTATGATTCCTATAGCCCTTTTAGACGGATTTGCGAATGTGACATTCACGTTGATGTTCTGTGTTGTGCTGTGATATTGCGGATTTGTCGTGGTGGATTGCCTGGATGCAACGGTAGTACAGTTCGGTTATATTTATACATTTGATATTGCGGGGCGAACGTCCAACATGTGGACTGCCGTCACTGTCTGTTTTTATATTATTCTTTTGCGGCACGACCGGGCTGAGGTCGATGTACCCGTTGTATATTTTACTTTCTGTACTAGGATTACCCCACGGAGGGGTGCACGGATAGACGGGTACTAGAGGGCAACGAGCCCGCATCTCATGGCTTTGAGACGGAGGGGGCTTTACTCTAGAATTGGCGGGCTGTTCGTCGCACTCGTAGGGGGTACAGGTTGACCCAAGGAGGGGTGCTCAAGTTATCGGATTCCGTGAAGTGCTGGGTGGTCCATTCATTTTGCTGTAGGGGACGGCCTCGCTTCAGGTTTTGGCGAGTAACTTGCCACGCCCGTAGGGGTCTAGGATTTCATTACACAGGCTATCCACACGACCAGGGGAACGTCGGGTTTCAATAGCGGCTCTATGAAACCCGGGGATCCCAGATTATCCGTATTGTTCTGTGATGCTTATTACATTTCTGTGATGTTGCATTTTATCATGCCTTAAGCGATTATTATATATTGATATATATATTAGTAGATGTTGTATATGTTTTACACCCGCGCTAGTCCAGTCCCCGCTCTGTCGTTAGTTAAGTAACCTAACGGGTGATGGCGGGACCCAGTGGAGAATGCGGATGGCATATACGTATATCATATTTTCGTTTTTTTGTGGTGTGAGTAATTGATGGGACTGCATTGATTCGGATCAATGCAAGCTAAACAAACCTGTTCTAATGTTGTTGGAACATTTTTCAAAAAGCTGTTATTGCAAGGACGTTTTCTTTTGTTTTGCACAGTGATATTCGGTTATGAATATCCAGCAACTCAATCGACGAGGCAAGGGCCGAGATCCCTTCACCGGGAGTGACCCCTTGGACAGAAATTTGCGTCTGGGTAATAACTTCACTATTGTCGATTATTTTTGCTTTGCATCGTGGTATTCAATTTTGAATATCCTGCACCTCATTCTACGAGGTAAGAGCCGAGATCCCTTCACCGAGAGTGACCTCTTTAGCAAAGGTTTTCGCTACTATATTTATAAAAAGCTATGCAGTTCCTTCAACGATATCAAGTTCATTACGTTAAAGGTTTTTCACCAAAAACCAGCTGTAGCCCTCCGTCATTTCTTACGGGTATTATTTAGTATTCGTGCTGCGTTTGTTGATCTAGACAAGACGTAGTGTTCGGTAGCTAAGTGGTGCTTGTTTGTTGCATAAATGGGATTGGTTAGGACAGTCGTGCGACCTTGTTGACCTAGTCAAGGGCACGTATGGGTGGGTTTAATACAATCCAGAATAATGACGGGTTGAACTTGACTAGCGGTTTATGGTTTGTTGACCTAGTCAAGGTCAAAAGCCGCTTGGGGTAAAAACACACATCGGGAGTTTCTAAAGAAACTGAAACTTGCCAGACATGTGCATACCTTCTGGAGTGTGATAACGTGAGTGGATTCCATCACGTTATCATGCGATGATAGTTGGATCTCGATTCCCACTGATGAGTTGGTTTACTCCTCGGGTAATCCCGACTAATTCTTCTTTCAGGTTTGGAAGAGAATTTGAGAATACAGTGGGAGGTTTCCTGATTAGATAAACTGATAACCATTCTGATCCAGGTTAGTGTGCACGCTGAGTGTTTATTTTCTCTCTCTCTTTGGCAGCGACCATGGCCCGACCCTAGACTGTGACTCAGTGACCAAGTTAACCGAACCTTCTTAAAACATTGGCTTTTGGATTGTCAGAGTTGCATACCTCATTGCCACTCCTACTTTTACCCTTTTTCTCCAGAACACCCCGTATTACTGCGAACGTCTACTTCCATTGGATAAAACCATCGTATAGTTATATACGAACTCGAAGGAACTTGTTCCAGATTCGAGGATGGTTTCTGGTTCTGGAGAAAATGAACAGGACTATTCAGTTGTCTTTTCCTTTTACCTTCTATCAGGTTGCGAGTGCCCCTTGGATTAGGACAGTACACCTATTACGCTTATTGGATAGTCTTCATCCAAACTATAGGCAGGTACCGAAAGGTAGGGAATGAAGAAAACCAATTAGCCTAAGGATGGTGTACAGAAGGTATTAAGTGAAGTCAAATAAAGGGATTAGTAAGAGGGTAAAGTAAACTGCAGCTGCTATTCACGACTAAACCAAGTATTTCATCGCCAATCCTACATCACCTTTGTATTTCTCCAGAACACTCTGTATCACTACGAAGATCCACAGTTTTTTGGATACTCCATCATATGGTTATATACGAACTCGAAGGAACTTGTTCCAGTTCGGTGATGGATTCTGGTTCAGGAGAAATAGGAATAAGGTTTATTCAGTTGTCTTTTATCTTTACCTTCTCTCGGGTTGCGAGTGCTCCTAGGATTAGGACAGTACACCTATTACGCTTATTGGATAGTCTTCTTCCAAACCATGGGCTGGTGCCGAACGGTAGGGAAGGAAGAAAACCATTTAGCCTAAAGGGGTGTACAGAAGGTAATGACTAAAAACATATAAAAGGATTTGCAGAGATGGCAAAAAATATACAGTTACAGTTGTGAATCTGATATTGGAAGACGCATTACTAGGAATACCCGGATACCCCTTCGAAACATTTACATGTTTCAGTTTCGCTGTGTATTGTTAAAAGAAAACTGATTTCCCAATTAGCCCTTGCTCCAGGGTATGTATTTACCAGGTTTGATTCTCACATCTGTATAGTTTTACAGATGATGAGTGGGAGTAAGTTATTGGGAATTGGGTGATTATCCTCATTATATCGGGATTCGTTGTAATTGGTGATATTTGAGGAAATCACCTGGGTTGTTTGCCGGACGGCAAATATTTGGTTTTGAATATCCATTGTTATGCACCAATTTCAAATTGATATATCTGTACGTTTATTTTCATAAAGTGAGATATAACTTTCTGAAATTATGTCTATGACATTTACCTATATCAGTGGATGGTTAGGTAAGAAGTATTAAACAGCTATGTAATTCTTTTCAAGCATAAGTACAGTTTTCAACTTATGACACACAGGGAATGAGTTATTAGACTCAGGGGACTTATACAAAATATTGTATGTTGTCCAGTGTCTATGAGGACAGAGGGGTTGTTACTCGTACTACATTCTGTTTACTTGTGATTTCTCTTGTTCTTAGACATGTGTTTCGTAGAAATGCAAGGTCTATGTTTTGAGAAGTTTTAGGTATAAGAATAAAGTAGAGAACAAGGTGCTGCAAGTATCAGGATTCTTAAAGGTGATCGAAGATGTGGATACTTGTGTATGGTATTCAGTTGATAGTAATGATTAAGAGAACTTGCTTCTCTTTCAGGTTACTCATAATTGGAAGCACTCCTAAGTTGAGTAATGCAGATCGGCCTCTCTCCATTTAGTTGACATGCACTGGAGACAGCTGCATGATTTGAATCTGGTTCCAATTAAATCAGTGTCTCTGTTCCTATATTTGATATAGAATAGTTCATATCTTAACGATGTTATGGTACGGGGAGTTGTACGGCTTATGCTTAAAACCAAACTCTGGATAACTCAAGGCACGTTTCTGTAATGGCTGTTTGTGTGTCGACCCGGGCTATGACGAGAGTTGACTTTCTACCATCTAGAAGATCAATGGTGATATTGTTCTTAACTCGCCACAGTTTTAATAAAAATGGATTTTTTTAAGAAAACAGTAATGGGAGTATGGTAGAACCGGAAGTGATTCCAGAACCGCAGACGATTACTGAAAATTTAATAGGACCTAAAGATTCAATCTGGTTTGACATTCCATTGGCCACTCCGCAGATATGGTGGGTAACCTCAGGCACTCAAGAGGTACTTCGATATGCTCAAAGGCGGTGACAAGGAGGTTCTTGTTTACCCAGACTTGCCATTGCTGTTGTTCCAGGCTATGAGACCTGGTAGGAGGATGAGTATAGTATCGTTCTAAACTAAATTTAGAAGTGCACGTGTATATAACTTTTCCGGAGGATTGTCGTAGCCAGTAGGAGAAGCGGAAGCATAGTGGACAAGAAGCTTATGTCTATTTATAGACTAAAGCAGATATAGCGGAGATACATCATCTATTTCTGATGTGACAGTCATAGGTTTGATTTCATCAGAATAGGAGATGGATCTGTTAAGAAGGTAATAGGGTGTGATGTCCTGGTATTTGGATGACATACACAGAGTAGGAAGTGAATATCCTATACTACGATCGGTTATACTTTGGTTGTCACACAGTGGTTTCTCCACATAGGATATGGATATTATATCAGACATTCTGGTTACTAGATCTACGGTTTTAGATCTGGATTTGGGTAGTTTCCCAATCTGGGTACTTAGACGGCATTCTACAGGTGTTTTAGAATGGATGACTCCTGGTACGGTAGTGTACCTGAAGGTTATGGAGTCACCCTATTTAAAGGTGTCTTACAGACTAAAGGGGAGAGGGATGTGCATGATTGGCAGATCACTTGCTTAGGCAATTGAGTCAATCATGAGATGTCAAATACCACACCAAACGTTGTTTTTGCACTAGATGCAATAAGTTGATATTAATCCTATCGTAGAAAAACGTTCGGAAGCAGTCTTAGAACATAGTGGATGTTCTAGGGAAATGATAACGGCAGCCTACTTCGGGAGACGGTTATCATTCTAGGCTTCCAAGGTGACCTGGATGACAGAGTGACTGTCAGAGTTATAGTTTTCCCTCTGACGAGGTGCAGTAGTTTGAACAGATAGTCCAAGCGGATACTGAGGGAGACATGGCGCAGGATACTGATTAACTTCAGTTGACGATACAGTATAAGAAGTTTGGATTTGGAGTTCATTTATGAACTAGGTCCCATCAGATATCCAAACATATTCTGAGACAGGTATTGCTCATTTCGGGAGATGGCTTTCTCCGCGAACTTGAGATAAAGATAAACATAGAAAGAAACATTAGGGCGGATCCACTCACTGAAGCTATTCCTCGAACGCAATAGTTTCGCAAACGGGCTTTGTGAAACTGAGTAGTAGAGGAGTTGGGTGTTCGGCATGACACGGGCTGTGAGTATGCGACATCGCAATAATTAGCCTTGAGTGCAAGTGGGAGATTGTTGGATATAGTGCCCTCAGAGTCAATTATTGGATCACAGGCACGTGATTGCAATGATTGAGGGAGGACCTATACCGGTAGGACAGTCTTACTCAAGATTGTTGGCTATAGTGCCCTCAAGGCAATTATCATAGTCGCAGGCATGTGATCATGATGATTGAGGGAGGACCTATACCGATAAAACAGTCTTACTCAAGATGATAGTATGCTATCTAGTTTGTCTTTATCATCATGTATATGTTGATAAAGCCCATAGGATTCTTGCTTGACTGCCAGCATTGTGATGGCGATCACATATGTAGGAGCTAGGGGTCTATAAGCACATCCTTAAATGTCCCAAGTCGCGGGAGTATCGAGACTGGGCATCGATACTCTAGTGTAGACTGGTGTATACTTATCTAGATCCTGACGAGGGGCGGTGGCCGGTCTCACAACCCATTGGTGTTAGTTGTTCACTTAAGATAGTATACAGGTGCTCATTGGGTTATGAATACACTGGACGGACTCGCCGGGAACCTGCTAGTTGGTATTATACCTATAGTCAGATAGCAGTTCTCTGGTGACATGTGTACAGGTTAGTCTGTCGACCTGAGATCGTTATTTGTCTCGTGTGAGTTCCCACTGTGCTTTGATTATTACCCTACCACGGCTCAAAAGAGTCGTGCAAACAGGTTTTAGTTGGGTACAGTCCCGAGCCACATGGAGGCAGTGAGCGGATCGTCGGGGAATCGTCTCTCCCGGTATTGGGGGCTGATGTCGCGCAGTGCACGGGTGGCCATCACTACAAATCCTCGGCCGGGATATGTGAGAATTACCGATCTAGGATCGATAGTTTCTCTGGTAGTAATGGGTTTCATAACGACATGAATTATCGCATTGTTAGTTGTCTGACTTTATCCACCCCCCTTGACTCGATATGCGATACTCTTAGACGAACAGACCGGACTTTACGGATATTTTCACTGACATGCTCAGTAGGGGTTCGGATGAGTTTGCTCGTCGGCCTTCCTTTCGCTCAATACCTGGGTAGCCGTTACGTACAGCTAGTACCGCTGACGTGCTTGTGGTTAAACCCACTGTCAGAGTATTGACGAGTCTTTAGAGTCCCACACAGAGGGTTTTCACGGCTCAGGCGATATGGTGTAGTTGTTGTATGTTGGTACATACAGGTGTTCGATTAAATATGTGCACAGGCTGTGCAGACTTTAATCGGACGGTTGATAATACTAGCGGCTTAGGATTAAGCCAGATTGTTAAATCAAGTTTTGATTTAATAATTTACACATGTATTTATATATATATGTATTCTAGTATTATTGCTCACTATTTATTTTCTCTCTTTGGCTATTTGTATTTTCGTACGAATACGCGTATGTGTATTTCGATACATATACTGGGAAGCATTCCGTATTTATACGGAATGGTTTCTAGATGATGCCACCTCATTATTGATTTTCTTTAGAAAATCATTTGTTTTAGATGAGGTGGAAATAGTGACTTGGCATGGGTATGGGTTATTTGGTCAAAGCATGGACTTTGGCATTGTTGTGATTGGTATGGGTATTTGTTTAATGAAATTGGGAATGACATTTTGGGTGGGCATGAGAGGGGAGGGCCGGCCACACTTGAGGAAGTGGGGTTTTTGTTCATTTTGATTTCCTCTCTCTCTCTTGCTCACTCTCATATGCACATCCCAAAAGACTTAACCATTTAGCTCATACCATTCTTGCTTGCATCACCTCCACATCTTCCATGGATGCTTTATAAGCATTAGATTATGAGAGAAAAATATAGTGAGACTATCATACACCCCCATAATCCACTACTAGCGATCTTAGAGGGTCGGTTGGTTCGCTTGGCGAACCTGAAGCTTGCGCCGTTTCCCTCGGATGGATCATCGGAGACGAAGGAAGACCGGCGACCAAAGGACTTGGATCATTAGGTATAGCCATTCTATCTCCTTTTGTTAGGTTGCTAGTTTTAAAGTTAATGGTTTTGATCTTGCAAAACTGGTAATGGTAGCGCCGGGTTTTAAGAAATTTTTGTTCTGCATTTGGCCACGGTTCGATGGCCGGGGCGCTCCCACTACCCAACAATGGTATCCGAGCCACCCATTAAACTTTACTAGCTAGTTTGCACAAGCTTAAAATCTTGATCGATCAAAATTTCAAAAACAATTTTCCGATTTGCCAAGTTTCTGTCGATTTTAAAACTTGCTCGAAAATTTTTTCTGTATAGCTTAAAAATCCGTGCAGGAAAATATAGGGCACCACAAGAAATTTGGAAACATGATTCAAGTTTTTGGCCGCGGAACTGCCGCACAAGATGCCATTTGGCGGCTCTTCCGCCATGCTTTTGTGGGTTCATGACTCCAAATTTCTTCTGGAGCTATCTGACAAGGAAAAAAGATTTTTATAATGTTTTGTTTTGGCCCAGAATCTTTTGAGTACTGGATTTGCTTTTGGGGCCTTTGCGGATAAATTTAGTCGATCGAAATTTTAACTGTGTAATTTTTCAGTACTTTACATTTCTAGCTGTGACCGTGAATGTCATTTGATCGGTAAACCTTGTCTAACCGTTATAGTCCTTTTAGACGGGTTTGCGAACGTGGCAATCACGTTGATGTTCTGTATTGTGCTGTGATGTTGCGGATTGTCATGGTGGATAGCTTGTGTGCAATGGTAGTGCAGTTCGGATTTATTTGTACATTTGATATTGCGGGGCAAGCGTCCGACATGTGGATTGCCGTCACTGCCTGTTTGTATATTATTCTTTTGGGGCACGACTGGGCTGAGGTCGATGTCACCCTTGTATATTATTTTCTTTTCTGTACTAGGATTACCCCATGGTGGGGTGCACGGATAGCCGAGTTTTAGAGGGCAACGGGCCCGCATCTCATGGTGTTGAGACGGAGGGGGCTTCACTCTAGAATTGGGAGGCTATTCACCGCACTCGTAGGGGTACAGGTTGACCCAAAGAGGGGTGCTCAAGTTACCGGATTCCGTGTAGTGCTGGGTGGTCCATTCACTTTGCTGAAGGGGGCTGCCTCGCTTCAAGTTTTGGCGGGTAACTTGCCGCGCTCGTAGGGGTCTAGGAGTTCATTGCACAGGCTATCCACATGACCAGGGGAACGTCAGGTTTTAGTTGTGGCTCTATGAAACCCGGGGCTTCCAGATTATCTGTATTGTTCTGTGATGCTTATTACTTTTCTGTGATGTTGCATTTATCATGCCTGGGACGATTGTTATATATATATATACTAGTAGATGTTGTATATGTTTTGCACCTGCGCTATCGCAGTCCCTGCTCTGGCGTTAGTTATGTAACCTAACGGGTGATTACGGGACCAGTGGCGAATGCGGATGGCATATACGTACATTTAATTTTCGTTCTTTTCTGGTGTGATTAATTGATGGGACTGTGTTGATTCTTATCATGTAAGTAAAACAAACCTAAATATATATGATGTTGTTGGAACCAAGTTTTTTAAAAAACTGACATTACAGACGTACACTTTTGCTTTGCACAGTGGTATTCGGTTATGAATATCCAGCACCTCATTCGACGAGGCAAGGGCCGAGATCCCTTCATCGGGAGTGACCCCTTGGCTCGAATTTTGCGTCAACGTAATAACTTTACTATAGTCGATTACTTTTACTTTGCATCGTGGTATTCAGTTTGGAATATCCTGCACCTCATTCGACGGGGAAAGACCCAAGATCCCTTCACCGGGAGTGACCTCTTTAGCAAAAGATTTTCGCCATTATATATTTATAAAACCACTTGGATTCGTTCAACGATATCAAGTTCATTACATTAATGGTTTTTTGCCAAAGACCAGCCGTAGCCCTCCGTCATTTTAGACTAGTATTTCTTAGTATTCGTACTGCGTATGTCGTGCATTAGCCGTTGCGTAGTGTTCGGTAGCTATGTAGTGCTTTTCTGTTGCAGAGATAATGCGATTGGTTAGGACAGTCGTATGATCATTTTGATCTTTAGTCAAGGCTCGTATGGGTGGGTCTAATGCAGTCAAGATAATGACGGGTAGAACTTGACTAGGACCTTTTGAAATTTTGATCTTTAGTCAAGGTCACTTAGGTCCTAGGGGTAAAAATCACATCGGGAGTTTCAAACATACAGGAAACTTGCCAGGCATGCGCATACCTTCTGGAGTGTGGTGACTTGAGTGGCTTCCATCAAGTTATCATGCGATGATAGTTGGATACCGATTCACACTGATGAGTAGGATTACTCCTCAGGTGATTCCGACTAATTCTCCTTTTGGGTTTGGAGGAGAATTTGAGAAAACAGTGGGAGCCATCCAGATTAGATAAAATGATTATCCATTCTGATCTAGGTTAGAGTGCACGCTGAGTGTTTCTTTTCTCTCTCTTTGGCATCGACCATGCCCCAACCCTAGACTATGACTCAGTGACCCTGTTAACCGATCTTTCTTAAAAACACTGGCTTTTGGATTGTCCAAGTTTCATACATCATTGCCACTCCATCTTTTAACCTTTGCTTTTTTGTAGAACACCCCGTATCAGTACATATATCCACTTCCATTGGATAAAACCATCGTATGGTTATATACGAACTCGAAGGAACTTTTTCGAGGATGGTTTCTGGTTCTGGAGAAAATGAATAGGACTATTCAGTTAACTTTTCCTGTTACCTTCTCTCAGGTTGTGAGGACTCCTAGGATTAAGAGAGTACACCTATTATGCTTACTGGATAGTCTTCTTCAAAACCATAGGCTGGTGCTGAAAGGTAGGGAATGAAGAAAATCAATTAGCCTAAGTATGGTGTGCAGAAGGTAATAAGTAAAGACAAATAAAGGGATTAGAAAGAGGGCAAAGTAAAATGCGACTGCTATGATTCACGACCAAACCACGTATTTCATCGCCACTCCTACTTCACCTTTGTATTTCTCCAGAACACCCTATATCACTACGAACATCCAATTCCATTGGATAAATCCATCCTATGGTTATATACGAACTCGAAGGAACTTTTTCGAGATGGATTCTGGTTCAGGAGAAATAGGAATAAGGTTTATTCAGTTGTCTTTTATCCTTACCTTCTCTCATGTTGCGAGTGCTCCTAGGATTAGGAGAGTACACCTATTATGCTTATTGGATAGTCTTCTTCCAAACCATAGGCTGGTGCCGAACGGTGGGGAAGGAAGAAAACCACTTAGCCTAACGATGGTATACAGAAGGTAATGAGTAAAGACAAATAAAGGGAATCGGAGAGTTGGCAAGGAAATATACGGTTACAATCATGAATCTGATAATGGAAGAGGCATTACTAGGAATACCCGGATACCCCTTCGAAACATATTCATGTTTCAGTTTCACTGTGTATTGTTAATAGAAAACTGATTTCCCAATTAGACCCTTGCTCCAGGGTATGTATTTACCAGGTATGATTCTCACATCTGTATGGTTTTACAGATGATGAGTGGGAGTAAATTATTGGGAATTAGGTGATCATCCTCATTATATCGGAATTCGTTGTAAATGGTGATATTTGAGGAAATCAGCTGGTTACAGTTTTCAACCTACGACGCACAGGGTTTGAAAGATTAAACTCAGGGGACTTATACAAAGTATTGTATGTTGTCCAGTGTCCATTAGGACAAAGGGGTTGGTCATCGTACTATATTCTGTTTACTTGTGACTTCTCAAGTTTTGGACAAATGTTTCGTAGAAATACAAGGTCCAAATTTGAGAAGTTATAGGTACAAGAATAAAGTAGAGAACCAGGTGTCGCAAGTATCGGGATTCTTCAAGGTGATCGAAGATGTAGATACATGTATGAGGTATTCAGTTGATAGTAATGGTTTTGAGAAACTTGTTTCTCTTTCAGGTTACACATAATTAGACGCACTCCTAAGTTGAGTAATGATGATTGGCCTCTCTCCATTTAGTTGACATGCACTGGAGATAGCTGCATGATTTGAATCTGGTTCCAATTAAATTAGTGCTTTTGTTTCTATATTATATATATATAGAATCAATTTATATCTTAACGATGTTAAGTTATAGGGAGTCATCCGGCTGATGCTTAAAACCAGAATCCGGATAAACTCAGGGCACGTTTCAGTAATGGCTGTTTGTGGGTTATCCCGGGCTTTGACGAGGGTTAACTTTCTACCATCTGGAAGATCAATAGTAATATTGTTCTTGACTCACCACAGTTTTAGTAAAATGGAATTTTTTCAGAAAACAATAGTGCGAGTATGGTAGAACTGGAAATGATTCCAGAACCACAAACGATTACGGAAAATTTAATAGGACCTAAAGATTCAATCAGGATTGACATTTCATTAGCCACTCCGTAGATATGGAGGGTAACCTCAGCCACCCGAGAGGTACTCAGGTAGCCTCAAGGACGGTGATAGGGAGGTTCTTGTTTACCCGGACTCGACACTACTGTTGTTCCAGACTATGAGACCCGGCAGAAGGATGAGTATAGAGTCATTCTAAAGTAGCTTTGGAAGTGCACGTGTATATGACTCTGCCAGAGGGTTGTCGTAGTCAGTGGGAGCAGCGGAAGCGTAGTGGACAAGTAGCCTTTCTATTTATAGACTAAAGCGGATATGGCGGAGATAGATCATCTATTTTGATGTGACAGTCATAGGTTTTTGACTTCATCAGAATAGGAGATGGATCTGTTAAGAAAGTAGTAGGGTGTGTGTCCTGGTATTGAGGATGACATACACAGAGTAGAAAGTGAAATTCCTATACTACGATCGGTTATACTTTGGTTGTCACATAGTAGTTTCTCCATATAGGTTATGGATATTATATCAGACATTCTAGTTACTAGATCTATAGTTTTAGAACTAGATTTGGGAAGTGTCCCAATTCGGGTACTTAGACAGTATTCTAAAGGCATTTTAGAATGGACGATTCCTGGTATGGTGGTGAACCTGCAGGTGATGGAGTCACCCTCTTTAAAAGTGTCTTACAGACTAAGGGGAGAGGGATGTGCATGATTGGCATATCACTTGTTTAGGCAATTGAGTCAATTATGACATATCAAGTACCACACCAGATATTGTTTTTGCACTAGATGCAAAAGGTTGATATATTAATCCAATCCTGGAGAAAAACGATTGGAAGCAGTTTATGAACATAAGTGGATGTTCTAGGGATTTGATAATGGTAGCCTCCTTTGGGAGACGGTTATCATTCCAGGCTTCCAAGGTGACCTGGATGACAGAGTGACTGTCAGAGTTATAGTTTTTCCCTCTGACGAGGGGCAGTAGTTTGGACAGGTAGTCCAAGCGGATACTGAGGAAGGTATGGTGCAGCATAATGATTAAGTTCAGTAAACAATACAGTCTAAGATGTTTGCTGGATTTGGTGTTCATTTGTGAACTGGGTCCCATCAGATATCTAGAAATATTCTATGACAGGTATTGCTCATTTCAGGAGATAGTTTTCTCCGTGAAGTTGAGATAAAGAGAGACATAGAAAGAAACACTGGAGCGGATCCACTCACTGAGGCAATTTCTCGAACGCAATAGTTTTACGAACGAGGTTAGTGAAACTGATTAGTAGAGATGTTGGATGTTCGGTATCACACGGGCTGTGAGTATGCGACATCGCAATAATTAGCCTTAAGTGCAAATGGGAGATTGTTGGCTATAGTGCCTTCTAGGCAATTATCATAGTCCCAGGTATGTGATCATGATGATTGAGGGAGGACCTATACCGATAAAACAGTCTTACTCGAGTTGATAGTATGCTATCTGGTTTGTCTTTATCATCATGTATATGTTGATAAAACCCATAGGATTCTTGCTTGACTGCCAGCATTGTGATGGCGATCACATACGTAGGAGCTTGGGGTCTATAAGCACATCCTTAAATGTCCCTAGTCGTGAGAGTATCGAGACTGGGCATCGATACTCCAGTGTAGTGTATACTTATCTAGACCCTGACGAGGGGCGGTGGCCGGTCTCACAAGCCATTGATGTTATTTGTTCACCTAAGATAGTATACATGTGCTCATTAGGTTATGAGTACACTGGACGGACTCGCCGGGAACCTGCTAGTTGGTATTATACCTATAGTCAGATAGCAGTTCCCTGGTGACATGTGTACAGGTTAGTCTGTCGACCTGAGATCGTTATTTGTCTTATGTGAGTCCCACTATGCTTTGATTACTACCCTACCACGGCCCAAAAGAGTCGTACAAACAGGTTTTATTTGGGTACAGTCCCGAGCCACATGGAGGCAGTGAGCGGATCGTCGGGGATTCGTCCCTCCCGGTATTGGGGGTTGATGTCGTGCAGTGGCCGGGTGGCCATCACTAGAAATCCTCGGCCAGGGTATGTGAGAATTACCGATCCAGGATCGATAGTTTCTCGGGTAGTGATGGGTTTCATACCGAGACGAATTATCGCGTTGTTAGGGGTCTGACTTTATCCACCCCCTAGACTCGATATGCGATACTCTTAGACGAACAGACCAGACTGTACGGATATTGTCACTGACAGGCTCAGTAGGGGTTCGGATGAGTTTGCTCGTCGGCCTTCCTTTCGCTTAATACCTGGATAGCCGTTACGTACAGCTAGTGCCGCTGACGTGCTTGTGCTTAAACCCACTGCCAGAGTATTGAGGAGTCTTTAGAGTCCCACACAGAGGGTTTTCACGGCTCTGGCGATATGGTGTAGTTGTTGTGTGTTGGTACATACAGGTGTTCAATTAAATAAGTGTACAGGCTGCGCAAACTTTAATCAGACGGTTGATAATACTAGCGGCTTAGGATTAAGCCAGATTGTTAAATCAAGTTTTGATTTAATAATATACATATGTATTTATATATATATGTATTCTAGTATTATTGCTCACTATTTATTTTCTCTCTTTGGCTATTTGCATTTTCGTACGAATACGCGTATGTGTATTTTGATACATATACCGGGAAGCATTCCGTATTTATATGGAATAGCTTCTAGATGATGCCACCTCATTATTGATTTTCTTTTGAGGTGGAAATGGTGACTTGGCATGGGTATGGGTTATTTGGTCAAAGCATGGACTTTGGCATTATTGTGATTGGTATAGGTATTTGTTTAATGAAATTGGGAATGACATTTTGGGTGGGCATGAGAGGGGAGGGCCGGCCACACTTGAGGAAGTGGGGTTTTTGCTCATTTTGATTACCTCTCTCTCTTGCTCACTCTCATATGCACATCCCAAAAGAGTTAACCATTTAGCTCATACCCTTCTTGCTTGCATCACCTCCACATCTTCCATGGATGCTCTATGAGTATTAGATTATGAGAGAAAAATATAGTGAGACTATCATACACCCCCACCCTCCACTACTAGCGATCTTAGAGGGTCGGTTGGTTCGCTTGGCGAACCTGAAGCTTGCGCCGTTTCCCTCGGGTGGATCATCGGAGGCGAAGGAAGACCAGCGACTAAAGTCGATCCGTATCACTAGGTGCTTGGAAATGGTTGAAGATCCGAAGGACTTGGATCATTATATATAGCAATTCTATCTCCTTTTGTTAGCTTGCTAGTTTTAGGGTTAATGGTTTCGATCTTGCAAAATGGGTATTGGTAGCGCCGGGTTTTAAGAAATTTTTGTTCCGCATTTGGCCACGGTTCGATGGTTGGGACGCTCCCACTACCCAACAAAGATGATAGTATGCTATCAGGTTTGTCTTTATCATCGTGTACATGGTTTAGGTGACATTACAGGTCACTATTGCACGTTGGTAGTGCCCTTAGGATTCTTGCTTGACGGCCAGCAGTATGATGGCGAACATATACGTGGGAGCTGGGGTCTATAAGCACATCCTTAAAGTGTCCCTAGTCGCGGAGTTTCGAGACTGGGCATCGATACTCCGTTAGTATACTAGTGTATACAGTCGAGACCCCGACGAGGGGCGGTAGCCGGTCTCACAAGCCATTGGTGTAAGTTGGTTCACCTAAGATGTATACAGGTGCTCATTGGGTTATGAGTACACCGGACAGGACTCGCCGAGAACATGCTAGTTGGTATTATACCTGACATCAGATAGCAGTTCCCTGGTGACATGTGTATAGGTTAGTTCATCGACCTGAGATCGTCATTTTTCTCGTGTGAGTTCCCACTGTACTTTGATTACTACCCTACCACGGCTCAAAAGAGTCGTGCAAACAGGTTTTAGTTGGGTACAGTCTCGAGCCACATGGAGGCAGTGAGCGGATCGGCAGGGGTTTCGTCTCTCCTGGTATTGGGGGTGAGATCGCGCTGTGTCTAGGAGAGCCATTATACGAAGTCCTTGGCCAAGGAAGGAGATTTACTGGTCGGTATTCCAGTAGTATCTCAGGGTGTTCTGGACTACACTCCGACACGACTTGTACCGCATTTCGTGGTCTGACTTTTACCAACCCCCTCTGCTCGACATGCGATACTCATAGACGAATGGACCGGACTATACGGATATTGTCACTGACAGGCTCAGTAGGGTGTCAAGATGAGTTCGCTCATCGACCACCCTTTTGTTCAATACCTGGTAGCCCGTTACGTACATCTAGTACCACTGACATGCTAGTGGTTAAATCCACAGCCAGTGTATTGACGGGTCTTTAGAGTCCCCCACAGACAGTTTCTCAAGTTTCGGGCGAACCGTTGTAGAGGCCGTATAGATTTATGGCAGGGTTCGAACATACGCATACACTTGTGCACGTGTTATGGTTCGAACGGATCATACTAGCAGGCTTTGGTTTAAGCCGGATCCTAGTATTATAATGTGTAGATTTGGTCTCTTTGCATTTGTATTCGGTCGAAATACAATTGCGGGTATGTATATACAGTTACGGGGTTATCCTGTAATTTATTACGGGATCGCTTTTTTGAAGTTGCCAGTTTGCATTCCGTTTTGGCCATTTTCCTTTCCTCCCTTCTTAGCTGAAATTCTTTTGTTGAAAAGGGGTTTATTTGCAAATATGAAATTAGTAAATGGAGGGTGTTTTTTGTGGTGGCCGGGGCTCTAGATTCTTGCAGCATGTTCTCAAGTTTTTTTGATTGAGATTGATTCTTTTGCTTGCATTAATGAGATAGGATTTGATAAAGTTTTGGGTGTGAAATTTTTACCTCATTATCACCCATTTTCCTTTTGCTTCATACACTCACCTCTCTCCTCTCAAATAATGGCCGAGCCATTTCTTTTGGGCAGCCCCAATTTTGTGTGTGAGTTTTTTTGATCTCACTTAATTCTTGCAACAAAAACATTAGCTCCAGTTCAAAGCTCATTTTGATCTTCCCTCCATTGTGGCAACTTCGATTAACCCTTGAGGCAAAGCATTCTACACAGTGTCTACAGCAATCTTGGACACGTCGGCTAGCAAACTTCATGTCCGAGTTTCCTCGGTTCAGAGGTGGGAGCCAGTAAAAAGTCTCGATGATGTGGTGCCCTTTCCGACTAGGAGACCGGAGCTCGGAGATGCCGCGAGGAGCTTGGGATGGTGGCCAAAAAGAACGAAGGACACGGAACGATCGGTATAGCCTTTCCAACCCTTTTCTAGTTTGCGAGTTGTAGGTTAATTGTTCGATCCGGATTTAAAGTATACGATAGCGCCGGTTTCACGTTTTGAAAATGTTTTCGTTTCCGCATTTTGGTCTCGGACAGACGGCCGGGCCGCTACCGTAGACTTACAGTTATCTAGTGTACCGGACCCAATAAAACTATGATTAAAGTGGATGTTAACAACGTCGCTTACAAACGTGAAATCATAACCATCTTTTGATAACAACGATACTGATATGATATTATACGTTAAACTGGGTACACAAAAACAGTTGCGCAAAACCAAAATATATCCACTCGTCAATCTAAGGTGATAATCCCCTACAGACACAACTTTCACGCTAGCTCCGTTAGCAACCTGGAGGGTCATATCACCAGCCTTCAGCACTCTACGGTTTCTGAGTGCCTGCAATGAATTGAATATATGAGATCCTGATCCGGTATCCAATACCCAGGAAGTAGAGTTGATTGACAGACAATTTTCAATTAGAAGCACACCTGAAGTCGAAGCTACCGCTTGCTTCGGGTCCTGGTTCTTGGCAATCCAAGCTTTGCAATCTTTCTTCCAATGGCCATTCCTACGACAGTGGAAGCTCTCGTCCTTTGCCACTACTAGCACGGCAACCTTTTCCTTTCCCTTAACTCCCACCTTACCAACACCACCTCTTGGTTTGGTAGCGGCCTTCTTCTTCCTTCCTTTAGCCCTTGCCTTGGACCTGGAAGAGGAAGCACCACGAACAAACATAGTGGGTGTTTCTCTTACTTTCTGCAAGATGCCCTTTGCACTCCTCAACATGTTAAGGAGTTCTGGAAGGTCAACTTCCTTACCTTAAATGTTGAAATTCAAGATAAATTAGGCCTAGGTAGAAGGAAGGGACTTAAGAACCAAGTCTATATATAGCTCGTTCTCTAATGTCGTCCCGAGGTCTGCGAGCTCTTCTATATAGCCAATCATCTTAAGGACATGTTCTCCTACAGATGATCCGACGGGCAGCCTCGACTGAAACAAGTTCTTTAAGGTCTCGTATCTAGCTATACGAGATTTCTCTCCATACAGTTCCTTGGTGTGGAGAAATATGGATTCAAGAACCATATTCTCGTGCCTCCTCTGATGTTCATTATTCATAGAGGCAAGCATGATGCATTTGGCCTTCGCGCAGTCTAACTCTTAGGTCTTGCGGATTACCTTACCCGCGGCACTGGATTCTGGACCAGTGACAGCAGGAGCCTTTGTAGTAAGGACATACCCCAATTTATCATAAGTAATTGCCATTTTCTGGAACCAGTCTTTATATTTTGGCCCAGTAAAAATATTTTTATCTAATAGTAACTTAAGTCCTGTCATATTCTGGGTCGCTGCAATTAGGAGAGAGAGGGAACACTTTAGCATGATGCTCTCGCAAGTTTAGAGTGGTTTTTAGTTTATCTAAACAGGATGGCTCCCACTGTTTCTCGAATCCCTCCTCAAACCAAAAAGGAAGAACTAGTCAAGACTATTCTCACCGTACAATACTTGCTTAACTGTTCAGGGCTGGTGTCGGTACTTCAAGGGAGGTTTTACAACGCTTTCACGAAGTTCCTTAATTAAATAAGCTCCTTTCTATGGGGGCGTAGCCCCGCTGACACCTTTCTTGACACCTACTTGGTTAATAGCATTGATCATTAAGTGACGAATCTCCTGATGAGTAGCGGATACTCACAGTAGGATCGGGATCCAAATATCATCGTGTGATAAAGCTAAAGGAATCCTACCAAAATTATCACACTCCAAATGGTATGCAACTCTTATCAAATTTCAGTTTCTTTAGAAATTCCTGATATAAATTTCTGCCCCATGCGCTTATGACCTTGGTGTTGGTCAAAATGTCATAAGTCACATGTCAAGTTCTACCCATCATTATCTTGTTAATTTTAACCTACCGGTACATACCCCTGATGTTGTCCAAATGATAGTACGACTGTCCCAAACCAACTCATCTATCTATGCATCAAATGAATACCCAGCAGCTACCAAACACTATGCCTTGGCGTTGGTCAAAATACATAGCTTGAATTCTACTGAATACCCAAATGTAATGACGGAGGGCTACGAATGGTTTTGGCGAAACCGTGAACGTAGTGAACTTGATATGATCGAAGGAACCAGATAGCTTTTAAAAGGAGTGGTTTAAGCTCCGCAATTTTAAAAAATATCTTCTGTTTTAAAATAACCGAGTGGTTTCTTTTAAACTGTTCCAACGATTCAACTTTGGTTTATTTTCTTTGCATTAATATAATGCGTCCCATCAATTAACCTATCATTGCAGAAAACAACGAAAATACAACGTCCTCTTATGCCATCCACATTCGCTACTGTGCCGCGTCATTCACCCGTTAGGTTACTTAACAAATGACAGAGCAGGGGCTGGGCTAGCGCGGGTGCAAAACATAAGTGACGCCTACTAGATAAAATATATAGATATTGTACATTCGTCTGATGCAATAATAGACATTCCAGATCACAGATGAACATATTGGATTTTCTACGAATCCACATTCCATTTGATCCTGCAAAGAACGACGGATTATACAGTCGCGATGAATAGCCAAAACTCCACCCTAGACCCCTACGGGTACGGCAAACTACCCGCCAAGTACCCGAAGTGAAGCGGTCTCCCTCAACGACGTGAGCAGGCCACTAAACACTTCAAAGTACCCGGTAGTTTGTGCACCCTATCTTGGGCCTATCCTAGGAGCAGAAAATAGTAAGCTAATAATGCAACAGTGGCTACAACCTCAACCCGGACGTACCCCGCAAAAGAATATTACAACAAATTACAATTTACATTTGAATGAAAGAAACACTCGTCTCGCATACCCGGTTATCCGTTCACGACAATCCAACAAGTCCATAATCACAAACTAGTAAAAACCATCACAGAAATGTGCAACCCCCTGCTTACCGACATACTAGTAGTTAGGAGAGGTTTACGAACACATTAAACACAACACAGATATAACCAAGTTAGCCAAACATCTTAGAATTTCGATCAAGCAACAGAAATGAATCTACTCCAAACAATTCTCTGTGCATATAAAACCTGAGCAGAAACAAATCATCCCAGAAAACACAACATCAACATAGAAGAATAACTGAGCAAATCTGGGTTGACTCAGAGTCAACTCGGCCGCGGATCCGCGGCGGATCGCTTGGATCGGCGGCGGTTCCAAGGTGGTATGGCGGATTCACGGTCCCAAATTTCTTCACAATTCTTAAAAAACCCTGCTGTGTTTTTAAGGTTCCCTGAAAAATTTTTAGACCCCGTTTTAAAAACGGCAGAAACATGGTGAAAACGTCGTATTTCCGAGTTTGTTTTGCGATCGAATTTCTAACGACTTTGCTAACATGTTAGTTATGGTTTAGCTAGGCTCTGATAATACTGTAAGTCGACGTTAGACACACCATAAGATGCGGGGAGGCGGAATAGGTAAAACAATCATTCTGTTTAAGTTAACATCGACTAAGTTTACGGATCTTTGCTAAACCCTAACTAACAACAATCTAGAAGTGATTAACTACTATGATAGATGATTATGCCTCAAGATTCTAGTCCTTCTTGATCTTGTTGTTCACCTCCTCGTCGGCCTCCTCGATGTAATAGAAGATCCACCCGAGAGTTCCTTCTTCAAGTTTTAACCTCTCACTTAAGATAACTAGGTGGCTATGAGTGCTAATCAAAGTAACCTAAAGGATATAGAGGAGGATTAAGGATCTATTAGTCTTGCTAACCCTTAGGATCTCAACACATGAGAGAATTAGGGTTAGGTTTGAAGAGAGAGAGCTTGAGGAGAGAAAATGTGTAAGTGAGAATGACTTGAAAATATAACTAATTATGTATATAATGAAGCATAATAATTATCAAATAAATAAAATAGATAATTACAACCATGCTTCATTTAATACAAATGAATGAATCATCTTATGATCATTATGAAATAAATACTTCATTAACTCATTTGGATGAATCACTTCATGAGTCACAAATTCAATTAATGCAAATTCCACCTAAGCTCTCCTCCTCATCTTTCTTCTAGAAGCTTCCGAACTAATTACGAGAATGCCCCTCCCATCCGTGAAAACACGGAAATACTGAGACTGTATAAATCCAATAATCCAATACTAGAATCTGGCTTAATCTAAAGCCTGCTAGTATTATCTGTCCGAACATCATACGTGCATAAATACTCGTATGTGTCCGAACCCTGTCGTAAAACCATACGACCTCTATATCGTTTCGCCTGAAGTAGGGAAACTCTCTGTGTTGGACGCTAAAGACTCGACACTATGCTGGCAGTGGGTTTAACCACAGGCCGCAAGCGGTACTAACTGTACGTAACGATCCCCAGGTAGATGTCGATAAGATGGACGATGAGGAAACCCATCCGAACTCGTACTGAGCCTTATGTGACAATCTCCGTACAGTCCGGTCTGATCGTCTAAGAATATCGCATATCGGGCCTAGGGGGCGGCAAGCAACAGTCCCCTAAAAGCGGTATAAGTCGTGTCGGAGTGAAGCCCATTACACCTTGAGAAGCTACTGGAAATCCTACCAGTAAATCTCGTTTGCCATGGCCAGGGACTTTGCGTAATGGCTCTCCAAACAAAGCACGATATCAACTTCCAATACTGGTAGAGACGAATCCTATCTAACCGCCACTGTCTCCAAGTGCTTCGGGACTGTACCCAGTTGCTACCTGTTTGTACGACTCCTTTGAGCCGTGGTACGGTAGCAATCTAAGAACAGTGGGAACACACTCGAGACAAAGCAGCAGTGTCAAGTCTGCAGATTATGCTGTACTCATGTCACCTGGGAACTGTTAACTGACGACGGGTATAATAGCAACCAACAGGTCCCTACGAGTCTTGTCCGGTGTACCCGTAACCCAACGAGCACCAGTATACTATCTCCAGTACCATGTACTAATGGCTATGGGACAGACCATTTCCCCTGATGGGATGAGAAGCGACACACTAGTCTACTCTGAAGTATCGATGCCCTGTCTCGATAATCCTATGACTAAAGACCTGAAAAAGGATGTGCTTGTAGACTACCCAGCCCCACTAGTATGACTACCATCACAACGCTGGTAGTGAAGCAAGATCCTATGGGCTCTATCAATATGTATTCGCGATATGCTAAAAGAAACATATACACATATTAAGATAGATATAAAGCAAGTAGCATACTACTATGTTGAGCGAGACTGTTAATATAACTGTGAATGTCCCAAGTTTCCATTAAGTAATATACAAACTAGTATGATACAATAATGGCCCCTAGGGCATATACACTAACAAAATGATGGGACTACATTAATGAGATTAATGTAATGAAAAAGAAACCTAAAAGATATTGTATAATCGGATTTGAAACACACTCAGCCTTTTTATTGAAAAGAAAGTTTTAAAAATGCCGAGCTTAAGCCACTCTTTTTAAAACAATTTGATTCTACAATGAGATCAAGTTCAAAGCGTTAAAGGTTTTCTTAAAAACCATCCGCAACCCTTCGCCATTTTAGGTAGTAGAGTACTTAGTATTCATGCGACGTATGTTGATCATAGTCAAGGCGTAGTGTAAGGTAGCTAAGTGATGTCTTCGTACACAGCATATGATGCGATTAGTTAGGACATTCATGTGATTATGTTGATCATAGTCAAGGGTCATGTGAATGGGTCTAATTAATCACAAAATGACGGGTAGGGATTCTCTAGCTCCATCCTATGGTTTGGGTTGCATCACACATGCTATATTAAAATTTTAAGGGGTGCTAAACAATACCAATCATGAATCGAACTAGAAAATTAGGGTAACAACAATATGTATCATATTCAAATAAGTGTCTAATACTAAGAGGTAAGTAATACAAGCTTTGTAGACCTCCTTATTTATGACTCCTTGGACCTAGTAGAGTTTGAACCGGTTCGCTCGAATCCTTCCAAATCCACAATGGTCCACCACGAAGTCCCTTTGCTCAAGCTCCTAACTTCACTAGATCAATGAAGAAGTGGAGCAAACAACCTACACTAATGGGCTAGACTAGTATTGATTGGTGATGTGGGTTTTGATCTCACTTAAAAACCATTTCTTTTTATGTTCTTCACTCACTTTTTGAAACCCTAGAGAGCTTGAAGGAGGAAAAAGAAGATGTTGGCTAAACTTAACTCAGGTAAGAATAATAATTAATATAATCCCAAGTGAATGAGAATTATGCCATGCTTAACTATGGTTACAAAATATCTAGATATTTTGAAACTTGAGGTTAAGTAAAACCATGGGCTACAATACAATGGGCAATGATGTAAGTGCACGGCAGCGTCCCGGCCATCTGTCCTAGGCCAAAATGCGGAAAACAAAACTTTTCTATACACTAGAAAACGGTACTACCACGTACTAAAAACCCGGATCGGGCCATTAACCTAATGCTAGCAAACTATAGAATGGATAGAAAGCTATACCGAGCGATCCGTGTCCTTCGGTCTTCGGCCTCCATCCCGATCTCCTCGCGGGATCTCCGGTCTTCATCTCCTCGTCGGAAAGGGCACCATATCGCCGGGTCCTTTTACGGGCTCCAACCTCTGGACCGAGGCAACTCGGGCACGAAGTTCGCGAGCCGACGTGTCCAAGAATGCTGCAGGCTATGTGTAGAATGGTTTTGTCTCACGGGGTTAGTGAGGTTGCCGTTTGGAAGTGGTGAAGGAGATGCAAGCTTTTTGGATGAACTAAAAAGGATTTTGTGCAAAGCAAATGAGAGTAATTCTTCTCACCAAAATTTGGACAGCCCCCTTCTCAAGAATGGCCGGCCCAAGCTTGATTGAGAGTGAGAGAGGGAGTGGATCAATAATAATGCGAGAGAGAGAAAGGGTGATGATGATGAAATATCATCACAACAAAGTCGATACTCATCCTCATCACTCAACCCATCATAGCAAGCAATGATGAACACAAAGAAGTCAATGGAAGCTACAAGCATCATGAACCTTTCATCACAAAAAGTCTTTACCATTACTAATAGCACATTTGCAAATAACCCCCCCCCCTCCACCAATTTTCAGCCAAAAAAAGAAACAAAGGAAAATGGCCGAAACGGAAAGCAAACTGGCAACTTCAAAAAACCGATCTCGTAATAAATTACAGGAAAAACCCCGCGACTGTATATACATACCTGCATTTGTATTCCGACCGAATACAAATGCAATGAGACAAAATCTACACTGTACAATATTACGATCCGGCTTAAACCAAAGCCTGCTAGTATTATCCGTCCGATCATGATCCGTGCAATACCGCACGTACGTGATCGAACCCTGCCATATATCCATACGGCCTCTACAGCGTTTCGCCCGAAACTTTAGAAACTGTCTGTGGGGGACTCTGAAGACTCGTCAATACTTTGGCTGTGGATTTAACCACTAGCACGTCAGAGGTATTAGCCTTACGTAACGGGCTACCAGCTATTGACCAAAAGGGACGTCGATGAGCGAACTCATCCTGACACCCTACTGAGCCTGTCAGTGACAATATCCGTACAGTCCTGTCCGTTCGTCTATGAGCATCGCATGGCGGGCCTAGGAGGTCGGTAAAAGTCAGACCCCCAAAAGTGGTACAAGTCGTGTCGGAGTGTAACCCAGAACACCCTGAGATACTATTGGATTACCTACCAGTAAATCTCCTGCCTTGGCCAAGGACTTCGTGTAATGGCTCTCCTAGACACAGCGCGACCTCACCCCCAATACCGGGAGAGACGAACCCCAGCCGATCCGCTCACTGCCTCCATGTGGCTCGGGACTGTACCCAAATAAAACCTGTTTGCACGACTCCTTTGAGCCATGGTAGGGTAGTAATCAAAGTACAATAGGAACTCACACGAGACAAATGACGATCTCAGGTCGATGAACTAACCTGTACACATGTCACCAGGGAACTGCTATCTGACGTCTAGTATAATCCCAACTAGCATGTTCCCGGCGAGTCCTGTCCGGCGTACTCATAACCCGATGAGCACCTGTATACATCTTAGGTGAACCAACTGACACCAGTGGCTTGTGAGACCGGCCACCGCCCCTCGTCGGGGTCTCGACTATATACACTAGTCTACTCTGGAGTATCGATGCCCTGTCTCAAAACTCCCATGACTAAGGACCACTTTAAGGATGTGCTTATAGACCCCAGCTCCCACGTATATGATCGCCCTCATACTGCTGGCAATCAAGCAAGAATCCTAAGGGCTCTATCAACGTGCAATAGTGATCAGTAATGTCACCTATAGCAGTACACGATGATAAAGATAAACCAGATAGCATACTATCATCTTGAGAAAGATTGTCCTACCGGCATAGGTCCTCCATCAATCATTGCAATCACGTACCTGTGTGATACCGAACACCCAACTCCTCTACTAATCAGTCTCACAAAACCCGTTTGCGAAACTATTGCATTCGAGGAATAGCCTCAGTGAGTGGATCCGCCCTCATGTTTCTTTCTATGTCTCTCTTTATCTCAAGTTCGCGGAGAAACCCATCTCCCAAAATGAGCAATACCTGTCTTAGAATATGTCTGGATATCTGACGGGACCTAGTTCATAAATGAACTCCAAATCCAAACTTCTTAGACTGTATCGTCAACTGAACTTAATCAGTATCCTGCGTAATGCCACCCTCAGTGTCCGGTTGGATCACCTGTCCAAAACACTGCCCCTCGTCAGAGGGAAAACTATAACTCTGACAGTCACTCTGTCATCCAGGTCACCTTGGAAGTCTGGAATAATAACCGTCTCCCGAATGCGGCTGTCGTTATCATATCCCTAGAACATCCACTTATGTTCTAAAACTGCTTCCGTTCGTTTCTCCAGGATTGGATCAATATCAACATATTGCATCTCATGCAAAAACAACATCTGGTGTGGTACTTGACATCTCATGATTGACTCAATTGCCTAAGCAAGTGATCTGCCAATCATGCACATCCCTCTCCCCTTTAGTCTGTAAGACACCTTTAGAGAGGGTGACTCCATCACCTGCAGGTATAGTACCGTGCCTGGAGTCGTCCATTCTAAATACTCTTAGAATGTTATCTAAGTACCCCGATTGGGATACTTCCCAAATCTAGATCTAAAACCATAGATCTAGTAACCAGAATATCTGATATACAGTCTATATCCTTTGTGGAGAAACCACTGTGTGACAACCAAAGTATAACCGATCGTAGTATAGGAATATCACTTCCTACTCTGTGTATGTCATCCAGATACCAGGACATCACACCCTACTACCTTCTTAACAGATCCATCTCCTATTCTGATGAAGTCAAACCTATGACTGTCACATCAGAAATAGATGATCTATCTCCGCTATATCTGCTTTAGTCCATAAATAGACATAAGCTACCTGTCCACTATGCTTCCGCTGCTCCCACTGACTACGACAACGCTCTGGCAGAATCATATACACATGCACTTCTGAAGCCAGTTCAGAACGACGCTATACACATCCTTCTGCTAGGTCTCATAGCCTGGAACAACAGTAGTGTCAAGTCTGGGTAAACAAGAACCTCCCTGTCACCGTCTTTAAGCATACCGAAGTACCTCTCGAGTGCCTGAGGTTACCCACCATATCTGCGGAGTGGCCAATGGAATGTCAAACCAGATTGAATCTTTAGGTTCTTATCAAATCTTCAGTAATCGTTTGCGGTTCTGGAATCACTTCCAGTTTTACCATACTCCCACTACTGTTTTCTGAAAAAATCCATTTTTATTAAAACTGTGGCGAGTCAAGAACAATATCACTATTGATCTTCCAGATGGTAGAAAGTTAACCCTCGTCATAGCCCGGGTCAACCCATAAACAGCCATTACAGAAACGTGCCTTGAGTTATCCAGAGTCTGGTTTTAAGCATAAGCTGGACAACTCCCCGTACCTTAACAGTGTCAAGATATGAACAGTTCTATATCCAATACAGAAATAGAGATACTGATTTAATTGAACCAGATTCAAATCATGCAGCTGTCTCCAGTGCATGTCAACTAAATGGAGAGAGGCCGATCAGCATTACTCAACATAGGAGTGCTTCCCATTATGAGTAACCTGAAAGAGAAGCAATTTCTCTTAATCATTACTATTAACTGAATACCATACACAAGTATCTACATCTTCGACCACCTTGAAGAATCTTGATACTTGCAATACCTGGTTCTCTACTTTACTCTTATACTTATAACTTCTCAAAACTTAGACCTTGCATTTCTACGAAACACATGTCTAAGAACTAGAGAAGTCACAAGTAAACAGAATATAGTACGAGGACCAACCCCTCTGTCCTAATGGATACTGGACAACATACAATACTCTGTATAAGTCCACTGAGTCCAATAACTCATTCGTTGTGTGTCGTAAGTTGAAAACTGTACTTTTGGTTAAAAAGAATTACACCGCTATTTAATACTCCTTACCTAACCATCCACTGATATAGGTAAATGTCATAGACATAATTTCAAAAAGGTATATCTCACTCTATAAAAATAGACGTACAGATATATCAATTTGAAATTGGTGCATAAAAGCGGATATTCAAAACCAAATATTTGCCGTCCGGCAAACAATCCAGGCGATTTCCTCAAATATCACCAATTACAACGAATTCCGATATAATAAGGATGATCACCAAATTCGCAATAACTTACTCCCACTCATCATCTGTAAAACCATACAGATGTGAGATTCATACCTGCTAAATACATACCCTGGAGCAAGTGTCTAATTGGGAAATCAGCTTTCTATTAACAGTACACAGTGAAATTGAAACATTGAAATGTTTCGTAGGGGTATCCTTGTATTCCTAGTTATGCCTCTTCCATTATCCAGATTCACAACTGTAACCGTATATTTCTATGCCATCTCTCCACATCCCATCATATGTCTTTAGTCATTACCTTCTGCACACCCTCTTATGCTAAATGGTTTTCTTCCTTCCCTACCGTTCGGCACCAGTCTATAGTTTGGAAGAAGACTATCCAATAAGCATAATAGGTGTACTGTCCTAATCCTAGGAGCACTCGCAATGCGAGATAAGGTAAAGATAAAAGACAACTGAATAAAACCTTATTCCTATTTCTCCTGAACCAGAATCCATCCCTGAACTGGAACAAGTTCCTTTCGAGTTCGTATATAACCATACGATGGAATATCCAAAAAACTGTGGATCTTCGTAGTGATATGGACTGTTCTGGAGAAATATAAAGGTGACGTAGGAGTGGTAATGAAATAATTGGTTTGGTCGTGAATAGCAGTCGCAATTTACTTTGCCCTCTTTCTAATCCCTTTATTTGTCTTCACATAATACCTTCTGTACACCATCGTTAGGCTAATTGGTTTTCTTCATTCCTTACCGGTCGGCACCTGCCTATGGTTTTGAAGAAGACTATCCAATAGGCGTAACGGGTGTACTATCCCCTAATTCAAGGAGCACTCGCAACCTGAGTGAAGGTAAAAGGAAAAGACAACTGAATAGTCCTATTCGTTTTCTCTAGAACCGGAAACCATCCTCGAAAAAATTCCTTCGAGTTCGTATATAACCATACGATGGTTTATCCAATGGAAGTGGACGTTTGTAGTAATACGGGGTGTCCTGGAGAAAAGGGTAAAAGTAGGAGTGGCAATGAGGTCTGCAACTCAGATAATCCAAAAGACAGTGTTTAAGAAGGTTCGGTTAATTTTGGTCACTGAGTCATAGTCTAGGGTCGGGTCATGGTCGCTTCCAAAGAGAGAAAGAGAGAAAAGAAACACTCAGCGTGCACTCTAACCTAGACCAGAATGGTTATCGATTTATCTAATCTGGAAACCTCCCACTGTAACGTCAAATTCTCCTCCAAACCTGAAAGAAGAATTAGTCGGGATCACCCGACGAGTAAACCAACACATCAGTGGGAATCGGGATCCAACTATCATCGCATGATAACGTGATGGAATCCACTCACGTTATCGCACTCCAGAAGGTATGCACATATTTGGCAAGTTTCAGTTTCGTTAGAAACTCGCGATGTGATTTTTACCCCATGCTCTTATGACCTTGACGAAGGTCAACAAATCATAAGTCACATGTCAAGTTCTACCCGTCATTGTCCGGGTTAATTTGAACCAACCCGTACAAGCCCTTGACGAAGGACAACAAAGCTATACGACTGTCCCGAACCAACGCATCTATCTATGTAGCAGAAAGGTAACAAGCATCTACCATTCACTATGCCTTGACGAAGGTCAACAAACATAGCATGAATACTACGTGCTACCCGTCTGAAATGACGGAGGGCTATGAATGGTTTTTGGCAAAAAACCTTTAACGTAATGAACTTGATATCGTTGAAGGAACCGTATAGCTTTTTATAAAAATATGGTGACGAAAACCTTTGCTAAAGAGGTCACTCCCGGTGAAGGGATCTCGGCTCTTTCCCCGTAGAATGAGGTGCAGGATATTCCAACTGAATACCACGATGCAAAGAAAAAGGTAATCGGCTATAGTGAAGTTATTACCCTGACGCAAACTTCTATCCACGGGGTCACTCCCGGTGAAGGGATCTCGGCCCTTGCCTCGTCGACTGAGGTGCTGGATATTCATAACCGAATACCACTGTGCAAAACAAAAGAGAACGTCCTTGCAATAACAGCTTTTTGAAAAATTGTTCCAACAACATCAGAACAGGTTTGTTTAACTTGCATTGATCCGAATCAATGCAGTCCCATCAATTGATCACACCACAAAGAACGAAAATAATGATGTACGTATATGCCATCCGCATTCGCCACTAGGTCCCGTCATCACCCGTTAGGTTACTTAACTAACGACAGAGCGGGGACTGGACTAGCGTGGATGCAAAATATATACAACATCTGCTAGTATATATATCAATATATAATATTCGCTCAAGGCGTGATAAAATGCAACATCACAGAAATGTAATAAGCATCACAGAACAATACAGATAGTCTGGGATCCCCAGGTTTCATAGAGCCGCTACTGAAACCCGTCGTTCCCCTGGTCGTGTGGATAGCCTGTGCAATGAAATCCTAGACCCCTACGGGTGCGGCAAGTTACCCGCCAAAACCTGAAGCGAGGCAGCCCCCTTCAACAAAGTGAATGGACCACCCAGCACTTCACGGAATCCGGTAACTTGAGAAAATAGCCCGCCAATTCTATAATGAAGCCCCCTCCGTCTCAACGCCATGAGATGCGGGCCCATTTCCCTCTAGAACCCGGCTATCTGTACACCCCAACGCGGGGTAATCCTATTACAGAAAGTAAAATATACAACGGGTGCATCGACCTCAGCCCGGTCGTGCCCCAAAAGAATAATATACAAACAGGCAGTAACGACAGTCCACATGTCGGACGCTCGCCCCGCAATATCAAATGTACATATACAACCAAACTGTACTAATATTGCTTCCGGCCTATCTACCACGACAAATCCGCAACATCACAGCACAACACAGAACATCAACGTGAATGTCACGTTCGCAAATCCGTCTTAAAGGGCTATAGCAGTTAGACAGGATTTACCGATCAAATGACATTCACGGTCGCAGATATAATATAAATACTGTGAACTAACATGTTTAAAATTTTCGATCGACTAAAATTCCCAAAGTGGGCCCCAAGCACAACTGTAGCACTCATAAAAAATCTGGGCCTAAACAGAACATACCAAAAATCCCAATTTCAACTCAGAAACCAACTGTAGAAATTTTGTATGGCAATGACATCTTACTGCCGCGGAACCGCGGCCAGAACAGGGGTTTGGCCGTGGTTCGGCTGTCCTACTGTAGGATCACTGTATCGAATTTCTACAGAATGCTTAAAACTGCCTGCAGGAATTTCTGAAACACTCAAATTAATTTTTCGGGCACAAAAAATTTTGACAGAAAACTTGAGTTGAAAATGGGCTTTTTAGAAAATCCGTTCGATCGAACTTGTAAACACGTTAGAGCAAGCTAGACTAGGTTAATGGCGTGGCTCTGATACCAGTGTAAGTGCACGGCAGCGCCCCGGCCGTCTGTCCGAGGCCAAAATGCAGAAAACTAAACTTTTCTTTACACTAGAAAACGGCGCTACCACATACTAAAAACCCGGATCAGGCCATTGTCCTAATGCTAGCATACTAGAGAATGGGTAGAAAGCTATACCGAGCGATCCGTGTCCTTCGGTCTTCGGCCTCCATCCCGATTTCCTCACGGAATCTCCGGTCTTCATCTCCTCGTCGGAAAGGGCACCACATCGCCGGGTCCTTTTACGGGCTCCCACCTCTGGACCGAGGCAACTCGGGCACGAAGTTGGCGAGCCGACCTGTCCAAGAATGCTGTAGGCTATGTGTAGATGGTTTTGTCTCACGGGGTTAGTGAGGTTGCCATTTGGAAGTGGTGAAGGAGATGCAAGCTTTTTGGATGAGCTAAAAAGGATTTTGTGCAAAGCAAATGAGAGTAATTCTCCTCACCAAAATTTGGACAGCGCCCTTATCAAGAATGGCCGGCCCAAGCTTGATTGAGAGTTAGAGAGGGAGTGGATCAATAATAATACAAGAGAGAGAAAGGGTGATGATGATGAAATATCATCACAACAAAGTCCATCCTCATCCTCATCACTCAACCCATCATAGCAAGCAATGATGAACACAAAGAAGTCAATGGAAGCTACAACCATCATGAATCTTTCATCACAAAAAGTCTGCACCATTATTAATATCACATTTGCAAATAACCCCCCTTCCACCAATTTTCAGCAGAAAAAGAAACAAAGGAAAATGGCCGAAACGGAAAGCAAACTGGCAACTTCAAAAAACCGATCCCGTAATAAATTACAGGATAAACCCCGCGACTGTATATACATAGCTGCATTTGTATTCCGACCGAATACAAATGCAATGTGACAAAATCTACACTGTACAATACTAGGATCCGGCTTAAACCAAAGCCCGCAAGTATTATCCGTCCGATCATGATCCGTGCAATACCGCACTTACATGATCGAACCCAGCCATATATCCATATGGCCTCTACAGCGTTTCGCCCGAAACTTGAGAAACTGTCTGTGGGGGACTCTAAAGACTCGTCAATACTTTGGCTGTGGATTTAACCACTAGCACGTCAGAGGTATTAGCCATACGTAACGGGCTACCAGCTATTGACCAAAAGGGACGTCGATGAGCGAACTCATCCTAACAACCTACTGAGCCTGTCAGTGACAATATCCGTACAGTCCGGTCCGTTCGTCTATGAGCATCGCATGGCGGGCCTAGGGGTTGGTAAAAGTCAGACCCCCAAAAGCGGTACAAGTCGTGTCGGAGTGTAACCCAGAGCACCCTAAAATACTACTGGAATACCTACCAGTAAATCTCCTGCCTTAGCCAAGGACTTCGTGTAATGGCTCTCCTAGACACAGCGCGACCTTACCCCCAATACCGGGAGAGACGAACCCCTGCCGATCTGCTCACTGCCTCCATATGGCTCGGGACTGTACCCAACTAAAACCTGTTTGCACGACTCCTTTGAGCCGTGGTAGGGTAGTAATCAATGTATAGTAGAAACTCACACGAGACAAATGACGATCTCAGGTTGATGAACTAACCTGTACACATGTCACCAGGGAACTGCTATCTGACGTCTGGTATAATCCCAACTACCATTTTCCCGGCGAGTCCTGTCCGGCGTACTCATAACCCAATGAGCACCTGTATACATCTTATGTGAACCAACTGACACCAGTAGCTTGTGAGACCCGCCACCGCCCCTCGTCGGGGTCTCGACTGTATACACTAGTCTACTCTGGAGTATCGATGCCCTGTCTCGAAACTCCCATGACTAGGGACCACTTTAAGGATGTGCTTATAGACCCCAGCTCCCACGTATATGATCGCCATCATACTGCTGGCAGTCAAGCAAGAATCTTAGGGGCTCTATCAACGTGCAATAGTGATCAGTAATGTCACCTAAAGCAGTACAGGATGATAAAGATAAACCAGATAGCATTCTATCATCTTGAGTAAGACTGTCCTACCGCCATAGGTCCTCCCTCAATCATTGCAATCACGTGCTTGTGATCCAATAATTGACTCCGAGGGCACTATATCCAACAAATGAAACCATGGTATTGACTTTGCTCAACTCAAGAGAAAAGAGTTGAATTGTAAATCATGATTTTATTCCTATTTTTCTTTTCTCAAATAATTAAAATACATAACTATGTTACCATGTGAGTCTTGCATTGCCACCACCAAGGTTTCATCAACCATGACACATGTATGCTTGCATGTGTGCATCTATATCAATATATACATACACTCATGTATGCATCATAAAGAAATAGATTTTAATAAATGAGCTAATGGACTTAATATTAAATCAGCACTTGATTTAATAATCCGGTCATATCACATACGACCCGTCCAATAGTAACGCCCGATTAAAATACGGTATCTAATACACGCATTTAATCGAGCTCCCGCGCATATCCCATATGCACCCCACATCTTTTCGCCTGAGTTAGGTGACCCCTTTGTGGGACTCTAAGACTCGTGAATACGCTAGCAGTATGCAGTGATCACATCACATGCCCACAAACTGTCAGTGGCACAATCTGTACGTAACGGTTCCCAGGTATTGAGCGATCAGAAGAAACACAAGAGAACCTGTCAAAACTCCCGTCGAGCCAAATGGCAACACTAACCGTACAGTCCGGTCTCTTCATTAAATGTGCTGCATATCAAGTCTAGAGATGGTATCGTCGACCCTATTAACCCAATAAGTTATGCCGGTATATGGCTCATAACAGACCGAGAAACTACTGATAACACTTATCAGTAAATCACATCAGCCCTTGCCAGGGACTTCCTGTTATAGAAAATCGTACATAGCGCAACATCAACCCCCAATACCGGGAGAGACGAAACCCCTCCTATCGCTCTTTGCCACCATGTGACTCGGGACTGTACCCAAAATCCACCTGTTTGCACGACTCAGTAGAGCCGTGGTAGGGTGGAGATCAAAGGATAGTGGGAGGACACGCAAGACTCTATGACGATCTCGGGTCTACAGACTAACCTTTACTAGTGTCACCTGAGAACTGCTATCTGACGATAGATATAATACAACATAGGAGTTCTCGGCGAGTCCGTTTAGTGTACCCGGTCTCACTGAGCACCCGTATACGGTCTTTGGTGTCACCACACCAATGGATATGTGATCATCCATAGCCCATCATATAGGACAAGTAACGTATACGCTAGTCTACTCTGGAAATATCGATGCCCCGTCTCGATACACCCACTACTAGGAACAGTTTAAGGATATGCTTATAAACTAAAGATGTCCCACTAGTATGATCCGCCTCATAATCTTAGTAGTCAAGCAAATTTCCTAAGGGCTTTATCAACATGTACCAAATAAATAAGAAACATGATGAAATAAACATGTCAAGGTATAGTACAACCAGATAGCATACTATCATGTCGAGCAAGAATGTCCCCAGAATATAGACACACACACACACACACACACATACCGGTACATACACTATCATATAATGGCCTCTAAGGCATACATATTGTAACGTTTTGGAAATTTGTTTAGATTAAGTTCGTGTTAATTAGCGTTAATCCGTGTTTTTCATAAAATCTCGTAATTTATTTAATTTCCACATAAACTAGAATAAATCAAACTTTAATTGTGAAATCATGTGATTTTATATATAAATGTGTTTTATTAATTATTTATTAGTTTAGTGTTCACTTAATTAGAATTTTTTTGAAATTATATTTTCCTAAGCAAAATTAGTGTAGCATGCAAAATTTCACCTTAGGCCAAGTTTTAACATGTCTACCATTTCAAAATTTTCATTTCATTACTTTTAAATAAAACCCAAAATAAAATAAAGCTTTAATGAAAAATGAGAAAAGAAAAGAAATGAGGTATGGTGCATTTAATGGGCATGGGGGGGGAGTTTTGACTTTGCATATTCTCTCCCTCTCTCTCTTCCCTCTCTCCTGCACACACACAGCAGCAGCAGCACATTCATCTTCTTCTTCTTCTTGCATCCAAGCATAAATCCCTACACAAAAATTCATCTTTTCTTCATTAAACCCTTGCAAAACCCCTCTTTTGTTGGTTTTGATGGCAAGTCATTGCTATTGGAGGCAAGGCCATCAAGTTTAGACCCCCTAAGACCAACTTGAGGTATTAAGCTCACCTTAATCACTTTATTGCTAAACCTGTAGTTTAATTAGCTTAAAGTAGTGTTTTTGTGAGTGTTAGTGTTAATTAGGTGGTTTAAGTGAAGATTAGATTATTAGGGCTTGATTAACTTAATTAAGTTCTATTAGTGTTGTTTAAACCAAGTCTTTGTTTCAGTTTTCACTAAAAAACCAACTTTGTACCAAATTAGTGTTTTAAAACGTTTTTAAACCAAAGTTATAGGATACGGTGAATCTGCTATATCTGTGAGTATTTTCTTGTTTTGCAAACACATAAAGATTGATGTGCAGGCTTTTTAGTGTAGTGTGTAGGATTACGAGCCCATTTCACGCCCCAAAAATCCGGCGAGACCCACCCATTTTCCGAGCTCGCCGGCCTCCTGAAGGACTTGGGGGTTGGTGCTGTACAGGGGAGTGTCTGTATGTGTTTTTGTGTATTTGGTATTGTTTGTTATGTTAGTTTTGTTCCAGGTAAAAATCTGGGACCATTTACCCTTAATTAGTGTTTTGTGACATACGCGACATGTGCGCTTCGAGTCTGGGTTTAGTGGGTTCTGTGTATCGCAGCTCATCGGAGTAATTCTGGGTTTAGCACACAAACGTTTTTGTGTATTGATTTCATGCATTTAGATTGCGACGCTAGTTTTTCGTATTGTCTTGATATCGTGTTTTTGCAGGATTTTAACCATACGTGTGTTATTTTGTATAAACTCTAGGATCGCAGGCGGTGGCTTCGGACGCCGTGAAGAAAGGGAAGCAGGTGGTCGTTTATACCTAGCTCGAGATCACCGGTGAGTAGATTTAACATCTATGGGGAAATCGTCCGTATGGCGTTATGCGTCAGGGGTTGATAGGATGTTATAGCCGCATATTATATATATATATATATATATACATATAGGTTGTGCATATGTACTATTGTTGCATACCCCTATCGGGTTGCAGATGGACATAGTAGTTATGAGGCACCACACTGTTACTAACGGTTCATGCTGCATGAATACTAATTGTATGCTATACACACTCCGTTAGTAATTGCCATGACACTCGCACTATAGAATTGCTATGGACCATACATCATTTAGATTATTTCATCATTCATGATTAGACATGATTCTGTTTCTAATGTTCATTCACCATCGCGTATCTACATACTTGCATTTCCACACTTGCTTATGTATATCCACTTGTACATCCATACTCGTGCGCATGTATATATATATTTTTGTGCGTCCATACCTTCGTACATACACATTCGTACGTACATAGACGATGCTGGATTTGTTTTGAATGATTGGGAACCGCATGATATATTTTCCAAAATGGATCCACTTAAAAGAGCAGTTTCCCCTTTTTACTCGTGGTACGGTCTAATGATGCATACATCTCATTGCATGGATATACGCATTGGATTTTGGATTTTGTGTGATTTCTGGATTTGAGAACCGTGGTATTATTTAAAAGAAAGTATGCACTATTTTGAAACCCGGTTTCTCTTGATATGATATTTCAGTGCGTCCACCATGCGTTTTCTCGGTTCTGAGACGTGTGACATATGAAACCCGATTCGAGGAGCTGGATGAGATCGATTACGGGTACATGGTGGACCCGGTATGGTACCCCGTGGCGAGAACGGATTGTTGTGCTGTAGACGATGAGCCTGGCAGAGAGACTACTACTTACCTGTGATTGGTTGGACCTGGCGGTTATCCGGAGGATACTGAACAGAGTCCAGAGATGGATACGGGCCGACCCGTACTGCCGGGACCGAAGGCCGATTCCACAAACGGAGCCCATGGGCCGATCCGGACTGACGGAGCCCGATACATGAGGATTTGCGTGTCGATGTTGGACACGAGTATTTCATGATATTTTCGGGTGCCGATATTGGCACTCATGCTTCTATGAGATTTACAGGATTTGAGGGCCGATTGGGCGATGACCCCTGAGTTATTGGAATTTGGGGTGTAATTGGTAGACACCGAGTTTTTCCACGATGATGATTCGTGTAAATGATATTTCATCCTTTGCTCAGCATTCGTTGATATGCACTGCATCTTGAATTTATTGTACCTGATGGAGTACCTCGCATGATTATTGCATAACCATATTATCATATTGATGTTATCAAATTTCACATGTTAGAGTATCGCAGTACGTGCATACTTGCGATTACCCTTATATGTTATTTACTTTTCACGAGTTGGAAACTCACCCCTGTTGTGACACAGTGTTTTGCAGGTTGACCCTTAGAGCAGTCGCGGCAGGGCTACATCATTGTATCTTTTGCTACGGATACCGCTACAGTTGGCGTATGAGCCGTTTTGCTTATTGGTGGGTTTTGCGGTTATCCGTTTACTTTTCATTGTACACTTTATTGTATCTAGTACTCCCATCTACCATATCATGTATTGACTTAGAGACCAGTTGTGAGGACAATATTGTATATTAATTGTGCTCTGGATGTCGAGCTCGTGTGAGCCGACTTTACTTATGCAGTTTTATCGTTTATTTTGTTTTCACTTATTTTGCTCATTTCTTCGCTACTGCTTCGTATATTATTCTTGTGGTGGTTGTTCTGCCGTTGGGCATGATTGCTCCTGTCTGGGGATGCTTTATCTTTATTATGTGTCATTTTTACTTATAACATGTGTTGTTCCCGTTTTCGGGGCTAGTTTTACAAAGGAGGTGCTGCCAAAATGTTTAAGAAATAAATTTTTAAACTTAAAAGAGTTTTACTTGTCATTTGCAAATGTTTTTAATAAATGTTTTCTTCACATACTACTTTACATGGTTTAGATTTCTGGGTTGTCGTCCTATTTAAATTGCGTTGCGCCTGTAGACGTTACGTGGTTTAAGGGCCGGTCACGGGTCGACTTCTGGGTCGTGGCAAAGTTAGTATCAGAGCGTAGGTTTTACCTTTTGGAGTGTAGGATGACCTTGGTATGATGGAGTAGGTAGCTTAAGCAGAGTGATGTAGCGTGTGTATGTTCTGCGGCATACTCATGACGCGGTATTCTGCCTAAGTGACCTTAGGACTTATTGGTTGAAATTCCTTCGTGATTATTTACATTCTTGCGATTCGATTTTCGTATTCTTATCGAATCTTGTTTTCATTTCTTGCCATTATGCCACCGAAGACTACGAGGGTGCAGAGAGCGGCCACGAGAGCCGAGATTAGAGTTGACTCGTCTGAGACGAGGACTGACCCGAGCGGTACGCCAGTTGTACCAGAGCAGGCAGATCCCCTTCGACAGAGCACATTGCTATGCTAGGGGCCGGTATGCAGGAGATGCGCCAGATGATGGGGTCGTTAGTTGAGGCCATTCGAGTGCAGAGACGGGAGGTTGTTCCACCTGCTACGGGGTCCGCGATGGTACCTACAGTTCAGGCAGTTGCACCTGCAGCTACAAAGGTGATCGCAGTATCGTTATTAGTGTTTATGAGGCTGAAGCCTCCTGTCTTCACAGGCACAGATGCAGCTGAGGCCCCACAGTCATTTATCGATAGGATGGCCCGGATATGTCTTTCACTTAGGTGATCAGACGCGAGATGGGTGGAGTTCGTAAGCTTTCATCTGGAAGATTTTGCGCAGAAGTGGTGCGAGTCTCTTCAGAAAGGCAGAGCCGCAGGTCTTCCTCCCTTGACCTGGGCTGAGTTCGTGAAGGTGTTTCTCGCCCGTTTTCTTCCACAGATTTTTAGGGATGGTCGAGAGCGTAGTTTCGAGTCGTTACGCTAGACTCCGGAGATGAAGGTGGCAGAGTACGACGTGCAGTTTACCGATCTATTTACGTATGCCCCGTATTTGGTAACTACTGAGGAGATGCGGATTAAGAGGTTTGTTCGAGGCTTGCTTACTCCGTTGTTTCTCGCCATCAGCGCACAGCGTTGTTATACCTATGCAGCAGCAGTGGATGCAGCCCTATTAGTCAAGGAGCGTCTTGCCGAGACTTCGGCAGTTCCGGAACCCAAGAGGATTCGTACTGATACATCAGCACAGAGATAGCCGTTTAGGCACCGCGATAGACTTCATGCAGGTGGCAGAGACTTGAGGCGAGGCCGATTGTTTAGCTCTTATCCCTAGTGTAGGGTTGCTAGGCACACGCACAAGGGTCTACGAGGCATCAACCAAGCCCGATTTAAAAATTAGCCGTGCTGAACAACCCGATACGAGATCTTTAAACTAGAGATTAGGCGAAAACAAGCATGTTAAACTCTTTAACACTAAGTGAAAGGGATTACAACCTTTGTAGATCCAATCCTTCACTTCTTAAGCTCTGTGTTGAGGTCCCTTCGCTGCGATCATCGTGTTCCGGACTCTCAAGAGGCTTCATGAAGAGAAAGATGCAGTCTTGCTTCCGATCTTCGATAACAAAGATGATCTACCTTGAAGTTTCATTAACACAAGCTAACACTCACTAAATGAAGTGAACACTCTCATCTAAAGGACAAAGATAGATGAGAATGATGAAGTAGGATTTTGTCTCTCATTTATAATCTTTTTCTCACACATTTTTCATCAAAAAATCAAAGCTAGAAAGCTTTTTCATCAAGGAAGAAGAAGAAGAAGAATAGTCATTCTATTTGTGATGAATAATGAATTGTGTTAATATTTGCTTATGCAACCATGGTTCAAGATGATAGGCTAACCATTGTAGAGACTTAACCAAGGGTTAGGGTTTTGGTTAGGTTAAAGAATGAGTCACTCACAAATATCTTTGCAAAAACAAAAACAAAACCTTCTAGAAACTTCTAGAAAGAGCTAACCCAAATCAAACCCTAACCTTATTTAATCTCGACTAATCATGTTGTATTAGTAATTATAACATGTTACAATATTATATATCACATATGTAATATTTATTGTAACAAAAATAAAATAATACAATTAACATATATCGCATATATATTAATGTATTACCCGAGTGAGAAAAAGAATTTTTTAGTGAGCTAATATTAGTTAATGTAATTTAATATATCATATATATTATTATACATTAAATTATCAAATCAACACTTGATCCGACAATCCGGCTATATCGCATATAACCGACTAATATCTCATTTACCGATTCATTGAATCAACACTTGATCCGATGACCCGGCTGACATCATATATCGCGAGAATAGAATACGATATCTCATATCGCATTATCCTCGGTCCCACACATCACATATGTGCTCCTACTCCGTTTTTCCTGAGACAAGAAACCTCTGTGTTGGACTCTAAAGAATCGTCAATACGCCGGCAGTAGATGATGATCATATCAAACACCCACAAGCTGCAAGCGGTCAGCTAAATGTAACAGCCACCCAGGTATTGAGCGCTCAGAAGATCAACAAGCACGCCTGTACATTCTCCTGTGAATCCAATCAGTAACACTCCCGTACAGTCCAGTCTCGTCGTCTGATATGTCGCATATCTTGCCTATGGGTGGTAAACGTCAGACCCCAGTAGTTTGATAAGTCGTGTCGATATGAGGTCTATAACAGTTCGAGAAACTACTGATAACACTTACCAGTAAATCTCAGCAAACCTGACCAGGGATTTCCAGTTATAGCAAATCGAACACGGCGCAACATCAACTACCTATACCGGGAGAGACGAATCCCCTCCTATCGCTCATTGCCTCCATGTGATTCGGGACTGTACCCAAAAGCCACCTTTTTGCATGCCCTCTTAGACGTGGTATGATGGAAATCAAAGCACAGTAGGAATCACACAAGACTCTATGACGATCTCGGGTCAACAGACTACTCTGTACCAGTGTCACCGGAGAACTGCCATCTGACGTGAGGTATAATACCATCTGGGAGTTCTCGGCGAGTCCGTCCAGTGTACCCAGTCTCTAATGAGCACCCATACACCATCCTTGATGTCAAACACCGATGGATATGGGATCATCCATCGCCCATCATATGGGTCAAGATGCGTATACGCTAGTCTACTCTGGTGTATCGATGCCCTGTCTCGATACACCCTCGACTAGGAACAGTTATAGGATGTACTCGTCGACTACCGTGGCCCCACTAGTATGATCTCATCATAGTCCCAGTAGTCGAGCACATATCCTAAGGGCTTTATCAACATGTAACATAGAGACAATAAGTGTACATGTTAAGATAAAGTACAACCAGATAGCATACTATCTTGTCGAGCAAGAAAGTCCTCCCTATATATGTCCAAGAATCCATTACAATATACATCGTATGTACAGTAATGGCCTCTAGGGTATACATATAACTAATACCTAGGAGGGTCAGCAGCAGACACCGTCTAGATGTTTCTGGTGCGGGAGTACTTATCATCGTGTTCGAGATTGTCCGGAGCCACGTGAGGGCGAGACAGCCGTACCATATGTTACTTTACTACCTTCTCCGCCTCAGAGAGCGTTGCCTCTTGCACCTGCTGTTACTCCGCATCAGACTTATGCACAGAGAGGTCGTGGTCTCAGAGGGTTCGTTCGGAGAGGATGGGGTGGCCGAGGCAGAGGACAGCCAGTTGCCGGCAGAGGATAGCCAGTTACCAGTAGAGGCCCGCCAGTCACAGGTAGAGGGCAGGCACGGGTCTTTGCTTTGACAAATCGGGATGCGCAGGCGTCCAATGCTGTGGTCTCAGGTACTTTTTCAGTATGTTCTTTTGACGCACACGTGTTGTTTGACTCAGGTTCCACACATTCGTATGTATCTACGTACTTCGCAGCGAGGTTGGGCCGAGAGTTGTCATCGTTGGATCAGCCGCTTGTTGTTGTTACTCAGGTAGGCGAGTTCTCTGTCGCTCGATTTGTATATCGGTTGTATTCGATTCATATTGGGAAGAGTGATTCTTTGGTTGATTTGATTCTCCTCAATATGTTGGATTTTGATGTTCTTCTGGGCATGGACTGGCTAGCCACCTGTTATGCATCCGTGGACTGCCGTGAGAAGGCTATCAGTTTTAGTTTTCCAGGAGAGCCAGTTCTTCTTATTCAGGGAGACCGTAGCGCCACCCTTCCCTGCTTGATTTTGTCTCTTCACGCTGGACAGCTCTTGAAGAAGGGATGTTAGGGATTCCTAGCATATGCTTGTTATACTAGAGCTGCAGAGATCCTGTTGGACCAAGTCCCGATTGTTAGCGAGTTTCCTGATGTTTTCCCTGATGAGCTGCCTGGGCTACCGCCTGAGCACGATATTGTGTTCTGCATTGACTTGATTCCCGGCACGGGGCCTATTTCTATACCGCCTTATCGGATGGCCCTGGCGGAGCTTAGAGAGCTGAAGGGTCAGTTGCACGATTTGTTAGATAAAGGGCTTATTCGACCTAGTTTATCTCCTTGGGGCGCTCCTGTCTTGTTCGTCAAGAAGATGGACGGCAGTTTGTGCTTGTGTATAGATTACCGTCAGCTGAACCGCGTTACAGTGCGGAACAGATATCCCTTGCTGCGTATTGATGATTTGCTCGACCAGCTTTAGGGTGCGGAACACTTCTCGATGATTGATTTGCGATCGGGCTACCATCAGTTGCGAGTTCGGCAGGACGATATTCCGAGGACTTTTCGCACGCGTTAAAGACACTATGAGTTTTTGATGATGTCGTTCGGACTCACCAACGCCCCAGCAGCGTTTATGGACTTGATGAACCGCGTTTTCAGGCCGTATCTTGATCAGTTCATCATCGTGTTTATTGACGATATCTTAGTGTATTCCCGGAGCCGAGAGGGGCACGAGCAGCACTTGAGGATGACATTGTAGACTTTGAGAGAGCACCAGCTGTTCGTGAAATTCTCCAAGTGTGCATTCTGGCTTGACAGTGTTGATTTCTTGGGTCACGTGGTTACGAGTGACAGTATACGTGTGGACCCGAAGAAGATCGAGTCCGTTCAGCATTGTCCCAGACAAGTATCAGTTACGGAGATCCGCAGCTTCCTAGGACTGGCTGGCTACTACCGATGATTTGTACAGGACTTCTCCCGTATCGCTGCACCGTTGATCGGGTTGACCCGGAAGGGAGTTCCTTTTGTTTGGACAGAGGTGTGCGATCATAGCTTTCAGCAGTTGCAGGCTCGTTTGACTACGGTGCCGGTGTTATCATTGCCTTCGTGATCGGGCTAATTTGTGGTTTTTTGTGACGCTTCTCGAGTAGGGCTAGGCTGTGTATTGATGTAGCATGATAGGTTTATCGCTTATGCTTCTCGGCAGCTGAAGAAACATGAACCGAAGTACGCCACTCACGATTTAGAGATGGATGCACTAGTCTTTGCACTCAATATCTGGCGACATTACCTATACGGCGAGTCATGCCAGATATTCACGGATCACAAGGGTTTGAAGTATATTTTTCAGCAGCGAGACCAGAACCTTAGACAGCGTCGTTGGATGGAGTTAGAGAAGGACTACGATTGTGAGATCCTTTATCACCCGGGCAAGGCGAATGTAGTGGCGGATGATTTGAGTAGGAGGCCAGGGGGTAGTTTGTCTTGTTTGAGCGCAGTGCAGAGGCAGTCGTCGGCAGATTGGCAGATTTTATGCGACAGCCGAGTGCAGTTCGAGTTCACACTAATCGGGGGACAGCTTGCGCATGTTCGTGCACGTCCACAGTTTCTTGACCGTATTCATGAGGCACAGTACAGTGATGACCGTTGTTTAGAGATCATGGCACAGATTGGACAGGGCAGATTTTCCGAGTTCGTGATCGATGTGTAAGTCGATGTACTACACCCCACGACTTACGGTGAGGCAGAAAAATGAAAAACGATCTTGTTCTTTGCGTAAACATCGACTAACCGAAGAATCTTTGCTAAACTATAAGTAACATGAAACATAGAAGTTGTTAACTACTATGAGAAGTGATTATACCTAATGAACTGTGTCCTTCGTCTTTTCATTCTCCACTTCCTCTCCGGCCTTCTCTATGTAGTAGATGATCCACCCGAGATCTTTACTCCAAGCTTCACCTCTAAACTTGGGGTAACTAGGTTTCTTTAGTTGCTAATCAAAGTACCTAGATGATATAGAGAAGGGTTATGGATTAATTAGTCTATTCTAATCCTTGGTCTCAACACATATGTGGTAGGATTAGGGTTTGAAAAGAGAGTGAGCTTGAGGAGAGAGAAGCTGAGCATGAGAATGAGATGAGATAATGAACTCATTTGAATATATGAAGCATTATCTTTTATGAAATAAAATAAATAAAATCATTTAACAACCATGCTTCATTTATTCATATGAGTGATTCATCTCATGAGTCATTAGATCAATAAATGATGCATTAACTCCATGGATGAATCACACAAATGAGTCATTAAAACAATAAATGCAAATGCCACCTAAACCCTCAAGTCACCATCCTTCTAGAAGCTTCCCGCGAAATTACGAGAACTCCACTCCTATCCGTGAAAACACGGAAAAACTTTAGACTGTATAAATCCAATAACCCGATACTAGAATCTGGCTTAAACCAAAGCTGGCTAGTAAAAACTGTCCAAATGTCGTACGTGCGTAAACACACGTATGTGTCCGAACCCTTGTCGTAAAACCATACGACCTCTATATCCTTTCGCCTGGACCAGAGAAACTCTCTGTGTGGGACTCTAAAGACTCGACTACTACGCAGGCAGTGGGTTTAACCACAGACCGCAATCGGCACTAGCTGTACGTAATGGTCCCGAGGTAGTGTCGATAAGAAGGCCGATGAGGAAACCCATCCGAACTCTTACTGAGCCTGTGTTAGTGTATATGCCCTAGAGGCTATTACTGTATCATACTAGTATGTATATTACTTTATGGAAGCTTGAGATATTCACAGTTGTATATACAATCTTGCTCAAAATGGTAGTATTTTGGTTTGTCTCTGCTTTAATATGTGCATGTGTTTCTTTTAGCATATCGCTTATATACATATTAGTAGAGCCCTTAGGATCTTTGCTTGATTACCAGCGTTGTGATGGCGCTCACACTCGTCGGGGCTGGGTAATCCATAAGCACATCCTTATACAGGTCCCTAGTTGTTGGACTATCGAGACAGGGCATCGATACTCCGGAGTAGACTAGCGTATGCGCTTCTCATCCCAGCGTGGGAGACGGTCTGTCCCACAGCCGTCAGTACGTCGTACTTGAGATAGTATGCGGGTGCTCGTTAGGTTACGAGTACACTAGACAGGACTCGTCGGGAACTGTTGGTTGGTATTATACCTATCGTCAGTTATCAGTTCCCAGGCGACATGAGTACAACTTAGTCCACTGACTTGACACTATCACTTCGCCTCGAGTGTGTTCCCACTGTACTTTGATTACTACCCTACCACGGATCAAAGGAGTCGTGCAAACAGGTAGTAGTTGGGTGCGGTCCCGAAGCACTTGGAGGTAGTGACGGTTAGAAAGGATTCGTCTCTCCTGGTATTGGGGGTTGACATCGCGCTGTGTCTAGGAGATCCATTACACGAGTAGTCCCTGGCCAGGGCAAGCGAGATATACTGGTTGGTTTTCAGTGTTATCTCAGGGTGTTCTGGGCTACACTCCGACATGAATTGTACCGCTATTAGGGGACTGACGTTCACCGCCACCCTAGGCCCGCCATGCGATGTATCAGACGAACAGACCGGACTGTACGGAGACTTTCATATACAGGCTAAGTAGGAGTTCAGATGGGATCACCTCGTCAGTCTTCTTAACGGCATCTACCAGGGGACCGTTACGTACAGCTAGTGCTGCTTGTGGTCGGTGGTTAAACCCACTGCCAGCGTAGTGTCGAGTCTTTAGAGTCCGACACAGAGAATTATTCGCCTTTAGGCAAAATGAGTAGAGGTCGCATTGTTTTGCGACAGGGTTCGTTCACATCCGCGCACTTGTGCACGTTTGCTGTCCGGACATCTTATACTGGCGGGCTTTGGTTTAAGGCAGATCCTAGTATATGATTTGGAATTGGTTTTATCTCTTTGTATTCGTGTTCCTCGGATCACGAATACGGGTGCGTATGCAAAGTTGATTGAGACAGAGGGAGAGGACTTTGGTTAGGGTTAATGACCATTGTCATTTTGCTAACCCTAATGCTTATATGTGTATTATGGTTAATTGAAATTATTTTAATATAATTGTGCATGGTTAGGGTTGTTGACCATTTGACATTCTTGACTTTTTGACCTAGGTTGACAATTTGACCATCATCATTTCATTTGAAAGATGCTCTTTGATCCTTACAATTTGCATTAAAAATGAAATGATAAGGGTCATGTCTTGATTAAGCCATGACAATTATCTCACTAATTTTCAATTTACAATAATTCACACATATATGTGAGAATGCTTCATTATTCTCTCATTCTCTCATAAACTTTCTCTCTCTTGTTCTTCCTCTCCCTCAAGCTCTCCCCGCTCATGTGTTGAGAAACACTTGAGCTTGAGAAAAACCACTTCTTGATAATCTCTACTCTCATCTAAGGTACTAGGATTAGCACTTCTTGCACTTTAGTTGCTTCTAGCTTGGAGTTGAAGCCAAAGGTTGAGGCTCTCGGGTGGATCCTTCTTAAACTCAAGAAGGGGACAAGGTGATCTCTTTCTTCCACTACAAGGAGCAAGGAGAGAAGGACATAAAGCCCAAGGTATAACCTTTCTTCCATGTAGCTAATTTCTAGTTAGCTTTAGTTAGTTTTTGTTTAGCAAAGATCCTTCTTTTGTTAGTCCATGTTGCCTAGCATGATAAAAATCCGATTTTTATTCCGTTTTCCGCCTCCCCGCAAGCACCGGGGTGGGCAACGTGGACTTACAGTGGTATCAGAGCCTATCTAAACATAAACTAGCTAGGTAGTGAAGTGTATGGAAGTTTGATCGGAAAAATCGCAAAACCAAAACATCAAAACCCTAAGTTTCTGTTGAAATTTTTTCTGCTCTAAAAATAAAAAATCATACGTCAAAAATCATCTCAGGGTTTTGTGAAGAAAGCCACCAAAAACGATCCAGTGAATCGCTCAAAGTGCGGCGGTTCCGCGACAAAAGCATGCCTTTTGCCGCGGAACCGCGGCCGTTTTGAGTCTGTTTTGGATCGAGTTTGGTGCAGTGTTCTTCTAGCATGGTTTTGGGATTTTTAAGATGGTTTATTTGTTCCCAGGTTTTCCAGAAAAGAAATTTGTTTTTGGGGGCCTATAAATCCGTATTTTTGATCGAACTTCACTACACTTTGACTAAAGGGTTATTTCTGTGATGTATATATGTATTGAACGTCCGCTAATCGCTATACGTCGATTAGTGGGGGTTATACATATCTGTGATCTGTGTTTGTTGATGGAATGTGTATATGAATGCGTTGGATTGTCGCGGGTGAATAGCCGGGGTGGATGTGAGATGAGTGTTTCTTTTTATTTCATTCATGTAATATGTAAATTGATGTATTATTATTTGTATGGCCGCACAACCGGGTCGGGGTTGTAGCCGTCATTGTGTAATTCTTTTTACTGTTTTTGCTCCTAGGATAGACCCGTGGAGGGGGTGCACAAACTACCGGGTATCTCGAAGTGCTGAGTGGCCTACTCACAGTGTTGAGGGAGGTTGCTTCGCTTTAGGTACTTGGCGGGTAGTTTGCCGCACCCGTAGAGGTCTTGGGTGGGGTATTGGCTATTAACCGCGACCGTGTAATCCGCTTTTCGTTGCAGGCTCGAACGGATTACGGATTCCTAGTATATCCAATGTATTCATCTGTGATCTGTAATGTTTATCATTGCTATATATCTATATACTATAACTATTTAGGCGTTGCTTATGTTTTACAGCCGCGCTAGCCCAGCCCCCGCTCTGTCGTTAGTTAAGTAACCTAACGGGTGATGACTGGGCCCCGTGGCGAATGCGAATGGCATAAGCGTACGTCATATTTTGGTTGTTTTCTGCAATGGTAGGATTAAATGATGGGACGCATAAAAGAACTAATGCAAGAAAATAAACCAAGTAAAAGTCGATTGGACCACATTGAAAACCACTCGGCTCTTTTCAAAACTAAACTTTTAAACGCGGAGCTTGAACCACTCCTTTTTTAAAAGCTATCTCGTTCCATCGATTATATCAAGTTCACTACGTTCACGGTTTCGCCAAAACCATTCGTAGCCCTCCGTCATTCCACATGAATGGTCAAAAAGTATTCAAGTTATGTATTTTGGCCAAAGTCAAGGCATAGTGATTGTTAGCTATTGGGTATTCATGTGCAGCATAGATAGATGCGTTGGTTTGGGACAGTCGTGCTGCCATTTTGGCCAAAGTCAAGGGTAGGTACGGGTGGGTCCAAATTAACCAGGAGAATGACGGGTAGAACTTGACATGTGACTTATGATATTTTGGCCAAAGTCAAGGTCATAAGAGCATGGGGCAAAAATCCACATCGGGAGTTTCATAAGTACTGAAACTTGCTAGCGCTGCATACCATTTAGAGTGTGATGATTCTGGTAGGATTCCTTCGGTTTTATCACGCGATGATATTTGGATCCCGATCATACTGTGAGTATATGCTACTCCTCAGGAAAACTCTCATTTAACGATCAATGCTATAAACCTAGTAGGTGTCTAGAAAGGTGTTAGCGGGGCTACGCCCACAGGGAAAAGAGGTTACTTAATTAAGGAACTTCACGAAAGCGTTGGAAAACCTCCTTTGAAGTACCGACACTGGCCTGGCTAAACGGTTAAGCAAGTATTGTACGGTGAGATTGATCCCGACTAATTCTTTCTTTATGGTTTGAGAAGGGATTCGAGAGACAGTGAGAGCCATCCTGTTTAGACAAATTAAAAACCAATCTAAACTTGCAAGAGCATCATGCTAAAGTGTTTCTTTTCTCTCTCCTAATTGCAGCGACCATTCAAGATGACCGGACTTAAGTTATTACTAGATAAAAACATACTGATAGGGCCAAACTATAAAGATTGGCTCAGGAATGTCAAGATGACAATCACTTACGACAAGTTGGGGTATCTCCTTACCACCAAAGCTCCCCCTGTCCCAGGTCCCAAAACCAGTGTCGCGGATAAGGAAATCCGTAAGACCTGGAAAATAGATTGCATGGAGGCCAAATGCCTCGTACTTGCCTCGATGGACAATGAACATCAGAGGAGGCACGAGAATATGGACCTAGAGTCCATATTTCTTCATACAAAAGAACTGTATGGAGAGCAGTCTCGTATCGCCAGATACGAAGTGTCGAAGAAGTTGTTTTCGGCAAGGTTGGCCGTCGGATCATCGGTAGCGGAACACGTGCTTATGATGATTGGCTACATAGAGGAGCTCGCGGAACTTGGGACCACATTGGAGAATGAGCTCTATACGGACTTGATTCTCCAGTCCCTTCCTTCCACTTACGCCCAGTTCATCCTGAACTTCAACTTACAGGAAAAGGAAGTTGAACTTTCAGAGCTCCTCAACATGCTGAGGAGTGCAGAGGGTACCCTACAGAAAGGTAGGGAGACATCCACTTTGTTTGTAGAAGGATCTTCCTCTTCTAGGTCCAGGGCGAAAGCTAAGGGCAAGAAGAAAAAAGCCCTCGCCAAACCAAGAGGCGGTGTCAGTAAAGTGGATACGAAGGGAAAAATAAAGGCAACAAAGGTAGCGGGAAAGCTGGTGGGGAAGGAAGAATGCTTCTACTGTCACAAAAGTGGACACTGGAAACAGGATTGCTAGGCTTGGAAGGCCACAACCCAGGATCTGAAGCAAGTTGCGGCTTCAGCTTCAGGTGTGTATGTTATTGAAAACTATCTATCAATAAACTCTACATCCTGGGTATTGGATACCGGATCAGGATCTCATATCTGTAATTCTTTGCAGGAAATGAGAAAGCGTAGGTTTTTGAAAGCAGGTGACATGACCCTCAGAGTTGCAAACGGAGCTAGCATGGATGCTGAGGCCGTGGGGGACTATCACCTGGGAATGTCAGATGGACACTTTTTGGTATTGCGTAGTTGTTATTTTGTACCAAATGCAACCTGTAATATCATTTCTGTATCTTTATTATCTAAAGAATGTTATGAATTTGCATTTGTAAGTAATGTAGTGAACATTCACCTAAATCAAGTTTTGATTGGGTCAGGTACATTAAACAACGGTATATACGTATTAAACCAACCACAGATTTTCAATGTCCAGAATACACACAAAAGAAAGTCTCCAGAAATCAATAAAACTTTCTTATGGCATTGTAGACTGGGTCACATCAATGAGAGAAGGTTGACTAAGTTACATACAGAAGGATATTTGGATCCGTTCGAATATCAATTGTATGCAACTTGTCAATCCTGTCTCAAAGAAAAGATGACAAAGACTCCATTCACTAGACACGGAGTAAGAGCGAGCGAGCTCTTGGGACTCGTACACAGCGACGTGTGCGGTCCAATGTCTACGCATGCACGAAGCGGTTATTCTTACTTCATTACTTTTACGGATGACTTTTCAAGGTACGGTTATGTCTTCTTAATGAAACATAAATCCGATGCTTTTGAAAAATTCCAGGAATATAAGAATGAAGTAGAAAAACAAACAGGAAAAAGTATCAAGGCACTAAGATCTGATCGAGGTGGTGAATACTTGAGTGCCGAGTTCCTGGATTACTTAAAAGAGAATGGAATTCTCTCTCAGCTTACTCCTCCCTACACTCCGCAACATAACGGTGTATTGGAGAGACGGAACCGAACCCTATTGGATATGGTACGGTCCATGATGAGTAACGCTAAGTTGCCGCGATCGTTCTGGGGATATGCGCTAGAATCAGCTGCATACCTTTTGAACCGAGTTCCTACTAAGACTGTGCATACTACACCATATCAGATGTGGTGTGGGAAGAGACCCTATCTTAATCACATTAAGACATGGGGATGTCCAGCTTTTGTCAAAAAGCAGCATGTGGACAAGCTCGAGGCACGCTCAGTACAGTGCAAGTTTGTGGGATATCCAAAGAACTCCAAGGGATATTTCTTCTATTGCGAAGAGGAACAAAAAGTTTTTATTTCTCTCCATGCCCACTTTCTAGAACACCAGTTCATAGAAAAAGAAATAAGTGGGAGCGCAATAGAACTAAAAGATATTCCAGAACCACTAGCTATTACTGAAAGCTTAGTAGAACCAGAGGGTTCGAAAGATCAGGACATTCCCACGCCACTCCACAGGAGTAGTAGGCAGTCTCATCCGCCCGAGAGATACTACGGTTTTCTCATTGACGGGGATAGAGAGGATTGCATCATAGATTGTGATGAGCCTACTAGCTTCCAGCAAGCCATTCTGAGCGTCGACTTGGTAAAATGGCTGGATGCAATGCGGACCGAAATGGAGTCTATGTACACCAACAAAGTATGGATGTTGGAAATTGCTCCAGATGGGGTAAAACCCGTAGGATGCAAGTGGATCTTCAAAAGGAAGATTGGTGTAGATGGACAGGTTGAGACCTATAAAGCCAGACTGGTTGCAAAGGGTTTTCGTCAGCGACCTGGTTTGGACTATGACGAAACCTTTTCTCCAGTAGCTATGCTGAAATCCATTTGGATCCTTCCTGCCATTGCTGCCTTCCACGATTATGAGATTTGGCAGATGGGAGTAAAAACCGCTTTTCTAAATGGACATTTAGAGGAGTGTGTCTATATGGACCAGCCAGAGGGTTTCATTCAGAGTGGGAGCAGCGGAAAGGTGTGCAAGTTGCTTAAGTCCATTTATGGACAAAAGCAGGCATCGCGGAGTTGGAACATCTGTTTTGATGAGACTGTCAAAGCATTTGGCTTTATCAAAAATCCAGATGACCATGCATCTATTGTAGATTTGTAGCGAGAACTGTAGTATTCCTCGTTTTATACGTGGATAACATTCTCTTAATAGGAAATGACATTCCTATGCTACAATCTGTCAAGGGGTTCTTGTCACACAGGTTCTCCATGAAAGACATGGGTGATGCCTCATACATTCTCGGGATCCGGATCTACCGTGACAGATCCAAAGGGATTTTAGGACTTTCACAGTCCAGGTACATCGACACCATACTGAAAAGATTCAGTATGGAAGATTCCAAGCGCGGTAATCTACCGACTTGTCACGGGATCACCCTCTCCAAAGAGATGTCTCCCAAGACTGATTTGGAGAGGGATCGCATGTCTATTATACCCTATGCTTCTGCGGTAGGCTCTATAATGTTTGCGAAGTTGTGTACCAGACCAGATGTGGCTTATGCACTGAGTGTGGTAAGTAGGTATCAGTCAAACCCTGGGGAGAAACATTGGATAGCAGTAAAGAACATTCTCATGTACCTGAGAAGGACTAAGGAGATGTTCTTGGTGTATGGCGGAAAAGACCTCCAGATTGAGGCCTTTATTGACTCCAGCTTCCAGAGTGACAAGGATGATTCCAAGTCCATGTCCGGTTTTGTCTTTACCCTCAATAGAGGGGCGGTGTGTTGGAAGAGCTCCAAACAGGAAACCATTGCTGACTCGACTATGGAAGCGGAATACATCGCTGCATCTGATGCCGCAAAAGAAGCTGTCTGGATGAGGAAGTTCTTGCAAGAACTTCAGATGGTTCCGTCCATTGTTGATCCAATACCTCTGTATTGCGACAACAACGGGGCTATAGCTTTAGCAAAGGAACCCAGGTCCCATCAGAAATACAGACACATCTTGAGGCGGTATCACCTGATCAGGGAGATCGTGGATCGCCAGGAGATCGAGGTTCGGAGGGTTGCTTCAAAAGATAACACTGCAAATCCATTCACGAAGGCCTTACCCCAGACACAGTTTGAGCGGCTGATCGAGATGATAGGTCTTCGAGACGCCAGTACATGGCCTTAGTGCAAGTGGGAGATTGTTAGTGAATATGCCCTAGAGGCCATTACTGTATCATACTAGTATGTATATTACTTGATGGAAGCTTGGGATATTCACAGTTGTATATACAATCTTGCTCAAAATGGTAGTATGCTACTTGGTTTGTCTCTGCTTTAATATGTGCATGTGTTTCTTTTAGCATATCGCTTATATACATATTAGTAGAGCCCTTAGGATCTTTGCTTGATTACCAGCGTTTTGATGGCGCTCACACTCGTGAGGGCTGGGTAATCCACAAGCACATCCTTATACAGGTCCCTAGTCGTTGGACTATCGAGACAGGGCATCGATACTCCGGAGTAGACTAGCGTATGCGCTTCTCATCCCAGCGTGGGAGACGGTCTGTCCCATAGCCGTCAGTACGTCGTACTTGAGATAGTATGCGGGTGCTCGTTAGGTCACGAGTACACTGGAAAGGACTCGTCGGGAACTGTTGGTTGGTATTATACCTATCGTCAGTTATCAGTTCCCAGGTGACATGAGTACAGCTTTGTCCGCTGACTTGACACTGTCACTTCGCCTCGAGTGTGTTCCCACAGTACTTTGATTACTACCCTACCACGGCTCAAAGGAGTCGTGCAAACAGGTAGTAGTTGGGTGCAGTCCCGAAGCACTTGGAGGCTGTGACGGTTAGACAGGATTCGTCTCTCCCGGTATTAGGGGTTGACATCGCGCTGTGTCTAGGAGAGCCATTACACGAGTAGTCCCTGGCCAGGGCAAGCGAGATATACAGGTAGGTTTCCAGTGTTATCTCAGGGTGTTCTGGGCTACACTCCGACACGACATGTACCGCTATTAGGGAACTGACGTTCACCGCCCCCTTAGGCCCGCCATGCGATGTATCAGACGAACTGACCGGACTGTACGGAGACTGTCACATACAGGCTCAGTAGGAGTTCAGATGGGGTCACCTCGTCAGTCTTCTTATCGGCATCTACCTGGGGACCGTTACGTACAGCTAGTGCCGCTTGCGGTCTGTGGTTAAACCCACTGCCAGCGTAGTGTCGAGTCTTTAGAGTCCCACACAGAGAGCTATTCGCCTTTAGGCAAAATGAGTAGAGGTCGCATTGTTTTGCAACAGGGTTCGTTCACATCCGCGCACTTGTGCACGTTTGCTGTCCGGACAGCTTATACTGGCGGGCTTTGGTTTAAGCCAGATCCTAGTATATGATTTGGGATTGGTTTTATCTCTTTGTATTCGTGTTCTTCGGATCACGAATACTAGTGCGTATGCACAGTTGATTGAGACAGAGGGAGAGGACTTTGATTAGGGTTAATGACCATTGTCATTTTGCTAACCCTAATGCTTATGTGTGTATTATGATTAATTGAATTTAGTTTAATATAATTGTGCATGGTTAGGGTTGTTGACCATTTGACATTCTTGACTTGTTGACCTAGGTTGACAATTTGACCATCATCATTTCATTTGAAAGATGCTCTTTGATCCTTGTAATTTGCATTAAAAATGAAATAATAAGGGTCATGTCTTGATTAAGCCAGGACAATTATCTCACTAATTTTCAATTTACAATAATTCACACATATATGTGAGAATGCTTCATTATTCTCTCATTCTATCATATACTTTCTCTCTCTTGTTCTTCCTCTCCCTCAAGCTCTCCCCTCTCATGTATTGAGAAACACTTGAGCTCGAGAAAAACCTCTTCTTGATAATCTCTACTCTCATCTAAGGTACTAGGATTAGCACTTCTAGCACTTTAGTTGCTTCTAGCTTGGAGTTGAAGCCAAAGGTTGAGGCTCTCGGGTGGATCCTTCTTCGACTCAAGAAGGCGACAAGGTGATCTCTTTCTTCCACAACAAGGAGCAAGGAGAGAAGGACATAAAGCCCAAGGTATAACCTTTCTTCCATGTAGCTAATTTCTAGTTAGCTTTAGTTAGTTTTTGTTTAGCAAATATCCTTCTTTTGTTAGTACATGTTGCCTAGCATGATAAAAATCCGATTTTTATTCCGTTTTCCGCCTCCCCGCAAGCACCGGGGTGGGCAACGTGGACTTACAGCCTGATGTGACAATCTCCGTACAGTCCGGTCTGTTCGTCTATGACTATCACATATCGGGCCTAGGGGGGCGGCAAGCGTCAGTCCCCTAATAGCGGTATAAGTCATGTCGGAGCGTAGCCCATTACACCTTGAGAAACTACTGGAACCTACCAGTAAATCTCGGTTGCCCTGGCCAAGGACTTTGCATAATGGCTCTCTGACACAGCGCGATATCAACTCCCAATACCGGGAGAAACGAATCATGTCTAACCGCCACTGCCTCTAAGTGCTCGGGACTGCACCCAACTGCTACCTGTTTGTACGCCTCCTTTGAGCCGTGTTAGGGTAGTAATCTAAGAACAGTGGGACACACTCGAGGCGAAGTAGCAGTGTCATGTCTGTGGACTATGCTGTACTCATTTCACCTAGGAACTGTTAACTGACGACGGGTATAATACCAACCAACAGTTCCCTGCGAGTCCTGTCCGGTGTACCCGTAACCCAACGAGCACCTGTATACTATCTCCAGTACGACGTACTGATGGCTTTGGTACAGACCATCTTCCCAACTGGGATGAGAAGCGTACACACTAGTCTACTCCGGAGTATCGATGCCCTGTCTCAATAATCCTACTACTAGGGGCCTGGAAAAGGATGTGCTTGTAGACTACCCAGCCCCCACTAGTGTGACAGCCATCACAATGCTGGTAGTCAAGCAAGATCCTAAGGGCTCTATCAATACGAACATACATATTAAGATAGATAAAACCAATTAGCATACTACCATGTTTAGCAAGACTGTTATATAACCGTGAATATCCCAAGCTTTCCTTAAGTAATATACAAACTAGTATGATACAATAATGACCCCTAGGGCATATACACTAACAATCTTCCACTTGCACTAGGGCCATGTACTGGCATATCGAAGACCGATGATCTTGAGTAGCCTCTCGAACTGAATCTGAGGTAGGGCCTTTGTGAATGGATCAGCAATGTTCTCTTCAGTAGCAACTCTCCGGACCTCGATCTCCCGGCGATCTATGATCTCCCTGATCAGGTGATACCGCCTTAAGATGTGTCTGGACTTCTGATGGGACCTTGGTTCCTTCGCTCAAGCTATAGCTCCGTTGTTGTCGCAATACAGAGGTATTGGATCAACTATGATAGGAACCATCTGAAGTTCTGTTAGGAACTTCTTCATCCAGACCGCTTCTTTTGCGGCATCGCATGCAGCAATATACTCCGCTTCCATAGTCGAGTCAGCAACGGTGTCCTGCTTGGAACTCTTCCAGCACACCGCCCGTCCATTGAGGGTAAAGACATAACCAGACATGGACTAGGAATCGTCCTTATCACTCTAGAAGCCTGAATCATCAAAGGCCTCCATCTTGATGTCTTTTCCGCCGTAAACCAAGAACATCTCTTTAGTCCTTCTCAGGTACTTGCGAATGTTCTTTACTGCTATCCAGTGTTTCTCCCCTGGGTCTGACTGATACCGGCTTACCACGCTCAGTGCGTAAGCAACATCTGGTCTGGTGCACAACATCGCATATATTATAGAGCCTACCGCAGAAGCGTAGGGTATAATAGACATGCGTTCCCTTTCCAAATCAGTCTTGGGAGACATCTCTTTGGAGAGGGTGATTCCGTGACAAGATGGTAGATTACCGCGCTTAGAATCTTCCGTACTAAATCTTTTCAGTATAGTGTTGATATAACTGAACTGCGAAAGTCCAAACATCCTCTTGGATCTATCACGATATATCCGGATCCCCAGAATGTAAGAGGCATCACCCAGGTCTTTCATGGAGAACCTGTGCGACAAGAAAACTTTGACAGATTGTAGCATAGGAATGTCATTTCCTATCAATAGAATGTCATCCACGTACAAGACGAGGAATACGACAATTCGTGCTACAACTTTACTATATATACATGGTTCATCTGGATTTTTGATAAAGTCATATTCTTTGACCGTTTCATCAAAACAGATATTCCAACTCCGCGATGCCTGCTTTAGTCCATAAATGGACTTAAGCAACTTGCATACTTTCCCGCTGCTCCCACTCTAATTGAAACCTTCTAGCTGATCCATATAGACGCACTCTTCTAAATTACCATTCAGAAAAGCCGTCTTTACGTCTATCTGCCAGATTTCATAATCATGGAAGGCAGCAATAGCAAGAAGGACCCGAATGGATTTGAGCATAGCCACTGGAGAAAAAGTTTCGTCATATTCCAAACCAGGTCTTTGACGAAAACCCTTTGCAACAAGTCTAGCCTTATAGGTTTCCACCTGTCCATCTACACCAATCTTTTTCTTGAAGATCCATTTGCATCCTACGGGTTTTACCCCATCTGAAGCAAAGTCCAAAGTCCATACTTTGTTGGTGTACATGGACTCCATTTCGGTCCGCATTGCATCTAGCCATCGTACCGAGTCACCGCTCTGGATGGCCTGCTGGAAGCTAGTAGGTTCATCATCATCAATGATGCAATCCTCTCCATCCCCATCTATGAGAAAATCGTAGTATCTCTCAGGCGGATGAGACGGCCTACTACTCCTGCGGAGGGGTGCGGGAATGTCCTATTCTTCTTGAACTATTGGTTCTACCAAACTTTCAGTAGTAGTTTGTGGTTCTGGAATTTCTTCCAGTTCTATTTCGCTCCCACTTGTATCTTTTTCTAAAACCTGCTGTTCTAGAAAATGGGCATTACGAGAAAAAAAAACCTTTTGTTCCTCTGCGTAATAGAATAGATACCCCTTGGTGTTCTTTGGATATTCCACAAACTTACACTGTACTGATCGTGCCTCGAGCTTGTCCACATGCTGCTTTTTAACAAAAGCTGGACATCCCCATATCTTCAGATACTGAAGATAGGGTTTCTTCTCACTCCACATCTGATATGGCGTGGTAGGCACAATCTTGGTAGGAACCCTGTTCAGAAGATATGCCACTGATTCTAGCGCATAACCTTAGAAAGATCGCGGTAACTCAGCATTACTCATCATGGAACGTACCATATCCAATAGGTTCGATTCCGTCTCTCCGATACACCGTTATGCTGTGGAGTGTATGGAGGAGTAAGCTGAGAGAGAATTCCTTTCTCTTTTAGGTAACCTAGGAACTCGGCACTTAAGTATTCACCACCTCGATCAGATCTTATTGTCTTGATACTTTTGCCGGTTTGGTTTTCTACTTCATTCTTATACTCTTGGAATTTCTCAAAAGCCTCGAATTTATGTTTCATCAGATAAATGAATCCGTACCTAGAGTAATCATCCGTAAAAGTAATGAAATAGGAAAAACCACCTCTTGCATGTGTAGACATTGGAAAAAATATATCGCTGTGTATGATTCCTAAGAGCGAGCTCGCTCTTACCCCATGTCCAGTGAATGGAGTCTTTGTCATCTTTCCTTTGAGACATGATTCACAAGTGGCATAAGTTTGATATTCGAATAAGTCCAAATATCCTTCTCTATGTAACTTAGTTAACCTTGTCTCATTGATGTGACCTAGTCTACAATGCCATAAGAAAGCCTTATTGTTATCTGGAGACTTTCTTTTTAGTGTGTTCTGGACATTGAAAATCTGTAGTTGGTTTAAGACATATATACCGTTATCCAGTGTACCGGACCCAATCAAACTATGATTAAGGTGGATGTTAACAACAACACTTACAAACGTTAAATCATAACCTTTATTTGATAACAAGGAAACTGATATGATATTACATGTTAAGCTAGGTACACATAAACAGTTATGTAAAACCAAAATGTGTCCACTTGTCAATCCCAGGTGATAATCCCCGACGGACACAGCTCCTACGCTAGCTCCGTTAGCAACCTTTAGGGTCATATCACCTTCCTTCAGCACCCTACGGTTTCTCAGTGCCTGCAATGAATTGCATATATGAGCCTGATCCGGTATCCAATACCCAGGAAGTAGAGTTGATTGACAGACAATTCTCAATTACAAACACACCTGAAGTCGAAGCCATAGCTTGCTTCGGTTCCTGGTTCTTGGCGTTCCACGCTTTGCAATCTTTCTTCCAGTGCCCTTTCTTATGACAATGGAAGTACTCATCCTGGGCCACTACTGGCACTGCAATCTTTTTCTTTCCTTTCACCCCCACCTTACTAACACCTCCTCTAGGTTTGGTGGTGGCCTTCTTCTTCTTTCCTTTGGCCTTAGCCTTGGACCTGGAAGTAGAAGCACCGCTAACAAACATAGCGGGTGTTTCCCTTGCCTTCTACAAGGTGCCCTCTGCACTCCTCAACATGTTAAGGAGTTCTGGAAGTTCAACTTCTTTTCTTTGAATGTTGAAATTCAGAATAAACTGGACGTAGGTGGAAAGAAGGGACTGGGGAATTAAGTCTGTATAGAGCTCATTATCCAAAGTCGTACCAAGGTCTGCGAGCTCTTCAATATAGCCTATCATCTTTGGGACATGTTCTCCTACCGATGATCTGATGGCCAACCTCGCTTGAAACAAGTTCTTTGAGGTCTCGTATCTTGCTATACGAGATTGCTCTCCATAAAGTTCCTTTGTATGGAGAAATATGGCATCTAGATCCATATCCCCGTGCCTCATCTGATGTTCATTGTTCATCGAGGCAAGCACGATGCACTTGGCCTTCGCGCAATCTAACTCCCAGGTTTTGCGGATTTCCTATCCACATTACTGGATTTGGGACCTGGGACTGCAGGTGCCTTAGTAGTGAGGACATACTCCAATCTGTCATAGGTCAAAGCCATTTTGACATTCCGCAGCCAATCTTTATAGTTTGGCCCTATCAGTATATTTTTTTCTAAAAGTAACTTAAGTCTAGTCATTTTCAGGGTCGCTGCAAGTAGTAGAGAGAGAAGAAACACTTTAGCATGATGCTCTTGCAAGTTTAGAGTGGTTTTTAATTTATCTAAACTGGATGGCTCCCACTGTTTTCCGAATCCCTCCTCAAACCAAAAAGGAAGAACTAGCCAGGACTATTCTCACCGTACAATACTTGCTTAACCGTTCAGCCAGGCCAGTGTTGATACTTCGAGGGAGGTTTTCCAACGCTTTCGCGAAGTTCCTTAATTAAATAACCTCTTTTCTTTGGGGGCATAGCCCCGCTGACACTTTCTTGACACCTACTTGGTTTATAGCATTGATCGTTAAGTGACGAATCTCCTGATAAGTAGCATATACTCACAGTAGGATCGGGATCCAAATATCATCGTATGATAATGTTGAAGGAATCCTACCAACATTCATCAAACTCCAAATGGTATGCACCTCTTTGCAAATTTCAGTTTCTTTAGAAATTCCCGATATTAAATATTTCCCTATGCATATATGACCTTGGCGTTGGTCAAAATGTCATAAGTCACATGTCATGTTCTACCCATCATTAGCTTGTTAATTTGAACCCATTCGTACATATCCCAGACGTTGGCCAAATGATAATACGACTGTCCCAAACTAACTCATCTATCTATGCAACAAATGAATACCCAGCAGCTACCAAACACTATGCCTTGGCGTTGGTCAAAATGCATAGCTTGAATACTACTGAATACCCAAATGAAATGACGGAGGGCTACGAATGGTTTTGGCGAAACCGTGAACGTAGTGAACTTGATATAACCGAAGGAACCTGATAGCTTTTTTAAAAGGAGTGGTTAAAGCTCCGCAATTAAAAATATCTTCTGTTTTAAAAATAACCGAGTGGTTTCTTTTAAATTGTTCCAACGATTAAACTTTGGTTTATTTTCTTTGCATTAATAATAATGCGTCCCATCATTAACCTATCATTGCAGAAAACAACGAAAACACAACGTCCTCTTATGCCATCCGCATTCGCCACTGGGTCCCGTCATCACCCGTTAGGTTACTTAACTAACGGCAGAGCGGTGGCTGGGCTAGCGCGGGTGTAAAACATAAGCGACGTCAAAACAGCTATCATATATAGATATTGTACATTCGTCAGACGCAATAATAGGCATTCCAGATCAAAGATGAACATTATTGGATATGCAAGCAATCCACGTTTTTTTTAGCCTGCAACGAAAGACGGATTACACAGTAGTGATGAATAGCCATTACCCCACCCTAGACCCCTACGGGTACGGCAAACTACCCGCCAAGTACCCGAAGTGAAGCGGTCTCCCTTAACAACGTGCGTAGGCCACTAAACACTTCAAAGTACCCGCTAGTTTGTGCACCCCATCCTGGGTCTATCCTTGGAGCAAAAACAGTAAAATGAAATAATACAACGGTGGCTACAACCGCAACCTGGATGTGCCCCGCAAAATAATATTACAACATATTATAATTACATTGAATGAATGAATATAACAACCCATCACAAACCTCGGCTAATCATCACAACAATCCAATACAGTTCATAACCACAAACAGTAAAATCCATTACAGAAATGTGCAACCCCATGCAAACCGACATACTAGCAGTTAGGGGAGGTTTACAAACACATTATACAGTCACAGATATAATCAAAATAGCAAACATCGTAAAATTTCAATCGAGCAAACATATCAGATTCTACTCCAAAACTTCTCTATGCACCTGAGACTTGAGCAGAAAATAAACATTCCAGAAAAGACAAAAACATCACAGAAGAGCTACTGGAAAAACTTGGGCTGAATCGGCTCCAACTCGGCCGCGGATCTGCGCCGGATCTGTGGGATCGGCCGCGGTTCCGCGGCTGTTTAGCCGATTCATGAACCTAATTTTTTTCAGTGTTCTTATATTTCTCTGAAGGTTATTCTGCAGGTACCTGAAAAAATTTTAGACCTCATTTTAAAATCGACAGAAACTATGTGATATCGATGTTTTTTCCGGTTCGTTTCGCATTCGAAATTGTAACGACTTTGCTAATGAGTTAATTATTGTTTAGCGAGGCTCTGATACCACTGTAAGTCGATGTACTACACCCCACGACTTGCGGGGAGGCGGAAAAATGAAAAACGATCTTGTTCTTTGCGTAAACATCGACTAACCGAAGAATCTTTGCTAAACTATAACTAACATGAAACATAGAAGTTGTTAACTACTATGAGAAGTGATTATACCTAATGAACCGTGTCCTTCATCTTTTTGTTCTCCACCTCCTCTCAGGCCTTCTCTATGTAGTAGATGATCCACTCGAGAGCTTTATTCCAAGCTTCACCTCTAAACTTGAGGTAACTAGGTTTCTTTAGTTGCTAATCAAAATACCTAGATGATATAGAGAAGGGTTATTGATTAATTAGTCTATTCTAATCCTTGGTCTCAACACATGAGTGGTAGGATTAGGGTTTGAAGAGAGAGTGAGCTTGAGGAGAAAGAAAGTGAGCATGAGAATGAGAAGAGATAATGAACTCATTTGAATATATGAAGCATTATCTTTTATGAAATAAAATAAATAAAATCATTTAACAACCATGCTTCATTTATTCATATAAGTGATTCATCTCATGAGTCATTAGATCAATAAATGATGCATTAACTGTATGGATGAATAACACAAATGAGTCATTAAAACAATAAATGCAAATGCCACCTAAACCCTCAAGTCACCATCCTTCTAGAAGCTTCTCGCGAAATTACGAGAATGCCCCTCCTATCCGTGAAAACACGGAAAAACTTTAGACTATATAAATCCAATAACCCGATACTAGAATCTGGCTTAAACTAAAGCCGGCTAGTAAAAACTGTCCGAATGTCGTACGTGCGTAAACACACATATGCGTCTGAACCCTTGTCGTAAAACCATACGACCTCTATACCATTTCGCCTGGAGCAGGGAAACTCTCTATGTGGGACTCTAAAGACTCGACTACTACGCTGGCAGTGGGTTTAACCACAGACCGCAAGCGGCACTAGCTGTACGTAACGGTCCCCAGGTAGATGTCGATAAGAAGGCCGATGAGGAAACCCATCCGAACTCCTATTGAGCCTGATGTGACAATCTCCGTACAGTCCGGTCTGTTCGTCTATGACTATCGCATATCGGGCCTAGGGGACGGCAAGCGTCAGTCCCCTAATAGCGGTATAAGTCATGTCGGAGCGTAGCCCATTACACCTTGAGAAACTACTGGAACCTACCAGTAAATCTCGGTTGCCCTAGCCAGGGACTTTGCGTAATGGCTCTCTGACACAGCGCGATATCAACTCCCAATACCGGGAGAGACGAATCATGTCTAACCACCACTGCCTCCAAGTGCTCGGGACTGCACCCAACTGCTACCTGTTTGCATGACTCCTTTGAGCCGTGGTAGGGTAGCAATCTAAGAACAGTGAGACACACTCGAGGCGAAGTAGCATTGTCAAGTCTGCGGACTATGCTGTACTCATGTCACCTGGGAACTGTTAATTGACGACGGGTATAATACCAACCAACAGTTCCCTGGGAGTCCTGTCCGGTGTACCCGTAAACCAACGAGCACCTGTATACTATCTCCAGTACGACGTACTGATGGCTGTGGGATAGACCATCTCCCCAACTGGGATGAGAAGCGTACACACTAGTCTACTCCGGAGTATCAATGCCCTGTCTCGATAATCCTACGACTAGAGACCTGGAAAAGGATGTGCTTGTAGACTACCCAGCCCCCACTGGTGTGACTGCCATCGCAACGCTGGTAGTCAAGCAAGATCCTAAGGGCTCTATCAATACGAACATACATATTAAGATAGAAAAAACCAAGTAGCATACTACCATGTTTAGCAAGACTGTTATATAACTGTGAATATCCCAAGCTTCCATTAAGTAATATACAAACTAGTATGATACAATAATGGCCCCTAGGGCTTATACACTAACACGATGATCAGGGGATACTATGATTTGGGGCTAGATTGTGCGTACCAGGTGCTGAGGGACTGAGGCATGAGATTCTTGAGGAGGCACATCGATCAGTGTACAGTGTTCATCTGGGTTCTTCCAAGATGTACCATGATATGAGAGAAGTTTACTGGTGGGACGGGATGAAGAGGGACGTCACAGACTTTGTGTCGAAATGTCTGACTTGTCAGCAAGTTAAGGCCGAGCACCAGAGGCCAGCGGGAGAGTTGCAGCCTTTGCCCATTCCGGAGTGGAAATGGGAGCAGATTTCTATGGACTTCATTGTGGGTCTACCCAGGACCAGTCGAGGGTATGACTCCATTTGGGTAATCGTGGATCGATTAACGAAAGCGGCTCACTTCCTTCCAGTGAAGACCACATTCGGATTTGCTCAGTATGCCCAGATTTACAACGACGAGATCGTACGGCTGCATGGCGTCCCGACTTGTATTGTGTCCGACCGAGGCACCCAGTTTACCAGCCGACTATGGCAGAGGCTTCAGGAGGCTTTAGGCACCCGCTTGAGTTTCAGCACAGCTTTTCATCTGCAGACCGACGGCCAGTCAGAGTGGACTATTCAGACTTTTGAGGACATGCTCCGAGCGTGCGTTTTGGATTTCGGAGGTAGCTGGGATCACCATTTACCCTTAGTAGAGTTCTCCTACAACAAAAGCTTCCAGGAGACCATTCAGATGACACCATTCGAGGCTCTATATGGGAGGAGATGCAGATCGCCCGTCTGTTGGACAGAGCTCAGCGAGAGCAGTATTTTAGGGCCGCAGATTGTTAAGGAGACTACCGCGAAGATCAAGTTGATTCGCGACAGGATGAGAGCAGCCCAGAGCAGGCATAGATCTTATGCGGACCGTTGTCGGCACAGACTTGAGTTTTCTGTTGGCGACCATGTTTTCTTGAGGGTCTCCCCAATGAAGGTGTGATGAGATTTGGGAAGAAGGGGAAGTTTAGTCCCAGATATGTGGGCCCCTTTGAGATCCTCGAGCGTATTAGTGTTGTTGCGTATCGGTTAGCTCTTCCACCCAGTTTCCCATACGTTCACCCTGTGTTCCACGTTTCGATACTCCGCAAGTATCTTCATGACCCTTCGCATGTGATTTAGCACCCGACGATCCAGCTGGAGCGTGACCTTTCTTTTATAGAGCAGCCGGTGGTCATCCTGGATCGGCAGGTGAAGAAATTGAGATCGAAGCTCATACCGTCCGTCATGGTCCTTTGGCATGGCCTGAGCAGCGAGGAGGTCACCTGGGAGACCGAGGACGAGATGAGGAAGAAATATCCCCATCTCTTTAAAGGTAAGCGTAGCTAGATTTTTAAATTCGGGGACCGAATTTCTTTAAGGGTAGAAGATTGTAACGTTTTGGAAATTCGTTTAGATTAAGTTCGTGTTAATTAGCGTTAATGCGTGTTTTTCATAAAATCTCGTAATGTATTTAATTTCCACATAAACTAGAATAAATCAAACTTTAATTGTGAAATCATGTGATTTTATATATAAATGTGTTTTTATTAATTATCAATTAGTTTAGTGTTCACTTAATTAGAAAAATTTTTAATTATATTTTCCTAAGCAAAATTAGTGTAGAATGCAAAATTTCACCTTAGGCCAAGTTTTAACATGTCTACCATTTCAAAATTTTCATTTCATTCCTTTTAAATAAAACCCAAAACAAAATAAAGCTTTAATGAAAAATGAGAAAAGAAAAGAAATGAGGCATGGTGCATTTAATGGGCATGGGGGGAGTTTTGACTTTGCACATTCTCTCTCTCTCTCTCTCTTCCCTCTCTCCTGCACACACACAGAGCAGTAGCAACACATTCATCATCATCTTCTTCTTCTTCTTCTTCTTCTTCCATCCAAGTATAAATCCCTACACAAAAATTCATCTTTTTTTCATTAAACCCTTGCTAAACCCCTATTTTGTTGGTTTTGATGGCAAGTCTTTGCTATTGGAGGCAATGCCAGCAATTTTAGACCCCCTAAGACGAACTTGAGGTATTAAGCTCACCTTAATCACTTTATTGCTAAATTTGTAGTTTAATTTTCTTAAAGTAGTGTTTTTGTGAGCGTTAGTGCTAATTAGGTGGTTTAAGTAAAGATTAGATTAAGTTAGGTTTTTTAGGGCTTGCTTAACTTAATTATGTGCTATTAGTGCTGTTTAAACCAAGTCTTTATTTCAGTTTTCACTAAAATACCATCTTTGCACCAAATTAGTCTTTTAAAACGTTTTTAAACCAAAGTTATTGGATACGGTGAATCTACTATATCTGTGAGTATTTTCTTGTTTTGCAAACAAATAAAGATTGATGTGCAGGCTTTTTAGTGCAGTGTGTAAGATTACGAGCCCATTTCACCCCCAAAAATCCGGCGAGACCCACTTATTTTCCGAGCTCGCCAGCCTCCTGAAGGACTTGGGGGTCGGTGCTGTCCAGGGGAGTGTCTGTGTGTGTTTTTCTGTGTTTGGTATTGTTTATTTTGTTAGTTTTTGTTCCAGGTAAAAATCTGGGACCATTTACCCTTAATTAGTGTTTTGTGACTTACGCGGCAAGTGCGCTTCGAGTGTGGTTTTAGTGGGTTCTGCGCACGCAGCACATTGATTTATCTCAAAAACTATCTAATAACCGCAATCAAGAACGGCGTCGCTTGGTAGCTAGCCGGTGAGTACGGATCGGTCCACAGGGATGTTGTGAATCTCCTAGTCGCTCAAACGAGTTAATTCCGATGGGAGCCGGATTGATTTAATCTAAAAACTGAATTAATCTATATCTAGGTCTTGCTAGGGTTAGGTCTAAGTTAAGTTTGGAAAGCCTATAAATCTCACCGCTTTCTATACTCATATGAAGATCTAATTAGGTGTTATGGTAAATATTAATAAAAGGGATTAGGATGATTGGGAAGATTGTTCTTCCTCTAGATTCTTGTCCTTCCTTTCTTAATCTTTACCCTAACCTCCATGGAAAACCTTAAAATCCGGGCCTTTAGACTACGGTATCACCGCTACCTAGTGGGTAGAGTGCCGTAGGGAGCGGAATAAGAAGGTATGCATAGAGTCCTATGAAAATATATGACGGACAAGAAAGGGGATGAGAGATCTTCGTCTCTCAAACCTTCCCCAGATCTAACCCTAACAAGCGAGGAGACTACTCACTCATTAGGGAATTAAAATACATTTATCTAGGGCAGAGAATAAAAGATTAACTAGGGTAAGGAATTAAATTTATCTAGGGCAAGAATAGAAAATTAACCTAGAGCAGAAAATAAAGAACTTACAAAGAATGATGCTCTCCAAAAGAATACTGAAATTTATTAATGAAGGGAGGCATCAAGAGTTACAATGATTAGAGTTCCTATTTATAAAGAATAGGAAACCCTAGGGTTAGATTTGACCCGCATGTCTACAATTACAAGAATAGCCCTATAAAGACCAGTCAACGCCGCCATAGAATTATGGTAAAAACCATTTTGCATTTGGGCCCTATATGGCCGCGGAACCGCGGTCCCAGCCTTGGTTTGGCCGCGGTTCCGCGGCAAAATTATGGATTTGGGCTCTGGGCTTTTTGGGTACTGATCTCTGGATCTGTGGTCTTCTTAATTCCTTGGTACTTTTCTCATTGGGCTTCTAGGTTGGTTCCAGATCTCCAGTGAACAATTTGTAGTGAACTTTAAACCTTCGCTTTGAGTCGATATCTTGAATCTTTCTTTGTGAACTGTTTCTTATGTAGGCTTGATCAAGATCTTCTGTTCATTGGTTAAAGTCCACTTTTTCATCGTCTTTATATCGTTTTCACTGTTTTCTGTCCAAGAACCTGTAACCTGTAACATGTAGCAGACATTCGTCAAAAGCACCCGTTTATTTGTAAAATATATAAGAATGGGGAATATAATAATGCAATATTATGGTCTGAACAAATACCCCCAAACATATCTTTTGCTCGTCCTCGAGCAAACTTATTTTTATTCACTAAAATCCTAACCACACTTTCGCAGGGAAACGCGATTGCACTGAGCACGTGCAACAAGCCGTTAAACCTCTAGGTGTCCCTAGTAGGAGGAGTGTTGTCTCCTGAGGGTTTTCAGCGGATTACACCCACAAAATCCTGTCAACTCGGCCCATTGATTTTTGTTCTCCAATTAGGTTTTCTAACAAGGAATTCTATTATCTTTTGACTCACAAATTATCCACCCATATTCTTCACACTTCCTCATCATCTAACTTAAGATTATATATGTTCTATAGACTTATTTAGCTTTCGGCATTTCTTAAGTTTTCCTTCTAGGGCTCCATCTCCACTTAGGAATTTCTATCAACTCTATTAAAGATACAAGTTCTATTCTTCACTCCTTTCTCTCATCTAAATTCCAATCACATACCCCTACGTGTGTGTATAAATCACCCCTACACTTGGAAATTCAAATCAAGCAATCATACTCTTGTCCATTGTCCAAAGCACTTATTAATTAGTGAATTTTAAATGAAATTTGCTTACACATCCTTCATGCGACCGTTAATACTTCTTGAGGTACCAACAGCCGATTACAAGATACGTTAGCACTTTAAAGCGTACTTCCTAGTTTTGCAACACCCAAGGCTTTAGCAGTGACTCCCAAACCAGTTGGTCTAAGACACTAGGTGATGAAGCACCCTCGCTAAATATTTTTCTATTCTTTACAGCCTTAAGTAATCACAAAAACCAGTGTCCATTTTTTTTTCTTTATTAACTTTTTTTTTCTTTTATTTTCTTCGTACTAAGGACTTTAGACAAGAGCATTTCAAGGTCTCTTCTACTATTCCAAGTTTCAAGATGCGTGATTGTGCAAATTGTAGGGTATACATTTTCAGAATCTAGACTTAAGCTAGGAACTATTTTTCAAACTTATACTCTAATAAGAACATCAATACTTTTTCCTCATTTTGACTTAGCCCAAGAAGTGAATCCAAAATTTGCCTATTTCTAAATAGACTACAAAGGCATATACTTTCTACCGTTAAACTTTAAGGACGGTTATCTTTAGTGTTTTTAATTCACTAAGTCTAAGATCTAGTTGTTCCTAGCCAGTTAACCTATTTGTCAAACTCTAGTTAAATAAGCGAAAATTGAATACAATAATTTTTAAATTTTTTCAATTTTTATGGTTTTTCAAATAAGTATGCAAATGGAAAAATATGTACAAATGAATGCGAAGAAAGAAGACGTACCGAGCATACCCCCAAACTTGAACTTGACAGTGTCCTCACTGTCATGCTAAACCAAGAGGGTCAAAAATGCCGGCACTCACCTGTTTATTTATTTATAATTTTTTTTATTTTTTTATTTTTTAATGTTTTGATTTTTTTTTATTTTTTATAAAAAGAAAACAAAAAATATGTACATAAATACAAAGGTCCCCCCAAACTTAAGCTTGGCCTTACACAAGACAAATGTTAGCACCAACCATTCAAAAATCTTATCATGGTAAAGGAATAGGCGGTGCAAGAATGGGATGGAGATGAAAGAAATGAGAAACACATGAGACCGTGTGGAAAGAAGAATGGTAGAATATGGTCTCGGTGGGGGGAAATAAGGGCGGAAAGGAGAAAGAAGGATCGCGCGAACTTGAGGGTGTAAATCGAGTGAATAAATTAGCGCAATATGTGATGATCGATATATTATAAGCGATTGCGCTAACCTATCAACTCATCGGGAAATGGGGTCAAATCCCTAAAGATTCGCAAGAAAACATGGGTACGCCGAACTTGGTATAGGAGATGAAAGCGTAACGGTCACTTGTTCGGTCGGAACGATAGGAACGACTAAAGGAAGTGAACTAGGGATAGCCCCATTCTCACCGTAGTAAACTGTCTCGAACTTGAAAGATTTCATTAATGGTTCGAAACTACTGTAATCAACCGAGTCTGATGGCTCATCTGAAACTGCAAAGGACTCAAACTCGGGCGGTAAGTCATCAGCATCGTCCGAAAAAGTGAAACACTCGTAGGTGTTATCGTCTGTGAGAATTGTGTCAGATTCCAAGGAAAAGGTTTCAAGCTCATAGTCTTCAAGCGGGGTCGGAACGATGGGAAGGAGGGAGGGTGATATAACAGTCAAAGGTTCAGGAGGATGAATTGGAAAATCAGACACATCAAACAAAAATGACTCAACCTCAATATTATCCTCAAGACTCTCCTCAATACTATCCTCAATATTTAACTCATCCATGCCAATATCATCAAAATCTAGACGCATATGAGATTCGGGAGAAACATTTAATAACTCATGATGATGATTTGAACATAAAATTTCAATTAAATCGATAAGTTCATCATCCGAAATATTCCCGGCGTCTATATCCTCAATCAAGTGAAAATCAATTTCTTTAGACACCTCCTCAAAAGCATGGATGTTTATCAATGTAGGTCCTAGAGTGGAGGTGTAAAGGTCAAACGGATTAGGTGCGGTTTCACTCGAAAGGGGTTCTTCACAATTTGGCAAATCAAGCACTACAAAATCACACAACTCATTTTTATTTTCAACAGGTGAACTATTTAGGGCAATCGATGGAAAACAGGAGTTGCGGGCTTCAATTGAGTAAGGGTAGGTTTGATTTGAAAATCCTCTCTCATTCTCACTCTGTCCAACCGCCTCCTTATACATTAAAAAATTTTGAGCTAGCAGGAAACTAGTTACCGGTTTACTAGGTTGCATAAGGGCGGCCACGGACGCTTCCACATTTCTAGTCATTCTATTTGTTGCAGCAATATAAGCTTCCAACGACTCTTCCAAACTAGACTTAGGTGGCGAGGGGGTTTCGGTAAAAGATTTGAAATCGTGTGGATATGCAAAACTCCCAAAAGGCTGTGTAGAAACAGTGTCTAGTGAGAGTGGGAAGGTCGGGTAAGACTGGTAGGAAGTGGGTGGTAGGACAGGGGTAGGGTCAACATGTGGATAAAAAGGTGAATAGTCGTGCGGATCCCTAGAACTAGATGAGTGGAGAGGGGTGAAAGATCAACTGCGAGATTGAGCAATATGCTCAGCAATGGACATCGGCTTAGGAGTGACAGAAGGACTTAAAGAAGTGGTATCAACACATGTAGGTAGTAAAAGTTGACTTGGTTGACATAAATTGGGTTGAAAAGTCAAACTATTTCTTCTAGACGTCTCTATTCGATCTTTCAAAGATTTCTTTGGCAAGGAAGGATCGTCTTTAAATTGACCGAACAAATCGACATACGATGCAAAATTAGGTTCGGGATACCAAAGTTCGGCTAATGATTTATTATGTGGGGTACCCATGATGTAAGAAAGGGTGAAAGAAAGAAAGATGGATGGTAGTGGTGCAAGGATTTATTTGCGGCAAAAAATTTTTTTTTTGCAAGTTTCCTAAAAAAAAATTCCTTATTCTTTTTTTATTCTTTTTCTCTTTATTAGGAAAATTTTGTTGCAAAAAGATTTTCAACACAACATATGCAACAACAAAATATTACATGCAATCTAATTCCTAATTGAAGCGGGGCGCAAAAATCCTGCACAAGATCGTTATTTGGAAGCGGAAATATTTTATAGCGCATGAAATCCTGCAGGAATTTTTCAGAAAATATCTTAAAATTTGCAGAGGAGAAATAACAGAGGTGCTTACAGTGCAAAATGTAGAGGATGATGTCACTAAAAGGGCGCGTTTCCGTGGTCAAAAGGGGTCTACCGCGGCGGAAGGGCGGCGGTCTAAGCGGCGCAGATCCCCAAAATTTTTTCTGTGCAACAACTCGACAAGACGGCCGCGTTTCCGCGGCCTAAGGCAGGTTTTGGCCGCGGAATCGCGGCAGGGTAGGGGATTTGGGGCTCCAAAACTTTTCCGCCTGTCACGTGGGTGACCCGGGTTCGATCCCCGGCAACGGCGCCATTTGATTTATCTCAAAAACTATCTAATAACCGCAATCAAGAACGGCGTCGCTTGGTAGCTAGCCGGTGAGTACGGGTCGGTCCACAGGGATGTTGTGAATCTCCTAGTCGCTCAAACGAGTTAATTCCGATGGGAGCCGGGTTGATTTAATCTAAAAACTGAATTAATCTATATTTAAGTCTTGCTAGGGTTAGGTCTAAGTTAAGTTTGGAAAGCCTATAAATCTCACCGCTTTCTATACCCATATGAAGATCTAATTAGATGTTATGGTAAATATTAATAAAAGGGATTAGGATGATTGGGAAGATTGTTCTTCCTCTAGATCCTTGTCCTTCCTTTCTTAATCTTTACCCTAACCTCCATGGAAAACCTTAAAATCCGGGCCTTTAGACTACGGTATCACCGCTACCTAGTGGGTTGAGTGCCGCAGGGAGCGGAATAAGAAGGTATGCATAGAGTCCTACGAAAATATATGACGGGCAAGAAAAGGGATGAGAGATCTTCGTCTCTCAAACCTTCCCCAGATCTAACCCTAACAAGCGAGGAGACTACTCACTCATTAGGGAATTAAAATACATTTATCTAGGGCAGAGAATAAAAGATTAACTAGGGCAAGGAATTAAATTTATCTAGGGCAAGAATAGAAAATTAACCTAGAGCAGAAAATAAAGAACTTACAAAAAATGATGCTCTCCAAAAGAATAATGAAATTTATTAATGAAGGGAGGCATCAAGAGTTACAATGATTAGAGTTCCTATTTATAAAGAATAGGAAACCCTAGGGTTAGATTTGACCCGCATGTCTACAATTACAAGAATAGCCATATAAAGACCAGTCAACGCCGCCATGGAATTATGGTAAAAACCATTTTGCATTTGGGCCCTATATGGCCGCGAAACCGCGGTCCCAGCCTTGGTTTGGCTGCGGTTCCGCGGCAAAATTATGGATTTGGGCTCTGGGCTTTTTGGGTACTGATCTCTGGATCTGTGGTCTTCTTAATTCCATGGTAGTTTTCTCATTGGGCTTCTAGGTTGGTTCCAGATCTCCAATGAACAATTTGTAGTGAACTTTAAACCTTCGCTTTGAGTCGATATCTTGAATCTTTCTTTGTGAACTGTTTCTTATGTAGGCTTGATCAAGATCTTCTGTTCATTGGTTAAAGTCCACCTTTTCATCGTCTTTATATCGTTTTCACTGTTTTCTGTCCAAGAACCTGTAACCTGTAACATGTAGCAGACATTCGTCAAAAGCACCCGTTTATTTGTAAAATATATAAGAATGGGGAATATAATAATGTAATATTATGGTCTGAACACACATCGGGGTAATTCTGGGTTTAGCACAAACACGTTTTAGTGTAATGATTTCATGCGTTTAGCTTGCGACGCTAGTTTTTTGTATTGTCTTTATATTGCGTTTTTGCAGGATTTTAACCTTACGTGTGTTATTTTTTATAAACTCTAGGATCGCAGGCGGGGACTTCGGACGCCACGAAGAAGGGGAAGCAGGTTGTCGGTTATACCTAGCTTGAGATCACCGGTGAGTAGATTTAACATCTACATGGAAATCGCCCGCATGGCGTTATGCGCCAGGGCTTGATAGGATATTGTAGCCGCATGTTATATTTATATATATAAACATATAGGTTGTGCATATTTACTATTGTTGCATACCCCTCTCGGGTTGCATATGGACATAGTAGTTATGAGGCACCGCACTGTTACTAACGGTTCATGCTACACGAACACTAATTCTATGCTACACACACTCCGTTAGTAATTGCCATGACACTCGCACTATAGAATTGCTATGGACCATACATCATGTAGATTATTTCATCATTGATGATTAGACATGATTCTGTTTCTTGTATGCATACACCATTGTGTATCTACATACATGCATTTCCACACTTTCTTATGTATATCCACTTTTACATCCATACTCGTGCGCATGTATATATATATATTTTTGTGCATCCATACCTTCGTACATACACATTCGTACAAACATAGACGATGCTGGCTTTGTTTTGAATGATTGGGAACCGCATGATATATTTTCAAAACTGGATCCACTTAAATGAGTGGTTCCCCTTTTTACTCATTGTACAATCTAATGATGCATACATCTCATTTCATGGATTAACGCATTGGATTTTGGATTTCCTGTGATTTCTAGATTTGTGAACCGTGATATTATTTAAAAGAAAGTATGCACTATTTTAAAACCCGGTTTCTCTTGATATGATATTTCCGTGTGTCCACCATGCGTTTTCTCGGTTCTGAGACGTGTGACATGTGAAACCCGATACGAGGAGCTGGATGAGGCCGATTGCGGGTACATGGTGGACCCGGTATGGTACCCCAGGGCGAGAACGGATTGTTGTGCTCTAGACGATGAGCCTGGCAGAGGGACTACTACATACCAGTGATTGGTTGGACCTGGCGGTTATCAAGAGGATACTGACCAGAGTCGAGAGATGGATACGGGCCGACCCGTACTGCCGGGGCCTAGGGCCGATTCCGCAGACAGAGCACGTGTGCCGATCCGGACTGATGGAGCCCGATACATGAGGATTTGCGTGTCGATGTTGGACACGGGTATTTCATGATTTTTTCGGGTGCCGATGTTGTCACTCATGCTTCCATAAGATTTACAAGATTTGAGGGCCGATTAAAGTGATGGCGCCTGAGTTATTGGGATTTGGGGTGTAATTGGTAGACACCGGGTTTTTCCACGATGATGATTCGTGTAGAGATATTTCATCCCTTGCTTAGCATTCATTGATATGCACTGCATCATGTATTTGTTGTACCTGATGGAGTACCTCGCATGATTATTGCATAACCATATTATCATATTGATGTTATCAGATTTCACATGTTAGAGTATCGCAGTACGTGCATACTTGCGATTACCCTTATATGTTATTTACTATTCATGAGTTGGCAACTCACCCCCGTTGTGCTACAGTATTTTGCAGGTTGACCCTCAGAGTAGTTGCGGCAGGGCTACATCATTGTATCTTTTCCTACGGGTACCACTACAGTTTGCGTGTGAGCCGTTTTGCTTATTGGTGGGTTTTGCAGTTATCCGTTTACTTTTCATTGTACGCTTTATTGTATCTAGTACTCTCCATCTACCTTATCATGTATTGACTTAGAGACCAGTTGTGAGGACGATGTTGTATATTAATTGTACTCTGGATGTCGAGCTCGTGTGAGCTGACTTTACTTATGCAATTTTATCGTTTATGCCGTTTTTCACTTATTTTATTCATTTCTTCACTACGGCGTCGTATATTATTCTTGTGGTGGTTGTTCCTCCGTTGGGAGTGATTGCTCCCGTCTGGGGATGCTTTATCTTTATTATGTATCATTTTTACTTATATCATGTGTTGTTCCCGTTTTCGGGGCTAGTTTTACAAAGGAGGTGCTGCCAAAATTTTTAAGAAATAAATTTTTAAACATAAAGGACTTTTAGTTGTGATTTCCAAATGTTTTTAATAAATGTTTTCTTCATTTACTACTTTACATGGTTTAGATTTCCGGGTTGTCGGCTTACTTAAATTGTGTTGCGCCTGTAGACGTTACGTGGTTTAAGGGCCGGTCACGGGTCAACTTTTAGGTCGTGACACATATATCCAACAATCATATGTCCTCACTTCCCCAGCCCCTCCCATCCCAGGCCCTGCTTCTTCTTTTGTGGTTAAGGAGATCCGCGAATCATATGATTTTGATTATGCCAGATCCAAATGCCTCATGCTAGCCTCAATAGATGATGAACATCAAAAGCAGCATGAGAAGATGGATGTTCAATCAATCTTTCTCCATACAAAGCAGTTGTATAGGGAGCAATCTCGTACCCTCCGATACGAGGCATCTTGAAAGTTGTTCCAGATGAGGATGGTTGCTGGCACATCAATAGATGATCATGTTTTGAAGATGATAGCACTTATTGAAGAACTTGAGGGCCTCGGATGGACCATGGAGAATGAGCAGTATGTTGATATTATTCTGCAGTCTCTCCTTCCTGCCTATGCTCAGTTTATTGTGAACTTCAATATGCATAGCATGGAGAAGTCACATCCTGAACTTCTCAATATGTTGAGAAGTGCAGAGAGCACTATCTAGTCGGCGAAGACTCCCTCTCTGATTGTTGGGCAATCTTCCTCTTCCATCCCAAAAGCCAAGCTAAGGGAAGGAATAAGAAGAAACCCACCAAACCGAGAGGTGGAGTCAAAAAGGCAAAAGGGAGAGACAAATCCAGGGCTGAAGGGTCAGGAAAAGGAGAATGTTTCTACTGCAAAAAGTTGTGACACTAGAGGCGAAATTGTGTTGAGTATCTTGTTGATCTCAAGAAACATGGTGATACTTCCGCTTCAGGTGTGTTCGTGACTGAAAACAGTTTTTCAATAAACTCTGCTTCCTAGGTATTGGATACCGGTTCGGGTTCTTACATCTGCAATTGTATACATGGATTGAGAAATAGCAATGTTTTGAAGACTGGTGATCACACACTCCGGGATGGAAATGGTTCTAATGTACATGCTGTATCAGTAGGAGAGTTTCACCTGGGGTTGCCATCGGTATGTATATTGGTTTTGAACCCGTGTTATTATGTACCTACCATGCTGTGTAATATAATATCCGTTTCTTTGTTGGACAATGAAGGATATAATTTTGTGCCGCAGAATAATGTTACGAACATTAAACTTAATCAAAAGTTGATTGGGTATGGTACACTAAATAACGGGATATACGTCCTAAATCAACACACAGTTTTCAACATACAACACACAAATAAAAGAAAATTTTCAGATATAAATGAAGCTATTCTTTGGCATTGTTGACTTGGTCATATTAACGAAACAAGACTAAACAAGCTACATAAAGATGGATATTTAAATCCTTTTGAATATAAATCTTATGCGACTTCTCAGTCTTGTATCAAAGACAAAATGACCAAAACTCCGTTTAATGGACACGGAGAGAGAGCTACAGAACTCTTAAGCCTCATACAAAGTGATGTACGCGGACTAATGTCTACACATGCTAGAGGCGGTTTTTCTTACTTCATAACTTTTACTGATGATTTCTCAAGATTCGGACATGTATTTTTGTTAAAGCATAAATCTGAAGCTTTCGAAAAATTCAATGAGTATAAACTTGAAGTAGAAAAACAAACCGGATTGAGCATCAAGAAACTTCGATCGGATCGAGGTGGAGAGTACTTAAGCACAGAGTTTTCGGACTTCCTAAAAGAGAATGGGATTCTCTTTCAACTCACTCCTTCTTACACACCACAACACAACGGTGTTTCAGAAAAGCGGAATTGTACCCTACTAGATATGGTACGATCCATGATGAATGATGATGAGTTACCACTCTCCTTTTGGGGGCTTGCATTGGAGACTGCAGCATATCTGTTGAACAGGATTCCAACCATGACCGTGTCTACTACTCTATATGAGATATGGTTTGGGAAGAGATCATCTCATAAACGAGTTAGGATTTGGGGTTGTCTGGCTTTTGTCAAAAGCAGAATCAAGACAAACTCGAGACTCGATCGGTTCAGTGTATATTTGTAGGATATCCAAGACATTCGTATGGATATCTTTTCTACCACAATGAGGAACAAAGAGTGTTTGTTTCTCGGTATGCTGCATTTTTAGAAAATGAATTTTGTTTAGAAATAATACTGATGGCAATGCGGTAGAACTTGAAGAAGTTCTAGAGACACAAGTTACAAATGACGACTTGGTTGAACCCTGTGTTGCAATATAATCTTATGAACCTCAGCCACTCCGTAGATCTAGTAGGACTTCTCGCCCACCGGAGAATACTACGGTTTCCTCATTGATGGTGATAGAGAAGAATGCATGATGGATGATGATGACCCTACTTGTTTTCAGCAAGCTATCACGAGTGGTGACTGAGTGAAGTGGCTGGAGCCATGAGATCTGAAATGGAGTCTATGTACACCAACAAAGTATGGACTTGGATGTTGTACCCTCTGGGGTAAAACCCGTAGGTGCAAAAGGATATTTAAGAGAAAGATCGGTGTAGATGGACAGGTGGAGACCTATAAGGCAAGGCTTGTAGCGAAAGGATTTCGTCAAAGACCAGGTCTCGACTATGACGAAACTTTCTCTCCTATAGCAATGCTTAAATCCATTCGGAACCTACTTGATATTGCTGCTCACTACGACCATGAAATCTGGCAGATGGACTTTAAAACTGCATTTCTAAATGGTGATTTAGAGCAGTGTGTTTATATGGATCAGCCAGAAAGCTTCGTTGACAGTGGGAGCAGCGGGAAAGAATGTAGGTTGCTTAAATATATTTATTGATTAAAGCAGGAATCACGGAGTTGGAACATCAGTTTTGATGATGCGATCAAAAAGTTTGATTTTCGTCAAAGATCTAGATGAACTTTGTATTTATAAGAAGATTGTAAGGAGTACTGTCGCATTCCTCGTATTGTACGTGGATGAAATTTTCTTGATAGGAAATGACATTCCTATGCTACAATCGGTCAAACTTTTCTCGAGGTTTGTATTTACCCTCAATAGAGGGCGGTATATTGGAAGAGTTCCAAATATTATACCGTTGCAGACTCAACAATGGAAGCTAAGTATATTGCTGCAAAATGATGCTGCAAAGGAAACCGTCTGGATATGGAAATAGGAGTAGTTCCCCCCATTATTGATCCAATACTATTGTATTGTTGTAATAATAGGGCTGTGGCATTGGCCAGAGAGCCCAGATCTCATCAACGATACAGACACATCCTGAGGCAATATCATTTGATCCGGGAGATAGTTGATCTCCGCAAGGTCATGATTAGGAGAGTAGATACAGAGAGTAACACCGCGGATCCACTCACCAAGGTCCTCTCACAGCCGCAGAATGAGCGACTTTTTGAGATGTTGGGTATGAGATATGCCAATAAGTGGCCTTAGTGCAAGTGGGAGATTGTTGGATATATATATGTATTTGATAGTGGATGTATAGTCATGTATATCCATATTCAGACGACTTTCTTGCTCGACATGATAGTATGCTATCAGGTTACTCTTTATCTTAAAATGTTCACTTGATTGTGTATACTGTTCATTTGATACATGTTGATAAAGCCCTTAGGATATTTGCTTGACTACTGTGATTATGATGCAGATCTTGTTAGTTGTATGTATGCCCTAGAGGCCACTATTGTACATGATTGTATATTATAGTGGATGCTTGTACATATATAGGGAGGACTTTCTTGTTCGACATGATAGTATGCTATATGGTTACTCTTTATCTAAACATGTATACTTATATTGTCTCTTTGTTACATGTTGATAAAGCCCTTATGATGTGTACTTGACTGCCAGGACTATGATGCAGATCGTACTAATGGGGCAGGGTAGTCCACAAGTACATCCTTTAATTGTTCCTAGTCGAGAGAGTATCGAGACGGGGCATAGATATTCCAGAGTAGACTAGTGTGTATGAATTTTGACCCTGTATGGGGCGATGGTTGATCCTGCAACCATTGGTTTTTGACATCTGAGAATGTGCATAGGTGCTCATTGGAGAATGGGTACACTGAACGGGACTCACCGAGAACTCCTAAATGGTATTATACCTAACGTCAGATAGCAGTTCTCTAGTGACACTGGTACATGTTAGTCTGTAGACCCGATATCGTCATAGAGACTTGTATGATTCCCACTGTGCTTTGATTTCCACCTTACTGTGTTAAAGAGAGCATGCAAAATGATGGTTTTTGGGTACAGTCCCGAGTCATATGGATGCAATGAGAGGTAGGAGGGGTTTCGTCTCTCCCGGTATTAGGGGTTGATGTTGTGCTATGCTCGATTGGCCATAACAGGAAGTCCCTGTCCAGGGTGAAAACTGAGATTTACTGGTAAGTGTTGTCAGTAGTTTCTTGACATGTTATGAGCCTCACATCGGCATGACTTATCATGTTATTGGGGTCTGACGTTTACCACCCCCAAACTAGATATGCGACATATCAGACGAAGAGACCGGACTGTACGGTAGTGTTACTTATTGGATTCACGGGAGTTTGGACAAGCTTTCTTGTTGATCTTCTGATCGCTCAATACCCGGATAGCCGTTACGTCCTGCTAGTACCGCTGATTGCTTGTGGGTAACTGATATGATCATCACCTACTGCCGGCGTATTGACGAGTCTTTAGAGTCCTACACAGAAGTTTCCTAGCTCATGCCGAACGCTGTAGGGCACATATGTGATATGTGCGGGACCGAGATTGATACTTGTATATGTACCGTATTCTAATCTCGTGATATAGGTTCAATGTGATATAACCGGATTATTGAATCAAGTGTTGATTCAATAATTTATTAAATGATATTAGTCGGTTGTATGCGATACAGCCGGGTTATTAAATCAAGTGTTGATTTAATAATTTAATGCATAATTATATATTTGATATATTAATGTACATTATCTAATATTAGCTCACTTAAGAAAATGTTTTCTCCAAATACATTTAAATATATATGTGATATATATTAATGTATTTGATATGTGTCATGCTAGATGATACAATAGACTTGAGTGTATGAGACTTATACCTTAATTTAAGATAATTTCGGTGTTTAAATATTAAGGGAAAAATAAAAATTAGGTTGAAATTAGCAAGGCTTGAGATGCTTGTGGAAGTATGGAGAAGCTTTGACTTAAGTCCACTGATTTTGTCTTACTCTAGATATTTATTAACCTAACCATTATCATTACCTTGGTTTAGCCTATACATGAGTTTATATGAGATATTTTCTCACCATGGTCATAACACTTGATCACTTGAGTTTCTTCTTCATCTCCTTCCTTGCTCTCTAGCTTTCAAGTGAGAAGAAAAAGAAAAAGAAAAAGAGAAAACTAATTCTAAAGTGAGAAAAATTCCTACTCCACCAATTTATACTAAACTAGCCATTTAGTATAGGTTATTTCATTCTCTAATTCTCAATTAGTGAAGAGGTAGCTTGAGTTGGAGATTCCTCGACGTAGATCATCTTCGGCGTCGAAGATCGTTAAGCAAGCTCGTTCCTTTCGCCTAGTGGAGCCTAACGAGTGTCCGAGAGACCACCACTTGGAGCTAAATGACTACTACACGGAGCATTAGAAGTGAAAGACCGGTCTACAAAGGTTTGTTGGGTTAGCCTAGCAACTCATGAAGGGTTTGGAAGCATCACATGTACCAAAGATTGAGTTTTTAGGGTGCTAAGTTAACAAACAAAGGATCTATCCTAGAAAATTAGGGTTTCTAAAACTTTTGCACATCAACATAAGCAAGAAAAGTTAGGGTTTTGAGAGTACAACCTTTGTAGCTCCCTACGCTAGACTCCTTAGCTACTTGGGGTTTGGAAAAGCTCCGCTTGAACTCCTCTAGGTCACCGATGATCCACCCGGAGTCCGCTTTGTCCATGCTTGCAACTTCACCAGATCAAAAGAATGAAATGAAGCTAACACTCCAAACAAGTGGGCTAGACTTGTGTAGAATGGTGTTGTGGTTCTCTTTCTCACTTCAAAATCCTAACTTGATGAGTATATTGCACACTACACAAATCTAGATAGCAAATGAGAGAGGAAGAAGAAGATGATGGCTATATCTTTAACAAGAGTGAAAAGAATAACCCTTGTTAAGAAAAATGAAAATATATGTATATATATTTTCATGTTCTCATCTCTAACCATGGTTAAACAATATATCTTATTGAACTTGAGTTAAAACACAAAAGGAAAGTTCACCCAAGGTTAAAAGGTGGGTGAGGATGGTTAGGTTAAAGGAAGAGTGTAGAAACAAATCAATGATAACCTTTTTCCTTTTTCCTTTTTGTTTTAAATAAAATGCAATAAAATCCATATATAAAACCATGGTGTGAGTCTTATATTGCCACCATTTTCATGTATGTACAACCATGATGTATGCATGTATGTATGTATGTGTGTATGTACATCCATATGTGCATGAATCTATAAAGAAGGCATACATGCATGCATACATCCATCAAACTCAAGAAAGGATATCAAGTGAGAAACTAATGGTTAAATGATAAATCAACACTTGATTTATCAATCCGGCCATATCACATATGACCCCACCAAAAGCAAGCCGCCCGATCAATATACGGTATCCTATACGCGCATTTTAATCGGGTCCATGCGCATATCGCATACGCGCACCACAACGTTTCGCCTGGACTAGTAAACTCCATTGTGGGACTCTAAGACTCGTCAATACGCCGGCAGTGGGTGATGATCATATCAAGCACCCCCAAGCCGCAAGCGGTCAGCTAAACGTAACAGCCACCCGGGTATTAGGCGATCAGAAGAGAATAAGCGAACCTGCTACAACTCCCGTCGAGCCAATCGGCAACACTTCCCGTACAGTCCGGTCTCCTCATCTGATATGTCGCATATCAAGTCTAGGAGTGGTAAACGTCAGACCCCAATAATTGTTATGTCATGCCGATGTGAGGCTCATAACGGGTCGAGAAACTACTGGTAACATTTACCAGCAAATCTTTGAATCAGCCCTGGCCAGGGACTTCCCTGTTACGGCCAATCGAGCACAGCGCAACATCAATCCCCAAAACCGGGAGAGACGAAACCCCTCCTATTGCTCATTGCCTCCATGTGACTCGGGACTATACCCAAAAACCACCGTTTTGCACGCCCTCATGGACATGGTAAGGTGGAAATCAAAATACAGTGGGAATCATACAAGACTCTATAACGATCTCGGGTCTACAGACTAACCTGTACAAGTGTCACCAGAGAACTGCCATCTGACGTGAGGTAGAATACCATCTGGGAGTTCTCGGCGAGTCCGTCCAGTGTACCCAGTCTCCACTGAGCACCCGTATACCATCTCTGATATCAAACACCAATGGATATGGGATCATCCATCGCCCATCTCATGGGTCGAGAAGCGTATACGCTAGTCTACACTGGTATATCGATGCCCCGTCTCGATACACCCACGACTAGGGACCTTGAAGGATGTACTTATGGACTACCATGTCCCCACTAGTATGATCCGCATCATAGTCCAGGTAGTCAAGTACACATCCTAAGGGCTTTACCAAAATGTAACCATAAAACAGTATAAAGAGACAAGTATATATGTTAAGATAAAGAGCAACCAGATAGCATACTATCATATCGAGCAAGAAAGTCATCTCTATATATGTCCAAGCATCCAATATAATATACATCATCTGTACACTACTGGCCTTTAGGGCATACATACAACTAACAATCTCCCACTTGCACTAGGACCAGCTGCTGTAGTATCGCATACCGAGCATCCCGAAGTGTCTCTCAAACTGTATCTGGGGAATGGCCTTCGTGAGTGGATCCGCTGTGTTGTTCTTCGTGTCAACCATCCTGACCTCGATCTCCCGGCGATCAACTATCTCCCGGATCAGGTGATACCGCCTCAGAATATGCCTGGATCGCTGATGGGACCTGGGTTCCTTGGCTAACGCCACCACTCCATTGTTATCGCAATTTAAAGGTATTGGATGCTCAATGGATGGAACTACTCCAAGTTCAGTAATGAACTTCTTGATCCAGACAGCCTCTTTGGCAGCATCGTTGGCAGCGATGTATTCAGCCTCCATCGTCGAGTCTGCCACGGTTTCCTGCTTGGAACTCTTCCGGCTAACCGCCCCTCCGTAAAGGGTAAAGACAAATCCCGATTGCGACTTAGAGTCATCCTTATCACTTTGGAAGCTCGAATCGGTAAAGGACTCCACTTAGAGTTCTCCCTTACCATACACCAAGAGCATCTCTTTAGTCCTTCGTAAGTACTTGAGAATGCTCTTCACAGCTGTCCAGTGACTCTCTCCAGGATCAGCTTGATACCTACTCACTACACTTAGTGAGTATGCTACATCGGGTCTGGTACATATAATCGCATACATGATAGAGCTTACAGCCGAAGCATAGGGTATCCCTTGCATGCGAGCTCTCTCCAAATCAGTCTTGGAAGACATCTCTTTGGAAAGAGTGACTCCAGAGATCGTGGGTAAGTTCCCTCTATTGGATTCTTCCATACTAAACCTCTTTAGTATGGTGTCAATGTACCTGGATTGGGACAATCCCAATATCCGTTTGGATCTATCTCTATTGATCCTAATCCCCAATATGCAGGAGGCATCACCAAGATCTTTCATCGAGAATCTTTGTGATAAGAAGAGCTTGACCGATTGCAGCATAGGAATGTCATTTCCTATCAAGAGTATGTCGTCTACGTACAATACGAGGAAGACAACCTTACTCTCTGCCACCTTCTTGTAGATACAAGGTCCATCTACGTTTTTGACGAAATCAAACTTTTTGATAACAACGTCAAAGTAGATGTTCCAACTCCGCGATGCTTGCTTTAATCCATAAATGGATTTAAACAGCTTGCACACCTTACCGCTGCTCCCACTGTCTACGAAGCCTTCTGGTTAAGTCATGTACACGCACTCTTCTAAATCACCGTTTAGAAAGGCGGTCTTAATATCCATTTGCCAGATTTCGTAGTCATGATATGCGGCGATGGAAAGCATGATCCGGATGGATTTAAGCATAGCCACTGGAGAAAAGGTTTCGTCATAGTCCAAACCTGGTCTTTGACGAAAACCCTTTGCAACAAGTCTAGCTTTGAAAGTCTCCACTTTCCCATCTACACCAAGTTTTTTCTTGAAGATCCACTTGCTCCCAATGGGTTTTACCCCTTCAGGAGCAACTTCCAAAGTCCACACTTTGTTGGTGTACATGGATTCCATCTCGGACCGCATTGCATCCAGCCATTTCACTGAGTCCCTGCTCGTGATGGCCTGCTCGAAGCTAGTTAGGTCATCATCCTCCATGATGCAATCCTCGCTTCCACTGTCAATGAGAAAACCGTTGTATCTCTCAGGTGGACGAGAAAACCTACTAGATCGGCGGAGAAGCTGGGGTTCGTCGGGTACTACTGAATCCTCTGGTTCTACTAAATCATCAATTGTAGTTTGTGGTGCTGGAACCTCTTCCAGCTCTACCTCTTTGCCACTAATTTCTTTTGCAAGAAATTCCCTTTCCAAAAAGGTGGCATGTTGAGCAACAAACACTCTTTGTTCCTCAGCTTGGTAGAAAAAATATCCTTGAGAATTCTTTGGATATCCTACAAACTTGCAAAGAATTGATCGTGCCTCGAGTTTGTCCGGATTTTGCTTTTTAACATAGGCCGGACAACCCCATATCTTAATTCGTTTAAAATATGGTCTCTTCTCACTCCATATCTTATATGGTGTGGTAGGTACAGATTTAGACGGAACCATATTCAATAGGTATATGGCTGTCTCAAGCGCATACCCCTAAAAGGAAATAGGTAACACAGCATTGCTCATCATTGAGCGCACCATATCTAATTGGGTGCGATTCCTTCGTTCCGATACACCGTTGTGCTGTGGTGTATAAGGAGGAGTAAGCTGAGAGAGAATCCTATTCTCTTTTAAATAATCTAGGAATTCAATGCTTAAGTATTCACCTCCTCGATCAGATCGAAGAATCTTAATACTTTTGCCCGTTTGGTTCTCTACTTCGTGCTTATATTCTCTGAATTTCTCAAAACCTTCAGACTTGTGTTTCAACAGGAACACATGCCCGTATCTAGAGAGATCGTCAGTGAATGTAATGAAGTAGGAAGAACCGTTCCTGGCGTGTGTAAACATAGGACCGCATACATCACTATATACCAGTCCTAAGAGTTCAGTAACTCTTTCTCCGTGTCCACTAAACGGAGTTTTGGTCATCTTTCCTTTGAGACATGAATGGCAAGTGTCATAAGATGATAATTCGAACGAATTCAAATATCCATTCTTATGTGACTTAGCTAGCCGTGTCTCATTGATATGGCCAAGTCTACAGTGCTACAAGAAGGATTCGTTCATTTCTGAGCTTTTCCTCTTGTGTGTGTTTTGTATATTGAGGACTGTATTTTGATTGAGAATGAATATGCCATTATGTAACGAGCCTGATGCAATCAACTTTTGATTTAGGAATATGTTCATAACATTATCCTTTACTACAAAATTATATCCTTCTTTACTTAATAAAGAAACTGATATAATGTTGCACATCATGTTCGGTATATAATAGCACTCATTCAGAACTAGTGTATCACCATTTGGTAATACCAGGTGATATTTGCCAACTGCTTTGGCTACAACATTTGCCCCATTCCCTACTTGAACAAAATGATCACCTTTTCCCAGTTCTCTAACTTTCCGTAGCCCATGTAACTGCTTACATATGTGGGATCCTGATCCGGTATCTAATACCCAGGACGTAGGGTGAACTGAAAAACAGTTCTCAATAACAAACACACCCGAAGAAGGTGCATCATCATGCATGTTCTTCGTTTGGGCAGCATGAGAATCCAGATATTCTCCTGTTTCCTGTTCAGTCTTATAACACTTATAAGATAGAACTGGTCCAACGTTCCCCTGCACAGTATAACATGCGGGTTCGGTCAATACATCCATATTATTATCTTGATTAGGGCATGACATGGTCGCTACCTGGAGAGGGAGAGAAGAAAATACTTTAGCGTATGCTCTTGCAAGATCAGATTGGTTATTATCTTATCTAATCAGGATGGCTCCCACTGGTATTTATCAAATCTTCCTTCAAACCCTAAAAGGAAAGACTAGTCGGGATTAATTACACCTTACAACTTCGTCGATCTTTCAGCCAGGCCACTGTCGATACTTTGAGGGAGGTTCCCCGTGCTTTCGTACGGACCTAATTAAAGTAAACGTCATTTTCCCAGAGGCGTAACCCCGTTGACACCTTTCTAGACACCTACTTGATCGGCTAATTGTCCTGTGTAAAACTCTCCCAGGAGTAACAATTACTCGCAGTGGGTATCGGGATCCAACTATCTCATAGAAGGTATGCAATCTCATTGCAAATTTCAACACTTGAAATTCCCGATAATGCTTTTGCCCCTAGCGATCTATGACCTTGACTAAGTCAACAAACCATAAATCGCAAGTCAAGTTCAACCCGTACATTTCTCGATTGAATTAAACCCACCCGTACGACCCTTGAATGAGTTAACAAGGCCATGCGAATGCCCTAATCCAATCACATCTCATGTTGTAACAGATAAACACTATTTAGCTACCGTACACTACGCCTTGACTAAGTCAACAAACATAGCACGAATACTAAATAATATCTATCTGAAATGACGGAGGGCTTCGCAGGTTTTTCAGGAAACCATAAGCGTAATGAATTTGATATCGTTGTAGAATCAAGTGAAATTTTGAAATGGAGTGATTTTGAGGCTTTCATTAGTTTTGCTAAAAAGGTCACTCCCGGTGAAGGGATCTCGGCTATTTCCTCATCGAATAAGGTGCGGGATATATCATATATATCACTGTGCAAAGCAAAACTCCAAATGCAGTCAAAAGTCAAACCGAGTGTTGTAACATCTGCCAGTTTTGCTAAAGAGGTCACTCCTGGTGAAAGGATCTCGGCTCTTTCCCCATCGAATAAGGTGCAGGGTATATCATATATACCACTATGCAAAGCAAAACTGTAGCTACCCTTTTATTTAAAATTTTGATTCTACAACATCTTTTAGGTTTCTTTTCTTTCATTAATCACATTAATGAAGTCCCATCATTTAAGTCACCTAAACATCACAGATAAATACGACGTACACTTATGCCATCCGCATTCTCCTCGATGTCCTCTCATGCACCGTTAGGTTAGGTAACTAACGACAGAGCAGGGCAGGGCTAGTGCAGGTGCAAAACATAAGTAACGTCTATATAATATATCATATATACTATATACTATATCCATCAGAACATATCAAATGATCACATCACAGATATCGCAGCAGAAACATAGATATAATGTGGGATATACTAGGACGTCCGTATTTAGTACTTAGCCAATAATAGAAAATACGGATTCCACAGTCGCGATGAATAGCCATGCCCACACCCTAGACCCCTACGAGAGCGGCAAGCGACCCTACCAATTCTGGAGTTTAGGAGACCCGGTCTCGACTCCTCGAGATGGCCTCCCACTGAACCCCAGAACCCGGTCACCCGTGCTCCCCTCCTTGGGTCCATCCTAATGCGGAAAAGTAAATAATATACAACACTGGTGGCATCAACCTCAACCCGGAAGTGCCCCAAATAATAGAATATTACATTACATTTGAATATACATGAATGAAAATATAAAACTCTCATCTCACATAAAAACCCCCGGCTATTCAATCGCGACAATCCTGCACATCATATTTCAGCAACACATAATATCTCATATCATCAACGTAAGTAAGTATGCATACACCGATTGTCGTCGACGTATAGCAACGACAATCGGCAATACCACTACATACTACACTTACGGTCACAGAAAAGAAAGTGTAAAACTGCAATATCTGGAATCCATATTCTCTTTAGACATCGTAAATGTGAAGTATCACATACCTCGTATTTCATGTCTTATAATATGAATTCCACACATTGCATCACATTCCAGATAAACAGACAGTATTAAAGTTTTCGAACGAATAATCAAATACCCAAGATTCACTAAATCTCAACACTTGAGCGGAGTTCAAAAGCCCGGAGTGTGAAACAGTAGTAGCGGTCCAGCTGTAGAAGGGTCAAGCCAACGCCTCACATGTGGCACGCCGTACTGCCGCAAACCCTAAGGTTCAAAGGGCAGTTCAAGACGGTCACGTAATCGAGTTAAGGTTAGTTGTCTTCTAGAGGGTCCACCACAAAACTTGCACGTATCTCCGAAATATTTAAACCCTGTGAAAAGTGAGCAAATGATACTCGTTCAAGCACTTCAACACTTTATAATTTATCCGGAAAAGACATGAAATGAAAATTCCGATCGAATCGACGAGTCCAAAACCATCTCCAGAACATGCAGCACTAAATTCAGATTAAAAAATCCCCAAAGAATATACAAGCAGAAAGAACAATTACTGTACAAAAATGACATCATGATTCATCCGTACGGCCGCGGAACCGCGGCCCAAGGAGGCTATTGCCGCGGTTCCGCGGTGAAAAGTACTTTTCATGGCATCGTTTTTCACATGTGCTCTTAGATTTCCCTGCTGAATTTTTTAAGGATTTTTAATTCTAAAAATATCTAGATTTTAAAAATTGTTCAGAGAGTGTCCCGTAATCTCGTATTTCGGTTTGGTCGGAGTTTTTACTTCGTAAAAGTGTCGCCTAATGTTCTAGGTTGGCTATGATACCAATGTTGGGTTATCCTAGCACCTCATGAAGGGTTTGGAAGCATCGCATGTACCAAAGATTGTGTTTTTAGGGTGCTAAGTTAACAAACAAAGGATCTATCCGAGAAAATTAGGGTTTCTAAAACTTTTGCACATCAACATAAGCAAGAAAAGCTAGGGTTTTGAGAGTACAACCATTGTAGCTCCCTACGCTAGACTCCTCGGCTACTTGGGGTTTGGAAAAGCTCCGCTTGAACTCCTCTAGGTCACCGATGATCCACCCGGAGTCCGCTTTGTCCAAGCTTGCAACTTCACCCGATCAAGAGAATGAAATGAAGCTAACACTCCAAACAAGTGGGCTAGACTTGTGTAGAATGGTGTTGTGATTCTCTTTCTCACTTCAAAATCCTAACTTGATGAATATATTGCTCACTACAAAAATCTAGAGAGAAAATGAGAGAGGAAAAAGAAGATGATGGCTATATCTTTAACAAGACTGAAAAGAATAACCTTTGTTAAGAAAAATGAAAATATATGTATATATATTTACATGTTCTCATCTCAAACCATGGTTAAACAATGAATATCTTATTGAACTTGAGTTAAAACACAAAAGGAAAGTTCACCCAAGGTTAAAAGGTGGGTGAGGATGGTTAGGTTAAAGGAAGAGTGTAGAAACAAATCAATGATAACCTTTTTCCTTTTTCCTTTTTGTTTTAAATCAAATGTAATAAAATCCATATATAAAACCATGGTGTGAGTCTTATATTGCCACCATTTTCATGTATGTACAACCATGATGTACGTATGTATGTATGTATGTGTGTATGTACATCCATATGTGCATGAATCTATAAAGAAGGCAAACATGCATGCATACATCCATCAAACTCAAGAAAGGATATCAAGTGAGAAACTAATGGTTAAATGATAAATCAACACTTGATTTATCAATCCGGCCATGTCACATATGACCCCACCAAAAGCAAGCCGCCCGATCAATATACGGTATCCTATACGCGCATTTTAATCGGGTCCATGCGCATATCGCATACGCGCACCACAACGTTTCGCCTGGACTAGGAAACTCCATTGTGGGACTCTAAGACTCATCAATACGCCGGCAGTTGGTGATGATCATATCAAGCACCCCCAAGTCGCAAGCGGTCAGCTAAACGTAACGGCCACCCGGGTTTTGAGCGATCAGAAGAGAACAAGCGAACCTGCTATAACTCCCGTCGAGCCAATCGGCAACACTTCCCGTACAGTCCGGTCTCCTCGTCTGATATGTCGCATATCAAGTCTAGGGGTGGTAAACGTCAGTCCCCAATAACTGATAAGTCGTGCCGATGTGAGGCTCATAACGGGTCGAGAAACTACTAGTAACACTTACCAGCAAATCTCTGAATCAGCCATGGCCAGGGACTTCCCTGTTACAGCCAATCGAGCACAGCGCAACATCAACCCCCAATACCGGGAGAGACGAAACCCCTCCTATCATTCTTTGCCTCCATGTGACTCGGGACAGTACCCAAAAACCACCGTTTTGCACGCCCTCATGGACGTGGTAAGGTGGAAATCAAAATACAGTGGGAATCATACAAGACTCTATGACGATCTCGGGTCTACAGACTAACCTGTACAAGTGTCACCAGAAAACCGCCATCTGACGTGAGGTATAATACCATCTAGGAGTTCTCCGGGAGTCCGTCCAGTGTACCCAGTCTCCACTGAGCACCCGTATACCATCTATGATGTCAAACACCAATGGATATAGGATCACCGATCGCCCATCTCATGGGTCGAGAAGCGTATACGCTAGTCTACACTGGTATATCGATGACCCGTCTCGATACACCCACGACTAAGGACCTTGAAGGATGTACTTATGGACTACCATGTCCCCACTAGTATGATCCGCATCATAGTCCAGGTAGTCAAATACACATCCTAAGGGCTTTACCAACATGTAACCATAAGACAGTATAAAGAGACAAGTATACATGTTAAGATAAAGAGCAACCAGACATCATACTATCATATCGAGCAAGATAGTCATCTCTATATATGTCCAAGCATCCAATATAATATACATCATCTGTACAATACTGGCCTCTAGGGCATACATACAACTAACAAGGTTGTATTCCTTGTTCACTTAGAGTAATGTTTTTTACTTGCTTAGTTAAACCCTAATTCTCTAGTTAGATCCTTTGTCGGGCTCGCTCGGCACCCTAAATTTTTTAAATATAGCATACTAGATGCAGTGGTATCAGAGCCATGCTAAAGCATTAGGAGTTGTCTAAGAAAAGTTAAAGTGTTCGATCAGCTTTTCAAAACCCGGTTTTCCCACTCTGTGAAATTTTTTCCAAAGGTTGGAATTTTTCTAATTAAAAATATTCAGAAAATCGTACAGGGTATTCTATGGACCCACAAGAAAAACGATGGCCCAACTCGACCAAATAACCTCGGAAGCGCGGCCAAAGAATGCCTTTGGCGGCGGTTCTGCGGCGCCGTTGGTGAGGCAGGAAGCGTGCCTTCTTGTGTAGGTCCGTAGGTGCTTGGTGCACTGTCTGGGTATTTTTAACTCTGACTCAAGTGTTGAGGTCTCTGAGTATTATCGGCTTTTGATGGATCGATCGAAATGTTTAGCATCGTCTACATATCTGTGATTTGTGATAAAATATTTGGAATCAACAATAATTAGTTTGGTGAAAACTAATTAGTATTTTCTAAATCTAGCAATTTAGTCTCACTTGATTGGTTGCCGTGGGGTTTTGATTCGGATCAAAACTCCGTCGCAATCTCGTATAGTACGCGTACGCTCGCCGGATAACACTACTAGATAGCCACGCCCTATAGCCCCGACCAAGTGACTGTAGGAGAACCCCGTATCCAAAAGCATCCATTTGGGTGCTCGCGGCCGCGGTGTTCCACCTAAGTGCACTTTGTCGATGGCATCGGGGGTGCGGACGTCAACTAATGTTTCCGACGAGCATTCGATCAACAGTCGGGAATCTTGTTGAATTGCACGAATGGATATTGAAAAGTGTTTTCAATTGAGACTACAATGCCGGGTTTATAATGTTAGGCATGAAATTCGGAATATGTGTATTCCGGGTTTATAATGTCTAAGAAATTTATACGGATAGGCATGAAATCTGAAGTATGTGATATTTCGGGTTTATGATATCTAAGGATGTTGCGGATTCTAATTGTTGTAGTTTTCACTTTCTTTTATGCGACTGTAAGTGTAATATGTGGTGTATCACCGGTTTCGTTTCTATACGTCAATGACAATTGGGATACGCATATTTACTTCGTTGATAACATGTGATATTATGTGTTGCTGTGATATGTTATATTGGATCCTCGTGTTTGAATAGCCGGGGGTTTTTGCGTGGGATGAGAGTTTTTCATTTTCATTAATGTAAAAACTTGTTTGTAATATTCTTTTATTGGGACACTTTCGGGTTGAGGAGCATGTCACCATTGATGTATATTATTTACTTTTCTGCATTAGGATAGACCCAAGACGGGGAGCATAAGTAACTGGGTTCTAGAGTCCAGCGGGAGACCATCTCGAGAAGTCGAGATCGGGTCTCCTAACTCTAGAATTGGTAGGGTTGCTTGTTGCTCTCGTAGGGGTCTAGGGATGTGCGTTTGGCTATTCATCACGACCGTGGAATCCGCTTTGTTTACTTGCTGGATTTAAAATAAGGACCTACAAGTATATCTAATATTTCATATGTTGTCTTCTGCTGCAATGTTCTGTGATGAGATCATATAACTGCGTGAGACGAATGCTTTATATTATATATATGATATATAATAAGCATTGCTTATGTTTTGCATCCGCGCTAGTCCTGCCCCGCTCTGCCGGTAGTTAGGTAACCTAACGGTGCATGACGAGACTCCGTGGTGAATGCCGATGGGATAAGCATACGCTGTATTTTCGTTTCTTTATCAGTGATGCTTCGGATGCATAAATGATGGGACTTCATTAATGAGATTAATGAAAAGGAAAGGAACCTAAAGATGTTGTAGAATCAAATTGTCAAAAAAGGCAGCTCTAGTTTTTGCTTTGTATAGTGGTATTCCTTGATGAATATCCAGCACCTCATTCGATGAGGAAAGAGCCGATATCCCTTCACCGGGAGTGAAAGCCGACCCTAGCACCATCATGAGGTTTTTGTAGCATCAAGCAAACCAAATTTTAATTTTTATTAGGTGCTAAGTTAGAATATACAAGATCATTGCTAGAATATTAGGGTTTGCTATAAAACCATCAAGAAGGTAAGGAGGTTATACCAACGTTAATCGAGTCCTTCACTTCACATGCTCCGTGTAGTAGTCCCACGACTCCACTAGGCTCCACATGAGGCTTCGGATGAACTTCCTCCGATGACATTCGTGCCGAAGATGATCCACGCGAAGTCCCTCCAACTCAAGCTACCACTACACTAAACTCTATAGCGTAGTAAACACGCTACACTCGATCGCTAGTCAAGTGTAGGATGGTGAAGTAGGGGATGTTAAAATCTCACAAGTTTGTGTTCAAGCTTCATGGTTTACATCACATGTGAGGGTTGAAGCTTGAACTATAGCAATTGAGGAAGAAGAAGCTAGAGAGCAACCGTGGGAGAAAAGGCAAGAAAAATGGCTATATGTTGAGAATGAGCTTAGAAAATGAATGGAAACTCTTGACTCCCATTCATTCAAGCTTGGAATTTTGCAATATAAAATTGCAACCATGTTAAATAGTGAGTCAAGATGAATAAACAATAAATAAAGCCATGCTTGCAGCCATGCTCTCATTTTCCACCTTATTTTTATTTCCACAAAATAGAATTTTATGCCATGCTTCATTATATATATATATATATCATATATATTAATATGTATATTATGAAGAATAATTAGTGAGCTAATGATATTAGTTAAGATATAATCATATTACATATAATATATATCATATTATTAGATCAACACATGATTTAATAATCCGGTTATATCACATATGACGACTAATATCATATATCTGTATACCACATTATCAAATCAACACTTGATTCGACTTATATCACATCTAACCGAACCGATAACAGATAACAGCCAGATTACAATATGGTATCACATACACGTATTTAATCAGGCCTACACGCATATCACATATGTGTCATATGTCATTACGCATGAACCAGGAAATTTCTGTGTTGGACTCTAAAGACTCGTCAATATGTCAGCAGTTGGTGATGATCACATCAATCACCTACAAGCCGTCAGCGGTAATAGCTGGACGTAATGGCTACCCGGGAATTGAGCGATATAAAGATCAACAAGCAAGCTTGTCCATACTCTCCATGAAGCCTATCAATAACAATACCGTACAGTCCTGTCTCTTCGTCTGATATATCGCATATCATGTCTGGTGGTGGTAAACGTCAGACACCAGTAACATGATAAGTCATGCCGATGTCTGGCCTATAACGGTTTGAGAAACTACTGATAACTCTTATCAGTAAATCTCAGCAGAAGCCCTGGCCAGGGTCTTCCAGTTATATAACCAATCGAGCATAGAGCAACATCAACCCCCAATACCGGCAGAGACGAAACCCCTCCTATCACTCATTGCCTCAATATGACTCGGGACTGTACCCAAAATCCACATGTTTGCATGACTCATTTGAGCTGTGGTAAGGAGGAAATCAAAGCACAGTAGGAGCCACACAAGACTCTATGATGATCTCGTGTCTACAGACTAACCGGTACCAGTGTCACCAGAGGACTGCTATCTGACGATAGGTATACTACTACATAGGACTCCTCAGCGAGTCCTGTTCGGTGTACCCATTCCCTAATGAGCACCTGTGTACAATCTTTGATGTCACACACCAATGGTTGTGGGATCAACCATCGCCCTCTAAGGGACAAGAAACTTGCACACTAGTCTACTCTGGAATATCGATGCCTTAGTCTCGATATTCCCATAACTAGGAACCGATTAAAGGATGTACTTATGGACCACCTTGGCCCCACTAGTATGATTTCATCATAATCCTGGTAGTAAAGTACATATCCTAAGGGCTTTATCAATATGTAAGTGACAAACAGTATAAATACCAGTCTACATGTTAAGATAAAGGTAACCTGATAGCATACTATCATGTCGAGCAAGAAAGTCCTCTATAGATATGTCCAAGCATCCACTATATCATCAATAATGGCCTCTAGGGCATACATATTCCAAACAATCTCCCACTTGCACTAAGGCCAGTTGTTGTAGTATCTAATACCCAACGTCCCAAAAGTCTCTCGAATAGCATCTAGGGGATGGCCTCGATGAGTGGATCCGCTGTGTTATCCTCTGTGTCAACTCCTATGACGTCGATCTCCCGGAGATCAACTATCTCCCTGATAAGGTGATACTGTCTAAGAATATGTCTGGATCGCTGATGGGACCGGGGTTCCTAGGCCAAAACCAAAGCTCCATTATCATCACAATACACAGCTATTGGATGCCCAATGGTAGGAACCTAATTCATCGCATGAACTTTATTCATCCAGACAACCTCTTTGGCAGTATTGTTTGTAGCGATGTAATTAGCCTCTATCAACAAGTCTGCTACGGTATATAGCTTGGAACCCTTCCAACATACCGTCCCTCCACTGAGAGTGATGACAAAACCCGAGACTGACTTTAAGTCGTCCTTATCACGCTGGAAGCTCGAATCGGTAAAGGACTCCATCTGGAGTTCACCGTTACCATATACCAAGAACATCTCTTTAGTCCTTTTCAAGCACTTAAGAATGTTCTTCAGCTGTCCAGTAGTTTTCCCAAAGATCTTTTCGATACTTATTCACTACACCTAGTGAGTAACCTACATCTGGTCTGGTACATAACATCACATACATGATTGGTCTGTCTGCCAAAGCATAGGGTATCCCTTAAATGCGAGCCCTCTCCAAATCAATCTCGAGCGACATCTCTTCAGAAAGAGTGATTCCTGAACAAGCGGGTACATTACCACGCTTAGAATCATCCATCCTAAACCCCTTTAGCATGGTGTCTATGTACCTGGATTGGGACAATCCCAAATCCATTTAGATATATCTCTATAGATCTATATCCCCAGGATGTAGGAGACATCAGTTAGATCTTTCATGAAGAACCTGTGTGATAAGAGGTGCTTGACCGAGTGTAGCATAAGAACACCCTTTCCTATCAAGAGTATGTCATCTGCGTACAATACGAGGAAGATAACCACACTCTCTACAACCTTCTTATTTATACATGGTTCATCTACCTTTTTGATGAAGTCAAACTCTTTGACAGCTTCATTAAAACAGATGTTCCATCCCCGCGATGCCTGCTTTAACCCGTAGATAGATTTAAGCAGCTTGCACATGCTTCCGCTGCTCCCACTATCTACAAAGCCCTCTGGCAGTGTCATATACACGCTCTCTTCTAAATCACCATTTAGAAAAGCGGTTTTGACATGCAGTCTGCCAGATTTCGTAGTCATGGTATGCAACAATGACAAGTAGGATCCTGATGGACTTAAGCATAGCTTTGAAAGTCTTAACTTTTCCATCTGCACCAAATTATCTTTCTCAAAGATCCTCTTGCTCCCGATGGGCCTTACCCCTTCAAGAGCAACTTCCAAAGTCAACACTTTGTTGGTGTATATGGATTCCATCTCAGATTGCATAGCATCCAGCCATTTTACATAGTCTCCACTTGTGATGGCCTGCTCAAAACTAGTTGGGTCATCATCTCCATGATGCAATCCTCGCTTCCACCGTCTATGAGAAAACCGTAGTATCTCTCTGGTGGATGAGGAACCCTACTAGATCTGCAGAGTGGCTTCGGTTCGTCGGGGACTATTGAATCCTCCGGTCCCAACAAATCGTCAGTTATACTTTGTTTTGCTGGAACTTATTCCATTTCTACCTCATCGCCACTAATTTCTTCGAAAAGAAATTCCTTTTCTAAAAAGGTGGCATGTCGAGAAACAAAACATTTTTTGTTTCTCGGTGTAGTAGAAGATATACCCGCGTGAATGGTTGGGATATCCTAAAAACTTACACAAAACTGACCTTGTCTCAAGCTTGTTCGGATTTTTCTTTTCAACATAGGCCAGACAACCCCATATCTGAATTCGTTTAAGAGATGGTCTCTTCCCATTCCATATCTCATATGGGGTGGTTGGCAACGGATTTGATCGGAACTCTATTCAATAGGTATGCATCTTCTCAAGTGGATGTCCCTGAAAGGAAATAGGCAAATCAGCAGTACTCATCATAGAACGCACCATATCTCATAGGGTGCGATTCCTCCAACTCGATATACCGTTGTGCTGTGGTGTATACAGAGGAGTAAGATAAGAGAGAATCTTATTTTCTTTTAAATAGTCTTGGAATTCTGTGCTCCAGTATTCTTATCCCCGATCATATCGAAGGATTTGAATACCTTTACCCATCTGATTCTCAACTTCGTACTTATATTCCTTGAAATTTTGAAAAGATTCAGTTTTGTGTTTCAACAAGAACACATGTCCGTATCTTGAGAGAACATCGGTGAATATAATGAAGTACGCGGAATCATCCCTGGCATATGTAGACATAGGACCGCAAACATCACTTTGTATCTATCCAAGAGCTCAGTAGCTCTTTCTCCGTTTCTAGTAAACGGAGATTTGGTCACCTAGTCTTTGAGACATGACTGGCAAATTTTATAAGATGTGAATTCGAATGGATTCAAATATGCATCCTTATGGGACTTAATCTTGTATTGTCTCATCGACATGACTTAGTCTACAATGCTTCAAGAAGACTTCATTCATTTCTGAACTATTCCTCTCGTGTGTGTTCTGTATATTTAGAACTGTAGTTTGATTCAGAACGTGTACACTGTTATACAACATACCTTACCCAATGAACACTTGATTTAAGAAAATATTCATAATATTATTGGTACGAAATAACAGTCGTTCAGAATCAATGTATTTCCCGTTGGTAACACTAGATAATATTTGCCAACTGCTTTAGCTGGAACAATTGCACCATCTCTACTACTAGAGATATATCACCTATTCCCAGTTCACCACCTGTCTTTTGCCCATGTAATAAATTACATATATGGGATTCTGATCCGGTATCTAATACCCAGGATGTAGAGTTAACTGAGAAACAGTTCTTGGTAACGAACACACCCGAAGAAGATGCATCAACATGCTTATTCTTCGTATGGGTGGCGTGGTAATCCGGATATTCCCCTATTCCTTGCTCCAACTTATGACAATCATAAGATAGAGTGGAACCTAACCCAGTATAATAAGTAGGTTCGGTCAAAACATCCTTATTATTATCTTGATTAAGGCATTTCATTGGTCGCTACCAGGAGAGAGAGAAGGATAATCACTTTGCGTGCGCTCTTTGTAAGATTAGATTGGTTATTTTATCCAATCAGGATGGCTCCCATTGTTTTTATCAAATCTTCCTTCAAACCCTAAAAGGTAAGATTAGCCGGGATTAATTACACCTTACAGGTTCGCCAATCGTTCGGCCAGGCAGGTATTGGTACTCCGAAGGAGGTTCCCCATGCTTTCGCACGGACTTAATTAAAATAAATCTCGTTTCCCTAGAGGCATAACCCCGTTGATACCTTTCTAGACACCTACTTGATTAGCTAATTATAAAGTACAAAACTCTCCCAGGAGTAACTCTTACTCGCAGTGGGTATCGGGATCCAACTATTATATATAATGTATGCAATCTCATTGCAAATTTCAATACTTGAAGTTCCCGATAATGGTTTTTACCCCTAGCAACTTATGACCTTGGCTATGGTCAACAAATCATAAGTGCTAGCCAAGTACAACCCATCATTTCTTGATTGAATCAAACCCATACGTGTGACCCTTGGCTAAGGTCGACAAAGCTGCACGACTACCCTAATCCAATCGCATCACATGCCGCAGACAAGCACTAATTAGCTACCGCACACTATGCCTTGGCTAAGGTCAACAAACGTAGCAAGAATACTAAATAGTACTTATCTGAATTGACGGAGGGCTACACAGGTTTTTAAGAAAACCAAGAGCGTAATGAACATGATATCGTTGTAGAATCTAGTGAATTTGAAAAGGAGTGTTTTTAAGGCTTTTGCTAGTTTCGCTACAGAGCTCACTTGATTGATCGTTTCTTGGTATCGTATTATAAGATGTTTCACAACCAAAGAAATTTATACTGCAATCAATTAACGGTGTCGATGTAGCGTGTTAATGAATATGGATCATCTACTGAGATATGTATTTTGATCGATTTTGTTTTAGATGAGTCGAAATGAAAAGTTAAAAGAAAATTGCAAGAAAATTGATTCAAAATTTGTGAAATTTAGTTTCAAGAATCATAAAGAACTAGATGTGCAATCAAGAATCAATAAAGTTCAAGAAGATGTCTAAATCGAATGAATTATCAAGATTTATAAAGAGGCTTGTAGGAATCGATCCAATTGATAATGATGATGAATACTTATGATTACAAATTATTATCTATCGATGATTTATTGCTAGATCGATGATGATCAACGAGGATTAGGGATTTATTGAAGAAACTAGGGTTTCTCCTTCTAGCCCTTATCCTTTCGTTGATTAGCATTCAAATTCTAGCCTCTAGGAGATTCAATCATCGATCGTTGATCTCTAATTTAGAGCGAAAACATTCAAGAAAGTATCTCGCTCAAAACTAGGTCGCCGTTGATTCAATTTTCTAAATTTTACAAAACTCATAAGACTTAAGAATCGTTCAAGAATTTAATCATCATCATCTATCTATTTTCTCGATTCCTCCACAAGCGGATTTTTCACTCAAACATCATGAAAAGGAAAATAATTAAGAATTGATAACTCTTCATAATTCTCAAATGTAAAGAAAAGAAAGATCAAGAATTTTCACCTTTTATAAATCAACGTTTCGTTACAAATAACTCAAAGATTACAAGATTTTGAGGAGAGAACTCAATCGTCGAAACTAGCTTCGCATCGTCTTCTTGAGTCGCGGATCGTCATGGATCTCTTGCTCAGATGAAGCTCGGCGTCGCTTCAAAAGGATCGTTGAAGGCTTGTTTTGGCTCGGTACTCCTTGGTTCTTGATTTGGATCAAATTGTGTCACTCAATTTGATTTAGAATTAATTTGGATCTCACTACAATTTTTACCACTCAAAATGATTTCCCTCCAAATTCAACAAACTCTAAACCCTAGATCTAGATCTCCTTTTATAACCACCTCATTTGAATCTTCCTTCCAAAGCTAGGTTGTTAGAGAGAGCCTTCTAGAATGTATTTGTTAGAGGGAATATTCTAGAATGAGGTTGTTAGAGGAAATATTCTAGAATGAGGTTGTTACAAGGAATATTCTAGAGGAAGATTGTTACAAGGAGCCTTCTAGAAGAAGATTGTTATAAGGAGGTTTCTAGAAGACGGTTGTTGGAGAGTGCCTTCTAGAATAAGTTTGTTGCAAGGAATATTCTAGAGTGAGTTTGTTATGCAGAGCCTTCTCGAAGAAGCCACGTGGTCTTTGAGAGTCTTCTAGAAGCTTGGCCGTTAAAAGAAGGCATGTGGGGAAATATGAGCTGGTGACGTGTCTAACAGGCCGCGGATCCGCGGCGGATAGGTCAACTGGGCCGCGGATCCGCGGCCGATTGGTGGGGTTACTCCATACAAATTTCTGTGCTAATTTGTGCTGGCTTCATTGTACTTTCCTGATATTTGGAATATTTTTATACTTTCTTGTTCACTGCCAGATTTCAAGTCTTGGACTTTGCGTATTTTATCAGCACTTTTAGCAGTTCCGGTTCTTTTACCTGGAGAATTTCCTGCACTCAATCTCGAAACAAGTGTTGATTCATAAAGGATCATGCGTGCAATAATAAACACTCAATTTCCCTCAAAATGCTGCTGATAATGTATAACACATGTTATTTGGTATTTTGCAGACAAATTGCAAATATTTGCTATATTTATACTAAACACCTTTAGATGATTGCAAAGAGTAGGAAAATTGATGTGTTAAAAATGCAATATTTTCGACTGATCAAATTCCACCAAACATAATTTTGGCTTTCTCGAGCAAACTTGTTTTATTAGAAAGAGAAGGAGAAACTATAAGGAAAAGAAAAACTAACTAACACACTTTCGTAGGCAACACGATTGCACTGAGCACGTGCAACAAACCTTTAAACCTCTAGGTGTCCCAAGTAGGAGGAGTGTTGTCTCCTTAGATTTTTCAGCGGATTGCACCGAAAAAATCCAATAATAAAAGGAAGACCGCGAAAATTACATGTAAAGATAGGAATTGTATAAGAAAGACTTTGAAAATTAGAGTTTCCAACTACACTAGCTTTTCGGTTGTCATGAGCCCTATCTTAATAGTCATGAAAAGATGTCAGAAATCACATCGTCCCTCAATAAAACATCGTCTTTATTCCTCATTCCTATCTTTCTTCCAAACATCGATCATATACCCCTACGTGTGTGTAAAAGACATCCCTACACTCGGAGAATTCAATTCAAGCTATCATACTCTTGTCCATCTACCTCAGTACTTTTTAATTGATGAATATTTAGATGGATTTTGCTCACACATTTTTCATGCGACCGTTAATACTTCTTGTGGTACTAACCGACCGATTACTCATGTGCTTTATTATTAGGTGTATTATTATTTTTCTCGTCTTGCACCACCTAAGGCTTAGCAGTGACTCCCAAACCAGTTGGTCTAAGGCACTAGGTCTAGAAGCACCCTCGCTATATTTTTTTATTGCTGCCTTGGTGATAACAAAACCAGTGTTCATTTTTTTACACCATTTTATATTTTCTTCATTTATTATTTCCTTCATACTTTGGTTTTTAGACAAGAGCATTTCAATGTATCCTCTACTATCCCGAGCTTCAAGACATGTGTAAGTGCGTATAGTAGGGTATCAACGTTCAAATGTTTGGCCTCCAGAATATGAACTATTTTTCAGGCTTATTTTTATCCTCAGATTAGTGACTTCCTTCATCTTACTAACCCTTGGGACAACGGCTCATAACTACTTATTACTAGTTCTGTTTAAGGAAAGTTCTAATTTTCTTGGTTTTCTTAATTTTTTCTAATCTTTTAGATGTAATTTTTCACGAACTAACCTTTTATTATCTTAGTTATGTACAAAAAAAAGTTTATTTTTTTATTTTTTATTTTTTTATTATATGTTTTGTTCTCATGCAATGTATGATGCAAAGTAATGTGTAAATAAGCACAAACCTCCCCCAAACTTGTTTTCAACAGTGTCCTCGCTGTTTTCTTCTCCTAAATCTTAAAAACCTGTAAGCTTGGGAGGAAATTTATAAATGGGGGCAATAAATATGATCATGAAAAATCCTCCCCCAAACTTATTTTTGGCTCACAATATTGAGAACAACAGTTATTATCAAGAGCCAAATATACCGCCCCAAACTTGAGTTAAACAATGTTAATCTTTTTAAAATCACAAGTGGGGGTCAAAGTTACTGGTCAATGCAAAGCTTTGCAAAGAACGGAAGTCAACACCAACCATTCAAAGATTTTCTCAATGTAGAGCACCGGTTGGTGGAAGAACAAGTTGAAAAGAGCCAAGAAGAAGTGGGGAAAAGATAAGTGGTGTGAAGGAGAGGGTTTGCGTCTCGTTCTCGAGAGACGACTCAATGATTGTGATGGATTACTCACATTCTCGTGATTGTTAAGAAAAAGGGGTGGAGGTTCAATTTCTTTATTTTGGAGATGATTCATCTCAACACCCATGTCTGCTAAGAATGCAAGTCTATCAGCGAATAATTCCTTGAAGCTTTCACCAATATCCTAAAGAATATTCTCATTTGAAAGAACATGATGATACTCAGACTCTAGAAAAGGTTCATAATCGACGTTAGATGTTGACCCGGACAACTCGAAAGAAGGGTCCATATGTATATGATACATATCTGGATCAAACAACAACGTATAAAGGATGTCTAGATCTGTATCGTGAAGCTGATCAAAATTCGCTGCTGTCAACATCCATTAATTCGACAGAACAGACTCGAGCATGAGGATCGGTGGGTTGACTTCCCAACTTATAAATGTTGAGCTCAATTGACCTATTCCCGAAAGATAGGTTCATAAAGCAATTTCTACAGTTGATTACAGCGTTGGAAGTAGCCAAAAAGGGACGACCTAGAATCACCGAAATTTGGTTCCGTGGGTTCACTACAGGCTGTGTATCAAGAACAATAAAGTCCACATGGAATACAAATTCCTGGATTTTTACCAACACATCCTCAAGTTCACCTCTAGATTTGGTGATTGATCGGTCTGCCATCCGGAGAGTTATGTTCAAGGGCTTTAACACTCCGATACCTAGTTGCTCGTAGATTGAATATAGAAGCAAGTTAATACTAGCGCCAAGGTCAAGTAAAGCACGGTTAATGTGTTTATCCCCAATAGAAATAGAAATAGTAGGACAGCCAGGGTCCTTACGTTTCCTTTGTAATTGTTGGGGAAAAGCTGTGTCTACAGTACTCGACATGAACACTTTTTTCGGCACTTGAGTCTTCCTCTTCCTAGTGCACAAGTTCTTAAGAATTTTCGCATAGGACGGAACTTGTTGTATAGCATCTAGGAGAGGGATGTTGATGTTAACTTTCTTAAACATGTCCACAATCTTCTCCATTTGTGCATTAGGTTTGTTGGGCCTCAACCTTTCTGGAAATGGGGCTTTATCAATAAGTGTTGGGTCGAACATTTATGGAGAAGATTGTGGGGGTGGAAAGGATGAAGTGGGTGGAGGGTTCGAGCCCTTGGGAAAATGGAGAATAGGCTCGGAAGAAGAAGAAGGTAAATTGGACGAAATAGGGTAAGAAGTAGAAGTTGGAGTGGAAGTGGAAGTGGAAGCCGGGGTGTTAATGATCAATTCATCATTATCAATTTGTTCACCCACATGATTGTCTAGCACTCTTCCAGATCTCAACGTGGTAAGTGCATCCACATTAGTGTAATATGAAGGTCCAGGATCAAGTAGGGGTTGAGCTGGAAGATTCCCTTTCTCTCTAGCACTCAATTCGGTATTTCTATGGGCAATTTGTGCTTCCATCGATTTAATACTCTCACTTTGGGAGGAAGAGTTCCTTTTTATGTCATCTATGGAAGACTGAAAATTTGCCGTAAATTGAATGAAATTTGTCAGAAACAAATTCATGCTTTGTTCAAGTGCAGAGGTGTTATTGGATCCGGCAGAAAATGGACCAAAGTTGTTGGTTTGTGGTTGGTACGGGTGCTGACTCATTTGTGGTGGTTGCTGTTGCTGTAGAGGGACCCATTGAAAGTTATTCTGGTTTGGATCCGTCTATTGAGTTTGGTGTTGAATCCAAGAAAGATCAGGGTGATTCCTCCAATCTTGATTATATGAGGAAGAAGAAGGATCGTTTCCAGGTCTTTGCTGAAATGCAGCATTAGTGTGACCTTGAAACGGTACATTCAAAAGACATTCTTCCGTCAAATGTGATGGGTTTGAATAGCAGCCACATACGGTTTGGGAAGTGTGTATTGGTTTTTGGAGGCTGAGGAGAACTTGTTTTCTAGAGCATTGAGTTTCTTTTGTATTGCGGCCATTTCGGCTCTCATTGTGACCGAAACGTCGAGCTGATTGATACCTTCCCCAGACAATGGTGGTCTAAAACTTTCCCATTGTAATGCGTTTTGAGCTAAATCTTCTAGATATTTCCAAGCTTCACCATCATCTTTAGAGAGGAATTGACAATGCCACATGGTTTCAAGCATCTGTTTAGTTGTGAAATCAATACCCTCATAAAGAATTCGACACAGATCCCATCTAGGGATTCCGTGATGAGGGCATTGTAAAAGAAGATACTTGAACCGTTCAAAGCATTTCTAAAATGGTTCATTGGGAAATTAGGTAAATTTGAAGATTTCGCTCCGAACACGGGCAGTCTTTTGATTGGGAAAAAATTTCTTATGGAATGCTATAAGAAATTCATCCCATTTTGAAATTGAATGTGCGGGTGTGTTGTAAAGCCACTTCTCGGCTAAATCACACAAAGTGAATGGGAGAAGACGTAAACACATAGCATCCACAGACAGTTGTGAATTACCCATCAAAGCACATACGTTTTTGAATTTGGTGATAAAAACGTATGCATCTTCAGACTCAAGCCCATGAAATTTAGGTAAAAGTTTGATGAATTGGGGTTTAATTTTGAAATTGTCCCCATTGGCTGGTGGTATAGAAAGACAGGTGGGAAGGGGAACACGTATAGGATAGCATCTCTCTTGGAGAGAAATGCGTGGACGATACTGCGCACCTGCGGGCGGTGGCAGAGTGGTGTTAAAGTTTGATGGATATCCGTCCATCGCGGTCATAGTGGGTGGTGGGAAAGAAGATGAAGAATTACCAACGCTGGAGTCGATAAAAGAAACGCGGACAAGACGGGAAATAGAATCCCGTGTGCAGCCTAACATGTGCTAAATGATTGTAGCACAACTGACAGCGTTGGTAATAATTAGAGGAAAAGTTGGTTGGTTTTTGTTTTGAAAAAATACGGTTTTTGAAAAATCAAATGACAAAAATAATGCACACACCACCCTAGATCTAATGGTCACCCAGGTCAAGTCACTAGACCGCTCCTAGACTTTCAGAAGACAAATCGCGGGATAAATCCTCTACTGCCTCTTTATCCCTTCTGTGGCAAGGTAAGTGCCAGGTAAGTGGGAGGTTCTCCACTACGTAAGTAGTAGGCTTAATTAAGTGACCACTTGCCTTAGAAACACTAGCCATAGACACCATAAAAGAAACGTGGATAACCAATAGATTACCTATGACCTCCTTCTGTCCTAAATGACCGGGACGGTCCTTAGAGTCTTGTCTAGATTTCTTTTAATTAATGAGGGTGATGCGGATGCAAGTTTGTGATTTCCGGGACTTACGAAGGGTAGTGAACTCCCCACCTAATCTGAATTTGGTCGTTCCCCTTAATTTCCGTATTAAAATATGCAAACAACCAAGATCAAACAAGCAACAATTATTTTTCTTTTAGCGGCGCTGCGAATTTTGCAAATAATCCTGCAGAATTGGAGAAGATCAGAGAGGAGATAAGAAAGTCAGAGAGATACCTGAGAAATTTGGAACACTGAAGCGTCTAAACGGCGGCGGATCCACCGCAAAAACCTTCTGTTGGCCACGGATCCATGGTAGGAAGGAGGAGTTAGGGTTTCAAAATTTTTCTATAGCTTCTGGTACTCCTCTGGAATTTAAAGAACTTCTCTAAATCTTCATCACACTGCTACAATGATTCCAGATTCTCTCGCAAAAATTCACAACTAATCGTTAAGCACTTGATGCGAATTTGATCTAAAATATTCTGATGGAATAATAAGTTTTCAACTCAAATAACAAAAACGAACAAAATAGCACACATCCCCGGCAACGGCACCATTTGATTGATGGTTTCTTTGTGTCGTATTATAAGATGTTTCACAACCAAAGAAATTTATACCGTAATCAATTAACGGTGTCGATGTAGCGCGTTAATGAACACGGATCGTCCACTGAGATGTGTGTCTTGATCGATTTTGTTTTAGATGAGTCGAAATGAAAAGATAAAAGAAAATTGCAAGAAAATTTATTCAAGCTTTGTGAAATTTAGTTTCAAGAATCATAAAGAACTAGATCTACAATCAAGAATCAATAAAGTTCAAGAAGATGTCCAAATCGAATGAATTATCAAGATTTATAAAGAGGCTTGTAGGAATCGATCTAATTGATAGTGATGATGAATACTTATGATTACAAATTCTTATCTATCGATGATTTTTTGCTAGATCGATGATGATCAACGAGGATTAGGGATATATTGATGAAACTTGTGTTTCTCCTTCTATCCCTTGTCCTTTCGTTGATTAACATTCAAATTCTAGCCACTAGGAAATTTAATCATCGATCGTTGATGTCTAATTTAGAACGAAAACTTTCAAGAAAGCATCTCGCTCAAAACTAGGTCGTCGTTGATTCTATTTCCTATAGTTTACAAAGCACATAAGACTTAAGAATCGTTCAAGAATTTAATCATCATCATCTATTTATTTTCTCGATTCCTCCACAAGCGGAGTTTTCACTCAAACACTATGAAAAAGAAAACAATCCTGAATTGATAACTCTTCATAATGCTCAAATGTAAAGAAAAGCAAGATCAAGAATTTTCACCTTTTAAAAATCAATGTTTCGTTACAAATCGCTCAAAGATTACAAGATTTTGAGGAGAGAACTCAATCGTCGAAACTAGCTTCGCATCGTCTTCTTGAGTCGTGGATCGTTGTCGATCTCTTGCTCGGATGAAGATCGTCGTCGCTTCAAAAGGCTCGTTGAAGCCTTGTTTTGGCTCGGTACTCGGTGGATCTTGATTTGAATCAAATTGTGTCACTCAATTTGATTTAGAATTGATTTGGATCTCACTACAATTTTTACCACTCAAAATGATTTCCCTCCAAATTCAACAACCTCTAAACCCTAGATCTAGATCTCTTTTTATAACCACCTCAATTGAATCTTCCCTCCAAAGCTAGGTTGTTAGAGAGAGCCTTCTAGAATGAGTTTGTTAGAGAGAATATTCTAGATTGAGGTTGTTAGAGGGAATATTCTAGAATGAGCTTGTTACAAGGAATATTCTAGAGGAAGGTTGTTATAAGGAGGCTTCTAGAAGAAGGTTGTTGGAGAGAGCCTTCTAGAATAAGGTTGTTGCAAGGAATATTCTAGAGTGAGTTTGTTATGCAGAGCCTTCTGGAAGAAGCCACGTGGTCTTTGAGAATCTTCTAGAAGCTTGGCCGTTACAAGAAGGCATGTGGAGAAATATAAGCTGGTGACATGTCTAACAGGCAGCGGATCCGCAGCGGATTGGCCAACTTGGCCGTGGATCCGCGGCCGATTGGTGGGGTTACTGCATACAAATTTCTGTGCTGATTTATGCTGGCTTCATTGTACTTTCCTGATATCTGGAATATTTTTATACTTTCTTGTTCACTGCCAGATTCAAGTCTTGGACTTGGCGTATTTTATGTGCACTTTTAGCAGTTCCGGTTCTTTTACCTGGAGAATTTCCTGCACACAATCTCGAGACAAGTGTTGATTCACAAAAGATCATGCGTGCAATAATAAACACTCAATTTCCCTCAAAATGCTGGTGATAATGTATAACACATGTTATTTGGTATTTTGGAGACAAATTGCTAATATGTACTATATTTATACCAAACACCTTTAGATATTGCAAAGAGTAGGGAAATTGATGTGTTAAAAATGCAAAAATTTTGAATGATCATCACTCCTGGTGATGGGATCTCGGCTCTTTCCTCATCGAATGAGGTGCAGGATATTCAATAATACCACTATGCAAAGCAAGAACTGGAGAAGCTGTCAAAAACATAACCGAGTGAGTTGTAGCATTTGCTAGTTTCACTAAAGAGGTCTTTCCCGATGAGGGATCTCAGCTCTTTCCTCATCGAATGAGCTGCTGGATATTCATCAAGGAATACAATAATGCAAAGCAAGAACTAGAGCTACCCGTTTTGAAAATTTGATTCTACAACATCTTTTGGTTTCTTTCTTTTTATTAATATCATTAATGAAGTCCTATCAATTAATGTTTCCTAAAAATTACAGAAGAATTAAACGAAAATAGAACGTACGTTTATGCCATCCGCATTCGCCACGAGGCCCCGTCATTCACCGTTATGTTACTTAACTACCGGCAGAGCGGGGGCTGGACTAGCGCGGGTGCAAAACATAAGCAACGATTATTATATATCATATATATATATTAGTACATTCGTCTCAAGCAGTTATATAATCAACATCACAAAATCAAGCAGCAGAAGCAATATATGAAATATTGGATATACTACTAGGATGTCCGTGTTTTAAATTTAGCCAATAATGTAAAAAACGGATTCCACGGTCGTGATAAATAGCCAAACCGACATCCCTAGACCCTACGAGAGCGGCAAGTAACCCTGACAATTCTAGAGTTAGGAGACCCGGTCACAACTTCTTGAAATGGTCTCTCACTGGACTTTAGAACCCGGTTACTTGTGCTCCCCACCTTCGGTCTATCCTAATGCGGAAAAGTAAATAATATACAATAATGGTGAAATCATCCTCAACCTAGAAGTGCCCCAACAAAAGAATATTACATAAAATTTTAAATGAATGAAAATTAAAACTCTCATCTCACATAGAACTCCCTGCTATTCTTTCACGACGATCCAATAAATCATATCAACAGCAACACATATCATCACCGTAAGCAAATATGCCTATCCTTAAAACTTGTTAACAAATAGCAACGAGATTGGGATACCCCACATATTACACTTACGGTCGCAGAAAAGAAAACAGAAAACTTTAATAATTAGAATCTGCAATATCCTTAGACATCATAAACCCGGAATATCTCATATTCCGGATTTCATGCTTAACTTATAAAACTTGAATTTTAGTCTCAAATTGAAAACACTTTTCAATTGGTTGTCGGATAATTCAACAAGATTTCCGACTTAAAGATCGTGTACATTACGTAATTGTGACGGAGTTTTTATCCGACTCAAAACATCGTGGTAATCGATCAATTGAGACTAAATGGCTAGGTTTACAATATACTAACTAGTTTTCTTAAAACTAATTAATCCGGATTCTAATAATTGTATCACACATCACAAAACTTGTAAAGTAACCGCGACATTAGAATTCCGCACGCAATTAGCAAACTAAACAAAATTTTCCAAGACATGAAAAATCAAGTGAGATAAAGTTCCAAAACCGATCGTTTTAAGCCAATCCGGGAGTCGAAACGAACTCGAAACCTGCCCGAATCTTCGCGGAGGCGAAAATCCCAATATTAACTATCAAATGGGGGCCTTAGGGTAGTACCCACCCTACGGGGCCACCTCGAAGTGGCCCCTAGGGGAAGGCAGACCCGAGAGCACCTAGTTGGGGTGCTCTCGGGTCACCTACCCCCAACGCCACATTGTAGTGGTCTTGGAGTGTGGGTATGGCCTTTGGTCCTCCCTGGGGTATCCCCGAGGTGCACACGCTCCACCCCGCGGGTTCTCAATTCAAACCGTGAGCCCGTGATGTGTGCAAACTACTCAAAATATCATTTTGGAAACTATTTTTATCGGGATTATTTGCGCGACAAAAACGACGGATTTCTAACGTCGCTACAAGCTATGATAGTCTATCCTAATGTTCTAGTTTAGCTCTGATACTATGAAAGCCGACCCTAGCACCACCATGAGGTTTTGTAGCATCAAGCATGTTGGCTATAGTGCCCTCAAGGCAATTATCATGGTCGCAGGAAGGTGATTATGATGATTAAGAGAGGACCTATACCGGTAGAACAGTCTTACTCTAGATGATAGTATGCTATCTGCTTTGTCTTTATCATCAAGCTATTACATGTTGATAAAGCCGATAGGATTTATACTTGACTACCAGCATTATGATGGCGATCATATACGTGGGAGCTGGGGGTCTATAAGCATATCCTTAAATGTCCCTAGTCGTGGGAGTTTCGAGACCAGGCATCGATACTTCAGAGTAGACTAGTGTATACTGATCGAGACCCCGAAGGGGGGCGGTGGCCCGGTCTCACAAGCCATTGTTGTTAGTTTGTTCACCTAAGATAGTATGCAGGTTCTCATTGGGTTATGAGTACACTGGATGGACTCGCCGGGATCTTGCTAGTTGGTACTATACCTATTGTCAGATAGCAGTTCCATGGTGACATGTGTACAGGTTAGTCTGTCGACCTGAGATCGTCATTTGTCTCATGTGAGTTCCTACTGTGCTTTGACTACTACCCAACCACAGCTCAAAGGAGTCGTGCAAACTGGTTTTAGTTGGGTGCAGTCCCGAGCCACATGGAGGCAGTGAGGGGATCATCGGGGATTCATCCCTCCCGGTATTGGAGGTTGATGTCGCGTTGTGTATGGATGGCCATCAGAAGAAATCTTCGCCGTGGTATACGAGTATTATCGATCCAGGATCGATATTTTCTCAGGTGGTGATGAGTTTCATACCGACACTAAATGTCGCGTTGTTAAGGGTCTGACTTTATCCACCCCTAGACTCGATATGCGATACTCATAGACGAACAGACTGGACTGTTCGGATATTGTCACTGTCAGGCTCAGTAGGGGTTTGGATGAGTTTGCACGTCGGCCTTCCTTTCTCTCAATACCTAGGTAGTCGTTACGTACAGCTAGTGCCGCTGACGTGCTTGTGGTTAAATCCACTGCCAACTTATTGATGAGTCTTTAGAGATCCACACAGAGGGTTTTCACGGTTCAGGCGATATGGTGTAGATGACGTATGTTGGTACATACAGGTGTCCGATTAAATATGTAAATAGGCTACACAGACTTTATTCGGAAGGTTGATAAAACTAGCGGCTTAGGATTAAGCTGGATTATTAAATCAAGTTTTGATTTAATAATTTATATATGTATTTATATATATGTATTCTAGTATTATTGTTCACTATTCATTTTCTCCCTTGGCTATTCGTATTTATATACGAATACGCGTGTATGTATTTCGATACGTGTACTAGGTTGTATTCCTTATTTATACGTAATAGTTTCTATAAGATGGCCATCTCATTAATTGATTTTCATTTTATAAAATCAATTTGGGAAATGATGTGGAGGGTGAGTTGCCATGAGCATGGGTGATGGCATGCAGAGAGGTATGGCACACATTTGTTTATTGTAAAAATGAGGAGATATTTTCATGGTTGAAAATTATTGTAGCCATATTCTTTACATGCCATGCTTGGTTTTCTTGACATGGTTTTTCTTCAATTGCTCACTTTCATTCTTATTTTCACTTGGAGAAAACACTTAGCCATTTTCTTTAGTTGCTTATGCCACAAGTTTCCTCACCTCCTCTTGATCTTCTATGGTTGCTCGTGGAGCATTTGTGATGAGAGAAAATTATAGTGACACACTGCTACACCTCCACTCTTCATTGCTAGCAACCTTTGAGTTAGTTTTGTATATGCCCTATAGGCCATTATTGTAAATGTGATGTATATTATATTGGATGCTTGGATATATATAGGGAGGAGTTTCTTGCTCGACATGATAGTATGCTATCTGGTTGCTCTATGTCTTAACATATTGACTTGTATTGTGATACTGTCTTGCTCTCACATGTTGATAAAGCCGTTAGGATGTGTACTTGACTACCAGGACTATGATGGAGATAATACTAGTGGGGCCAAGGGTAGTCCACGAGTACATCATATAATTGTTCCTAGTCGATGTTGTATCAAGACAGGGCATCGATATTCCAGAGTAGACTAGTGTATACGCAACTTGACCCATATGATCGGAGATGGATGATCCCATATCCATTGGTGTTTGACATCAAAGATGGTATACGGGTGCTCAATGGAGACTGGGTACACTGAACAGACTCGCCGAGAACTCTTAGTTGGTATTATACCTATCGTCAGATAGCAGTTCTCTGGTGACACTAGTACAGGATAGTCTGTAGACCTGAGATCATCATAGAGTCTTGTGTGGTTCCCACTGTGCTTTGATTTCCACCTTACCACGTTCAATAGAAAGTGCAAAACAGTGGCTTTTAGGGATAGTCCCGAATCACGTAGAGGCAATGAGCGATAGGAGGGGTTTCGTCTCTCCCGGTATTGGTGTTTGATGTTGCGTTGTGCTCGATTGGCTATACCTGGAAGCCCCTGGCCAGGGAAGATATAGAGATCTACTGGTAAGTGTTATCAGTAGTTTATCGACCTGTTATGAGCCTCACATAGGCACAACATATCGGTTACTGGGGTCTGACATTTACCACCCCTAGAAAAGATATGCAACATATCAGACGATGAGACCGGACTGTACGGTAGTGTTACTAACTGGCTTTGCAGTAATTAGAGCGGACTTACTTGTTGATCTTCTGATCGTTCAATACCCGGATGGCCGTTATGTTTAGCCGACCGCTGAAACCTTGTGGGTGACTGATATGATCACGACCCGCTGCCGGCATATTGACGAGTATTTAGAGTCCTAAACAGAGGTTTCCTGGCTCAGGTGAAACGGAGTAGGAGCACATATGTGATATGTGCGGGATCGAGAATAATACACGTATGTGATACCGTATTCTATTCTCGTGATATGTGATATCGGCCGGTTATATGTGATATAGCCGGGTCATCGGATCAAGTGTTGATTCGATGAAATGATACATTTTATATTAGTCGGTTATATGTGATATAGCCGGATTATTAAATCAAGTGTTTATTTAATGATTTAATGTATAATTATATATTTGATATATTAAATTACATTAACTAATATATGCTGACTTAAGTGTTTCTTTTAATCACTATTGGACACTTAATATATATGTGATATATATTAATGTGTCATGCCTGATTATATATGCAACATGGGTGTATGAGACTTACACTATATATGAGATAATATTAAGGTTTTTATTTATTTAAGAAATTCAAAATTGAGTGGAATTTGTGATGGATAAAAGCTTGGAGAAGCTTTTGGATGACCATTGACTTAGTCCACCCATTTTGTTTTTCCCTAGATATTTATTAACCTAACCATTATCTACAACAATGGTTTATTCTCTACAAGGGTTATATGAGATATTTTCTCACCCTTGGTTTCCATTCACTCTCACAACATTATCTCTCTTAATCTTCTTCTTCAAGCTCAAGAGCTCTCTAGCTTTTGTGCAAGTGAGGAAAAATAGTGAAAAAAAGAATTCTAAAGTGAGCAAAATTCCTACTTCATCATCCTCTTCTATACAAGCCATATAGTTTAGGATGTTAGCTTCACTAGTTCCAAAATAGTGATGGGATAGCTTGGGTTTGTGTCTCCTCGAAGTAGATCATCATCGGCTTTGAAGACTTTCAGAAAGTTTGCATTTTTCGCCTTGTGGAGCCTCTCAAGAGTCCGGGAGTTCTTTGATCGTAGAGAAGGGACAACTACTTGGAGCATTTGAAGTGAAGGACCGGTCTACAATGGTTGTTTTCCGCAATCACTTAGTTGTAAACAAGTTTACATATAATTTTTTCTAAATCATTTGTTAAGATTCTAGTGTTAGGGATAACTAGCATAGCAATTTTTGAAAATGGCATGGACGATGCCCCCTCGAAACCTTGGTGTTGTGCTAAGTAACCCCTACAGTGCTATCAGAGCCAAGCTAGAGATTTAGACGATGTTTGTTAGATTACAAAACCGAAACCACTCCGAAACATAAAACATGAAAACCTGGTTTCTGTCGATTTTTAAATGGACTCTAAAATTTTTTTAAACATCTGCAGAATATTGTATGAGATATGACATGAACATAGAAGAAATTTGAACTCATTTGGCCGATTTTTGGTCGAGCACTTTACCCTAAAATCCGAGCAGGCCGACCTCTTAAGGCAATTCTAGGTTCAAATTCTTTTGTGTTCCAGGCTTTGGGTTTTTGTGTTTCAGGTGTTGTTTGTTTTTGCTAAATTTACATGAGATGTCAATTTACTATAAAGGAAACTCCGTGTGTGTCACGACTCGAAAGTACGGAACGTGACCGGCACTTAGATTAGGAAGCGTCTAGAGGCGCAACGTAACCTAAGTAAGCCGAAGCCCAGAAATCTAAACCATAAAAAGAAGAAAAAGTAAAGGAAAACATGTACAATACAAGTTTAAAAGTATCATCCAATTTTCTCAAAAATTTCGGCAGAGTCTCCTTTGTAAAAACTGGCCCCAAACGGGTGCAAACAAGAATAATATATATACAAACAATAAAAAGCATCCCCAAACGGGAGCTAGCTCAACGCCAACAGGTGGAAACAACCACAACAAGCACAAGAATATACAACGCCAAAGGGCGTGGCTCAAAACTCAAAAGAAAACAAATCCACCAAACCAGAATAATACATGCGCGACTCTAAGGTCGAAATAAACAACTGGTCCAATAAAGTTAACAAGTAATACAAGTTTGGTTGATGGAGTTTTCTAGATACAAATGAAATAATAAAAGTACAATGGCGGTCCAGATACAAGTGTATCAACCTACCGTGCAAATCACCCTGAATGAAAAGATGTGCCAGCAAGCTGCCTGGAAAACCTATACATCGAACCTGTAATAAAATTTGGCACAACGGGGGTGAGTTGCCAACTCGTGAGTAGAAGATATCTGCGAAAAGAAATCGAATGCACGACGCTATCCAAGGTCATAATAATATACTAATATACTACTAGTCATCAAGTAAGACAGGATAATAAGCTACGTGTAAGTGCAAAAGCTCCGTGCTCGTGTCAGTGCCTCATATAGAACTATGTCATGTGAATGAGTATGCATGCACCATGAATGTGAAATAACCAATCCTGAAATCTAGATATATCTGTATAAGAAATCATTAACTTTTATCATGGTAAAATGTGTATAGAAATCTGCAATATCAACGATGAAATCCATAGAAATCCGTGTCAAGCATCGACACAAAACATATAAATCTCAAGTCTCAATACCTCATAATCTCAACGTCTCATAGTCTCAATATCTCGAGCTCCGTCAGTCCGAATCGGACCATATCATCAAATCTCACGACAACGGTCGGTATCCTCCGGATATCCGCCGCGCCAGACATCACCGGTACGTAGTCCTCCCCTGCCAGGCTCATCGTCTACAACTCGATCTTCTTACCCCGGGGTACCATACCGGGCCCACCATGTACCAGAGACGGTTCATCCACTCCTCGAATCGGGTCTCGAAATCCAACAGAAAACATGAAATCTCATGGTGGACGACACATACATCACGAGAAAACCGCATCTTATGTTTTAAAAAGAGAGGAGGAGAGAGAGATAAGTTTTTATATATTCTTGCGGTTTTCCCCAAAAATCCAGAAATCTCATAGAAATCCAAAATCCCAAAATCATGAGTAAGTATATGATAAGTGTCGGCATATGCCCCATAATACTGCATGATAACAAGAAAATGCGAATGCATGAAATGTCTAAGTAATAAATACCATGTCTATACTAACACCAGAGAGTAATCACAATATTATATCGATCTAGCTGTTAGCTGATTGTATCAATAAAAGATAATATGATCTAAACTGTACGTGACATAACAATTACCGATGATGATGTGTGTGAGCTGGCAAATAAGTGTGCGTGGAATATGTGCATCATCGGTAATGGTGCTGGTATCCTAACACGCAAAGTTTTATTCTGATTATAGAAACATATGAATGAACATGCACCATTATGATTACGGTATGAATGTAAAGACGGATGTGTAATAACCACTCATCTGTGATATACAAGTATAACTACAATTATATGACTCGAGCCTAAACTAGTGTCCATCTAACCTCCTAAGGAACTAAACCTAAGAAACTAGTCAATAAGAAATAAGAGTCCACCTAAGGTCTAAATCCATATCTCTAATAGTCGGCGATTCAGCCTCAATAGCGTCACGTACGTAGTACGGCTTCCTCGAATCAAGAGTGCGGATCAATCATCATATCTATGCCTCGTACGGTAAAATCCATCGTACGGCATCCCAATATTGGGGTACGGGTCAAGTATTACCTACGTGTCTCATCATTCGTATAATATCATCATCAACACATGTCAAGATCAAGGTGCTATACTGTAATCGCATACATCAATCATATATCATTGTCAGCATAAATATACATCGTTAATTTATCCTCAGAAATATCATGTCATATATATCATATTGTGATTAAGTCACACTTAGATCATATCGTAATCAAGTCACACCTATATGATAACGTAATCAAGTCACGCATATATGATATCGAAATCAAGTCACACCTATATGATGTCGTAATCAAGTCACACCTATATGATATCATATCAGAATTTTAGGCACAGGTTACGGTCTGGGTTCTATTTTAGAGTCCCATATACTTCAATATCATCACCACCCTTTATTATTTATGTATACCTATTCATTATCTCATTTTCTAATGATCCGCTAACATAATAACACGACCGTAAAGCCAAGAATCACGGCATCAAGCCCAGTTATATTGTTGCATCCCCGTGTATCATATCACATCCTTGTATCATATATACGTATTGTGTATATATATATATATATACCTACACCTAGTCCTATATATATATATACACATACACGTATACACCACGTCGAGTCTCAGTGTGTCCGTGTGTGTATCTACCTGAAACCTACGAATCTCCTCCAAGATATTCATCCTCGGGTAAGGTCTTTCTAAATCAATCTAGTCCAACCTAAGGTCACTAGTAGGGTCCTACTCACCGAAATTCTAAGGTCACGTCTGGCTTCCTAATGACACTAAATACTATCCCTATTCTACGTTTGCGGGGGTGCTAAATGCCATCCACCCGACTTCCCCCCGTAGATATACATCTACTCACCTGGTCCTTGTCTGCCGAAAATGATGTTGCCATCCTCTTCTTCATCGCCCGCAGTCCACGTGAGGGGTACCTATACGCAAACACATATATAGTATCGTAAACTGAATCACGGACAAAAGTCAAAACGACGCATGGAACGCGCATAGGTTAAAACCTATGTCCCGCTCATACAAAAGAACCAAATATCGCTCGATGTCAGCGTACAAACGCCGATTGATCGAGATAAACATCAGCAAACAACTTGTAGTTTAAAAAACTCATTACTTATAATATAAAACATGATTTAATCCATCGAAACCCAAAAAATCGTTCAAATCGTCCAATTCCGTAAAACCTGAAAACACCAATTTACCGTTTTACTTCAAAACTTGATGTTTAAAAGAAACTAATGGTCATAATATTCATTAATTAGCATAACTAGACTATATAAACCATCACTATATTTTAACACCCTAATTTATATTAGTTTGAAAATTCTAGTTAGCAAACTTGCCCGATTTCGATACTTTTAAGGAAAATTTCACAATATCACATCTAAACTGGATTTTGCAAGAATTAATGCATTAAACTACAATTCATGATGATAATGATATAATGAAACCATAAATTATATTTTAAATTTCATTTATTTAAGAATTTCCAAAATCTATTTAACAAAATCATATTTTTATTAGTATTTTTCAATTATCAATAGAAACTAGTAACCAATTTAAGTTTTTCATTCCACCAACAAGTTAATATCCTCATTAAAACCACAATCTAGTGTTACGAATATTAATTGGAATTTTATCTCACCAATATATACAATATATAGAAATCTAGTTTGCAAAATAAATTAATTTAAACAATTTTGGATAAACAACTTAAAATATATCATCCATACAAGATTTTCCACTTCTAAAAATATTAAACTAGTTATTATAACCCTATTTAATTAATAAAAACCATAACTTTATTTTATAAACCCTAACTTGAATTTTAAAACTTGTAGATAGAAATTATTTATTAAATCTAATTATGCTTAAATGAAATATCTAATAACAATAAATCAAAAGAAGAAGATTTATACCTCCACAACATGAAAATAAGCCTCCAAAATGAATGCTTCCCATCTCCAAAATCCATGTAAAGATGAGCAAAGAATAGAGGGTAGGAATTTATTAGGATTTTGTGGATTTTTTATTGAATTTTTGATGAATTTGGATGATTTTTAATGCAAAAATGATGGGGGGGAAATTTTGGGGCTGCCCATGGAGGTGAGGCCAGCCATGAGGTGAGGAAAAGAGAGGAGAGTGAGAAAAGGTGAAGAAAAGTGTAGAAGGTTTCACAAAAATATCACACCGTTAAGTCTTTTCATGAATTTATTTAAAAATTCTTTATTTTCTTCACTCCATTTGACCTGGAATGGTCTAGAACCATTGTAAAATTTTGAAAATAAATTTTGCATGAAACACACTTGATTCTAATATGTAATGGTTCACTTTTGCTAATTAAACCCATTCAAATTTGTAATTTACACTAATTTAGTGTAAAAATAAAGCTTTTGTTAATATTTAAAATAATTAATTTAAGAAAAAATATTTAATTAAACTAAAAATTTATAAGTGACTAAATAAACACCATTTACTAGTAATAACATAATTAACATAGGTATTTTTAAATTTATAGTGAAAAATAATTACTGTTTGGTATTATGAAAACTACGTTTTACTTTACCGAAAATTACAAAATTCACTTAAACGATTTTATTTATTTAATTAATTATTTAATTTTTTTTAAAATGTTACAATCTTCCCCCCTTTAAGAAATTCGGTCCCCGAATTTAAATTAAAACTCCCCCCAATTACTAAAACATTCAGCCAAAACACTCAAATCGTCGGGGCTCCGAAATCATCAATACATAACTAAAATCAACTCCGTCAAGCATAACACAATCATCTGAGTTATGGCGAAAATAAAATACCAAAACCCAATACGAAAACCAACATAATATACATCAAAACTACAACTTATATATTGTGCGCATAATAGTAAAATCGTCCAAACATCTGGATAAAGAAGCATGCAAGAACCCCTTTTGAAAATCGTCGTGTGATCCACGTGCCACGGCATAAGTAGCGGACGTTTATTTTTAAAAAAATAGCTATATATATATATATATATATATCTTTTATTTAACATACATGTCCCGCTAGGTTACCAAATCAATAGTAACGATTATAAAAACATACTGATCAAACTGAAATCAATCCCAATCACATCATAAAAATATCATGTGCGTCCGTTGCGCACTGAAATCGAAACCAAATATAGATGCCACGAATTCACACAAAAACAAAATTGAGTGCAACAAGTGTGCACCAAAAACATCTGTCAAGTGCAACGGGCGTGCACGACTCTAATATCAGGTGCATCTAATCTGCATAAAACCACGATTTAGTGCATCTGGTGTGCACAAATCGTATCAAGTGCACCGAATGTGCGCAAGAATCTTAATAAGGTGCACATGGTGCACGAAAACATATACCTAATATCAAAATCGAAATCACAGTATGAAAATGCATGAAAACTAAGTCGAAGCATATGTCAAAATCATGTGTAACCCATATGCACGAAATCAAATCAAAATCTCAAAATGTATAAAAACCAAATCAAGTGCACTGGGTACGTACAAAATAACATCAATACCACTGATATATGAAACACAAATAGAATGTAATGAAGGTACATATAAGAAATACCAACCGTAGAACAAAGTCCTCAAAATACCAAAATCCAATCAACGAAAATATGAAATTCAAATCACCAAATCACGATCGTAAACACTATCGTCAATGTGCGCCTCTTTGCCCCTTTCCTCTGGTGTCGACTGCTTCGAACTTGTCTCTTCATAGGTGTGCTGACTGCGCTACCAACGGCAATACTCATATCTAAAGTCTCCCACGTAGTCGATCCCTTCACATGATATCCGGACTACATTAAACTTTTCGATCGATCCATAAAAATCCCATAATTCCCCGAGAGCTCAACACTCAAGTACAGTTTAAAAATATCCGGTACATACCCCAGCATTGACGGTCCAACCGCAGAAGGGCAAACCCAAGCCTCACTAATGGCACCGCGGAACTGCCATAAACCCTAAGGTTCAAGGGAGTTCTCGTGGTCATTATGTCGAGTTAGGGTTTCATTCTTCTAGAGGGTCCATCGAAATACCTGCATGTTCTTCCGAATACTTCAAACTTGGGAAAATGGGTTTCTGACAATCGTTCGAATCCTTTAACTTCATCTGGACAGTATGTGAATACCCTTCTCCAGCACGCTAAACAATGCTTCAATCCTCAAAAATAACCGATACCCTAATGGTTATCGCATTCGAGCCGCAGCTCCTTCTGCCCGAGCGCCCGTGGTAACTGAAACCACCCTCCGATATCGACGAAGATAGATCAAATGAACGAATGAAATGTGGCGCAAACAAATGTACATCCTAAGGCTACTTAAAAAGAGTAGCGTATCGTAAGTATACCGCGGATCATACCCACGGCACGTCACTCTACCTAAGTCGCCTACTCCATCAACCAAGGGTCACCCTAGACATATACAAGGTTAAACCTAGCGCTCTGATACCAACTTTGTCATGACCCAAAAGTACGGAACATGACCGGCACTTAGATTACGAAGCGTCTAGAGGCGCAACGTAACCTAAGTAAGCCAAAGCCTAGAAATCTAAATCATAAAAATAAGAAGAAGTAAAGGAAAACATGTAGAAAACAAGTTTAAATGCATCATCCAATTTTCTCAAAAATTTCGGCAGAGTCTCCGTTGTAAAAACTGGCCCCAAACGTATACAAACAAGAATAATATATACAAACAATAAAAAGCATCCCCAAACGGGAGCTAGCTCAACGCCAACAGGCGGAAACAACCACAACAAGCACAAGAATATACAACGCCAAAGGGCGAGGCTCAAAACACAAAAAAAAACAAATCCACCAAACCAGAATAATACATGCGCGACTCTAAGGTCGAAATAAACAATTGGTCCAATAAAGTTAACAAGTAATACAAGTTTGGTTGATGGAGTTTTCTAGATACAAATGAAATAATAAAAGTACAATGGCTGTCCAGATACAAGTGAACCAACCTACCGTGCAAATCACCCTGAATGAAAAGATGTGCCAGCAAACTACCAGGAAAACCTATACATCGAACCTGTAATAAAATTTGGAACAATGGGGGTGAGTTGCCAACTCATGAGTAGAAGATATCTGCGAAAAGAAATCGAATGCACGACGCTATGCTAAGTCATAATAATATACTAATATACTACTAATCATCAAGTAAGACAGGATAATAAGCTACGTGTAATTGCGAAAGCTCCGTGCTCGTGTCAGTGCCTCATATAGAATTATGTCATGTGAATGAGTATGCATGCACCATGAATGTGAAATAACCAATCCTGAAATCTAGATATATCTGTATAAGAAATCTTTAACTTTTATCACGGTAAAATGTGTATAGAAATCTAAAATATCAACGATGAAATCCATGGAAATTCGTGTCAAGCATCGACACAAAACATGTAAATCTCAAGTCTTAATACCTCATAATCTCAATGTCTCATAGTCTCAATATCTCGGGCTCCGTCAGTCCGGATCGGCCCATATCATCAAATCTCACGACAATGGTCGGTATCCTCCGGATATCCGCCGCGCCAGACATCACCGGTAGGTAGTCCTCCCCTGCTAGGCTCATCGTCTACAACTCAATCTTCTTGTCCCGGGGTACCATACCAGGCCCATCAAGTACCCGAGACGGTTCATCCACTCCTCTAATCGGGGCTCGAAATCCAATAGAAAACATGAAATCTCATGGTGGACGACACATACATCACGAGAAAACCGCATCTTATGTTTTAAAAAGAGAGGAGGAGAGAGAGAGAAGTTTTTATATATTCTTGCGGTTTTCCCCAAAAATCCAGAAATCTCATAGGAATCCAAAATCCCAAAATCATGAGTAAGTATATGATAGGTGTCGGCATATGCCCCATAATACTGCATGATAACATGAAAATGCGAATGCATGAAATGTCTAAGTAATAAATACCATGTCTATACTAAACCATAGAGTAATCACAATATTATATCGATCTAGCTGTTAGCTGATTGTATCAATAAAAGATAATATGGTCTAAAGTGTACGTGACATAGCAATTACCGATGATAATGTGTGTGAGCCGGCAAATAAGTGTGCGTAGAATATGCGCATCATCGGTAATGGTGCTGGTGTCCTAACAGGCAAAGTTTTATTCTGATTATAGAAACATATGAATGAACATGCACCATTATGATTATGGTATGAATGTAAAGACGGATGTGTAATAACCACTCATCTGTGATATACAAGTATAACTACAACTATATGACTCGAGCCTAAACTAGTGTCCATCAAACCTCCTAAGGAACTAAAACTAAGAAACTAGTCAACAAGAAATAAGAGTCCACCTAAGGTCTGAATCCATATCTCAAATAGTCGGCGATCCAGCCTCAATAGCGTCACGTACGTAGTAGGGCTTCCTCGAATCAAGAGTGCGGATCAATCATCATATCTATGCCTCGTACGGTAAAATCCATCGTACGGCATCCCAATATCGGGGTACGGGTCAAGTATCACCTACGTGTCTCATCATTTGTATAATATCATCATCAACACATGTCAAGATCGAGGTGCTATACTGTAATCGCATACATCAATCATATATCATTGTCAGCATAAATATACATCGTTAATTTATCCTCAGAAATATCATGTCATATGTATCATATTGTGATTAAGTCACACTTAGATCATATCGTAATCAAGTCACACCTATATGATATCGTAATCAAGTCACGCATATATGATATAGAAATCAAGTCACCCCTATATGATGTCGTAATCAAGTCACACCTATATGATATCATATCAGAATTTCAGGCACAGGTTACGGTCTGGGTTCTAGTTTAGAGTCCCATATACTTCAATATCATCACCACCTTTTATTATTTATGTATACCTATTCATTATCTCATTTCGTAATGATCCGCTAACATCATAACACGACCGTAAAGCCAAGAATCACGGCATCAAGCCCAGTTATATTGTTGCATCCCCGTGTATCATATCACATCCTTGTATCACATATACGTATTGTGTGTGTGTGTGTGTGTGTGTATATATACACCTACAGCTAGTCCTATATATATATACACATACACGTATACACCACATCGAGTCTCAGTGTGTGCGTGTGTGTATCTACCTGAAACCTACGAATCTCCTCCAAGATATTCATCCTCGGGTAAGGTCTTTCTAAATCAATCTAGTCCAACCTAAGGTCACTAGTAGGGTCCTACTCACCAAAATTCTAAGGTCACGTCTGGCTTCCTAATGACACTAGGTACTATCCCTATTCTACGTTTGCGGGGGTGCTAAACGCCATCCACCCGGCTTCCCCCCGTAGATATACATCTACTCACCCGGTCCTTATCTGCCGAAAATGATGTCGCCATCCTCTTCTTCATCGCCCGCAGTCCACGTGAGGAGTACCTATAGGCAAACATATATATAGTATCGTAAACTGAATTACGGACAAAAGTCAAAATGACGCACGGTACACGCATAGGTTAAAACCTATGTCCCGCTCATGCAAAATAACCAAATATCGCTCGATGTCGGCGTACAAATATCGATTGATCGAGATAAACATCAGCAAACAACTTGTAGTTTAAAAAACTCATTACTTATAATATTAAACATGATTTAATCCATCGAAACCCTAAAAATCGATCAAATCGTCCAATTCCGTAAAACCTGAAAACACCAATTTACCGTTTTACTTCAAAACTTGATGTTTAAAAGAAACTAATGGTCATAATATTCATTAGTTAGCATAACTAGACTATATAAACCATCACTATATTTTTAACACCCTAATTTATATTAGTTTGAAAATTCTAGTTTGCAAACTTCCCCGATTTCGAATCTTTTAAGGAAAATTTCACAATATCACATCTAAACGGGATTTTGCATGAATTAATGCCTTAAACTACAATTCATGATGATAATGATATAATGAAACCATAAATTATATTTTAAATTTCATTTATTTAAGAATTTCCAAAATCTAGTTAGCAAAATCGCATTTTTATTAGTATTTTTCAATTATCAATAGAAACTAGTAACCAATTTAAGTTTTTCATTCCACCAACAAGTTAATATCCTCATTAAAATCACAATCTAGTGTTACAAACTTTAATTGGAATTTTATCTCGCCAATATATACAATATATAGAAATCTAGTTTGCAAAATGGATTAATTTAAACAATTTTGGATAAACAATTTACAATATATCATCCATACAAGATTTTCCACTTCTAAAAATGTTAAACTAGTTATTATAACCCTACTTAATTAATAAAAACCATAACTTAATTTTATAAAGCCTAACTTGAATTTTATAACTTGTAGATAGAAATTATTTATTAAATCTAATCATGCATAAATGAAACATCTAATAACAATAAATCAAAAGAAGAAGATTTATACCTGCACAACATGAAAATAAGCCTCCAAAATAAATGCTTTCCATCTCCAAAATCCATGTAAAGATGAGCAAAGAATAGAGGATAGGAATTTATTAGGATTTTGTGGATTTTTTATTGAATTTTTGATGAATTTTGATGATTTTTAATGCAAAAATAATGGGGGGAAAATTTTGGGGCTTCCAATGGAGGTGAGGCCGGCCATGAGGTGAGGAAAAGAGAGGAGTGTGAGAAAAGGTGAAGAAAAGTGTAGAAGGTTTCACAAAAATATCACACAATTAAGTCTTTTCATGAATTTATTTAAAAATTCTTTATTTTCTTCACTCCATTTGACCTAGAATGGTCTAGAACCATTGTAAAATTTTGAAAATAAATTTTGCATGAAACACAATTAATTCTAATATGTAATGGTTCACTTTTGCTAATTAAACCCATTCAAATTTGTAATTTACACTAATTTAGTGTAAAAATAAAGCTTATGTTAATATTTAAAATAATTAATTTAAGAAAAATATTTAATTAAACTAAAAATTTATAAATGGCTAAATAAACACCATTTATTAGTAATAACATAATGAAAATAGGTATTTTTAAATTTATAGTGAAAAATAATTACGGTTTAGTTTTATGAAAACTACGTTTTACTTTACCGAAAATTATAAAATTCACTTAAACGATTTTATTTATTTAATTAATTATTTAATTATTTTTAAAATGTTACAATGTTTTTCGTAGTCGTAGTTGTAATAGTACTTAGGGATATTTAGACGGTGTTAAAAAGTTCGAACGGATATCAAATTCCCACTTTAACCCTCGCTGGAAATTTTTTCAAGAGTTGGATTTTTTCCTAATTTGAAACATTCAAATATTGTGCAAGTGATTACATTGAGCCTCTAGAAGAACGAAACCCTAATTCTGTGACTGTAAGAACCACCGCTGAACCTTAGGGTTTGTGGTAGTTCCGCGACGCCATTGGTGAGGCAAGGGTTGACCCTTCTACGGTTGTTCCATAGGTACTGTGGCATATGATGGATACTTTTAAACTACGCTCAAGTGTTGAGCTTTTTGGGAAATTTTGGGTGTTTGTTGATTCGATTGGAATGTTTAACATTGTTTAACTCTATGTGGAATGTGATACAATATTTAGAATTCATATTGTTAGGCATGAAATGCGATTTATGTGATATTTCGGGTTTATGATGTCTAAGCTGATTGTGGATTCCAAATGTTGCAGTTTGACATTTTCTTCTCTGCGACCATAAGTGTAATTTGTGGTGTATCGCCGGTTTCGTTGCTATACGTCAACGATAATTGGGATACGCATATTTACTTACGTTGATGACATATGATGTTATGTGTTGCTGTGATATGTTATATTGGATCGTCGTGTTCTGAATAGCCAGGGTTTTATGTGAGATGAGAGTTTTTATTTTCATTCATGTAAATTTCATTGTATGTAATATTCTTTTATTTGGGCACTTCCGGGTTGAGGATAATGTCAACATTGTTGTATATTATTTACTTTTCCGCATTAGGATAGACCCAAAGTGGAGAGCACAAGTAACCGGGTTCTAGAGTCTAGTGGGTGACTATCTTAAGGAGTCGAGTCCGGGTCTCCTAACTCTATAATTGGTAGGGTTGCTTGCCACTCTCGTAGGGGTCTTGGGATGTGGGTTTGGCTATTCATCGGGACCGTGGATTCCCTATTTTCTATTGTTGGCTAAATACAAAATACAGACCTCCTAGAATATTCAATATTTCATATGTTATCTTCTGCTGTTGATATTCTGTGATGTGATCACTTTATATGTTGAGACGAATATTTTATTATTATATATTATGATATATAATAAACGTTGCTTATGTTTTACACCGGCGCTAGTACCGCCCCGCTATGCCGTTAGCTAAGTAACCTAACGGTGCATAACGGGACACTGTGGTGAATGCGGATGGTATAAGCATACATTGTATTTTCGTTTCTTCTGTGATGCTTAGGAAGCATAAATGATGGGACGTCATTAATGAGATTAATGAAAGAAAAGAAACCTAAAAGATGTTGTAAAATCAAATTTTCAAAAAGAGTAGCTCTAGTTTTTTTTCTTTGCATAGCGGTATTCCTTGTAGAATATCCAGCACTTTATTCGATAAGGAAAGAGCCGAGATCCCTTCTCCGGGAGTGACCTCTTTAGCGAAATGTCACGACCCGAAGGTACGGAATGTGACTTACACTTAGATTACGAGACGTCTCAAGGCGTAACGTAACCTAAGTTAGCCAAAGCCCAGAAAATATAAACCATTGTAACACTTTAGGATGTGTTTAGTGGCTAATTAAATATTAATAAGGGTTTTTTTAATAAAAAGTTTACCAAATTGATTTTCAAATATTTTCCCAAATATAATGAATATTTTATTAGATTTTTCCTAGGCTTGCACACACTTGTGCATGTAAACTAGGGTTAAAATGGGGCTAAACCATGGTTAGCAAACATGGTGGGTTAAGACATGGAAATTAAGTGATGGGGTTTTTAATTAAGTTAATTGGTAGTTTTATTTAAAAGTTGTTTTATTATATATATTTGAAATGATTTGAATATGTTGACTTAGTGAGAGAGAGAGGGTGCTTGATGGGGCATAATGGCCTTGCTATGCCTCATTTAAAGAAGAGAGAGGTAGTGAGAGAGAAGGGTTGACTAGCATGGTTATCCTTGTATTTTTCTAAACTCTTTTCCTCACACACAACTCTCTCACTCTCACTCTCATACACACACACATCGCAGCAGCCTCCACAACAGCAGCAACATCAGCAGCTCCAGCAACAACATCAGCAGCTCCTGCTTCAGCAAAAACAGCAACAGCAAAAACAGCAGCAACACCAGCAGCAGAGGCAGGCAACAACAGCAGCTTCCTCTCTTCTTCTTCTCCCCCTCCTTGCACTTAGGGTCAAGTGAGGTATAACTCTTAGGTTTAACTCTCTTGCTTGCTAATCTTGTGTATTGATTAGCTTCGGTTAGCGTTTAATGTGTGTTTTAGTGCTAAAATGGTATTTTGTGTGAAGTTTTGGCATGGTGGTGATTTTGATAGCCAGCCTAGCTTAATTAGGTGTTGTTAGGGCCATGTTAACCTAGCTCAACCTCTATTTCAATAAAATACCATAAGGTTTCTGTTTAATGCAAAATTATCGTTTTTAAGCAAAATTCTAGCTTCCTTCAATCTGCTGTTGACCCAGTGATTTCAGAATAAATCTGAGTTAACTGGAGTATAGTTATTAGAACTTGATCACATATCCAGAACACGACCCCCAAATTCCACCTCTTGGCCGCCGAAAAATTCGTTCTGGCCGCAATTTGCGGCCAGATGGGGGACATAGGGTTTGGGTTTTGCTCTGTAGGTGTCTGCTGGTATTCTAAGACTTATGGTATATGCAACTTTGTTAAATTATTTCTGTAGGAAAATTTGGGATCAATTACCCTATTTCTTATGCTTTTAACCTTCGCGACACATGTGATACGTGTGTGGGTTTGGAGTTTTCTGCGTATCACGACGTGCTGCGGTAGCTTCAGGCGCGTAATCACACGTTTTAGCGTATCGCACACACGTGCTTGGTTTGCGACATGGGTTTCTAGTTTGGTTTTAATGTCAGTTTTTATAGATTTGAGCTTATGTATACTACTTTGTGAAATTCTAGGTTCGCAGGTGAGTACGACTGATGCCGCGAAGAAGAGGAAACAATTCATTGGCTATACTTAGCACGAGACTACGATGAGTAGATTTAACATCTATGGGGAAATCGCCCGTATGGCGTTATGCGTCAGGGCTGATAGGACCTTGTAGCAGCTTATTGCATTTACCTACATTGACTGTTTATGGATACTATTTGTTGCATATCGCATTCCCTGCTGCATGTGCATGAACTTAGAATTTATAAAGCACCGCACTGTTACTAATGGTTCATGTTGCACGAGCACCAATCTGCATGTTACACACACACCGTTAGTAATTACCATGACACTCACATTATAGAATTGCCATCATCATTATACTGTATCTCATCTCACATTTCACTTGACATGATTATGCTATTTGTACACATACTCACTTGCATATCTAGACTTATGCATATCCAAACTGTACCTACCTAGATAAGCTGATTTTGGGTAAAAACTAGGGACCGCATGACACCTTTTAAAACTGAATCTACTTAAAGAGTGGTTTCCCTTTTTTTTCCTTCATGGTATGACTTATGATGCATATATTACATCGCGTGGATTACGCATTGGCTTTGGTGTTCATGTGATTCCTGGATTTGAGGACCGTGGGGTTATTTAAGAAAAGATGCACTATTTTGAGAACCTGGTTCCTCTTGATATGATATTTCAATGCGTCCACCATGTGTTTTCTCGGTGCTAGAGTGACATGTGAAACCCGATTCGAGGAGTGGATGAGGCCGATTGCGGGTACATGGTGGACCCGGTATGGTACCCCGGGGCGAGAATGGATCTGCTGTGTAGCTAGACGGTGAGCCTGGCAGTGGGACTACTACCTACTGGTGATTGGTTGGACCTGGCGGTTATCCGGAGGATACTGATCAGAGTCGATAGATGGATGGGATGACCCGTATTGCCGAGGCCGAGGGCCGATGCCACAGACGGAGCCCGTGGGCTGATCCGGACTGACGGAGCCCGATATATGAAGATTTGCGTGTCGATGCTGGACACGATTATTTCATGACGTTTTGAGTGCCGATGTTAGGCACTCGTGATTCTCAGAGATTTACAGGATTTGAGGGCCGATAAGGATGACGGCGCCTGAGTTTCATTGGGATTTGGGTGCATTGATGGACACCGATCATATTTTCCATGTTGACATTCCGTGCATATGTTATATTTCCCATGCTCAGCATTCATTATTTTGCATCTCATCCTGTAGTCATATTACCTGATAGAGCACTTGCAGGATTATTATACATACAGCTTATCGCATATAGATATTATCTGCTGGTATATGATAGAGTTGCGCAGTACGTGCATGCTCGCGATTACCTTTATATGTTATTTTCTATTCACGAGTTGGCAACTCACCCCCGTTGTGCCACAGTGTTTGCAGGTTGCCCCACAGAGTAGTCACGGCAGGCTGTTTTCTTGTATCTTTTTGGCTACAGATACCACTATAGTTGGTGCGCAAGCAGTTTGCTGTTAGGTGAGTTGTGGTATCTGGTTATTTACATTGTACCCATACTTTTTTATCTAGTATTCTCCATCTACCTTTATGTACAGACTTAGAGACCTGTGTGAGGACAATGATGTATATTATTTGTATTCTGGTGTCGAGCTCGTGTGGGCCGACTTTACTTATGCAGTTTATCATTCTTTGATGTTTTTCACTTGTTGCTCATTTCTTCGCTAGGCGTCGTATATTACTCTTTTGGTGTTTGTTTCCTCCGTTGGGCATGATTGTTCCCTTTAGGATGCCTTATTTCACTGTATATCATTTTTACTCATATTTTGTCTTGTAACCAGATTCGGGGTTAGTTTACAAAGGAAATGCTGCCAAAATTTTTAAGATAATAACTTAAACTTTAAAGAATATTATTAAACAACTTAAGGTTTTCCAAATGTCTTTAAACAAATGTTTTCAATACTCACTACTTTTAATGGTTTTGATTTCTGGGTTTTCGGCTTACTTAGTCGCGTTACGCCTGTAGACGTTACGTGGTTAAGTGCCGGTCACGAGTCAAACTTCGGGTCGTGACAACCATAAACAATAAAAGTGAAGGAAAACCTTTCATGAAAACGATTTTAAAGTCAATTAAGTTATATTAACCCTTTTGTTTAAAAGCATCAAAATTTTACGAAAATTTCGGCAGAGTCTCCATTGTAAATACTTGCCCCCAAATTGAGTACAACAAGATATATAAACCTATAATGAAATAATGGTATCCCCAAGCGGGACCTATCTCTTCGCCCAAGGCGGATCACAACCAGACGCAATATATATGCAATATCAAGCAAATAAGCATAAGGAAGCACAAAAAATAAGAAAACACAACGTCGGCTCAAGTGAGCTCGACCCCAGAGAAACCACATATACACAAATTCTCAGTCTCATCACTAGGTCGCATATACAAATTAGTGGTAGATGGAGAATACTAGATACAATGATGGTACAAAAGACAAAAGTGTCCTCGCAACCCACCTAAGAGCAATGTCATGAGTCTGAGCAAAAGAGGCCAATGAGAAGATACGCCCGCCACTACAAGGCTGACGGGTCCAGCCTGCAAGACACTGTGGCACAACGAGGGTTAGTTGCAAGCTCGTGAGTAGAAAATAAAATCTAATACGGCTATAGTAAGAATGCACGCAAATGCGTCACAACATGTATGTCGAGATATGATGTAATGCCACTAGTATGTATGCACATAAATGAAGAATCAATACTAAATCTTTAAGTGTTTAAATATGATGTTCTCTGCATTCTTAACTTAGAAAAATATCTGTACAATAGCTAAGGTACAATCAATGAAATCATCCGAAAACTGTGTCAACCATCCACACAAAATATGAAAATATATCTGTCTCAATGTCTCACTATGTCAATATCTCAGTACCTCGGGCTCCGTCAGTTCGGATCGGCCCATATCATCAAATCTCACGACAACGGTCGGTATCCTCCGGATATCCGCCGCGCCAGACATCACCGGAAGGTAGTCTTCCCCTGCCAGGCTTATCATCTACAACTCGATCTTCTTGCCCCGGGGTACCATACCGGGCCCACCATGTACCCAAGACGGTTCATCCACTCCTTGAATCGGGTCTCGAAATCGAACAAAAAACATGAAAACTCATGGTGGACGACACATACATCACGAGAAAACCGCAACTTTATTTTAAAAATGATGATAATAAACTTTTGTTAAATTCTTACGGTTTTCCCCAAAATCCAGAAATCTCATCAATACTGAAATCCTCAAGAAAATCATAATACCCAACATGTTGTATATGATAAATGCTTATGATGTCAAGGTATGCAATATGATTTATGGCTAGGAATCTATATAAGCATGATGATGAAGTGAGGTATATACGTGCTATGCAATTTAATGTATCATGTATGATGCAAGTGTTGATACTGAACTAAGCAGGTTCTAAAGTGCTCGTGGTATGTCAATTACTAAGGCGTGTGTGTTCACATGAATAGTGCGCGTGCAACATGAGCCAATGGTAATGGTGTAAGTATCCTAAGGGGTGATATCACACATGTGTATATAGATAACCAGAAAGCTATGCATATGAATGAGATGGTTAACTAAATAACTATGCGTATAGTTTGCAAGTAATAAAGTGATCCTAACTATGGGGCGCCTCACGCCATACAGACGATTTTCCCATAGATGTGTACATCTACTCACCCGGACGCCTCGCTAATCCGATCAAACCACCGCTTTGCCTTTGCGCGCCGCGTCCGATGTTTTCGCAACCAATCCTAAAATTGCATAACACACAGCATAAGATTACACCTCATGAAACAACGCAAGTCACAATATGAAAAGATCGACGCTCACAATCTAGGCACAACGTGCACTAGGTGCGTGAAAAACACACGAAAATCACTAAACCATGACTAAAATCGTCGTTTCGGAGCAACCGTCAAAACTAAAACCCGATTAAACCAAATTCCACAATCACACGCCCTAAAAGTCGTAAGAGATGCTAATAGTATCATCAAGATATTGCAATTAATTCACCACCTAATTTTATACAAAACCTAGTAAGCCCTGAAACTTGAAAATTGGCGTAACCATTGTAGATTTGCGAAAAAATTATCACAATCTAACACAAACATCCAAACAAACCCACTGAATAGCCACAACACCAATTTTAACTCACTTACAAAGCTTCAAATACTAATTAAAATTTCAAACCTTTTCTTGATTTTTATATGCATGCAATTTTAACAAAATTTCACTCTTTAAATTTCTATTTTAGCATATTTATACTACAATTTAACAATTAGATTACAGTTATACCTCTCAAGTTTGAACCCTAGCTAGCACTAGCCTCCAAAGACACATCCTTTCTCCTTGGTTTAAACTAATTTAGGCTTGACAAGAGATAGAATAGGGATTTGTGTTTAATTTGTGAAGAAATTGTGGATTTTTGTTGAATTTTGATGGAATTTGAAGCAAAATAAATTGGGGAATAAATGGGAGTTTCCTGCTGAATGAGGCTCGGCCTGGGGAGAATGGGGAAGAGTGAGAGAGTGTTGTATAGAAAATTCTACATAAAAACACTCTCTCAAGTGTAATAAATGCATATCACATCATATCCTTATTTAAAATTTTATTTTAATTCCCTTTTTGATTTATTTTTAAACCATTGAAACTAAAATCTTGGAAAGTGTTGATAAAATTTTTGTTAACACTAGATTTTAGTTTCTAACGGATCCTATGTGTGTAATTTACCTATTTAAATTTGTATTTATTACTAATTTAATGTATATTTAAAAGCTTAAAATAATATTAAAAATAATTAATTAAGGAAAAAATTTTAAACGACTAGAAATTTTTAAGTGACAATTAATTAACCAATTTCTTTCAATTTCTTAACTAAATTTTGTATAATTAGGCCTATATTGAAAAATAATTATTTTTTCATTTTATGGAAAATACTGATTATTTTACTGATTATCGAAAAATTACCTAAACGAAATTCAAATTGTTACAATCTTCCCCCTTAAAGAAATTCGGTCCTCGAATTTAAAATTTAACTACGCGTACCTTCACTAAGATGGGGATATTTCTTCCTCATCTCGTCCTCGGTCTCCCAGGTGATCTCCTCGCTGTTCGGGCCAGGCCAAAGAACCTTGACGGACGGTATAACCTTCGATCTCAATTTCTTCACCTGCCGATCCAAAATGACCACCGGTTGCTCGGTGAATGAAAGATCGCGCTCCAGCTGGATCGTCTGGTGCTGAATAGCATGAGAAGAGTCATGAAGGTACTTCCGGAGTATCGAAACATGGAACACGGGGTGAACATCTGGGAAGCTGGGCGGAAGAGCCAACCGATAAGCCACAGAACCTACACGCTCTAGGATCTCTAAGGGACCAACATATCTAGGACTAAGCTTCCCTTTCCGCCCAAATCTCATCACGCCCTTCATTGGAGATACCCTCAGGAAAACATGATCGCCAACAGCGAACTCGAGTCGGCGACGGCGCTTGTCAGCATATGATTTCTGCCTACTCTGTGCCGCTCTCATCCTATCCCGAATCAGCTGTATCTTTTCGGTCATCCCCTGTACCATCGCGGCCCCAAAATACTGCTCTCCCTGAGCTCTGTCCAACATACGGGCGATCGACATTTCCTCCCATATCAAACCTCAAAAGGTGCCATCTGAATCGTCTCCTGGAAGCTATTATTGTAGGAGAACTCGATCAAGGGAAAATGACGATCCCAGCTACCACCGAAATCTAAAACACAAACTCTGAGCATGTCCTCAAGAGTCTGAATAGTATGCTCTGACTGACTGTCAGTCTGCGGATGAAAAGCTGTGCTAAAACTCAATTGGGTGCCCAAAGCCTCCTGAAGTTTCTGCCATAATCGGCTGGTAAACTGGGTGCCTCGGTCGGACACGATGCAAGTCAGGACGCCATGCAGTCATACGATCTCATCAATATAAACCTGGGCGTACCGAGAAAATCCAAAAGTGGTTTTCACTAGCAGGAAGTGAGCCACTTTCATCAGTCGATCTACAATCAACCAAATAGAGTCATACGCTCGGCTGGTCCATGGTAGACCCACAATGCAGTCCATGGAGACCTGTTCCCACATCCACTCAGGAATGGGAAAAGGCTGTAACTCGCCGGCTGGCCTCTGGTGCTCGGCTCTGACTTGCTGACAAGTCAGGCATTTCGATACAAAGTCTGTAACATCCTTCTTCATCCCGTCCCACCAGTAAACCTCTCTCAAATCATGGTACATCTTGGTGAAACCTGGATGAACACTGTATACTGATCTATGTGCCTCCTCAAGAATATCACGCCTCAGTCCCTCAGAATCTGGTACGCACAGTCAAGTCCAAAATCGAAGTATCCCCTGATCATCAATCACGAACTCAGAAACTCTACCCTGCCGAATCTGCTCGATAATCTCCAAAATACGGGCATCACCGGACAGGGCCACGCGGATACGGTCAAGTAACTGTAGGCGTGCTGTGAAATGGGCCAGCTGTCCTTTTGTAGGAGTAAACTCGAACTGCACTATGCTGTCACATAAAACCTGCCTATCCGCCGTCGACTTCATCTATACTGCGCTCAAATAAGATAAGCTACCTCCGGGCCTCCTACTTAAAGCATCTGCCACCACATTCGCCTTTCCCAGATGGTATAGAATCTCGCAGTCATAGTCTTTTACCAACTCCATCCAACGGCGCAGTCTCAGATTCAGATCTTGCTGCTGAAAGATATACTTTAGGCTCTTGTGGTCAGTGAATATCTGGCACGACTCGCCGTATAGGTAATGTCTCCAGATCTTGAGTGCAAACACCACTGCAGCCATCTTTAAATCATGAGTGGGGTAGTTCTGTTCGTGTTTCCTCAACTGCCGAGAAGCATACGCGATAACTCTGTCGTGTTGCATCAATACACAGCCCAGCCCCACTTGATCACTACTAAAAACTGCATTTTAATACCGCTCATTCGTTATCTCTTTTGTTATATATCGGTGCTATTAATCAGTGTCTACTCTGTAATTACAGTTTACAGGTATTCGTGATAAAACACCGGAAACACAATCAAAATCATGGATATATCGTCTATGAGCCGACACTGCAAGCAGACCAGAAAACCGACCGATATCCCAAGAGTTGTTTAAAATAAATGTGTGCACACACTTTTTGGTCCAACACAATGCATGTTGCACACAACTCTAGGGCAAGGACCAGGTGGGGGCATCCATGGCATGATAGGTTATGCAAGTGGGCATGTGTTGGTGTGATGTGCATTAATGGGCATTGAATGCTTAAAGATAATGTGATTCGAAGTATCTCATTTCCCTCCAATTCTCTGCATACAAACCAGGTGAAATAAGACCAAGCAAACAGCAGCAAAGGCTTATTGGAGTGCACACAAACCCACACACCCAATACGAGCCCCACTCCTCGGATTTGACCCGGCGACGAACCCTAAAAATCCGGCGAGGCCGGCCACACCTCCTCCTGTCGGCCCCATCTTTCTTCTGTGCCTCCCTTGCTGCCACGTAGGATTATTTTTATTGTTTATTTATTTCTCTTTTGAGCCTATAAATACATATCAGTGGGCAAGGGAGAGAGGCTACTATCTATGTACTATTTCATAATTTTGTTTTTCTTTGTTTAGCTTGAGGGTGAGTATGCTTCATCATGGTTTCTTCATCTTCTTCCCTCTTGAAGCTATCTTTGGAGAGCTTCATTAAGGAAGTTGAACAAGTCACCAAAGTTTGTATCTTGTTCTCAAGTGATTAATACATTGTTGTTTCTTTTATTTACTTCCTTTCTTTTCTTGCATTCTTTTCATTAAGCTTATCTAATCTTTATTTTGGTTGAGGTGTGTGTGAGGAAGTGAGATTAAAGGCTTTGCCTCCTCCACCTCTTGATTATGTTTAATGTGCTTAAAATCCATTTTGTGTTAAGGTTGCTAAGCTACGATATGGTATGTTGTGATAAAGAGCTTGACAAACTCTTTGTTTCATATACTATATACCTTAACAAACCCTTAGCAAACTTAACACCAATATCATTTCCTCTCACTAACCTCATTGTATTTTCATTGTTGCGTTATGCTTGCAAAACCTCGTGTTCAGTGTTGATACCCCAACCGCGGACATACAAACGGTAAGTGACCAAAATGGACTCGTTTCGTGCTTTGCATCGAATGTCGGACTTTGACGGTTTGTGCTCCGCAACCGCGGTGACAAGTCGTGCTCCATCCCGGGATCAAGGTGAGGCCGGACAACTCATAACCAAGGGAGTGTAGAGGTAAATGTCACGATTCAAGCTTCCGAACCAAGCAACAACCATTCCTTCTTTATACTTTTTTCTTGCTTTTCTTGTTTTCGTATTCTTTTATAATTTTGTGACAACCAACCAATTCCTTAATTTGTTAACCTTAAACAACGATACCTAATACTCAATTCCCTGCAGATCGACCCGTGCTTGCCGGCTGGCTACAACGCGCCATGCACTTGCGGTTATAAATTGTAAATTGAGAACGATCTCGTGCGCGCATTCCGTTTTCCACCAAAACGCATCCATTTCCAAAACAACACGCATCTGCGTGCGCGGGAGGATTCCAAACAAGTTTTTGGCGCCGTTGCCCGGGAGTTGTAGTTATTAGATATTGTTATTTCTGGTTCTACTAACTATACTAACTTCTAATTCATTTTTTTTCAAAACTAATAAAATACGATTTTTCTAACCATTGTTCTCTGTTGTTTATACCTGCTATCACTCTGTGCTAATATAAAAAAATATAGAAAGACCATTAGGACAATAATATAGCCTAAAGAATCCACAGAAAAATTCACCCCATCGTCTCGGAATTTGGCCGGCTACGCACCCTCCTTTTCCGGCGACCTCGGCTAAGTTTTGGGATTTTTGATTTTTTGTTTTTGTGTGATCTTTAGTTCTGTGTTTGTACTCTTTTGGTCTTGTTTGATTTTTCCAATTTTGAGTGTGCAGGAATTGGGGCATTCGTATCGCTTTTTACACTAAAAATCGTATTTTCCGACATTTTAGGTTTTTTCACAGAATTACGACCAGCGATCGTGCGGAGCGAGGTTCAATTGCAATTTCAAGACGTTGGGGAAGATTAGTGCCAAAGATCCGGGTAGTTTGACCCACGCAATCGAACATTCAACGACTCGGAACACTTTCAAAGGGGTTTTCTTAAACCAAATCCATTTGGTACGTATTTCCTAACACCTCCTCTCGAATCTGACGCAATCCAATTCTCTATCTTTTGCAGGATTCTTTGCACACTTTTGCCACCAATTGCAAAGAGAACTAACTCGTATTCGTTGCAGCGCTTAAAACTTAAACTAAAAAAGAATTTCTTTAATTGATTGATTTCTTGAATTCTTTTATTTGATTGCGCATTGCATCATAATACGGAAATTAAGGGCACAAATAACCAAACAAGATACGGTAAAGGATTTCATCACCTTTTCTCCGTGGCCCACAAATCACAAAATTGCATTCCTGAATACCCCCAGTAATTTAAAATCAATTAGAATTTGACTCTAAGGACTTCGAGCTCATTAGGAGAAGTTAACTGTATTTAGAACTTTGCTTAACGGTATATTGTTCATGGGGTGTCTAGGCAAGAGTTCAAGAGAAAGGGTTATTTAATTAAGGAACTTCACAAAAGCGTTGTAAAACCTCCTCTTATCTCTTGCACTTACCTGGCTTCGTCATCTGTATATCTTGAGCCTATTTCTCGACACAGTTTTACTTCGTCAATCAAGTTCTTGAGCAGGTCTAGTTGACTTAGAATACCATAAACTGCTAGGGGTGTGATATTCTTTGTTTTTGTGATTTTTGTGAATTCTTTTTAAAATGGGCGACACACAATTTAATTCAATTTTTCATGATTCCTATTGTTTTGTTTATACTCAATCCCAAATTATTTGTTCAAATTGCCAAAATTCTTCCCACATTCATGATGATTGTCTTTTCCTAGGGGGTGACCAACCGTTCCAAATTCTTAACAGTCACCCCCTTAGCACTCCTGAACCCAGTACCACTTCAAACATTGACCAATTGATTACAAATCTAGAGAAAGAGGTCGACAAAATGACTGGTATAGCATCACCACCATCACAACCCCTCCAACACGAAACCATTGAACCATCTATACGGTATGATAGTGAGATGGATGCTAGGTTGACCGCTCTAGAAAAAGATATTGACGTAATGACTGCGGTCGAGAATCAAACAGCTTCTACGTTAGCTTTATTCATACAGCAGTCTGAGCAATTATTTCTTGCTCAGGCCTAATCTTTGGCTAACATAGAGGAACAGGTGAAACATTTAGCTGAGAGGATTCTAGGGAGTGAGCACAGTCAATCAGAACCTGATAATGTTAATGTCTGTCATCTAGGGAGTCACCCAAGTGAGGTAAATGATCAATCAAATTTTGATGATTTCCTAGATGATGATACAATTGAATTGACTGAGTGCTACCAGGATACACAAGAAAACCCTCTAAGTCAGTCCACCACTAGCCTTCAAGTATCCACTGAACATCTTGTCACTTTAGAGATTGATTTAACTGAAATAATACTTGATGAGGAAATTCTTGAACCGGCTGATTTCTTCTTTCCAATTTTAGAGGAGGAATCTTGTGAATTTGTCGGGTATGGTTGGGATAGATTAGAAGAGATCAATGATCGGGAACCCACAATTTTTGCTTCACCTGTTGATATTATTTCTGAAGAAACATTAGGGTGGGAACCTACTTTTTTAAATGATATGAACCTACCCAGTTATTTATGTGAAAAGGAAAAAATCTTTTTAGGAGTGAGTGTAAATAATGAAAGTCAGATTGTGAAAAATAATAGGGAGGAAGACAGCATTGAAAATTATTCTTTCATGTCGAGTTTTGAGGATATTTTGGCGGATGGACTTGATATTTTAGGTGAGTTGGAGTCAAGATCATTTTGGGATCATCCTTTGAACCTTTCTTTTTCTGAACTTTTTGCAGATGAACTCCAGTTTTTACACAAACTTGAATTTGGAACTCCAGATATGCTTATTGAACATTCATTTCATTCAGAAAACAATTCATTAACTTCCTCAAAATTTTATCTTCACCTTTAGCGTCTTCTGACCCCTATCTTTTCACGCCCATGCCCTTCACTAACAACTAACATATACTTATTCTTTTTCTTTTTTTTTCTTTTTATACACATTCTTTTACCAGCCCCTACATTATATAGACAAAATCTTTTTGTGCCTGGTATTAATTTCTGCACTAACCCAGTCTTTTAACTTGTACATGTTGTAATTAATCTTAGGTATTTTCTTTTTCTTTTAATAAAATTCTCACCCCGATGTCTAAGTCTAGCTACCGGAGACGGGGGCAACGATGAGGACATCGTAAAACTCAGGTTTGTGGGTGAGCACTGCATCATGTGTATATTCTGCATTGAATATATATTAAAAAAACCCATAAAAATTGAAAAATTTCCAAAAAATATAAAAACTTTTTCGTCATGTTAGCTAATAAGGTAACTTAGATTTTATTCCGAAAATTTAGTTGATATGATAGAGGTAACTAAATCCTATGCTTAGGAATTCAAAACCCTAAAAATAACCCTTATTCTGTTTAAACTTGGTAAGTATACGTCCTTATAGTTTTTTTTGAGAAATAGGTAATCTTGAGTTCAGTTCTTTAGTTATGTCAAGATGAAGGGAGAGTATTGAGGTTTTACTGAAAGATAAGTATGAAAAATAGTTTCTGTTCTTGAGGCCAAATTTAGAAAGTATATACCCTACAAATTGCACATACACGCACCTTGAAACTTGGGATAGTAGAGGATACCTAGAAATACTCTTGCCTGAAAGCCTAGTATGAAAGAAAAATCGGTATTTAGAGCTAAACACCAAAAAAGAGCATCATTGAAAAATATATCCAGTCCTGAAAAGAAAAAGAAAAACAAAAAGAAAAAATAAAAATAAAGCCGAGATCTGGAGATTGCTATTTGCGCTTTAATGCTCATACATTCAGTAATCGGCTGTTGGTGTCTCAAGAAGCATTAACGGTCGCATGAAAGGTGTATGAGCAACACCGTCCATCCGTTAATGAAAAGAAGTAGTATTAGGTATTATGGTAAGGGTACTATAGCTTGAATTGAATTCTTAAGCGTAGGGGTGCAAATTTACACACATGTAGGGGTATACAATCGATATTTGGAGGAAAGATAAGAATGAAGAATAAGACTTATGTTTCTGAAAAGTTGATAAAAATTCCTGACTTGAGACCGCACTTTTAGAAAGGAAGCTCAGGAGATACCAATATCTTTCTAAACTGTAAATACGCATATGATCTGAGATTAAATAGATAAGAGGCGTGAAATATAACGGTTGAATATTTCTAACTTAGGATAATAGAATTTCTAATTTAGATACTAAACTGTAGGAGTAGAATCGACGTTAACCTATGAAACTAGCATGACGGGATTTTATGGGTGTAATCCGCTGAAAACCCTCAGGAGACAACAATCCTCCTACTAGGCACAACTAGAGCTTTAACCGCTTGTTGCACGTACTCAGTACAATCGCGTACCCTGCGAAAGTGAGGCTAGGATTTTTTGTATTTCTCGAGACGAGCAATAGATAAGTTTGGGGGTATTTGATCACCACTGAAAACTGCATTTTAAGACCGCTCATTCATTATCTCTTTTGTTATATATCGGTGCTATTAATCAGTGTCTGCTCTGTAATTACAGTTTAAAGGTATTCGTGATAGAACACCGAAAACACATTCAAAATCATGTATATATCGTCTGTAAACCGACAATGCAAGCAAACCAGAAAACCGACCGATATCCCAAGAGCTTTTGTAAAATAAATGTGTGCACACACGTTTTGGTCCAACACAATGCATGTTGCACACAACTCTAGGGCAAGGACCATGTGGGGGCAGCCATGGCATGAGAGGTTATGCAAGTGGGCATGTGTTGGTGTGATGTGCATTAACGGGGATTGAATGCATAAAGATATGATGTGATTTGAAGTATCTCATTTCCCTCCAATTCTCTGCATACAAACCAGGTGAAATAGGACCAAGCAAACAGCATCAAAGGCTTATTGGAGTGCACACAAACCCACAGACCCAATACGAGCCCCACTCCTTAGATTTGACCCGGCGACGAACCCTAAAAATCCGGCGAGGCCGGCCCTACCTCCTCCTGTGGGCCCTATCTTTCTTCAGTGCCTCCCTTGCTGCCACATAGGATTATTTTTATTGTTTATTTATTTCTCTTTTGAGCCTATAAATACAGATCAGTGGGCAAGGGAGAGAGGCTACTATTTATATACCATTTCATAATTTTGCTTTGCTTTGTTTTTTGTTTAGCTTGAGGGTAAGTGTGCTTCATCTTGGTTTCTTCTTCTTCCCTCTTGAAGCTCTCTTTGGAGAGCTTCATTAAGGACGTTGAACAAGTCACCAAAGTTTGTATCTTGTTCTCAAGTGATTAATACATTGTTGTTTCATTTATTTACATCCTTTCTTTTCTTGCTTTCTTTTCATTATGCTTAACTAATCTTTATTTTGGTTGTAGTGTGTGTGAGGAAGTGAGATAAAAGGTTTTGCCTCCACCACCTCTTGATTATGTTTAATGTGCTTAAAATCCATTTTGTGTTAAGGTTTCTAAGCTAGGATATGGTATGTTGTGATAAAAAGCTTGACAAACTCTTTGATTCATATACTATATACTTTAACAAACCCTTAGCAAACTCAACACCAATATCATTCGCTCTCACTAACCTCTTTGTGATTTCATTGTTGCGGTATGCTTGCAAAACCTTGTGTTTAGTGTTGATACCTCAAGCGCGGACATACAAACGGTAAGTGATCAAAACAGACTCGTTTTGTGCTTTGCGGCGAATGTCGGACTTCGACGGTTTGTGCTCCGCAACTGCGGTGACAAGTCGTGCTCCATGCCGAGATCAAGGTAAGGCCAGACAACTCATAACCAAGGGAGTGTAGAGGTAAATATCACGATTCAAGCTTCCGAACCAAGCCACAACCATTCCTTCTTTATACTTTTTTCTTGCTTTTCTTGTTTTCGTATTCTTTTATAATTTTGTGACAACTAACCAATTCCTTAATTTGTTAACCTTAAACAACGATACCTAATACTCAATTCCCTGCGGATCGACCCGTGCTTGTCGGCTCGCTACAATGTGCCGTACACTTGTGGTTATAAATTGTAAAACGAGAACGATCTCGTCCGCGCATTCCATTTTCCACCAAAACGCATCCATTTCCAAAACAACACGCGTATGCGTGCGTGGGAGGATTCCCAACACCACTCGAGAAGCATCACAATATACCACGAAACCGCCTGATCCTGAAGGCAATGATAACACTAGTGCAGTAGTAAGAAGAGTCTTCAACTGCTGGAAGCTATCCTCACATGCCTCGGTCCAATCAAAAGGAACCCCCTTCCGAGTCATCCCGGTCAACGGTGCAGCAATATGGGAGAAATCTTGGACAAAACGTCGATAATAGCCGGCCAGACCTAAAAAGCTGCGAACCACTGTAACTGATACAAGTCTGGGCCAATGCTGAACTGCCTCGATCTTCTTCGGGTCGACACAAATACCTTCTCTCATCACAACGTGACCCAAGAAGTCAACACTGTCAAACCAGAATACGCGCTTGGAAAATTTGGTGAACAGCTGATGCTCCCTCAAAATCTGCAATGTGATACGCAAGTGCTGCTCATGCTACTCCCGGCTCCGAGAATATACCAAGATGTCGTCAATGAGCACAATGATAAACTGATCAAGATACGGCCTGAATACATGGTTCATCAAGTCCATAAATGCTTCCGGGTTATTGGTAAGCCCGAACGACATCACCAAGAACTCGTAATGACCATATCGTGTACGGAAAGTGTTGGATATATGTATGCCCTAGAGGCCATTATGTGATAGTGGATGTATTTATACATGTATATATATTCAGTGTACATTCTTGCTCGACATGATAGAATGCTATCTGGTTCTTCTTTATCTGACATGTTGATTTGATCATGCTTTTATTCATTCATACATGCTGATAAAGCCCTGAGGATATCGGCTTGACTACTGTGATTATGATGGAGATCATACTAGTGGGACATCTGTAGTTTATAAGCATATCCTGGAATGTCCCCAGTAATAGGTATATCGAGATGGGGCATTGATATACCAGAGTAGACTAGCGTATATGATACTAGACCCATACGATGGGCGATGAATGTTCCCACATTCATCGATGTTTGACATCGAGATCATATACGGGTGCTCAGTGGTGAATGGGTACACTGGACGGACTCACCGAGAACTCCTATATGGAATTATATCTATCGTCGGATAGCAGTTCTCAGGTGACACTGGTGCAGGTTAGTCTGTAGACCCGAGATCGTCATAGAGTCTTGTGTGCTCTCCTACTGTACTTTGATTACCACCCTACCACAGCTCTACTGAGTAGTGCAAACAGGTGGCCGTTGGGTACAGTCCCGAGACACACGAAGGCGATGAGTGATAGGAGGGGTTTCGTCTCTCCCGGTATTGGGAGTTGATGCTGTGCTGTGCTCGACTGGTTATATCAGTAAGTCCCTGGCCAGGGCTGCTGAGATTTACTGATAAGTGTTATAGGTAGTTTCTCGACCTGTTATAGACCATTCACCGGCACGACTTATTGAGTTATTAGGGTCGACGTGACCATCCCTAGGCTCAATATGCAGCATATCTGATGAAGAGACCGGACTGTACGGTAGTGTTGCCGGTTGGCTCGACGGGAGTTGTAGCAGGTTCGCTTGTTTTCTTCTGATCGCTCAATACCCGGGTGGCCATTACGTTTAGCTGACCGCTTACGTCTTGGGGGTGCTTGATATGATCATCACCCACTGCCGGCGTATTGACGAGTCTTAGAGTCCCACAAAGGACTTACCTAGTCCAGGCGAAACGTTGTGGTGCGCGTATGCGATATGCGCATGGACCCGGTTAAAATGCACGTATGAGTTACCGTATATTAATCGGGCGGCTTGCTTTTGGTTGGGTCGTATGTGATATGGCCGGATTGATAAATCAGGTGTTTATTTATCATTTAACCATTATTTTCTCACTAGAAATCCTTTCTTGTATTTTTGATGTATGCATGCATGTATGCATTCTCTCATGATTCATGCACATATGGATGTGCATGCACACATACATACATACATCATCATTCATGGTTGTTTATACATTGAAAATGGTGGAAATATAAGACTCACACCATGGTTTATATGTATGGATTATTATTTCTATTTATGTTAAAACAAAAGAAAAGAGAAAAGATTAATTCATGGATTAGTTTCTACACTCTTCTTCACTTAACCATCTTCACCTACTTATTAACCATGGGTTAATCTTTCTTTTGTGTTTTAAACACAAATACAATAATATCTCTATCATTTAACCATGTTTTGAGATGAAGGGTGAAAAATATATATACATATATTTTCATTTTCTTTATAAGAGTTTTTCTTTCACTCTTGTTCTAAAAGGCCATCATCTTCTTCCTCCTTCTTCTTTTGCTCTCTAGACTTTTGTAGCGAGAAAAATACTCATCAAGTTAGGTTTTTGAAGTGAGAAAAGCCACCACAACATCATTCTATACAAGTCTTGCCCACTTATTTAGAGTGTTATCTTCATTTCTTTCTCTTGATCAAGTGAAGTTGCTAGCTTGGATAAAGGAGCTTCGGGTGGATCGTCGTGGACACTAGAAGACTTCAAGCTAACCGTTCTCTAACCCTCAAGTGGCCAAGGAGTCTAGCGTAGGGAGCTACAATGGTTGTACTCTCAAAACCCTAGTCTTTGTTATTTATGATGTTGGTTAAAGTTTTGAAACCCTAATTTTCTAGGATAGATACTTTGTATGCTTACTTAGCACCATAAAAATCTAATCTTTGGTACATGTGATGCTTCCAAACCTTTCATAGGGTGCTAGGTAAAACTAACAATGGTATCAGTGCTGAAAAAATGTCCAGAGAGGGTTCCAAAAACCCGTATTTCGGTTCGATCGGAGGTTTTACTTCGCTAAAGTGTCGCCTAGGGCCGCGTTTCCGCGGCGGTACAGGTGAGTCAATGCAAGGTTTTTATACAGTAATACCTATAACTGCTTGTTGATATTTTTAATCTGTTTTTAGTGATGAATGTTCTGGGGATGATTTTGAGTTCATTGATTCGATCGGAATTTTAACTTCATTCTCTTTCCGGGTAATTTAGAAAGTATTGAATTGTTCGAACGAGTATCATTTACCCACTTTTTCACGGGGTTTAAATCTTTTCGGAAATACGTGCAAGTTTTTATGGTGGACCCTCTAGAAGACAACAAACCTTAACTCGATTATGTGACCGTCTTGAACTGCCCTTTGAACCTTAGGGTTTGGGGCAGTACGGCGTGCCACATGTGAGGTGTTGGCTTGACCCTTCTACGTCTGGACCGCTACTACTGTGTCACACTCCGGGTTTTTTGAAATCCGCTCAAGTGTTGAGCTTTAGGGAACTTTGGGTATTTGATCATTCATTCGAAAACTTCAATACTTTCTATTTATCTGGAATATGATACAATATGTGGAATTCATATAGTTAGGCGTGAAATGCGAGGTATGTGATATCTCGGATTTACGATGTCTAAAGAGAATGTGGATTCCAAATATTGTAGTTTTACACTTTCTTTTCTGTGACCGTAAGTGTAGTATGTCGATATTGCCGGTTTCGTTGCTATACATCAACGACAATTGGGATACGCGTACTTACTTACGTTGATGATATATGATATTATGTGTTGCTGAGATATGATGTGCAGAATTGTCGCGATTGAATAGCCGGGTTTTTTTTATGTGAGATGAGAGTTTTATTTTTCATTCATGTAAATTTAAATGTAATGTAATATTCTTTTATTTGGGGCACTTCCGGGTTGAGGTTGATGCCACCAGTGTTGTATATTATTTACTTTTCCGCATTAGGATGGACCGAAGGAGGGTAGCACAGGTGACCGGGTTCTGGGGTTCAGTGGGAGGCCATCTCGAGGAGTCGAGACCGGGTCTCCTAAACTCCAGAATTGGTAGGGTCGCTTGCCGCTCTCGTAGGGGTCCAAGGTGTGGGCTTGGCTATTCATCGCGACTTTGGAATCCGTATTTTCTATTATTGGCTAAATACTAAATACGGACGTCCTAGTATATCCCACATTATATCTATATTTCTCCTGCCTGTGTTCTGTGATATCTAAGACGAATGACATATTATATATATGATATATAGTAGACGTTGCTTATGTTTTACACCCGCGCTAGTCCCGTCCCGGTATGCCGTTAGTTAAGTAACCTAACGGTGCATAATGGAACATTGCGGCGAATGCGGATGGCATAAGCGTACGAGATATTTTCGTTTCTTTTCTATGATTGGCTTAAGGACTTAAATGATGGGATTACATTAATGTGATTAATGTAAAGAAAATAAACCTAAAAAGATGTTGTAGAATCGGATTTGAAAACCACTCGGCCTTTTATGAAAAAGCTACATTTCAAAACTGCGGAGCTTAAGCCACTCCTTTTGAAAACCATTTGATTCTACAACGATATCAAGTTCAAAGCGTTAAAGATTTTCTTAAAAATTATCTGCAACCCTGCGTCATTTTAGGAAGTAGAGTACTTAGTATTCGTGCTACGTTTGTTGACCTTAGCCAAGGCGTAGTGTACGGTAGCTAAGTGATGTCTTCCTACAATGCATATGATGCAGATTAATTAGGACGACCATATGACTTTGTTGACCTTAGCCAAGGGTCATTTGAACTGGTCTGATTAATCAAGAAATGACGGGTTGAGCTTGACTAGTGCTTGTGATTTGTTGACCTTAGCCAAGGTCACGAGTGCTAGGGGTAAAAACCACATCGGGAATTTCAATAGTCGAAATTTGCAATGAGATTGCATACCTTCCATATGATGGTTGGATCTCGATCCCACTGAGAGTTTTACAGTTTACAATTAGCTAGCTCATTAGATGTCTAGAAAGGTGTTAACGGGGCTACGCCTCTGGGAAAATGAGGTTTACTTTAATTAGGTCCGTGCGAAAGCACGGGGAACCTCCCTCAAGTACCGACACTGGCCTGGCTGAACGGTTAGCGAAGTTGTAGACTGTAATTAATCCTGGCTAGTTTTCTTTTTAAGGTTTGAAAGAAAAACTCAATTAAAGCAGTTGGAAACATCGATTAGACAAGATAATAACCAATCTGATCTTTGCAAGAGCTTTCGCTGAGTGTATTCTTTTCTCTCTCTTAATGGCAGATACCCATGACTGGACTCAAGCTTCTACTAGATAAAAACAAACTGAATGGGACCAATTATAAAGATTGGCTAAGGAATTTGAAAATAGCCTTGACTTATGATAAAGTATCATATGTCCTCACGGCTTCAGCCCCGCTCACCCCAGGTCCAAAATCCTTAGTTGCGGATATTGAAGTCCACAAGACATGGGACGTTGACTGTGCCATGGCCAAATGCCTTGCGCTTGCATCGATGGACAATACACATCAAAAGCAGCACGAGAATATGGACATTCAAACCATATTGCCCCATACAAAGGAGTTGTATGGAGAGCAATCCCGTGTATTACGATACGAAGCATCAAAGAATTTGTTTCAGATGCGAATGGCTCCTGGCACACCAGTAGAAGACCATGTTCTGAAGATGATAGCTCTTATAGAAGAGCTTGAGGACCTTGGATGGACGATGGACAATGAACAATATACAGATATTATTCTGCAGTCCCTCCCCTCCAGCTTTGCTCAATTCATAGTGAACTTCAACATGCACAACATGGAGAAGGAACTCCCTGAACTCCTTAATATGTTAAGGAGTGCAGAGAGCACTATGAAATCAGCAAAAACTCCCGTTATGACTGTTGGACAGTCTTCCTCTTCTCGCCCAAAGGCTAAGGCCAAGGGAAAGAAAAAGAAGAAGCCCACCAATCCTAAGGGAGGAGTTAAAAAGGTGAAGGGAAAGGAAAAGTCCAAAACTGGAGACTCGGGGAAAGGGGAATGTTTTCATTGCCACAAGACAGGACATTTGAAGCGCAACTGCACGGAGTACTTAAATCTCAAGAAGAAGCATGGGGATGCTTCTGCTTCAGGTGCGCTTGTGACAGAAAACTGTTTTTCAATAAACTCTGCTTCCTGGGTATTAGATACCGGTTCAGGTTCTCACATTTGCAATTCTATGCAGGGGCTGAGAAATAGCAAAGTTTTGAAGACAGCTGACCATACTCTCCGCGTTGGAAATGGTTCCAATGTACATAAAGTCGCAGTGGGAGAGTATCACTTGGGGTTGCCATCTGGATGTATTTTGGTTTTGAACCCATGTTATTTTGTACCAAGTATGCTTTGTAATATAATATCTGTTTCTTTGTTAGACAATGAAGGGTATAATTTTGTATTGCAGAACAATGTTATGAACATTCACCTGAATCAAATGTTGGTTGGGTATGGTACGCTAAATAAAGGGATATACGTCCTAAATCAACATACAGTTTTCAGTATACAACACACTAATAAAAGAAAACTTTCAGAAATAAATGAAGCTTTTCTTTGGTACTGTAGACTTGGTCAAATTAACGAAACAAGACTAAACAAGTTACACAAAGATGGATATTTAAACCCTTTTGAATATAAATCTTATGCAACTTGCCAGTCTTGTATCAAGGGTAAAATGACCAAAACTCCGTTTACCGGACACGGAGAAAGTGCTACTGAGTTCCTAGGCCTCATACATAATGATGTATGCGGGCCAATGTCTACACAGGCTGGAGTCGGTTTTTCATACTTCATTACGTTCACTGACGATTTCTCAAGATTCGGTCATGTATTTTTATTAAAACACAAGTCTGAAGCTTTCGAGAAATTCATTGAATATAAACAAGAAGTAGAAAAACAAACCGGCTTGAGTATCAAGATGCTTCGATCAGATCGAGGTGGTGAGTATCTCAGTACAGAATTTGCAAACTTCCTAAAAGAGAATGGGATTCTCTCTCAGCTCACTCCTCCATACACACCACAGCACAACGGTGTGTCTGAACGATGGAATCGGACCCTATTAGATATGGTCCGTTCCATGATGAGTGATGCTGAGTTACCCGTCTCATTTTGGGGGCATGCATTGGAGATTGCAGCGTTTCTACTGAACAGGGTTCCAACCAAAGCCGTGTCTACCACTCCATATGAGATATGGCATGGGAAGAGACCATCTCTTAAGAAAATTAAGATTTGGGGTTGCCCGGCCTATGTTAAAAAGTAGAATCCGGACAAACTCGAGACACGGTCAGTTATGTGCAACTTTGTGGGATATCCAAGGAACTCTTATGGATATCTATTCTACCATAAGGAGGAACAAAAGGTGTTTGTTTCTCAGCATGCCACATTCTTGGAAAAAGAGTTTTCAACAGATAAAGATGATGGCAAGGTGGTTGATCTAGAAGAGATTCTAGAGACACAAACTATAAATGACGACTTGGTCGAACCGGCTGTTGCAATAGAAACTGAGGAACCTCGGCCACTCCGTAGGTCTGGTAGGACTTCTCACCCACCGGAGAGGTACTACGGTTTCCTCATTGATGGTGACGGGGAAGATTGCATCATGGATGATGATGATCCTACCAGTTTTCAGCAAGCTATCACGAGTGGAGACTCCGTAAAGTAGTTGGATGCCATGAGATCCGAAATGGAGTCTATGTACACCAACAAAGTATGGACTTTGGACATTGTACCCCCAGGGTTAAAGCCTGTGGGGTGCAAATGGATCTTTAAAAGAAAGATTGGTGTAGATGGACAGGTGGAGACCTATAAGGCAAGACTTGTGGCGAAGGGTTTTCGTCAAAGACCAGGTTTGGACTATGACGAGACTTTTTCACCCGTAGCCATGCTTAAATCCATTCGGATCCTACTTGCCATTGCTGCTCACTACGACTATGAAATCTGGCAGATGGACGTTAAAACGACATTTCTAAATGGAAATTTAGAAGAATGCGTTTATATGGATCGGCCAGAAGGCTTCATTGACAGTGGGAGCAGCGGGAAAGCATGTAAGTTGCTTAAATCCATATATGGGTTAAAGCAGGCATCACGGAGTTGGAACATCTGTTTCGATGATGTCATCAAAGAGTTTGATTTCATCAAAAATCCAGATGAACCTTGTGTTTATAAGAAGGCTGTAGGGAGAGCTGTCACTTTCCTCGTATTGTACGTGGACGACATTCTTCTGATAGGAAATGATATTCCTATGCTACAGTCGGTCAAATCTTTCTTATCACTAAGGTTCTCCATGAAGGACCTGGGTGATGCCACATACATTCTGGGCATAAGGATCTATAGGGATAGATCCAAGAGGTTATTGGGATTGTCCCAAACCAGGTACATCAACACCATCCTAAAAAGGTTTAGTATGAAAGACTCCAAGCGGGGTGCCTTACCCGCTTGCCATGGGGTCACTTTCTCCAAGGACTCTTGCCCAAAGACCGATGAAGAGAGAGCTCGCATGAGCATTATACCCTATGCTTCGGCAGTAGGATCTATAATGTATGCGATGTTATGTACACGCCCAGATGTAGCTTATGCACTTAGTGTTGTAAGCAGGTATCAATCCAACCTAGGAGAGAACCACTGGACAGCTGTGAAGAACATTCTTAAGTACTTACGAAGGACTAAAGAATTGTTCTTGGTGTATGGTAATGGAGATCTCCAAATGGAGGCCTTTACCGATTCGAGCTTCTAGAGCAATAAGGACGACAGCAAATCTATCTCTGGGTTTGTATTTACCCTCAATAGAGGGGCGGTAAGTTGGAAGAGTTCCAAACAGGATACCGTTGCAGACTTTACGATGGAAGCTGAGTACATTGCTACGAATGATGCCGCCAAGGAAGCCGTCTAGATGAAGAAGTTCGTCTCGGAGCTAGGAGTAGTTCCAACCATTATTGATCCAATACCTTTGTATTGTGACAATAATGGGGCTATGGCCTTGGCCAAGGAACCCAGGTCCCATCAGCGGTCCAGACAAATTCTGAGGCGCTTTCATTTGATCCGGGGGATAGTAGATCGCCGCGAAATCGAGATTAAGATAGTAGACACAAAGAATAACGCCGCGGATCCATTCACCAAGGCCCTCCCTCAGCCACAGCATGAGCGACTTTTTGAGATGTTGGGTATGAGATACGCTATTAACAGGCCTTAGTGCAAGTGAGAGATTGTTGGATATATGTATGCCCTAGAGGCCATTATGTGATAGTGGATGTATTTATACATGTATATATATTCAGTGTACATTCTTGCTCGACTTGATAGTATGCAATCTGGTTCTTCTTTATTTGACATGTTGATTTGATCATGCTTTTATTCATTTATACATGCTGATAAAGCCCTGAGGATATCGGCTTGACTACTGTGATTATGATGGAGATCATACTAGTGGGACATCTGTAGTTTATAAGCATATCCTGGAATGTCCCTAGTCATAGGTATATCGAGATGGGGCATTGATATACCAGAGTAGACTAGCGTATATGATACTAGACCCATACGATGGGCGATGAATGTTCCCAAATTCATCGATGTTTGACATCGAGATCATATACGGGTGCTCAGTGGTGACTGGGTACACTGTACGGACTCACCGAGAACTCCTATATGGAATTATATCTATCGTCGGATAGCAGTTCTCAGGTGACACTGGTGCAGGTTAGTCTATAGACCCGAGATCGTCATAGAGTCTTGTGTGCTCTCCCACTGTACTTTGTTTACCACCCTACCACAGCTCTACTGAGTAGTGAAACAGGTGGCCGTTGGGTACAGTCCCGAGACACACGAAGGCGATGAGCGATAGGAGGGGTTTCGTCTCTCCCGGTATTGGGATTTGATGCTGTGCTGTGCTCGACTGGTTATATCAGTAAGTCCCTGGCCATGGCTGCTGAGATTTACTGATAAGTGTTATCGGTAGTTTCTCGACCTGTTATAGACCATTCACCGGCATGACTTCTTGAGTTATTGGGGTCGACGTGACCATCCCGAGGCTCAATATGCAGCATATCTGACGAAGAGACCGGACTGTACGGTAGTGTTTCCGGTTGGCTCGACGGGAGTTGTAGCAGGTTCGCTTGTTTTCTTCTGATCGCTCAATACCCGGGTGGCCGTTACGTTTAGCTGACCGCTTGCAGCTTGGGGGTGCTTGATATGATCATCACCCACTGTCGGCGTATTGACGAGTCTTAGAGTCCCACAAAGGAGTTACCTTGTCCAGGCGAAACGTTGTGGTGCGCGTATGCGATATGCGCATGGACCTGGTTAAAATGCGCGTATGAGTTACCGTATATTAATCGGGCGGCTTGCTTTTGGTTGGGTCGTATATGATATGGCCGGATTGATAAATAAGGTGTTTATTTATCATTTAACCATTATTTTCTCACTAGAAACCCTTTGTTGTATTTTTGATGTATGCATGCATGCATGCATTCTTTCATCATTCATGCACATATGGATGTGCATGCACACATACATACATACATCATCATTCATGGTTGTTTATACATTGAAAATGGTGGCAATATAAGACTCACACCATGGTTTATATGTATGGATTATTATTTCTATTTATGTTAAAACAAAAGAAAAGAGAAAAGATTAATTCATGGATTAGTTTCTACACTCTTCTTCACTTAACCATCTTCACCTACTTATTAACCATGGGTTAATCTTTCTTTTGTGTTTTAAACTCAAATACAATAATATCTTTATCATTTAACCATGGTTTGAGATGAAGGGTGAAAAATATATATACATATATTTTCATTTTCTTCATAAGAGTTTTTCTTTCACTCTTGTTCTAGAAGGCCATCATCTTCTTCCTTCTTCTTCTTTTGCTCTCTAGACTTTTGTAGTTAGCAAAATACTCATCAAGTTAGGTTTTTGGAATGAGAAAAGCCACCACAACATCATTCTATACAAGTCTTGCCCACTTGTTTAGAGTGTTATCTTCATTTCTTTCTCTTGATCAAGTTAAGTTGCTAGCTTGGACAAAGGAGCTTCGGGTGGATCGTCGTGGACACTAGAAGACTTCAAGCTAACCGTTCTCCAACCCTCAAGTGGCCAAGGAGTCCAGCATAGGGAGCTACAAAGGTTGTACTCTCAAAACCCTAGTCTTTGTTACTTATGATGTTGGTTAAAGTTTTGAAACCCTAATTTTCTAGGATAGATCCTTTGTATGCTTACTTAGCACCATAAAAATCTAATCTTTGGTATATGTGATGCTTCCAAACCTTTCATAGGGTGCTAGGTAAAACTAACAGAAAGCGGTCTTCGGAATATCCTCCTTCCGAACCCGCAGCTGGTTATAACCTGACCGTAAATCAACCTTCGAGAAGTACCTTGCACCCTAGAGCTGATCGAATAAGTCGTCAATGCGGGGTAGGGGATATCTGTTCCGCACAGTAACCCGGTTCAGCCGACGATAATCAATGCATAAGCGCATACTGCCGTCCTTCTTCTTAACAAACAGGACGGGAGCACCCCAATGTGACACACTCGGTCAGATAACCCCTTTTATTCAGCAAGTCACGCAACTTATCCTTCAGCTCTCTAAGCTCTGCCGGGGCTATCCGATAAGGCGGTATAGAGATAGGCCCCTTGCCGGGGATTAAGTCAATGCAGAACTCAATCTCGCGCTCTGGGGGCAGACCAGGCAGCTCGTCAAGGAATACATCAGGAAACTCACTCACAACAGGGATCTGGTCCAACGGAACCTCTGTGGTGCTAGTATCACAAACATAGGCTAAGAATCCCTGACACCCTTCCCGCAAGAGCTGACCAGCGCGTAGAGAAGAAATCAAGCTGGGAAGGGTAGCGCTATGATCTTCCTGAATAACAAGAACCGGCTCACCAGGAAAGCTGAACCTGACTGCCTACTCACGGCAGTCCACAGATGCATAACAGGTGGCTAGCCAGTCCATACCAAGAAGAACGTCGAAGACTAGCATATCGAGGAGAATCAAATCAACTGAAGAATCCCTCTCCTCGATACGAATAAGACACGATCGGTACACAAAATGAGCAACAAACGACTCGCCTACCGGAGTAATAATGACAAGCGGCTGATCTAACGAAGAAGACTCTCGGTCCATCCTTGGTGCAAAGTATGTGGATACACAAGAATGTGTGGAGCCTGGATCAAATAATACCCGTGCATCAAAAGAACATACTGGCAGAGTACCTGTCATGACGGCATTGGATGCTTGTGCATCCCGAGGAGTCAATGCGAACACTCGGCCCTGTCCACCACTAATAGCTGGCTGTCCTCTGCCTCTGCCTCTGCTTATGTCGCCTCGTCCTCTCTGAACAGGACCGCCACGTCCACGACATCTAGAAGCATCTACCTGGTGTGGAGCATCATCAGAGGTAAGAAGTAGAGCTCTCTAAAAAGGTGGCGAAGGTGATAAGGTCACATGCGGCACTCTCTCCACGCCCTGGCGCCCCATGGTACAGTCTCTGACACGATGGTAAAGACTCCCGCACCGAAAACATCCTGGCGACGACTGCTGGGTCTGCGGATATGAACCAAATAACTGACCCCGTCTCAATCCTCTGCCGCCGCCATCTCCCGGATAGAATCTATCACGGCGTCTACCCTTCTGCCGCTGGGCTAGAGTATCAGTATGAATCCGCATCGACCCAGAAACGACCGGAGTCTCAGAAATGCGCTCCTCCAAAAGTAAGGCTGCATCCATCGCGGATGCGTATGTGTCATAGTGCTGGGTGCCGATTGCAAGGAATAACTGTGTGTCGAGTGCTCGCATAAACCTCTTTATCCTCTTCTCTTCAGTGTCTGCTAGGTACGGAGCATATCGAGACAATAGAGTAAAATGTATATCATACTCGGACACTGTCATCCTAGGAGTCTTGCGCAAAGTCTCAAAACTACGGGCTCGAGCATCTCGGACACTCTCCGGAAGAAAACGGGCATGAAATGCAACGGTGAACTCATCCCAAGTCATATGAGATAGACCTGCAGCTCGGCCTTTCTCTACTGAATCGTACCATGTCTGGGCAAGGCCCTCCAGACGAAAACTCGCGAACTCAACCCATCTATCATCAGAACACCTCAACGAATGGAAAATCCGAACCATCTTATCAAGAAATGCCTGCGGGTCCTCTGTCGCATCCGTACCCGTAAAGGCTGGAGGTCTCAGCCTCATACACTCCTGTAGTGACACGGGGATAGTCGCAGTAGTAGCATTATTAACCGACTGGGCAGCAGGTATAATCGTGGTCTGTGCGGTAGAAGGAACGTCCTCGGATCTTTATGCCGGACTGGACTCAACTAAAGATCTCATCATCTGTCGCAACTCCTGCATACCGGCCTCTAATCTGGCAATACGGTCGGGAGAGGGCGGACCAATCTGACCCTGAAGGGTAGGCGTATCATCCCGCTCGCTCCTCTCCTTAGACGAGCCTGCTCGAAGCACATCCCTTGCGGCAGCCCGCGGAGCTCTCGTAGTCTTTGGCGGCATCGAAGCTGGAATAAGAGACAGGAACGATAAGAACATTGCAATTGAATCAAGGAATGCATGGAATCAAGGAGGAAATACAAGCAATTATGTCCTAAGGTCACTTAGGCGGAGTACCGTATCGTAAGTATACCGCGGAACATACCCACACTATGCCACTCTGCTTAAGTCACATATTATATCTACCAAGGGTCGTCCTACACTCATAAAAGTGAAACCTACGCTCTGATACCAACATTGTCATAACCCGAAGGAACGGAACGTGACTGGCACTTAGATTACGAGACGTCTCAAGGCGTAACGTAACCTAAGTCAGCCAAAGCCCAGAAAATCTAAACCATAAAAAATAAGAGTAAAGGAAAACCTTTCATGAAAACGATTTTAAAGTCAATTAAGTTGTATTAACCCCTTTTTTAAAAGTATCAAAATTTTCCAAAAATTTCGGCAGAGTTTCCTTTGTAAATACTAGACCCCAAAATGGGTACAACAAGATATATAAACCTGTAATGAAATAATGGCATCCCCAAGCGGGAGCTAGCTCTTCGCCCAAGGTGGATCACAACCATACGTAATATATATGCAATATCAAGCAAATAGGCGTAAGGAAGCATAAAACATAAGAAAACACAATGTCGGATCAAGAGAGCTCGACCCCAGAGAAACCACATATACACAAATCTCTCAGTCTCATCACTAAGTCGCATATACAAATAAGAATAGGTAGATGGAGAATACTTGGTACAATGATGGAACAAAAGACAAAAGTGTCCTCGCAACCCACCTAAGAGCAATGTCGCGAGTCTGAGCAAAAGAGGCCAATGAGAAGATACGCCAGCCGCTACAAGGCTGACGGGTCCAACCTGCAAGACACTGTGGCACAACGGGGGTGAGTTTCCAGCTCGTGAGTAGAAAATAACATCTAATAAGGCTATCGTAAGAATGCACGCAAATGCGTCACAACATGTATGTCCAGATATGATGTAATGCCACTAGTATTTATGCACATAAATGCAAAATCAATACTAAATCTTTAAGTGTTTAAATATGATGATCTCTGCATTCTTAACTTAGAAAAATATTTGTGCAATAGCTAAGGTACCATCAATGAAATCATCCGAAAACCGTGTCAAGCATCGACACCAAATATAAAAATATATCTGTCTCAATGTCTCACTATGTCAATATCTCAGTACCTCGGGCTCCGTCAGTCCGGATTGGCCCATATCATCAAATCTCACGACAACGGTCGGTATACTCCGGAAATCCGCCGCGCCAGACATCACCGGTAGGTAGTCTTCCCCTGCCAGGCTCATCGTCTACAACTCGATCTTCTTGCCCCGGGGTACCATACCGGGCCCACCATGTACCCGAGACGGTTCATCCACTCCTCAAATCGGGTCTCGAAATCCAACAAAAAACATGAAAACTCATGGTGCACGACACATACATCACGAGAAAACCGTAACTTTATTTTAAAAATGATGATAAAAAACTTTTGTTAAATTCTTGCGGTTTTCCCCAAAATCCAGAAATCTCATCAATACTGAAATCCTCAAGAAAATCATAATACCCAACATGTTGTTGTAAGTCCATGCTACCTCTCCCGGTACTTTCGGGCATGCGGAATTTGATGAAAAACGATTTTCTTAGAGGTGGTAACATGGACCTAAAACCCGGATCTTTGTTAAACATCTAACTAACAACCTAACTAGGAGTCGTTAACTACTCGGTTAGGGGGTTTATACCTTGCCTGTCTTGAACTCCTTCGTCTTCAAACTCCGATGGTGGTCCGGATCGGCTTCTTCCCGTCGTCTCCTTGCGCCGAAGATAGATCCACCTGAAAGCTCTAACATTTGGCTCCTTCTTCGAACTTTGAAGAAACTAGTTCACTCGGTTTGCTAAATCTTGTGAACTAGAGTGAGTAGAGAAGAGTTTGTATGGGATTTTATCTATGGTTCTTGATTCTCAACTCATGAGACAAGTGAACCATAGAGTCAAGAGAGGGAGCAAGAGGAAGAGGGTGAGAGCAAGAGTATGAGAGCTCAAGAACAAGAGAGAGAGTGAGAAAGTAAGAATGAGCCTCTCTTTTGTCTTTCATCCTCTCATAATCCAAAAGCATCATAACTCATCATACCAATCAAGTGTTATGTGATGGTTGAAGCAACCATAACCATATCATTTCATGCACTCATTTTGCACAAAGGAGCAAGCAAGCAAAAGTCTTTGCCATGAAATGATAGCTATGGTTATCATGATGGTCAACTAGTCAAGCCTAGTCAACCGGTCAACAAAGTCAACAAGTCAACAAAAGTCAACAAGTCAATAAAGTCAACAAGTCAACAACCATGTCACCATAATACTTAATTAATATAATTGTTAATCATATATCATATTCTCATTAGGGTTGAGCAAAAAGTCATTAGTCAACGGTCAACGGTCAACAACCCTAATGAGAATTCTCTGCCTCTGTCTCTCCGCCAACTGTGCATACACACCCGTATCCGCGTTCCGAGGAACATGAATACAAACTGGATAAATCCAATCCCAATACGTACACTAGGATCTGGCTTAAACCAAAGCCCGCTAGTGCAAACTGTCCGGACACTGTACGTGCACAAGTGCACGGATGTGACCGAACCCTGTCGCAAAACCATGCGACCTGTCGCAAAACCATGCGACCTCTACTCTTTTGCCTAAAGGCGAATAGCTTTCTGTGTGGGACTCTAAAGACTCGACACTACGCTGGCAGTGGGTTTAACCACAGACCGCAAGCGGCACTAGCTGTGCGTAACGGTCCCCAGGTAATGCCGACAAGAAGACTGACGAGGCGAAACCCATCTGAACTCCTACTGAGCCTGAATGTGACATTCTCCGTACAGTCCGGTCTGTTCGTCTGATATATCGCATGGCGGGCCTAGGGGGCGGTAAACGTCAGTCCCCCAATAGCGGTACAAGTCGTGTCGGAGTGAAGCCCAAAACACTCTGAGATAACACTGGAAGCCTACCAGTATATCTCGTTTGCCCTGGCCAGGGACTACTCGTGTAATGGCTCTCCTAGACACAGCGCGATGTCAACCCCCAATACCGGGAGAGACGAATCCTGTCTAACCGTTACTGCCTCCAAGTGCTTCGGGACTGCACCAAACTACCACCTGTTTGCACGACTACTTTGAGCTGTGGTAGGGTAGTAATCAAAGTACAGTGGGAACACACTCGAGGCGAAGTGACAGTGTCAAGTCAGCGGACTAAGCTGTACTCATGTCACCTGGGAACTGATAACTGACGATAGGCATAATACCAACTAGTCAGTTCCCGACGAGTCCTGTCCAGTGTACTCGTAACCCAACGAGCACCCGCATACTCTCTCAAGTACGACGTACTGACGGCTGTGGGACAGACCGTCTCCCACACTGGGATGAGAAGCTCATGCGCTAGTCTACTCCGGAGTATCGATGCCCTGTCTCGATAGTCCTGCGACCAGGGACCTGCATAAGGATGTGCTTATAGATTACCCAGCCCTACTAGTGTGACTGCCATCACAACGCTGGTAATCAAGCAAAGATCCTAAGGGCTCCACTAATGTGTATAGGCGATATACAAAAATAAACACATGTACAGATTGAAGTAGAAACAAACCAAGTAGCATACTACTATTTTGAGCAAGATTGTATATATAAGGTGAATATCCCAAGCTTCCATTAAGTAATATACAAACTAGTATGATACAGTAATGGCCTCTAGGGCATATACACTAACAATCTCCCACTTGCACTAAGGCCATGTACTGGCGTATCGAAGACCTATCATCTCGATCAGCCGCTCGAACTGAGTCTGGGGCAAGGCCTTGGTGAATGGATCTGCAGTGTTATCTTCTGAAGCGACTCTCCGAACCTCTATCACCTGGCGATCCACGATCTCTCTGATCAGGTGATACCGCCTTAAGATGTGTCTGGATCTCTGATGGGACCTGGGTTCCTTCGCTAAAGCTATAGCCCCGTTGTTGTCGCAATACAAAGGTATTGGATCAACAATGGACGGAACCACCTGAAGCTCTTTCAAGAACTTCCTTATCCAGACAGCTTCTTTTGCGGCATCAGATGCAGCGATGTATTCCGCTTCCATCGTCAAGTCTGCAACGGTTTCCTGTTTGGAACTCTTCCAACACACCGCCCCTCCATTGAGGGTAAAGACAAACCCCGACATGGACTTGGAATCATCCTTGTCACTCTGGAAGCTGGATTCAGCAAAGGCCTCGATCTGGAGGTCTTTTCCGCCATACACCAAGAACATCTCCTTAGTCCTTCTCAGGTACTTGAGAATGTTCTTTACCGCTATCCAGTGTTTCTCCCCAGGGTTAGACTGATACCGGCTTACCACACTCAGTGCATAAGCTACATCCGGTCTGGTACACAACATCGCATACATTATAGAGCCTACCGCAGAAGCGTAGGGTATAATAGACATGCGATCCCTCTCCAAATCAGTCTTGGGAGACATCTCTTTAGAGAGGGTGATCCCGTGACAAGCCGATAGGTTACCGCGCTTGGAATCTTCCATACTGAATCTCTTCAGTATGGTGTCGATGTACCTGGACTGTGAAAGTCCTAATATCCTCTTGGATCTATCACGATGGATCCGGATCCCCAGGATGTATGAGGCATCACCCAGGTCTTTCATGGAGAACCTTTGTGACAAGAACCCCTTGACAGATTGTAGCATAGGAATGTCATTTCCTATTAAGAGAATGTCATCTACGTACAAAACGAGGAATACTACAGTTCTCGCTACAAATCTACAATAGATGCATGGTTCATCTGGATTTTTGATAAAGCCAAATTCCTTGACCGTCTCATCAAAACAGATGTTCCAACTCCGCGATGCCTGCTTTAGTCCATAGATGGACTTAAGCAACTTGCACACCTTTCCGCTGCTTCCACTCTGAATGAAACCCTCTGGTTGGTCCATATAGACACATTCCTCTAAATTTCCATTTAGAAAAGCGGTCTTTACGTCCATTTGCCAGATTTCATAATCGTGGAAGGCAGCAATGGCAAGAAGGATCCGAATGGATTTCATCATAGCCACTGGAGAAAAGGTTTCGTCATAGTCCAAGCCAGGTCTTTGACGGAAACCCTTTGCAACAAGTCTAGCTTTATAGGTCTCAACCTGTCCATCTACACCAATCTTCCTTTTGAAGATCCACTTGCATCCTACGGGTTTACCCCGTCTGGAGCAATGTCCAACGTCCATACTTTGTTGGTGTACATGGACTCCATTTCGGTCCGCATTGCATCCAGCCATTTTACTGAGTCAACGCTCTGAACGGCCTGCTGGAAGCAAGTAGGCTCATCATAATCTATGATGCAATCCTCTCTATCCCCATCTATGAGAAAACCGTAGTATCTCTCAGGCGGATGAGACTGCTTACTACTCCTGCGGAGCGGCGTAGGAATGTCCTGTTCTTTTGAACCCTCTGGTTCCACCAAACTTTCAGTAATAGTCTGTGGTTCTGGAATTTCTTCCAATTCTACTGCGCTCCCACTTATTTCCTTTTCTAAGAACTAGTGTTCTAGAAAGTGGGCATTACGAGAAACAAGGACTTTTTGTTCCTCTGCGTGGTAGAAAAGATACCCCCTGGTGTGCTTTGGGTATCCCACAAACTTGCACAGTACTGAGCGTGCCTCGAGTTTGTCCGCATGCTGCTTTTTGACAAAAGCTGGACATCCCCATATCTTCAGATATTGAAGATAGGGTTTCTTCCCACTCCATAACTCATAAGGTGTGGTAGGCACAGTCTTAGTGGGAACTCGGTTCAAAAGGTACGCAGTTGATTCTAGCGCATACCCCCAGAATGATCGCGGTAACTCAGCGTTACTCATCATGGACCGTACCATATCCAATAGGGTGCGGTTCCATCTCTCCGATACACCGTTATGTTGCGGAGTGTATGGAGGAGTAAGCTGAGAGAGAATTCCGTTCTCTTTTAAATAATCCAGGAACTCGGCACTCAATTATTCACCACCTCGATCCGATCTTAGGATCTCGATACTTTTGCCGGTCTGTTTTTCTACTTCATTCTTATATTCCTGGAACTTTCCAAAGGCTTCGCGCATGCATAGACATAACCGTACCTTGAAAAGTCATCCGTAAAAGTGATGAAGTAAGAATAACCGCTTCGCGCATGCATAGACATTGGACCGCACACATCGCTGTGTACGAGTCCCAAGAGCTCGCTCGCTCTTACTCCGTGTCCAGTGAACGGAGTCTTTGTCATCTTTCCTTTGAGACATGATTGACAAGTGGCATACGATTGATATTCGAACGGATTCAAATATCCTTCTGTATGTAACTTTGTCAACCTTCTCTCATTGATGTGACCCAGTCTACAATGCCATAAGAAAGTCTGATTTATTTCCGGAGACTTTCTTTTGTGTGTATTCTGGACGTTGAAAATCTGTGGTTGGTTTAATACGTATATACCATTACTCAATGTACCTGACCCAATCAAAACTTGATTAAGGTGAATGTTTACAACATTACTTACAAACGCAAATTCATAACCTTCTTTAGAAACTAAAGATACAGAAATGATATTACAAGTTGTGTTGGGTACAAAAAAGCAATTACGCAAAACCAAAACATGTCCATCTGACATTCCCAGGTGATAGTCCCCCACGGCTTTAGCATCCATGCCAGCTCCGTTGGCAACTCTGAGGGTCATGTCACCTGCCTTCAAAACCCTACGGTTTCTCAACGCCTGCAAAGAATTACAGATATGAGATCCTGATCCGGTATCCAATACCCAGGAAGTAGAGTTTATTGAAAGACAGTTTTCAATAACATACACACCTGAAGCTGAAGCCGCAACCTGCTTCAATTCCTGTGTTCTGGCCTTCCAGGCCCTGCAATCATTCTTCCAGTGTCCTTTCTTATGACAATAGAAGCATTCTTCCTTATCCACAAGCTTCCCCGCTTTCTTTGTTGCTTTAGCTTTTCCCTTCGTATCCACTTTACTAACACCGCCAATTGGTTTGGCGGGGGCTTTCTTCTTCTTTCCCTTGGCTTTCGCCTTGGACCTAGAAGAAGATGATCCTCCTACAAACAAAGTAGATGTTTCCCTACCTTTCTGTAGGGTGCCTTCTGCGCTCCTCAGCATGTTGAGGAGCTTTGAAAGTTCAACCTCCTTTTCTTGTAGGTTGAAGTTCAGTATGAACTGGACGTAAGTGGAAGGAAGGGACTGGAGAACTAAGTTCGTATAGAGCTCACTCTCCAATGTGGTCCCTAGGTCCGCGAGCTCCTCAATGTAGCCAATCATCATAAGCACGTTCTCTGCTACTGTTGATCCGACGGCCATCCTTGCCGAAAATAACTTTTTCGACGCTTCGTATCTTGCGATACGAGATTGCTCTCCAAACAGTTCTTTTGTATGAAGAAATATGGATTCCAAGTCCATATTCTCGTGCCTCCTCTGATGTTCATTGTCCATAGAGGCAAGTACGAGGCACTTGGCCTTCGCGCTATCAATCTCCCAAGTCTTACGGATTTCCTTATCCGCGACGCTGGAAGTGGGACCAGGGACAGGGGGAGCTTTGGTGGTAAGAAGATACCCCAGCTTGTCGTAAGTGATTGCCATCTTGACATTCCTGAGCCAATCTTTGTAGTTTGGCCCTGTCAGTATGTTTTTATCTAGAAGTAACTTAAGTCCAGTCATGTCGATTGCTCGCTGCAATTAGGAGAGAGAAGAAGAAACACTCAGCATGATGCTCTTGCAAGTTTAGAGTGGTTTTTAGTTTGACTAAACAGGATGGCTCCCACTGTTTCTCGAATCCCTCCTCAAACCAAAAAGGAAGAATTAGTCAGGATCAATCTCACCGTACAATACTTGCTTAACCGTTCGGCCAGGCCAGTGTCGGTACTTTGAGGGAGGTTTTCCAACGCTTTCGCGAAGTTCCTTAATTAAATAACCTCTTTTTCCTGGGGGCGTAGCCCCGCTAACACCTTTCTAGACACCTACTTGGTTTATAGCATTGATCGTTAAGTGAGAAAATTCCCTAGGAGTAGCATATACTCACAGTAGGATCGGGATCCAAATATCATCGCATGACGAAACTGAAGGAATCCTACCAGAATCATCATACTCCAAATGGTATGCAACACTAGCAAGTTTCAGTTCTTTTGAAACTCCCGATGTGGATTTTTGCCCCATGCTCTTATGACCTTGGCGTGAGGTCAAAATGTCATAAGTCACATGTCAAGTTCTTCCCATCATTATCTAGGTTAATTTGAATCCACCCGTACCTACCCTTGACGTAGGCCAAAATGGTAGTACGGCTGTCCCAAACCAACGCATTCTATCTATGCAACAGATAAATATCCGGCAACTACCAATCACTATGCCTTGGCGTGAGGTCAAAATACATAGCTTGAATACTACCGAATATTTAACTGAAATGATGGAGGGCTACGAATGGTTTTGGCAAAACCATGAACGTGGTGAACTTGATATAATCGATGGAACGAGATAGCTTTTAAAAGGAGTGGCTCAAACTCCGCATTTTAAAAGTTTGTTTTGAAAAGAACCGAGTGGTTTTTCGAAAGTGTTCCAACGACTTTAACTTGGTTTATTTTCTTGCATTAGTTCTTTTAATGCGTGATATTCTTGCATTAGGTCTTTTAATGCGTCCCATCATTTAATCCTACCATTGCAGAAAACAACCAAAATATGACGTACGCTTATGCCATTCGCATTCGCCACGGGGCCCCGTCATTACCCGTTAGGTTACTTAACTAACGACAGAGCGGGGGCTGGGCTAGCGCGGCTTTAAAACATAAGCAACGCCTAAATAATATCATATATAGATATATTGCAATGATAGCCATTTCAGATCACAGATGAACACATTGGATATACTAAGAATCTGTAATTCGTACGAGCCTGTAATGAAAAGCAGATTACACGGTCGCGGTGAATAGCCAAAACCCCACCCAAGACCCTTACGGGCACGGCAAACTACCCGCCAAGTAACCGAAGCGAAGCAACCTCCCTCATCCCCGTGAGTAGGCCACTCGGCACTTCGGCATACCCGGTAGTTTATGCACCCCCTCCATGGGTCTATCCTATGAGCAAAAACAGTAAAAAGAAATTATACAATGACGGCTACAACCCCGACCCGGTTGTGCGGCCATACAAATAATTATTACATCAATTTACAAATTTACATGAATTGAAAGAAAAGAAAATTCTCGTCTCACAACCCCCGGCTATTCACCCGCGACAATCCAACATATTCATATACACATTCCAGCAACATTACAGATCACAGATTTGTATAACCCCCATTAATCGACATATAGCGATTAGCAGACGTTCAATACAAATATCACATTCAGAAAAACCCGTCAGCTTAAGTCTTTTAGAAGTTCGATCAAAAATACGGATTTTCGGGACACCAAAAATAAAATTTTCGTTCTGGAAAATCTGGGCAGAAAACACATATTCCAAAAATCCCAAAACAACCCCAGAAACACACTGCACCAAAGATGGACCTCGGCCGAGTCAACTCGGCCGCGGAACCGCGGCGGGAGCGTGCTCCCGCCGTGTTTCCGCGGCTCTTTGACTCGATCGTTGGACCAAATTTGGTGGGTGTTTACACAAAAGCCTGAGCCGATTTTTAAGATGAAAATTATCAACTTTTGAACAGAATAAAAATCGACAGAAACTTGAAATTCTCGGGTTCGTTTTCGTGACTTTTTCTTTGATCGATCTTCTAGTTACTTGCTAACATGTTAGATAGAGTTTAACTAGGCTCTGATACCACTGTAAGTCCATGCTACCTCTCCCGGTACTTTCGGGCATGCGGAATTTGATGAAAAACGATTTTCTTAGAGGTGGTAACATGGACCTAAAACCCGGATCTTTCTTAAACATCTAACTAACAACCTAACTAGGAGTCGTTAACTACTCGGTTAGGGGGTTTATACCTTGCTTGTCTTGAACTCCTTCGTCTTCAAACTCCGATGGTGGTCCGGATAGGCTTCTTCCCGTCGTCTCCTTGCGCCGAAGATAGATCCACCTGAAAGCTCTAACCTTTGGCTCCTTCTTCGAACTTTGAAGAAACTAGTTCACTCGGTTTGCTAAACCTTGTGAACTAGAGTGAGTAGAGAAGAGTTTGTATGGGATTTTATCTATGGTTCTTGATTCTCAACTCATGAGACAAGTGAACCATAGAGTCAAGAGAGGGAGCAAGAGGAAGAGGGTGAGAGCAAGAGTATGAGAGCTCAAGAACAAGAGAGAGAGTGAGAAAGTAAGAATGAGCCTCTCTTTTGTCTTTCATCCTCTCATAATCCAAAAGCATCATAACTCATCATACCAATCAAGTGTTATGTGATGGTTGAAGCAACCATAACCATATCATTTTATGCACTCATTTTGCACAAAGGAGCAAGCAAGCAAAAGTCTTTGCCATGAAATGATAGCTATGGTTATCAGGATGGTCAACTAGTCAAGCCAAGTAAACCGGTCAACAAAGTCAACAAGTCAACAAAAGTCAACAAGTCAACAAAGTCAACAAGTCAACAACCATGTCACCATAATACTTAATTAATATAATTGTTAATCATATATCATATTCTCATTAGGGTTGAGCAAAAAGTCAATAGTCAACGGTCAACGGTCAACAACCCTAATGAGAATCCTCTGCCTCTGTCTCTCCGCCAACTGTGCATACACACCCGTATCCGCGTTCCGAGGAACATGAATACATACTGGATAAATCCAATCCCAATACGTACACTAGGATCTGGCTTAAACCAAAGCCCGCTAGTGCAAACTGTCCGGACACTGTACGTGCACAAGTGCACGGATGTGACCGAACCCTGTCGCAAAACCGTGCGACCTCTACTCTTTTGCCTAAAGGCGAATAGCTTTCTGTGTGGGACTCTAAAGACTCGACACTACGCTGGCAGTGGGTTTAACCACAGACCGCAAGCGGCACTAGCTGTGCGTAACGGTCCCCAGGTAATGCCGACAAGAAGACCGACGAGGCGAAACCCATCTGAACTTCTACTGAGCCTGATTGTGACATTCTCCGTACAGTCCGGTTTGTTCGTCTGATACATCGCATGGCGGGCCTAGGGGGAAGTAAACGTCAGTCCCCCAATAGCGGTACAAGTCGTGCCGGAGTGAAGCCCAAAACACCCTGAGATAACACTGGAAGCCTACTAGTATATCTCGTTTGCCCTGGCCAGGGACTACTCGTGTAATGGCTCTCCTAGACACAGCGCGATGTCAACCCCCAATACCGGGAGAGACGAATCCTGTCTAACCGTCACCGCCTCCAAGTGCTTCGGGACTGCACCCAACTACCACCTGTTTGCACGACTCCTTTGAGCCGTGGTAGGGTAGTAATCAAAGTACAGTAGGAACACACTCGAGGCGAAGTGACAGTGTCAAGTCAGCGGACTAAGCTGTAATCATGTCACCTGGGAACTGATAACTGACGATAGGCATAATACCAACTAGTCAGTTCCCGACGAGTCCTGTCCAGTATACTCGTAACCCAACGAGCACCCGCATACTCTCTCAAGTACGACGTACTGACGGCTGTGGGACAGACCGTCTCCCACACTGGGACGAGAAGCGCATGCGCTAGTCTACTCCGGAGTATCGATGCCCTGTCTCGATAGTCCTGCGACCAGGGACCTGCATAAGGATGTGCTTATAGATTACCCAGCCCCACTAGTGTGACTGCCATCACAACGCTGGTAATCAAGCAAAGATCCTAAGGGCTCCACTAATGTGTATAGGCGATATACAAAAATAAACACATGTACACATTGAAGTAGATACAAACCAAGTAGCATACTACTATTTTGAGCAAGATTGTATATACAAGGTGAATATCCCAAGCTTCCATTAAGTAATATACAAACTAGTATGATACAGAAATGGCCTCTAGGGCATATACACTAACAGTTGTATATGATGAATGCTTATGATGTCAATGTATGCAATGTGATTTATGGCTAGGAATCTATATAAGCATGATGATGAAGTGAGGTATATACGTGATATGCAATTTAATGTATCATGTATGATGCAAGTGTTGATACTGAACTAAGCAGGTTCTAATGCTCGTGGCATGTCAATTACCAAGCCGTGTGTGTTCACATGAATAGTGTGTATGCAACATGAGCCAATGGTAATGGTGTAAGTGTCCTAAGGGGTGATATCACACATGTGTATATAGATAACCAGAAAGCTATGCATATGAATGAGATGGTTAACTAAATAACTATGCGTATAGTTTGCAAGTAATAAAGTGATCCTAACTATGGGGCACCTCGCGCCATCCAGACGATTTCCCCATAGATGTATACATCTACTCACCCGGACGCCTCGCTAATCTGATCCAACCACCGCTTTGCCTTTGCGCGCCGCGTCCGATGTTTCCACAACCAATCCTAAAATTACATTCACACAGCATAAGATTACACATCATGAAACGACGCAAGTCACACTATGAAAAGATCGACGCTCACTAGTTAGGCACAACGTGCACTAGGTGCGCGTAAAACACACGAAAATCACTAAACCTTAACTAAAATCGTCGTTTCAGATCAACCGTCAAAACTAAAACCCGATTAAACCAAATTCTGCATTGACACGCCTTAAAAGTCATAAGAGATGCTAATTGTATCGTCAATATATCGCAATTAATTCACCACCTAATTTTATACAAAACCTAAGAATCCCTAAAACTTGAAAATTGGTGTAACCGTCGTAGATTTGCGATAAAATTATCACAATCTAACACAAACATCCAAACTAACCCACTAGATAGCCACAACACTAATTTTAACTCACTTACAAAGCTTCAAACCCTAATTAAAATTTCAAACCTTTTCTTGAATTTTATAAGCAAGAAATTTTAACCAAATTTCACACTTTAAATTTCTAATTTAGCATATTTAAACTACAATTTAACAATTATATTAGAATTATACCTCTCAAGTTTGAACCCTAGCTAGCACTAGCCTCTAAAGACACCTCCTTTCTCTATGCTTTAAACTAATTTGGGCTTGAGAAGAGGTAGAATAGGGATTTGTGTTGAATTTGTGAAGGAATTGTGTATTTCTGTTGAATGTTGATGGAATTTGAAGCAAAATAAATTGGGGAAAAATGGGGGTTTCCTGCTGAATGAGGCTCGGCTTGGAGAATGGGGAAGAGTGAGAAACAACTGTGTAGAAAATTCTACATAAAAACACTCTCTCAAGTATAATAAATGCATATCACATCATATCCTTATTTAAAATTTCATTTTAATTCCCTTTTTGATTTACTTTTAAACCATTGAAACTAAAATCTTGGAAAGAGTTGATAAAATTTTTGTTAACACAAGATTTTAGTTTGTAATAGATCTTAAGTGTGTAATTTACCCATTTAAATTTGTATTTATTACTAATTTAAGGTATATTTAAAAACTTAAAATAATATTAAAAATAATTAATTGAGGAAAAAATTTTAAATGACTAGAAATTTTTAAGTGACAATTAATTAACCAATTTCTTGCAATTTCTTATCTAAATTTTGTATAATTAGGCATATATTGAAAAATAATTATTTTTACATTTTACGGAAAATACTGATTATTTTACGGATTATCGAAAAATTACCGAAACGAAATTCAAAGTATTACACGAAACTAGCTGAAGCTACAACTCACTTGGTTTAGTTTTTGATTGCTTCTATAGTTCTTGCTTTGCATCGTGGTATTTATGAAATATTCTGCACCTTATTCGATAAGGAAAGAGCCGTGAACCCTTCACTGGGAGTGACCTCTTTAGCGAAACTAGTAAAAGCCTAAAAAATACTCTTTTTCAAAATCACTTGTTTCTACAAAGATATCCAGTTCCTTACGCAAAAGGTTTTCTTAAAAACCTGTCGTAGCCCTCCATCATTTCAGATAAGTACTTCTTAGTATTCGTGCTGCGTTTGTTGACCATAGCCAAGGCGTAGTGTGCAGTAGCTAATTAGTGCTTATCTGCAGAATGTGATGCGATTGAGTTAGGGTTGTCGTACGACTTTGTTGATCTTAGCCAAGGGTCGTACGTGTGGGTTTAATTCAATTAGGAATTGACGGGTTGAACTTGGCAAGCACTTATGATTTATTGACCGTAGCCAAGGTCATAAGTTGCTAGGGGAAAATGTATTATCGGGAATTTCAAGTGTTGAAATTTGCAATGAGATTGCATACCTTCTATGAGATAGTTGGATCACCGATACCCACTACGAGTAAGAGTTACTCTTATGAGAGTTTTACATATGTCAATTAGCCGATCAAGTAGGTGTCAAGAAAGGTGTTAACGGGGTTATGCCTCAGGAAAAACGAGTTTTATTTTAATTAGGTCCGTGCGAAAGCACGGGGAACCTCCCTCAAAGTACCAACACTGGCCTGGCTGAAAGATTGGTAAACTTATAAGGTACAATTAATCCCGTCTAGTCTTACCTTTTAGGGTTTGAAGCAAGATTTGATGAAAACAGTGGGAGCCATCCTGATTAGATAAGATAATAAACCAATCTAATCTTGCAAAAGTATACGCTAAAGTGTTTTCTTCTCTCTCTCTCTTTAGGTAGCGACCATGTCAGGCCTTAATCAACATAATAAGATGGATTTATTAACCAAACCCGCTTGTTATACTGAGTAGAGGAATGTTGGATCCGTTTTTTCTTATAATTGTTATAAGTCTGTGCAGGAAATAGGGGAATATCCGTATTCTCATGCCGCCCAAACGAAGAATAAGCATATTGATGCATCTTCTTCGGGTGTGTTAGTTACAGAGAACTGTTTCTCGGTTCACTCTACTTCCTGGGAATTAGATACCGGATCAGGATCCCACATATGCAATATGTTGCATGAATTAAGGAAAGATAGAGAACTGGGAATAGGTGATCATTCCGTAAGAGTAGGGAATGGTGCAAATATTGAAGCCAAAGCAGTTGGCGAATATAACCTTGTATTAACAAATGGTAATACATTGATTCTAAAAGAATGCTATTACATACCGACCCTGATATGCAATCTATATCAGTTTCTTTATTAAGTAAAGAAGGATATAATTTTGTAGTACAGGATGATGTTATGAACATCTTCCTGAATCAAAAGTTGATTGGATCAGGCTCGTTAAATAATGGCATATACATTCTAAATTAAACTACAGCTCTTAATATACAAAACACACACAAGAGGAAGAGTTCAGAAATGAACGAATCCTTCTTGAGCCATTGTAGACTAGGTCATATCAATGCGACACCACTCGCTAAGTTACATAAGGATGGATATTTGAATCCGTTCGAATTTTCATCTTATGACACTTGCCAGTCATGTCTCAAAGGAAAGATGACATAAACTACGTTTAGTGAATACGGAGAAAGAGTTACGGAACTCTTGGGACTGATACATAGTGATGTATGCGGTCCTATGTCTACACATGCCAGGAATGGCTCCTCGTACTTCATTACATTCACTGACGATCTCTCAAGATATGGACATGTGTTCCTGTTGAAACACAAGTCTGAAACCTTTGAGAAATTCAAAGAATATAAGCATGAAGTCGAGAACCAAATAGGTTAAAGTATTAAGATCCTTCGATCTGATCGAGGAGGAGAATACTTGAGCAATGAGTTCCTGGACTATCTAAAAGAGAATGGGATTCTCTCTCAGCTTACTCCTCTGTATACAGCATAGCACAACGGTGTATCGAAACATAGGAATCGCACCCTATTAGATAAGGTACGCTCTATGATGAGCACCGCTGAGTTACCTATTTCCTTTTGGGGTTATGAACTGGAAACGGCCGCATACCTATTGAATAGAGTTCCAACCAAATCGGTGCCTGCCACTCCATATGAGATATTTAATGGGAAGAGACCATCTCTTAAACGAGTTAAGATATGGGGTTGTCCGGCCTTTGTTAAAAAGAAAAATCTAGACAAGCTCGAGGCAAGATCAGTTCTTTGCAAGTTTGTGCGATATCCAAGCAATTCGTATGGAAATCATTTCTACCTCCCTGAGGAACAAAAGGTGTTTGTTGCTCAACATGCCACCTTTTTAGAAAAGTAATTTCTTGTAAAAGAGATTAGTGGCAAAGAGGTAGAGCTGGAAGAAGTTCCAACCGCACAAACTATACAAGAAGATTTGGTAGAACCGAAGTATTCGATAGTTCCCAATGAACCTCAGAATCTCAGCCGATATAGTAGGTTTCCTCATCCACCTGAGAGATACTACGGTTTTCTCATTGATGCTGGGAACGAGGATTGCATCATGGAAGATGATGACCCGACTAGCTTCGTGCAGGCTATCATGAGTGGGGACTCTGTGAAATGGCTGGTAGCAATACGATCTGAGATGGAATCCATGTACACCAACAAAGTATGGACTTTGGAAGTTGCTCCTGAAAGGGTAAAACCCATTGGGAGCAAATGGATCTTTAAAAAAAGTTGAGACTTTCAAAGCTAGACTTGTTACAAAAGGTTTTCGTCAACGACCAAGTATGGATTATGATGAAACCTTTTCTCCAGTGGCTAAACTTAAATCCATCCGGATCTTATTGGCCATTGCTGCATACTATGACTATGAAATAGGGCAAATGGATGTTAAGACTTCCTTTCTAAATGGTGATTTAGAAGAGAGCGTGTACACTCAGCCAGAGGGATTCGTAGATGGTAGGAGCACCGGAAAGGTGTGCAAGCTGCTTAAATCCATCTACGGGTTAAAGCAGGCATCGCGGAGTTGGAACATCAGTTTTGATGTGGTAGTCAAAGAGTTTGACTTCATAAAAAACGTTGATGAACCTTGTATATACAAGAATGTGGGAGAGACTAAGGTTGTCTTCCTCGTATTGTACGTGGATGACATACTCTTGATAGGAAATGATGTTCGTATGCTGCAGTCGGTCAAGCTCTTCTTATCATAAAGATTTTCAATGAATGATCTAGGTGATGCCTCCTACATCTTGGGAATTAAGATCTATAGAGATAGATCTAAATGGATACTGGGATTGTCCAAATCCAGGTATATTGACACCATACTAAAGAGGTTTAGTATGGAAGAATCCAAGCGTGGGAATTTACCCACGATCTCTGGACTCACACTCTCCAAAGAGATGTCTCCCAAGACTGATTTGGGGAGAGCTCGCATGCAAGAGATACCCTATGTTTCGGCAGTAGGCTATATCATGTACGCGATGTTATGTACCAGACCCGATGTAGCGTACTCACTAAGTATAGTGAGTGGGAATCAAGCAGATTGAGGAGAGAGTTACTGGACAGCTGAGAAGAACATTCTCATGTACTTGAGAAGGACTAAAGAGATATTCTTGGTATATGGTAACGGTCAACTCCAAGTGGAGTCCTTTACCGATTTGAGCTTCCAGAGTGATAAGGACGTCTCTAAGTCGCACTTGGGATTTGTCTTTACCCTCAATGGAGGGGCGGTTTGTTGGAAGAGTTCCAAACAGGAAACCGTGGCAGACTCGACGATGGAGGCTGAATACATCGTTGCCAATGATGCTTCCAAAGAGGCTGTCTGGATGAAGAAGTTCATAACTGAACTTGGTGTGGTTCCTTCCATTGAGCATCCAATACCTTTGTTTTGCAATAATAATGGAGCAGTGGCATTGGCCAAGGAACCCAAGTCCCATTAGTGATCCAGGCATATTCAAAGGCGGTATCACCTGATCCGGGAGGTAGTTGATCACTGGGTGATCAAGGTCAGGAGAGTCGATATGAAGGACAACACAGCGGATCCATTCAGGAAGGCCATACCCCAGATACAATTTGAGAGACTCTTCGGGATGTTTGGTATGAGATACTACAACAACTGGCCTTAGTGCAAGTGGGAGATTGTTAGTTATGTATATGCCCTAGAGGCCATTAGTGTACATGTGATGTATATTATAGTAGATGCTTGGATATATATAAAGAGGACTTTCTTGCTCGACATGATAGTATGCTATCTGGTTGCTTTTTGTCTTAACATGTTGGCTTGTATTGTGATACTGTCTTCCTCTCATATGTTGATAAAGCCGTTAGGATGTGTACTTGACTACCAGGACTATGATGGAGATCATACTAGTGGGGCCAAGGTTAGTACTTGAGTACATCCTATAATTATTCCTAGTCGGGGGTGTATCGAGACAGGGCATCGATATTCCAGAGTAGACTAGCGTATACGCATCTTGACCCATATGATGGGCGATGGATGATCCCACAACCATTGGTGTTTGACATCAAAGATGGTATACAGGTGCTCAATGGAGACTTGGTACACTGAACGGACTCGCCGAGAACTCCTAATTGGTATTATACCTATCGTGAGATAGCAGTTCTCTGGTGACACAGGTACAGGTTAATCTGTAGACCCGAGATCATCATAGAGTCTTGTGTGATTACCACTGTGCATTGATTTCCACCTTACCACATTCAAGAGAACGTGCAAAATGGTGGATTTTGGGTACAGTCCCGAATCACATAGAGGTAATGAGCGATAGGAGGGGTTTAGTCACTCCCAGTATTGTGGGTTGATGTTGCGCTGTGCTCGATTGGCTATAACTGGAAGCCCATATCCAGGGATGGTATGAAGATCTACTGGTAAGTGTTATCCGTAGTTTCTCGACACGTTATGAGCCTCACATTGGCACGACTTATCAGGTACGGTAGTGTTACTGATAGGCTTTGCAGGAGTTAGAGAGGACTTGCTTGTTGATCTTCTGTTAGCTCAATACCCGGGTGGCCGTTACGTTTAGCTGACCGCTGACGGCTTATGGGTGATTGATATGATCACCACCCATTGCCGGCGTATTGACGAGTCTTTAGAGTCCTACACAGAGGTTTCTTGGCTCAGGCGAAACAGAGTAGGAGCATGTATGTGATATGTGCGGGACCAATAATAATAGACGTATGTCATACCGTATTTTATTCTCGCGATATGTGATATTGGCCGGTTATATGTGATATAGCCGGGTTATCGGATCAATTGTTGATTCGATGAAATGATACATTTTATATTAGTCGGTTATATGTGATATAGCCAGATTATTAAATCAAGTGTTGATTTAATTTTTTAATGTATAATTATCTATTTGATATATTAAATTGCATTAACTAATATATGCTCACGTAAGTGTTTCTTTTAATCACTATTGGACACTTAATATATATGTGATATATATTAACGTGTCATGCTTGATTATATATGCAACATAGGTGTATGAGACTTACACCATATATGAGATAATATTAAGATTTTTATTTATTTAAGAAATTCGAAACTGAGTGGAATTTGTCATGGATAGAAGCTTGGAGAAGCTTTTGGATGACCATTGACATAGTCCACCAATTTTGTTTTTCCATAGATATTTATTAACCTAACCATTATCTATAACTATGGTTTATTCTCTACAAGGGTTATATGAGATATTTTCTAACCTATGGTTGCCATTCACTCTCACAACAATATCACTCTTCATCTTCTTCTTCAAGCTCAAGAGCTCTCTAGCTTTTGTGCAAGTGAGGAAAAATAGTGAGAAAAAGAATTCTAAAGTGAGCAAAATTCCTACTTCATCATCCTCTTCTATACTAGCCATATAATTCAGGGTGTTAGCTTCACTAGTTCCAAATTATTGAAGTGATAGCTTGGGTTTGTGTCTCCTCGAAGTAGATCATCTTCGGCTTTGAAGACTTCGAGAAAGTTTGCATTTTTCACCTTGTGGAGTCTCTCAAGAGTCTGGGAGTTTTTTGATCGCAGCGAAGGGACCACTACTTGGAGCATTTGAAGTGAAAGACCGATCTACAAAGGTTGTATTCCACAATCACTTAGTTGTAAACAAGTTTACATATTGTTTTGTCTAAATCTTTAGTTAAGATTCTAGGGTTAGGGTTAACTAGCATAGCAATTTTTGAAAATGGCATGGACGATGCCCCCCGAAACCTTGATGTTGTGCTAAGTAACCCTTACACTTGGAGCGTCGGTTGCCTCGCTTGGCGAGGCTGAAGCTTATGCCGTTTCCCTCAGGTGGATCATCATAGATAGAGGAAGACCGACAACCAAACTTGATCCGCAACCTCTAGGAGCTAGGGATGAAGGTTGAAGACCGAAGGACATGGATCAACTTTGTATAACCATTCCTAACTCTTTATATTGCTTGCTAGTATAAGGTTTAGGGTTGATCTGGGAATTGAGTTGTGGTAGCGCCAGTTTAGAAAAATTTTGTTCCGCATTTGGTAATGGTTTGATGGCCAGGGCGTTTCCATAACCCAACATGGTATCAGAGCCAACCCGTAAACCCCTTACTAGCAGTTTTAGACAATGTTAATGTATCAAAATCAAAACAACCCCAAAACAACCCCAAAACAGTGCACTGCACATTCCAGCTTCTGTCAATTTTTAAAGTCTTCAAAAAATTTTTTAAGCAACTGCAGAAGACTACTTGAGTGACAACTAGAACACCCAACAAAAGCGAGCCCCATCCGCCGGTTTTGACCCGGCGAGATTTACGAAATAACGGGTGTGGCCGGTTTTTTAGTGGTATTTGGACTTGAATTTTGTAGGGTGGTCTAGTCTCTGGAATATTGGTGCAGTGGTATTATTTGTTTTGCCCATTTTGGATATTATGTTATCTTTCGTTCAGGGGCAATTCAGGGTGTTTCGAAGTCAATAATTTAACGCTGTTTAAATGTTTATAGTATATGCATTACTATCTGCGACCGTGAATGTTATTAGAGCGGTACAACTCGTCTAATTGCTATATGTCCTTTTAGACGAGTTTGTGAACGTGACATTCACGTTGATGTTCTGTGTTGTGCTTGGTTGTGGTTGGATCGTCGTGGTGGGTAGTTATGGTGCAATAGTAATACAGTTTAGATTCATTTGTACATTTGAAATTGCGGGGCGAGCGTCTGACATGTGGAACGCCATCACTGCTAGTTTATATATTATTTGTTTGGGGCATGACCGGGTTGAGGTTGATGTCACCCTTGTATATATTCTTTTCTTTTCTGTACTAGGATTACCCAGCGGTGGAGTGCACGAATAGCTGGGTTCTAGAGGGCAACTGGTCCACATCTCATGGCGTTGAGATGGAGGGGATCGGACTCTAAAATTGGCGGGCTATTCACTGTACTCGTAGGGGGTATAGGTTGACCCATGGAGGGGTGCCCAAGTTATCGGATTCCGTGAAGTGCTGGGTGGCCCATTCATGTTGTTGATTGGGGTTGACTCGCTTCTGGGATTGGCAGCTAACTTGCCGCGCTAGTAGGGGTCTAGGTTTCATTGCACAGGCTATCCAAACGACAGAGAACGTCGGGTCTCATTTACGGCTCAAGTGAAACCCGGGGCTCCAAGATTATAAACCATTCTTTATTGCTTCTGTGATGCTTCTGTGATGTTACTTTATATCATGCCTGGGATGAATGTTATATATATATATTAATATATAATCAAAGATGTTGTATATGTTTTGCACCCACGCTAGTCCAGTCCCCGCTCTATCATTAGTTAAGTAACCTAACGGGTGATGACGGAGCCCAGTGGCGAATGCGGATGGCATATACGTACATCATATATTTTCGTTCTTTTCTGTTGTGATTAATTGATAGGACTGCGTTGATTCTGATCAATGCAAGGAAAACAAACCTATATGATGTTGTTGGAACCAAGTATTTTTTTAAAAAAAACTGACATTACAGACGTTTTCTTTTTCTTTGCGCAGTGGTATTCAGGTATGAATATCCAGCACCTCATTCCACGAGGCAAGGGCCGAGATCCCTTCATCGGGAGTGACCCCTTAAGCAGAAGTTTGCGTCAATGTAATAATTTTACTGTAGTCGATTATTTTTGCTTTGCATCAAGGTATTCAGTTTGGAATATCCTGCACCTCATTCGACGATGAAAGAGCTGAGATCCCTTCACCATGAGTGACCTCTTTAGCAAAGGTTTTCGCGACAATATATTTGTGAAACCACTTAGATACCTTCAACGAGATCAAGTTCATTACGTTAAAGTTTTTTCGCCAAAAACCATCCGTAGCACTCCGTCATTTCATATTAGTATTGCTTAGTACTCATGCTACGTATGTCGTGCTTAGCCGAGGCATAGTGTTCACTACCTATGTAGTGCTTTTCTGTTGCATGGATATGCGATTGGTTAAGACAGTCACACGGTCATTTTGGCTCAGTCAAGGACTCGTGTGGGTGGGTTTAATGCAATCAAGATAATGACGGGTTGAACTTGACTAGGATCCTTTGATATGTTGGCTCGGTCAAGGTCACTTGGGTCCTAGGGGTAAAAATCACATCGGGAGTTTCAAACATACAGGAAACTTGCCAGGCTTGCGCATACCTTCTGGAATGTAGTGACTTGAGTGGATTCCATCAAGTTATCATGCGATGATAGTTTGATCCTGATTCCCACTGATGAGCAGCATTACTTCTCGGGTGATTTTAGATGATCTCGACTAATTCTCCTTTTGGTTTAGAGGAGAATTCGAGGAAACAGTGGGAGACATCCTGATTAGATAAAGTGATTAACCATTCTGATATAGGTTAGAGTGCATGCTGAGTGTTTCTTTTCTCTCTCTCTGAGGCAGCGACCATGACCTGACCCTAAACTAAAACTCATGAACCAAGTTAACCGAACCTTCTTAAAGCACTTTGGATTTTGGAATGTCACGGTGTCACATATATAATTGCCACTTCTATATCACCTTTGCATTTCTCCAGAACACCCCGTATCACTACGAACATCCACTCCTATTGGATAAATCCATCGTATAATTACATACGAACTCGAAGGAACTTGTTCCAGATTCGAGGATGGATTCTGGTTCTGGAGAGATTGAATAGGATTATTCGGTTCTCTTTTCTCTTTACCTTCTATAAGGTTGTGAGGGCTTCTAGGATTAGGAGAGGGAACACCTATTAAGCTTATTGGATAGTCTTCCTCCAAACCATAGACAGGTGCCGAAATGTGGGGAAGGGAGAAAACCAATTAGCCTAAACGTGGTGTACAGAAGATAATATGTAAAGACATATAAAGGGATTAGAATAACTGCAAAGAAAATTGCTACTGCCATCATTCACGACAAAGCCGTGTATACCCCTGCCACCCCACATCCACTTTGGATTTCTCCAGAACACTTCGTATTACTACGAACGTCCGTAATGCTTGGACATGCCATCGTATAGTTACATACGAACTCGAAGGAACTTGTTCCAGATTCAACGACGGTTTCCGGTTCAGGAGAAATAGAATAGGTTTATTCAGATGTCATTTCCCATTACCTTCTATCAGGTTGCGAGGGCTCCTGGAATAAGGAGTGTACACCTATAACGCTTATTGGATAGTCTTCTTCCAAACCTTAGGCTGGTGCCGAAGGGTTGGGAAGGAAGAAAACCAATTAGCCTAATAGAGGTGTACAGAAGGTAATAAGTAAACACATAATAAAGCGATTGGAGTGAGAGCAGGTAAGTATATGGTTACTGTCATGAATCAAGATAGTGGTGTTTGATATATGTATGCCCTAGAGGCCATTATGTGATAGTCGATGTATCTATACATGTATATATATTCAGTTTGCATTCTTGCTCGACATGATAGTATGCTATCTGGTTCTTCTTTATCTGACATGTTGATTTGATCATGCTTTTATTCATTCATACATGCTGATAAAGCCCTGAGGATATCGGCTTGACTACTCTGAATATGATGGAGATCATACTAGTGGGACATCTGTAGTCTATAAGCATATCCTGGAAAGTCACTAGTCGTAGGTATATCGAGACGGGGCATCGATATACCATAGTAGACTAGCGTATATGATACTAGACCCATACGATGGGCGATGGATGTTCCCACATTCATCGATGTTTGACATCAAGATTATATACGGGTGCTCAGTGGTGACTGGGTACACTGGACGGACTCACCGAGAACTCCTATATGGAATTATATCTATTGTCGGATAGCAGTTCTCAGGTGACACTGGTACAGGTTAGTCTGTAGACCCGAGATCGTCATGGAGTCTTGTGTGTTCTCCCACTGTACTTTGATTGCCACCCTACCACGGCTCTACTGAGTCGTGCAAACAGGTGGCCGTTGGGTACAGTCCCGAGACACACGAAGACGATGAGCGATAGGAGGGGTTTCGTCTCTCCCGGTATTGGGAGTTGATGCTGTGCTGTGCCCGACTGGTTATAACAGCAAGTCCCTGGCCAGGGCTGCTGAGATTTGCTGATAAGTGTTATCAGTAGTTTCTCGATCTGTTATAGACCATTCACCGTCACGACTTATTGAGTTATTGGGGTCGACGTGACCATCCCTAGGCTCGATATGCAGCATATCTGACGAAGAGACCGGACTGTACGGTAGTGTTGCCGGATGGCTCGACGGGAGTTGTAGCAGGTTCGCTTGTTGTCTTCTGATCGCTCAATACACGGGTGGCCGTTACGTTTAACTGACCGCTTGCGTCTTGAAGGTACCTGATATGATCATCACCCTCTGCCGGCGTATTGACGAGTCTTAGAGTCCCACAAAGGAGTTACCCAATCCAGGCAAAACGTTGTGGTGCGCGTATGCGATATGCGCATGCACCCGATTGAAATGTGCGTATATGATACCGAACATTGATCGGGTGAACTACTTTTGGTGGGGTCATATGAGATATGACCGGATTGATAAATCAAGTGTTGATTTATCATTTAACCATTAGTTTTCTCACTTAAAACCTTTTCTTGGATGATGGATGTGTGCATGCATGTGTGCTTTTCATTCTTTCTTTCATGCTAGTTTCATGCACATGTGGATGTGCATACATGCACACATACATACACTCATCCATCATGGTTGTTAGCATATGGAAATGGTGGCAATATAAGACTCACACCATGGATTATATAATGGATTATTATTTAATTTTGGATTTAAAAGAAAATGAAAAAGGAAAGGATAATCTTTCATGCTTCTACATTCTTCCTTTGACCTAACCATGCTCAACTACCACTAACCTAAGGTTATCCTTCTCTTTATCATTCCAAACCAAAGTTAAATAATGTCTCCATCACTTTAACCATGGTTCATAGCATGAAGGAATAAAATATATATTGATATATTTCTTTTTCTTCACTTGAGTTATCTTTTTACCTCTTCTCAAAAAATTGCCACCATCTTCTTCCTATTGCTCTTTTGCTCTCTAGTTTTTTCTAGTGAGCAAATACCACTTAAAGATAGGTTTTTGAAGTGAGAAACCTAACCACAACATCATTCTACACAAGCTTAGCCGTTTTGTTTAGAGTGTTCTCTTCGGTTTGACGAAGTCTTGGACGGAGATCTCCGTGGTGGATCGTCGTGGACACAAGGGGACTTCAAGAGGACCTTCGTTCAACACCCTAGAGACCAAGGAGTCCAGCGAAAGGGAGCTACAAAGGTTGTAGTCTCGAAACCCTAGATTAGTTCGCTTTTTATTTCGAAACCCTAATTTTCTAGGATCGATCCCTTTGCATGTTAGTTTAGCACCTTAAAAATTATAACTTTGGGTCTTGTGATGCTTCAAAACACTTCATAGGGTGCTAAACAAACCTTATATTGGTATCAGAGCCGACCTAGAACATTAGGCGACGTTTTTACGAACTGAAAACCCCGATCGGACAAAAATACGGTGTTTTTGGGTGCTCTCTGGAAATTTTCTAAAATTTGATAATTTGCAGAATTAAAAATATGTAAAAAATACAGCAGGAAAAAATAAGAGTTACGGTACAAAATTTTTTCTGTGAACAGTAATTCTCGCCGCGGAAACGCGGCCTAAGCTTGCTTAGGCCGCGGTTCCGTGGCCGTATATATGTATTGATGAATATTTTTTGTACAGTAATTCATGAATCTGCTTGTATAAATTTTTGGATATTTTTAATCTGTATTTGTTTTTGAAAAATTCTGGAGATGGTTTTGAACTCGTCATTTCGATCGGGATTTTCATTTCGTTGTTTTTCCGGGTAAATTAGAAAGTATTGAAGTGTTTGCACGAGTATCATTTACTCACTATTCACGGGGTTTAAATACTTTGGAGATACGTGCAAGTCTTTTTGCGGTGTTCCCTCTAGAAGACAACAAACCTTAACTCGATTATGTGACCGTCTCGAACTGCCCTTTGAACCTTAGGGTTTGGGGCAGTACGGCGTGCCACATGTGAGGCGTTGGCTTGACCCTTCTACGGCTGGACCGCTACTACTGTGTCACACTCCGGATTTTTGAACCCTGCTCAAGTGTTGAGCTTTAGTGAATCTTGGGTGCTTGATCGTTCGTTAGAAAACTTTAATACTGTCTGTTTGTCTGGAATGTGATACAATATGTGGAATTCATATATTTTAGGCATGAAATACGAAATATGTGATATTTCGCATTTATGAAGTCTAAAGAGAATCTGGATTCCAAATATTGTAGTTTTTCACTTGCTTTTCTGTGACCGTAAGTGTAGTATGTTAGATATCGCCGGTTTCGTTGCTATACATCAACGACAATCGGGGTACACATACTTACTTACGTTGATGATATGAGATATTATGTGTTGCTGAGATATTATGTGTAGGATTGTCGCGATCGAATAGCCGGGGGGTTTTGTGAGATGAGAGTTTTATATTTTCATTCATGTAAATTCAAATGTAATGTAATATTCTTTTATTTGGGGCACTTCCAGGTTGCGGTTGTGTCACCAGTGTTGTATATTATTTACTTTTCTGCATTAGGATGGACCCAAGGAGGGGAGCACAGGTGATCGGGTTCTGGGGTTCAGTGGGAGGCCATCTCGATGAGTCGAGACCGGGTCTCCTAAACTCCAGAATTGGTAGGGTCACTTGCCGCTCTCGTAGGGGTCCAGGGTGTGGGCTTGGCTATTCGTCGGGACTGTGGAATCCGTATTTTCTATTCTGGCTAAATACTTAATATGGACGTCCTAGGATATCCCACGTTATATCTATGTTTCTGCTGCCTGTGTTCTGTGATATCTGAGACGAATGACATATTACTATATATATGATATATAGTAGACGTTGCTTATGTTTTACACCCGCACTAGTCCCGTCCCGGTATGCCGTTAGTTAAGTAACCTAACGGTGCATAACGGAACATTGCGGCGAATGCGGATGGCATAAGCGTACGTGTTATTTTCGTTTCTTTTCTGTGAATGGCTTAAGGACTTAAATGATGGGATTACATTAATGTGATTAATGTAAAGAAAATAAACCTAAAAAGATGTTGTAGAATATGATTTAAAAACCACTCGGCTATTTATGAAAAAGCTATATTTCAAAACTGCGGAGCTTAAGCCACTCCTTTTGAAAACTGTTTGATTCTACAACGATATCAAGTTCAAAGCGTTAAAGATTTTCTTAAAAATCATTCGCAACCCTCCGTCATTTTAGGAAGTAGAGTACTTAGTATTCGTGCTACGTTTGTTGACCTTAGCCAAGGCGTAGTGTACGGTAGCTAAGTGATGTCTTCCTACAAACGCATATGATGCAGATTAATTAGGACGGGCATATGACTTTGTTGACCTTAGCCAAGGGTCATGTGAACGGGTCTAATTAATCAAGAAATGACGGGTTAAGCTTGACTAGTGCTCGTGATTTGTTGACCTTAGCCAAGGTCACGAGTATTAGGGGTAAAAACCACATCGGGAATTTCAATAGTTGAAATTTGCAATGAGATTGCATACCTTCCATATGATGGTTGGATCCCGATCCCACTGTGGGCAATAGTTGCTCCTAGGAGAGTTTTACAGTTTACAATTAGCTAACTCATTAGGTGTCTAGAAAGGTGTTAACGGGGCTCCGCCTCTGGGAAAACGAGGTTTACTCTAATTAGGTCCGTGCGAAAGCACGGGGAACCTCCCTCAAAGTACCGACACTGGCCTGGCTGAACGGTTAGCGAAGTTGTAGACTGTAATTAATCCTGGCTAGTTTTTCTTTTTAAGGTTTGAAAGAAAAACTTGATAAAAAGCAGTGGGAAACATCGATTAGACAAGATAATAAACCAATCTAATCTGTGCAAGAGCTTTCGCTGAGTGTATTCTTTTCTCTCTCTTAATGGCAGATACCAATGACTGGACTTAAGCTTCTACTAGATAAAAACAAACTGAATGGGACCAACTATAAAGACTGGCTAAGGAATCTGAAGATCGCCTTGACTTATGATAAAGTATCATATGTCCTCACGGCTTCAGCCCCGCCCGTCCCATGTCCAAAATCCTCAGTTGCGGACATTGAAGTCCGCAAGACATGGGACGCTGACTGTGCCACGGCCACATGCCTCGCGCTTGCATCGATGGATAACACACATCAAAAGCAGCACGAGGACATGGACATTCACGGAATACTGCTCCATACAAAGGAGTTGTATGGGGAGCAATCCCGCGTATTACGATACGAAGCATCAAAGAAATTGTTTCAAATGCGAATGGCCCCTGGCACACCAGTAGGAGACCATGTTCTGAAAATAATAGCCCTTATAGAAGAGCTTGAGGACCTTGGATGGACGATGGACAATGAACAATATATAGATATTATTCTGCAGTCCCTCCCCTCCACCTTTGCTCAGTTCATAGTGAACTTCAACATGCATGGCATGGAGAAGGACCTCCCTGAACTCCTTAATATGTTAAGGAGTGCAGAGAGCACTATGAAGTTAGCAAAAACTCCCGTTATGACTATTGGACAGTCTTCCTCTTCTCGCCCGAAAGCCAAGGCCAAGGGAAAGAAAAAGAAGAAACCCACTAATCCTAAGGGCGGAGTTAAAAAGGTGAAGGGAAAGGGAAAGTCCAAGGCTGGAGACTCGGGGAAAGGCGAATGTTTTCATTGCCACAAGACAGGACATTGGAAGCGCAATTGCACGGAGTACTTATGTCTCAAGAAGAAGCATGGTGATGCTTCTGCTTCAGGTGCGTTTGTGACTGAAAACTGTTTTTCTATAAACTCTGCTTCCTGGGTATTGGATACCGGTTCAGGTTCTCACATTTGCAATTCTATGCAGGGGCTGAGAAATAGCAAGGTTTTGAAGACAGGTGACCATACTCTCCGCGTTGGAAATGGTTCCAATGTACATACAGTCGTAGTGGGAGAGTATCACTTGAGGTTGCCATCTGGATATATTTTGAGTTTGAATCCATGTTATTTTGTACCAAGTATGCTATGTAATATAATATCCGTTTCTTTGTTGGACAATGAAGGATATAATTTTGTGTTGCAGAACAATGTTATGAACATTCACCTGAATCAAATGTTGGTTGGGTATGGTACGCTTAATAATGGAATATATGTCCTAAATCAACACACAGTTTTCAGTATACAACACACTAATAAAAGAAAACTTTCAGAATTAAATGAAGCTTTTCTTTGGCATTGTAGACTTGGTCATATTAACGAAACAAGACTAAACAAGTTACATAAAGATGGATATTTAAACTCTTTTGAATATAAATCTTATGCGACTTGCCAGTCTTGTATCAAGGGTAAAATGACCAAAACTCCGTTTACAAGACACGGAGAAAGAGCTACTCAGCTCCTTGGCCTCATACATAGTGATGTATGTGGGCCAATGCCTACACAGGCTAGAGGCGGTTTTTCATACTTCATTACATTCACCGACGATTTCTCAAGATTCGGTCATGTATTTTTATTAAAACACAAGTCCGACGCTTTCGAGAAATTCGTTGAATATAAACAAGAAGTAGAAAAACAAACCGGCTTGAGTATTAAGATGCTTCGATCAGATCGAGGTGGAGAGTATCTCAGTACAGAATTTGCAAACTTCCTAATAGAGAATGGGATTCTCTCTCAGCTCACTCCTCCTTACACACCACAGCACAACGGTGTGTCAGAACGAAGGAATAGGACCCTATTAGATATGGTCCGGTCCATGATGAGTGACGCTGAGTTACCCGTCTCGTTTTGGGGACATGCATTGGAGACTGCAGCGTTTCTGCTAAACAGGGTTCCAACCAAAGCCGTGTCTACCACGCCATATGAGATATGGAATGGGAAGAGACCATCTCTTAAAAGAATTAAGATTTGGGGTTGCCCGGCCTATGTTAAAAAGCAGAATCCGGACAAACTCGAGACACGGTCAGTCATGTGTAACTTTGTGGGATATCCAAAGAATTCTTATGGATATCTATTCTACCACAAAGAAGAACAAAAGGTGTTTGTTTCTCAGCATGCCACATTCTTAGAAAAAGAGTTTTTCACAGACAAAGATGATGGCAAGGTGGTGGATCTAGAAGAGGTTCTGGAGACACAAACTACAAATGACGATTTGGTTGAACCGGCTGTTGCAACAGAAACTGAAGAACCTCGGCCACTCCGTAGATCTGGTAGGACTTCTCGCCCACCGGAAAGGTACTACGGTTTCCTCATTGATGGTAACGGAGAAGATTGCATCATGGATGATGATGATCCTACCAGTTTTCAGCAATCTATCACGAGTGGTGACTCTGTGAAGTGGCTGGATGCCATGAGATCCGAAATGGAGTCTATGTACACCAACAAAGTATGGACTTTGGACGTTGTACCCCCTGGGGTAAAACCTGTAGGGTGCAAATGGATCTTTAAAAGAAAGATTGGTGTAGATGGGCAGGTGGAGACCTATAAGGCAAGACTTGTGGCAAAGGGTTTTCGTCAAAGACCAGGTTTGGACTATGACGAAACTTTTTTGCCCGTAGCCATGCTTAAATCCATTCGGATCCTACTTGCTATTGCTGCTCACTACGACTATGAAATCCGGCAGATGGACGTTAAAACAGCATTTCTAAATGGAAATTTAGAAGAATGCGTTTATATGGATCAGCCAGAGGGCTTCATTGACAGTGGGAGCAACGAGAAAGCATGTAGATTGCTTAAATCCATATATGGGTTAAAGCAGGCATCTCGGAGTTGGAACATCTGTTTCGATGATGTTATCAAAGAGTTTGATTTCATCAAAAATCCAGATGAACCTTGTGTTTATAAGAAGGCTGTAGGAAGAGCTGTCACATTCCTCGTATTGTACGTGGATGATATTCTTCTGATAGGAAATGATATTCCTATGCTACAGTCGGTCAAATCATTCTTATCACTGAGGTTCTCCATGAAGGACCTGGGTGATGCCACATACATCCTGGGCATAAGGATCTATAGGGATAGATCCAAAAAGTTATTGGGATTGTCCCAAACCAGGTACATCAACACCATCCTAAAGAGGTTTAGTATGGAAGACTCCAAGCGGGGTGCCTTACCCGCTTGCCATGGAGTCACTCTCTCCAAGGATTCTTGTCCAAAGACCGATGAAAAGAGAGCTCGCATGAGCATTATACCTTATGCTTCGGCAGTAGGATCTATAATGTATGCGATGTTATGTACACGCCCAGATGTAGCTTATGCACTTAGTGTTGTAAGCAGGTATCAATCCAACCCAGGGGAGAACCACTGGACAGCTGTGAAGAACATTCTTAAGTACTTACGAAGGACTAAAGAATTGTTCTTGGTGTATGGTAATTCAGATCTCCAAATGGAGGCCTTTACCGATTCGAGCTTCCAGAGCGATAAGGATGACAGCAAATCTATCTCAGGGTTTGTATTTACCCTCAATGGAGGGGCGGTAAGTTGGAAGAGTTCCAAACAGGATACCGTTGCAGACTCTACGATGGAGGCTGAGTACATTACTGCAAATGATGCCGCCAAGGAAGCCGTCTGGATGAAGAAGTTCGTCTCGGAGCTAGGAGTAGTTCCAACCATTATTGATCCAATACCTTTGTATTGTGACAATAATGGGGCGATGGCGTTAGCCAAGGAGCCCAGATCCCATCAGCGGTCCAGACATATCCTGAGGCGCTTTCATTTGATCCGGGAGATTGTAGATCGCCGCGAGATCGAGATTAAGAGAGTTGATACAAAGAACAACGCCGCGGATCCACTCACCAAGGCCCTCCCTCAGCCACAGCATGAGCGACTTTTTGAGATGTTGGGTATGAGATACACCAATAACTGGCCTTAGTGCAAATGGGAGATTGTTGGATATATGTATGCCCTAGAGGCCATTATATGATAGTCGATGTATCTATACATGTATATATATTCAGTTTGCATTCTTGCTCGACATGATAGTATGCTATCTGGTTCTTCTTTATCTGACATGTTGATTTGATCATGCTTTTATTCATTCATACATGCTGATAAAGCCCTGGGGATATCGGCTTGACAACTCTGATTATGATGGAGATCATACTAGTGGGACATCTGTAGTCTATAAGCATATCCTGGAAAGTCACTAGTCGTAGGTATATCGAGACGGGGCATCGATATACCAGAGTAGACTAGCGTATATGATACTAGACCCATACGATGGACGATGGATGTTCCCACATTCATCGATGTTTGACATCAAGATCATATACGGGTGCTCAGTGGTGACTGGGTACACTGGACGGACTCACCGAGAACTCCTATATGGAATTATATCTATCGTCGGATAGCAGTTCTCAGGTGACACTGGTACAGGTTAGTCTGTAGACCCGAGATCGTCATGGAGTCTTGTGTGTTCTCCCACTGTACTTTGATTGCCACCCTACCCCGGCTCTACTGAGTCGGGCAAACAGGTGGCCGTTGGGTACAGTCCCGAGACACACGAAGACGATGAGCGATAGGAGGGGTTTCGCCTCTCCCGGTATTGGGAGTTGATGCTGTGCTGTGCCCGACTGGTTATAACAGCAAGTCCCTGGCCAGGGCTGCTGAGATTTGCTGATAAGTGTTATCAGTAGTTTCTCGATCTGTTATAGACCATTCACCGGCACGACTTATTAAGTTATTGGGGTCGACGTGACCATCCCTAGGCTCGATATGCAGCATATCTGACGAAGAGACCGGACTGTACGGTAGTGTTGCCGGATGGCTCGACGGGAGTTGTAGCAGGTTCGCTTGTTGTCTTCTGATCGCTCAATACCCGGGTGGCCGTTACGTTTAGCTGACCGCTTGCGGCTTGAGGGTACCTGATATGATCATCACCCTCTGCCGGCGTATTGACGAGTCTTAGAGTCCCACAAAGGATTTACCCAATTCAGGCGAAACGTTGTGGTGCGCGTATGCGATATGCGCATGCACCCGATTGAAATATGCGTATATGATACCGAACATTGATCGGGTGAACTACTTTTGGTGGGGTCATATGAGATATGACCGGATTGATAAATCAAGTGTTGATTTATCATTTAACCATTAGTTTTCTCACTTAAAACCTTTTCTTGGATGATGGATGTGTGCATGCATGTGTGCTTTTCTTTCTTTCTTTCATGCTAGTTTCATGCACATGTGGATGTGCATACATGCACACATACATACACTTATCCATCATGGTGTTAGCATATGGAAATGGTGGCAATATAAGACTCACACCATGGATTATATAATGGATTATTATTTAATTTTGGATTTAAAAGAAAATGAAAAAGGAAAGGATAATCTTTCATGCTTCTACATTCTTCCTTTGACCTAACCATGCTCAACTACCACTAACCTAAGGTTATCCTTCTCTTTATCATTCCAAACCAAAGTTAAATAATGTCTCCATCACTTTAACCATGGTTCATAGCATGAAGGAATAAAATATATATTGATATATTTCTTTTTCTTCACTTGAGTTATCTTTTTACCTCTTCTCAAAAAATTGCCACCATCTCCTTCCTCTTGCTCTTTTGCTCTCTAGTTTTTTCTAGTGAGCAAATACCACTTAAAGATAGGTTTTTGAAGTGAGAAACCTAACCACAACATCATTCTGCACAAGCTTAGCAATTTTATTTAGAATGTTCTCTTCGGTTTGACGAAGTTGCGAGCTTGGACGGAGATCTCCGTGGTGGATCGTCGTGGACACAAGGGGACTTCAAGTGGACCTTCGTTCAACACCCTAGAGACCAAGGAATCCAGCGAAAGGGAGCTACAAGGGTTGTAGTCTCGAAACCCTAGATTAGTTCGCTTTTTATTTCGAAACCCTAATTTTCTAGGATCGATCCCTTTGCATGTTAGTTTAGCACCTTAAAAATTATAACTTTGGGTCTTGTGATGCTTCAAAACACTTCATAGGGTGCTAAACAAACCTTACAAGTGGAAGAGGCATGTAACATTTCAAAAATAAAATAAAATATTATTTTCAGGAATTTTTATAATTAAATAATATTATATTGAATATTTTAATAAGGAGGTATAATTAAATACCGATAAATTGGGAAAATATTTGGAAAATTATGGCAATTACTGAAATAAAGGTGCTTTATGTGAATTATGCAAATTATAAGTTTTTATGATTAATTATACGCTATTTAGTGCTAATCGCGATTAAATATCGCTAATCGCGCATTAAGCCTGTTTTCTACAAAACATTCACATATCTTTTTTTTAGCACTTGTTACATTTTTCATTCATGCTTTCTTCATTTTATCATGCATGGTTAAAAATTAAAAGGAAGGGAAGAAAAGGAAAAGAAAAGAAAAGAAAAGAAAAAGGAATAAAGAATGGAGGGATGGGCATGAAAGAGAGTGAGAGGGTAAGGGGTCAAATCTCGGTCCAAACTCCCATTCCTACTTCATTTCTTCACCATTTTCTCTCCTCTCCCTCACTCATACTGTTGCTACTGCTGCCCTCTCTTCCCTTGCCTCTCTACCTCCTCAAATCCATCACAATAAACCCATTAAAACCCCAACTCACTTTCACAGATTTTGTGCACAAGCTCACAATCTACACTATGGACCAAGAAAAATTCGATTTTGGTGCCCTAGAGGATTCTTGAGTTCAACATGAGGTGATTATTCCATCATTAGTGTAGAATTTCCTTTCCTTTAGCATCCATGTTAAATTAGAACCGATATTGTGTGGTTTTGGGAAGTTTGAAAACTTGATTTGAGGGTTAGGGTTTTAGTTGAACCCAAAGGTGAAATTAAGATTACTAGAGGCTATACAACCCCTGTGGTGATTGATTGGAGACCTAAACCAGAGACTGGAACCCTAAATAGAGAACTTACAAATCCCCGACATCATATTTTGTAAATTCGGTGAGTGTAAAATGAAATCTGCTATCACCCGTAGCCTCTGCAAATTACTTAGCAAGTACAGAGGAGTGTGCAGGCACCTTGGAAGCACAACCCAAGACCCCAGCCCCTGACTCCACTACATGGCCATAAATTTAATCTTTCTGGTCGCAAATTGCGGCCAGACCTGGTCCAAATGGGTTCGTGTTTGGTCTCTAGCTCTATCTCCTGTAAACTAGACCCTTGGCATATGCAAAATCGACTGATTTGACCTACGGTAAAATCTGGGACCATTTTCAAGAGTGGCTGTTTTGATTCGGGGTTTCGTTTTGCATATTTTGAATTCTAGATTTTTGTGATTTGTGTCGTATTCGATCACTTGACGTTTGTATGTCGAAATCGAGTGTTATTTGGAGGTTTCGAAAGCGTAGTCTATAGGTTCTAACCTATATGCTTTTAGCGTGTTGTTTTGGTTTTGAATTGGGTTTTAATGCGACACGATTTGTTATGATGTGTAGGTACCCCACGAAGACATTGAGACGACAAGCAAGCGCGTGGCGACGTCGGCAACGGAAAGTGAAGAGCAATGCGGGTATATTATATCTACGGGGGAAGTCGGGTGGACGGCGTATATCACCCCCGCAGTTCGTAGCATAGCTTATATATATATATATTTATATGGTTATATATATGTGTGTTTATGTTACGTGGATGATTATCAAGATATGATTTGTGTTCATGGTTTTGCTTCTTAGTTGCGAACCTTAGAATAGGTTTACAACAACACGCACACACACATGCTTACTTTTTATACTTGTGCGTATATGGGGATACGTATATACATATACACACTTAGGTAGGGGACTATGTATATATTAACACGTATACCTACACTTGGATGATGAGGATAGTGGATGATATTTGGAGATGAGTCGATAAGTTTGGGCATGGTGCCATGAGATTGGTGATATGATGTGGTTCGTATTATGAGATACGACATGAGATTTTAGCGGGCCTATAGGCGTGTGCTTTCATACACGCACACACATATATATAGATGGTATCAGCTTGTACTAGACTTAGATCAGTACCCCAGTTCATGAGATATGATGATAAGGATACCAGATAATTGATGAGATAAATGTGAGATTCGACCTGTACCCTGATTTGGAATGCCGTACGAAAGATTTACATACGAACTATATATTGATGATAGATCTGCACACTTGACTCGAGGACGTCATATTGTATATTGTATCGTATGTGATACTATTGAGGCGGGATCGCCGACTATTATATGTATATATATATCGACCCAGATTTAGGTGGTTTCGATACCCTTCAGGTTAGCTTGTTAGTTAGATCTGTTGTTTACATAGTGGATGTTAGACTAGACCAGAGTCATAACTATTTCAAAACTAATGAATCGTGTATTTTAAAGAAAGGTCAAAGGATTCTACAGGTATTTTTAAAAGACACATTTTTTCCTAAAAACACCGTAGCCCTTATTTTTCTAAACACCACGATTCGTGTTATTTCAAATGGCAAAACTGTATGACATATATATATATATATATATTGATGTAGATTCTTCACTGTTGTGTTTATTATTCATTTTCCGCATATTCTTGCTATTCGCATTGCATTGCATGTTTAAATGTGTTTATTGTTATACTAAAATCATGCTGTCAGGACACCAGCACCATTATCGATGATGCGTATGTTCCACGAACACCTGCTTGCCGGCTCACACACTTCATCATCGATAATTGTCATGTCACTACACAGTAGGACTGTTGCATCAGGATATGACTCCTTTCATGACATACTTGCGTACATACATATTATACACCCATACTTGCGTACATACCTATTGAACACCCATACTTGCATACATACGTACTTGCACATACATAGATGATTCTGGCTTGATTTTGGAGATTTGGGAACCACAAAATATATTTACAAAACTGGATTCATTTTAAAAGAGCGGTTTTCCCTCAATATGTGCATATTACTATTCCATGTTGCATGATATATGGTTATGCTTACATTTCTGTTATATGTCGTATACATCATGTTATATGATTATACGCATTGAGATATATTGTTTTCATGAGATTTCTGGATTTGTTAACCGTGGTTATTTCAAAAGAGAATATGTACTGTTTTAAAAACCCGCTTACCTTTGATATGATATTTCAGTGCGTCCACCATGCCTTTTCTCGGTTCTGATACGTGTGACATGTGAAATCCGATTCGAGGAGCCAGATGAGGTCGATTGCGGGTACATGGTGGACCCGGTATGGTACCCCGCGGCGAGAATGGATCTGTCGTGCTGTAGGCGATGAGCCTGGCAGAGGGACCACTACCTACCGGTGATAGTATTTGGGCTCGGCGGATATCCGGAAGATAACAACCGGAGTAGAGAGATGATATGGGCCGATCCGAACTGACGGAGCCTGTGTGCCGATATGGACTGACGGAGCCCTATATATATGAGGATTTACGTGCCGATATTGGGCATGGGTTTCATGATGTTTTCGAGTGTTGATGCTAGATACTCAGGTTCCATGATTTTGATCTGTCGCGAGGGACACATGTTGATTTATATCCTCATACTTTCATGCATATGCTTTTATGACTTTTACATGCATGATGTTATTATATCATTGGTTGACATGTGGACGAGATCCATATGCATAGAGACATTGAGAACATAGTTGGATGATATCCACATACTCATAGAATTTATGCTATAGTTGGCACTGATTACATTGATCCTACCTCTTATTTATGGTATGTTGCTACCTGAGGCATTGGCACGAGCACTTGGTACTACACTTATGTATAGATGTTTACCCTTGCCACATTATCATGCTTCAGACTTATTCATATTGAGAATATATTATTACTGATCGTTTGACCTAGGATTGAGTTGTTAGTGATATGTATGCCCTAGAGGCCATTACTGTACATACGATGTATATTGTAGTGGATGCTTGGACATATATAGGGAGGACTTTCTTGCTCGACATGATAGTATGCTATCTGGTCGCTCTTTATCTTAACATGTAGTCTGACTGTCTCTATGTCACATGTTGATAAAGCCCTTAGGACGAGTACTTGACTACCACGACTATGATGCAAATCATACTAGTAGGGACTGTGTAGTCGCTAAGTACATCCTTCAAATGTTCCTAGTCGTAGGTGTATCGAGACAGGGCATCAATATACAAGAGTAGACTAGCGTATGCGCTTCTTGACCCATATGATGGGCGATGGATGATCCCATATCCATTGGTGTTTGACAACAGAGAAGTTATACGGGTGATCAGTGGAGACTGGGTACACTGGACGGACTCGCCGAGAACTCCTAGATGGTATTATACCTCACGTCAGATGGAAGTTCTCTGGTGACACTGGTATAGGTTAGTTTGTAGACCCGAGATCGTCATAGCGTCTTGTGTGATTTCCACTGTACTTTGATTCCACCTAACCACGTCCAAGAGGGCGTGCAAAACGGTGGCTTTTGGGTACAGTCCCGAATCACATGGAGGCAATGAGCGATAGGAGGGGTTTCGCCTCTCCCGGTATAGGGAGTTGATGTTGCGCTGTGTTCGAATGGCTATAACTGGAAATCCCTGGCCAGGGTTGCTGAGATTTACTGGTAAGAGTTATCAGTAGTTTCTCGAACTGTTATGGACCTCATATCGACACGACTTAATAGTTATTAGGGTCTGACGTTTACCACCCCTAGACTTGATATGCGACATATCAGACGAAGAGACCGGACTGTACGGGAGTGTTACTTATTAGATTCGCAGAAGAATGTATAGGCTTGCTTATTGATCTTCTGATTGCTCAATACCTGGGTGGCAGTTACGTTTAGCTGACCTCTTGCAGCTTATGGGTGTTTGATATGATCATCACCTACTGCCGGCGTATTGACGATTCTTTAGAGTTCTACACAGAGGTTTCCTGGCTCAGGCAAAACGGAGTAGGAGCACCTATGTGATATGTGCGGGACCGAGAATAATATGTTTATGCGATACCGTATTAGATTATCGCGATATGTGATATCGGACGGGTATATGTGATATAGCCGGGTCATTGGATCAAGTGTTGATTCGATGAGCTGATACAGATTATATTAGTCGGTTATTTATAAAATATCTGGATTATCGGATCAAGTGTTGATTCGATAATTTAATGTATAATTATATATTTAATATATTATATTACATTAAGTAATATTAACTCACTTAAAGATTCTTTTTCTCACTTGGATAATACATTGATATATATGTGATATATGTTAATTGTATTATTTTATTTTGTTACAATAAATATTGTATATGAGATATACAATATTGTAAGATGTTAAGGTTACAAATGCAACATGTTTTGTGGAGTTTAAATATGGTTCGGGTTTGGATTAGGGTTAAGCTTGGATGAAGCTTTCATGAAGCTTCTTGAAGCTTTGACTTTGACTTTGATATTTTGTGAAGATATTTCTTTAACCCAAGCCAAACCCTTTACCCCAGTTAATTCTCTACAAGGGTTAATTCTTTTTTATCAACCCATGGTTGATTTGTAACCACAACAATGATTTCATTATTCATCACAAAAGGATTTGCTTCTTCTTCTTCTTTCTTGTTGCAAGAAAACCTTGACTAGGTTTTTGACAAGTGGTGATAATGAGTGAGAAATTGAAAACAAAAGAGAGCTAAATTCCTACTTCATCATCTTCATCTATTCTAGACACTTAGATTAGGGTTTTTTCTTTGCTAATACTTGATTAGTGAAGCAAGAGCTTGGGTTTGTGTTTCTTCGAGGTAGATCATCTTAGTTGTTGAAGATCAGAAGCAAGCTTGCATCTTTCTCTTCATGGAGCCTCTCTAGAGTCCGGGTATATGATGATCGCGGCGAAGGGACCTCAACTCGGAGCTTATGAAGCGAAGGAATGGACTACAAAGGGTGTAATCCCTAACTCTTAGAAGTAAAGTTGTTTATTTGCTCATTGTTTTGCCTAATCTCTAGTTTAAGATCTTGCTTGGGTTGTTCGGCACTTAAAAAATTTGATTTTAGCATGGTTGATGCCTTGTAGAATCTTGTTCTATTGCCTCATAACTCTACATGAGTCATTCATATGATTTCTGCTCTGTGATGTTTTCTACTCACGGGTTGGCAACTCACCCCCGTTGTGCCACAGTTTCTTGCAGGTTTTGCCGTACAGGTTTCGTTGCGGCTTTTCTGGCACACTGCTTCCTTTCTGGGTGATTGCTTTGGTAGGTGGGTTCACTCGCATCGTGACCACCTTTATATTTATTTCAATCAGTTGTATCTAGTAATTCCATCAACAGGACTTGTATATTTATTTCAGACTTAGAAAACCAGTTGTGTATTCTTTCGACCATAGAGTCGCGCGTTGTAGTATTATGGTTTTCATGATGATTTTGAGTTTCCTTTTGAGTTTTGATCATCGCCCTTTGGCGTTGTATATTATATTGCTTGCGTGGTTGTGACCGTCGATTGACGAAGAGCTACCTCCCGCTTGGGGATGCCTTTATCATTGATGTATATATTATTCATGTTGTACCCCATTCGGGGCCATTATTTATAAAGGAAACTCTGCCGAAATTTTCAGAAAAGACTTGGGATTTTTAAAATGCACATTCGGCTTTTGATACTTAAAAACACTTGTTTTAAAACTAGTTTTCCTTCATAATTATTTAAAATGGTTTTAGATTTCTAGGCTTTTGGCTTACTTGAATTAGATGAGGTCCTATAGACTTCATATGATTCAAGGGCTAGTCACGTGCTATTTCGGGTCATGAAAAAGTTGGTATCAGAGCGCTAGGTTAACCTTGGTTCGAGTCTAAGTTTGACTATGCGGAGCCTAGAGCGTTTATATATATTCGGAACTTAGGCTTGACCTTACGGAACTTAGACTTAGTCGAGGGGGTATTAGACCCGAACTTTCGTCGTATAAGTTGACCTTGGTTGATGGAGTAGGTGACTTAAGGAGAGTGACGTACCGTGTGTATGTTCCTCGGCATACTTATGATAAGCCACTCCGCTTAAGGAGCCTTAGGATGTACATTTCCTTCCATAGTATTATATTAATTCCTATGATCTATCCTCATCGATATTGGTTATGATTTTGCTGCTACGATTACACGGGCAGAGAGAGCTACGGCTAGAGTTGCGGTCAGCATGAGCTCGTCACGAACAAGGAGTGACCAGGGCGTGAATCCAGAGACATACGATTGCATAGGGGCGTTGTTTTATTGTGTTTTCGCGCCATGAGCATTTGACGGATCACTTTTACGAGGTTTCTCGGACGTGCAGATCGGCACCAGAGGATTGAGGCACTGTTCAGCGTGCAGACGAATGAGGCAGTTGTTGCTTTGAACGATGAGGTATTGCCCCAGATGTTGGAGCCATTGTAGTACGAAATGTACTTAGAGATATGATAGAAGGTCGCTAGTCACCCGAGGATGAATGACTAAGACATGTGGTTCGTTCGCTTACCCAGATGCGAGGTCATCAGATAGATTGATTCCAGCAAGAGACGACTTCACGCAGGTACGTTGAGAGTCAATGGAGACGATCGAATGTCAGGAGCCCATTTTCCAAGTTAAAAGTATTCGGAGACAAATGCAAGTAATGCTATAGACCCTCTAGAAGAATGAAACCCTAACTCAACGTAATGACCATAGAACGGCTTTGAACCTTTGGGTTTGCGGTAGTTTAGCGGTGCCATTTGTGAGGCTTGGGTTTGCCCTTCTACGGTTGGTGCACAGGTGCTGTGGCATTTACTGGAGTACTATTAAACTGTACCCAAGATGTTTAGCTCTTGGGGGAATTATGGAACCTTGACGAATCGATCGAATGGTTCGACATCTTTCGGATATCATGTGATGGGATGCATTGCTTGGGAGACTCCAGATACGAGTATAGCTGTTCGAGCACAGTCCATGCAGCCACGAAGAGACGAGTCTGAAGCAGTCAACATTAGATAAAAGTGGAGTAAGAGGTTCGTACAGGATCTTGATGAGATGACGTTCCACTCCGCCAACATCAGAGATGCGATACGCATGCAGAGGCGTTGATTATTGATATATCTTCCAGAAGGAGTCACGATGAGAATGCAGCCATTCCTGAATAAGAAACAGAAATAGAAAAGGGTGATAACCTCCGGATAGTTCGGCAGAAATGAGATTGAGAGAGACCTCGACAGGATCTTTTTGGAATACTATACGAGAAGACTTGGACCCAGGAGCGGTCATATTGCGCAAACCCAGCAGGCCAGAGTTCGGCATCGTCGACGAGATAGTTGGCCAGAGATCTGTAGAGGATGTGCCAGAGCGGACAGCTTCCATTATCGTTTCCATATTGGACCGTTGAGCCAAGAAGCTATGCACAAAGAAATCTGCAGTGAGAGACGAGAACCTAAGGGCACCAGACGACAGGCTGCGAACAGTAGGCAAGATGATACTTTGCTCTGCTAGCTTGGGATGCACCGGCACCTTCTTGACTTTGAAGGAGGAAATATCGACGACGGTATTTATGATTTGCGATTTGGTGATTCGATTATCACGTGTCTGTCACCTTGGATTTCGGTATATTGGGCGATCTATTTGATTGATTTAGTCTTGAAGACAGAGTTTCATGATATTTATTTTTTTGCACCACGGTTGCACCTGACTTCGGTTTGATGTCATTCGATATGTTGATTTTATTTCATGCCTATGTTATGCATGTGATTTGACTTATGCTTTCGGCATAGTTTTCATGCACTTTTAGTGTTTTGATTTGATTTGTGCACGCTGATGCAAATGTTTGTGAGATTATATACCGTGGTATACTTGATTTGGATTGAGGTTTATTGTATACCGTCGATTTCGATTATGATATTGATGTTGATTTTGTGCACTCTGTGCATTTGATTTGGATTCTTGCGCATATTTGGCGCGCTTGAATTAGATTTTGCGCATGTTCGACGCTTGATATTGGATTTCGTGATTTCGTGCATGTTGGATGCACATGATTTAGATTTTATTCGTGCATGATGGATGCACCTGATTTGGATTTTAGCGCGTGTTGGGCGCATGTTATGAGATATGATTTGGGTGCACGCCAGATGCACTAAATCGAGATTCTTTGTGCATATCAGATGCACCAGATTTTGCTGTCAGGCACACACGTTGTCCCTGAGAGGTGTTTCGTGCACACCCGTTGCACTTAGATGTTTTTTCTATGCACATGTATGGCAAAAATATGTATTTTGATTTCCATGCGCACCAGACGCACGTAGCATTCATATGCACATTTTGGGATTGATTTCTTATGGAGCAGTATATTTTTATGATATTTGCTATTGTTTTCGTACTGAGTAGGACTAGTCAGAGGACAGTACCTGGATATATTTTGCATGCATTGATAGTTATCGAAGGGAGCTATAGTCTCAGTATTTACCTACGTGTCTGATACGACACGAAACGTTTAAAAGAAGAAAACCCTTCTAAATTGTTTTCAAAACGGCGGGACATACGTATTAAACAAAAGATATATACATATATAGTTATTTTCGTATAATAGACGTCCGCCACTATGCCGCAATACGCGCATCACACAACAACATGAAAAGTTTGGCATGCATTTCTTTCAGATGTTTATATGTACAAATTTGATGTTTATATGTATAGTGTTGATGTATATCATATTGGTTTTCATATTGGATTTAGACATTGATGTCTTCCCCATGACTCCGATGATTGCGAGATACTTGATGGAGTTTTGTTTTGAGTTATCTGCTCATTGTTAATGCGCATGTATTGCGCAATGATGGGTTTTATCTATTGATGATTTCGGAGCGCCGACGACTTGGACTTTTTACTGAAATGTTTCAGTATTGAGGGATTTAAATTTTAATTCGGGGACCGAATTTCTTTAAGGGGGAGGAGATTGTAACATTTAAAAAAATATTATTTTTGGGAATTTTTATAATTAAATAATATTATATTGAATATTTTAATAAGGCGGTATAATTCAATACCGATAAATTGGGAAAAAATTTGGAAGATTTTGGAAATTACTGAAATAAAGGTGCTTTATGTGAATTATGAAAATTATAAGTTTTTATGATTAATTATACGCTATTTAGTGTTAATCACGATTAAATATCGCTAATCGCGCATTAAGCCTGTTTTGTGCAAAACATGCACATGTCTTTTTTTAGCACTTGTTACATTTTTCTTTCATGCTTTCTTCTTTTTATCATGTATGGTTAAAAATTAAAGAGAAAAGAAGAAAAGGAAAAGAAAAGAAAAGAAAAGGGAATAAAGAATGGAGGGATGGGCATGAGAGAGAGTGAGAAGGTAAGGGGGCAAACCTTGGACCAAACTCCCATTTCTACTTCATTTCTTCACCATTTTCTCTCCTCTCCCTCACTCATGCTGCTGCAGCTGCTGCCCTCTCTCCCCTTGCCTCTCTACCTCCTCAAATCCATCACAATAAACCCATTGAAACCCCATCTCACTTTCACAGATTTTGTGCACAAGCACACAAGCTACATTATGGACCAAGAAAATTTCGATTTTAGTGTCGTAGGGGATTCATGAGTGCAACATGAGGTAATTTTTCCATCATTAGTGTAGAATTTCCTTTCCTTTAGCATCCATGTTAAATTAGAACTGATATTGTGTGGTTTTGGAATGTTTGAAAATTTGAGTTGAGGGTTAGGGTTTTAGTTGAACTCCAAAAGTGAAATTAAGGTTACTAGGGGCTATACAACCCCTATGGTGATTGATTGGAGACCTAAACCAGAGACTAGAACCCTAATTAGCGAACTTAGAAATCCCCGACATCATATTTTGTAAATTCTGTGAGTGTAAAATGAAATCTGCTATCACCCGTAGCCTCTGAAAATTATATAGCAAGTACAGAGGAGTGAGCAGGCACACCCCAGCCCCTGACTCCACTCCATGGCCACAAATTTAATCTTTCTGGCCGCAAATTGTGGCCAGGCCTGGTCCAAATGGGTTCGCGTTTGGTCAGTAGCTCCATCTCCTGTAAACTAGACCCTTGACATATGCAAAATTGACTGATTTGAGCTAGGGTAAAATCTGGGACCATTTTCAAGAGTGGCTGTTTTGATTCGGGGTTTCGTTTTGCGTATTTTGAATTCTAGATATTTTTGATTTGTGTCGTATTCGATCACTTCACGTTTGTACGTCGAAATCGATTGTTATTTGGAGGTTTTGAAAGCGTAGTCCGTAGGTTCTAACCTATAGGCTTTTAGCGTGTCGTTTTGGTTTTGAAATGGGTTTTAATGCGACACGATACGTTATGATATATAGGTGCCCCACGAAGACTTCGAGACGACAAGCAAGCGCGTGGCGACGTCGGCAATGGAAAGCGAAGAGCAATGTGAGTAGATTATATCTACGGGGGAAGTCTGGTGGATGGCGTATAGCACCCCCGCAGTTCGTAATATAGCTTATATATATATATGGTTATATATATGTGTGTGTGTGTGTGTGTGTGTGTGTATGTTTATGTTATGTGGATGATTATCAAGATATGATTTGTGTTCATGGTTTAGCTTCTTAGTTGCGAACCGTAGAATAGGTTTACAACTACACGCACACACACATGCTTACCTTTTATACTTGTGCGTATATGGGGATACGTATATAAATATACACACTTAGGTAGGGGATGTAGGGTTCCTAGGCACCCTAATGAGGTCTCACAAGGCATCAACCATGCCAATTTCAAATTTTAAACGGTGCCGAGAAACCCTAGAACGGATCGTTGGCTAGATTTCTAGGCGAAAAGTAAACTAGTTAACACTTAACTATAAGAATACGGAAATACAACCTTTGTAGATCCGGTGCTCCACCTCCATAGCTCCACGATGAAGTCATATCCGCTGTCCAAATCAAAATCCGGGCTCTAGCGTCGGCTTCATCGGAGAAAGAGCGGGCAAGGTTGTCGGCTTCGTGCCGAAGATGATCTACGTCGAGGCATCGCTAAATCAAGCTCCGACTTCACCAAGTCAAGAAACTTGTGAAGACAACACACTTTACAACTTGGCAAGAGGTAGAGGATGAAGAAATAGGAAGTGGGTTCATTTTAGAATTGGATTTCTCACTCATATTCATCAATCACCATTGATGAAGTGGAGCTTTCTTCAAGGAAGAAAATGAAGAAGAAGAAGAAAGTGTTATGATAAGTTATTTAAAAATGAAAAGAAAATGAAAACTTATCATAATCTAAACCATGGTCAAGTGTAGAGATTAAACTAGGGTTAGTGGGAATGGTTAGGGTTAAGGATGAGATAAGAATGGTTGACTTGATCAAAGCTTCAAGAAGCTTCAACATGAAACAAAATTAGCCACCAATCTTTTCTCTTTTCTTTTATTCATTTATCAAAAATAAATGGATAATTAAATAAGATAAATGAATAACAAATAATAAACCCTAACCATTTCATTAACCAAGGTTTAATACTTTACACTTAACCAAAAAGCATGTATCATCAAACATGATACAAGCAAGTGCACAAAATCATATCACATATATAATGCGCACAATCCAAGTGAGAAAATCCGTTTAAAGTGAACCAATACTAGTTAGTGCAAAGTAATATATCAAATATATAATTATGCATTAAATCATTAAATCAACACTTGATTCAATGATCCGGTCATGTCGCACACAACCGACTAGTATTCAATGTATCGGCTTATCGAATCAACCCTCGATTCGATAACTAGGTTATATCGCATATAACCAATCGATACATTCATCGCGAGAATGAAATACGGTATCACATACACGTATTATTCTCGGTCCCGCACATATCTCATATGCGCTCCTATTTCGTTTCGCTTGAGCCAGGAAACCTCTGTGTAGGACTCTAAAGACTCGTCAATACGCCGGCAGCAGATGATGATCATATCAAACACCCGCAAGCCGCAAGTGGTCTGCTAAACGTAACGGCCACCCGAGTATTGAGCGATCAGAAGATCGACGAGCAAGCCCGCTCACACTCCAGTGAATCCAACCAGTAACACTACCGTACAGTCCGGTCTGATCGTCTGATATGTCGCATATCTCACCTAGGGGTGGTAAACGTCAGACCCCAATAGCTCGATAAGTCGTGTCGATATGAGGTCTATAACAATTCGAGAAACTACTGGTAACACTTACCAGTAAATCTCAGCAACCCTGACCAGGGATTTCCTGTTATAGCCAATCGAACACAGCGCAACATCAACTCCCTATACCGGGAGAGACGAATCCCCTCCTATCGTTCATTGCCTACATGTGACTCGGGACTGTACCCAAAAACCACCGTTTTGCACGCCCTCTTGGATGTGGTAAGATGGAAATCAAAGCACAGTGGGAACCACACAAGACTCTATGACGATCTCGGGTTAACAGACTACTCTGTACCAGTGTCACCAGAGAACTGCCGTCTGACGTGAGGTATAATACCATCTGGGAGTTCTCGGTGAGTCCGTCCAGTGTACCCAGTCTCTACTGAGCACCCGTATATCATCTTTGATGTCAAACACTAATGGATATGGGATCATCCATCGCCCATCTGTATGGGTCGTGAAGGTATACGCTAGTCTACTCTGGTATATCGATGCCCCATCTCGATACACCCACGACTAGGGACTTTGAAGGATGTACTTATGGACTACCATGTCCCCACTAGTATGATCCGCATCATAGTCCAGCTAGTCAAGTACAGATGCTAAGGGCTTTACCAACATGTAACAGGGAGACAATCAGTGTACACGTTAAGGTAAAGATCAACCAGATAGCATACTATCATGTCGAGCGAGAAAGTCCTCCCTATATATGTCCCAGCATCCACTACAATATACATCCTATGTATAGTAATGGCCTCTAGGGCATACATATAACAAACAATCTCCCACTTGCACTAGGGCCATCTGATAGCAGTGGTTGTAGTATCTCATACTCAACCATCCCATAAAAGTCTCTCTCTGGGAACAGGCCTTTGTGAGTGGATCCACTGTGTTGTCCTCTGAGTCTACTCTCCTAACCTCGATCACCCTGGAGATCAACCATCTCCATGATCAAGTGATACTGCCTTAGAATATGTCTGGATCACTGATGGGACCCGCGTTCCTTGGCATAAGCCACAACTCCATTGTCTCACAATGGTAGGAACGTAGTTCATCTCATGAACCAATATACACCCAAACAGCTTCTTTGGTAGCATCTTAAGTAGCGATGTATCCTGCCTTTATCGTCTAGTATGCCACGGTATTTAGCTTGAAACTCTTCCAACATACCGTCCCTTTACTGAAGGTAAAGACAATGCCTACGACTGACATTCTGTCGTCTTTATCACCCTGGAACCCTTCCAGTGATTCTCCCCAGGATCAACTGATGCCTTCTCACTACAACTAGTGAGTAGCCTAACATCCATTTGGATCTATCTCATAGATCCAAAATCAAGGATTTAGTAGGTATCACTTTGATCCTATGTGGAGAGTCATTGTGATAAGCGGAGATTGATCGAGCGTAGCATGGGAAACTCCTTCCCTATCAAGAGTATGTCATCCACGTACTCTACGAGGATCATCACCATACTCCCTACTACCTTTTTGTTTATACAAGGTTCATCTACCATTTTGATGATGTCAAACTCTTTGACTAATCCATCAAAACAGATGTTCCAACTCCGCGATGCCTGCTTTATCCTATAAAGCATCTTGCACACGTTTCCGCTGCTCCCACTGTCTACGAAGCCCTCTGGCTGTGTACTTATAGACGCTCTCTTCCAAAATATCATTTAGAAAAGCAGTCATGACACCCAACCACCAGATATCGTAGTCATGGTATGTAGCCGTGGTAAGTAGGATCTGGATGGACTTAAGCATAGCTACTTGAAAAGGTTTCATCATTTTCCACGCCTGGTCGATGACGAAAAGCTTTAACAAGTCTAGCTTTGAAAGTCTCAACTTTTCCATCTACACCAAGTAATCTTCTCAAGATATACTTGCTCCTGATGGGGATTTAACCCTTCAGATATAGCAACCAAAGTCCATACTTTGTTGGTGCATAAGGATTCCATCTCAGATCACTAAGCATCCAGCCATTCTTACAGAATCTTACTCTCGATGGCCAGCTCGAAACTAGTTGGGTCATCATCTCATGATGCAATCCTCGCTCCCACTGTCATAAAGAAACCGAAGCATCTCTCAGGTAGGTGAGGAACCCTACTAGATCGGCGGAGAGGCTGAGGTTCATTGGTATCTACTGAATCCCTTGGTTCTATCAAATCATCTGCTGTAGTTCGTATAGCTGGAACTTTTCCAGTTCTACATTACAGACCTTGCCTCTAGCTTGTCCGGATTTTGCTTTCAGACATAGGCCGGACAACCCCAAATCTTAACTAGCTTAAGACATGGGCTCTTCCCTTTCCATATCTCATATGGAGTGGTAGGCAACTGATTTGATTCGAACCTATTCAATAGGTATGCAGCTTCTCAAGTGCATAACCCCTAAAAGGAAATAGGTAACTCAGTAATACTCATCATAGAGCACACCATATCATATAGGGTGTGATTTCTCAGCCCCGATATACCATCGTGCTATGGTGTATTCGGAGGAGTAATGCTGAGAGAGAATCTCATTCTCCTTTAGAATAGTCCAGGAATTCCGTGCTCAAGTATTCTCCTTCTTGATCACATCAAAGGACATAATACTTATACCCGTATATTGGTTCTCTACTTCTCACTTATATTCTGTGAATATCTCAAAAGGTTCGGACTTGTGTTTCAACAGGAACATAGGTCTGAATCTCGAAAGATTATCAAAGAATGTAATGAAGTATGAAGAACCGGTCTTGGCATGTGTAGACAGGGGACCTAACATACATCAACATTTATCATCCCAAGAGTTTACTAACTCTTTCTCTGTTTCCAGTAAACGGAGCTATGGTCATCTTATCTTTGTGACATGACTGGCGAGTTTCACAAGATGTAAGTTCAAACTAATTTAAATATGCATCTTTATGTAACTCTAGCCAGTCGGGTCGTATTGATCTGACCTAGTCTACAATACCTCAAGAAGGATTCGTTCATTTCTGAACTCTTCCTCTTGTGTGTGTTCCATATACTAAGAACTGTAGTTTGATTTAGAACAGCAATGCTTTTAGATAACGTGCCTGAACCGATCAACTTTTGATATAGGAAATGTTCAAAACATTATCCAACAATACAAAATTTTATCATTTCTTTACTAATAAAGAGATAGATACGATTTTGTATATCAGGTTCGGTATCTAATAACATTCGTTCAGAATCAATGTATTTGTAATACAGGGTGACAGTGACCAACAGACTTGGCTGCAACATTTGCCCCGTTTTCTGCCTCATGAAACTTATACCCGTTCTCAGTTCTCTACCTATCTGTAGCCCTATGTAATAGATTACATATCTGGGATCCTGATCTGGTATCACATACCCAGGACGTAGAGGATACAGAGAAACAGTTCTTTGTAATGAACACACCCGAAGATGATGCATCAACATGCACTCTCTTCGTTTGGGCAGCACGGGAATTCTGGTAATCCCCAATTTCCTGCTCTGTCTTATAACAATTATAAGTTGGAGCGGGACTAACGTTCCCCAGCTCAGTATAACAAGCGGGTTCGATCAATAATCCGTTTTATTATCTTGATTAAGGCGTGATATGGTCGCTACCTGGAGAGAGAGAGAAGAAAACACTAAGCGTGCGCTCTTGCAAGAATAGATTGGTTATTATTTTATCTAATCAGGATGGCTCCCTCTGCTTTTTATCAAATCTTCCTTCAAACCCTAAAAGGAAAGACTAGCCGGGATTAATTACACACTACAAGTTCGCCAATCTTTCAGCCAGGCCAGTGTCGGTACTTTGAGGGAGGTCCCCCGTGCTTTCGCACGAACCTAATTAATGTAAACCTCGTTTTCCCAGAGGCGTAACCTCGTTAACACCTTTCTAGACACCTACTTGATCGGCTAATTATAGTGTATAAAACTCTCCCAGGAGTAACACTTACTCTCAGCGGGTATCGGGATCCAACTATCTCATAGAAGGTATGCAATCTCATTGCAAATTTCAACACTTGAAATTCCCGATAATATTTTGCCCCTAGCGTCCTATGACCTTGACGCAGGCCAACAAACCATAGTCCGCTAGTCAAGTTCAACCCGTCATTTCCTGATTGAATTAAACCCACCCGCACGACCCTTGACGCAGGCCAACAAAGTCGCACGACTACCCTAATCCAATCACATCATATGCTTATGCAGATAAGCACCAGTTAGCTACCGCACACTACGCCTTGACGCAGGCCAACAAACGTAGCACGAATACTAACTACTACTTATCTGAAATGACGGAGGGCTACGACAGGTTTTTCTGAAAACCTATTGCGTAATGAACTTGATATCGTTGTAGAATCAAATGATTTTAAAATGGAGTGCTTTTGAGGCTTTTCTAGTTTTGCTAAAGGAGTCACTCCCGGTGAAGGGATCGTCGGTCCTTTCCTCGTCGAATGAGGTGCGGGATATATCATATATATCACTGTGAAAAGCAAAAACGCTTAAAAGCAATCAAAAGACAAACCGAGTGTGTAGCATCTGCCAGTTAATGCTAAAGGAGTCACTCCCGGTGAAGGGATCTCGGTCCTTTCCCTATCGAATAAGGTGCTGGATATATCGCATATACCGCTGTGCAAAGCAAGAACTGTAGCTACCTGTTTTATTTTGAAATTCGATTCTACAACATCTTAGGTTTCTTTTATTTCATTAATCACATTAATGAAGTCCCATCATTTAAGTACCTAAACATCACAGATAAATACGACGTACACTTATGCCAGCCGCATTCGCCTCGATGTCCCCTCATGCACCGTTAGGTTAGGTAACTAACGGCAGAGCGGGGCAGGGCTAGCGCGGGTGTAAAACATAAGTAACGTCTATATAATATATCATATATACTATATACAGTATTTATCACAGAACATCACATGATCACATCACAGATATCGCAGCAGAAGAAACATATGAAATATTGGATATACTAGGACGTCCGTGTTTTCAATACGAGCCAGTATAAAACACGGATTCCACGGTCGTGATGAATAGCCAAACCCACACCCCTAGACCCCTACGAGAGCGGCAAGCAACCCTACCAATTCTAGAGTTAGGAGACCCGGACTCGACTCCTCGAGTTGGTCTTCCACTGGACCCCAGAACCCGGTTACTTGTGCTCTCCTCCTTAGGTCTATCCTAGTGCGGAAAAGTAAATAATATACAAACGGTGACAACTACCGCAACCTGGAAGCGCCCCGATAAAAGAATATTACAAACAAGTTTTTACATGAATGAAAATGAAAAACACTCATCTCACATAAAAACCCCCGGCTATTCAAACACGACGATCCAATATAACATATCCAGCAACACATAACATCACATGTCATCAACGTAAGTAAATATGCGCATCCCAATTGTCGTTGACATATAGCAACGAAACCGGCGATATCACATATTACACTTACGGTCACAGAAAAGAAAGTGTAAAACTACAACAGTTGGAATCCGCAACCACCTCAGACATCGCATGCCTGACCAAATGAATTTCTTAGACATCACATGCCTAACAATTATAAACCCCGCATTTTAGTCTCAAAATCGAAAACACTTTTCAATATCAAGTCAGGCAATTCAACAAGATTCCCGACATCCTGATCGAATGCTCGTCGCAAACTTCAGTAGGCGGCCGCACCCCCGATACCGTCGACGAAGTGCACCAAGGCGGAACACCGCTGCCGCGAGCACCCGAACGGATGCTTTCGGCGACGGGGTTCTCCTACAGTCACTTGGTCGGGCTATGGGGTGCAGCTGTCTATTAAGTTTACCCGGCGAGTATCCGCGTACGCTACGTGATTGCGACGGACTTTTGATCGCATCAAAATTCCGTAGCAACCGATCAAGTGAGACTAAATTGCTAGATTTTTAACATTCATTCAGTTATCTCATAACTTATTGTGAATTCCAATTATTGTATCCCATTCCGGATAAATAGAAAATGTCAAACTTTCCGATCGAACAATCGAACACCCAAGTTTTCCCGATACAGCTCAACACAAGAAATAAGTCTAACAACATTCAGTTCGTGCCTCAGTAGCAATGGTCCAGCCGTAGAAGGGTCAAGCCAACGCCTCACATGTGGCATGCCGTACTGCCCCAAACCCGAAGGTTCAAAGGGCAGTTCAAGACGGTCACATAATCGAGTTAAGGTTTGTTGTCTTCTAGAGGGTCCATCGAGTTACTTGCACTACTTAGAACATCGTTAAACTACGGAAAAATCCAACACTTGGAAATTTCCCGACAGGGGAAAAATTGGGTATTTATATCCGGTCGAACCTTTTAACATATTCTAAAAATTATCTGGAAATACACAAAGACGAAATTTGATACCCCGATCGAAACACCGAATCCCCAAAACAACTCCAGAAAAATTCAACTCTTGAAAAAATATTAAAAATACCCAGGAAAACCAGCACTGTTAAATAGGAGTTACTGTGCAAACATCACCTCACAACACGACAAACAGGCCGCGGTTCAGCCGCACGAGCCATGCTCGTGCCGCGGAAGCGCGGCGCTTTAATGGAATTAGGGCATCGAAATTTACAGTAACTCTTAGATATTCCTGCTGATATTTCTACATATTTTTAATACTGAAAAATCCCTGTTTTTAAAAAAAGGACAGAGAGCATGGAAATTTTGGGTTTTCGGGTCGTTCGGACTTCAAACTCCGTCTAGACTTCGCCTAAGGCTCTAGCTAGGCTCTGATACCACTGTAGGGTTCCTAGGCACCCTAATGAGGTCTCACAAGGCATCAACCATGCCAATTTCAAATTTTAAACGGTGCCGAGAAACCCAAGAACGGATCGTTGGCTAGATTTCTAGGCGAAAAGTAAACTAGTTAACACTTAACTATAAGAATACGGAAATACAACCTTTGTAGATCCGGTGCTCCACCTCCATAGCTCCGCGATGAAGTCATCTCCGCTGTCCAAATCAAAATCCGGGCTCTAGCGTCGGCTTCATCGGAGAAAGAGCGGGCAAGGTTGTCGGCTTCGTGCCGAAGATGATCTACGTCGAGGCATCGCTAAATCAAGCTCCGACTTCACCAAGTCAAGAAACTTGTGAAGACAACACACTCTACAACTTGGCAAGAGGTAGAGGATGAAGAAATAGGAAGTGGGTTCATTTTAGAATTGGATTTCTCACTCATATTCATCAATCACTATTGATGAAGTGAAGCTTTTTTCAAGGAAGAAAATGAAGAAGAAGAAGAAAGCGTTATGATAAGTTATTTAAAAATGAAAAGAAAATGAAAACTTATCATAATCTAAACCATGGTCAAGTGTAGAGATTAAACTAGGGTTAGTGGGAATGGTTAGGGTTAAGGATGAGATAAGAATGGTTGACTTGATCAAAGCTTCAAGAAGCTTCAATATGAAACAAAATTAGCCACCATTCTTTTCTCTTTTCTTTTATTCATTTATCAAAAATAAATGGATAATTAAATAAGATAAATGAATAACAAATAATAAACCCTAACCATTTCATTAACCAAGGTTTAATACTTTACACTTAACCAAAAAGCATGTATCATCAAACATGATACAAGCAAGTGCACAAAATCATATCACATATATAATGCGCACAATCCAAGTGAGAAAATCCGTTTAAAGTGAACCAATACTAGTTAGTGCAAAGTAATATATCAAATATATAATTATGCATTAAATCATTAAATCAACACTTGATTCAATGATCCGGTCATGTCGCACACAACCGACTAGTATTCAATGTATCGGCTTATCGAATCAACCCTCGATTCGATAACTAGGTTATATCGCATATAACCAATCGATACATTCATCGCGAGAATGAAATACGGTATCACATACATGTATTATTCTCGGTCCCGCACATATCTCATATGCGCTTCTATTTCGTTTCGCTTGAGCCAGGAAACCTCTGTGTAGGACTCTAAAGACTCGTCAATACGCCGGCAGCAGATGATGATCATATCAAACACCCGCAAGCCGCAAGCGGTCTGCTAAACGTAAAGGCAACCCGGGTATTGAGCGATCAGAAGATCGACGAGCAAGCCCGCTCACACTCCAGTGAATCCAACCAGTAACACTACCGTACAGTCCGGTCTGATCGTCTGATATGACGCATATCTCACCTAGGGGTGGTAAACGTCAGACCCCAATAGCTCGATAAGTCGTGTCGATATGAGGTCTATAACAATTCGAGAAACTACTGGTAACACTTACCAGTAAATCTCAGCAACCCTGGCCAGGGATTTCCTGTTATAGCCAATCGAACACAGCGCAACATCAACTCCCTATACCGGGAGAGACGAATCCCCTCCTATCGCTCATTGCCTCCATGTGACTCGGGACTGTACCCAAAAACCACCATTTTGCACGCCCTCTTGGACGTGGTAAGATGGAAACCAAAGCACAGTGGGAACCACACAAGACTCTATGACGATCTCGGGTTAACAGACTACTCTGTACCAGTGTCACCAGAGAACTGCCATCTGACGTGAGGTATAATACCATCTGGGAGTTCTCGGCGAGTCCGTCCAGTGTACGCAGTCTCTACTGAGCAACCGTATATCATCTCTGATGTCAAACACCAATGGATATGGGATCATCCATCACCCATCTGTATGGGTCGAGAAGGTATACGCTAGTCTACTCTGGTATATCGATGCCCCGTCTCGATACACCCACGACTAGGGACTTTGAAGGCTGTAGTTATAGACTACCATGTCCCCTCTAGTATGATCCGCATCATAGTCCAGGTAGTCAAGTACAGATCCTAAGGGCTTTACCAACATGTAACAGGGAGACAATCAGTGTACACGTTAAGGTAAAGATCAACCAGATAGCATACTATCATGTCGAGCAAGAAAGTCCTCCCTATATATGTCCCAGCATCCACTACAATATACATCCTATGTATAGTAATGGCCTCTAGGGCATACATATAACTAACAGGGGACTATGTATATATATACATGTATACCTACAATTGGATGATGAGGATAGTGGATGATATTTGGAGATGAGTCGATGAGTTTCGGCATGGTGCCATGAGATCGGTGATATGATGTGGTTCGTATTATGAGATACGACATGAGATTTTAGCGGGCCTATAGGCGTGTGTTTTCATACACGCACACACATATATTTAGAGATGGTATCAGCTTTAACTAGACTTAGATCAGTACCCCAGTTCATGAGATATGATGATAAGGATATCAGATAATTGATGAGATAAATGTGATTCGACCCATACCCAGATTTGGGATGCCGTACGACGGATTTACGTACGTGGTATATATTGATGATAGATCCGCACTCTTGAGTCGAGGACGTCATATTGTATATTGTATCGTATGTGATACTATTGAGGTGGGATCACAGACTATTATATGTATATATAAATCGACTCAGATTTAGGTGGTTTCCATACCCTTTCGGTTAGCTTGTTAGTTAGATCTGTAGTTTACTTAGTAGATGTTAGACTTGACCCGAGTCATACCAATTTCAACACTAACGAATCGTGAGCATTTTAAAGACAGGTCAAAGGATTCTACGGGTATTTTCAAAAGACACATCTTTTCCTAAAAGCACCGTAGCCCTTATTTTTCTAAACACCACGATTTGTGTTATTTCAAATGGAAAAACTGTATGACATATACATATATATATATATATATATATATATATTGATGTAGATTCTTCACTGTTGTGTTTATTATTCATTTTCCGCATATTCTTGCTATTCGCATCGTATTGCATGTTTAAATGTGTTTATTGGTATACTAAACCCATGCTGTCAGGATACCAGCACCATTATCGATGATGCGTATGTTCCACGTACACCTGCTTGCCAGCTCCCACACTTCATCATCGATAATTTCCATGTCACTACATAGTAGGACTGTTGCATCAGGATATGACTCCTTGCATGACATATTTGCGTACATACATATTGTACACTCATACTTGCGTACATACCTATTGTACACCCATACTTGCATACATACGTACTTACACATACATAGATGATTCTGGCTTGATTTTGGAGATTTAGGGAACTGCAAGATATATTTAAAAAACTGGATTGATTTTAAAAGAGCGGTTTTCCTCGATATGTGCATATTACTGTTCCATGTTGCATGATAAACGGTTATGCTTTCATTTCTGTTATATGTCGCACACATCATGCTATATGATTATACGCATTGAGATATGTTGTTTTCATGAGATTTCTGGATTTGGGAACCGTGGTTAATTCAAAAGAGAGTATGTATTATTTTAATAACCCGGTTACCCTTGATATGATATTTCAGTGCTTCCACCATGCATTTTCTCGGTTCTGAGACGCGTGACATGTGAAACCCGATTCGAGGAGCCGGATGAGGCCGATTGCGGGTACATGGTGGACCCGGTATGGTACCCCGGGGCGAGAACGGATCTGTCGTGCAGTAGGCGATGAGCCTGGAAGAGGGACCACTAACTACCGGTGATAGTATTTGTGCTCGGTGGATATCCAGAGGATACCGACCGGAGTCGAGAGAAGATATGGGCCGATCCGGACTGACGGAGCCCGTGGGCCGATCCATACTGACGGAGCCCTTTTATATATGAGGATTTACGTGTCGATGCTAGGCACGGTTTTCATGATGTTTTCGAGTGTCGATGCTAGACACACAGGTTCCATGATTTTGATGTGTCGCGAAGGACACATGTTGATTTATATCCTCATACTTTCATGCATATGCTTTTATGACTTTTACATGCATGATATTGTTATGTCATTGGTTGACACGTAGACGAGATCCGTATGCATATAGATATTGATTAAATAATTGGATGATATCCACATACTCATAGACTTCATGCTATAGTTTGCACTGTTTACATTGATCCTACCTCTTATTTATAGTATGTTCCTACCCGAGGCACTGGCACGAGCACTTGGTACTACACTTATGTATAGATGTTTACCCTTGCCACCTTGTCATGCTTCAGACTTATTCATATTGAGGATCTATTATTACTGATCGTTTGACCTAGGATTGAGTCATACATACGATTTCTGCTCTGTGATGTTTTCTACTCACGAGTTGGCAACTCACCCCCATTGTGCCACAGTTTCTTGCAGGTTTTGCCGTACAGGTTTCATTACGGCTTTTCTGGCACACTGCTTCTTTTCTGGGTGATTGCTCTTGTAGGTGGGTTCACTCGCATCGTGACCACCCTTGTATTTATTTCAATCAGTTGTATCTAGTAATTCCATCAACCAGACTTGTAAATTTATTTCAGACATAGAAAACCATTTTTGTATTATTTCGACCTTAGAGTCACGCATTGTAGTATTATGGTTTTAATGATGGTTTTGAGTTTCCTTTTAAGTTTTGATCATCGCCCTTCGGCGCTGTATATTATATTGCTAGCGTGGTTGTGAGAGTCGATTGACGAAGATCTAGCTTCTGCTTGGGGATGCCTTTATCATTGATGTATATATTATTCATGTTGTACCCCGTTCGGGGCCAGTATTTATAAAGGAAACTCTGCCGAAATTTTCAGAAAAGACTTGGGATTTTTAAAATGCACATTCGGCTTAAGTTATTTAAAAACACTTGTTTTAAAACTGGTTTTCCTTCATTATTATTTAAAATGGTTTTAGATTTCTGGGCTTTTGGCTTACTTGAATTAGATGAGATCCTATAGATTTCATATGGTTAAAGGGCTAGTCTCGTGCTATTTCGGGTCCTGACAAGGCATTACTAGGAATACCTGGTTATCCCTTCAAAACATTTTCATGTTTCAGTTTCACTGTGCGTTGTTAATTGAATATTGTTTTCTCAATTGGAATCTAACTGCAGGGTATGTATTTAATATATCAGTTTCTCACATCAGTATGTTATTACCGATGGTGGGTGGGAGTAAAATATTGGGAGTTGGGTGATTAGATCCTTATTATATCTGAATTCGTTGTAATTGGTGATATTTGAGAAAATCATCTGGCTTTTGCCTGACGGCAAATTTCTGGTTTTGAATATCCATAGTTATGCACCAGTTTCAAACTGATATATTTGTACGTTTATTTTAAAAAGTGAGTGTCACGACTCGAAAGTATGGAACGTGACTTGCACTTAAATTACGAAACGTCTCAAGGAGTAACGTAATTTAAGTAAGCCAAAGCCCAGATATCTAAACCATTTAAAGAAATAGAGTGAAGGAAAACTTATTTAAAGAAAGCGATTTTAACAGCAAAAGTTGCATTAAACAATTTATAAACATCAAAATTTCCCCAAAATTTCAGCAGAGTCTCCTTTGTAAATACAGGCCCCAAACGGGTACAACACAAGAATACATATAAGAAATGAATAAAGGCATCCCCAAGCGGGAGCTAGCTCTTCGCCAATGGCGGAATCACAACCACATGCAATATATATATCATCAAGTGCGAAATAAGCATATAAAAGTACGAAAGTAAGAAAACATCACATCGGCTTAAGTGAGTATCGACACCAGATATAGAATACATACAAATCTCAAAAGCTCACCATCTAAATCCAATGTACGAAGGGTAGATGGAGTATAATAGATACAAAATAAAATACACGGTTGGTGTAAAAGAAAATCCTCCAAAACCCACCTATCAGCAAGCTGTAAGTCGAAGCAAACAAAGCGGAATAGAAGGTGCACCCGCCGCTACTGTGCTGACGGGTCATGCAAGATACTGTGTCACAACGGGGGTGAGTTGCCAACTCGTGAGCAGTAAGTAACATCTAATAAGGATATCGTAAGCATGCACGCAAATGCGTCACACTATACATGTACCGATATGATGTGATGCGCTAGTATGTATGCAACATGAATGCATAATCAACACGAAACCAGAACAAGTCTAGTATGAGAAAATCTTTATTCTTATCTTAGTAAAACCTCTGTGAAATAAACTGAAGTATCATCAATGAAATCAACAGAAAATCCGTGTCAAGCATAGACACAATATATATGTATATCTCAATATCTTAATGTCTCACTATCTCAATGTCTCAATATCTCGGGCTCCGTCAGTCCGGATCGGCCCATATCATCAAATCTCATGACTACGGTCGGTATCCTTCGGATATCCACCCCGTCATAAATAACCAGTCGGTAGTGGTCCCCTGCCGGGCTCAACGCCATCATCCGCGATCCTCCTGCCCCGAGGTACCGTACCGGGTCCACCATGTACCCGCAGACGGTGCATCCCCCTCCTCGAATCGGGTATGTGATACAGATCAAGAACCGAGAAAATTCATGGTGGACGCCACACATATCATATCAAGAGAAAACCGTAAATTTCTATTTTTAAATAATAATAGGTTTATAAAATTCTTGCGGTTTTCCCCAAATCCCAGAAATCTCATCAATACTGAAATCCTCAAGAAGAATCACAATATGTAAACATGTCGATGATGATGGAAGTCTATGATACGATAGTATATACCATGCGAAGTACGGCAAGAAGCTATGCACGAATCATGATGCAATGAGGTATGCATATATGACTAACAATCCTACGTATCCACCTTAATGAAATGAATATGCAAATATAAGTCTATGGATCATATATGATGCAAATATACCAATACCAATTCTAAGCAAGTTCTATAGTGTTCGTGACATAGCAATTACCAATGGCGCGTGTGTTCTCATGAATAGTGCACATGCGGCATGAACAATGGTAATGGTTCATGTGTCATATGAGATAATATCATATATATATATAAGATGATGCAATGCAATGAGATGAATAACTAGAAAACTAAGCATATAATTGCAAGTAATACTAGTAATCCTAACTATCGGGCTCCTCGCGCCATCCAGACGATCCTCCTATAGATGTGTATATTTACTCACCGGGACGCCTAGGCTAATTTGATTCGATCTCAGCCTTGTCTTTCCGTGCCACGTCCGACGCCTCTGCACCCGATCCTAGAAACGTACATAAGTGAATAAAAGGATAGATATATGAAAAGTCGCAGACACAAACGATACAAGTCAACCACGCGCACTAACTAGACGCTCACACACTTGGTGCAGAAAACGCACTCCTGACAATGCCACAAACTACAACTAGGGTCGCTATACGTGAAAATCTCCAAACCTAAAACCCAATCGTACCAATTGCATATTCACAACACACTAAATAATATATGAAATAGGTGGTAAACCATCGAAACCTCAAATTTAATTCAAATCGATTTATCCCAAAAACCTTGCAAGCAAACATTTCCCATTTTAGAGCAAATCTAGATGTTTTAACTAATCAAGTGGCTACAATGTTCATTTAATAATTTAATTAGGCAACACAATTTTTAACGTAATTTTAATCTCACCTCTTTTAGATTAATAAAGAAATTAGTTTGCAAGAATATATAAGTAGGATGATTTAAGAGTAACAATTTGCAACTTAACAACTAGATTAGATTTTGATTACCTTAAGATATTAAACTACACCTTGCCACCATGATCAAGTGATAAAAACCCTAACTTTACTTCAAACCCTTCTCTTTACAATTTCTAACTTGAAATTAAAACGATATTAATACCTAAATAAATTTTATTTAAAGTAATTAACCAACAATATAACTATAGGGTTAGGATTTATACCTCACAACTTTGAGATCTAACATACAAACATAGCCTCCCAAAATGGTCTCTTGCTCCAAGATTCAAGGTAGATTTGACCAAGGAAAATTGGGTGCAGATTAAACTATGAATTTGTGAGAATTTGTATAGGCAAAATGAGGGGATTTTGATGAAAAAATGAGGTGGAGAATTGGGGAAGGCTGCTGCCATTGGGTTCGGCCAACTTGGGAGGCGGGAGAGAGAGTGAGGTGTGTGTGGGTGACTGTGTAGAAACATCTGTAATTATTAGATCTATTTACTTATTTTCTTAATTATTTGTTTTATTTTATTTTCTAATCTATTTTTTTCCTAGAATTCTCTAGAATCTTGGAGACAAATGGAGAAAAAGAGAATATGTTACAGACTTGTTATTAAGTTGTCATGGTTCACATTTATATAATTAACCCATTCTCATTTGTAATTTACAGTAATTAAGTTATAAGTGAAAGCTTAAAATAATATTTAAAATAATTAATTAAGAAAAATATTTAATTAAACTAGCAATTTATAAGTGACCAATTAAATACCAAATACTAGTGATTACATAGCTAAAATAGGTATAATTAAGTCTATGTTGAAAAATAATTATATCTTGGTTTTTACGGAAAACATAAGTTATATTACCGATTATCGTGAAATTCATATAAACGATTTTTAAAACGTTACAATCTTCCCCCTTAATGAAATTCGGTCCCCGAATTTAAAATCTAACTACGCTTATCCTCGAAGAGATGGGAATAGTCGTCTCTCATCTCATATTTGGTTTCCCACATGACCTCTTTGCCGCTCGGGCCACGCCAAAGATCCATTACGGTCGGCACATCCTCGGACCTCGGTTTCTTCACTTGCCGATCTAGAATGACTATCAACTGCTCTGTGAAAGAAAAACCGTGCTTTAGCTGAATTTTCTGGTACCGAATCGCGTGAGAGGGGTCAAGAAGGTACTTGCGGAGTATCGATATGTGAAACACGAGGTGAACATCTAGAAAGATGGGTGGAAGAGCTAAATGATATGCAACTGTGCCGATACGCTCGAGAATCTCTAAGGGACCTACATATCTGGGACTAAGCCTTCCTTTCTTTCTGAATCTCAACACGCCCTTCATCGGAGAAACCTTCAAGAAAACATGATCGCCAACGGTGAACTCAAGTCTGCAATGGCGTCTATCAGCATTAAACTTTTGCCTTCTCTAGGCCGCTCTTATCCTATCTTGAATCAACTGAATCTCTTTTCGGCCGTCTCCTGCACCATCTGCGGCCCTAAAGTACTGCTCTCACTGAGCTCTGTCCAACAAACGGGTGATCGACTTTCCTACCCCATATAATGCCTCAAAGGGTGCCATCTAAATCTTCTCCTGTAAGCTATTACTATAGGAAAACTCTATCAAGGGCAAGTAGCGATCCCAACTGCCACGAAATAAAGAACGCAAGCTCGGAGCATGTCCTTAAGAATCTAAATGGTCCTCTATGATTGACCGCCGATCTGCGGATAGAAAACTGTACCGAAACTCAATTGGTGTCCAAAGCCTCCTGAAGTTTCTGCCCAAATAGGTTAGTGAACTTGGTGTCCCAGTCGTACAAAATACAAGTCGGAACTCCATGTAGTCGCACAATCTCATCAACATGTGTCTGAGCATACCGAACGAACCCGAAAGTGATCTTACTGGCAGAAAGTGAGCTGCTTTCGTTAATCGGTCTACGATTACTCAAATAGAGTCATACTCTCAACTGGTCCTAGGTAGACCCACCATAAATTCCATAGAAATCTACTCCTATTTCTACCCCGGAGTGGGTTAAGGTTGTAACTCTCCTGCTGACCCCTGATGCTCGGCCTTGACTCGCTGACAAGTCAGCATCCCGAAACAAAGTCTGTGGCATCTCGCATCATCCCTTCCTACCAGTAATCATCTGTCAAGCCATAGTACATCTTGGTAGAAACCAGATGAATACTATATATCGACTGGTATGCCTCCTCTAAAATCTTGTGTCTCGGTCCCTCGGAATCTGGCACACATAGTCAGGTCCCAAATCGTTGTATCCCCTGATCATTGATCACGAACTCTGAATCTCTGCCGTGTCGAACCTGCTCCATGATCTCTAACAAATGAACGTCATCGGACTGTGCCTCACGGATATGATCAAATAACTGTGGATGTGCATGGACAAGGGAAAGTTGTCCCCTAGTCAACGTAACTCGAACATTATTCGGCTGTCACAAAGAATCTGCTAATCTTCCGTCGACTGTCTTTAAACTGTGCCCAAACAAGAAAAGCTACCTCCGGGCCTCCGACTCAAAAGCATCTGCCACAATCTTGGCCTTGCCTGGACGATAAAGAATCTCGATGTCATCGTCTTTCACTAGCTCCATCCATCGGCGCTGTCTTAAAATTAGATCTCGCTGCTGAAGATATACTTTATGCTTCTTGTGGTCCGTAAATATCAAGCATGACTCGTCGTATAAGTAGTGTCTCTAAATCATAGGTGTAAAAATCACTGCAGCCATCTCTACATCATGTGTGGAATAGTTCTGCTTATGCTTCATCAACTGCCGAGAAGAATCGCAATAACCAACAACACTGCCTGATCCTGAAGGCAAAGACAATACTGGCGCCGCAGTCAAACGAATCTTCAACTACTGAAAGCTCTGCTCGCATGCCTCGGTCCAAAGAAAAAGGTACTCTCTTCCAGGTCAACCCAGTCAACGGTGCAGCTATACGAGAAGAATCCTGTACGAAATGTCGATAGTATCCGGTCAAACCCAAAGGCTGCGAACCTCCGTCACTGATACAGGTATGAACCAGTGCTGAACGGCCTCGATCTTCTTCGGTTCTATACTTATACAATTATCTCGTAACAACGTGACCTAAGAAGTGTTGGCTATAGTGCCCTCAAGTCAATTATTGGATCACAGGCATGTGATTGCAATTATTGAGGGAGGACCTATACCGGTAGAACAGTCTTACTCGAGATGATAGTATGCTATCTGGTTTGTCTTTATCATCGTGTACATGCTTCAGGTGAGATTACAGATCACCATTACATGTTGATAGAGCCCATAGGATTCTTGTTTGACCACCAGCAGTATGATGGCGATCATATATGTGGGAGTTGGGTGGTCTATAAGCACATCCTTAAAGTGTCCCTAGTCGTGGGAGTTTCGAGACTGGGCATCGATACTCCAAGAGTAAATTAGTGTATACGGATCGACACCCCGACGAGGGACGGTAGCCGGTCTCACAAGCCATTGGTGTCAGTTGGTTCACCTAAGATGTATACAGGTGCTTATTAGGTTATGAGTACACCGGACGGACTCGCCGTGAACATGCTAGTTAGTATTATACCTATTATCATATAACAGTTCCCAGGTGACATGTGTAAAGGTTAGTCTATCGACCTGAGATCGTCATTTGTCTTGCGTGAGTTCCCACTGTGCTTTTATTACTATCCTACCATGGCTCAAAGGAGTCGTGCAAACAGCTTTTAGTTGGGTACAGTCCCGAGCCACATGGAAGCAGTGAGCGGATCGTCAGGGGATTCAACTCTCCCGGTTATTAGGCGTTGATGTCGTGGTGTGCACGGGTGGCCATCACCAGAAATCCTCGGCCGGGGTAGACGAGAATTACTTATTCGGATCAGTAGTTTCTCATTTAGTGATAGGCTTCATACCGACTCTAAATGTCAACTTATTAGGGGTCTGACTTTATCTACCCCCCTAGACTCGATATGCGATACTCATAGACGAACGGACCAGACTGTACGAATATTGTTACTGTCAGGATTAGTAGGGTTTCTGGATGAGTTTGCTCATCGGCCTCCCTTTCGCTCAATACCTGGGTAGCCGTTATGTACAGCTAGTGTCACTGGCGTGCTTATGGTTAAACCCGCTGCCAGCGTATTGACGAGTCTTTAGAGTCCCACACAGAGGGTTTCCCTGGTTCGGGCGAAATGTTGTAGAGGCCGTATGGTTTTATGGTATGGTTCAATCATATATGTAAGGTAGAGCCTAAAATTAAATGGTAGCGATTGAAAGAAGGTAACCAAAAGGCTTTTATAGATCGTGTAGTCCAAGAAACCGATTGGCAGTCGGAAGATAATTCAGACACAACATGGAACAAAATGGCTAGTTGTATCAAGAAGGTAGCTAGAGATCTACTTGGTGAGTCGAGAGGTGGTGCTCCACCATCTAAGGACACATCATGGTGGAATGAAGAAGTAAAGGCTGCTACTAAAATTAAAAGGGATTCTTATAAAGATTAGAAGAAAAGTAGAGATGTGGAGAGATTTGAGAAGTATAAGATGGCTAAAAAGAAAGTTAAGAAAGCTGGTCAGGAATCTAAATCTAAGGTCTATAAGGAGGTGTACAAGAAATTAGACACTAAAGAAGCTGAAAATGATATATACCGGATTTCTCGGATGCGGGAAAGGAAGACTAGAGACTTATGTGTGGTGAAGTGTGTCAAAAATGAAAATGAGATGGCTTTAGTTCGAAATGAGGATATCAAGGAAAGATGGAGAGATTATTTTTACAAATTGTTCAATGAGAGCTTTACTAAGAATTTGGATGGACTTGTCATTCAATCTCAAGATATAAACCGTGATTTCATGCGTAAAATAAGACTACCTGAGGTTAAAGAAGCTTTGAACAGAATGAGATTAAGAAAAGCGGTTGGTCCTGACGGAATTCCTATCGAGATTTGGAGATCCTTAGGAGTAATAGGTGTTAAATGGTTGACAGATCTGTTTAATAAGATTTGGCAGACAAAAAAGATGCCAAATGAATGGAGGAAAGGTATCCTTGTACCTATCTATAAGAACAAAAGCGACATTTGATTTGCCTAGATTTTATAGATCAAAAATATATGTTACCGCAATAAAGAACGGCGTCTCTTGGTATCTAGCAGGTGAATACGAGTCGGTGCACAGGGATGGTGTAAATCTCCTAAATGTTCTTACGAGCTAATTCCAAAGGGTGTTGGATCTTTTATCACAAAAACTGATTTGAGTTATACCTGGATTAGGAAACTTGCTAGGATTAGGTTTAGGTAAAGTTTGGTAAATAAAGATTTCCACCTCCTTCAATGCCCTAAATTAGATATAATTTTAGGAGTTATGGTAATTATTAATAAAGGGGATTAGGATGATCGGGAAGAAACTATGTTTCTTCCTCTAGATCCTTGTCTGTCCTTTCTTAATCCTTACCCTAACCTCCATGGAAAACATTCATTTCCGGTCTTTTATACTACGTTATCACTGTTACCTCATGGGTAGAGTGCCGCAGGGAGCTAAATATGAATGTATGTATGGAGTCCTAATTGTTCATAAGTGATTGGCAAAGAAAGGGGTGAGAGATCTTCATCTCTCAAACCATTCCCTATTCCTAACCCTAACAAGCGAGAAAACTACTCGCTCATTGAGAGATCTACGAAAAGCATGATTTTTATGAGTTTTGATTTAAGAGATTAAAGATCTACTGCAGATTAATAAAAATTCTAAACTAGATTAAATTAGGGCAAGAATAGAAATTACCTAGTGCAGAAATTAAAACTATTAACTAGGGCAGAAAATAAACCTACTTACAAATTGAAGCTCTCCAAACTTCAAAAGAAATCTGAATTTTTATTGATGAAAAGAGGCATGAACTAATACAAGAATTTGGGTCTCTATTTATAGGACATAGAAAACCCTAGGTTTACAATTGCCGCATTTCTACATTTACAAGAATACCCCGAGGAAGACTAGTCAGCGCCGCCTCGGCATTTCGGTAAATTTTTTTCGCCCTACGTGCTCCGCACGGCCGCGGAACCGCGGCCGAAGCCATGGTTGGGCCGCGGTTCCGCGGCCCAATGATGGTCTTGAAATCTGCAATTTTCTAGGCTGGCTCTGGGCTTTTTGGTCTTCCTACTTCTTTAGTTCTTTTCTCAATTTGACTTCTAGGTTTCATCCAGATCTCCACAGTAAACAATTTCAGTGGACTTTTACCGTTGCTTCATGACGAAATCTTGGACCTTGCGCTGCCTTGTACTTTGTGAATTGATCTTTGTGTAGGCTTTATCAAAATCCTTCTGTTTGCTGGTCGTAGTCTCACTTTTGCATCGTCTTTTATCTTTTTCACTGTTTTAGCTCGAAGAACCTGTAACCTGTAACTATGTAGCAGACATGGGTCAAAAGCACCTGTTTATTTGTAAAATGCATAAGAATGGGGAATATAATAATGCAATATTATGATATGAACAACATTAAAAGTTGCTCAAACAACCTTGGAATAAAACTTATGTGTCATACCATGAAATTTTGGGAGAAAGTGATTGAACACAGGCTAAGGAAGGATATTAAGATAACAGAGAACCAGTTTGTGTTCATGCCTGGACGATCGACGACAGAGGCTATTCCTTTGCATCGTCAACTTTTCGAGCGTTTTGGAGAGAGGAGAAAAGATTTGCATATGATATTTATTGATTTAGAAAAAGCATACGGCAAGGTACCTAGAGAGGTATTATGGGGGACGATGATGAAGAAGTGGGTCCCCGTCAAGTATATTGACATAATCAAGGATATGTACAATGGAGTAGTGGTAAATGTCAGAATCTGCGGCGGCTTAACGAGTGATTTTCCTATTACAATTGGTTTACATCAAGGATCTGCATTAAGTCTATTCCTGTTTACCATCGTGATGGATGAACTTACTAGAACTATCCAAGATGAGGTACCTTGGTGTATGCTATTCGCTGATGATATTGTTCTAGTAAATGAGACAAAAGCAGGGGTTAATGCCAAATTGGAATTATGAAGGCAAACATTAGAATCTCAGGGATTCAGATTGAGCAGGTCCAAGACAGCATATATGCATTGCAAATTTAGTAATGAGAGAAGTGAAAACCATATTGGTATAACATTGGAAGGGCAAAAGATATCACCGAGCGACCAGTTTAGATAGTAGGTTCCATCATCCAAAAGAATGGGGAGATCGATAGTGATGTTAATCAAAGGATCCAAGCTGGTTGGTTGAAATGGAGGAGTGCAACAGGGATTTTGTGTGATCGTAACTTTCCGTTAAAATTGAAAGGGAAGTTTTATCGGAGTGCTATTCGGCCTACCTTATTATATGGTACAGAATGCTGGGCTCCTAAGAAGCATCATACACAGAAGATGCATGTAGCGGAGATGCGCATGCTTCGTTGGATGTGCGGTAACACTAGAAAAGATAAGATGCGAAATGAGGATATTTGTGCAAAAGTTGGTGAAGCACCTGTGGAGGAGAAGATGTGGGAAAACCGGCTAAGATGGTTTGGTCATGTGCGACGCAGACCTATGGAAGCACCGGTTTGACGAATAGATACTCTAGATATGGGCAATGGCAAAAAGGTAAAAGGAAGACCGAAGAAAACATGGATGGAGGTGATATGAAACGATATAGTTGCCAAAGGACATGATGAATGTATATTGTTCGATAGGAGTGAGTGGAGGCGGAGGATTCATGTGCGAGACCCGGCGTGATTCTCATATTGGTTCATGTAGCCTACCCCATATGCTTGGGATAAAAGGCTCAATTGCTGTTGTTGTTGTTCAATCTTATACGTGCACATGTGCATGGATCATGATCGGACGGATAATACTAGTGGGCTTTGTTTTAAGCCGGATCCTAGTATTATATTGTTGGATTATTTTCGTCTCGTTGTATTCGTATTCATTCGGAATACGGATACAGGTTTGTATATACGGATGAGGGGTTTTCTTGTAATTCGTTAGGAGTTACTTTAGAGTTGCCATTTATTTTCTTTGGATTAAAAATTTTAGTTTAAATGTTTAATATTTGTTTTGATGGAAATTGTGATTTCAAGTCTTGGCCTTGAGCATTGATTATGGCATGACACATGAGTGCAAGTCTTGGCCTTGTGCATTCCTGGTGGCATGTGCTCACTTGGTGACTCATGGTGTTGGGACATGGGTTATTTCATTTTGATGGAGATATTTGTGCTGAGGGTTTTCTTGAGTTGCTGCTCATCACAATACTTCACAACATCACAACAAAAGAAAAAACTCAAGAAAACAACAGAAAGTTTTTTCCTAGCCTTGGCCAAAACTTGAGCTCACAACTTTCATCAATGGCAACTCTTTCACCTCCACTCTAATATGTCTCATGTGTTGAGCAAGCTAGGTTGTATTAAGACTAAGTATTCACACACACTCTCTACTTCATCCTGGGTATCTAGGCTAGAAAACTAGATTCCCGAGTTGCTACGGTTTAGAGGCGGGAGCCCGTATTACTAATCCTCGACGTGGATCCTTTTTGACGAAGGAGACCGGAGATCGAACTTCGTTGAGGCAGCCGTGCCGAGCTAAGGACAGAGATTGAAGACCGAAGGACACGGATCGATCGGTATAATATCTTAAACTCTTTTTTATAGAACTAGTATAGGGTTAATGGCACGATCCGTCGATTAGGGTTCCGTTAGCGCCGGGTTTTTAAAGTTTTTGTTCCGCGTTTGGCTATGAATTGATGGCCGGGGTGCTGGCGTAGCCCTACATGGTACGCGATACAACCCATTAACCATATACGAGTTGGTTTAGACAATGTTAAACTATCGAAACCGAAATAACTCTAAATCAATACCAACGATATTCCATTCTCTGTCAAAATTTTATTGGTCTTCTAAAAATTTTTAGCAATGGCAAAAGAATACCTAGGCGACTACTAGAGCACACACCAAACACGAGCTCCTAATTCAACTATGGGACCAGCCACATTGGCCAAAAATACGAGCTGGGCAGCCTGGTGTTGGAGTTGGAACTTGGTTTTTGTAGTGTGGTCTGGTCTCTAGAATATTGGTTCAGTGGTATTGCTAGTTTAGCCCAGTTTGGATATGGTTTTATCTAGTTGTTTAGGGATATTCGGGGTTATTTCAAAGTCGATATTTCTTACGTTGTTTAAAGTTTACAGTACTTACATTACTATCTGCGACCGTGAATGTCATTAGAGCGGTACAACTTGTCCAATTTCTATAGTTCTTTTAGACAGGTTTGCGAACGTGACATTCACGTTGATGTTTTGTGCTGTGCGATGTTGTTGTGGATTAGTCATGGTGGATAGCTTGGGTGCAATGTTAGTACAGTTTAGTTTTATTTGTACATTTGATATCACGGGGCGAGCGTCCGACATGTGGACTGCCGTCACTGCCTGTTTGTATATTATTTGTTTGGGCCACGACCGGGTTGAAGTCGATGTCACCGGTGTACATATTTTCTTCTCTGTACTAGGATTACCCCGTGATGGAGTATACGAATAGCCGAGTTCTGGAAGGCAACGGGTCCGCATCTCATGGCATTGAGAAAGGGGGGCCTCCCTCTAGAATTGGCAGGCTATTCACCGCACTCATAGGGGATACAGGTTAACCCAAGGTGGGGTGCTCAAGTCACCTGATTCCGTGAACTGCTGGGTAGCCCATTCACTTTGATGAAGGGGGCTTCCTCGCTTCTGGTTTTGGCGGGGAACTTTCCGCGCTCGTAGGGGTCTAGGTTTTCACTGCATAGGCTATCCATACAACCTGGGGAACGTCGGTTTTCACTTGCGGCTCAAAGGAAACCCCGGGCTCACAGATTATCTGTATTGTTCTATGATGCTTATTGTTTATCTGTGATGTTGCATTTATCACGCCTGGAGCGATTATTATATATTGTTATATATATACTAGTAGATGTTGTATATGTTTTACACCCGCGCTAGTCCAGTCCCTGAAGGGTTACCTATGACGGCAGCAAGGTTTCGGGAGGCATCGTCCATGCCAAATTAAAATTTTTCCGATTTAGATAACTCTAACATAGATCGTCTACTAGAATTCTACGGAATAATCTATACAAAAACTTTGCAATATCTAAAGAGAGAAGGAATACAACCTTTGTAGACCGGTCCTTCACTTCAATAGCTCTGTGTAGATATCCCCTCCGCTGCGATCGTGAACTCCGGACTCTAAAGAGGCTCTGTTGAAGAAACGAACGTGCTTGTTTCGAAGACTTCGAGTCCAAAAATGATCTACGTCGGGAAGACACTAACTCAACCTATTCCTTCACTAGGTCATGAACTTTGTGAAGAAAACACCCTCTACTACATGGCAAGTAGTAGAGGATGATGAAGTAGGAAGCGAGCACACTTTAGAATTGATTTTCTCATACTTTTTCTCAAACCACCATTAGAGCTAGCAAGCTTTTTATGGAGCTTGATGAAGAAGAAGAAGTGTTGTGAATAATTCATCCAAATGAATTATATCACCCATGGTTGAGTTAAAGCTATCATGCTTAACTCATGTAGAGACTTTACTAGGGTTAGTATAATGGTTGGGTTGATAAAAATCTACAAGAGAAACAAAAAGGGAAGACTTTGGTCAAAGCATCCATAAGCTTCTACAAGCTTCTTGCATTGCCAAAATTGCATCCAATTTTGAATTACCTAGATAAATACAAACCCTAGATTATATCAACCAAGGTAAAAGTCTCATACACCCATGAATAATGTATCATCAAACATGACACAAAACTATGTACGTTAATATATATCACATATATATAAATGCACATAACAAGTGAGAAAATAAATCTTAAACGAGCTAATATTAGTTAATGTAATGTAATATATCAAATATATAATTATACCTTAAATTATTAAATCAACTCTTGATTTAATAATCCGGCTATAACCGACGAATATCAAAAGTAACAACTTATCAAATCAACACTTGATCCGATAATCCGGCTATATCGCATATAACCGAACAATGTTACAAATCGCGAGAATAGAATACGGTATCACATATCGTATTAATCTCGGTCCCGCACATATCACATATTTGCTCCTACTCCGTTTCACTTGAGCCAGGGAGCCCCCGTGTAGGACTCTAAAAACTCGTCAATACGCCGGCAGTAGGTGATGATCATATCAAACACCCACAAGCCACAAGCGGTCTGCTAAACGTAACGGCCACCAGGGTATTAAGCGATCAGAAGATCAACAAGCAAGCCTACTCACACTCCTGCGAATCCAATCAGTAACACTACCGTACTGTCCGGTCTCTTTGTCTGATATGTCGCATATCTCATCTAGGAATGGTAAACGTCAGACCCTAGTAACTCGATAAGTGGTGTCGATATGAGGCTCATAACGGGTCGAGAAACTACTGATAACACTTACCAGTATATCTCTAAAGCTGCCTTTGCCAAGGACTTCCTGTTATAGCCAATCGAGCACTGCTCAACATCAACTCTCTATACCGGGAGAGACGAAACCCCTCATATCGCTCATTGCCTCCATGTGATTGGGGACTGTACTCAAAAGCCACCATTTTGCACGCCCTCTTGGACGCGGTATGTTGGAAATCAAAGCACAGTGGGAATCACACAAGACTCTATGACGATCTCGGGTCTACAGACTAACATGTACCAGTGTCACCAGAGTACTGCCATCTGACGATAGGTATAATACCATCTTGGAGTTCTCGGTGAATCCGTCCAGTGTACCCAGTCTCCACTGAGCACCCGTATACAATCTCTGATGTCAAACACCAATGGATATGGGATCATCCATCGCCTATCTGTATGGGTCGAGAAGCCATACGCTAGTCTACGCTGCTATATCGATGCCCTGTCTCGAAACACGTATGACTAGGAATATTTGAAGGATGTACTTAGCGACTACACTGTCCCCACTAGTATGATCTGCATCATAGTCCTGGTAGTCAAGTACTCATCCTAAGGGCTTTATCAACATGGAACATAGAGACAATCAGTGTACACGTTAAGACAAAAGAGTTAGTGTATATGCCCTAGAGGCCATTACTGTATCATACTGGCTTGTATATTACTTGATGGAAGCTTGGGGATATTCACAGTTGTATAGACAATTTTGCTCAAAATGGTAGTATGCTACTTGGTTTGTCTCTACTTCAATATGTGCATGTGTTTCTTTTAGCATATCGCTTATATATACATATTAGTAGAGCCCTTAGGATCATTGCTTGATTACCAGCGTTGTGATGGCGCTCACACTCGTGGGGGCTGGGTAATCCATAAGCACATCCTTATACAGGTCCCTTGTCGTAGGACTATCGAGACTGGGCATCGATACTCCGTAGTAGACTAGCGTATGCGCTTCTCATCCTAGCAGGGGAGACGGTCTGTCCCACAGCCGTCAGTACGTCGTACTTGAGATAGTATGAGGGTGCTCATTAGGTAACGAGTACACTGGACACGACTCGTCGGGAACTGTTGGTTGGTATTATACCTATCGTCAGTTATCAGTTCCCAGGTGACATGAGTACAGCTTAGTCCGCTGACTTGACACTGTCACTTCGCCTCGAGTGTGTTCCCACTATGCTTTGATTACTACCCTACCACGGCTCAAAGGAGTCGTGCAAACAGGTAGTAGTTGGGTGCAGTCCCGAAGCACTTGGAGGCGGTGATGGTTAGACAGGATTCGTCTCTCCCAGTATTATGGGTTGACATCGCGCTGTGTTTAGGAGAGCCATTACACGAGTAGTCCCTGGCCAGGGCAAGCGAGATATACTGGTAGGTTTCCAGTGTTATCTCAGGGTGTTCTGGGCTACACTCCGATACGACTTGTACCGCTATTAGGGGACTGACGTTTACCGCCCCCTAGGCCCGCTATGCGATGAATCAGACGAACAGACCGGACTGTACGGAGACTGTCACATACAGGCTCAGTAGGAGTTCAGATGGGTTCACCTCGTCAGTCTTCTTATCGGCATCTACCTGGGGACCGTTACGTACAGCTAGTGCCGTTTGCGGTCTGTGGTTAAACCCACTGCCAGCGTAGTGTCGAGTCTTTAGAGTCCCATACAGAGAGCTATTCGCCTTTAGGCAAAATGAGTAGAGGTCGCATGGTTTTGCGACAGGGTTCGTTCACATCCGCGCACTTGTGCACGTTTGCTGTCCGGACAGCTTATACAAGCGGGCTTTGGTTTAAGCCAGATCCTAGTATATGATTTGGGATTGGTTTTATCTCTTTGTATTTGTGTTCCTCGGATCACGAATACGGGTGTGTATGCACAGTTGATTGAGACAAAGGGAGAGGACTTTGATTAGGGTTAATGACCATTGTCATTTTATTAACCCTAATGCTTATGTGTGTATTATGATTAATTGATATTAGTTTAATATAATTGTGCATGGTTAGGGTTGTGGACCATTTGACATTCTTGACTTGTTGACCTAGGTTGACACTTTGACCATCATAATTTCATATAAAAGATGCTCTTTGATCCTTGCAATTTGCATTAAAAATGAAATGATAATGGTCATGTCTTGATTAAGCCATGACAATTATCTTTCTAATTATCGATTTACATAATTCACCCATATATGAGATAATGGTTCATTTTATTCTCTCATTCTATCATATGCTTTCTCTCTCCTCCTCTTCCTCTCTCTCAAGCTCTCCCCTCTTATGTGTTGAGAAACACTTGAGCTTGAGAAAAACCTCTTCTTGATAATCTCTACTCTCATCTAAGGTTCTAGGATTAGCACTTCTAGCACTTTAGTTACTTCTAGCCTGAAGTTGAAGCCAAAGGTTGAGGCTCTCGGGTGGATCCTTCTTCGACGAGAGAAGACGACAAGGAGATCACTTCCGTTCACTACAAGGAGCAAGGAGAGAAGGACATAAAGCCCTAGGTATAACCATTCTTCCATGTAGCTAATTTCTAGTTAGCTTTAGTTAGTTTTTGTTTAGTAAAGATCCCGTCTTTGTCTAGTCCATGTTGCCTAGCATGATAAAAATCCGATTTTTATACCGTTTCCGCCTTCCCGCAAGCACCGGGGTGGGCAACGTGGACTTACAGTGGTACCAGAGCCTAACTAAACATAAACTAGCTAGTAAGTAATGTGTATGGAAGTTCGATCGGAAAAATCGCAAAACAAAAACATGCAAAATCCTAAGTTTCTGTTGAAATTTTTTCTGCTCTAAAAATAAAAAATCATACTTCAAAAATCGGCTCAGGGTTTTTTGAAGAAGTACACCAAAAACGGCCAAGTGAACAGTTCAAAGCGCGGCGGTTCCACGGCAAAAGCATGCCTATTGCCGCGGAACCGCCGCCGTTTTGACTCTTCTCTGGACCGAGTTTGGTGCAGTATTCCTCTGTTGTGGTTTTGGGATTTTTAAGATGGTTTATTACTGCCCAGATTTTCCAGAATAGAAATTTGTATTTGGGGGCCTATAAACCCGTATTTTTTTATCGAACTTCACTGTACATTGACTAATCGGTTATATCTGTGATGTTTATATGTATTGAACGTCTGCTAATCGCTATACGTCGATTAGTGGGGGTTATACATATCTGTGATCTGTGTTTGTTGATGGTATGTGTATATGAATGCGTTGGATTGTCGCGGGTGAATAGCCGGGGTGGATGTGAGATGAGTGTTTCTTTTTCTTTCATTCATGTAATATGTAAATTGATGTATTATTATTTGTTTGGCCGCACAACCGGGTCGGGGTTGTAGCCGTCATTGTATAATTCTTTTTACTGTTTTTGCTCCTAGGATAGACCCATGGAGGGGGTGCACAAACTACCGGGTATCTCGAACTGCCGAGTGGCCTACTCACGGTGTTGAGGGAGGTTGTTTCACTTCGGGTACTTGGCGGGTAGTTTGCCGCACCCGTATGGGTCTTGGGTGGGGTATTGGCTATTCACCGCGACCGTGTAATCCGCTTTTTGTTGCTGGCTCGAACGGATTGCGGATTCCTAGTATATCCAATGTATTCATCTGTGATCTGTAATGTCTATCATTGCTATATATCTATACACTATAACTATTTAGGCGTTGCTTATGTTTTACAGCCGCGCTAGCCCAGCCCCCGCTCTGTCGTTAGTTAAGTAACCTAACGGGTGATGACGGGGCCCCGAGGCGAATGGGAATGGCATAAGCGTACGTCATATTTTGGTTGTTTTCTGCAATGGTAGGCTTAAATGATGGGACGCATTAAAAGAACTAATGCAAGAAAATAAACCAAGTAAAAGTCGATTGGAACACTTTGAAAACCACTCGGTTCTTTTCAAAACTAAACTTTTAAACGCGGAGCTTGAACCACTCCTTTTAAAAGCTATCTCGTTCCATCGATTATATCAAGTTCATTACGTTCACGGTTTCGCCAAAACCATTTGTAGCCCTCCGTCATTTCGTATGGATATTCAATAGTATTCAAGCTATGTTTGTTGACCTTCGTCAAGACATAGTGATTGGTAGCTGTTGGGTGTTCATATATAGCATAAATAGATGCGTTGGTTTGGGACAGTCGTATTACCTTGTTGACCTTCGTCAAGGGTATGTACGGGTGGGTTCAAATTAACCTGGATAATGACGGGTAGAACTTGACATGTGACTTATGATTTGTTGACCTTCGTCAAGGTCATAAGAGCATGGGGCAAAAAAATCCACATCGGGTGTTTCATAAGTACTGAAACTTGCTAGCGCTGCATACCATTTGGAGTGTGATGATTCTGGTAGGATTCCTTCGGTTTTATCATGCAATGATATTTGGATCCCGATCCTATTGTGAGTATATGCTACTCCTCAGGAACTCTTTCACTTAACGATCAATGCTATAAACCAAGTAGGTGTCTAGAAAGGTGTTAGCGGGGCTACGCCCACAGAGAAAAGAGGTTACTTAATTAAGGAACTTCACGAAATCGTTGGAAAACCTCCCTCGAAGTACCGACACTGGCCTGGCTGAACGGTTAAGCATGTATTGTACGGTAAGATAGATCCTGACTAGTTCTTCCTTTATGGTTTGAGAAGGGATTCGAGAGACAGTGGGAGCCATCCTGTTTAGATAAATTAAAAACCAATCTAAACTTGCAAGAGCATCGTGCTAAGTGTTTTCTTCTCTCTCTCTTAATTGCAGAAACCCAATGACCGCACCTAGGTTACATCTAGATAATAAAATGACTGAATCTGACTGTTATGACTGGCAAAGGTCTGTCCAGATGTCCATTGCCCATGACAAGCTGGGACAGCCCTTAACTAATCCAACCCCTGCCGTCTCAGGTCCAGCTTCCCCTGTCACGGATATTCATATCCATAGGACATCGGAAAAATACTGTGCGAAAGCCAAGTTCCTCGTGTTAGCCTCAGTTGATGGTGCATACTAGAGGCAGCACGAGAAGATAGACTCAGTTTCTATCTTCCTCCATAACAAAGATTTATATGGAGAGCAATCTCCTATCGCAAGATATGAGACCTCGAACGAATTGCATCCAGCGAGGTTGGCTGTCGGGGCATCTGTAAGGGGCAACGTCCTTACAGAGACCAGCTCTTTTGAGCTCACGGACCTGAAGACCACGTTGAAGAACGGGTCAGATACTGACTTAGTTCAACAGTCTCTACATACTACCCTGAAGGAAACCAGGAAAGTAGAAAGAAAGGGAATGGCAGAAGTTTCGGGAATGGATATAGTGAAAAAGGGACGTTCCTGTTGTTACGGGAATGAACATGGGCAGAAGGATTGCAGGGCTTGTAAAGCCAGTAGCCAGAATTCGAAGCATGTTGTGGCTTCGGCTTCGGGTGTGTTTGTAATAGAGAACTGTATGTCAGTTAACCCTACTTCCTGGGTATTGGATACCGGATCAGGATCTCATATCTGTAATTCGTTACAGGCTCTGAGAAACCGTAGGGTTATCAGGAAAGGTGATATGACTCTCAGGGTTGCTAATGGAAGGAGCATGTATGCTGAATCCGTAGGGGAATATCATCTTGGACTGACAACCGGGCAGATATTGATTCTGCGTAACTGTTATTATGTACCAGGTGCGACTTGTAATATCATATCTGTATCCTTAATTTCTAAGAAAGGATATGATTTTACTTTTGTAAGCGATGTAGTAAACATCTGTAAGTCCATGCTACCTCTCCCGGTACTTTCGGGAATGCGGAATTTGGTAAAAAACGATTTTTACGGAGGTGGTAACATGGACCTAAAACCCGGATCTTGGTTAAACATGTATCTAACAACCTAACTATGAGTTTCTAGCTACTCGGTTAGGGGGTTATACCTTGCTTGTCTTGAACTCCTTTGTATTCAAGCTCCGATGGTGGTCCGGATTGGCTTCTTCCCATCGTCTCCGTACGCCGAAGATAGATCCACCTGAAAGCTCCAACCTTTGGATCCTTCTTCGTTCTTTGAAGAAACTAGTTCACTCGGTTTGCTAAACCTTATGAACTAGAATGAGTAGAGAATAGTTTGTGTAGGATTTTATCTATGGTTCTTGATTCTCAACTCATGAGACAAGAGAACCATAGATTAAAGAGAGGGAAAAAGAGCAAGAGGGTGAGAGCAAAACAAGAGAGCTCAAGAACAAGAGAGAGAATGAGCAAGAAAGAATAAGCAAGTCTTTTGTCTTTCACCCTCTCATAATCCAAAGTCATGATAACTCATCATATCAAATAAGTCTTATGTGATGGTTGAAGCAACCATAACCATATCATTTCAGTACTCATTTTACACAAATGAGCAAGCAAGCAAAAGTCTTTGCCATGAAATGATGGCTATGGTTATCATGATGGTCAACTAGTCAAGCCTAGTCAACCGGTCAACAAAGTCAACAAGTCAACAAAAGTCAACAGGTCAACAAAGTCAACAAGTCAACAACCATGTCACCATAATACTTAATTAATATAATAGTTAATCATATATCATATTCTCATTAGGGTTGAGCAAAAAGTCAAATAGTCAACGGTCAACTGTCAACAACCCTAATGAGAATCCGCTGCCTCTGCCTCCCTGTCAACTGTGCATACACACCCGCATCCGCGTTCCGAGGAACACGAATGCACACTGGATAAATCCAATCCCAAAAGGTACACTAGGATCTGGCTTAAACCAAAGCCCGCTAGTGTAAACTGTCCGGACACTGTACGTGCACAAGTGCACGGATGTGACCGAACCCTGTCGCAAAACCATGCGACCTGTCGCAATACCATGCGACCTCTACTCTTTTGCCTAAAGGCGAAAACCTTTCTGTGTGGGACTCTAAAGACTCGACACTACGCTGGCAGTGGGTTTAACCACAGACCGCAAGCGGCACTAGCTGTGCGTAACGGTCCCCAGGTAAGCCGACAAGAAGACCGACGAGGCGAAACCCATCTGAACTCCTACTGAGCCTGAATGTGACATTCTCCGTACAGTCCGGTCTGTTCGTCTGATACATCGCATGGCGGTCCTAGGGGGCGGTAAACGTCAGTCCCCCAATAACGGTACAAGTCGTGCCGGAGCGAAGCCCAAAACACCCTGAGATAACACTGGAAACCTACCAGTATATCTCGTTTGCCCTGGCCAGGGACTACTCGTGTAATGGCTCTCCTAGACACAGCGCGATGTCAACCCCCAATACCGGGAGAGATGAATCCTGTCTAACCGTCACTGCCTCCAAGCGCTTCGGGACTGCACCCAACCACTACCTGTTTGCACGACTCCTTTGAGCTGTGGTAGGGTAGTAATCAAAGTACAGTGGGAACACACTCGAGGCGAAGTGACAGTGTCATGTCAGCGGACCAAGCTGTACTCATGTCACCTGGGAACTAATAACTGATGATAGGCATAATACCAACTAGTTAGTTCCCGACGAGTCCTGTCCAGTGTACCCGTAACCTAACGAGCACCCGCATACTATCTCAAGTACGACGTACTGACGGCTGTGGGACAGACCGTCTCCCACACTGGGATGAGAAGCGCATGCGCTGGTCTACTCCGGAGTATCGATGCCCTGTCTCGATAGTCCTGCGACCAGGGACCTGCATAAGGATGTGCTTATAGATTACCCTGCCCCACTAGTGTGACGGCCATCACATCGCTGGTAATCAAGCAAAGATCCTAAGGGCTCCACTAATGTGTATAGGCGATATACTAAAATAAACACATGTACATATTGAAGTAGAAACAAACCAAGTAGCATACTACTATTTTGAGCAAGATTGTATATACAAGGTGAATATCCCAAGCTTCCATTAAGTAATATACAAACTAGTATGATACAGTAATGGCCTCTAGGGCATATACACTAACAATCTCCCACTTGCACTAAGGCCATGTACTGGCGTATCGAAGACCTATCATCTCGATCAGCCGCTCGAACTGAGTCTGGGGCAGGGCCTTGGTGAATGGATCTGCAGTGTTATCTTCTGAAGCGACTCTCCGAACCTCGATCTCCTGGCGATCTACAATCTCCCTGATCAGGTGATACCGCATCAAGATGTGCCTGGATCTCTGATGGGACCTGGGTTCCTTCGCTAAAGCTATAGCCCCGTTGTTGTCGCAATACAGAGGTATTGGATCAACAATGGACGGAACCACCTGAAGTTCTTTCAAGAACTTCCTCATCCAGACAGCTTCTTTTGCGGCATCAGATGCAGCGATGTATTCCGCTTCCATCGTCGAGTCTGCAACGGTTTCTTGTTTGGAACTCTTCCAACACACCGCCCTTCCATTGAGGGTAAAGACAAAACCCGACATGGACTTGGAATCATCCTTGTCACTTTGGAAGCTGGAGTCAGCAAAGGCCTCGATCTGGAGGTCTTTTCCGCCATACACCAAGAACATCTCCTTAGTCCTTCTCAGATACTTGAGAATGTTCTTTACCGCTATCCAGTGTTTCTCCCCAGGGTTTGACTGATACCGGCTTACCACACTCAGTGCATAAGCTACATCCGGTCTGGTACACAACATCGCATACATTATAGAGCCTACCGCAGAAGCGTAGGGTATAATAGACATGCGATCCCGCTCCAAATCAGTCTTGGGAGACATCTCTTTAGAGAGGGTGATCCCGTGACAAGCCGGTAGGTTACCGCGCTTGTAATCTTCCATACTGAATCTTTTCAGTATGGTGTCGATGTACCTGGACTGTGAAAGTCCTAATATCCTCTTGGATCTATCACGATGGATCCGGATCCCCAGGATGTATGAGGCATCACCCAGGTCTTTCATGGAGAACCTGTGTGACAAGAACCCCTTGACAGATTGTAGCATAGGAATGTCATTTCCTATTAAGAGAATGTCATCCACGTATAAAACGAGGAATACTACAGTTCTCGCTACAAATCTACTATAGATGCATGGTTCATCTGGGTTTTTGATAAAGCCAAATTCTTTGACTGTCTCATCAAAGAAGATGTTCCAACTCCGCGATGCCTGCTTTAGTCCATAGATGGACTTAAGCAACTTGCACACCTTTCCGCTGCTCCCACTCTGAATGAAACCCTCTGGTTGGTCCATATAGACACACTCCTCTAAATTTCCATTTAGAAAAGCGGTCTTTACGTCCATTTGCCAGATCTCATAATCGTGGAAGGCAGCGATGGCAAGAAGGATCCGAATGGATTTCAGCATGGCTACTGGAGAAAAGGTTTCGTCATAGTCCAAGCCAGGTCTTTGACGAAAACCCTTTGCTACCAGCCTAGCTTTATAGGTCTCAACCTGTCCATCTACACCAATCTTCCTTTTGAAGATCCACTTGCATCCTACGGGTTTTACCCCGTCTGGAGCAATGTCCAACGTCCATAACTTGTTGGTGTACATGGACTCCATTTCGGTCCGCATTGCATCCAGCCATTTCACCGAGTCAACGCTCTGAACGGCCTGCTGGAAGCTAGTAGGCTCATCATAATCTATGATGCAATCCTCTCTATCCCCGTCTATGAGAAAACCGTAGTATCTCTCGGGCGGATGAGTCTGCCTACTACTCCTGCGGAGCGGCGTAGGAATGTCCTGTTCTTTCGAACCCTCTGGTTCCACTAAACTTTCAGTAATAGTCCGTGGTTCTGGAATTTCTTCCAGTTCCACTGCGCTCCCACTAATTTCCTTTTCTAAGAACTGGTGTTCTAGAAAGTGGGCATTATGAGAAACAAGGACTTTTTGTTCCTCTGCGTAGTAGAAAAGATACCCCCTGGTATTCTTTGGGTATCCCACAAACTTGCACAGTACTGAGCGTGCCTCGAGTTTGTCCGCATGCTGCTTTTTGACAAAAGCTGGACATCCCCAGATCTTCAGATATTGAAGATAGGGTTTCTTCCCACTCCATAACTCATACGGTGTGGTAGGCAAGTCTTAGTGGGAACTCGGTTCAAAAGGTATGCGGCTGATTCTAGCGCATATCCCCAGAATGATCGCGGCAACTCAGCGTTACTCATCATGGACCGTACCATATCCAATAGGGTCCGGTTTCGTCTTTCCGATACACCGTTATGTTGCGGAGTGTATGGAGGAGTAAGCTGAGAGAGAATTCCGTTCTCTTTTAAATAGTCCAGGAACTCGGCACTTAAGTATTCTCCACCTCGATCCGATCTTAGAATCTTAATACTTTTGCCGGTCTGGTTTTCTACTTCATTCTTATACTCCTGGAATTTTCCAAAGGCTTCGGACTTATATTTCATTAAGAAGACATGACCGTACCTTGAGAAGTCATCCGTAAAAGTAATGAAGTAAGAATAACCGCTTCGCGCATGTGTAGACATTGGACCGCACACGTCACTGTGTACGAGTCCCAAGAGCTCGCTCGCTCTTACTCCATGTCCAGTAAACGGAGTCTTTGTCATCTTTCCTTTGAGACAGGATTGACAAGCGGCATACGACTGATATTCGAACGCATTCAAATACCCTTCTGTATGTAACTTATTCAACCTTCTCTCATTGATGTGACCCAGTCTACAATGCCACAAGAAAGTCTGATTTATTTCTGGAGACTTTCTTTTGTGTGTATTCTGGACATTGAAAATCTGTGGTTGGTTCAATACGTATATACCATTACTCAATGTACCTGACCCAATCAGAACTTGATTAAGGTGAATGTTTACAACATTACTTACAAACGCAAATTCATAACCTTCTTTAGAAACTAAAGATACAGAAATGATATTACAAGTTGCGTTGGGTACAAAAAAGCAATTACGCAAAACCAAAACATGTCCATCTGACATTCCCAGGTGATAGTCCCCCACGGCTTTAGCATCCATGCTAGCTCCGTTCGCAACTCTGAGGGTCATATCACCTGCCTTCAAAACCCTACGGTTTCTCAACGCCTGCAAAGAATTACAGATATGAGATCCTGATCCGGTATCCAATACCCAGGAAGTAGAGTTTATTGAAAGACAGTTTTCAATAACATACACACCTGAAGCTGAAGCTGCAACCTGCTTCAATTCCTGTGCCTGGCTTTCCAAGCACTGCAATCATTCTTCCAGTGACCTTTCTTATGACAATAGAAGCACTCTTCCTTATCCACAAGCTTCCCTGCTTTCTTTGTTGCTTTAGCTTTTCCTTTCGTATCCACTTTACTAACACCGCCCCTTGGTTTGGCGGGGGCTTTCTTCTTCTTTCCCTTGGCTTTCGCCTTGGACCTAGAAGAAGATGATCCTCCTACAAACAAAGTGGATGTTTCCCTACCTTTCTGTAGGGTGCCCTCTGCGCTCCTCAGCATGTTGAGGAGCTCTGAAAGTTCAACCTCTTTTTCTTGTAAGTTGAAGTTCAGTATAAACTGGGCGTAAGTGGAAGGAAGGGACTGGAGAACTATGTCCGTATAGAGTTCACTCTCCAATGTGGTCCCTAGGTCCGCGAGCTCCTCAATGTAGCCGATCATCTTTAGCACGTGCTCGGCTACTGATGATCCGACGGCCATCTTTACCGAAAATAACTTTTTCGACGCTTCGTATCTTGCGATACGTGATTGCTCTCCATACAGTTCTTTTGTATGGAGAAATATGGATTCAAGGTCCATATTCTCGTGCCTCCTCTGATGTTCGTTGTCCATCGAGGCAAGTACGGGGCACTTGGCCTTCGCGCTATCAATCTCCTAAGTCTTGCGGATTTCCTTATCCGCGACGCTGGAAGTGGGACCAGGGGCAGGGGGAGCTTTGGTGGTAAGAAGATACCCCAGCTTGTCGTAAGTGATTGCCATTTTGACATTCCTGAGCCAATCTTTGTAGTTTGGCCCTGTCAGTAGGTTTTTATCTAGAAGTAACTTAAGTCCAGTCATGTCGATTGGTCGCTGCAATTAGGAGAGAGAAGAAGAAACACTCAGCATGATGCTCTTGCAAGTTTAGAGTGGTTTTTAGTTTGTCTAAACAGGATGGCTCCCACTGTTTCTCGAATCCCTCCTCAAACCACAAAGGAAGAATTAGTCAGGATCAATCTCACCGTATAATACTTGCTTAACCGTTCAGCCAGGCCAGTGTCGGTACTTCGAGGGAGGTTTTCCAACGCTTTCGCGAAGTTCCTTAATTAAAGAACCTCTTTTCCCTGTGGGCGTAGCCCCGCTAACACCTTTCTAGGCACCTACTAGGTTTATAGCATTGATCGTTAAGTGAGAAATTTCCCGAGGAGTAGCATATACTCACAGTAGGATCGGGATCCAAATATCATCGCGTGACGAAACTGAAGGAATCCTACCAGAATCATCACACTCCAAATGGTATGCAAATCTAGCAAGTTTCAGTACTTAAGAAACTCCCGATGTGGATTTTTGCCCCATGCTCTTATGACCTTGGCATGAGGTCAAAATGTCATAAGTCACATGTCAAGTTCGTCCCATCATTATCCAGGTTAATTTGAACCCACCCGTACATACCCTTGACGTAGGCCAAAATGGCAGTACGACTGTCTCAAACCAACGCATTCTATCTATGCAACAGATAAATATCCGGCAGCTACCAATCACTATGCCTTGGCGTGAGGTCAAAATACATAGCTTGAATACTACCGAATATTTAACTGAAATGATGGAGGGCTACGGATGGCTTTGGCAAAACCGTGAACGTAGTGAACTTGATTTGGTCGATGGAACGAGATAGCTTTTAAAAGGAGTGGCTCAAGCTCCGCATTTAAAAGTTGGTTTTGAAAAGAACCGAGTGGTTTTTCGAAAGTGTTCCAATGAATTTAACTTGGTTTATTATCTTGCATTAGTTCTTTTAATGCGTGATATTCTTGCATTAGTTCTTTTAATGCGTCCCATCATTTAATCCTACCATTGCAGAAAACAACCAAAATATGACGTACGCTTATGCCATTCGCATTCGCCACTGGGCCCCGTCATTACCCGTTAGGTTACCTAAATAACGACAGAGCGGGGGTTGGGCTAGCGCGTCTGTAAAACATAAGCAACGCCTAAATAATATCATATATATATATACTGCAATGATAAACATTTCAGATCACAGATGAATACAATGGATATACTAGGAATCTGTAATTCATACGAGCCTGTAACGAAAGAAAGATTACACGGTCGCGGTGAATAGCCAAAACCCCACCCAAGACCCCTACGGGTGCGGCAAACTACCTGCCAAGTACCCGAAGCGTAGCAACCTCCCTCATCTCTATGAGTAGGCCACTCGACACTTCGGCATACCCGGTAGTTTGTGCACCCCCTCCATGGGTCTATCCTAGGAGCAAAAACAGTAAAAAGAAATTATACAATGACGGCTACAACCCCGACCCGGTTGTGCGGCCATACAAATAATTATTACATCAATTTACAAATTTACATGAATTGAAAGAAAAGAAAACTCTCGTCTCACAACCCCCGGCTATTCACCCGCGACAATCCAACATATTTATATACACATTCCAGCAACATTACAGATCACAGATTTGTATAACCCCCACTAATCGACATATAGCGATTAGACGTTCAATACAAATATCACATTACAGAAAAACCCGTTAGCTTAAGTCTTTTAGAAGTTCGATCAAAAATACGGATTTTCGGGACCCCAAAATAAAATTTTCGTTCTGGAAAATCTGGGCAGAAAATATATATTCCAAAAATCCCAAAATACCCCTGAAAGTACACTGTAGCAAAGAAACACCAGAGAGGGGCCAAGGAGGCCGCGGAACCGCGGCAATAGCAAGCTATTGCCGCGTTTCCGCGGTTGTTTATTGGGATCACATGGTGATTTTTCTACAGTGGCTTTTAAAAACCCTGAGCCGATTTTAGGTGTTAAAATAATCAACTTTTGAACACTAAAAAAATCGACAGAAACTCGAATTTTTGGGGTTCGTTTTCGGGACTTTTTCTTTGATCGATCTTCTAGTTACTTGCTAACATGTTAGATAGAGTTTAACTAGGCTCTGATACCACTGTAAGTCCATGCTACCTCTCCCGGTACTTTCGGGAACGCGGAATTTGGTAAAAAACGATTTTTACGGAGGTGGTAACATGGACCTAAAACCCGGATCTTGGTTAAACATGTATCTAACAACCTAACTATGAGTTTCTAGCTACTCGGTTAGGGGGTTATACCTTGCTTGTCTTGAACTCCTTCGTCTTCAAGCTCCGATGGTGGTCCGGATTGGCTTCTTCCCGTCGTCTCCGTACGCCGAAGATAGATCCACCTGAAAGCTCCAACCTTTGGCTCCTTCTTCGTTCTTTGAAGAAACTAGTTCACTCGGTTTGCTAAACCTTGTGAACTAGAATGAGTAGAGAATAGTTTGTGTGGGATTTTATCTATGGTTCTTGATTCTCAACTCATGAGACAAGAGAACCATAGATTAAAGAGAGGGAAAAAGAGCAAGAGGGTGAGAGCAAAACAAGAGAGCTCAAGAACAAGAGAGAGAATGAGCAAGAAAGAATGAGCAAGTCTTTTGTCTTTCACCCTCTCATAATCCAAAGTCATGATAACTCATCATATCAAATAAATCTTATGTGATGGTTGAAGAAACCATAACCATATCATTTCATGCACTCATTTTACACAAATGAGCAAGCAAGAAAAAGTCTTTGCCATGAAATGATGGCTATGGTTATCATGATGGTCAACTAGTCAAGCCTAGTCAACCGGTCAACAAAGTCAACAAGTCAACAAAAGTCAACAAGTCAACAAGTCAACAACCATGTCACCATAATACTTAATTAATATAATAGTTAATCATATATCATATTCTCATTAGGGTTGAGCAAAAAGTCAAATATTACACGGTCAACTGTCAACAACCCTAATGAGAATCCGCTGCCTCTGCCTCCCTGTCAACTGTACATACACACCCGCATCCGCGTTCCGAGGAACACGAATGCACACTGGATAAATCCAATCCCAAAAGGTACACTAGGATCTGGCTTAAACCAAAGCCCGCTAGTGTAAACTGTCCGGACACTGTACGTGCACAAGTGCACGGATGTGACCGAACCCTGTCGCAAAACCATGCGACCTGTCGCAATACCATGCGACCTCTACTCTTTTGCCTAAAGGCGAAAAGCTTTCTGTGTGGGACTCTAAAGACTCGACACTACGCTGGCAGTGGTTTTAACCACAGACCGCAAGCGGCACTAGCTGTGCGTAACGGTCCCCAGGTAATGCCGACAAGAAGACCGACGAGGCGAAACCCATCTGAACTCCTACTGAGCCTGAATGTGACATTCTCCGTACAGTCCGGTCTGTTCGTCTGATACATCGCATGGCGGGCCTAGGGGGCGGTAAACGTCAATCCCCCAATAGCGGTACAAGTCGTGCCGGAGCGAAGCCCAAAACACCCTGAGATAACACTGGAAACCTACCAATATATCTCGTTTGCCCTGGCCAGGGACTACTCGTGTAATGGCTCTCCTAGACACAGCGCGATGTCAACCCCCAATACCGGGAGAGACGAATCCTGTCTAACCGTCACTGCCTCCAAGCGCTTCGGGACTGCACCCAACCACTACCTGTTTGCACGACTCCATTGAGCCGTGGTAGGGTGGTAATCAAAGTACAGTGGGAACACACTCGAGGCGAAGTGACAGTGTCAAGTCAGCGGACTAAGCTGTACTCATGTCACCTGGGAACTGATAACTGACGATAGGCATAATACCAACTAGTCAGTTCCCGACGAGTCCTGTCCAGTGTACCCGTAACCTAACGAGCACCCGCATACTATCTCAAGTACGACGTACTGACGGCTGTGGGACAGACCGTCTCCCACACTGGGATGAGAAGCGCATGCGCTGGTCTACTCCGGAGTATCGATGCCCTGTCTCGATAGTCCTACGACCAGGGACCTGCATAAGGATGTGCTTATAGATTACCCTGCCCCACTAGTGTGACGGCCATCACATCGCTGGTAATCAAGCAAAGATCCTAAGGGCTCCACTAATGTGTATAGGCGATATACTAAAATAAACACATGTACACATTGAAGTAGAAACAAACCAAGTAGCATACTACTATTTTGAGCAAGATTGTATATACAAGGTGAATATCCCAAGCTTCCATTAAGTAATATACAAACTAGTATGATACAGTAATGGCCTCTAGGGCATATACACTAACAACATCCACCTAAATCAAGTCCTGATTGGGTCAGGTACATTACAAAACGGAATATATGTATTGAATCAAGCTCAGATCTTCAGTGTCCAGAACACACTTAAAAGAAAGTCTCCGGAAACAAATCAGGCTTTCTTATGGCATTGTAGAATGGGTCACATTAATGAGACACGGTTAACAAAGTTACATAAAGAGGGATACTTGAATCCGTCTGAGTATCAGTCTTATGCCACTTGTGAATCTTGTCTCTTGGGAAAGATGAGAAAGACTCCGTTCACTGGACACGGAGAAAGAGCAAGCGAGCTCTTGGGACTCATACACAGTGATGTGTGTGGTCCAATGTCTACACATGCGCGAAGTGGTTATTCATACTTCATTACTTTCAAAGATGATTTCTTTAGGTATGGGCATGTCTTCTTAATGAAGCACAAATCCGAGGCCTTTGAGAAATTTCAGGAATACAAGAATGAAGTTGAAAAACAAACAGGCAAAAGTATCAAGACACTAAGATCTGATCGAGGTGGTGAATACTTGAGTGCCGAGTTTCTGGGCTACTTAAAAGAGAATGGAATTCTCTCTCAGCTTACTCCTCCATACACACCACAACACAACGGTGTATCGGAAAGGCGCAATCGAACCTTATTGGATACGGTTCGTTCCATGATGAGTAAGGCTGAGCTACCGCGATCCTTCTGGGGTTATGCGCTAGAAACAGCAGCATATCTCTTGAACAAGGCTACAACCAAGACTGTGCCTACCACCCCATATCAGATGTGGAGTGGGAAGAAACCCAGTCTTAAGTACCTTAAGACGTGGGGATGTCCAGCTTTTGTAAAAAAGCAGCATGCGGACAAGCTCGAGGCACGCTCAGTACTGTGTAAGTTTGTGGGATACCCAAAGAACTCCAGGGGGTATCTTTTCTATTCCGCAGAGGAACAAAAGGTTTTTGTCTCTCAGCATGCCCACTTCTTTGAATCTGAATTTTTAGAAAATCAGATAAGTGGGAGCGCAATAGAACTGGAAGAAATTCCAGAACAACAAGCTGTTACTGAAACCTTGGTAAAACCAGAAGGTTCGGGAGAACCGGACATTCCAGCGCCACTCCGCAGGAGTAGTAGGCAGTCTTATCCGCCCGTGAGATACAACGGTTTTCTCATAGACGGGGATAGAGAGGATTGCACCATGGATTATGGTGAGCCTACTAGCTTCCAGCAAGCCATTCAGAGCGACGACTCGGTAAAATGGCTGGATGCAATGCGGGCCGAGATGGAGTCCATGTACACCAACAAAGTTTGGACTTTGGACTTTGCTCCAGAAGGGGTAAAACCCGTAGGCTGCAAATGGATCTTGAGAAAGAAGATTGGTGTAGATGGGCAGGTTGAGACCTATAAAGCTAGACTTGTTGCAAAGGGTTTTCGTCAAAGACCTGGTTTGGACTATGACGAGACCTTTTCTCCAGTGGCTATGCTGAAATCCATTCGGATCCTTCTTTCCATTGCAGCCTTCCACGATTATGAAATCTGGCAGATGGACGTAAAGACGGCTTTCCTAAATGGAAATTTGGAAGAGTGCGTCTATATGGATCAGCCAGAAGGATTCGTTCAGAGTGGGAGCAGCGGTAAAGTGTGCAAGTTGCTAAAGTCCATCTATGGACTTAAGCAGGCATCGCGGAGTTGGAACATCTGCTTTGATGATACTGTCAAAGAATTCGACTTTATCAAAAACCCAGATGAACCATGCATTTACAGTAAGATTGTAGGGAGAACTGTGGTATTCCTCGTCTTGTACGTGGATGACATTCTCCTAATAGGAAATGATATTCCTATGCTACAGTCAGTCAAAGGATTCTTGTCGCAGAGGTTCTCCATGAAGGACCTGGGCGATGCCAACTACATTCTGGGGATCCAGATCTATCGTGATAGATCTAAGAGGATGTTGGGACATTCACAGTCAAGGTACATCGACACCATACTGAAAAGATTCAGTATGGAAGATTCCAAGCGCGGTAATTTACCGGCTTGTCACGGGATCACCCTCTCTAAAGAGATGTCTCCCAAGACTGATTTGGAAAGGGATCGCATGTCTATTATACCCTACGCTTCTGCGGTAAGCTCTATAATGTATGCGATGTTATGTACCAGACCAGATGTAGCATACGCATTGAGCGTTGTAAGCCGGTATCAGTCAAACCCAGGGGAGAAACACTGGATAGCGGTAAAGAACATTCTCAAGTACCTGAGAAGGATTAAGGAGATGTTCTTGGTGTATGGCGGAAAAGACCTCTAGCTCGAGGCCTTTGCTGACTCCAGCTTCCAGAGTGACAAGGATGACTCCAAGTCCATGTCGGGTTATGTCTTTACCCTCAATGGAGGGGCGGTTTGCTGGAAGAGTCCTAAGCAGGAGACCGTTGCAGACTCAACTATGGAAGCGGAGTACATAGCTGCTTGCGATGCTGCAAAGGAAGCTGTCTGGATGAAGAAGTTCCTCACGGAGCTTCAGGTGGTTCCTACCATTGTTGATCCTATACCGCTGTATTGCGACAACAACGGCGCTATAGCTTTAGCGAAGGAACCCAGGTCCCATCAGAAGTCCGGGCACATTTTGAGGCGGTTCCACCTGATCAGGGAGATCGTAGATCGCCGGGAGATCGAGGTGAAGAGAGTAAATACGGAGAACAACACTGCAGATCCACGCACGAAGGCCCTACCCCAGACTCAGTTCGAGCGGCTGATCGAGATGATAGGTTTTCGATACGCCAGTACATGGCCTTAGTGCAAGTGGGAGATTGTTAGTGTATATGCCCTAGAGGCCATTACTGTATCATACTGGCTTGTATATTACTTGATGGATGCTTGGGGATATTCACAGTTGTATAGACAATCTTGCTCAAAATGGTAGTATGCTACTTGGTTTGTCTCTACTTCAATATGTGCATGTGTTTCTTTTAGCATATCGCTTATATATACATATTAGTAGAGCCCTTAGGATATTTGCTAGATTACCAGCGTTGTGATGGCGCTCACACTCGTGGGGGCTGGGTAATCCATAAGTACATCCTTATACAGGTCCCTAGTCGTAGGACTATCGAGACAGGGCATCGATACTCCGGAGTAGACTAGCATATGCGCTTCTCATCCCAGTGGGGGAGACGGTCTGTCCCACAGCCGTCAGTACGTCGTACTTGAGATAGTATGCGGGTGCTCGTTAGGTTATGAGTACACTGGAAAGGACTCGTCGGGAACTGTTGGTTGGTATTATACCTATCGTCAGTTATCAGTTCCCAGGTAATATGAGTACAGCTTAGTCTGCTGACTTGACACTGTCACTTCGCCTCGAGTGTGTTTCCACTGTACTTTGATTACTACCCTACCACGGCTCAAAGGAGTCATGCAAACAGGTAGTAGTTGGGTGCAGTCCCGAAGCACTTGGAGGTAGTGACGGTTAGACAGGATTCGTCTCTTCCGGTATTGGGGGTTGACATCGCGTTGTGTCTAGGAGAGCCATTACATGAGTAGTCCCTGGCCAGGGCAAGCGAGATATACTGGTAGGTTTCCAGTGTTATCTCAGGGTGTTCTGGGCTACACACCGATACGACTTGTACCGCTATTAGGGGACTGACGTTTACCTGCCCCCTAGGCCCGCCATGCGATGTATCAGACGAACAGACCGGACTGTACGGAGACTGTCACATACAGGCTCAGTAAGAGTTCAGATGGGTTCACCTCGTCAGTCTTCTTATCGGCATCTACCTGGGGACCGTTACGTACAGCTAGTGCCTCTTGCGGTCTGTAGTTAAACCCACTGGCAGCGTAGTGTCGAGTCTTTAGAGTCCCACACAGAGAGCTATTCGCCTTTAGGCAAAATGAGTAGAGGTCGAATGGTTTTGCGACAGGGTTCGTTCACATCCGCGCACTTGTGCACGTTTGCTGTCCGGACAGCTTATACTAGCGGGCTTTGGTTTAAGCCAGATCCTAGTATATGATTTGGGATTGGTTTAATCTCTTTGTATTCGTGTTCCTCGGATCACGAATACGGGTGCGTATGCACAGTTGATTGAGACAGAGGGAGAGGACTTTGATTATGGTTAATGACCATTGTCATTTTATTAACCCTAATGCTTATGTGTGTATTATGATTAATTGATATTAGTTTAATATAATTGTGCATGGTTAGGGTTGTTGACCATTTGACATTCTTGACTTGTGGACCTAGGTTGACACTTTGACCATCATCATTTCATATAAAAGATGCTCTTTGATCCTTGCAATTTGCATTAAAAATGAAATGATAATGGTCATGTCTTGATTAAGCCATGACAATTATCTTGCTAATTATCAATTTACATAATTCACCCATATATGAGAGAATGGTTCATTTCATTCTCTCATTCTATCATATGCTTTCTCTCTCCTCCTCTTCCTCTCTCTCAAGCTCTCCCCTCTCATGTGTTGAGAAACACTTGAGCTTGAGAAAAACCTCTTCTTGATAATCTCTACTCTCATCTAAGGTTCTAGGATTAGCACTTCTAGCACTTTAGTTACTTCTAGTTTGAAGTTGAAGCCAAAGGTTGAGGCTCTCAGGTGGATCCTTCTTCGACGAGAGAAGACGACAAGGAGATCACTTCCGTTCACTACAAGGAGGAAGGAGAGAAGGACATAAAGCCCTAGGTATAACCATTCTTCCATGTAGCTAATTTCTAGTTAGCTTTAGTTAGTTTTTGTTTAGTAAAGATCCCGTCTTTGTCTAGTCCATGTTGCCTAGCATGATAAAAATCCGATTTTTATACCGTTTCCGCCTTCCCGCAAGCACCGGGATGGGCAACGTGGACTTACAAAAAGAGCAACCAGATAGCATACTATCATGTCGAGCAAGAAAGTTCTCCCTACATATGTCCAAGCATCCACTACAATATACTTCGAATGTACAGTAATGGCCTCCAGGGCATACATAATACTAACAATCTCCCACTTGCACTAGGGTCATCTGTTGTAGTATCTCATACCCAACAATTAGCAGTGGTTGAAGTATATCATACTCAACCATCCCATAAAAGTCTCTACTGGGAAATAGGCCTTTGTGAGTAGATCCGCGCTGTTGTCCTCTGTGTCTACTCTCCTAACCTCGATCTCCCTAGAGATCAACCATCTCCATGATCAGGTGATACTGCCTAAGAATATGTATGGATCACTGATGGGACGGGGGTTCTTAGGCCAAAGCCACAACACCATTGTCACACAATGGTAGGACCGAAGTTCATCTGATGAACTAGTGTACATCCAGAATATTTCTTTGGTAGCATCCTCGGAAGCAATGTATCCAGCCTTTATCGTCTGGTTTGTCACGGTATCTAGCTTAGAACTCTTCCAACATACCGTCCCTTCATCGAGGGTAAAGACAATGCCTGTGAGTGACATTCATTCGTCCTTACGACCTTGGATCCTATCCAGTGATTCTCCCCAGGATCGAATGATACCATCTAACTACACCTAGTGTGATTCCTAACATCCATTAGATCTGTCGCATAGATCCAAAACCCAGGATTTAGGAGGTATCAGCTTGATCCTATATGGAGAATCCTTGTGATAAGAGGATATTGACCGAGCGTAGCATAGGAAACACCTTTCCTATCAAGAGTATGTCATCCACGTACAATATGAAGATCACTACCATACTCCCTATTACCTTTTTGTATATACATGGTTCATCTACCATTTTGATGAAGTCAAACGCTTTGACTACCATATCAAAACAGATGTTCCAACTCTGCTATACCTGCTTTAACTCATAAAGAACTTGCACACGTTTCCGCTGCTCCCACTATCTACGAAGCCCTCTGGCTGTGTGGTTATAGACGCTCTCTTCTAAATCATCATTTAGAAAAGCAGTCATGACACCCAATCGCCAGTTATCGTAGTCATGGTATGTAGCAATGGCAAGTAGGATCCGGATGAACTTAAGCATAGGCACTAGAAAAGGTTTCATCATAATCCACACCTGGTCGATGACGAGAACCTATTACAACTAGTCTTACCTTTGAAAGTCTCCACTTTTCCATATACACGAAGTAATCTTTTAAGGATATACATGCTCCTGATGGGGATTTAACCCTTCAGATAAAGCAACCAAAGTCCATACATTGTTGGTGTATATAGATTCCATCTAAGATCGCATAGCATCCAGCCATTCTCACAGAGTCCCCACTCCTGATGGCCAACTCGAAACTAGTTGGGTCATCATCTCATGATGCAATCCTTGCTTCCACTGTCATAGAGAAACTGAAGCATCTCTTAAATGGATGAGGAACCCTACTAGATCAGTGGAGAGGCTGAGATTCGTCGGGAACTATTGATTCCTTCGGTTCTACCAAATCATAAGCTGCAGTTTATAGAGATGGAACTTTTTCCAGTTCTACATCATTACCACTAATTTCTTCACAAGAAATTCCCTTTCCAAAGGTGGCATGTTGAGAAACAAAATACCTTTTGCTCCTCAGTGTGGTAGAAGATATTCCCTTACGAATGCTTGGGATATCCAACAAACTTTCATAGAACTGACCTTGCCTCAAGCATGTCCGGATTTTTCTTTTAGACATAGGCCGGACAACCCCAAATCTTAACATCCGTAAGAGATGGGCTCTTTCCATACCATATCTCATATGGAGTGGTAGGCACCTGATTTGATTGGAACCATATTCAATAGGTATGCAGCTTCACAACTGCATAACTCCCAAAAGGAAATTGGCAACTCAGTAGTACTCATCATAGAGCATACCATATCACATACGGTGCGATTGCTCCGCCCTGATGCACTGACGTGCTGTGGTGTATACGGAGGAGTAATGCTGAGAGAGAATATCATTCTCCTTTAGAATAGTCCACGATTTCCGTGCTCAAGTATTCTCCTCCCTGATCACATCAAAGGACATAATACATATACCTGTTTTGGTTCTTTACTACTATCTTATATTCTTTGAATATCTCAAAAGCTTCGGACTTGTGTTTCAACAGGAACATATGTCTGAATCTTGAGAGATCATCAGTGAATGTAATAAAGTACAAAGAACTGGTCCTGCCATGTTTAGGCTGGAGACTTTCATACATCAGAATGTATCAATCCCAAGAGTTCACCAACTCTTTTTCTGTTTCCAATAAATGGAGCAAAGGTCATCCTATCTTTATGACATGACTGGCATGTTTCACAAGATGTAAATTCAAACTGATTTAAATATGCATCTCAATGTAACTTAGCTAGCGGGTCGCATTGATATGACCTAGTCTACAATGCTTCAAGAAGGATTCATTCATTTCTCAACTCTTCCTCTTGTGTGTGTTCTATATGTTAAGAACTGTGGTATGATTTAGAACGTACATGCTTTTAGACAGCGTGCCTGAACCGATCAAATCTTAATATAAGAAATGTTCAAAACATATTCAACAATACAAAATTATATCCTTCTTTACTAATAAAGAGACTGATATGATGTTGTATATCAGGTTCGGTATCTAATAACATTCATTCAGAATCAATGTATTTGGTAATACAGGGTGATAACTGCCAACAAGCTTGGCTGCAACACTTGCACCATTTCCAACTCTTGAAACTTATAACTCATTCTCAGTTCTCTACATATCTATATCCCATGCAACATATTACATATGTGGGATCCTGATCCGGTATCTCATACCTAGGACGTAGAGGATACTGAGAAACAGTTCTCTATAATGAACACACCCGAAAATGATGTATCAACATACACTTTCTTCATTTGGGTGGCACAGGAATTCTGGTAATCCCCTATTTCCTGCTCGGTCTTATAACAATTATAAGTTGGAGCGGGACCAACATTCTCTACCGCACTATAACAAGCGGGTTCGGTCAATACATCTGTATTATTATTTTGATTAAGGCGTGACATGGTCGCTACATGGAGAAAGAGAGAGAAGAAAACACTCAGCGTATGCTCTTGCAATATTAGATTGGTTATCAATATATCTAATCAGGATGACTCCCACTGTTTTAGTCAAATCTTTCTTCAAACCCTAAAAGGAAAGACTAGCCGGGATTAATTACACCCTACAAGTTCGCCAATCTTTCAGCCAGGCCAGTGTAGGTACTTTGATGGAGGTTCCCCATGCTGTCGCACGGACCTAATTAAAATAAACCTCATTTTCCCAGAGGCGTAACCCCGTCGACACCTTTCTAGACACCTACTTGATCGGCTTATTGTAATATGTAAAACTCTCCCATGAGTAACTCTTACTCGTAGTGAGTATCGGGACCCAACTATCTTATAGGAGGTATGCAATCTCATTGCAAATTTCAACACTTGAAATTCCCGATAATATTTTACGCCTAACCTCCTATGATCTTGACGGAGGTCAACAAACCATAGGCTGCTAGTCAAGTTCAACCCGTCATTTCTTGATTGAAATAAACCCACCCGCACGACCCTTGACGGAGGTCAACAAGGCCGCACGACTACCCTAGTCTAATCGCATCGTATGCAGCAGATAAGTACTAGTCAGGTACCGCACACTATGCCTTGACGGAGGTCAGTAAACATAGCATGAATACTAAGTAGTACTTATCTGAAATGACGGAGGGCTACGACAGGTTTTTAAGAAAACCTTTTGCGTAATGAACTTGATATCGTTGAAGAATCGAGTGATTTTAAATGGAATGTTTTTTAGGCTTTTTCTAGTTTTGCTAAGGACGTCACTCCCGGTGAAAGGATCGTCGGCTCTTTCCTTATCAAATAAGGTACAAGATATTTCACAAATACCACTATGCAAAGCAAAAACTATAAAATCAATCAAAAGACAAACCGAGTTTGTAGTATCTGCTAGTTTCGCTAAACAGGTCACTCCCGGTGAAGGGATCTCGGCTCTTTCCTTATCGAATAAGGTGCTGGATGTTCTACAAGGAACACCACTATTCAAACCAACAACCAGAGCTACCAGTTTTTTAAAATTCGATTCCACAACATGTTTAGGTTTCTTTTATTTCATTAATCTCATTAATGAAGTCCCAGCATTTAAAGTTACCTAAACATCGCAAATAAATACAATGTATGCTTATGCCATCCGCATTCGCCTCGATGTCCCCTCGTGCAACGTTAGGTTAGGTAATTAACGGCAGAGCGGGGCAGTGCTAGCGCGGGTGTAAAACATAAGCAACGTCTATATAATATATCATATATACTATATCCTGTATCCATCTCAACATATCAAATGATCACATCACAGATATCGCAGCAGATGAACAACTTATGAAATATTGGATATACTAGGATTTCCGTGTTTTATTTTAAGCCTGTATAAAACACGGATTCCACGGTCGCGATGAATAGCCAAACCCACATCCCTAGACCCCTACGAGAGCGGCAAGCAACCCTGCCAATTCTAGTGTTAGGAGACCCGTTCTCGACTCCTCGAGATGGTCTCCAACTGGACCCTAGAACCTGCTTACTTGTGCTCCCCGCATTGGGTCTATCCTAATGCGGAAAAGTAAATAATATACAATGGTGACATCATCCTCAACCCGGCAGTACCCTAATAAAAGAATATTACATACAATGAATTTTACATGAATGAAAATAAAAACCCTCATCTCAAATAAACCCCCGGCTATTCAAGCAAGATTGTAACATTTTAAAAATAATTAAATAAATAATTAAATGAATAAAATTGTTTAAGTGAATTTTATGAATTTCGGTAAAGTAAAATGTATTTTTCGTAAAATTAAACCGTAATTGTTTTTCATTATAATTTCAAAAATACATATTTTAATTATGTAATTACTAGTAAATGGTGTTTATTTAGCCACTTATAAATTTTTATTTTAATTAAATATTTTTCGTAAATTAATTATTTTAAATATTAACATAAGCTTTATTTTTTAAACTAAATTAGTGTAAATTACAAATTTGATTGGTTTTAATTTGTAAAAATGAGCCATGGTATATTAGAATCAAGTGTGTAATATGCAAAATCTTTTCCAAAATCTCTCCATGGTTCTAGAAATTTCTAGGAAAAAGGGTTAAATTGAAAAAGTTAGATAATAAAGGGTTTAAGTGAAAAAAATGCATTATTTATGAACTTTTTACACAATACCACACATTTTTTCTCTCTCTCCACCCTCCTCCCTCTCCATGGCCGGCCTCCCCTCCATGGGTAGCCCCAAAATTTTTCCCCCATCATTTTTGCAATAAAAATCATCAAAATTCATCAAAAATTCCAAAAATAGATCTCAAAAATCAACATTCAACCTCTACCATTTTCCTTTGACCTATTTAGCATGGATTTTGGAGATGCAAAGCATGCATTTTGGAGGCTCATTTTCATGTTTGGGTTTCATATTTTGAAGGTATAAATTTCCTTCTTTTGTTTTATTTCTATTAGATGTTTCTTTTAAAGCATAATTAGATTTAATATATTAATTCTAGTTCCAAATTTTAAAATTAAAGTTAGGGTTTGTAAATTCAAGTTGTGGTTTTTATTAATTAAATAAGGTTATAATAGCTAGTTTAACATCTTTTAGAGTGGAAAAATATTGCATGGTTGTTGTATAATAAATTGTTTATTCAAATTGTTTTAATTAAGCTATTTAGCTAACTAGATTTTTCAAAAATGTGTTTGTGGGTAAAATAAAATTCTTATTAAGCTTGTTATCATTAGATGGTAGTTTTAATGAGAATATTAGCATATTAAACGAAAGAAAAACTTAGTTTGATCACTAGTTTCCTTTGATAATTGGAAAATAGTAATAAAATGCTAGTATTTTGTAAACTAGATTTTGGAAATTCCTATATAAATGAAATTAAAAATATAATCATGGTTTCATCATATCATTATCATCATCAATTGTAGTTTAGTACATTAATTCATGCAAAATCATGTTTTGTGGTGGAATTTAGGTATTTTGCTTGAAAAATGTTGAAAATTGTTAAAGGTTGCAAACTAGAAATTTCAAATTAATACAAATTTGTGTAATAAAAATATATTAATGGTTTGTATAGTCTATTTATGCTATTTAATGAGTTTTATGACCATTGGTTTCATTTAAATGTCAAGTTTTGATGAAAAACGGTAAATTGGTATTTTCGGGTTTTACGAAATTGGAAGGTTTGATGGATTTTAGGGTTTCGATGGATTTAATCATGTTTTATAATATAAGTAAGGTGTTTTAAAACTACGAGTTATTTGTTGATATTTATCTCGATCCATCGGAGTTTGAACGCCGATATCGAGCGATATTTGGTTCTTTTGCGTGGACGGGACATAGGTTTTAACCTATGCTTGTTCCTTGCGTCGTTTTGGCTTTTGTATGTGATTTATTTTACGATACTATTTATATGTTTGCGTTTAGGTACCCCTCACGTGGACTGCGGGCGATGAAGAGGATGAAGGCGACACCGTCTTCGGCAGACATGGACCAGGTGAGTAGATGCATATCTACGGGGGGAAGTCGGGTGGATGGCGTTTAGCACCCCCGCAACGTAGAATATGAATAGTACTTATTGACATTAGGAAACCAGATGTGACCCTAGATTCTTAATGAGTAGGACCCTAGTAATGACCCTAGGCTGGACCAGACTGATTTAGGAAGACCATACCAGAGGATGAATACCCTGGAAGAGGTTCGTAGGTTTCAGGTAGAAACACACACACGCACACACTGAAACTCGACATGGTGTATACGGGTATGTGTATATATATATAGGACTAGGTATAGGTATATATATAGATATATACAACACGTATGTGGGATACATTGATACATGGGAATGAAACAGGATAACTGGGCTTGATGCCGTGATTCTTGACTATACAGTCGTATTAAAGTGTTAGCGGATCATTAGAGAATGAGATAATGAACAGGTATACTTAAATTATAATGGGTAGTGATGATATTGAGGTACATGGGACTCTAAAATAGAACCCGAACTGTAACTTGTGACTGATCACGATATGATATATGTATGACTTGATTACGACATCATATAGGTGTGACCTTATGTCAATATCATATAGGTGTGACTTGATGACGATATGATATCAGTATGACTCGATCACAACATGATACATATGACATGCTGTTTCTGAGGATAAATTAATGAGGTATATTTATGATGTCAATGTTATATAATTGATGTATGCGATTACAGCATAGCACCTCGATCATGACATGTGTTGATGATGATATTATACGAATAATGAGACACGTAGGTGATATTTGACCCGTACCCCGATATTGGGATGCCGTACGATGGATTTTACCGTACGAGGTATAGATGTGATGATTGATCCGCACTCTTGATTTGAGGAAGTCGTACTATGTACGTGATGCTATTGAGGCAGGATCGCCGACTATTAGAGATATGGACTCAGGCTTTAGGTATACTTCTATCGACCAGTTCTTAGGTTTAGTTTTCCTTAGGGGGGTTAGATGGACACTGCGTTAGGTTCGAGTCGTATAGTGGTAGTGGTAATTGTATATCAAATGAGTGGATAACACACATCCGTCTATACTTTCACATTGTAATCATAATGTTGCATGTTCTTACATATGTTGCTATAATCAGTAAAAACTTTACCTATTAGGACACCAGCACCATTACCGATGATGCGCATATTCCACGCACACTTATTTGCCGGCTCACGCACACTTATTTGCCGGCTCACACACATCATCATCGGTAATTGCTATGTCACGTACACTTTAGATCATATTGTCTTTTATGGATAGAATCAGTTAACAACTAGACCGATATAATATTGTGATTATTCTCTGATATTAGTATAGACATGATATTTATTACTTAGACATTCATGCATTCATATTTTCATGTTATCATGCAGTATTATGGGAATATGCCGACACTTGTCATATAGTTACTCATGATTTTGAGATTTGGATTTCTATGAGATTTCTGGATTTTGGGGAAAACCGCAAAAAAAAAAAACCTCTATCTCTCTCCTCCTCCTCTCTTTTTAAAAACATAAGATGCGGTTTTCTCGTGATGTATGTGTCGTCCACCATGAGATTTCATGTTTTCTGTTGGATTTCGAGACCCGATTCGAGGAGTGGATGAACCGTCTCGGGTACATGGTGGGCCCGGTATGGTACCCCGGGGCAAGAAGATCGAGTTGTAGACGATGAGCCTGGCAGGGGAAGGCTACCTACCGGTGATGTCTAGCGCGGCGGATATCCGGAGGATACCGACCGTTGTCGTGAGATTTGATGATACGGGCCGATCCGGACTGACGGAGCCCGAGTTATTGAGACTTGAGATTACATGTGTTGTGTCGACGCTTGACACGGATTTCCATGGATTTCATTGTTGAGATTTCAGATTCTTATACACATTTTACTACGATAACAGCTAAAGATTTCTTATACATATATATCTAGATTTCAGGATTTGTTACTTTACATTCATGGTGCATGCATTTCATTTCATATGACATAGTATTATATGAGGCACTAACACAAGCACGGAGTATCTGCACTTATACGTAGTTTTACCCTGCTATTACTAGATGATTGTGATATTATAGTGTATTATTATGACCTAGGATAGCGTCGTGCATTCGATTTCTTTTCGTAGATGTCTTCTACTCACGAGTTGGCAACTCACCCCCGTTGTGCCAAATTTTATTTCAGGTTCGATGTACAGGTTTCCGTGGCAGCTTGTTGGCACATCTTTTCTTCAGGGTGATTTGCATGGTAGGTTGGTTCACTTGTATCCGAACCACCATTGTACTTTTATTCATTCATTTGTATCTAGTAAGCTCCATCAACCATACTTGTATTACTTGATAAGTTTATTGGACCAGTCTTTTATTTCGACCTTAGAGTCACGCATGTATTATTCTGATCTGGTGGTTTTGTTTTCTTTTGAGTTTTGAGCCTCGCCCTTTGGCATTGTATATTATTGTGTTTGTTGTGGTTGTTTCCGCCTGTTGGCGTTGAGCTAGCACCCGTTTGGGGATGCTTTTTATTGTTTATTTATATAATACTTGTTGTACCCGTTTGGGGGCCTGTTTTTACAGAGGAGACTCTGCCGAAATTTTTGAGATAATTTGCTGATGCTTTTAAACTTGTTTTGTTTTTTCTTCTTCTTCTTCTTTTATGGTTTAGATTTCTGGGCTTCAGCTTACTTAGGTTACGTGGCGCCTCTAGACGCTTCGTAATCTAAGTGCCGATTACTTTCCGTACTTTCGGGTCGTGACAAAGATGATCCAATATAACATATCCAGGCAATATATAACATCACATGTCATCAACGTAAGTAAATATGCATATCCCAATTGTCGTTGACATATAGCACCGAAACCGGCGATACATAACATATTACACTTACGGTCGCAGAAAAGAAAGTGAAAAACTACAACAGTTGGAATCCGCAACCACCTTAGACATCTTAAACCCACCGTATCACATACTTTGTATTTCATGGCTAACCAAATGAATTCCTTAGACATCGCATGCCTAACAATTACAAACCCCGCATTTTAGTCATAATCTTGAAAACACTTTTCAACATCAAGTCGGGTAATTCAACAAGATTCCTGACATCCTGATCGAATGCTTGTCGGAAACTTTAATAGACGGCCACACCCCCGATACAGTCGACGAAGTGCACTAAGGCGGAACACCGCTGCCGTGAGCACCCGAATGGATGCTTTTGGAGACGGGGTTCTCCTACAGTCACATGGTCGGCGAAATGGGACATGGCTATCTAATAAGTTTACCCAGCGAGTATCCGTGTACGCTACGTGATTGCGACGGACTTTTCATCACATCAAAATCCCGTGGCAACCGATCAATTGAGACTAAACCGCTAGATCTATAACATTCAATTTAGTTATCTCGTAACTACATGTGGATTCCAAATATTGTATCCCATCACATAATATCCGAACGACGTTAAACTTTTCGATCGATTTATCAAAGTCCCACAATTTCCTGACAGCTCAACACTTGAGCACAGTTTTAGTAATACCCAGAAGATGCCTCAGTACCTATGAACCAGCTATAGAAGGGTCAAACCAACGCCTCACATGTGAAACGCTAAACTACCACAAACCCTAGGGTTCAAGTGGTGGTTTTGACGGCCACATAATCGCGTTAAAGTTTACATTCTTCTAGTGGGTCCACGGATTCACTTGCATGGTTTTCCAAGTACGTTAAACGTGGAAAAATAGGTTTTTGACATTCGATCGAACCTTTTAACATTGTCTAGACTATATGTGAAACACCCGAAACAATATTAAAACTACGAATACGAAACACTCCGATTTGCTTATAGTGTTAAATTACATGACATGCAAAATTAGCAAAAATAAACAACACCTGAAACATCAAAATCAAGCCACTGGAACACAGGCAAAATTTCAGGGGGGGTTGCTCGGATCGGACCGATATGGCACCAATGGTGGCCGGCCACTCTTTCAAGGAATGCTCTAAAATTTTGTGTGTTCATGATATATGACATACATCAGTCCGTACTTGTTTAAAAAAAAATTTGACAACATTTTAAAAACGACAGCAAGCAGGTTTTGACGATGCAGATTTCGGAGTATTTCGGTTTCGTAATCTTAACAAAATCCGTATTTATTTCTAGCATGGCTCTGATACTACTGAAGGGTTACCTACGACGGCAGCAAGGTTTCGGGAGGCATCGTCCATGCCAAATTCAAATTTTGCCGATTTAGATAACCCTAACATAGATCGTCTACTAGAAATATACGGAATAATCTATGCAAACACTTTGCAATATCTAAATAGAGCGGGAATACAACCTTTGTAGACCGGTCCTTCACTTCAATAGCTCCGTGTAGATGTCCCCTCTGCTGCGATCGTGAACTCCAGACTCTAGAGATGCTCCGTTGAAGAAACGAACGTGCTTGCTTCGAAGACTTCGAGGCCGAAGATGATCTACGTCGCGGAGACACTAACTCAAGCTATTCCTTCACTAGGTCATGAACATTGTGAAGAGAACACCCTATACTACATGGCAAGTAGTAAAGGATGATGAAGTAGGAAGTGGGCTCACTTTAGAATTGATTTTCTCATACTTTTTCTCAAACCACCATTAGAGCTAGCAAGCTTTTCATGGAGCTTGATGAAGAAGAAGAAGCGTTGTGAATAATTCATCCAAATGAATTATATCACCTATGGTTGAGTTAAAGCTATCATGCTTAACTCATGTAGAGATTTTACTAGGGTTAGTATAATGGTTGGGTTGATAAAAATCTACAAGAGAAACAAAAATGGAAGACTATGGTCAAAGTATCCATAAGCTTCTACAAGCTTCTTACTTTGCCAAAATTGCATCCAATTTTGAATTACTTAGATAATTAAAAACCCTAGATTATATCAACCATGGTATATGTCTCATACACCCATGTATAATGTATCATCAAACATGACACAAAACTATGTACATTAATATATATCACATATATATACATGCACATAACAAGTGAGAAAATAAATCTTAAATTAGCCAATATTAGTTAATGTAATGTAATATATCAAATATATAATTATACATTAAATTATTAAATCAACTCTTGATTTAATAATACGGCTATAACCGACTAATATCAAAAATAACAACTTATTGAATCAACACTTGATCTGATAACCCGGCTATATCACATACAACCGATCAATGTTACAAATCGCGAGAATAGAATACGTTATCAGATATCGTATTAATTTCGGTCCCGCACATATCACATATATGCTCCTACTCCATTTCGCTTGAGCCAGGAAACCCCTGTGTAGGACTCTAAAGACTCGTCAATACGCCAGCAGTAGGTGATGATCATATCAAACACCCACAAGCCTCAAACGGTCTGCTAAACGTAACGGCCACCAGGGTATTGAGCGATCAGAAGATCAACAAGTAAGCCTGCTCAAACTTCTGTGAATCCAATCAGTAACACTACCGTACAATCCGGTATTTTGGTCTGATATGTCGTATATCTCGTCTAGGGGTGGTAAACGTCTGACCCCAGTAACTTGATTAGTCGTGTCGATATGAAACTTATAACGGGTCGAGAAACTACTGATAACACTTACCAGTATATCTCTGAAGCTGCCTTGGCGAAGGAGTTCCTATTATGGCCAATCGAGCACTGCGCAACATCAACTGCCTATACCGGGAGAGACGAAACCCCTCCTATCGCTCATTACCTCCATGTGATTCGGGACTGCACCCAAAAGCCACCGTTTTGCACGCCCTCTTGGACGTGGTATGATGGAAATCAAAGCACAGTGGGAATCATACAAGACTCTATGACGATCTCGGGTCCACAGACTAACCTGTACCAGTATCACCAGAGAACTGCCATCTGACGATAGGTATAATACCATCTTGGAGTTCTCGGCGAGTCCGTCCAGTGTACCCAGTCTCCACTGAGCACCCGTATACTATCTCTGATGTCAAACACCAATGGATATGGGATCATCCATCGCCCATCTGTATGGGTCGAGAAGCTATACGCTAGTCTACTCTGCTATATCGATGCCCTGTCTCGATACACCTACGATTAGGAACATTTGAAAGATGTACTTAGCGACTACACTGTCCCCACTAGTATGATCTGCATCATAGTCCTGGTAGTCAAGTACTCATCCTAAGGGCTTTATCAATGGGTAACATAGAGACAATTAGTGTACACGTTAAGATAAAGAGAAACCAGAAAGCATACTATCATGTTAAACAAGAAATTCTTCCCTATATATGTCCAAGCATCCACTACAATATACATCGTAGGTACAGTAATGGCCTCTAGGGCATACATATTACTAACAGTCCCCGCTGTGTCGTTAGTTAAGTAACCTAACAAGTGATGACGGGACCCAGTGGCGAATGCGGATGGCATATACGTACATCATATTTTCGTTCTTTTGTGGTGTGATTAATTGATAGGACTGCGTTGATTCAGATTAATGCAAGGAAAACAGACCTATACGATGTTGTTGGAACAATTTTAAAAGCCGTTATTACAAGGGCGTTTTCTGTTGTTTTGCACAGCGGTATTCGGTTTTGAATATCCAGCAGCTCATTCGACGAGGCAAGAGCCGAGATCCCCTCACCGGGAGTGACCTCTTGGGCAGAAGTTTGCGTCAGGGTAATAACTTCACTATAGTCGATTACTTTTTTCTTTGCGTCGAGGTATTCAGTTGGAATATCCTGCACCTCATTCTACGAGGAAAGAGCCGAGATCCCTTCACCGGGAGTGACCTCTTAAGCAAAGGTTTTCGCCGCTATATATTTGTAAAAAGCTATCCGGTTCCTTCAACGGTACATTAAAGGTTTTTTGCCCAAAACCATTCGTAGCCCTCCGTCATTTCAGACGGGTACCACTTAGTATTCATGCTATGTATGTTGGCCTTCGTCAAGGCATAGTGTATGGTAGCTATTTGTTACTTTTCTGTTGTATAGATAGATGCGTTCGTTTGGGACAGTCGTACTCCTATTTTGGCCTTCATCAAGGGTATGTACGGGGGGTTCAAATTAACCTGGATAATGACGGGTAGAACTTGACATATGACTTATGATATGTTGTCCTTCGTCAAGGTCATAAGTGCATGGGGTAGAAATCACATCGGGAGTTTCAAATATACAGAAAACTTTCCAGGCATGCGCATACCATCTGGAGTGTGATAACTTGAGTGGATTCCATCAGGTTATCATGTGATGATAGTTGGATCCCGATTCCCACTGATGAGCTGGTTTACTCCTTGGCTGATTTTAGACGATCCCGACTAATTCTTCTTTCAGGTTTGGAGGAGAATTTGAGGAAACAGTGGGAGACATCCTGATTATATAAAGTGATTGACCATTCTGATCTAGGTTAGAGTGCACGCTGAGTGTTTCTTTTCACTCTCTCTTTGGTAGCAACGATGACCCGACCCTAGACTTTAACTCAGTAACCAAGTTAACCAGACCTTCTTTAAACACGTTGACTTTTAGATTGTCAGAGTTGCATACTTCATTGCCACTCCTACTTTTACCCAATGCTTTTTCTCCGGAATATTCCGTATCACAACGAAGATCCACATTTATTGGATATGACCATCGTATAGTTACATACGAACTCGAAGAAACTTGTTTCAGATTCGAGGATAGTTTCCGGTTCAAGAGAAATTAAATAGGACTATTCAGTTGTCTTTTCCTTTTACCTTCTCTCGGGTTGTGAGGGCTCCTAGGATTAGGAGAGGGTACAACTATTGCGCTTATTGGATAGTCTTCTTCTAAACCATAGGCAGGTGCTGATTGAAAGAATTTTAGTTACCGCAATCAAGACGGTGTCGCTTTGCAGCTAGCCGCGATGAGTACGGGTCGATCCACAGGGAGACGGAGCATTTTACGTTCTTGTTTTCACGAGTTAATGCACGTGGGCGGAAAGTTCGTATCTATTCTATGTGTTATATGCAAAGTATAAAGCTTGTTAGGAAAAGATAAAATAGTGTAAGCTAAGGAAATCCGCACTAAACCCTTTGAGCCGAACTTAACGATTGAAGCTAGAAGAATGGCCAACAACGTGGATTAGGTGATTTAAGCACGGTATTCATGGAATCCGGCTTATTGACCCTTGTCCGTCCGTTCTTGTCTCTTTCTTTTGCCTCCGGCCAAACCGAACACAACCGGTCATGGTTAGGAATCATAGTTACCTTGGTAGGGTAGGGTGCCTAACGGAGTGCTTGCGTAACGTTTAGACGGAGTTCAATGGAAAATACGGGAAAAGGAAATGAGAAACGGGACGTTAACTTACAATATCGTATTCTTCGCCTAACAACATATATTCACAAACATTACAATAACAAATCAAAAAGAGCAAAGAAAAGAAAAGAAAACATTACAAGTAAGTAAGTGCATGGAATTTAAAGTGCAAGTAAAGGCAAGAATGAGTGCAAGAATGTAAAGCAAGTAATAAAAGAGCAAGAAAGTAATATAGCAAGAATGAAAAGAGCAAGAATAACTAAGAACCCAAGTGTGCAAAATGGTATATTTATTTTGTCTAAGATACAACCTTGAGATCAATTGTAACATTTCAGAAAAAATAAAATATTATTTTTGGGAATTTTTATAATTAAATAATAAAATATGAATATTTTATTAGGGCGGTATAATTAAATACCGATAAATTGGGAAATTTTTTGAAAATTATGGAAATTAGTAAAAAGAGGGTGCTCGATTGGATTTAAGCAAATTATGAAATTTTATGATTTATTATATACTATTTAGTGCTAATCGCGATTAAATATCGCTAATCGCGCATTAAGCTTGTTTTTTGGAAAACTTGCGCCATATCATTTTAACACTTGTAACATTTTATCAAGGCTTTACTTTATTCCTTCATTCGTGGCTTCGGTTTTATGTGAGAAGAGAAAAGAAAATAGAAAAGAAAACAAGAAAAAGAATGTCAAGAGGTATGGGCATGAGAGAGAATGGTGAGGGGTTTTCTTTGACCATGTGCCATAGCAATCATTTATCATCTTCATCATCTTTCTTCTTCCCTCATTCTCTCATGGCAGCACCTCCTCCCTCTCCCTCTTCAAGCCACAAAGCACCATCAAAAACAACCGAAACCCCTATCTCTATTTGATTAAAAATGTTCACAAGCTCAAGGGAAGCACATTGGAACAAGAAAAATCAAATTTTGAGGACTTTGGGCAACTCAAGGAAATTCTTGAGTTGCTAATTGAGGTAATTTCTGCACCATTGGTATTGTTTTTCATTCACCTTAGCTTCTATTGTTAGTTATAACCGATATTGTGTAGTTTTGTGAGTTTGGAAATTTCCAAGATGAGAGTGTGAGGGATTCTTGAGTGTGAAATGTAATTGAGGTTAGTAGAGTCCTTATGACCCCTGTAGGGTTGTTATCTTGGACTGAAATCATAGAATAGACCCCGGGATACGAACTTAGAAACCCCGACGTTGGAAAAACTGTGAACATATGATGGTAATTGGGAATCTGCTAACACTCGAGGACCTGAAAAATTATTTAGCGAAGACAGTGATACATGCCGGAAACCTAGGACCCCCCACTGAAACCCAAGCCTATACTTCTCCAACCTGGCCGCAGATTTAACCCAGGAGGCCGCAATTTGCGGCTTGGGTCCCACCATTTTTGTTCGTGCTTCGTATGTGGCTCTAGTATCTGTAATCTAAACCCTCTACATATGCAAAATTGGATAATTTGGCCTAGGGTAAAATCTGGGACTAGTTTCATGAGTTGCTATTTTATTTCGAGTTTTTGTTTTGCGTATTTTGAATTCAGGATTTTAGGAATTTGGTTTTAACTCGATGGTTTGACGTTTATACGACGATATCGAGAGTTGTTTGGTGGTTTTGAAGGCATGGTCTATAGGTTCTAACCTATAGGCCTTTACCGTGTCGTTTCGGTTTTGGCTTGGATTTTAATGCGCATTGCGATTGTGTTATATGTGTAGGTACCCAAACGATGAGTCGAGACGATGAAGAAGATGATGGCGACGTCGACATCGGCAAGCAAGATCAAGGTGAGTAGATTTATATCTACGGGGGAAGTTGGGTGGATGGCGTAAAGAACCCCCGCAAAGTTGTGAGAATTGATGTGTTGTGATATAGATATACATTTATATTCTGTTAAGAGATAGGAACACTTAGCAAGAGAAGCTTTAGGTGATCATGGGTTTATTGTTAGCGGGAATTGAAGAAAGGACTTTAGTAGATTTCTTAGTCACGAAACCCTAGAGTAAAGATTTGCATACACGCACATACGCATACTCGCATACATTTACATCCTTGTGCGTATTGAGAACATATATATATTGGTATTCATATACATGGATGAAAAGGTTAGTATATGGTATTTGGAGATGAGTCGACGAGTTTGAGCATGATGCCATGAGATCGGTGATGTGATTGGTTCGTATTAGGAGATACGACATGATATTAGCGATTGATTGGGTGATGTGTATTTGCACACACGCATACATTTATGTTGATGATATGAGTGTTGTACTTGACTTAGATCAGTACCCCCTGTTCATAATATGTGATGATAAGGATATCAGATGAGTAATGAGATAAATGTGATATTTGACCTGTAACCAGATTTGGGGATGCCGTACGATAGATTTACCGTACAAGATATATTTATGATGTTAGATCCGCACTCTTGACTTGAGGAAGTCATATGATATATTTTATCGTACATGATACTATTGAGGCGAGATTACTGACTACTAGATATATCTATAGATTGACTTAGGTGGATTCCCTTACCCTTTTGACTGGGCTCGAGTCATACTCGTTTTCAAAAGTGGAGAATCGTGAGTATTTTAAATACTAAACTGTATGACTCGTATATTGGATATGCATATTCTTCAGTGTTGCTGTTACAATATCACTTTCTGTATTTTCGTGACGTTTCATCGCATTGCATGCTCATACATATGTTATCTGTAATTATTATGAAACCTTGCTGTTAGGACACCAGCACCATTACCGATGATGTGTATGCTCCACACACACTTGCCTGCCGTCTCACACACATCATCATCGGTAATTGCCATGTCACGTACACTTTAGAAAATATTATTTCATAGACACAGCTTGCTTGTTGGTAGTTGCAATATGTTGTGGCTTTCACATGCTAGTGTAACTATTGCATTTATTGCACGATATCAGATGCATACATAAATTCATGGGTTATGCAGTATTTGTTGGAGATAGTGCCCTCAGAGTCAATTATTGGATCACAGGCACGTGATTGCAATGATTGAGGGAGGACCTGTCCCAGTAGGACAGTCTTACTTGAGATGATAGTATGCTATCTGGTTTACCTTTATCATCGTGTACTGCTTTAGGTGACCTTCCAGGTCGCTATTACACATTGGTAGAGCCCCTAGGATTCTTGCTTGACCACCAGCAGTATGAGGGCGATCATATACGTGGGAGCTGGCAGTCTATGTTAGTTGTATGTATGCCCTAGAGGCCAGTATTGTACAGATGATGTATATTATATTGGATGCTTGGACATATATAGAGATGACTTTCTTGCTCGATATGATAGTATGCTATATGGTTGCTCTTTATCTTAACATGTATACTAGTCTCTTTATACTGTCTTATAGTTACATGTTGGTAAAGCCCTTAGGATGTGTACTTGACTACCTGGACTATGATGCAGATCATACTAGTGGGGACATGGTAGTCCATAAGTACATCCTTCAAGGTCCCTAGTCGTGGGTGTATCGAGATGGGGCATCGATATACCAGTGTAGACTAGCGTATACGCTTCTCGACCCATGTGATGGGCGATGGATGATCCCATATCCATTGGTGTTTGACATCAGAGATGGTATACGGGTGCTCAGTGGAGACTGGGTACACTGGACGGACTCGCCGAGAACTCCCAGATGGTATTATACCTCACGTCAGATGGCAGTTCTCAGGTGACACTTGTACAGGTTAGTCTGTAGACCCGAGATCGTCATCTAGTCTTGTGTGATTCCCACTGTGCTTTGATCTCCACCTTACCACGTCCATGAGGGCGTGCAAAACGGTGGTCTTTGGGTACAGTCCCGAGTCACATGGAGGCAATGAGCGATAGGAGGGGTTTCGTCTCTCCCGGTATTGGGAGTTGATGTTGCGCTGTGCTCGATTGGCCGTAGCAGGGAAGTCCCTGGCCAGGGCTGATCAGAGATTTGCTGGTAAGTGTTACCAGTAGTTTCTCGACCCGTTGCGAACCTCACATCGGCACGACTTATCGGGTTATTGGGGTCTGACGTTTACCACCCCTAGACTTGATATGCGACATATCAGACGAAGAGACCGGACTGTACGGTTAAGTGTTACTGGTCGGATTCGCAGGAGTGTGAGCGGGCTAGCTCGTCGATCTTCTGATCGCTCAATACCCGGGTGGCCGTTACGTTTAGCAGACCGCTTGCGGCTTGTAGGTGCTTGATATGATCATCATCTGCTACTGGCGTATTGACGAGTCTTTAGAGTCCTACACAGAGGTTTCCTGGCTCAAGCGAAACGAAATAGGAGCGCATATGAGATATGTGCGGGACCGAGAATGATGCGTGTATATGATACCGTATTTGATTCTCCCGATTAATGTTTCGATTGGTTGTATGAGATATGACCTAGTTATCGAATCATTGATTCGATAAATCGATGCATTGAATACTAGCCGGTTATGTGCGACATGACCGGATCATTGAATCAAGTGTTGATTTAATGATTTAATGTATAATTATATATTTGATATATTACTTTGCATTAACTAGTATAGGTTCACTTTAAACGGATTTTCTCACTTGTTTTGCACATTGTATATGTGATATGCTTTTGTGCACATATTTGTATCATGTTTGATGATGCATACTCATTTGGTTAAGTGTAAAGGATTAAACCTAGGTTAAGTAAGTAATTAGGGTTTTTATTATCCATTCTTTTCATTTATTTATTTTAGAAAAAGAATGGCATATGAATACAAAATGGTTTCTTTCTTTCTTGAACCTTTGTGAAGCTTCATGAAGCTTTGACCCAAGTGACCAATTTGTCTTCATGCTTAACCCTAACCACTCTTTTAACCTTGGTCAATTCTCTACACCTAACCATGGTTCCCATTATGATAAGTATTGTTTTATTATTCATATTTACAAGACTTATCATAATTCTGGCTTTATCTTCTTCTTCACTTCAAAAAGGAAAAGCTTGATGCCAGCAATGGCAACTTCATTTCTAGAGTGAGAAATCCAAATCTAAAGTGAACCCACCTCCTATTTCTTCATCCTCTACCTCTTGCCAAGTGGTTTTGGGTGTTTTCTTCACAAGTTTCACAACTTGGTGAAGTCGGAGCTTGAACTTGTGCAACCTCGACGTAGATCGTCTTTGACACGAAGCCGACGACCTTGCTCGCCCGTTTTTCCGATGAAGCCGACGTATGAGTCTAGGATTCGTGATGGACAGCGAGAGCATACCCACGTGGAGCTAAGGAAGTGGGGAACCGGATCTACAAAGGTTGTAGCATCTAACTTTTAGTTAAGTAGTTAACTAGATTCTCATTTCGCCTAAACATCTAGTCAACGATCCTTGTTAGCGTTTCTCGGCACCAATAATTTTTGAAATTGGCATGGTTGATGCCTTGTGAGACTTCATTAGGATGCCTAGGAACCCTACAGTGGTATCAGAGCCTAGCTAGAGCCTTAGGCGAAGTTTAGACGGAGTTTGAAATCCGAACGAACCCGAAACCCCAATTCCAAGGTGCTCTCTGGAAATTTTCTGAAATTTTGGATTTTTGTCAATTAAAAATATGCAGAAAATTATGCAGGGTCTTATATGAAATACTGTGAAATACGAGGGCCTGATTCAACTTTTCCACTGTGGAACCGCGGCATGAGCTATGCATGCGCGGCGGTTCCGCGGCCGTACTGTCCCCTTGTCTGGTGATTTTTTCACAGTAATTCATGAATTCAGATATTATATTTTCTGGGTATTTTTATTGTGACTCTACAGAAGAGTATTTTGGGGTTGCTTTGGGGATTCAATTATTCGTTCGGGTTATCAGATTTTGTCTATGTGGCTTTCCGGATAACTTTAGAATATGTTAAAAAGTTCGTCCGGATTTAAATACCCAACTTTTCCCCTGCCGGAAAAATTCCAAGTGTTGGATTTTTCTGTGGTTTAAACACGTTCTGAGTAGTGCAAGTAACGCGATGGTCCCTCTAGAAGACAACAAACCTTAACTCGATTATGTGACCGTCTTGAACTGCCCTTTGAACCTTCGGGTTTGGGGCAGTACGGCGTGCCACATGTGAGGCGTTGGCTTGACCCTTCTACGGCTGGACCGTTGGTACTGAGGCATGAAGTGAATGTCTTTGAACCTATTTCATGTGTTGATCAGTGTCGGGAAAACTTGGGTATGCGAATGTTCGATCGGAAAGTTTAACATTTTTTGTTTATCTGGAATGTGATACAATAATTGGAATTCACAAACAGTTAGGAGATAACTGAATGAATGTTATAAATCTAGTGGTTTAGTTTCACTTGATATCGAAAAGAGTTTTCGATAATGGGACTAAAATGCGGGGTTTATAACTGTTAGGCATGTGATGTCTAAAGAGGTTGCGGATTCCAATTGTTGTAGTTTTACACTTTCTTTTCTGTGACCGTAAGTGTAGTATGTAGTGGTATTGCCGATTGTCGTTGCTATACGTCGACGACAATCGGTGTATGCATACTTACTTACGTTGATGACATGTGATGTTATGTGTTGCTGGATATGTTATATTGGATCGTCGTATTTGAATAGCCGGGGTTTTTTTTATGTGAGATGAGTGTTTTTCATTTTCATTCATGTAAAAACTTGTATGTAATATTCTTTTATTCGGGGCACTTCCAGGTTGCGGAAGTTGTCACCCTTTGTATATTATTTATTTTTCTGCACTAGGATAGACCCAAGGAGGGGAGCACAAGTAACCGGGTTCTAGGGTCCAGTGGGAGACCATCTCGAGGAGTCGAGTCCGGGTCTCCTAACCCTAGGATTGGCAGGGTTGCTTGCCGCTCTCGTAGGGGTCTAGGGGTGTGGGATTGGCTATTCATCACGACCGTGGAATCCGTGTTTTATACTGGCTCGTATTGAAAACACGGACGTCCTAGTATATCCAATGTTTCATATGTTTCTTCTGCTGCGATATCTGTGATGCGATCATGTGATGTTCTATGATAAATACTGTATATAGTATATATGATATATTATATAGGCGTTACTTATGTTTTGCACCCGCACTAGCGATGCCCTGCTCTGTCGTTAGTTACCTAACCTAACGGTGCATGAGGGGACATCTAGGCGAATGCGGATGGCATAAGTGTACGTCATATTTATCTGTGATGTTTAGGTGACTTAAATGATGGGACTTCATTAATGTGATTAATGAAAGAAAAGAAACCTAAGATGTTGTAGAATCAAATTTTAAACTAAACAGGTAGCTACAGTTCTTGCTTTGCATAGCGGTATATATGATATACCCTACACCTTATTCGATGAGGAAAGGACCGAGATCCCTTCACCGGGAGTGACTCCGTTAGCAATAACTGGCAGATGCTACACACTCGGTTTGTTTTTGATTGCTTCTATAGTTTCTGCTTTGCACAGCGATATATATGATATATCCCGCACCTCATTCGACGAGGAAAGGGCCGACGATCCCTTCACCGGGAGTGACCCCTTTAGCAAAAATAGAAAAGCCTCAAAATCACTCCATTTCAAAACTTCATTTGATTCTACAACGATATCAAGTTCATTACGCAATAGGTTTTCAGAAAAACCTGTCGTAGCCCTCCGTCATTTCAGATAAGAACTGTTTAGTATTCGTGCTGCGTTTGTTGGCCTTTGTCAAGGCGTAGTGTGCGGTAGCTAAATAGTGATTATCTGCTTATGTATATGATGCAGATTGTTTCAGGGTAGTCGTGCGACCTTGTTGGCCTTTGTTAAGGGCCGTGCGGGTGGGTTTGATTCAATCAAGAAATGACGGGTTGAACTTGACTAGCATGCTATGATTTGTTGGCCTTTGTCAAGGTCATAGGACGCTAGGGGCAAAATATTATCGGGAATTTCAAATGTTGAAATTTGCAATGAGATTGCATACCTTCTATGAGATAGTTGGATCCCGATACCCACTGCGAGTAAGAGTTACTCCTGGGAGAGTTTTACACATTACAATTAGCCGATCAAGTAGGTGTCTAGAAAGGTGTTAACGAGGTTACGCCTCTGGGAAAACGAGGTTTACAGTAATTACGTTCGTGCGAAAGCACGGGGGACCTCCCTCAAAGTACCGACACTGGACTGGCTGAAAGATTGGCGAACTTGTAGTGTGTAATTAATCCCGACTAGTCTTTCCTTTTAGGGTTTGAAGGAAGATTTGATAAAAACAGTGGGAGCCATCCTGATTAGATAAGATAATAACCAATCTGATCTTGCACGAGCTTACGCTAAAGTGTTTTCTTCTCTCTCTCTCCAGGTAGCGACCATTTAATGCCTTAATAAAGATAATAATATGGATGTATTAACCGAACCCACATGTTATACTGTGCTGGGGAACGTTGGTTCCGTTCTTACCTATAAGAGTTATAGGACTGAACAGGATATAGGGGAATACCAGGATTCCCATGCCACCCGAATGAAGAAAGTACATGTTGATGCATTTTCTTCGGGTGTGTTCGTTACAGAGAACTGTTTCTCCATTTGCTCCACGTCCTGGGTATTAGATACCGGGTCAGGATCCCATATATGTAATCAGTTACATGGGCTTAGAAAAGGTAGAGAACTTGGAGAAGGTGATAAAGGCATTAGAGTTGGAAATGGTGCAATTGTTGCAGCTAAGACTGTCGGGGAATATCACCTTGTATTAACAACTGGTAATACATTGGTTCTGAACGAATGCTATTACATGCCGAACCTGATATGCAACATTATATCGGTTTCTTTATTAAGTAAAGAGGGATATAATTTTGTATTACAGGATAATGTTATGAACATTTTCCATAACCAAAAGTTGGTTGGATCAGGCACGTTGTGCAATGGCATTTATGTTCTAAATCAATCAACAGTTCTGAACATAACAAACACACACAAGAGGAAGAGTTCAGAACTGAACGAATCCTTCTTGTGGCATTGTAGACTGGGTCACATCAATGCGACACGACTAGCTAAGTTGCATAAGGATGGATATTTGAAACAATTCGAATTTTCATCTTATGACACTTGCCAGTCATGTCTCAGAGGCAAGTTGACCAAAACTCCGTTTACGGGACACGGAGAAAGAGTTACCGAACTCTTAGGACTGATACATAGTGATGTATGCGGTCCTATGTCTACACATGCCAGGGATGGTTCTTCATACTTCATTACATTCACTGACGATCTCTCTAGGTTCGGGTATGTGTTCCTGATGAAACACAAATCAGAAACTTTTGAGAAATTTAGGGAATATAAACAAGAAGTTGAGAACCAAACCGGAAAAAGTATTAAAATCCTACGATCTGATCGAGGAGGAGAATACTTAAGCAATGAATTCCTGGAATTCCTAAAAGAGAATGGGATTCTCTCTCAGCTTACTCCTCCTTATACACCACAGCACAACGGTGTATCGGAGCGGAGAAATCGTACCCTATTAGATATGGTGCGCTCTATGATGAGTACAGCTGAGTTACCTATTTCCTTCTGGGGTTATGCGCTGGAGACAGCAGCATACCTATTGAATCAAGTTCCATCTAAATCTGTACCTACCACACCATATGAGATATGGAGTGAGAAGAGACCATGTCTTAAACGAGTTAAGATATGGGGTTTCCCGGCCTATGTCAAAAGGCAAAATCCGGACAAACTCGAGGCACGGTCAGTTCTATGTAAGTTTGTGGGATATCCCAAACATTCACATGGATATCTTTTCTACCATACAGAGGAACAAAAAGTGTTTGTTTCTCGACATGCCACCTTTTTGGAAAAGGAATTTCTTGCAAAAGAAATTAGTGGGGATATGGTAGAACTGGAAGAAATTCCGGCTACACAAACTCAAACTGAAGATTTAGTGGAACCAGAGGATTCAGTAGTACCCGACAAACCCCAGCCTCTCCGCCGATCTAGTAGGGTTCCTCGCCAACCTGAGAGATACTACGGTTTTCTCATGGACGGTGGGAGCGAGGATTGCATCATGGAGGATGATGACCCAACTAGCTTCGAGCAGGCCATCACGAGTGGGGACTCAGTGAAATGGCTGGATGCTATGCGGTCCGAGATGGAATCCATGTACACCAACAAAGTATGGACTTTGTTGGTTGCTCCTGAAGGGGTAAAACCCATTGGGAGCAAATGGATCTTCAAGAAAAAACTTGGTGTAGATGGGAAATTGGAGATTTTCAAAGCTAGACTTGTAGCAAAGGGTTTTCGTCAAAGACCAGGTGTGGACTATGAAGAGACCTTTTCTCCAGTGGCTATGCTTAAATCCATCCGGATCATGCTTGCCATCGCTGCATATCATGATTACGAAATCTGGCAAATGGATGTTAAGACCGCCTTTCTAAATGGTGATTTAGAAGAGTGTGTGTACATGACTCAGCCAGAGGGCTTCGTAGATAGTGGGAGCAGCGGGAAGGTATGCAAGCTGCTTAAATCCATTTATGGATTAAAGCAAGCATCGCGGAGTTGGAACATCTGCTTTGACGTCGTTATCAAAGAGTTTGATTTCGTCAAAAATCCAGATGAACCTTGTATCTACAAGAAGGTAGCAGAGAGTAAGGTTGTATTCCTCGTATTGTACATGGACGACATACTCTTGATAGGAAATGATATTCCTATGCTGCAATCGGTCAAGCTCTTCTTATCACAAAGATTCTCAATGAAAGATCTTGGTGATTCCTCCTGCATATTGGGAATCAGGATCTATAGAGATAGATCCAAACGGATACTGGGATTGTCCCAATCCAGGTACATTGACACCATACTAAAGAGGTTTAGTATGGAAGAATCCAAGCGTGGGAACCTACCCACGATCTCTGGAGTCACTCTCTCCAAAAAGATGTCTCCCAAGACTGATTTGGAGAGAGCTCGCATGCAAGGGATACCCTATGCTTCGGCTGTAGGCTCTATCATGTATGCGATGCTATGTACCAGACCCGATGTTGCATACTCACTAAGTGTAGTGAGCAGGTATCAAGCTGATCCTGGAGAGAGTCACTGGACAGCTGTGAAGAGCATTCTCAAGTACTTACGAAGGACTAAAGAGATGCTCTTGGTGTATGGTAGTGGAGAACTCCAAGTGGAGTCCTTTACCGATTCCAGCTTCCAGAGTGATAAGGACGACTCTAAGTCGCAGTCGGGTTTTGTCTTTACCCTTTACGGAGGGGCGGTTAGCTGGAAGAGTTCCAAGCAGGAAACCGTGGCAGACTCGACGATGGAGGCTGAATACATCGCTGCCAACGATGCTGCCAAAGAGGCTGTCTGGATCAAGAAGTTCATTACTGAACTTGGTGTGGTTCCATCCATTGAGCATCCAATACCTTTGTATTGCGATAACAATGGAGCAGTGGCTTTGGCCAAGGAACCCAGGTCCCATCAGCGATCCAGGCATATTCTGAGGCGGTATCACCTGATCTGGGAGATAGTTGATCGCCGGGAGATCGAGGTCAGGAGGGTTGACACGAAGAACAACACGGCGGATCCACTCACGAAGGCCATTCCCCAGATACAGTTTGAGAGACTCTTCGGGATACTCGGGATGCGATACTACAGCAGCTGGCCCTAGTGCAAGTAGGAGATTGTTAGTTGTATGTATGCCCTAGAGGCCAGTATTGTACAGATGATGTATATTATATTGGATGCTTGGACATATATAGAGATGACTTTCTTGCTCGATATGATAGTATGCTATCTGGTTGCTCTTTATCTTAACATGTATACTAGTCTCTTTATACTGTCTTATAGTTACATGTTGGTAAAGCCCTTAGGATGTGTACTTGACTACCTGGACCATGATGCAGATCATACTAGTGGGGACATGGTAGTCCATAAGTACATCCTTCAAGGTCCCTAGTCGTGGGGGTATCGAGACGGGGCATCGATATACTAGTGTAGACTAGCGTATACGCTTCTCGACCCATATGATGGGCAATGGATGATCCCATATCCATTGGTGTTTGACATCAGAGATGGTATACGGGTGCTCAGTGGAGACTGGGTACACTGGACGGACTCGCCGAGAACTCCCAGATGGTATTATACCTCACGTCAGATGGCAGTTCTCAGGTGACACTTGTACAGGTTAGTCTGTAGACCCGAGATCGTCATAGAGTCTTGTGTGATTCCCACTGTGCTTTGATCTCCACCTTACCACGTCCATGAGGGCGTGCAAAACGGTGGTCTTTGGGTACAGTCCCGAGTCACATGGAGGCAATGAGCGATAGGAGGGGTTTCGTCTCTCCCGGTATTGGGAGTTGATGTTGCGCTGTGCTCGATTGGCCGTAGCAGGGAAGTCCCTGGCCAGGGCTGATCAGAGATTTGCTGGTAAGTGTTACCAGTAGTTTCTCGACCCATTGCGAACCTCACATCGGCACGACTTATCGGGTTATTGGGGTCTGACGTTTACCACCCCTAGACTTGATATGCGACATATCAGACGAAGAGACCGGACTGTACGGTTAAGTGTTACTGGTCGGATTCCCAGGAGTGTGAGCTGGCTAGCTCGTCGATCTTCTGATCGCTCAATACCCGGGTGGCCGTTACGTTTAGCAGACCGCTTGCGGCTTGTGGGTGCTTGATATGATCATCATCTGCTACCGGCGTATTGACGAGTCTTTAGAGTCCTACACAGAGGTTTCCTGGCTCAAGAGAAACGAAATAGGAGCGCATATGAGATATGTGCGGGACCGAGAATGATGCGTGTATATGATACCGTATTTGATTCTCGCGATTAATGTTTCGATTGGTTGTATGAGATATGACCTAGTTATCGAATCATTGATTCGATAAATCGATACATTGAATACTAGTCGGTTATGTGCGACATGACCGGATCATTCAATCAAGTGTTGATTTAATGATTTAATGTATAATTATATATTTGATATATTACTTTGCATTAACTAGTATATGTTCACTTTAAACGGATTTTCTCACTTGTTTTGCACATTGTATATGTGATATGCTTTTGTGCATATATTTGTATCATGTTTGATGATGCATACTCATTTGGTTAAGTGTAAAGGATTAAACCTAGGTTAAGTAAGTAATTAGGGTTTTTATTATCCATTCTTTTCATTTATTTATTTTAGAAAAAGAATGGCATATGAATACAAAATGGTTGCTTTCTTTCTTGAACCTTTGTGAAGCTTCATGAAGCTTTGACCCAAGTGACCAATTTGTCTTCATGCTTAACCCTAACCACTCTTTTAACCTTGGTCAATTCTCTACACCTAACCATGGTTCCCATTATGATAAGTATTGTTTTATTATTCATATTTACAAGACTTATCATAATTCTGGCTTCATCTTCTTCTTCACTTCAAAAAGGAAAAGCTTGATGCCATCAATGGCAACTTCATTTCTAGAGTGAGAAATCCAAATCTAAAGTGAACCCACCTCCTATTTCTTCATCCTCTACCTCTTGCCAAGTGGTTTTGGGTGTTTTCTTCACAAGTTTCACAACTTGGTGAAGTCGGAGCTTGAACTTGTGCAACCTCGACGTAGATCGTCTTTGACACGAAGCCGACGACCTTGCTCGCCCGTTTTTCCGATGAAGCCGACGAATGCGTCTAGGATTCGTGATGGACAGCGAGAGCACAACCACGTGGAGCTAAGGAAGTGGGGAACCGGATCTACAATGGTTGTAGCATCTAACTTTTAGTTAAGTAGTTAACTAGATTCTCATTTCGCCTAAACATCTAGTCAACGATCCTTGTTAGGGTTTCTCGGCACCAATAATTTTTGAAATTGGCATGGTTGATGCCTTGTGAGACTTCATTAGGATGCCTAGGAACCCTACAGTCTATAAGCATATCCTTAAATGGTCCCTAGTCATGAGAGTTTCGAGACAGGGCATCGATACTCCAGAGTAGACTAGTGTATACAGTCGAGACCCCGACGAGGAGCGGTGGCCGGTCTCACAAGCCACTGGTGTCAGTTGGATCACCTAAGATGTATACAGGTGCTCATTGGGTTATGAGTACACCGGACAGGACTCGCCGGGAACCTGCTAGTTGGTCATATACCAGACGTCAGATGGCAGTTCCCTGGTGACATGTGTACAGGTTAGTTCATCGACCTGGGGTTCGTCATTTGTCTTGTGTGAGTTCCCACTGTACTTTGATTACTACCCTACCACGGCTGAAAGGAGTCGTGCAAACAGGTTTTAGTTGGGTACAGTCCCGAGCCACATGGAGGCAGTGAGCGCATCTTCAGGGGTTCGTCTCTCCCAGTATTGGGGGTGAGGTCGCGCTGTGTCTAGGAGAGCCATTACACAAAGCCCTCGGCCGAGGCAAGGAGATTTACTGGTAGGTATTCCAGTAGTATCTCAGGGTGTTCTGGGCTACACTCCGACACGACTTGTACCGCTTTTGGGGGTCTGACTTATACCAACCACCTAGGCCCGCCATGCGATGCTCATAGAAGAACGGACCGGACTGTACTGATATTGTCACTGACAGGCTCAGTAGGGTTGTCAGGCTAAGTTCGCTCACAGACGTCCCTTTTAGTCAATACCTGGTAGCCCGTTACGTATTGGCTTATACCTCTGACGTGCTAGTGGTTAAATCCACAACCAAGGTATTGACGAGTCTTTAGAGTCCCCCACATTCAGTTGCTCAAGTTTTCGGGCGAAAAACTGTAGAGGCCGTATGGAGATATGGCAGGGTTCGATCTGATACGTGCGGTATTGCACGGATCAGGATCGGACGGATAATACTAGCAGGCTTTGGTTTAAGCCGGATACTAGTATAGTACAGTGTAGATTTTGTCTCTTTGCGTTTGTATTCGGTCGGAATACAGATGCGGGTGTGTATACACAGTATCGGGGTTTTCCTGTAATTTATTACGGGACCAATTTTCTTGAGTTGCCAGTTTGCTTTCCGTTTCGGCCATATTTCTTTGTATCTTTCATTGGCCGAAGATTGGTGGAGGAGAGCTTATTTGCATTTGTGCAAATAAGCATTTTGGAGGGTTGTCTTTGCTTATCTTTGTATCATGATAATTCCTCCACCATTTGACTTCTTCTTCTTCTCATCATGGTTGTTGATGATTAGTTGATGGAGTATTGGTTTTGGTTGTTGATCATTGCTTGACTTTGGAGTAATGATGATGGTTGATGGAGTGAGGTTCTCCTTTTGTGATCATTGTTTATCATTGTAACCTTCTCTCTCTCTCTCTCTCTTGTATGATGGGGGGCTTATTCTTTTTCATTGCTACTCACTCACTCTCATTCTCTCCACCACCATTTACATGGCCGACCACAATGAGGGAGGGGCCTGTCCAAATTTCTTGGGGTGGGATTTTTGTTCTTCTAGCTTTGTAAAATCCCACATGTTTCATCTCCACAAGCTCATATCATTTCCTCCACCAAAATGGCATCTCCATGAACCCCAAATGAGACACAAGTTCTACACCACATTCTACAGCAAATCTTGGGCACGTCGACTAGCTAGTTTCGTGCCCGAGTTGCCTCGGCATTGAGGTGGGAGCCCGTAAAAGAAGTAGGCGATGTGGTGCACTTCCGGCGACGAGGTGGAGACAGGACATTCCGCGGGAGATCGGGACGACGACGAGAAGACCGGAGGACTTGGATCAGTCGGTATATCTCTCTTCCCCATCTTGTAGTTAGCTAGGACAAGTTAATGGTTCGATCCGGGTATTAGTGCGCGGTGGTGCCAGTTCATGAAAAATTAAAGTTTATCACCGCTTCCTCATTTGGCTGTCGGATTGACGGCCGGGGCGCCGCCGTGCACTTACAGTGGTATCAGAGCCTCGCCATTAACATAGTCTAGCTTTGTCTAATGTGTTTTACATTTCCGATCGAATAATTTTCCAAAAACCGTATTTTTCTTCACATCAGTTTCTGTCGAAATTTTTTGAAGTCCAAAAATTTTTCAGGTTGTTTCAGAATGATGTGTAGGACATTCTAAGAGTTCTGTGAAAATTTGGGATCGTGAACAGTCTAAACCACCGCGGAACCGCGGCCGAACCCATGCTTGGGCCGCGGTTCCACCGCGACTTGAACTGTTCAGTCCCCCAAAATTCTACAGAATGCTCCTGAGTGGAAAATTGGTTTTCTGGAATGTTATTTTTTGGGCCCAGATTTCTTCATGTGCTACAGTAGTACTTGGGGGCCCACTTGGGTAAATTTAATCGATCGGATATTTTAAACACATTAGTTCACAGTATTTACATTATATCTGCGACCGTGAATGTCACTTGATCGGTAAATCCTGTCTAACTGCTATAGCCCGGTTAGACGGATTTGCGAACGTGACTTTCACGTTGATGTTCTGTGTATTGCTGTGATGTTGCGGATCGGTCGTGGGGGATAGCCTGGATGCAATGCTAGTACAGTTTTTGTTGTATTATGTACATTTTATATTGCGGGGTGAGCGTCCGACATGTGGACCGCCGTCACTGCCTGTTTGTATTATTATTTTGGGGCACGACCAGATTGCGGTCGATGTACCCGTTGTATGTATATTTTACTTTCTGTACTAGGATTACCCCATGGTGGGGTGCACGGATAGCCGGGTTCTAGAGGGCAACAAGCCCGCATCTCATGGCATTGAGACGGAAAGGGTTTTACTCTAGAATTGGCAGGCTATTCTCCGCACTCGTAAGGGGTACAGGTTGACCCAGGAGGGGTGCCCAAGTTGCCGGATTCCGTGAAGTGCCGGGTGGTCCATTCACGTCGCTAAAGGGGGCTGCCTCGCTTCAGGTTTTGGCGGGTAACTTGCCGCGACCGTAGGGGTCTAGGATTTCATTGCACAGGCTATCCACACGACCAGGGGAACGTCGGGTTTCAGCGGCTCTGTGAAACCCGGGGATCCCAGATATCTGTATTGTTCTGTGATGCTGTATATTTCTGTGATGTTGCATTTTATCACGCCTTGAGTGAAATATTATATATTGGTATTTATATTAGTAGATGTTGTATATGTTTTGCATCCGCGCTAGTCCAGTCCCCGCTCTGTCGTTAGTTAGCTAACCTAACGGGTAATGACGGGACCCAGTGGCGAATGCGGATGGCATATACGTACATCAGTATATTTTCGTTCTTTGTGGTGTGATCAATTGATGAGACTGCGTTGATTCGGATCAATGCAAGTTAAAAACAAACCTAATCTGATGTTGTTGGAACACTTTTCAAAAAAAGCTGTTATTGCAAGGACGTTCACTTTTGTTTTGCATCGTGGTATTCAGTTGGAATATCCTGCTCCTCAGTCGACGAGGCAAGGGCCGAGATCCCTTCACCGGGAGTGACCCCTTGGACAAAAAGTTTGCGTCAGGGCAATGACTTCACTATAGCCGATTACTTTTGTTTTGCACCGTGATATTCAGTTGGAATATCCTGCACCTCATTCTACGGGGAAAGAGCCGAGATCCCTTCACCGGGAGTGACCTCTTTAGCAAAGTTTTTCGTCACTAAATTTTTCTAAAAAGCTATCCGTTCCTTCAACGATATCAAGTTCATTACGTTAAAGGTTTTCGCCAGAAACCATTCGTAGCCCTCCGTCGTTTCATATGGGTGGTCAATAGTATTCAAGCTATGTTTGTTGGCCAAAGTCAAGGCATAGTGATTGGTAGCTATTGGGTATTCATATTCAGCATAGATAGATGCGTTGGTTTGGGGCAGTCGTATAGCCTTGTTGGCCAAAGTCAAGAGCTTGTGCGGGTGGGCTCAAATTAACCTGGAGAATGACGGGTAGAACTTGACATGTGGCTTATGATTTGTTGGCCAAAGTCAAGGTCATAAGAGCATGGGGTAAAAATCACATCGGGAGTTTCAAAAGAACTGTAACTTGCCAGATATGCGGATACCTTCTGGAGTGTGATAGCATGAGCGGATTCCGTCACGTTATCATGCGATGATAGTTGGATCCCGATTCCCACTGATGAGTTGGTTTATTCCTCGGGTGACCCCGACTAATTCTTCTTTCAGGTTTGGAGGAGAATTTGAGGTTACAGTGGGAGGTTTCCAGATTAGATAAATTGGTAACCATTCTGATCTAGGTTAGAGTGCACGCTGAGTGTTTCTTTTCTCTCTCTCTTCGGCAGCGACCATTGACCCGACCCTAAGACTATGACTCAGTGACCAAGTTGACCGAACCTTCTTAAACATTGGCTTTTGGATTGTCTGAGTTGCATACCTCATTGCCACTCCTACTTTTACCCTTTTCTCCACGACACCCCGTATTACTACGAACGTCCACTTCCATTGGACAAAACCATCGTATGGTTATATACGAACTCAAAAGAATTTATTCGAGGATGGTTTCTGGTTCTGGAGAAAACGAATAGGACTATTCAGTTGTCTTTTCCTTTTACCTTCTCTCAAGTTGAGAGTACTCCTTGGTTTAGGAGATAGTACATCTATTACGCAAATTGGATAGTCTTCTTCCAAACCTTAGGCTGGTGCCGAACGGTAGGGAATGAAGAAAACCAATTAGCCTAACGATGGTGTACAGAAGGTATTATGTAAAGACAAAGCAAGGGATTAGTAAGAGGGCAAAGTAAATTGCGACTGATATTCACGACCAAACCAGGTATTTCATTACCACTCCCACTTCACCTTTGTATTTCTCCAGGACACTCCGTATCACTACGAAGATCCACAGTTTATTGGATATTCCATCGTATGGTTATATACAAACTCGAAAGGAACTTGTTCCAGTTCGGGGATGGATTCTGGTTCAGGAGAAATAGGAATAAGGTTTATTCGGTTGTCTTTTATCCTCACCTTCTCTCGCATTGCGAGTGTTCCTAGGATTAGGACAGTACACCCATTATGCTTATTGGATAGTCTTCTTCCAAACCATAGGCTGGTGCCGAACGGTAGGGAAGGAAGAAAACCATTTGGCCTAAAGGGGTGTGCAGAAGGTAATGACTAAAGACATATGAAGGGATTTGGAGAGGTGGCAAAGAATTATATGGTTACAGTCGTGAATCTGGAAGAGGCATTACTAGGAATACCGGGATACCCCATCGAAACATTTCAATGTTTCAGTGTCACTGTGTACTGTTAAAGGAAAACTGATTTCCCAATTAGTCCTTACTACAGGGTATGTATTTACCAGGTTTGATTCTCACATCTGTATGGTTTTACAGATGATGAGTGGGAGTAAATTATTGGGAATTAGGTGATCTTCCTCATTATATCGGAATTCGTTGTAATTGGTGATATTTGAGGAAATCGCCTGGGTTGTTTGCCGGTCGGCAAATATTTGGTTTTGAATATCCGCTGTTATGCACCAATTTCAAATCGATATATCTGTACGTCTATTTATATAGAGTGAGATATACCTTTTTGAAATTATGTCTATGACATTTACCTATATCAGTGGATGGTTAGGTAAGGAGCATTGAACAACGGTGTAATTCTTCTTAACCATAAGTACAGTTTTCAACCTACGACACACAGTGAATGAGTAATAAGACTCAAGGGACTTATACAGAGTATTGTATGTTGTCCAGGGTCCATCAGGACAGAGGGGTTGGTCCTCGTACTATATTCGGTTTACTTATGACTTTTCTAGTTTTTAGACAGGTGTTTCGTAGAAACACAGGGTCCGAATTTTGAGAAGTTATAGGTATATGAATAAAGTAGAGAACCAGGTATTGCAAGCATCGGGATTCTTCAAGGAGATCGAAGATGTAGATGCTTGTGTACGGTATTCAGTTGATAGTAATGATTAAGAGAACTTGCTTCTCTTTCAGGTTACTCATAATTGGAAGCATTCCTAAGTTGAGTAACGCTGATCGGCCTTCTTCCATTTAGTTGACATGCACTGGAGACAGTTGCATGATTTGAATCTGGTTCAATTAAATCAGTGCCTCTCGTTCTACATTGGATATGGAATAGTTCATATCTTAACGATGTTAAGGTACGGGGAGTTTTCCGGCTTATGATTAAAACCGGACACTAGACAACTCAAGGCACGTTTCTGTAATGGTTGTTTGTGGGTTGACCCAGGCTATGATGAGGGTTGACTTTCTACCATCTGGAAGATCAATAGTGATATTGTTCTAGACTCGCCACAGTTTTAATAAAAATGGATTTTTTCAGAAAACAGTAGTGGGAGTATGGTAGAACTGGAAGTGATTCCAGAACCACAAACGATTACTGAAGATTTGATAAGGAACCTAAAGATTCAATCTGGTTTGACATTCCATTGGCCACTCCGCAGAGTTGGTGGGTAACTTCAGGCACCCGAGAGGTACTCCGGTAGCCTCAAGGACGGTGACAGGGATGTTCTTGTTTACCCACACTTGCCAATGCTGTTGTTCCAGGCTGCGAGACCCGGCGGGAGGATGAGTATAGCGTCCTTCTGAACCGGCTTCAGAAGTGTACGTGTATATGACTCTGCCAGAGGGTTGTCATAGTCAGTGGGAGCAGCGGAAGCATTGGTGGACAGGTTGCATATGTCTATTTATAGACTAAAGCAGACGTAGCGGAGATAGATCATCAATTTCTGATGTGACAGTCATAGGTTTGACTTCATCAGAATAGGGGATGGATCTGTTAAGAAGGTAGTAGGGTGTGATGTCCTGGTATTTGGATGACATACACAGAGTAGGAAGTGATATTCCTATACTACGATCGGTTATGGTCGTCACACAGTGGTTTCTCCACATGGGACTTGGACATTATATCAGACATACTGGTTATAGATCTATGGTTTTAGATCTAGATTTGGGTGGTTTCCCAATCAGGGTACTTAGACAACATTCTAAGAGTATTTAGAATAGACGACTCCTGGCATGGTGGTGTACCTGCAGGTGATGGAGTCACCCTCTCTAAAGGTGTCTTACAGACTAAAGGGGAGAGGGATGTGCATGATTGGCAGATCACTTGCTTAGGCAATTGAGTCGATCATGAGATGTCAAGTACCACACCAGATGTTGTTCTTGCACTGGATGCAATAAGTTGACATTGATCCAATCCTGGAGAAACAGTCGGAAGCAGATTTAGAACATAAGTGGATGTTCTAGGAATATGATAACGACAGCCTCTTTTGGGAGACGGTTATCATTTCAGGCTTCCAAGGTGACCTGGACGACAAGGAGGTTGTCAGAGTTATAGTTTTCCTTCTGATGAGGGGAAGTATTTTGGACAGGTGGTCCAAGGCAATACTGAGGGAGGCATGGCACAAGATACTGATTAAGTTCAGTTGACAATACAGTCTAAGAAGTTTGGATTTCAAGTTCATTTATGAGCTAGGTACCATCAGACATCCAGACACATTCTAAGACATGTATTGCTCATTTCGGGAGATGGTTTTCTCCGCGAACTTGAGATATAGAGAGACATAGAAAGAAAAATCAAAGCGGATCCACTCACCGAGGCTATTCCTCGAACGCAATAGTTTCGTAAACGGGATTTGTGAGACTGACTAGTAGAGAAGTAGGATGTTCGGTATCACACGGGCTGTGAGTATGCGACATCGCAATAATTAGCCTTGAGTGCAAGTGGGAGATTGTTGGAGATAGTGCCCTCAGAGTCAATTATTGGATCACAGGCACGTGATTGCAATGATTGAGGGAGGACCAGTCCCAGTAGGACAGTCTTACTTGAGATGATAGTATGCTATCTGGTTTACCTTTATCATCGTGTACTGCTTTAGGTGACCTTACAGGTCGCTATTACACGTTGGTAGAGCCCCTAGGATTCTTGCTTGACCACCAGCAGTATGAGGGCGATCATATATATGGGAGCTGGCAGTCTATAAGCATATCCTTAAATGGTCCCTAGTCGTGAGAGTTTCGAGACAGGGCATCGATACTCCAGAGTAGACTAGTGTATACAGTCGAGACCCCGACGACGGGCGGTGGCCGGTCTCACAAGCCACTGGTGTCAGTTGGATCACCTAAGATGTATACAGGTGCTCATTGGGTTATGAGTACACCGGACAGGACTCGCCGGGAACCTGCTAGTTGGTCATATACCAGACGTCAGATGACAGTTCCCTGGTGACATGTGTACAGGTTAGTTCATCGACCTGGGGATCGTCATTTGTCTTGTGTGAGTTCCCACTGTACTTTGATTACTACCCTACCACGGCTCAAAGGAGTCGTGCAAACAGGTTTTAGTTGGGTACAGTCCCGAGCCACATGGAGGCAGTGAGCGCATCTTCAGGGGTTCGTCTCTCCCGGTATTGGGGGTGAGGTCACGCTGTGTCTAGGAGAGCCATTCCACAAAGCCCTCGGCCGAGGCAAGGAGATTTACTGGTAGGTATTCCAGTAGTATCTCAGGGTGTTCTGGGCTACACTCCGACACGACTTGTACCGCTTTTGGGGGTCTGACTTTTACCAACCCCCTAGGCCCGCCATGCGATGCTCATAGACGAACGGACCGGACTGTACTGATATTGTCACTGACAGGCTCAGTATGGTTGTCAGGCTGAGTTCGCTCACAGACGTCCCTTTTAGTCAATACCTGGTAGCCCGTTACGTATTGGCTTATACCTCTGACGTGCTAGTGGTTAAACCCACAACCAAGGTGCTGACGAGTCTTTAGAGTTCCCCACATTCAGTTGCTCAAGTTTTCGGGCGAAAAGCTGTAGAGGCCGTATGGAGATATGGCAGGGTTCGATCTGATACGTGCGGTATTGCACGAATCAGGATCGGATAGATAATACTAGCAGGCTTTGGTTTAAGCTGGATACTAGTATAGTACAGTGTAGATTTTGTCTCTTTGCGTTTGTATTCGGTCAGAATACAGATACGGGTGTGTATACACAGTATCGGGGTTTTCCTGTAATTTATTACGGGAACAGTTTTCTGGAGTTGCCAGTTTGCTTTCCGTTTCGGCCATATTTCTTTGTATCTTTCATTGGCCGAAGATTGGTGGAGGAGGGCTTATTTGCATTTATGCAAATAAGCATTTTAGAGGGTTGTCTTTGCTTATCTTTGTATCATGATAATTCCTCCACCATTTGACTTCTTCTTCTTCTCGTCATGGTTGTTGATAATTAGTTGATGGAGTATTGGTTTTGGTTGTTGATCATTGCTTGACTTTGGAGTAATGATGATGGTTGATGGAGTGAGGTTCTCCTTTTGTGATCCTTGTTTATCATTGTAACCTTCTCTCCCTCTTTTGTATGATGGGGGCTTATTCTTTTTCATTGCTACTCACTCACTCTCATTCTCTCCACCACCATTTACATGGCCGGCCACAATGAGGGAGGGGGCTGTCCAAATTTCTTGGGGTGGGATTTTTGTTCTTCTAGCTTTGTAAAATCCCACATATTTCATCTCCACAAGCTCATATCATTTCCTCCACCAAAATGGCATCTCCATGAACCCCAAATGAGACACAAGTTCTACACCACATTCTACAGCAAATCTTAGGCACGTCGACTAGCCAGCTTCGTGCCCGAGTTGCCTTGGTATTGAGGTGGGAGCCCGTAAAAGAAGTAGGCGATATGGCGCACTTCCGGCGACGAGGTGGAGACAGGACATTCCGTGGGAGATCGGGACGACGACGAGAAGACCGGAGGACTTGGATCAGTCGGTATATCTCTCTTCCCCATCTTGTAGTTAGCTAGGACTAGTTAATGGTTCGATCGGGGTATTAGTGCCCGGTGGTGCCAGTTCATGAAAAATTAATGTTTATCACCGCTTCCGCATTTGGCTGTCGGATTGACGGCCGGGGCGCCGCCGTGCACTTAGAGTATTATGGAGATTATGCCGGTTTTCATTGTTATTGACAAGGTGACTTGATGATTTCGGGTTCTTCTTGATATTTTTTGGATTGGAAACCGCATGTGAAAGTTTTGTAAACTGATGAATTATTCTAAAGAGAAAAATGCGGTTTTTCTTGATTTGTTAAGTATTGTCCAGCATGATGTTTTCTTGGTTCTGAGATATTTTCGAGACCCAATTCGAGGACTTGGATGAACCGTCTCGGGTACATGGTGGGCCCGGTAAGGCACACCGGGGCAAGAAGCTCGAGTTGTAGACGATGAGCCCGGCAGGGGCAGACTGCCTACCGGTGATTTTACCTGGCGCGGCGGATATCCGGAGGATACTGTTCGTGGTCGTGTGATTGATGATATGGGCCGATCCGGATTGACGGAGTCCGAGGTATTGAGATTTGAGACACTGAGATATTGAGATTTGATGATACAGGCCAGTCCGGATAGTCGGAGCCTGAGATACTAAGATATTGAGATTTATGTTTTGTGTCGATGGTTGACACCGATTTTATATTGATTTCATTGATGATATCTCGATTTATATACATACAGAAATCTCATTAAATAAAGAAAAACAGTTTTTTGATTCATGATATACTTTGTTCTCATTATATGCACCTGCACATCATTTTAGTGATATATTAACATGTTGTTACCTGAGGCACTAACACGAGTTCTTGGTATCACACTATATGGATAGATGTTTACCCTTACCATTATTTATGCTTCAGGCCATATTATTATTATTTGAGGATATTACTCATCGTATGACCTAGGATTGCGTTATACATGCGATTTGTACACGTAGATGTTTTTTACTCATGAGCTGGCAACTCACCCCCGTTGTGCCACAGCTCCTTGCAGGTTTTGCCGTACAGGTTTCGTTGCGGCTTTGCTGGCACACTGTTCCTTCCGGGTGATTGCTTTGGTAGGTGGGTTCTTTTGCATCATGACCACCATTATATATTTGTTATTCAGTTGTATCTAATAAAACCCCATCAACCAAACTTGTATATTTGATAGAGATAGAAGACCAGTGTTTATTCTTTCGACCTTAGAGTCGCGCGTTGTATTATTATGGTTTGCATTCATGTTTTGAGTTTCATTTTGAGTTTTGATCCTCGCCCTTCGGCGTTGTATATTATATTGCATTGCGTTGGTTTTTATTGATACGGTTTCGGATTGTGTATGTTTTTAGAAAAGTGAATAGAAATCACAACCAAAAATATTTTGACCGCAATCAATAACGGTGTCGAATGTAGCGCGTTAGTAAGTGCGGATCGTCCACAGGGATTATGAGATTCGTTCGTATTTATTTTATTTGAATTGAAAATTTAAGAGAAGAGAAAAGAAAACGATTCAAGATTTATATCAATGAATTTCAAGAATCATCTAGATCTAATCAAAAATCAAGAAAGCATTAAAAATCAAGAATCAAGAAGTGATAGAATTCCAATCGATTTAAGTTTCAAGAATTGAAGTGAAGCTCGTAGGAGTCAATTAGATCATAGATATGAAGAAGATTAGCAATTATCTTTTCTTACCCATTAACGAATTGATGCTAGATCGATGACGATTTATCGAGGATTAAGGATCTTGCGAAGAATTAGGGTTTCCACATCTTATCCTTTGTCCTTTCGATGAATCTCATTCACAAGATAGCTTCTAGGAATTCAAATGATCAATCGTTGATCTCTAGTTCCGTGCGAAAATAATCAAGAAAGCATTTCGCATCGAAACTAGATCATCGATCATTCGATTTTCAAGAATTTACAAACGTTAGAGGACTTTAGAAAATGTTTAAAGATTTGTCAACTTCATCATCTATTGATTTTTTCGACTCCTCCACGAGCGGAGTTTACTCAAGCATCATCACAAAGAACACATTCAAGAATCTAGATTGAATCATATTGCTTGAATTAAAGATAAGAAAGATAAAAGAATTTCAACTTTATTTATCGAAAAATTCGTTACAACTCTGTTGAAATTTACAAAAGGAAGGAACTAGATCGTCGATTTTGGCGTCGCTTCGGCTCCTTGAGTCGCGGATCGGCTTGGATCACTTGATCCGATGAAGTCCGGCTTCGCTTCTAAAGGCTTTGAAGGATTCTTGCTTTGATTGAACTCGGTGTTCTTGAACTTTTGGCTTTTTGATTGGATTAGGGTTAGGGTTTTGAGGCATAAGTTGTGTCACTCAACTTGTGGGGAGAATTGTTGAACAACCTTTTGAAGTGAAGCCTAGGGACCTTTATATAGGCTTAAGAATGATTAGCTTCCTTAAGAAGCTTGGATTAGGTTAGCTTCCCTTGTAAGATAGTTAGTTAGGTAGAAGCCTCTAGAACTAGTTAGTTAGGATTTAGCTTCCACCTAAAGATAGGAGATTAGGGAGAAGGTTCTAGGCTTTAAGGTAGTTAAGGGGAATCTTGCTTAGGAAGCTTGGAAGTGTAATTAGCTTAACCAAGTAGCTTGCTGATCTGGAAGAAGCTTCTGGAGATTTCCTGAACTTGCACTGGCTTGATGAGGTGTACACATTGATATGAGAATTCTGCACTGAAGTTGAAGTGGTGACGTGGCACAACGGCCGCAGATCCGCGGCTCAAGCCAGCTCCTGTCGCGGATCTGCGGCCCAATAGGAGCATTGTGGATTCATTCTTCAACTGTGGCTTTCTGATATCTTCCTGGTATTTTTCTGATATATTGAATTTCACAATTCCTTCTAATTTACTACCAGATCACAAGTCCTTGAGTTGGTATAATTTTTGATTAGCATTATGACAATTTTTGCCTTTCTCCTGAAATTTCCTTCACAGACTTCGAAACAAGTGTTGCGCAATACAAGGATGATGCGGTGCCATGATAAACAGTCAATTTCCCAAAAAATGCCGGTTTTAGTATACAACACAGCTAATCTGGTATTTTAGGGATGTTTTGCTAATATGTCTAATATGCAAACAGAACACCTCTAGATGAATGCAAAAGATAGGGAAATTGACTTGTTAAAAATACATTATTTTTGACTGATTAAATTCCCCCAAACTTATTTTCGGTCTTCTCGAGTGAACTGTTTTATTAAAAAGAGAAGGATAAAATAAAGAAAGAGAAAAACTAACTAGCACACTTTCGTAGGCAACACGATTGCACTGAGCACGTGCAACAAGCCTTTAAACCTCTAGGTGTCCCTAGTAGTAGGAGTGTTGTGTCCTGAGGGTTTTCAGCGGATTGTACCCACAAAATCCAATAATAAAAGGAAGACCGTGAATATTACATTTAATGATAAGAATTGTAAAAGAAATGCTTTGAAAATTAGGGTTTCCAACTAAGCTAGCTTTTCGGTTGTCATGAGCCCTATCTTAATAGTCATGAAAAGATGTTAGAAATCAGATAACCCCTAAATAAAACATCGTCCTATTCTTCATTCCTATCTTTCTTCCAAACATCGATCATATAACCCAACATGTGGGTAAAAAACATCAATACACCCGGAGAATTCAATTCAAGCTATCATAGTCTTGTCCATCCTCCTCAGTACTTTTTAATTAATGAATATTTAGATGAGTTTGCTCACACACTTTAATGCGACCGTTAATACTTCTTGAGGTACTAACCGACCGATTACTCCTGTGTTTTCTTATTTGGTGTTTTTCCTCGTCTTGCACCACCTAAGGCTTAGCAGTGACTCCCAGACCAGTTGGCCTTAGGGCACTATGTGAAGAGGCACCCTCGCTATATTTTTTTATTGCTGCCTTGGCGATAATAAAACCAGTGTTCATTTTTCTCACAATTTTATATTTTATTCATATATTTTTTTATTTCCTTCATACTTTGGCTTTAAGACAAGAGCATTTCAAGGTATCCTCTACTATCCTAAGCTTCAAGACGTTTGTAAGTGCGAATAGTGGGGCATCAACGTTCAAAATGTTTGGCTTACAGAATAGGAACTATTTTTCAGACTTATTTTTATCCTCAGATTAGTGACTTCCTTCATCTTACTAACCCTTGGGACAACGGCTCATAACTACTTATTACTAGTTCGTATAAGAAAACTTCTAATTTTCTTCGTTTTCTTAAATTTTTCTAATCTCATGGATGTAATTTTTCACTATCTAATCTTTTATTATCTACAAAAATTTTTTTTTTCTTTTTTTTTCTTTTTTTTCAATTTTTATAAGTTTTCAAAATTTTTAAAGGTTTTCAAAAAAAAAGTTTTGTGCTTATGCAAAGTGATATGCAAATGATGCGAAAATAAGCACAAACCTCCCCCAAACTTGTTTTCAACAGTGTCCTCACTGTTGCCGACCGCTATATCTAAAAAAAAAAATGTAAGCCTGGGAGGAAATTTATTAGTGGGGGCAAAATATTTAAGTAAAGATCCTCCCCCAAACTTATTCTTTTCACTCACCTCCATTCAAAAGATGATGCAGTAATATACAGGATATGGAGGTGAGACGGAGGAATTTTAATCCAAATAAAATGGCTCCTGTAAGAACAGGAGATCCTCCGTGGGGTCAGTGGAAAAATACGGCTTTAGTCTATGTCCATTCACTTTGAAAAATGTGCCGTTTTTAACATTTTCAACCTCAACTTCCCCATGCGGGTATACAGACCGCACAATAAAAGGTCCCTTCCACCGAGATCGTAGCTTACCTGCGTGAAGGTGTAGTCGTGAATCATAAAGAAGGACTTGTTGACCAGGTGTAAATGTTTTCCTCAAAATGTTTTTATCACGAAAAACCTTAGTCCTATTCTTTATGATTACAGAGTTATCATAAGCTTCATCGTGGAGTTCGCTTAGCTCATTTAATTGCAGCTTCCGAAAGTTGCAGGCTTGGTTTAAGTCAAAGTTGATTTCCTAAATAGCCCACAACGCTTTATGCTCAATTTCGACTGGCAAGTGACATGCCTTCCCAAACACTAACCTATATGGAGACATCCCTAGATTGGTTTTAAATGCAGTTCGGAATGCCCAAAGAGCATCCGTTAGTTTGGTCGACCAATCTTTTCTATTCTTCTTAACAATTTTCTCTAGGATTTGTTTGATCTGTCTATTCGAAATCTCAGCCTGCCCGCTCGTTTGGGGATGATAGGGTGTAGAAAGTCTGTGGTTGATTGCGTATTTTCGCATCAGAGTTTCGAAAGACCTGTTGCAGAAATGTGTCCCGTTATCGCTAATGATAGCGCGTGGGTGTCCAAATCGCGAAAAGATGTTTTCTTTTAAGATCTTAATGACAACCTTTTTGTCATTAATGCGACATGGAATGGCTTCAACCCACTTTGAGGTGTAATCAACCGCAAGCAGTATGTACAGATTCCCAAAGGAGTTGGGAAAGGGACCCATAAAGTCAATGCCCCAAATATCAAAAATTTCAATCACTAAGATGGGTTGCCGTGGCATCTCATCTCTCCGGGAAATCCTACCCGTGTGTTGACACTGTGTACAGGTTTTGCAATGATCAAATGCGTCTTTGAACAAAGTCGGCCAATAAAAACCGCATTGCAAAACCTTCTCCGCCGTCATTTTAGGACCGAAGTGACCCCTACATGCCTGATCATGACAAAAAGATAGAACACTCTTGAACTCCTCATTCGGGACACATCGGCGAATGATCTGATCAGGACAATACTTAAAAAGATAGGGTTCATCCTAGTAAAAGTGTTTTACTTGGGATAGAAAACGATGTTTGTCCAGTTTTGACCAATCGATGGGTATCAGTCCCGTGGCAAGATAGTTCACAATATCCCTGAACCAAGGTTCATCGGATATGCTCAAGAGTTGTTCGTCCGAAAACGAATCATTGATCGGCAGGGTCGCAGGTGAAGAAGAGATGCGTGAAAGATGGTCAGCTACAACGTTTTCATATCTTTTCTTATCTTTGATAACAAGATCAAATTCTTGTAATAGAAGGATCCAACGTATTAGCCTACCCTTAGCATCTTTCTTCACCAAAAGATGTTTCAAGGCGGAATGGTCAGTGTACACAACTATTGGTGAGCCAATCAAGTAAGGCCTGAATTTTTCTAATGCAAATACAACCGCCAAAAGTTCTTTTTCGGTAGTTGTATAGTTAATTTGAGCATCGTTCAGGGTCTTACATGCGTAATAGATCACGTGTGGCATCTTTTCAATGTGCTGTCCTAAGACTGCACCGACTGCAAAATCTGATGCATCACACATAAGCTCAAAAGGGTAGTCCCAATCTGGAGACGATAGAACGGGGGCTATAGTGAGAGAGTGTTTGAGTGAGTCGAATGTTGCCTCACAATCCGAGTCAAAGTGGAAGGTCGTATCCTTGGCCAAGAGAAGAGTTAAAGGTCTAGCAATTTTGCTAAAATCCTTAATGAATCTCCTGTAAAAGCCCACATGGCCAAGAAATAATCGGATATCCTTGACGCTTTTGGGATGAGGAAGGTTTTGAATGACATCTATCTTAGCTCTGTCAACCTCAATGCCTTTTCGTGAAATAACACGTCCAAGCACAATTCCCTCTTGGACCATGAAATGGCATTTTTCCCAATTCAAGGTTAAGTTCTTCTCTTTGCAACGAGTAAGAACCGCGTCAAAATTCGATAGGCAGTCAGAAAAAGAGTCTCCGAAAATCGAGAAATCGTCTATAAAAATCTCCAAAAAATCCTCGACCATGTCAGAGAATATCCCCATCATACACCGCTGAAAGGTAGCGGGAGCATTGCATAACCTAAAGGGCATGCGTCTATAAGCAAAGGTGCCAAAAGGACAAGTAAATGTGGTTTTATCTTGATCCTTTTTGGCAATGGGGACCTGATTATAGCCAGAGTACCCGTCCATAAAGCAATAATACTCACGTCCAGCTAAGTGTTCCAGCATCTGATCAATGAAGGGTAGAGGAAAGTGGTCTTTCCTCGTAGCGGCATTGAGTTTTCTGTAATCAATACATACACGCCACTCAGTTTGGGCGCATGTCTGAATTAACTCATTTGCCTCATTGGTAATAACAGTGATGCCAGATTTCTTAGGGACGACATGTATTGGACTCACCCATTGGCTATCGGAGATTGGGTAAATAATACCATTATCAAGGCATTTGACGATCTCTTTCTTCACCGCATCCTTCATGACGGGGTTCAACCGTCTCTGTGGTTCTCGGGTTGGTTTGGCATCATCCATCAAGTGTATATGATGTTCTACAATCAAGGGACTAATCCATTTGAAGTCCGCCATGGTCCAACCAAACGCCTCCCTATTAGATCTCAGTACCGTAAAAAGTGCATTCTCTTGCTCTGATGCTAGAGAAGCGGATATGATAACCGGTAAAGACTCATTCTCACATAAATATGCATATTTAAGATGAGAAGGTAAAAGTTTAAGATCTAATGCTGGCGGAGAAATAATAAAAGGTGGGATCATCGACTGATTTTCGGAGTCACAAAGAAGCTCATAGCCTGTAAAAGATACTGACTCGGATGGTGATGAGTCAGGAGTGTCAGACTCAAGCGTGGAAATGGTGTCCTCACTAAGATGTTGTGCAAGAGTAAACAGTGATGTGGTAGTGTCGTCGAGATCTGTAAAGCAAAGTTCATCAACTCCGCAACTTTCTGGAGCAATCTCATGGACAGAGCGCACATCAAGAATATGAGCAGAGGGTTCTGATGGCTGACTTCCAATTTTGTAGATGTTCAGTTCAATTGTCATATTTCCAAAGGATAAATTCATTGAACCATTGCTACAGTTAATGACAGCATCAGAAGTGGCAAGGAATGGTCAACCCAAAATCACCGGAATTTGGCTCCGGGGGTTTGCTACAGGTTGTGTATCGAGAACAATGAAGTCTACAGGGAATAAAAATTCCCCGACCTTTATCAACACATCCTCTAGTTCACCCCTAGGTTTTGTGATCGAACGGTCTGCCATTTGGAGAGTGCAGTGAGCTGGTTTCAACTCTCCAATCCCTAGCTGCTCATAGATAGAATATGGAAGTAGGTTAACACTTGCGCCAAGGTCTAAAAGAGCACGGTTGATGTTTTTACCCCTAATAGAAATCGATATCGTAGGACATCCTGGGTCCTTACGTTTCTTTGGTAGCTGTGGGATAAAAGCAGTGCTAATATTATTAGACATGAAGACCTTTTTGGGCACTTGAGTCTTCCTCTTCCCAGTGCACAAGTCTTTAAGAATTTTCGCATAAGCGGGGACTTGCTGAATAGCATCTAGGAGAGGGATGTTGATGTTAAACTGTTTGAACATTTCCATAATTTTCTCCATATGTGGACTCGATTTGTTAGCCCTTAACCGATTAGGATAAGGTGCTTTAGCAATAAGCGCTGGGTCCATCATAAGAGAAGGGGGTAGGTGTAGACATGATCCCAAAAGAGGAGTGGGGATCGTCTGTGGAGGACTAAAAGAGCTGTGCTGAGGTGTCGAGCCTTGTGGGAAACGGAGAATAGGCTCGTGAGAAGGCGGTGGGGTAGAAGAACAAGGATCAGAAGTAGAAGTGTGTGTGTGAGGAAGGGTCTTAGCCGGGGTGTTATTGATAGGATTTTCAATATCATCAATTTCTTCCCCAACATGGTTATTCAGCACTCTTCCTGATCTCAACGTTGTGACGCGTTTACATTGTAATGCCCAGGATTCGGTAGGGGTTGAGACGGAAGTTTCCCTTTTTCTCTCGCACTCATTTCGGCTTTAAGTCATGCAATTTCTGCTTCCATCGATTTTAAACTCTGAGCTTAGAGGTCAGAGTTTTTCTCAAATTTATCGAGGGAAGACTTAACTTCTGCCGGCATTCGTTTCATGTACGTTTCAAAAGTCCGTTCGAGTGAAGAAGAGAGATCAGTACCAGTCAACTGTGCAGGATTATACGGTGCATGTTTGTTGACGGGATCTTGAAAATTTTGTGATTGGTAGGGGTGCTGAGTCAGATGAAATGGTTGCTGTTGTGGTGGAAGAGCCCTTTGAAAATTGTTTTGGGTTGGAAACGTGTTTTGATTTTGTGATTGGTTCCAAGCAAAATTAGGGTGATTCCTCCAACCCTGATTATACGTGGAAGAATATGAATCATTTCTAGGTCTTTGAAATGCCGCATTAGTATGCTCTTGACCTTGAAACAGAGAATTCAATGGACATTCTTCCATCAAATGAGAAGGATCAGAATAGCATCCACATACAGTTTTGGAGAGTGGCATTTGATTTAGGGCGGCAGCTAAAAATTTGTTTTCCATAGCGTCGAATTTCTTGTGTAAAACTGAAATTTCAGCTCTAACTCCTATGGAAACATCAGATTGGTTATTGCCACCCTTAAATGATGGACTCTCCCATTGTAAAGATTTTTCAGCGAAATCTTCTAAGTATTTCCAAGCTTCCCTATCGTCTTTGGTCATAAAATTGCCTTGACACATGTTTTCAAGGCTCTGTTTAGTGGTTGGATTACTGCCCTCATATATGATTCGGCACAGCTCCCATCTAGGGATTCCATGATGTAGACATTGAACCAACAGATCCTTAAAGCGGTCATGATATTTTGAAAACGTTTCATTTGGAAGCTGGGTGAATTGATTTATTTCGCTACGGACTCGAGCTGTCTTGTGATTAGGGTAGAATTTCTTCAGGAATGCTGCAACGAATTCTTCCCAATTCGTAATGGAATGTGCGGTAGTGTTATACAGCCATTTCTCGGCTATATCGCACAAAGTAAATGGAAGAAGACGTAGACGCATAGTATCTACAGAAAGCTGTGAAGTACCCATCATTGCGCATACATTTTCAAATTTGGTAATAAAGACATATGCATCTTTAGTCTCAAGACCGTGATATTTGGGTAGAAGGTTGATGTATTGGGGTTTAATCTCAAAATTATTCCCGTTGGCTGGTGGTGTGGATAAGAAGGTCGAAAGAGGACCTCGCATAGGATAGCATCTCTCTTGGAGAGATATACGGGGTGGATTCTGCGCACCTACGGACGGCGGCAGATTAGTGGTAAAGAAGTTCGATGGAGAAGGATCCATCGGTGTGGGTGTGGTGGTGGGTAAAGAAGAAGTAAATGTAGAAATACCGACTTCGGAGTCGATCGGGGGTACGCGGATTAACGGGCACTAGAATCCCGTGTCCAGCCTATCTTGCACTAAAAAGGGTTAGTACAAGTGGCAGCATGACTTATAATTAGGGGAAATGATGAATGCGTTGTTTGTTTTGAAAATATACGGATTTTTGAAAAAATGATGCGATCACAACAAATGCAACAAGCAAAACCCTAATTCTATTGGTCGCCTAGGTCAAAGCTCTAGACCGCTCCTAACTGCCAAAAGACAAGTCGTAGGATAAATCCTCCACTGCCTCTTTGTCTCCCCTGTGGCCAGGTAAGTGCCAGGTAAGTGGGAAGGTACTCCACTACGTAAGTAGTGGGCCTAATTAATAACCACTAGCCTTAGACACACTTGCCTTAGACACCACAAAAGAAACACGGATAAGCAATGAATTACCCATGGCCTTCTCTTGTCCTAAGTGAGTGCGACGGTCCTTAGAGTCATCTCTAGATCTTTTTTAGTTAATGAGGGTAAATGCGGATGGAAGTTTGTGATTTTTGGGGCTTAGGAAGGGTAATGAACTCCCCACCTAATCTGGATTTTGTCTTTGCCCCTTAATTTCCGTATTAATATGCAAAAAAAAAAAAACCAAAAACACGCACAATTTTTAAATTTTTTTGCGGCGTTGCGATTTTTGCAAAGAAGCCTGCAGAAAATTGTTAATTGGAGCAGATAAGGGAAGAGATAAGAAAGTAAGAGAGCACCTGAGAAATTTTGGAACAGTGAACTGCCTGAACAGCCGCGGAAACGCGATGGGAGTCGTATACTGCCGCGGAAACGCGGTGAGGTAACAAGATCTCTGCACAAAAATTTCAACAACTGTTCCTGTTCACCTTCTTAGCTCTCTGGAAAATTCTGAAAAAAATTTCACTTGTTCCACAGCTTCCAGATTTCCTCCTAATCAAATCACAACAACACGTTTAGAGTTTGCGCGAATTTTGATCTCAAAATTGTAATGGAATAAATCTTTTCAATTCAAATTTCAATAACGAACGAATTAGCGCACGATCCCCGGCAACGGCGCCATTTGATTGATACAATTTCGAATTGTGTATGTTTTTAGAAAAGTGAATAGAAATCACAACCAAAAATATTTTGACCGCAATCAATAACGGTGTCGAATGTAGCGCGTTAGTAAGTGCAGATCGTCTACAGGGATTGTGAGATTCTTTCGTATTTGTTTTATTTGAATTGAAAATTTAAGAGAAGAGAAAAGAAAACGATTCAAGATTTATATCAGTGAATTTCAAGAATCATCTAGATCTAATCAAAAATCAAGAAAGCATTAAAAATCAAGAATCAAGAATTGATAGAATTCCAATCGATTTAAGTTTCAAGAATTGAAGTGAAGCTCGCAGGAGTAGATTAGATCATAGATGTGAAGAAGATTGGCAATTACCTTTTCTTATACATTAACGAATTGATGCTAGATCGATGACGATTTATCGAGAATTAAGGATCTTGCGAAGAATTAGGGTTTACTCATCTTATCCTTTCTCCTTTCGATGAATCTCATTTACAAGATAGTTTCTAGGAAATCAAATGATCGATCGTTGATCTCTATTTTCGTGCGAAAATAATCAAGAAAGCATTTCGCATCGAAACTAGATCATCGATCATTCAATTTTCAAGAATTTAGAAACGTTAGAGGACTTAAGAAAATGTTTAAAGATTTTTCAACTTCATCATCTATTGATTTTTTCGACTCCTCCACGAGCGGAGTTTACTCAAGCATCATCACAAAGAACACATTCAAGAATCTAGATTGAATCATAATGCTTGAATTAAAGATAAGCAAGATAAAAGAATTTCACCTTTATTTATCGTCAAATTCGTTACAACTCTCTTGAAATTTACAAAAGAAAGGAACTAGATCGTCGATTTTGGCGTCGCTTTGGCTCCTTGAGTCGCGGATCGGCTTGGATCACTTGCTCCGATAAAGTCCGGCTTCGCTTCTAAAGGCTTTGAAAGATTCTTGCTTTGATTGAACTCGGTGTTCTTGAACTTTTGGCTTTTTGATTGGATTAGGGTTAGGGTTTTGAGGCACAAGTTGTGTCACTCAACTTGTAGGGAGAATTGTCGAACAACCTTTTGAAATGAAGCCTAGGGTCCTTTTTATAGGCTTAAGAATGATTAGCTTCCTTAAGAAGCTTGGATTAGGTTAGCTTCCTTTGTAAGCTAGTTAGTTAGGTAGAAGCCTCTAGAACTAGTTAGTTAGGGTTTAGCTTCCACCTTAAGCTAGGAGGTTAGGGAGAAGGTTCTAGGCTTTAAGGTAGTTAAAGGGAAGCTTGCTTAGAAAGCTTGGAAGTGTAATTAGCTTAACCAAGTAGCTTGCTGATCTGGAAGAAGCTTCTGGAGATTTCCTGAACTTGCAGTGGCTTGATGAGGTGTACACATTGATATGAGAATTATGCACTGAAGTTGAAGTGGTGACGTGGGACAACGGCCGTGGATTCGCGGCTAAAGCCGGCTCCGGCCGCGGATCCGCGGCCCAATAGGAGCATTATGGCTTCATTCTTCAACTGTGGCTTTCAGATATCTTCCTGGTATTTTTCTGATATATTGAATTTCACAATTCCTTCTAATTTACTACCAGTTCACATGTCCTTGAGTTGGCGTAATTTTTTATCAGCATTTTGACAATTTTGGCCTTTCTCCTGAAATTTCCTGCACAGACTTCGAAACAAGTGTTGCGCAATACAAGGATGATGTGATGCCATGATAAACAGTCAATTTCCCTAAAAATGCCGGTTTTAGTATACAACACAGGTAATCTGGTATTTTAGGGATGCTTTGCTAATATGTGTAACATGCAAACCGAACACCTCTAGATGAATGCAAAAGATAGGGAAATTGACTTGTTAAAAATACATTATTTTCGACTGATCAGGTTTGTCCGTCGATTAATGAAGAGCTAGCTCCCGCTTGGGGATGCCTTTTATCATTTCGTATACTATTCATGTTGTACCCCGTTTAGGACTAGTATTTACAATGGAAACTCTGCCGAAATTTTCAGAATAGACATGATGTTTTAAAAAAAGCATAATTCTACTTATACTATTAAAAAAAAATTCTTTAAAAATTGGTTTTTCCTTCACTCTAGTTCTTTACCTGTTTTGGATTTCTGGGTTTTGGCATACTTAGATTACGTACGCCTCGAGACGACTCATAGTCTATGTGTCGGTCATGTTCCGTAATTTTCGGGTCGTGACATCAATACCAAATCTTAAACTTGAAAGCTCACTAAAGAGATTGCAAGATCAAGAGAAGACCATGAACTCATGGGAAAGCTAAGCTATGTACAAGAGAACCAAAAAGAAAACAAAAAGAGTTACAAAGTGTATGAAAAAGAATAAGCAAACTTGGACAAATGTGAGACCCTTCTCCCTTGCTCATTCATCCGCTATATATAGGCTCAAAAGGAAAATAAATAAACAATAAAAACATGATGAGGTGGCAGCAGTAAAGGCGATGTACAAAATTAGGGGCATTTGTGCACTGTTTGGCCAGCCACAAGGCGTATGAGCTCAGCCCAAATCCGAGCTCTTGGGTTCGTGCTTGCTGTGTTGACTTGTGGTGTCCCCAATATCACTTTAGTGCAGCTTGTTTTCTTTAATTTTAATTTGTATGCACCCAGGGTTTGGAGGGAACACTTGGATCTTTAAGTCAACACACATCTTGTAGCATTTAGTGTATTTCCCCCCACTTGTGTGCCATGGAAGCCCCCTAGGTTCTAGTGCAAGCCAAAAATTCTTGTGTACACACTTGTATTGTGTTGGTCCATTTAGTTAAAAAGTGTGTACACAAGCTGTAAGTCGACGTTACACACCCCACAAGATGCGGGGAGGCGGAATATGTAAAACAATCATTTTGTTTAAGGTAACATCGACTAATTTTACGGATCTTTGCTAAACCCTAACAAACAAACTATCTAGAAGTGCTAAACCACTTGATAGATGATTATACCTCTTGATACTAGTCCTTCTTGTTCACCTCCTCGTCGGCCTACTTGATGTAATATAAGATCCACCCGAGAGTTCCATCTCCAAGCTTTAACCTCTAACTTAAGGTAACTAAGAGGCTAGGATTGCTAATCCAAGTGACCTAGAAGATATAGAAGTGGATTAAGGATCTATTAGTCTTTCTAACCCTTGGGATCTCAACACATGAGAGGATTAGGGTTAGGTTTAAGAAGAGGAGAGCTTGAGGAGAGAGAATGTTTATGTGAGAATGAAATGAAAAATAACTCTTTTTGTATATATCATGAAGCATGATAATTATCTAATAAATCATATGAGATAATTACAACCATGCTTCATTTAATACATTAGGATGAATCATCTCATGAGTCAATAAAACAATTAATGCTTCATTAACTCACTTTGGATGAATCATCTCATGAGTCATTAAAATATTTAATGCAAATAACACATAAGCTCTCCACCTCATTTAGTTTAATTCATAAATGAATTAAATCTAAATGAGTCACCTTTCTTCTAGAAGCTTGTCGACTAATTATGAGAATGCCCTAACCATCTATATTTTCGAAAAACACGGATATACTGAGACTGGATAAATCCAATAATCCAATACTAGAATCTGGCTTAAACCAAAGCCTGCTTGTATAATCTGTCCAAACATCATACATGCACAAGTACACATATATGTCCGAACCCTGTCGTAAATCCATACAACCTCTATATCGTTTCGCCTGAAGTAGGGAAACTCTCTGTATGGGACTCCAAAGACTCGACACTACGCTGGCAGTGGATATAACCACAGGCTGCAAGCGGTACTAGCTGTACGTAACGGTCCGCTGGTAGATGTCGATAAGAAGGCTAATGAAGAAACCCATCTTAACTCCTATTGAGCCTGATATGACAATCTCCATACAGTCCGGTCTATTCGTCTAAGACTATCGCATATCGGGCCTAGGGGGCGGCAAGCGTCAATCCCTTAAAAGCGGTATAAGTCGTGTCGGAGTGAAGCCCATTACACCTTGAGAAACTACTGGAACACCTACTAGTAAATCTCGCTTGCCCTGGCTAGGGACCTTGCGTAATGGCTCTCCAAACACGGCGCGATATGAACTCCCAATACCGGAGAGACGAATCCTATCTAACTGCCACTGCCTCCAAGTGCTTCGGGACTGCACCCAACTGCTACCTGTTTGCACGACTCCTTTGAGCCATGGTAGGGTAGCAATCCAAGAACAGTGGGAACACACTCGAGACGAAGCAGCGGTGTCAAGTCAACGGACTATGGTGTACTCATGTCACCTGGGAACTGTTAGCTGACGATGGGTATAATACCAACCAACAGTTCCCTGCGAGTCCTGTCCGGTGTACCTGTAATCCAACGAGCACCTGCATACTATCTCTAGTACAACGTACTAATGGTTGTGGGACAGACCATTTCCCTTGCAGGGATGAGAAGCGTATACACTAGTCTACTCTGGAGTATCGATGCCCTGTCTCAATAATCCTATGACTAGGGACCTGAAAAAGGATGTGCTTATAGACTAACCAGCCCCCACTAGTGTGACTGCCATCACAACGCTGGTAGTCAAGCAAGATCCTAAGGGCTCTATCAATATGTATTCGCGATATGCTAAAAGAAACATATACACATATTAAGATAGATATAAACCAAGTAGCATACTACTATGTTGAGCAAGACTGTTAATACAACTGCGAATATCCCAAGCTTCCATTAAGTAATATACAAGCTACTATGATACAATAATGGCCCCTAGGGCATATACACTAACAATCTCCCACTTGCACTAGGGCCATGTACTAGCGTATCGAAGACTGATCATCTCAAATCGCCTCTTGAACTGTGTCTGAGGTAAGGCCTTTGTGAATGGATCTGCAGTGTTCTCCTCTGTATCAACTCTGCAGACCTCGATCTCCCGGTGATCTATGATCTCCCTAATCAGGTGATACCACCTTAAGATGTGTCTAGACATCTGATGGGACCTGGGTTCCTTCGCTAAAGCTATAGCGCTGTTGTTGTCACAATACAACGGTATTGGATTAACAATGGTAGGAACCACCTGAAGTTCTGTTAGGAACTTCTTCTTCCAGACAGCTTTTTTTGCGGCATCGCAAGAAGAGATATACTCTGCTTCCATTGTCGAGTCAGCAACGGTGTCCTGCTTGGAACTCTTCCAGCACACCACCCCTCCATTGAGGGTAAAAACATAACATGACATAGACTTGGAGTCATCCTTGTCATTCTGGAAGATGGAGTCAGCAAAAGCCTCGATCTGGAGGTCTTTTCCACCGTAAACCAAGAACATATCCTTAGTCCTTCTTAGGTACTTGAGAATGTTCTTTACTGCTATCCAGTGCTTCTCCCCTGGGTCTGACTGATACCGGCTTACCACGCTCAGTGCGTAAGCTACATCTGATCTGTTGTACAACATCGCATACATTATAGAGCCTACCGCAGAAGCGTAGGGTATAATCGACATGCGATCCCTTTCCAAATCATTCTTGGGAGACATCTCTTTGGAGAGGGTGATTCCGTGACAAGCTGGTAAATTATCGCGCTTAGAATCTTCCATACTGAATCTTTTCAGTATAGTGTTGATATACCTGGACTGCGAAAGTCCTAAAATCCACTTAGATCTATCACGATAGATCTGGATCGCCAGAATGTAAGAGGCATCACCCAGGTCTTTCATGGAGAACCTGTGTGATAAGAATCCTTTGACAGATTGTAGCATAGGAATGTCATTTCCTATCAAGAGAATGTCATCCACGTACAAGACGAGGAATACGACAGTTCGTGCTACAATTTTAATATATATAAATGGTTCATCTGGATTTTTGATAAAGTCATATTCTTTGACCGTTTCATCAAAACAGATGTTCCAACTCCGCGATGCCTGCTTTAGTCCATAAATGGACTTAAGCAACTTGCACACTTTTCCGCTGCTCCCACTCTGATTGAAACCTTCTGGCTAATCCATATAGACGCACTCTTCTAAATTACCATTTAGAAAAGCCGTCTTTACGTCCATCTGCCATATCTCATAATCATGGAAGGCAGCAATGGCAAGAAGGATCCGAATGGATTTGAGCATAGCCACTGGAGAAAAAGTTTCGTCATAGTCTAAACCAGGTATTTGATGAAAACCTTTTGCAAAAAGTCTAGCCTTATAGGTTTCCGCCTGTCCATCTACACCAATCTTCTTCCTGAAGATCCACTTGCATCCTATGGGTTTTACCCCATCTGGAGGAAAGTCCAAAGTCCATACTTTGTTGGTGTACATGGACTCCATCTCGGTCCGCATTGCATCCAGCCATCTTACTGAGTCGCCGCTCTGGATAGCCTGCTGGAAGGAAGTAGGTTCATCATTATCAATGATGCAATCTTCTCTATCCCCGTCTATGAGAAAACCGTAGTATATCTCAGGCGGATGAGACGGCCTAATACTCCTACGGAGGGGTGCGGGAATGTCCTGTTCTTCTAGAACTTCTGGTTCTACCAAACTTTCAGTAGTAGTTTGTGGTTCTGGAATTTCTTCCAGTTATATTGCGCTCCCACTTGTTTCCTCTTCTAAAAACTGCTGTTCTAGAAAATGGGCATTACGAGAAACAAAGCCTTTTTGTCCTCTGCGTAATAGAAAAAATACTCCTTGGAGTTCTTTGCATATCCTACAAACTTACACGGTACTGATTGTGACTCAAGTTTGTCCGCATGCTGCTTTTTAACAAAAGCTGGACATCCCCATATCTTCAGATACTGAAGATAGGGTTTCTTCCCACTCTACATCTGATATGGTGTGGTAGGCCCAGTCTTGGTAGGAACCTTGTTCAAAAGATATGCAGCTGATTCTAGTGCATAACCCCAGAAAGATCGCGGTAACTCTGCATTACTCATCATGGAACGTACCATATCCAATAGGGTTCGGTTCCGTCTCTCTGATACACCGTTGTTTTGTGGAGTGTATGGAGGAGTAAGCTGAGAGAGAATTCCTTTCTTTTTTAGGTAACCCAGGAACTCGACACTTAAGTATTCACCACCTCGATCAGATCTCAATGTCTTGATACTTTTGCCGGTTTGGTTTTCTTCTTCATTCTTATATTCTCGGAATTTCTCAAAGGCCTCGGATTTATGTTTCATCAAGAAAATGAATCCATACCTAGAGAAATCATCCGTAAAAGTAATGAAATATGAAAAACCGCCTCTTGCATGTGTAGACATTGGACCACATACATCGCTGTATATGAGTCCTAAGAGCTCGCTCGCTCTTACTCCATGTCCAGTGAATGGAGTCTTTGTCATCTTTTCTTTGAGACATGATTGACAAGTGGCAAAAGATTGATATTTGAACGGATCCAAATATCCTTCTCTATGTAACTTAGTTAACCTTGTCTCATTGATGTGACCCAGTCTACAATGGCATAAGAAAGCCTGATTTATATCTGGAGACTTTCTTTTTAGTGTGTTTTGGACATTGAAAAACTGTAATTGGTTTAACACATATATACCATTATCTAGTGTACCGTACCCAATCAAACCATGATTAAGGTGGATGTTAACAACATCGCTTACAAACGTGAAATCATAACCTTCTATTGATAACAACGATACTGATATGATATTACACGTTAAACTAGATACACAAAAATAGTTGCGCAAAACCAAAATATGTCCACTCATCAATCCAAGGTGATAATCCCCTATGGACAAAGCATTCACACAAGCTCAGTTAGCAACCTGTAGGGTCATATCACCAACCTTCAGCACTCTACGGTTTCTCAGTGCCTGCAATGAATCGCATATATGAGATCCTGATCCGATATCCAACACCCAGGAAGTAGAGTTGATTGACAGACAATTTTCAATTACAAATACACCTGAAGCCGAAGCCACAACTTGCCTCGGGTCCTGGTTCTTGGGAATCCAAGCTTTGCAATCTTTCTTCCAATTGCTTTTCCTACGACAGTGGAAGCACTCGTCCTTTGCCACTACTGGCACCGCAACCTTTGCCTTTCCCTTAACTCCCAGCTTACCAAAAACACCTCTCGGTTTGGTAGCGGCCTACTTCTTGCTTCCTTTGGCCCTTGCCTTGGACCTCGAAGAGGAAGCACTACGAACAAACATAGTGGGTGTTTCCCTTGCTTTCTGCAAGGTGCCCTCTGCACTCCTTAACATGTTAAGGAGTTCTGGAAGTTCAACTTCTTTACTTGAATGTTGAAATTCAAGATAAACTGGGCGTAGGTGGAAGGAAGGGACTGAAGAACCAAGTCTGTATACAGCTCGTTCTCTAATTTTGTCCCGAGATCCGCGAGCTCTTCAATATAGCCAATCATCTTAAGGACATGTTCCTCTATAGATGATCCGACGGCCAGCCTCGAGTGAAACAAGTTCTTCGAGGTCTCGTATCTAGCTATATGAGATTGCACTCCATACATTTCCTTGGAGTGGAGAAATATGGATTCAAGATCCATATCCTCGTGCCTCCTCTGATGTTCATTATTCATAGAGGCAAGCACGATGCATTTGGCCTTCGTTCAGTTAATCTCCCAGGTCTTGCGGATTCCTTATCCGCGACACTAGATTCTGGACCTGGGACGGCAGGGGCCTTAGTAGTAAGGACATACCCAAATTTGTCATAAGTTATTGCCATCTTGACATTCCAGAACTAATCTTTATATTTTGGTCCTGTCAAAATATTTTTATCTAATAATAACTTAAGGCCTGTCATGTTCTCGGTCGCTGCAATTAGGAGAAGGAGAGGAAACACTTTAGCATGATGCTCTTGCAAGTTTAGAGTGGTTTTTAGTTTATCTAAATGTTAGTTATGTATATGCCCTAGAGGCCATTGTTGTACATATGATATATATTCTAATGGATGCTTTGATATATATAGAGAGGACTTTCTTACTCGTCATGATAGTATGCTATTTGGTTTATTCTCTTACTCTCACATGTTGATAAAGCCCTTAGGATGTGTACTTGACTACTGGGACTATGATGAGATCATACTAGTGGGGCCAAGGTAGTCGATGAGTACATCCTATAACTGTTCCTAGTCGAGGGTGTATCGAGACAAGGCATCGATGCACCAGAGTAGACTAGCGTATACGCATCTTGACCCATATGATGGGTGATGGATGATCCTATATCCATCGGTGTTTGACATCAAGGATGGTGTACGGGTGCTCAGTGGAGACTGGATATACTGGACGGACTAGCCGAGAATTCCTAGATGGTATTATACCTCATGTCAGATGGCAGTTCTCCGGTGACAAGTGTATAGGTTAGTCTATAGACCCGAGATCGTCATAGAGTCTTATGTAATTCCCACTGTGCTTTGATATCCACCTTACCACGTCTAAGAGGGCATGCAAAACTGTGGCATTTGGGTACAGTCCCGAATCACATGGAGGCAATGAGCGATAGGAGGGGATTCGTCTCTCCCGGTATAGGGAGTTGATATTGTGATGTGTTCGATTGGCTATAACTGGAAGTCCCTGGCCAGGGCGGATATTGAGTACTACTGGTAAGTGTTACCGGTAGTTTCTTGACCTGTTATGAGCCTCACATCGACACGACTTATCGGTTACTGGGGTCTGGCGTAAGAATGTACAGGCTTGCTTGTTGATCTTCTGATTGCTCAATACCTGGGTGGCTGTTACGTTTAGCTGACCGGTTGCAGCTTGTGGGTGTTTGGTATGATCATCACCTGCTGCCGGCGTATTGACGATTCTTTAGAGTCCTACACAGAGGTTTCTTGACTCGGGCAAAACGGAGTTGGGGCACATATGTGATATGTGCAGGACCGAGGATAATACGATATGAGATACCGTATTATATTCTCGCGATATTTTGATATGAGCCGGATCATCGGATCAAGTGTTGATTCGATAAATCGGTACATGATATATTAGTCGGTTATATTCGATATAGCCGGATTGTCGGATCAAGTGTTGATTCGATAATTTAATGTATAATAATATATATGATATGTTGCATTACATTATCTAATATTGGCTCGCTTTATTATTTCATTTTCTCACCGGATAATACATTGATATATATATGCGATATATGTTAATTGTATTATTTTCTTTTGTTACAAATATATATTATATATATGATATATAATATTGTAACATGATATGATTACTAATGCAACTTGTTTTGTGGAGATTAAATAAGATTAGGGTTTGATTTGGGTTAGTTTTTTCTTGATGCTTCTAGAAGGTTTTTCTTTGTTTCTAGCAAAAGATATTATGCTTGATATTTTGCTAGATATTTCTAACCCAACCCAAACCCTTCACCCTAGGTTAAGTCTCTACAATGGTTAGCCACTTCATATTCAACCATGGTTCCATCATTAATCATAATGATAATTTCATTATTCATCACAAAAGAAATTTCCTTCTTCGTCTTCTTCCTTGAGCTTTGAGAAAGCTTTCTAGGTTTTCATTTTGTGATGATTTAGTGTGAGATTTTGATAATAAAATTGAGCATAAATCCTACATCATCATCCTCATCTAATCTAGCCAATTAGATTATGGTGTTCACCTCATTAGTGAGAAAGAGCTTGAGTTAAAGAAACTTCGAGGTAGATCATCGGAGAAAAGGAAGACTACAAGCTAGCATGGATCATTCGGGTTGTGGAGCCTCTCTTGAGTCCGGGAGATCGTGGATCGGGGTGAAGGGACTTCTACTCGGAGCTTATGAAGCGAAGGAGCGGACTACAAAGGTTCTAATCCCTCACTCTTAGTTGTAAAGATGTTTACTTGCATGTGTGACCCTAATAATCTAGCAAAGATTCCGGCTTTGGGTTGTTCGGCACGTCGAAATTTTGAATCGGGCATGGTTGATGCCTTATAGACTCTTGTAAGAGTGCCTAGGAACCCTACAGTGGTATCAGAGCCAAGCAAGAGCATTAGGCGACGTGTATACGAAGTTAAAACTCCGATCAAACCCCGATACATCGAACTAGACCCCCTCTTTGGAAATTTTGTAAAAATGTGATTTTTCTACATTAAAATTACTCAAAAAAATCAGTAGAGAATTATAAGCATTACTGTGGAAAACGAGCATGTAATTCGTACAAACTGCCGCGGAACCGCGGCAATACCATGCCTGCGCCGCGGATCCGCGGTCGTACAGTTGAATTGGGCTTTGGTTTTGGCACAGTAATATTCGTAGTTGTTACTGTATATTTCTGGGTATTTTTAATCTAACTCAAGTATTGAGTGTTGTGGGGATTATTTTGAATTCGTTGATTCGATCGGATAGTTTAATTTCGTTTTGTTTTCCGGATATTTTAGAAACTGTTAAAATGTTCGAACGGATATCATTAACTCACTTTTTCCCGGCACGAAAAACATTCAAGTGTTGAAATTTTCTTGAGTTTAAATCTTTCGGAAAAACGTGCAAGTAATGCGGTGGACCCTCTAGAAGAACACAAACCTTAACTCGATTATATGACCGTCTGAACCGCCTCTAAACTTTAGGGTTTAGGGTAGTACGGCGTGCCACATGTGAGGCGTTGGCTTGACCCTTATACGGCTGGACCATTGGTACTGTGACATATTCTGGGATTATTTGAACTCCGCTCAAGTGTTGAGCTATTTAGGAAATCTTGGGTATTTGATTATCCAATCGGAAAGTTTAATATTGTCTGTTTATCTGGAATGTGATACAATATGTGGAATTCATATAGTTAGGCATGAAATGCGAAGTATGTGATATTTCGGATTTACGATGTCTAAAAAGATTATGGATTCCAAATGTTGTAGTTTTACACTTTCTTTTGTATGACCGCAAGTGAAGTATGTAGTTGTATTGCCGGTTTTCGTTGCTATACATCAACGACGATCGGCGTATGTATACTCACTTACGTTGATGATATGAGATATTAAGTGTTGCTGTGATATGTTATATTGGATCGTCGTGTTCTAAATAGCCGAGTGGTTTTATGTGAGATGAGGGTTTTTATTTTCATTAATGTTAAATTCATTTGTATATAATATTCTTTTATTGGGGCACTTCCGGGATGAGGTTGATGTCACCAGTGTATATTATTTACTTTTCCGCATTAGGTAGATCCAAGGAGGGGAGCATAAGTAACCGGGTTCTAGGGTCCTGTGGGAGGCTATCTCGAGGAGTCGAGACCGGGTTTCCTAACCCTAGAATTGGCAGTGTTACTTGCAGCTCTCGTAGGGGTCTAGGTATGTGGGTTTGGCTATCCATCGCGACCGTGGAATCAGTGTTTTATACAGGCTCGTATTAAAAACACGGACATCCTAGTATATCCAATATTTCATATATGTTCTTCTGCTGCAATGTTCTACGATGAGATCATATTACTGCCTGAGATGAATGCTTATACTATATGTATATGATGATATATAAATATTACTACTTTCGTTTCTTCTGTGATGCTTAGGAAGAATAAGCTGATGGGATATATTAATGAGATTAATAAAAAGAAAAGAAACCTAAAAGATGTTGTAGAATCAAAACTTTAGAAAAAGGGTAGCTACAGTTTTGCTTTGCATAGCGGTATATATGATATACCCTACACCTTATTCGATGAGGAAAGAGCCGAGATCCCTTCACCGGGAGTGACCTCTTTAGCGAAACTGGCAGATGCTACAAACTCGCGGTTTAGTTTTTGACAGCTTATATAGTTCTTACTTTGCACAGCGGTATATATGATATATCCTGCACCTTATTCGATGGGGAAAGAGCCGAGATCCCTTCACCGGGAGTGACCTCTTTAGCGAAACTAGAAAAGCCTCAGAAAACACTCCTTTTCAAAAATCACTCGATTCTATAATGATATCAAGTTCATTACGCTCATGGTTCTCTGAAAAACCTGCGTAGCCCTCTGTCATTTCAGATAAGTAATATTTAGTATTCGTGCTGCGGTAGTTTGGCATGCGTCAAGGCGTAGTGTACGGTAGCTGATTACTACTTATCTATAGCATGAGATGCGATTGGATTAGGATATTCGTACGGCGTTGTTTGGCATGCGTCAAGGGTCTTACGGGTGGGTTTAATTCAATCACGAAATGTACGGGTTGAACATGACTAGCGGATTATGGGTTGTTTGGCAAGCGTCAAGGTCATAGCACGCTAGGGGAAAAAGTATTATCGGGAATTTCAAGTGTTGAAATTTGCAATGAGATTGCATAGCTTCTATGATATAGATGGATCCAGATACCCACTGCGAGTAAGAGTTACTCCTGGGAGAATTTTACAGAGGACAATTAGCCGATCAAGTAGGTGTCTAGAAAGGTGTTAACGGGGTTATGTCTCTGGGAAAATGAGGTTTATTTTAATTAGGTCCGTGCGAAAGCACGGGGAACCTCCCTCAAAGTACCAAGACTGATCTGGTTGAAAGATTGACGAAATTGTAGGGTGTAATTAATCCCGGCTAATCTTACCTTTTAGGGTTTGAAGGAAGATTTGATAAAAACAGTGGGAGACATCCAGATTAGATAAGATAATAACCAATCTAATCTTGCAAGAGCATACGCTAAAGTGTTTCCTTCTCTCTCTCTCCAGGTAGCGACCATGTCAGGACTTAATCAAGATAATAATATGAATGTATTGACTGAACCCGCTTATTATACTGAGCAGGGATCGTTGGTCCCGTTCTTTCTTATAAGAGTTATAAGACTGAGAAGGAAACAAGAGAATATCTGGATTCTCATACCGCCCAATCGAAGAGCAAGCATGCTGATGCGTCTTCTTCGGTTGTGTTAGATATTGAGAACTGTTTCTCAGTTCACTCTACGTCCTGGGTATTAGATACCGGATCGGGATCCTATATATGTAAATTGTTACGTGGGCTATGTAAAGGTAGAGAACTGGAAAGGGTGATCATTCCGTACAAGTAGGGAATGGTGCAAGTATTGCAGCCAAAGCAGTTGGCGAATATCACCTTGTATTACCAAGTAGTAATACATTGATTCTGAACGAGTGCTATTATATATCGAACAGGATGTGCAATATTATATCAGTTTCTTTATTAAGTAAAGAAGGATATAATTTTGTAGTACATGATAATATTATGAACATATTCCTCAAACAAAAGTTGATTGGATCAGGCTCGTTACATAATGGCATATTCATTCTCAATCAAAATACAGTCCTTAATATATAAAACACACACAAGAGGAAGAGTTCAGAAATGAACGAATCCTTCTTGTGGCATTGTAGACTTGGTCATATCAATACGACACGGCTAGCTAAGTTACATAAGGATGGATATTTGAATTCGTTCGAATTATCATCTTATGATACTTGCCATTCATGTCTCAAAGATAAAATGACCAAAACTCCGTTTAGTGGACATGGAGAAAGAGTTACGGAACTCTTAGGACTGGTACATAGTGATGTATGCGGTCCTATGTCTATGCATGTCAGGAACGGTTCTTCCTACTTCATTACATTCACTGACGATCTCTCTAGATACGGACATGTGTTCCTGATGAAACACAAGTCTAAAGCTTTTGAGAAATTCAGAGAATATAAGCACGAAGTAGAGAACCAAACGGGCAAAAGTATTAAGATCCTTCAATCTGATCAAGGAGGAGAATACTTGAGCAATGATTTTCTTGATTATCTAAAAGAGAATGGGATTCTCTCTCAGCTTACTCCTCCTTATACACCACAGCACAACGGTGTATCGAAACGGAGGAATAGCACCCTATTAGATATGGTGCGATCTATGATGAGCACTGCTGAGTTGCCTATTTCCTTCTTGGAGTATGCGCTTGAGACAGCCATAGACCTATTGAATAGGGTTGCCACCAAATCTGTGCCAACCACTCCATATGAGATATGGAAAGGTAAGAGACCACATCTTAATTATATTAAGATATGGGGTTGTCCGGCATATGTGAAAACATAAAATCCGGACAAGCTCGAGGCAAGATCAGTTCTATGCAAGTTTATAGGATATCACAAGCATTCGCAAGGGTATATCTTTTACCACTCTGAGGAATAAAAATTGTTTGTTTCTCGACATGCCACCTTCTTAGAAAAGGATTTTCTTATGAAACAAGATAGTGGCAATGAGGTAGAAATGGAAGAAGTTCCAGCGACACAAACTGCAACTGAAGATTTAGTGGAACCAGATGATTCAGTAGTACCCAATGAACCCCAGCCTCTCCGCCGATTTAGTAGGGTTTCTCATCCACCTGAGAGATACTACGGTTTTCTCATTGATGGTGGATGTGAGGATTGCATCATGGAAGATGATGACCCGACTAGTTTCGAGCAGGCCATCACGAGCGGTGACTCTGTGAAATGGCTGGATGCAATTGGATCTGAGATGGAATCCATGTACACCAACAAAGTATGGACTTTGGAAGTTGCTCCTGAAGGGGTAAAACCTATTGGAAGCAAATGGATCTTTAAAAATAAAATTGGTGTAGATGGAAAAGTTGAGACTTTCAAAGCTAGAATTGTTGCAAAGGGTTTTCGTCGACGACCAGGTGTGGATTATGACGAAACCTTTTCTCCAGTGGCTATGCTTAAGTCCGTCCGGATCCTACTTGCCATTGCTGCATACCATGACTACGAAATCTGGCAGATGGATGTTAAGACCGCCTTTCTAAATGGAGATTTAGAAAAGTGCGTGTACATGACTCAGCCAGAGGGCTTCGTAGAGAATGGGAGCAGCGAAAAAGTGTGCAAGCTGCTTAAATCCATCTATGGGTTAAAGCAAGCATCGCGGAGTTGGAACATCTACTTTGATATTGTAGTTAAAGAGTTTGACTTCATCAAAAATGTAGATGAACCTTGTATATATAAAAAGGTTGCAGAGAGTAAGGTTGTCTTCCTCGTATTGTACGTCGATGACAAACTCTTGATAGGAAATGATGTTCTTATGCTGCAGTTAGTCAAGCTCTTCTTACCACAAAGATTCTCAATGAAAGATCTAGGTGATGTCACTTGCATATTGGGAATTATGATCTATAGAGATAGATCTAATAGGATACTGGGATTGTCCCAATCCAGGTATATTGACACCATACTAGAGGTTTAGTATGGATGAATCCAAGCGTAGGAACCAACCCACGATCTCTGGACTCACTCTCTCCAAAGAGATGTCTCCCAAGACTGATTTGGAGAGAGCTCGCATGCAAGGAATACCCAATACTTCGGCAGTAGGCTCTATCATGTATGTGATGCTATGTACGAGACCCGATGCAGCATACTCACTAAGTGTAGTGAGTCGGTATTAAGCAAATCCTGGAGAGAGTCACTGGAAAGCTGTGAAGAACATTCTCAAGTACTTACGAAGGACAAAGGAGATGTTCATGGTGTATGGTAACGGAGAACTCCAGGTGGAGTCCTTTACCGATTACAGCATACAGAGTGATAAGGACGACTCTAAGTCGCACTCGGGATTCGTATTTACCCTCAATGGAGGGACGGTGTGTTGGAAGAGTTCCAAACAGGATACCGTTGCAGACTCGACGATGGAGGCTGAATACATCGCTGCCAACGATGCTGCCAAAGAGGCTGTCTGTATAAAGAAGTTCATTACTGAACTTGGTGTGGTTCCGTCCATTGAGCATCCAATACCTTTGTATTGCAATAACAATGGAGCAGTAGCTTTGGCCAAGGAACCCAGGTCCTATCAGAAGTCCAGACATATTCTGAGGCGGTATCACCTGATCAGGGAGATTAGTTGATCGCCGGGACATCGAGGTCAGGAGAGTTGATACGAAGGACAACACTGCGGATCCACTCACAAAGGCCATTCCCCAGATACAGTTTGAGAGATTATTCTGGATGCTAGATACGAGATACTATAGCAGCTGGCCTCAGTGCAAGTGGGAGATTGTTAGTTCTGTATATGCCCTAGAGCCCATTGTTGTACATATGATGTATATTATAATGGATGCTTGGATATATATAGAGAGGACTTTCTTTTTTTTCATGATAGTATGCTATTTGGTTTCACTTTATCTTAACATATTGACTTATATTAGTTTACTGTCTTACTCTCACATGTTGATAAAGCCCTTAGGATATGTACTCGACTACTGGGACTATGATAAGATCATACTAGTGGGGCCAAGGTAGTCGATGAGTACATCCTATAACTGTTCCTAGTCGAGGGTGTGTCGAGACAGGGCATCGATACACCAGAGTAGACTAGCGTATACGCATCTTGACTCATATGATGGGCGATGGATGATCCCATATCCATCAGTGTTTGACATCAAGGATGGTGTACGGGTGCTCAGTGGAGACTGGGTACACTGGACGAACTCGCCGAGAACTCCCAGATGGTATTATACCTCACTTCAGATGGCAGTTCTCCGATGACACTGGTACAGGTTAGTCTGTAGACCCGAGATCGTCATAGAGTCTTGTGTGAAACCCTCTGTGCTTTGATTTCCATCTTACCACGTCCAAGAGGGCATGCAAAATGGTGGCTTTTAGGTACAGTCCCGAATCACAAGGAGGCAATGAGCAATAGGAGGGGATTCGCCTCTCCCAGTATAGGGAGTTGATGTTGTTCTTTGTTCGATTGGTTATAACTGGAAGTCCCTGGCCAGGGCGGATATTGAGTACTACTGGTAAGTGTTACCAGTAGTTTCTCGACCTGTTATGAGCCTCACATCGACACGACTTATCGGTTACTGGGGTCTGACGTATACCACCCCTAGACTTGATATGCGACATATCAGACGAAGAGACCGGACTGTACGGGAGTGTTACTGATTGGATTCACAGGAAAATGTACCGGCTTTCTTGTTGATCTTCTGAACGCTCAATACCTGGGTGGCTGTTACGTTTAGCTGACCGCTTGCAGCTTGTGGGTGTTTGATATGATCATCACCTGCTGCCGGCGTATTGACGATTCTTTAGAGTTCTACACAGAGGTTTTTTGACTCATGCAAAATGGAGTAGGGGCACATATGTGCTATATGCAGGACTGAGGATAATACGATATGAGATACTGTATTATATTCTCGCGATATTTTGATATGAACCGGATCATCAGATCAAGTGTTGATTCGATAAATTGGTACATGATATAGTAGTCGGTTATATTCGATATAGCCGGATTGTCGGATCAAGTGTTTATTCGATAATTTAATGTATAATAATATATATGATATATTGCATTACATTATCTAATATTGGCTCGCTTTATTATTTCATTTTCTCACTGGATAATACATTGATATATATGCGATATATGTTAATTGTATTATTTTCTTTTGTTACAAATATATATTATATATATGATATATAATATTGTAATATGATATGATTACTAATGCAACTTGGTTTGTGGAAATTAAACAAGGTTAGGGTTTGATTTGGGTTAGTTCTTTCTTGATACTTCTAGAAGGTTTTTCTTTATTTCTAGCAAAAGATATTATGCTTGATATTTTGCTAGATATTTCTAACCCAACCGAAACCGTTCACCCTAGGTTAAGTCTCTACAATGGTTAGCCTCTTCATATTCAACCATGGTTGTGTCATTAATCATGATGATAATTTCATTATTCATCACAAAAGAAATTTCCTTCTTCTTCTTCTTCCTTGAGATTTGAGAAAGCATTCTAGGTTTTCATTTTGTGATGATTTAGTGTGAGATTTTGATAATAAAAGAAAGTATAAATCCTACTTCATCATCCTCATCTAATCTAGCCAATTATATTAGGGTGTTCACCTCATTAGTAAGAAAGAGCTTGAGTTAAAAAAACTTCGAGGTAGATCATCGGAGAAAAGGAAGACTACAAGCTAGCATGGATCATTCGGGTTGTGGAGCCTCTCTTCAGTCCGGGAGATCGTGGATTGCGGAGAAGGGACTTCTACTTGGAGCTTATGAAGTGAAGGAGCGGACTACAAAGGTTGTAATCCCTCACTCTTAGTTGTAAAGATGTTTACTTGCATGTGTAACCCTAATAATCTAGCAAAGATCCCGGTTTTGAGTTGTTCGGCACGTCTAAATTTTGAATCGGGCGTGGTTGATGCCTTATAGACCTTTGTAAGAGTGCTTAGGAACCCTACACTAAACAGGATGGCTCCCACTGTTTCTCGAATCCTTCTTCAAACCATAAAAGAAGAACTAGTCAGGACTATTCTCACCGTACAATACTTGCTTAACCGTTCAGCCAGGCAGGTGTCGGTACTTCGAGGGAGGTTTTACGACGCTTTCACGAAGTTCCTTAATTAAATAACCTCTTTTCTCTGGGGGCATAGCCCCGCTGACACCTTTCTCGACAACTACTTGGTTTATAGCATTGATCGTTAAGTGAAAGAATCTCCTGATGAGTAGCATATACTCAGAGTAGGATCGGGATCCAAATATCATCGTGTGATAAAGCTGAAAGAATCCTACCAAAATTATCACACTCCAAATGGTATGCAACAATAGCAAGTTTCAATTTCTTTAGAAACTCCCGATATGGATTTCGGCCCCATGCTCTTATGACCTTGGCGTTGGTCAAAATGTCATAAGTCACATGTCAAGTTCTACCCATCATTATCTTGTTAATTTGAACCCACCCATACATATCCCTGACGTTGGCCAAATAGTAGTACGACTGTCCTAAACCAACTCATCTATCTATGCAACGGATGAATACCCAGCAGCTACCAAACACTATGCCTTGGCGTTGGTCAAAATACATAGCTTGAATACTACTGAATACCCAAATGAAATGACAGAGGGCTACGAATGGTTTTCGCAAAATCCTGAACGTGGTGAACTTGATATGATCGAAGGAACCTGATAGCTTTTAAAAGGAGTGGTTTAAGCTCCGCAATTAAAAATCTGTTGTTTTAAAATAACCGAGTGGTTTCTTTTAAATTATTCCAACGATTCAACTTTGGTTTATTTTCTTTGCATTAATATAATGCGTCCCATCAAATAACCTATCATTGCAGAAAACAACGAAAATACAACGTCCGCTTATGCCATCCGCATTCGCCAGTGGGCCCCGTCATTCACCCGTTAGATTACTTAACTAACGACAGAGCGGAGGCTGGGCTAGCGCGGATGCAAAACATAAGCAACGCCTACTAGATATCATATATAGATATTGTACATTCGTTAGATGCAATAATATGCATTCCAGATCACAGATGAACATATTGGATATTCTAGGAATCCGCATTCCCTTTGAGCCTGCAATGAAATATCGATTAACAGTCATGATGAATAGCCAACCCCACCCTAGACCCCTACGGGTACGGCAAACTACCCGTCAAGTACACGAATTGAAGCGGTCTCCCTCAATGACATGATTAGGCCACTAAACACATCAAAGTATCCGGTAGTTTGTGCACCCCACCTTGGGTCTATCCTAGGAGTAGAAAACAGTAAATGAAATTATACAACGGTGGCTACAACATCAACCCAGATATGCCCCGCAAAAGAATATTACAACAAATTACAATTTACATTTGAATGAAAGAAACACTCATCTCACATCCCCGGCTAATCGTCACGACAATCCAGCAAGTTCACATTCAAAAACCAGTAAAAACCATTACAGAAATATGCAACCACCTGCTAACCGACATACTAGCAGTTAGGGGAGGTTTACGAACACATTAATGACAACACAGATATAATCCAGTTAGCCAAAGTTCTTAGAATTTCGATCAACCAACACATTTGATTCTACTCCAAACAATTCTCTGTGCACATAAAACCTGAGTAGAAACAAAACATCCCAGAAAACACAAGATCAACACAGAAAAATAACTGAGCAAATTTGGGTTGACTCGGTGTCAATTCGGCCGCGGATCCGCGGTGGATCGCTTAGATCGGCCGCGGTTCCACGGTGGTTTGGACGAGTCACGATCCCAAATTTCTTCAGAATTCTTGAAAAACCCTGCTTGTATTTTTAAGGGTCCCTGAAAAATTTTTAGACCCCGTTTTAAAAACAGCAGAAACATGGTGAAAACGTCGGTTTTTCTGGATTATTTTGCGATCGAATTTCTAAAGACTTTTCTAACATGTTAGTTATGTTTTAGCTAGGCTTTAATACCACTGTAAGTCGACGTTACACACACCACAAGATGCGGGGAGGCGGAATAGGTAAAACAATCATTTTGTTCAAGGTAACATCGACTATCTTTATAGATCTTTGTTAAACCCTAACAAACAAACTATCTATAAGTGATAAACTACTATGATAGATGATTATACCTTAAGATACTAGTCCTTCTTGTTCACCTCCTCGTCGGCCTCCTTGATGTAATAGAAGATCCACCCGAGAGTTCCTTTTCCATGCTTTAACCTCTAACTTGAGGTGACTAAGTGGATAGGATTGCTAATCCAAGTGACCTAGAAGATATAGAAGCGGATTAAGGATCTATTAGTCTTTCTAACCGTTGGGATCTCAACACATGAGAGGATTAGGGTTAGGTTTAAAAAGAGGAAAGCTTGAGGAGAGAGAATGTTTATGTGAGAATGAAATGAAAAATAACTCTTTTTGTATATATCAAGAAGCGTGATAATTATCTAATAAATCATATGAGATAATTACAACTATGCTTCATTTAATACATTAGGATGAATCATCTCATGAGTCATTAAAACAATTAATGCTTCATTAACTCACTTTGGATGAATCATCTCATGAGTCATTAAAACATTTAATGCAAATAACACATAAGCTCTCCACTTCATTAAGTTTAATTCATGAATGAATTAAATCTAAATAAGTCACCTTTCTTCTAGAAGCTTCTCGACTAATTACGAGAATGCTCCTCCCATCCGTATTTACGAAAAACACGGATATACTGAGATTGCATAAATCCAATAAGCCAATACTAGAATCTGGCTTAAACCAAAGCCTGCTAGTATAATTTGTCCGAACATCATACGTGCACAAGACCACGTATATGTCCGAACCCTGTCGTAAAACCATATGACCTCTATATCGTTTCACCTGAAGCAGGGAAACTCTCTGTGTGGGACTCTAAAGACTCGACACAACGCTGGCAGTGGGTTTAACCACAGGCCGCAAGCGGTACTAGCTGTACGTAACGGTCCCCAGGTAGATGTCGATAAGAAGGCCGATGAGGAAACCCATCCGAACACCTACTGCCCCTGATGTGACAATCTCATTACAGTCCGGTCTGTTCGTCGAAGACTATCGCATATCTGGCCTAGGGGGCGGCAAGTGTCAGTCCCCTAAAAGCGGTATAAGTCGTGTCGGAGTGAAGCCTATTACACCTTGAGAAACTACTGGAACACCTACCAATAAATCTCGCTTGCCTATGCCAGAGACCTTGCGTAATGGCTCTCCAAACACAGCGCGATATCAATTCCCAATACCGGGATAAACGAATCCTATCTAACCGCTACTGCCTCCAAGTGCTTCAGGACTGCACCCAACTGCAACCTGTTTGCATGACTCCTTTGAGCCGTGGTAGGGTAGCAATCTAAGAACAGTGGGAAAACACTCGAGACGAAGCGGCAGTGTCAAGTAAACGGACTATGCTATACTCATGTCTCCTGGGAACTGTTATGTCACGACCCGAAGGTACGGAACATGACCGGCACTTAAATTACGAAACATCTAGAGGCGTAACATAATCTAAGTAAGCTAAAGCCCAGAATGTTAGTTATATGTATGCCCTAGAGGTCATTACTGTACATAGGATGTATATTGTAGTGGATGCTGGGATATATATAGGGAGGACTTTCTTGCTCGACATGATAGTATGCTATCTGGTTACTCTTTACCTTAACGTGTATGCTGATTGTCTCTCTGTTACATGTTGGTAAAGCCCTTAGGATGTGTACTTGACTACCTGGACTATGATGCGGATCATACTAGTGGGGACATGGTAGTCCATAAGTACATCCTTCAAAGTCCCTAGTCGTCGGTGTATCGAGACGGGGCATCGATATACCAGAGTAGACTAGCGTGTACCTTCTCGACCCATACAGATGGGCGATGGATGATCCCATATCCATTGGTGTTTGACATCAGAGATGATATACGGGTGCTCAGTAGAGACTGGGTACACTGGACGGACTCGCCGAGAACTCCCAGATGGTATTATACCTCACGTCAGATGGCAGTTCTATGGTGACACTGGTACAGAGTAGTCTATTGACCCGAGATCGTCATAGAGTCTTGTGTGGTTCCCACTGTGCTTTGATTTCCATCTTACCACGTCCAAGAGGGCGTGCAAAACGGTGTTTTTTGGGTACAGTCCCAAGTCACATGGAGGCAATGAGCGATAGGAGGGGATTCGTCTCTCCCGGTATAGGGGGTTGATGTTGCGCTGTGTTCGATTGGCTATAACAGGAAATCCCTGGCCAGGGTTGCTGAGATTTACTGGTAAGTGTTACCAGTAGTTTCTCGAACAGTTATAGACCTCATATCGACACGACTTATCGAGCTATTGGGGTCTGACGTTTACCACCCCTAGGCGAGATATGCGACATATCAGACGATCAGACCGGACTGTACGGTAGTGTTACTGGTTGGATTCACTGGAGTGTGAGCGGGCTTGCTCGTCGATCTTCAGATCGCTCAATACCCGGGTGGCTGTTACGTTTGACAGACCGCTTGCGGCTTGCGGGTGTTTGATATGATCATCATCTGCTGCCGGCGTATTGATGAGTCTTTAAAGTCCTACACAGAGGTTTCCTGGCTCAAGCGAAACGAAATAGGAGCGCATATGAGATATGTGCGGGACCGAGAATGATACCAATATGTGATACTGTATTCGATTCTCACGATTTGTGACATTTATCGGTTATATGCGATATAGCCGGGTTATCGGATCAAGTGTTGATTCGATAAGTTGTTACTGTTGATATTAGTCGGTTATATGCGATATGACCGGATCATTAAATTAAGTGTTGATTTAATGATTTAATGCATAATTATATATTTGATATATTACTTTGCATTAACTAGTATCGGTTCACTTTAAATGGCTTTTCTCACTCGGGTGTGCGCATTGCATATGCGATATGATTTTGTGCACTTGATTGTATCATGTTTGATGATACATGCTTTATGGTTAAGTGTAAAGTATTAAACTATGGTTAAGTGGATGATTAGGATTTTTACTTATTCATTTATTTATTTCATTTATTCTTTTTGGAAAATAAAATGCAAAGAGAAAAATGGTGGAATTGTTTTGTTCATTCATGAAGCTTCATGAATACTTTGACTTAGTCACCATTTTTGTCTTCATACCTAACCTAACCATTCACTTAACTTGAGTTTAGTCTCTACACATAACCATGGTCATGTTATGATAAAGATTTGATTATTCTTTTCTTTTTAATAAACTTATCATAACAATTAGCTTCTTCTTCTTCATCTTCTTCAAAGAAGAAAAGCTTTCTTCATCAATGGTGTTTGATGTATATGAGTGAGAAAACCAATTCTAAAGTCTACCCACTTCCTATTTCTTCATCCTCTACCTCTTGCCAAGTAGTAGAGTGTGTTTTCTTCACAAGTTTATTGACTTGGTGAAGTCGGAGCTTGATTTAGCGATGCCTCGACGTAGATCATCTTCGGCATGGACATCGATGACCTAGCCCGTCTATTCTCCGATGAAGCCGACGCTAGAGCCCGGGACTTGTTATGGACAGCGAGGAGACTTCATTGCGGAGCTATGGAGGTGGAGAACCGGATCTACAAAGGTTGTATTTCCGTATCTCTTAGTTAAGTGTTAACTAGTTTATTGTTTCGCCTAAACTTTAGCCGACGATCCGTAGTCGGGTTTCTCGGCTCCTAGATTTTTTGAAATTGGCATGTTCGATGCCTTGTGAGACCTCATTAGGGTGCCTAGGAACCCTACAGTGGTATCAGAGCCTAGCTAGAGCCGTAGGCAAAGTCTAGACGGAGTTTGAAAGTCGGACGAACCGAAATCCTAACCCCAAAATAGCTCTCTGGACGTTTTCTAAAATCTAGGATTTTTCCACATTAAAAATATGCAGAGAACACAACACAAATATCTAAGAGTTACTGTGAAGTTTGAAAGCCCAATTCCACTAAACCACCGCGGTTCCGCGGCATGAGCTAGGCTCATGCGGCGGTTCCGCGGTCGTACGGGCACAGTGTGTAAAATTGTTTGCACAGTAATTCTTATTTTTTCAGTGGTGTTTTTCCTGGGTATTTTTGATATTTTTTCCAGAGTTTTAATTTTCAGGGTTGTTTTGGGGATTCGAATGTTCGATCGGATTATCAAATTTTGTCTGTGTGGCTTTCCGGATAAATTTTAGAAAATGTTAAAAAGTTCCACCGGATATAAATACCCTCTTTTTCCCCTGCCGGGAAATTTCCAAGTGTTGGATTTTTCCGTAGTTTGACGACGTTCTAAGTAGTGTAAGTAACTCGATGGACCCTCTAGAAGACAACAAACCTTAACTCGATTATGTGACCGTCTTGAACTGCCCTTTGAACCTTCGGGTTTGGGGCAGTACGGCGTGCCACATGTGAGGCGTTGGCTTGACCCTTCTACGGCTGGACCGTCGGTACTGAGGCACGAACTGAATGTTGTTAGACTTATTTCATGTGTTGACCTGTTTCGGGAAAACTTGGGCGTTCGATTGTTCGATCGGAAAGTTTAACATTTTCTAATTATCTGGAATGGGATACAATAATTGGAATTCACAAGAAGTTATGAGATAACTGAATGAATGTTATAAACATAGCAGTTTAGTCTCACTTGATCGGTTGCCACGGAATTTTGATGCGATCAAAAGTCCGTCGCAATCACGTAGCATACACGGATATTCGCCGGGTAAACTTATTAGACAGCCTCACTCCATAGCCCCGACCAAGTGACTGTACGAGCACCCCGTCGACGAAAGCATCCGTTCGGGTGCTCGCGGCAGCGGTGTTCCGCCTTGGTGCACTTCGTCGACGGTATCGGGGGTGCGGCCGCCTACTGAAGTTTGCGACGAGTATTCGATCAGGATGTCGGGAATCTTGTTGAATTGCCCGACTTGATATTGAAAAGAGTTTTCGATTTTGAGACTAAAATGCGGGGTTTATAATTGTTAGGCATGTGATGTCTAAGGAATTCATTTGGTCAGGCATGCGATGTCTGAGGTGGTTGCGGATTCCAACTGTTGTAGTTTTACACTTTCTTTTCTGTGACCGTAAGTGTAATATGTGATATCGCCGGTTTCGTTGCTATATGTCAACGACAATTGGGATGCGCATATTTACTTACGCTGATGACATGTGATGTTATGTGTTGCTGGATATGTTATATTGGATCGTCGTGTTTGAATAGCCGGGGGTTTTTATGTGAGATGAGTGTTTTTCATTTTCATTCATGTAAAAACTTGTATGTAATATTCTTTTATTGGGGCGCTTCCAGGTTGCGGAAGTTGTCACCCTTTGTATATTATTTACTTTCCGCACTAGGATAGACCCAAGGAGGAGGGCACAAGTAACCGGGTTCTGGAGTCCAGTGGGAGACCAACTCGAGGAGTCGAGTCCGGGTCAACTAACTCCAGAATTGGTAGGGTTGCTTGCCGCTCTCGTAGGGGTCTAGGGGTGTGGGTTTGGCTATTCATCGCGACCGTGGAATCCGTGTTTTATACTGGCTCGTATTGAAAACACGGACGTCCTAGTATATCCAATATTTCATATGTTTCTTCTGCTGCGATATCTGTGATGTGATCATGTGATGTTCTGTGATAGATACAGTATATAGTATATATGATATATTATATAGACGTTACTTATGTTTTACACCCGCGCTAGCCCTGCCCCGCTCTACCGTTAGTTACCTAACCTAACGGTGCACGAGGGGACATCGAGGCGAATGCGGATAGCATAAGTGTACGTCGTATTTATCTGTGATGTTTAGGTACTTAAATGATGGGACTTCATTAATGTGATTAATGAAATAAAAGAAACCTAAGATGTTGTAGAATCAAATTTCAAAATTAAAACAGGTAGCTACAGTTCTTGCTTTGCACAGCGGTATATATGATATATCCTGCAACTTATTCGATAAGGAAAGGACCGAGATCCCTTCACCGGGAGTGACTCCTTTAGCAATAACTGGCAGATGCTACACACTCGGTTTGTCTTTTGATTGCTTTTAAGAGTTATGCTTTGCACAGTGATATATATGATATATCCCGCACCTCATTCGACGAGGAAAGGACCGACGATCCCTTCACCGGGAGTGACTCCTTTAGCAAAACTAGAAAAGCCTCAAAAGCACTCCATTTCAAAATTCATTCGATTCTACAACGATATCAAGTTCATTACGCAATAGGTTTTCATAAAAACCTATCGTAGCCCTCCGTCATTTCAGATAAGTAGTAGTTAGTATTCGTGCTGCGTTTGTTGGCCTTTGTCAAGGCGTAGTGTGCGGTAGCTAACTGGTGCTTATCTGCTTATGCATATGATGCAGATTGAGTTAGGGTAGTCGTGCGACCTTGTTGGCCTTTGTCAAGGGCCGTGCGGGTGGGTTTAATTCAATCAGGAAATAACGAGTTGAACTTGACTAGCATCTTATGGTTTGTTGGCCTTTGTCAAGGTCATAGGAGGTTAGGGGCAAAATATTATCGGGAATTTCAAGTGTTGAAATTTGCAATGAGATTGCATACCTTCTATGAGATAGTTGGATCCCGATACCCGCTGCGAGTAAGTGTTACTCCTGGGAGAGTTTTATACATTACAATTAGCCGATCAAGTAGGTGTCTAGAAAGGTGTCAACGGGGTTACGCCTCTGGGAAAATGAGGTTTACATTAATTAGGTTCATGCGAAAGCACGGGGGACCTCCCTCAAAGTACCGACACTGGCCTGGCTGAAAGATTGGCGAACTTGTAGTGTGTAATTAATCCCGGCTAGTTTTTCCTTTTAGGGTTTGAAGGAAGATTTGATAAAAAGAAGTGGGAGCCATCCTGATTAGATAAAATTATAACCAATCTATTCTTGCAAGAGCGCACGCTGAGTGTTTTCTTCTCTCTCTCTCCAGGTAGCGACCATATCACGCCTTAATCAAGATAATAATACGGATTATTGACCGAACCCGCTTGTTATACTGAGCTGGGGAACGTTGGTCCTGCTCCAACTTATAATTGTTATAAGACAGAGCAGGAAATTGGGGAATACCAGAATTCCTATGCCACCCAAACGAAGAGAGTGCATGCTGATGCATCATCTTCGGGTGTGTTCATTACAGAGAACTGTTTCTCAGTATCCTTTACGTCCTGGGTATGTGATACCAGATCAGGATCCCAGATATGTAATATGTTACATAGGGCTACAGAAAGGTAGAGAACTGAGAACGGGTGATAAGTTTCATGAGGCAGAAAACGGGGCAAGAGTTGCAGCCAAGTCTGTTGGTCACTGTCACCCTGTATTACCAATACATTGATTCTGAAAGAATGTTATTAGATACCGAACCTGATATACAAAATCATATCAGTCTCTTTATTAGTAAAGAAATGATAAAATTTTGTATTGTTGGATAATGTTTTGAACATTTCCTATATCAAAAGTTGATCGGATCAGGCACGTTATCTAAAAGCGTTGATGTTCTAAATCAAACTACAGTTCTTAGTATACAGAACACACACAAGAGGAATAGTTCAGAAATGAACGAATCCTTCTTGAGGTATTGTAGACTAGGTCAGATCAATGCGACCCGACTGGCTGGAGTTACATTTAGATGCATATTTAAATCAGTTTGAATTTACATCTTGTGAAACTCGCCAGTCATGTCACAAAGATAAGATGACCACAGCTCTGTTTATTGGAAACAGAGAAAGAGTTGGTGAACTCTTGGGACTGATACATGATGATGTATGTAAGGTCCCCTGTCTACACATGCCAGGACTGGTTCTTTATACTTCATTACATTCTCTGATGATCTTTCGAGATTCAGACCTATGTTCCTGTTGAAACACAAGTCCGAACCTTTTGAGATATTCACAGAATATAAGGAAGAAGTAGAGAACCAACACGGGTATAAGTATTATGTCCTTTGATGTGATCAAGGAGGAGAATACTTGAGCACGGAATTCCTGGATTATTCTAAAGGAGAATGAGATTCTCTCTCAGCATTACTCCTCCGTATACACCATGGCACGATGGTATATCGGGGCGGAGCAATCACACCCTATATGATATGGTGTGCTCTATGATGAGTATTACTGAGTCACCTATTTCCTTTTGGGAGTTATGCACTTGAGAAGCTGCATACCTATTGAATAGGGCTCAAATCAAATCAGTTGCCTACCACTTCATATGTGATATGGAAAGGGAAGAGCCCATCTCTTAAGTTGGTTAAGATTTGGGGTTGTCCAGCCTATGTCTGAAAAGTATAATCCGGACAAGCTCGAGGCAAGGTCTGTAATGTAGAACTGGAAAGGTTCCAGCTATACAAACTGCAGCTGATAATTTGAAAGAACCAAAGGATTCGATAGTTACCAACGAACCTCAGCCTCTCCGCCGATCTAGTAGGGTTCTTCACCCACCTGAGAGATACTTTTGTTTCTCTATGACAGTGGGAGCGAGGATTGCATCATGAGATGATGACCCAACTAGTTTCGAGCTGGACATCAGGAGTATGACTCTGTAAGAATGGCTGGATGTTTAGCGATCTGAGATGGAATCCTTATGCACCAACAAAGTATGGACTTTAGTTGCTATATCTGAAGGGTTAAATCCCCATCAGGAGCAAGTAAATCTTGAGATGATTACTTGGTGTACATGGAAAAGTTGAGACTTTCAAAGCTAGACTTGTTAAAAGTTTGCATCATTGACCAGGTGTGGATAATGATGAAACCTTTTTCAAGTAGCTATGCTTAAGTCCATCCAGATCCTACTTGTCACGGCTACATACCATGACTACGATATCTGGTGGTTGGGTGTCATGACTGCTTTTCTAAATGATGTTTTAGAAGAGTGCGTCTATAAGTACACAGCTAGAGGGCTTCGTAGACAGTGGGAGCAGCGGAAACGTGTGCAAGATGCTTTATAGGATAAAGCAGGCATCGCGGAGTTGGAACATCTGTTTTGATGGATTAGTCAAAGAGTTTGACATCATCAAAATGGTAGATGAACCTTGTATAAACAAAAAGGGAGTAGGGAGTATGGTGGTGTTCCTCGTAGAGTACGTGGATGACATACTCTTGATAAGAAAGGAGTTTCTTATGCTATGCTCGATCAATCTCCGCTTATCACAAAGACTCTCCGTATAGGATCAAAGTGATACCTACTAAATCCTAGATTTTGGATCTATGAGATAGATCTAATTGGATGTTAGGATACTCACTAGTTGAAGTGAGATGGTATCAATTGATCCTGGGCAGAATCACTGGAAGGGTTCCAGGATGATAAACACGACTGAATGTCAGTCGCAGGCATTGTCTTTACCCTCAGTAAAGGGACGGTATGTTAGAAGAGTTCCAAGCTAGATACCGTGACATACTAGACGATAAAGGAAGGATACATCGCTACTTAAGATACTACCAAAGAGGCTGTTTGGGTATATATTGGTTCATAAGATGAACTATGTTCCTCCCATTGTGTGACAATGGAGTTGTGGCTTATGCCAAGGAACGCAGGTCCCATCAGTAATCCAGACATATTCTAAGGCAGTATCACCTGATCATGGAGATGGTTGATCTCCAGGGTGATCGAGGTTTGGAGAGTACACTCAGAGGACAAACACAGCGGATCCACTCACGAAAGGGCTTTTCCCAGAGAGAGACTTTTATGGGATGGTTGAGTATGAGATACTGCAACCACTGCTACAGATGGCCCTAGTGCAAGTGGGAGATTGTTAGTTATATGTATGCCCTAGAGGCCATTACTGTACATAGGATGTATATTGTAGTGGATGCTGGGACATATATAGGGAGGACTTTCTTGCTCGACATGATAGTATGCTATCTGGTTACTCTTTACCTTAACGTGTATGCTGATTGTCTCTCTGTTACATGTTGGTAAAGCCCTTAGGATGTGTACTTGACTACCTGGACTATGATGCGGATCTTACTAGTGGGGACATGGTAGTCCATAAGTACATCCTTCAAAGTCCCTAGTCGTGGGTGTATCGAGACGGGGCATCGATATACCAGAGTAGACTAGCGTGTACCTTCTCGACCCATACAGATGGACGATGGATGATCCCATATCCATTGGTGTTTGACATCAGAGATGATATACGGGTGCTCAGTAGAGACTGGGTACACTGGACGGACTCGCCGAGAACTCCCAGATGGTATTATACCTCACGTCAGATGGCAGTTCTATGGTGACACTGGTACAGAGTAGTCTGTTGACCCGAGATCGTCATAGAGTCTTGTGTGGTTCCCACTGTGCTTTGATTTCCATCTTACCACGTCCAAGAGGGCGTGCAAAATGGTGGTTTTTGGGTACAGTCCCGAGTCACATGGAGGCAATGAGCGATAGGAGGGGATTCGTCTCTCCCGGTATAGGGGGTTGATGTTGCGCTGTGTTCGATTGGCTATAACAGGAAATCCCTGGCCAGGGTTGCTGAGATTTACTGGTAAGTGTTACCAATAGTTTCTCGAACAGTTATAGACCTCATATCGACACGACTTATCGAGCTATTGGGGTCTGACGTTTACCACCCCTAGGCGAGATATGCGACATATCAGACGATCAGACCGGACTGTACGGTAGTGTTACTGGTTGGATTCACTGGAGTGTGATCGGGCTTGCTCGTCGATCTTCAGATCGCTCAATACCCGGGTGGCCGTTACGTTTGGCAGACCGCTTGCGGCTTGTGGGTGTTTGATATGATCATCATCTGCTGCCGGCGTATTGACGAGTCTTTAGAGTCCTACACAGAGGTTTCCTGGCTCAAGCGAAACGAAATAGGAGCGTATATGAGATATGTGCGGGACCGAGAATGATACCAGTATGTGATACTTTATTCGATTCTCGTGATTTGTGACATTGATCGGTTATATTCGATATAGCCGGGTTATCGGATCAAGTGTTGATTCGATAAGTTGTTACTGTTGATATTAGTCGGTTATATGCGATATGACCGGATCATTAAATTAAGTGTTGATTTAATGATTTAATGCATAATTATATATTTGATATATTACTTTGCATTAACTAGTATCGGTTCACTTTAAATGGCTTTTCTCACTCGGGTGTGCGCATTGCATATGCGATATGATTTTATGCACTTGATTGTATCATGTTTGATGATACATGCTTTATGGTTATGTGTAAAGTATTAAACTATGGTTAAGTGGATGATTAGGATTTTTACTTATTCATTTATTTATTTCATTTATTCTTTTTGGAAAATAAAATGCAAAGAGAAAAATGGTGGAATTGTTTTGTTCATTCATGAAGCTTCATGAATACTTTGACTTAGTCACCATTTTTGTCTTCATATCTAACCTAACCATTCACTTAACTTGAGTTTAGTCTCTACACATAACCATGGTCATGTTATGATAAAGATTTGATTATTCTTTTCTTTTTAATAAACTTATCATAACAATTAGCTTCTTCTTCTTCATCTTCTTCAAAGAAGAAAAGCTTTCTTCATCAATGGTGTTTGATGTATATGAGTGAGAAAACCAATTCTAAAGTCTACCCACTTCCTATTTCTTCATCCTCTACCTCTTGCCAAGTAGTAGAGTGTGTTTTCTTCACAAGTTTCTTGACTTGGTGAAGTCGGAGCTTGATTTAGCGATGCCTCGACGTAGATCATCTTCGGCATGGACATCGATGACCTAGCCCGTTTATTCTCCGATGAAGCCGACGCTAGAGCCCGGGACTTATTATGGACAGCGAGGAGACTTCATTGCGGAGCTATGGAGGTGGAGAACCGGATCTACAAAGGTTGTATTTCCGTATCTCTTAGTTAAGTGTTAACTAGTTTATTGTTTCGCCTAAACTTTAGCCGACGATCCGTAGTCGGGTTTCTCGGCACCTAGATTTTTTGAAATTGGCATGTTCGATGCCTTGTGAGACCTCATTAGGGTGCCTAGGAACCCTACACAGAAATCCAAACCCTTTAAAAGAAGAAGTGTAAGGAAACAAGTTTAAAAGCAACATCAAATTTCTAAAAAATTTCGGCAGAGTCACCTTTGTAAAAACTGGCCCAAAACGGGTACAAATATTAATATATGCAAAAGCAATAATAAAGGCATCCCTAAGCGGGAGCTAGCTCTATGCCAAAAAGGCGGAAACAACCACACAATGCACTAAAATATACAACGCCGAAGGGTGAGGCTCAAAACTCAAAAGAAAACCAAACCACCAGAAAACAATAATAGTAAAAGCGTGACTCTAAGGTCAAAAGAAAACAACTGGTCTACTAAATTATCAGTAATACAAGTCTGTTTAATGGAGCTTACTAGATACAAATGAAATAATAAAAGTACAACGGCGGTCCTGATACAAGTGAACCAACCTATCTAGCAAATTACCCTGAATGAAATGATGTGCCAGCAAGCTGCCAAAGGAACCTGTACATTGAAACCTATAAGAAAAATTTGGCACAACGGGGGTGAGTTGCCAACTCGTGAGTAGAAGACATCTGCGAGTAGAAATCACATGCACGACGGTCTCGAAGGTATGGAATGTGACCGGCACTTAAATTACGAAACGTCTAGAGGCGTAATGTAATCTAAGTAAGCCGAAGCCCAGAAATCCAAACCCTTTAAAAGAAGAAGTGTAAGGAAACAAGTTTAAAAGCAACATCAAATTTCTCAAAAATTTCGGCAGAGACTCCTTTGTAAAAACTGGCCCCAAACGGTTACAAATACGAATATATGCAAAAGCAATAATAAAGGCATCCCCAAGCGGGAGCTAGCTCTACGCCAAAAAGGCGGAAACAACCACACAATGTACTAAAATATACAATGCCGAAGTGCGAGGCTCAAAACTCAAAAGAAAACCAGGCCACCAGAAAACCATAATAGTACAAGCGTGACTCTAAGGTCGAAAGAAAACAACTGGTCTACTAAATTATCAGTAATACAAGTCTAGTTTATGGAGCTTACTATATACAAATGAAATAATAAAAGTACAACGGCGGTCCTGATACAAGTGAACCAACCTACCAAGCAAATTACCGTGAATGAAATGATGTGCCAACAAGCTGCCAAGGGAACCTGTACGTCGAACCTGTAAGAAAAATTTGGCACAGCGGGGGTGAGTTGCAAACTCGTGAGTACAAGAAATCTGTGAGTAGAAATCGCATGCACGACGCTCTCCTAGGTCATAATAATATACTTAATATATCACTAGTCATCTAGTAGTGGCAGTGTAATAAACTATGCATAAGTGCAAATGCTTAGTGCTCGTGTCAGTGCCTTAAGTAGTAACATGTCATGTGTATGAGTATGCATGCAACATGAATGTAAAACAATCAACCATGAAATCTGGGTATATCTGTAAAAGAAATCTTTAACTTTATCATAGTAAAATTTGTATGGCAATCTGAAACAGTAATGAAATCCATGGAAATCCGTGTCAAGCATCGACACAAAACATGTAAAACTCAAAATCTCAATAGCTCATAGTCTCAATATCTCATAGTCTCAATCTCTCGGGCTCCGTCAGTCCGGATCGGCCCAGATCATCAAATCTCAGGACAACGGTCGGTATCCTCCGGATATCCGCTGCGCTAGACATCACCGGTAGGTAGTCTTCCCCTGCCAGGCTCATCGTCTACAACTTGATCTTCTTGCCCCGGGGTACCATATCGGGCCCACCATGTACCCGAGACGGTCCATCCACTCCTTGAATCGGGTCTTGAAATCCAACAGAAAACATTAAATCTCATGGTGGACGACACATACATCACGAGAAAACCGCAACTTGTATTTTAAAAAGAGAGGGGGAGAGAGAGAAGTTTTATTATATATTCTTGCGGTTTTCCCCAAAATCCTGAAATCTCATAGAAGTCCAAAATCACAAAATCATAAGTAAGTAATAATGAGTATCGGCATAAGCCCCACAATATTGCATGATAGTATGAAAATGGGAATGCATGAAGTGTCTATGTAATCATACCCTATTTTATTGATCTAGCCTTTAGTTAATTTGATCAATAAAAGATAACATGTTCTAAAGTGTACGTGACATGGCAATTACCGATGATGATGTGTGTGAGCCGGCAAATAAGTGTATGTGGAACATGCGCATCATCGGTAATGGTGCTGGTGTCCTAACAGACAGAGTTTCATATTAACTAAAGAAACATATATATGAACATGCAACGTGATGATTACAATCTGAATATAAAGGTGAATGTGTATTAACCACTCATTTGGAATATACATCTCTAACTACAAACTATATGACTCGAGCCTAAACTAGTATCTATCTAACCCACTAAGGAACTAAACTAAAGAAACTAGTCGATAGAAAATAAGAATCCACCTAAAGTCTGAGTCGATAGCTCTAATAGTTGGCGATCCAGTCTCAATAGCGTCACGTACATAGTACGATTTTCTCGAGTCAAGAGTGTGGATCAATCATCACATCTATGCCACGTACGGTAAAATCCATCGTACGGCATCCAAAAATCGGGGTACGGGTCAACTAATATATATACACATCATCGTTCGTATAGTATCATCATCAAACAATATCATGATCAATGGTACTGTACTATAATCGCATACATCCCAATATCATCAAACATATATCATCGTCTGTGTAATTATCCATCATCAAATGATCCCCTAAAACATCATGTCATATATCATCTCGTTATTAAGTCACATATTACAATCCAGGTTCTATTCTAGAGTCTCGTACATTTCAATGTCATCATCACCTATTATCGTTTATGTATAAATATACATTTCTCATTTACCAACGATCCGCTAATATCATATTACATCTCATATAGTACTCTATCATATATCTTTAATTCACGGCATCACGCCCAATCATACTGACTCCTCCCCAGATACCATATAACCTCCCCACATCACGTGTATATTATATATATATATATATACATATATATATAAATATATATATATACCTATAGAAACCTACACATATTCATATATATATATATATACACATATTTATACATACATACATATACATATACACCAAGTGAAATGTATGTGTGTGCGTGTGTGTATGTGTCTACCTGAAACCTACGAATTCCGTCCAAGGCATTTATCCTCTGGTTAAGTCTTTCTAAATCAGTCTAGTCCAATCTAAAGTCTTTAATAGGACCCTATTCGCCAAGAATCTAAGGTCGCATCCGACTTCTTAAAAAAAGTAAGTAATATCCCTATTCTACGCTTGTTGGGGTGCTAAATGCCATCCACCCGACATCTCCCGTAGATATACATCTACTCACCTGGCCCTTGTCTGCTGAAGTCGATGCCGCCATCCTCTTCTTCATCGTTTGAAGTCCACGTGAGGGGTACCTATACGCAAACATTTATAATATCGTAAACCGAATCACGGACAAAACCAAGACAGCGCACGAACGTGCATAGGTTAAAACCTTTGACCCGCTCATGCAAAAGAACCAAATATCACTCGATATCGGCGTACAAACGCCGATTGATCGAGATAAAACACCAACATACAACTCGTAGTTCCAAAACTCATTATTTATAATATAAAACAGGGTTTTAATCATCAAAATCTTAAAATCGATCAAATCGTTCTATTTCGCAAAAACCTACAAAGCGTCAGTTAACCGTTTTACCTCAAAACTAGATATTAAAACGAAACTAATGGCCATAATATTCATTAAATATCATAACTAGATTATATAAACCATTTACATAATTTGATCTCATCAATTTGTATAAAACCCAAAATTCTAGTTTCCGTAAATATCAAATTTTAATACTTTTTAAAGAAAAATTCTCAATTCAACAAATAAGCTAGATTTTGCATATTTTAAATTGTTAACCCACTCATGGAAACCTTAATGATGCACTAAAAATCCTAACTAGATTTTAATCCTACAGTTAAATTAATTTCTAAAAACCTAGTTAGCAATTTAGCATAATTATCCCAATAATTAAACTAACCACTAACAACTAGTAACAAAATTAGGTTTTACATTTAATTAACATGTTAGTCTACCTATTAAAACCATGATTCATTTATAAACATCATCACTAGAATTTTATCTCACCAAATTATATAAATTATAAAAACATAGTTTGCAAAAAGGGCATATTTAGCATAATTTCCAACTAACAATTTGAAACTAATAACTAGATTAGCTTTTGCATTCAATTAACATGTTAATATCCTCATTAAAATCATAATCTAATGATAGAAACCCTCATCATAATTTTATCTCACCAACATTTATGATTTATAAAAATCTAATTTACAAATAGCTTAATTTTAACAATTAAAGTGTAACAATTTGTAAATTGACAAATAAATTTCATTTTGCATACCCTAAAATGTCACACTACACTATCAAACCATGATTACATGATAAGAACCCTAATTTCATTCAAAAACCCTTTCTTGAATTTTTTTATTTAGCAATTCTAACCAATTTAAAACCTAATTAAACACTTAATTAAGCTAAATTAAATAATTTACAAACATTCAAACCAAGGGCTTATAATTATACCTCAACATATGAGATCCAAACATGAAAATATGCCTCCAAAAGAATGGTTTCCTACTCCTAGATCCATGCTAGATGAATAAAGAATAATGAGTAGGATTTAAATTAGGAATTCTGGGTTTTTATTTGAAATTTTGATGAAATTTTGGAGGATTTTTGAAGTAAAATGAAGTGGAGAAATGGGGGGGGGGGCTGCCCAAGGTGAGGTCGGCCACTTCATTGAGGAGAGGGAGAGAAAGAGAAATGTGTGGTAAAGTGTAGAAACTTCGCTAATTAGTTACATCTATTTTTGTCTTTTCAATAATTTATTAAATTTTATTTATTTTCTTTTCTAAATCAATCCTAGAAAAGTCTAGAACCATGAAATGTTTTGGAAATGAATTTTGCATGATACACTCTTGATTCCAATAAGTCATAGTTCACTTTTGCTAAATTAACCCATTCCAATTTGTAATTTGCGCTATTTTAATGTATAATTAAAGGCATATGTAAATATTTGAAATAATTAATATAGGAAAAATATTTAATTAAACTAACAATTTATAAGTGACTAAATAAATACAAAATACTAGCAATTATATAGTTAAAATAGGTCTTTTTAATTTTATGATGAAAAATAATTATAATTAAGTTTTACGGAAAATACGGTTTATTTTCCCGATAATCAGAAAATTCACCTAAAGGATTTTATTTATTTAATTATTTATTTTTAAAACATTACAATCTTCCCCCTTAAAGAAATTCGGTCCCCGAATTTAAATTAAAACTTCCCCTCAAATAGTAAAACATTTAGCAAAACACTCAAATTATCGGGACTCCGAAATAATCAATACATAACTAAAATCAACTCCGTCAAGCATAACGCAATTATTGGAGTTATGGTGAAAATACCATGTCAAAGTCCAATACGAAAACCAACATCAAATTCATCAAAGCTATAACTTGTATATAGTGCGCATCGTAGTAGTAAAATATCATAGAGAAGCTTGCAAAAACACCTAGGTACTGATCTCAGGACAGTCCTACTCGATTATGAAACCAAATAGTAAATATCATAAAAAGGTACTGCTCAAAATGAAATCAATCTCAAATACAGTATACAGGTACCACGTGCGTCCAGTGCGCATGAAAATCGATATCAAATACAGATGTCATGAATACGCACAGAAACAAAACCGAGTGCAACGGGTGTGCATCAAAAACATCTGTCAAGTGCAATGGCCGTGCACGACAATAATATCAGGTGCATCTAATCTGCACAAAACCCCGATTAAGTGCATCTGATGTGCACAAAACCGCATCAAGTGCACCAAGTGTGCACAAGAATCTCAATCAAGTGCACATGGTGCACGAAAACATACACCGAATATCAAAATCGAAATCACAGTACGAAAAATGCATGAAAACTATGTCGAAGCAGACGTAAAAATCATGTGCAACCCATATGCACGAAATCATATCAATATCTCAAAATATATAAAACCAAATCGAGTGCACTGGGTATGCACAAAACAACATCAATACCACTGATATATGAAACACGAATAGAGTGTAATGAATGTACACATAGGAAATACCAATCATAGAATAAAATCCTCAAAATTCCAAAATCTAAACAACGGAAATATGAAATTCAAATAACCAAATCGCAATCGTGAACACTATCGTCAATGTGGGCCTTTTCTAATGTCAACTGTTTCGGACTCGCCTCCTCATAGCTGTGCTGACTGGGATACAAACGACTATGCTCATATCTAGAGTCTCCCACGTAATCTATCCTTTCACCTGATATCCGGACTACGTTAAACTTTTCGATCGATTCATCAAAATCCCAGAATTCTCCGAGAGCTCAACACTCAAGTATAGTTTAAAAATATCGAGTACATGCCCCAATATCTGCGGACCAGCCATAGAAGGGCAAACCTAAGTCTCACTAATGGCACCACGGAACTGCAGCAAACCCTAAGGTTCACCAACGTCCTCATGGCCATTATGTCGAGTTAGGGTTTCATTTTTCTAGAGGGTCCATAGAAATACCTGCAAGTTCTTCCGAATACCTTAAACTTGGGAAAATGGATTTCTGACATTCATTTGAACCTTTTAACTTTGTCTGGACGACATGTGAATACCCTTCGTCCGCACGCTAAACAATGCTTTAATCCTCAAGAATAAACGATACCCTAAAGGTCATCGCATTCCAGCCACAGCTCCCTCTACCCGTGCGATCGTAGTAACAAAAACCACCATCCGATATCGACGAAGATAGATAAAGGAACGAATAGAATACGGCGCAAAGGAATGTACATCCTAAGGCTTCTTATGCAGAGTAGCGTATCGTAAGTATGCCGCGGATCATACCCACGGTACGTCACTCTACCTAAGTCACCTACTCCATCAACCAAGGGTCATCCTAGACTTAGAGAAGGGTTAAACCTACCGCTCTGATACCAACTTTGTCACCCCCCGAAATTACGGAACGTGACCGGCACTTAAATTACGAAACGTCTAGAGGCGTAACGTAATCTAAGTAAGCCAAAGCCCAGAAATCCAAACCCTTTAAAAGAAGAAGTGTAAGGAAACAAGTTTAAAAGAAACATCAAATTTCTCAAAAATTTCGGCAGAGTCTCCTTTGTAAAAACTGGCCCCAAACGGTTACAAATACGAATATATGCACAAGCAATAATAATGGCATCCGCAAGCGGGAGCTAGCTCTACGCCAAAAAGGCAGAAACAACCACACAATGTACTAAAATATACAACGCCGAAGGGCGAGGATCAAAACTCAAAAGAAAACTAAATCACCAGATAACAATAAGTGTACAAGCGTGACTCTAAGGTCGAAAGAAAACAACTGGTCTACTAAATTATCAGTAATACAAGTCTGGTTGATGGAGCTTAATAGATACAAATGAAATAATAAAAGTACAACGGCGGTCCTGATACAAAAGAACCAACCTACCAAGAAAATCACCCTGAATGAAATGATGTGCCAGCAAGCTGCCAAGGGAACCTGTACATCGAAACCTGTAAGAAAAATTTAGCACAACGGAGGTAAGTTGCCAACTCATGAGTAGAAGACATCTATGAGTAGAAATCGCATGCACGACACTCTACTAGGTCATAATAATATACTTAATATATCACTAGTCATCTAGTAGTGACAGGGTAATAAACTATGCGTAAGTGCAAATGCTCAGTGCTCGTGTCGGTGCCTTAAGTAGTATCATGTCATGTGTATGAGTATGCATGCACCCTGAATGTAAAACAATCAACCATGAAATCTGTGTATATCTGTATAAGACATCTTTAAATTTATCATAGTAAAATTTGTATGGTAATCTGAAATAGCAATGAAATCCATGGAAATCCATGTCAAGCATCGACACAAAACATGTAAAACTCAAAATCTCAATAGCTCAAAGTCTCAATCTCTCGGGCTCCGTCAGTCCAGATCGGCCCATATCATCAAATCTCACGACAACGGTCGGTATCCTCCGGATATCCGCCGCGCCAGACAACACCGGCAGGTAGTCTTCCCCTGCCAGGTTCATTGTCTACAACTCGATGTTCTTGTCCTGGGGTACCATACCGGGCCCACCATGTAACCGAGACGGTTCATCCACTCCCCGAATCGGGTCTCGAAATCCAACAGAAAACATGAAATCTCATGGTGGACGACACATACACCACGAGAAAATCGCAACTTGTATTTTAAAAAGAGAGGGAGAGAGAGAGAAGTTTTATTATATATTCTTGCGGTTTTCTCCAAAATCCAGAAATCTCATAGAAGTCCAAAATACAAAAATCATGAGTAAGTAATAATGAGTATCGACATAAGCCCCACAATACTGCATGATAGTATGAAAATTTGAATGCATGAAGTGTCTATGTAATAAATATAATGTCTAACTAACACATGAGAGTAATCATACCCTATTATATTGATCTATCCTTTAGTTGATTCTATCAATAAAAGATAACATGTTCTAAAGTGTACGTGACATGGCAATTACCGATGATGATGTGTGTGAGCCGGCAAATAAGTGTACGTGGAACATGCGCATCATCTGTAATGGTGCTGGTGTCCTAGCAGACAGAGTTTCATATTAACTAAAGAAAGATATATATGAACATGGAACATGATGATTACAATCTGAATATAAAGGTGAATGTGTATTAACCACTCATTTAGAATATACATCTCTAACTACAAACTATAAGGCTCGAGCCTAAACCAGTATCTATCTAACCCACTAAGGAACTAAACTAAAGAAACTAGTCGATAGGAAATAAGAATCCACCTAAAGTCTTAGTCGATAGCTCTGATAGTCGGCGATCCAGCCTCAATAGCGTCATGTACATAGTACGACTTCCTCGAGTCAAGAGTGCGGATCAATCATCACATCAATGCCTTGTACGGTAAATTCCATCGTACGGCATCCCAAAATCGGGGTACGGGTCAACTATCATATATACACATCATCGTTCGTGTAGTATCATCATCAAACAATATCATGATCAATGGTACTGTACTATAATCGCATACATCCCAATATCATCAAACATATATCATCGTCTGTGTAATTATCCATCGTCAAATGATCCCCTAAAACATCATGTCATATATCATGTCGTGATTAAGTCACATATTGCAATCCAGGTTCTATTCTAGAGTCTCGTACATTTCAATGTCATCATCACCTATTATCGTTTATGTATAAATATACATTTCTCATTTCCCAACTATCCACTAATATCATAGTACATCTCATATCATACTCGATCGTATATCTTTAACTCACGGCATTACGCCCAAGCATACTGACTCCTCCCCGGATACCATATAACCTCCCCTTATCACGTGTATACGTTATACACACACACACACACACACACACACCTATAGAAACCTACACACATTCGTGTATATATATATATATATATATATATATATACACACACACATATACACCAAGTCAAATGTATGTGTGTGCGTGTTTGTGTGTCTGCCTGAAACCTACGAATTCCCTCCAAGGCATTTATCCTCTGGTTAAGTCTTTCTAAATCTGTCTAGTCCAACCTAAAGTCATTAATGGGATCCTACTCGCCAAGAATCTAAGGCCACGTCCGACTTCCTAATAACACTAAGTAATATCCCTATTCTACGTTTGCGGGGGTGCTAAAAGCCATCCACCCGACTTCCCCCGTAGATATACATCTACTCACCTGTTCCTTGTCTGCCGAAGTCGATGCCGCCATCCTCTTCTTTGTCGTTCGAAGTCCACTTGAGGGATACCTATACGCAAACATATATAATATCGTAAACCGAATCATGGACAAAACCAAAACAGCGCACGAACGTGCATAGGTTAAAACCTATGACCCGCTCATGCAAAAGAACCAAATATCACTTGATATCGGCGTAGAAACGCCGATTGATCGGGATAAAACACCAACATAGAACTCGTATTTCCAAAACTCATTATTTATAATATAAAACAGGGTTTAAATCATCAAAGCCTTAAAATCGATCAAATCGTTCTATTTCGCAAAAACCTAGAAAGCGTCAATTAACCGTTTTACTTCAAAACTTGATGTTTACATGAAACTAATAGCCATAATATTCATTAAATATCATAACTAGATTATATAAACCATTTCCATAATTTGATCTCATCAATTTGTATAAAACCCAAAATTCTAGTTTGCATAAATATCAAATTTTAAAACTTTTTAAAGAAAAATGCACAATTCAACGACTAAGATAGATTTTTCATATTTTAAATTGTTAACCCACTCATGGAAACCGTAATGAGGCACTAAAAATCCTAACTAGATTTTAATCCTACAATTAAATTAATTTCTAAAAACCTACTTAGCAATTTAGCATAATTATCACAATAATTAAACTAACCATTAACAACTAGTAACCAAATTAGGTTTTACATTCAATTAACATGTTAGTCTACCCATTAAAATCATGAATCATTGATAAACATCATCACTAGAATTTTATCTCACCAAATTATATAAATTATAAAATCCTAGTTTGCAAAAAGGGCATATTTAGCATAATTTCCAACTAACAATTTGAAACTAATAACTAGATTAGCTTTTACATTCAATTAACATGTTAATATTCTCATTAAAATCATAATCTAATGATAGAAACCCTCATCATAATTTTATCTCACCAACATTTATGATTTATAAAAATCTAGTTTACAAATAGGTTAATTTTAACAATTAAAATGTAACAATTTGTAAACTGACAACTAAATTTCATTTTGCATACCATAAAATATCACACTACACTATCAAACCATGATTACATGATAAGATCCCTAATTTCATTCAAAAACCCTTTCTTGAATTTTTTATTTAGCAATTAGAACCAATTTAAAACCTAATTAAACACTTAATTAAGCTAAATTAAGTAATTTACTAACATTCAAACCGAGGGCTTAAGATTATACCTTAACATATGAGATCTAAACATGAAAATATGCCTCCAAAAGAATGGTTCCTACTCAAAGATCCATGCTACTTGAACAAAGAATAATGGGTAGGATTTACATTAGGAATTTGTGGGTTTTTATTTGAATTTTTGATGAAATTTTGGAGGATTTTTGAAGTAAAATGGGGGGGGGGTGACTGCCCATGGTGAAGCTGGCCACTTCATTGAGGAGAGGGAGAGAAAGAGAAATGTGTGGTAAAGTTAAGAAACTTCACTAATTAGTTACATCTATTTATGTCTTTTCAATAATTTATTAAATTTTATTTATTTTCTTTTCTAAATCAATCCTAGAAAAGTCTAGAACCATGAAAAGTTTTGGAAATGAATTTTGCATGATACACAGTAGATTCCAATATGTCATGGTTCACTTTTGCTAAATTAACCCATTCCAATTTGTAATTTGCGCTATTTTAATGTATAATTAAAACCATATGTAAATATTTGAAATAATTAATTTAGGAAAAATATTAAATTAAACTACCAATTTATAAGTAACTAAATAAATACCAAATACTAGCAATTATATACATAAAATACATCTTCTTAATTTTATGATGAAAAATAATTATTGTTAAGTTTTACGGAAAATACGATTTATTTTACCGATAATCAGAAAATTCACCTAAAGGATTTTATTTATTTATTTATTTTTAAATCGTTACATGATAACTGATGACCGGTATAATACCAACCAACTGTTCCCTGCGAATCCTGTCCGATGTACCAGTAACCCAACGAGCCCCTGCATACTATCTCCAGTACGACGTACTAATGGCTATGGGACAGACCATTTCCCTTGCTGGGATGAGAAGCGTATACACTAGTCTAATCTGGAGTATCGATGCTCTGTCTCGATAAACTTATGACTAGGGACCTGAAAAAGGATGTGCTTGTAGGCTACCCAGCCCCCACTAGTGTAACTGCCATCACAACGCTGGTAGTCAAGCAAGATCCTAAGGGCTCTATCAATATGTGTTCGCGATATGCTAAAAGAAACATAGACACATATTAAGATAGATATAAACCAAGTAGCATACTACTATGTTGAGCAAGACTGTTAAGACAACTATGAATATCACAAGCTTCCATTAAGTAATATACAAGCTAGTATGATACAATAATGGCCCTTAGGGCATATACACTAACACAAGCATGTTGCACAAAGAAACTTATGAAGTATCGGTCGGTTTGCGGTTCTGATTGCTGGGTCAGCTCACAACTGTAATATCAATGATTTTAAGTGTATTTCCAGTATTTTGTCACGGATACCTGTAATCTGTAATACTGAGCAGACACTGGTTAATAGTACCGATATATACAAAAAATAGATAATGAATGAGAGATATTGAAATGCAGTTTTCTCTGATGAACAAATACCCCCAAACTTACCTTTTACTCGTCCCGAGCAAAATAAAATCCTAGCCTCACTTTCGTAGGGAACACGATTGCACTGAGCGTGTGCAATAAGCCGTTAAAGCTCTAAGTGTCCCTTGTAGGAGGAGTGTTGTCTCCTGAGGGTTTTCAGCGGATACTATCCACAAAATCCCGTCAAGCTACTTTCATAAGTTAACATCGATTCTACTGTTATAGTTTTGTATCTAGGTTAGAAACTCTATCATCTTAAGTTAGAAATATCCAACCCTTATGTTTCACACCTCCTATCTATTTAACCTCAGATCCTATACGTTCCAGAAAACTTTAAAAAAATATTGGTATCTCCTGAGTTTTCCTTCTAAAGTGTGGTCTCAAATCAGGGATTTTTATCAATTTTAAGGAAAACATAAGTCTTTTTCTTTATTTCTACCTTTCCTCCAAACATTGGTTATATACCCCAACGTGTGTGTATAGTTTCACCCCTACACTTAAGAATTCAATTCAAACTATAGTACCCTTGCACTAATACCTAATATTACTTCTTTTCTTTTAATAATGGACGGTATTGCTTACACACCTTTCATAGGACTATTAATACTTCTTGAGGCACTAACGGCCGATTACTGAATGTGTTAGCTTAAAGCGTAAATAGCAGTTTGCAGGTCTTCACTTTATTTATTTATTTTTCTCTTTTCTTTATTTTTCTTTTTCAAGACCGGATATATTTTTCAATGATGCTCTTTAGTGTTTAGCTTTAAATACCGTTTTTTTCTTTCATACTAGGTTTTCAGGGAAGAGTATTTCTAGGTATCCTCTACCATCCAAAGTTTCAAGGTGCGTGTATGTGCAGTTTGTAGGGTATATACATTCTAAGTTTGGACTCAAGAATAGAAACTATTTTTCAGATTTATCCTTCAGCAAAGTTTCAATACTTTCCCTTCATCTTGACTTAACTCAGGAACTGAACTCATGATTACCTACTTCTATAAAAAAAACTGTAAGGACACATAATTACCAAGGTTAAACAGAAGGAGGGTTATTTTTAGGGTTTTCAAATCCTAAACTTAGGATTTAGTTATTTCTAACGTATCAACTAAACTATCGGAATAAAAATCTAAGTTACCCTATTAGCTAACTTGACTACAAAGTTTTTATATTTTTGTAAATTTTTTCGATTTTTATGGTTTTTTAATAAAGTATGCAAATGCAAAATATATACAAATGAATGCGAAGGAATAAAGCTTACCGAGCGCACCCCCAAACTTAAACTTGACAGTGCCCTCACTTTCAGGCTACACCAAGAGGGTCAAAATTGTCGGCGCTCCCTAAAGAAAATTTTGTAGAAAACAAAAAACAAAAATATATACACAAAAAGGTCCCCGCCAAATTTAAGTGAAACGGTGTTTCCACTGTTTAAGCGGTGATGTTCAGGATTAGGGGGGAAAGAGAACAGTATCATCTATACAAGGCCTTACACAGGCCAAAAGTGAGTAGCAACCATTCCAAAAATTTATCGTTATAATGTGCAGGTTGGTGAAAGAATACGGTGAGGAAAGAAATGGAGAATTCACAAGACCGTATGGTGATAAAATTGGTATATGGTCCCGGTATATGAGGAGAAGAATGGCGGAAGGAAAAAAGAAGTGGAGTACGAACTTGAGGGTGGAAATGGAGTGAATAAATTAGTACAATTTGTTATGACCGATATGTAAAAAGCGATTGTACTAATCTATTAACCCGTCGAGAAATTGGGTCAAATCCCTCAAGATTCGTAAGAAAACATGGGTAAGCCGAACTTGGTAAACCAGACACTGGAAATGGAAGTGATACGGTGTCTCGCAATGTCGGAACGATGGAATGGATGGAGGGGAGTGATTGAGGAAGGTTTTTGGTTAGATGTTCTGGAAGGTGTATACAGTCAATGAAAGCGATATGATGAATTGGAAAATGCGACTCATCAAGCAAAACTGGTTCATCCTTAAAAATATCCTCAAAATTCTCCTCGAAAATTATCTTCTCCATGCATTTATCATCAAAATCCAGATGCATATGGAGTTCGGGAAAAACAGTTAATGACTCGGGATGATAAATTGGAGATAAAAACTCATCCAAAATTGCGGGTTCATCATCCAAAATATTCCCAGCGTCAATATCCTCAATCAAGTGAAAATCAATTTTCTCAGACACCTCATCAAAAGCATGGCTTTCAATCAATTCTGGTTCTAAGATGGAGGGGTAGAGATCAAAAGGATTAGGTGTTGTTTCACTCGAAACAGACCCTTCACAATCGGGTAAATCAAACACTACAAAGTTGCATAATTTATTAATCCTTCTATCTTTAATTGGTGAATCGTTTGGAACACTAGATAGACATTCAAAACCGGAGTTGTGGGATTCAATTTGGGACGGGTAGATTTGATTTGGAAGGGTGTACAACTCACTTTCTCCACTCAAATTCTCAACCTGTCCTACCGCCTCATCATACATTGGAAAATATGGAGCTAGTTGGAAACTAGATACCGGTCCAGTAGGGTGTATGAGGCCGGCCAAGGACGCATTCAAATCCATCATCTGTTGGCATGATGCTACCCGAAAGTCTTCCAACGACTGTTCCAGACTAGACATGGGTTGTGAAAGGGTTTCAGTAAAAGATTCAAAGTTTGTTGGATACTGAAAACTCCCAAAAGGCTGTGTAGAATCTATTGGCTATAGTGCCCTCAAGTCAATTATTGGATCACAAGCACATGATTGCAATGATTGAGGGAGGACCTATACTGGTAGAACAGTCTTACTCGAGATGATAGTATGCTATCTGGTTTGTTTTTATCATCGTGTACATGCTTCAGGTGACATTACAGATCACTATTACACGTTGATAGAGCCCATAGGATCCTTGCTTGATTACCAGCAGTATGATGGTGATCATATACTTAAGAGTTGGGTAGTCTATAAGCACATCCTTAATGTGTCCCTAGTCGTGTGAGTTTTCTAGTCTGGACATCGATACTCCAAGAGTAGACTAGTGTATACAGATCGAGACCCCGACGAGGGGCGGTGGCTGGTCTCCCAAGCCATTGGTGTCAGTTGGTTCACCTAAGATAGTATACAGTTGCTCATTGGGTTATGAGTACACCGGATGGACTCACAGGGGCACTGTTGATGGGTACTATACCTATCGTCAGGAGCAGTTCCCAGGTGACATGAGTACAGCTTAGTCCGTCGACTTGACACTGCTACTTTGCCTCAAGTGTGTTCCTACTATTCTCTGATTGGTACCCTACGATGGCTCAAAGGTGTCTTGCAAACAGGTAGTAGTTGGGTGCAGTCCCAAAGCACATGGAGGCAGTGGCGGCTAGACAGGATTCGTCTCTCCCGGTATTGGGGGTTGATATCGCGCTGTGTCTGGAGAGCCATTACACAAAGTGTTCCCAAGTTTCTCAAGGTGTTATGGGCTACACTCCGACACGAATTATACCGCTATTGGGGGTTTGACGTTTACCATCCCCCTAGGCCCGATATGCGATACTCATAGACGAACAGACCGGACTGTACAGAGATTGTCACAGATAGTCTCAGTAGGGTTCCAAGATGAGTTCGCTCGTCAGCCTCCCTTTTACTCAATACCTGGGCAGCCGTTACGTACAGCTAGTACTACTGACATGCTTGTGGTTAAATCCACTGCTAGCGTATTGACGAGTCTTTAGTGTCCCTCACGGAAAGTTTCCTAAGTTCGGGCGAAACTTTGTAGAGGCCGTACGGTTTTATGGCAGGGTTCGATCATATAGGTGCACTTGTGCACGGATCATGATTGGGCGGATCATACCAGTAGGCTTTGGTTTATGCCGGATCCTAGTATTAGATTTGTTGGATTACTTTCATTTCATTGCATTCGTATTTAGTCGGAATGCGGATGCCGGTTTGTATATACAAATGAGGGGTATTCTTTTGATCCGTCACGAGTTTACTTTAGTTGATGCCATATCTTTTTGTTGGACTAAACATTTTGGTTTAAATGTTTAATGGAGGAACATGTGAGTGCAAGTTTTGTCCAAATGCATCTTTTCATGCCATATGTACATGGTGACTCATGGTCTTGATTTGGGTGAACATTAAATGTGACATGGATTGATTTTGTGGCTAATTATGACGAGTGGGGATATTTTGGAGAGAGTGGGGCAGCCATGTATTGGCTTAGGGATCATTTTATTGATAGCTCTCTCTCTCTCAAAAGATCACACACAACATAAGCCATTTCACTTCTTCTGCTCTTGTGCTCATAACTTCCACCTTTATGGCTTCTTATTCTACCTCCACTCTATCCATCTCATGTGTTAAGAATGCTAGAGTGTCATGAGACAAAGTTATCATACACATTCTCTACATCACTTTGGACATGTCGGCTAGCAATCTTCATGTCCGAGTTGCTTCGGTTTTGAAGAGGGAGCCCGTAAAAAGATTCCTTGATGTGGTGCCACCTCAACGAGGAGACCGGAGATCGAGCGAGATCGGAGATGCCGTGAGGAGCTAAGGATGGTGGCTAAAGACCGAAGGACATGGATCGATCGGTATAGCCATTCTAACTTCTTTGTAGTTAGCTAGTTTTGTGTTAATGGTACGATCCAGGTGATTGGTTGTGGTAGCGCCAAGTTTCAAAAGTTTTTGTTCCGCGTTTTGCCTCGGATTGACGGTCGGGGCGCTGCCGTACCCCAAAATGGTATCAGAGCCAACCTATTAACCCTTAGCTAGCTTGTTTAGACAATGTTAAACTATCAAAATCGAAACAAACCCGATACACTGCATTGCCGATTCCAATTCTCTGACGATTTCAAAGTGTCTTCAAAAATTATTTAAATATCTGCAGAAGACTACTGATATGACCTATAGACTACACCCTAAAAACGAAACACTTCCATCAAAATTTGGCCGAGCACGTTGTGCTAAAAACCGAGGTGGCCAGCCTAATTAAGGCTTCTGGGTTTCATTTTTGGGGTATGGTTTGTTCTCTGGAATCTTGGTTCAGTGGTATTGTTTGTTTAGCCCTGTTTGGATATGGTCTTACCTAGTTGTTTGGGGCTATTCGGGGGTTATTTCGAAGTTGATATTTTCTAACATTGTTTAAAGTTTATAGTACATACATTTCTATCTGCGACTGTGAATGTCATTCGAGCGGTAAATCTTGTTTAATTGCTAAAGCACTTTTAGACGGGTTTGCGAATGTGACTTTCACGTTGATGTTCTGTATTGTGCTGTGATGTTGCGGATTCATCGTGGTGGATAGCTTGGATGCAATGGTAGTACAGTTTAGTTTTATTTGTACATTTGATATCCGGGGCGAGCATCCGACATGTGGACTGCCGTCACTGCATGTTTGTATATTATTCTTTTGGGGCATGACCGGGTTGAGGTCAATGTCACCGTTGTACATATTTTCTTTTTTGTACTAGGATTACCCCGACGTGGAGTGCAGGGATAGCCGGGTTCTGGAGGGCAACGGGCTAGCATCTCATGCCTTTGAGATGGAGGGGGCTTCACTCTAGAATTGGCGGGCTATTCGCCGCACTCGTAGAGGGTACAGGTTGACCCAAGGTGGGGTTCTCAAGTTACCGAATTCAGTGAAGTGCTGGGTGGTCCATTAACTTTACTGATTGTAACGTTTTGAAAATCGTTTAGGTGAAATTTTGGTTAATCGGTAAAATAACGGGTGCTTTCCGTACAAATCGAGATATAAATATCTTTTAATATAAAATTAAATATACATATTCTGGCTATGTAATTGCTAGTATTTGGTGTTTATTGAGTCACTTGTAAAATTTCTGGTTAACTGAAAAATTTTCCGAAATTAATTATTTTAATATTATTTTAAACCGTCACTAATACATTTAATTAGGGAAAATTAAAAATTGGAATGGGTCGATACAAATTTTGTGCATCATGACACATTAAAATAACGTGTAAAATATTGTTTTTGAAATGAAAAAAATTATTAAGATGGTTTTAGAAAATATAAACTAAAAAGGCTTAAATAGTGAAATTAGTGTAAATAGAAATTTGGGGTATAATATTTATCGTTTTCTTTCCTCACCCACACTCACCCACACCCTCTCACCCCTCTCCCCATGTGCTGGCCGAACCATGCTTCCCCCCAATTCCCCACTTAAAGAAAAAAGTCAAAGAAAACAAAGGAAATAAAGAAAGGAATGGTGTTGACTTGAGATATGGGTTTTGACTTGTCCAATTACTTTCCCTACCACACTCTCTCTCCTCACCCCCAATTTCTGGCCAAGCCCTCCCTTTTCCAACAGCCCCCCATTTCTCTCCTCTCATTCTCATCAAAAATTCAACTTTTTTCGTAAAAAATCAAGCAAAAATCCCAAAATTTCTTCAATCCAACATCTACCAATTATTTTTTTGCCCTAGCTAACTTGAATCATGGAGCAAAGAAGTAATTTGGAGGTCAAGTTCCATGTTTGATCCATGGATTATGAGGTATAAATCTTGACCATTTGTTAAATTGTTTGTTATTACTTCAAACTAAGTTAATGAAGGGTTTAATTTAGGTTTTAAATTGCAAGTCCGAATTCAAGATTAAGGTTTATGAAATTCAAGTTAGGGTTTTTATTATGTAATTATAGTTGCAAAGTGTAATTTATCATCTTATGAAATGATAAACCTAATGTAGTTGCTAGTTTACTAATTGTTGCTTGTAAATTGTTAAAATTGTTTTTTTAGCAAACTAGGTTTTGGAAATTATTTCAAAATGTGAGATTAAAATATGGTTAAGATATTCAGCACGTCATTAGCAACATAATGGGTAGTTTGAAACTTTAACCCATGTAAAATGTAAGCTAGTTTCTAGTTTGCCAATTGTTATTTCAAAAATTGTCTAAATTATGTATTTTGTAAACTAGATTTTTAGAATTACGAAAATAAGTGGGATTAAAAATCTAGTAATGGTTTGTATGATCTAGTCATGATATATAGTGAATATTGTGGCCGCTACATTTGTTTAAACATCAAGTTTTGTACTAAAACGGTTAATTTTTTCTTGCTAGATTTTCGGAAAAATAGCTTTTAAAGTGAGTTTGAGGTTTTTGTGAATTGCAATCTATTTCATATTATAATTAGTGTTTGTGAATGTACAAATGGGTGCGTTTGACTCGGCATTTGTACGCCGATGTCGAGGGTTTTTGGGTTGATTTGAGAGAGCAAACCATAGGTTTTGACCTATGTGAGATTCGTGTGTCGTTTTGGTCATGAGTCGGATTTTTATGCGATACGATGGGTTATGATAGGTAGGTACCCCATGTGGATTTCGAGACGACGAGGATGAGTATGGCGTCATCAACTCCAGCAAGCAAGATCGAGGTAAGTATATTATATTTAGGAGAGATGTCGGGTGGATGGCGTATAGCACCCCCTCAGTCCGTAGTATAGTTTATGATTATACGTTTATATAGGTGTTTTATGATACGAGGATGATTATGAAGATATGATTTTGTGTTTATGGTTTAGTTTAGGATAGTTAGAAGTTGCTTAGTTCAACTTCTTAGTCGCGAACCGTAGAATAGGTTTTTACCCACACGTACACACACACGCATACGTTTATTTTACTTGTGCGTGTATATATATATATATATATACATATACATGGATTTTGAGGATAAGTACTTGGGATTAGAGATGAGTCGATGAGATTGGGCTTGGGGCCATGAGGTCGGTGATATGATATGGTTCGTATTTGAGATATGACATGATATTTTAGCGGGTTCTTTAGGCATGGTGTTTTCAAACACGCGCATGCATTACATAGATGGTATCAGTATTGTACGAGACTTAGATCATTATCCCCAGATAATGATATATAATGGAAAGGATACCAGACGAATAATGAGATAAATGTGATATTTGACCCGTACCCAGATTTGGGAAGCCGTACGACGGATTTACCGTACGAGCTATATATTGATGATAGATCCGGACTCTTGACTCGAGTATGTCATATTATATAGGGTATCGTATGGGATACTATTTAGGCGGGATCACCGACTATTACACACACACACACACACACACATATATATATCGAATCAGCTTTAGGCAGTTTTCATACCCCTTCCGATTGGTTGTTAGTTATACCAGTAGTTACCTAGTAGATGTTAGACTGGACCCGAGTCATACCTATTTCCAAAAATAACGAATCGTGAGGATTTTAAAGACATGTTAAGGGATATACTACGGATATTTCAAAAGACGTACCTTTTCTTAAAAACACCAAAGCCCTTATTTTCAAAACACCATGATTCATACTATTTCAAACGGCAAAATAGTATAACACAGGTGTAGCGAAGTAGATTCCTTATTGTTACGTTATCATTCATGTTCCGCATATTATTGTTGCAGTTACTATTCATTGTCATTTATCAGGTTGTTATCGTCTCATTGCATGTTTATAGTGTACTTAGTGATTATGAACCATGTTGCTGGGGCACCAGCACCATTACCGATGATACGTATGTTCCACATACACTTACTTGCCGACTCACACACATCATCATCGGTAATTGCCATGTTACATACACTTTAGAAAATACCTTTTCATTGACATAGCTTGTTAACTGATAGTTCGACATAGTATTAGCGTACTCGTCTTTATATGCTAGATTAGATGTTGCTGTAAGTCCATGCTACCTCTCCCGGTACTTTCGGGAATGCGGAATTTGGTAAAAACAATTTTTACGGAGGCGGTAACATGGACCTAAAACCCGGATCTTGGTTAAACATCTATCTAACATCCTAACTATGAGTTTCTAGCTACTCGGTTAGGGGGTTATACCTTGCTTGTCTTGAACTCCTTCGTCTTCAAGCTCCGGTGGTGGTCCGATTGGCTTCTTCTCGTCGTCTCCGTACGCCGAAGATAGATCCACCTGAAAGCTCCAACCTTTAGCTCCTTCTTCGTTCTTTGAAGAAACTAGTTCACTCGGTTTGCTAAACCTAGTGAACTAGAATGAGTAGAGAATACTTTGTGTGGGATTTTATCTATGGTTCTTGATTCTCAACTCATGAGACAAGAGAACCATAGATTAAAGAGAGGGAAAAGGAGCAAGAGGGTGAGAGCAAAAGGAGAGCTCAAGAACAAGAGAGAGAATGAGCAAGAATGAATGAGTCTCTCTTTTGTCTTTCACCCTCTCATAATCCATAGCAATCATAACTCATCATACTAACAAAAGTCTTATGTGATGGTTTGAAGCAACCATAACCATATCATTTCATGCACTCATTTTACACAAATGAGCAAGCAAGAAAAAGTCTTTGCCATGAAATGATGGCTATGGTTATCATGATGGTCAACTAGTCAAGCCTAGTCAACCGGTCAACAAGTCAACAAAAGTCAACAAGTCAACAAAAGTCAACAAGTCCACAAAGTCAACAAGTCAACAAAAGTCAACAAGTCAACAAAGTCAACAACCATATCACCATAATACTTAATTAATATAATAGTTAATCACATATCATATTCTCATTAGGGTTGAGCAAAAAGTCAAATAGTCAACGGTAAACTGTCAACAACCCTAATGAGAATCCGCTGCCTCTGCCTCCCTGTCAACTGTGCATACACACCCGCATCCGCGTTCCGAGGAACACGAATGCACACTGGATAAATCCAATCCCAAAAGGTACACTAGGATCTGGCTTAAACCAAAGCCCGCTAGTGTAAACTGTCCGGACACTATACGTGCACAAGTGCACGGATGTGACCGAACCCTTTCGCAAAACCATGCGACCTGTCGCAATACCATGCGACCTCTACTCTTTTGCCTAAAGGCGAAAAGCTTTCTGTGTGGGACTCTAAAGACTCGACACTACGCTGGCAGTGGGTTTAACCACAGACCGCAAGCGGCACTAGCTGTGCGTAACGGTCCCCAGGTAGTGCCGACAAGAAGACCGACGAGGCGAAACCCATCTGAACTCCTACTGAGCCTGAGTGTGACATTCTCCGTACTGTCCGGTCTGTTCTTCTGATACATCGCATGGCGGGCCTAGGGGGCGGTAAACGTCAGTCCCCCAATAGCGGTACAAGTCGTGCCGGAGCGAAGCCCAAAACACCCTGAGATAACACTGGAAACCTACCAGTATAACTCGTTTGCCCTGGCCAGGGACTACTCGTGTAATGGCTCTCCTAGACACAGCGCGATGTCAACCCCCAATACCGGGAGAGACGAATCCTGTCTAACCGTCACTGCCTCCAAGTGCTTCGGGACTGCACCCAACCACTACCTGTTTGCACGACTCCTTTGAGCCGTGGTAGGGTAGTGATCAAAGTACAGTGGGAACACACTCGAGGCGGAGTAACAGTGTCAAGTCAGCGGACTAAGCTGTACTCATGTCACCTGGGAACTGATAACTGACGATAGGTATAATACCAACTAGTCAGTTCCCGACGAGTCCTGTCCAGTGTACCCGTAACCTAACGAGCACCCGCATACTATCTCAAGTACGACATACTGACGGCTATGGGACAGACCGTCTCCCACACTGGGATGAGAAGCGCATGCGCTGGTCTACTCCGGAGTATCGATGCCCTATCTCGATAGTCCTGCGACCAGGGACCTGCATAAGGATGTGCTTATAGATTACCCAGCCCCACTAGTGTGACGGCCATCACATCGCTGGTAATCAAGCAAAGATCCTAAGGGCTCCACTAATGTGTATAGGCGATATACAAAATATAAACACATGTACACATTGAAGTAGAAACAAACCAAGTAGCATACTACTATTTTGAGCAAGATTGTATATACAAGGTGAATATCCCAAGCATCCATTAAGTAATATACAAATTAGTATGATACAGTAATGGCCTCTAGGGCATATACACTAACAGTTGCAGTTATTACTTGCTGCTACATGTATATTATTATTCACTGTTTAATTTCTATTGATGATTGGATTTCGGATTTTCATGAGATTTTCTGTATTTTGAAACCGCATATGAATGTTTTATAAACCGATGTGTTATTTTAAAGAGAAAAATGCGGTTTTCCTTGATATGATAAGTATTGTCCACCATGATGTTTTCTTGGTTATGAGATGGATTTCGAGACTCGATTCGAGGAGACGTAGGAACCGTCTCGGGTACATGGTGGACCCGGTATGGTACCCTGGGGCGAGATTGATTTTCATGGTGGATGATGAGCCTGGCATGGGAAGACTACCTACAGATGATAACATTTGGACATGTCCGTTATCCGGAGGATACCGACCGGAGTCATGAGATGGATATAGGCCGATCCGTACTGCCGGAGCCCGCGGGTCGATCCCGCAGTTGATACGGAGCCTGAGATATATGAGGATTTACGTGCCGATGCTGGGCACAGATTTATGTTTTGTGTCGATGCTTGACACTGACTTCTCTGTTGATTTCCTGATGTATTCTGTTTCCATTCGTCATGCATTCATACATCATATATCTGATATGTTGCTAGCTGAGGTACTGACACGAGCATGTAGTATTAAACTTATACATAGATGGACCAGGATGTTTATTTGAGGATATTACTTGATATGATCTAGGATAGTGTCTAACATGCGATTTCTACTCATAGATGTTTTCTACTCACGAGTTGGCAACTCACCCCTTTGTGCCACAGTTCCTTGCAGGTTTTGCCGTACAGGTTCCGTAGTGGCTTTACTGGCCCACTGTTCCATCTGGGTGATTGCTTTGGCAGGTTGGTTCATTGTATAAGGACCACCATTGTTATTTGATATTTCAGTTGTATCTAGTAAAACTCCATCAACCAGATTGTATATTTGATAGAGATAGAAGAAAAAACTTGTTATTGTTTTGACCTTATAGTCGCGCGTTGTATTATTATTTTTTTCATGTTGTTTTGAGTTTCTTTTGAGTTGTGATTCTCGCCCTTCGGCATTGTATATTTTATTGCTTGCGTGGTTGTGACCGTCGATTGACGGAGAGCTAAGCTCCCGCTTGGGGAGCCTTTTTTCATTTCGTATACTATTCATGTTGTATCCCGTTTGGGGCCAGTATTTACAAACGAGACTCTGCCGAAATTTTCAGAAAAGACTTGAGATTTTAAAAATTGATTTTTCCTTCACTCTACTGCATTTATTGGTTTTGATTTCTGGGTTTTGGCTTACTTAGATTACGTACGCCTCGAGATGTTTCGTAATTTAAGTGTTGGTCATGTTCCGTACTTTTCTGGTCGTGACACTGAAATGGGCTGCCTCGCTTCTAGTTTTGGCGGGTAACTTGCAACACTCGTAGGGGTCTAGGTTTTCATTGCACAGGCTATCCACACGATCAGGGGAATGTCGGGTTTCAGTTACGGCTCAAAGGAAACCCTGGGCTCCCAGATTATCTATATTGTTCTGTGATGCTTATTACTTTGCTGTGATGTTGTATTTATCATGCCTGGAGCGATTATTATATATTGATATATATACTACTGGATTTTTAATATGTTTTACACCCGCGCTAGTCTAGTCCCCACTCTGTCGTTAGTTAAGTAACCTAACGGGTGATGACGGGACCTAGTGGCAAATGCGGATGGCATATACGTACATCATATTTTCGTTCTTTTCTGGTGTGATTAATTGATGGGGCTGCATTGATTCGGATCAATGCAAGGAAAACAAACCTATTCGATGTTGTCAGAATAATTTTCAAAAAGCTGTTATTACAAGAACGTTCACTTTTGTTTTGCACAGTGGTATTCGGTTATGAATATCCAGAACCTCATTCGACGAGGCAAGGGCCGAGATCCCTTCATCGGGAGTGACCCCTTGGACAGAGTTTTGCGTTAGGATAATAACTTCACTATAGTCGATTACTTTTTGCTTTGCATCGCGGTATTCAGTTGGAATATCGTGCACCTCATTCTAAGGGAAAGAGCCGAGATCCCTTCACCGGGAGTGACCTCTTTAGCCATGGTTTTCGCCACTATATATTTATAAAAAGCTATCTGGTTCCTTCAACGATATCAAGCTCATTACGCTAAAGGTTTTTCTCCAAAAACCAGTCGTAGCCCTCCGTCATTTTAGATTAGTATTGCTTAGTATTCGTGCTACGTATGTCGTGCATTGCCGAGGCGTAGTGTTCGGTAGCTCTGTAATGCTTTTCTGTCGTATGGATATGTGGATTGGTTAGGACAGTCGTACGGTTATGTTGGCATTGTCAAGGACTCATACGGGTCGGTTTAACGCAATCAAGATAATGACGGGTTAAACTTGTCTATGACTTTTTGATATGTTGGCATTGTCAAGGTCACTTGCGTTCTAAGGGTAAAAACACACATCGGGAGTTTTTAAAGAAACCGAAACTTTCCAGGCATGCGCATACCTTCTGGTGTGTGGTGACTTTAGTGTATCTATCAAGTTATCATACGATGATAGTTGGATCCCGATTCGCACTGATGAGTTGGTATACTCCTCGGGTGATCCCAACTAATTCTTCTTTCAAGTTTGGAGGAGAATTTGAGGATACAGTGGGAGACATCCTGATTAGACAAAGTGATTAACCATTCTGATCTGGGTGAAAGTGCATGCAGAGTGTTTCTTTTCTCTCTCTCTTTGACAGCAACCATTGTTGCGCCACGGCAGCGCCCCGGCCGTCTATCCGAGGCCAAAATGCGGAATCAAAAATTTTCCTTACTTGGAAACTGGCGTTACCACGGACAATATACCCGGATCGAAACCATTAACCTATACTAGCTAACAAGAGATGGGGTGAGAGATGTACCGAGTGATCCGAGTCCTCCGGTCTTCTCGTCGTCGTCCCGATCTCCCGCGGAAACTCCGGTCGTCGCCTCCTTGCCGGATGGGAACCACATCGCCTGCATCTTTTATGGGCTCCCACCTCAATACCGAGGCAACTCGGGCACGAAGCTGGCTAGTCGATGTGCCCAAGGTTTGCTGTAGAATTAGTGTAGAATCATAGTCTCTTTTGGGGTAGTGAAGTTGCCTTGGAGGGAGAAGAGAATCATGAACTTTGGAGAGGGTTTATGAGAATTTAGCAAGCATGGAAAAAAGAGATGTGAATCAATCCTTCATACAAAATGAACTCCTCTCATTTTTCTCTCCACTCATCAAATGTGGCCGGCCAAGCTTAATTAGAAATGGTGGAGGGAAAAACAACATGTATAAGGGAGGTGAGAGTAGTAAAAGCATATGGTGACCACATCCAAAACATCAACCATACTTCACTTCTATTCACACCTTAACCTCATTAATGCAAAAGTATGGATGAAAGATTCTAATCCTATCATAATGAAGACAAGTGCAAGAAACCCCCTCCTCAAATGTTATTTGCACAATTGCAAATAACCCCCTCCATCGGAAAAGTCCGGCCGGGAAAGAACAAAGGAAAACCAGCCGGAACGGAATGCAAACTGGCAACTCCAGAAAACTGGTCCCGTAATAAATTACAGGAAAACCCCGATACTGTGCATACACACCCGCATCTGTATTCCGTCCGGATACAAATGCAAAGAGACAAAATCTACACTGTACTAAACTAGGATCCGGCTTAAACCAAAGCCGGCTAGTAATGTTCGTTCGATCCTGATCCGTGCAATACCGCACGTATCAGATCGAACCCTGCCATATATCCATACGGCCACTAGTACAAACCGTCCGATCCTGATCCGTGCAATACCGCACGTATCTGATCGGACCCTGCCATATCTCCATACGGCCTCTACAGCGTTTCGCCCGAAAGCTTGAGTAACTGAAAGTGTGGTGGACTCTAAAGACTCGTCAATACTATGGCTGTGGATTTAACCACTAGCACGTCAGAGGTATAAGCCAATACGTGACGGGCCACCAGCTATTGACCAAAAGGGACGTCGATGAGCGAACTCATCCTGACACCCTACTGAGCCTGTCAGTGACAATATCCGTACAGTCCGGTCCGTTCGTCTATGAGCATCGCATGGTGGGCCTAGGGGGTTGGTAAAAGTCAGACCCCCAAAGGCGGTACAAGTCGTGTCGGAGTGAAGCCCAGAACACCCTGAGATACTACTGGAATACCTACCAGTAAATCTCCTGCCTCGGCCGAGGGCTTTGCGTAATGGCTCTCCTAGACACAGCGCGACCTCACCCCCAATACCGGGAGAGACGAACCCCTGAAGATCCGCTCACTGCCTCCATGTGGCTCGGGACTGCACCCAACTAAAACCTGTTTGCACGCCTCCTTTGAGCCGTGGTAGGGTAGTAATCAAAGCACAGTGGGAACTCACACGAGACAAATGACGATCTCAGGTCGATGAACTAACCTGTACACATGTCACCAGGGAACTGCTATCTGACGTCTGGTATAAGACCAACTAGCAGGTTCCCGGCGAGTCCTGTCCGGTGTACTCATAACCCAATGAGCACCTGTATACATCTTAGGTGAACCAACTGACACCAGTGGCTTGTGAGACCGGCCACCGCCCCTCGTCGGGGTCTCGACTGTATACACTAGTCTACTAATGGAGTATCGATGCCCTGTCTCGAAACTCCTACGACTAGGGACCTTTTAAGGATGTGCTTATAGACTACCAGCTCCCACGTATATGATCGCCATCATACTGCTAGTGGTCAAGCAAGAATCCTAGGGGCTCTATCAACGTGTAATAGCGACCTGTCAGGTCACCTAAAGCAGTACACGATGATAAAGATAAACCAGATAGCATACTATCATCTCGAGTAAGACTGTTCTACCGGGATAGGTCCTCCCTCAATCATTGCAATCACGTGCCTGTGATCCAATAATCGACTCTGAGGGCACTATCTCCAACAACCATGACCCGACCCTGGACTATAACTCAATGACCATGTTAACCGAACTTTCTTAATACACTGGCTTTTGGATTGTCTCAGTTGCATACATGATTGCCACTCCTTCTTTTACCCTTTGCATATCTCCAGAACACCCCGTATCACTACGAACATCCACTTCCATTGGATAAATCCATCGTATCGTTACATATGAACTCGAAGGAACTTGTTCCAGATTCGAGGATGGATTCTGGTTCTGGAGAGATTGAATAGAACTATTCAGTTGTCTTTTTCTTTTACCTACTCTCAGGTTGTGAGTACTACTAGAATTAGGAGAGGATACACCTATTGCGCTTATTGGATAGTCTTCTTCCAAACCATAGGCAGGTGCCGAAATGTGGGGAAGGAAGAAAACCGATTAGCCTATGTTTGGTGTACAGAAGGTAATAAGTAAAAACAAATAAAGGGATTAGAACGAGGGAAAAGTAAAATGTGACTGCTATCATTCACGACCAAACCGAGTATATACGGTTACAGTCATGAATCTGGATATTGGAAGATGCATTACTAGGAATACCCGGATACCCCTTCGAAATATCTTCATGTTTTAGTTTCACGATGCGTTGTTAATTGAAAACTGATTTCCCAATTAGATCCTTACTCCAGGGTATGTATTTACCAGGTTTTGATTCTCACATTTGTATGGTTTTACAGATGATGAGTGGGAGTAAGTTATTGGGAATTAGGTGATCATCCTCATTATATCGGGATTCGTTGTAATTGGTGATATTTGAGGAAATCGCCTAGGTTTTTGCCGGACGGCAAATATTTGGTTTTGAATATCCATTATTATGCACCAATCTCAAACTGATATATATGTACGTTTATTTTATAAAGTGAGATATAAGTTTTTGAAATTATGTCCATGACATTTATCTGTATCAGTTGATGGTTAGGAAAGGAGCATTAAACAGCGGTGTAATTCTTTTTAACCATAGTACAGTTTTTAACCTACGACGCACGGGGTTTGAGTTATTCAACTCAGGTGACTTATAGAGAGTATTGTATATTATCCAGTATCCATTAGGACAGAGGGGTTGGTCCTCGTACTATATTCTGTTTACTTGTGACTTCTCAAGTTTTAGACACATGTTTCGTAGAAATACAAGGTCCAAGTTTTTTGAAGTTATAGGTACAAGATTAAAGTAGATAAACATGTGTTGCAAGTATCAGGATTCTTCAAGATGATCGAAGATGTAAATACTTGTGTTTGGTATTCAGTCGATAGTAATGATTTTGAAAACTTGCTTCTCTTTCAGGTTACTCATAATTGGATGCACTCCTAAGTTGAGTAATGTCGATCGACCTCTCTCCATTCAGTTGACATGCACTAGAGACAGCTGCATGATTTGAATCTGGTTCCAATTAAATCAGTGTCTCTGTTTCTATATTGTATATATAATGGTTCATATCTTAACGATGTTAAGGTATTTGGTGTTGTCCGGCTTATGCTTAAAACTAGACTCTGGATGACTCAAGGCACGTTTCTGTAATAGCAGTTTGTGGGTTATCCCGGGCTATGACGAGGCTTAACTTTCTACCATCTGGATGATCAATAGTGATATTGTTCTTGACTCGTCACAGTTTTAGTAAAATGGACCTTTTAAGAAAACAGTAGTGGGAGTATGGTAGAATTGGAAATGATTTCAGAACTACAAATGATTACTGAAAATTTAATAGAACCTAAAGATTTAATCAGGTTTGACATTCCATTACCCACCCCGCAGATATTGTAGGTAACCTCAGGCGCCCGAGAGGTACTTCAGTATCCTCAAGGATGATGACAGGGAGGTTCTTTTTTACCCGGACTTGCCATTACTGCTGTTCTAAACTACGAGACTCGGCAGGAGGATGAGTATAGCATCGTTCTAAACTAGTTTTAGAAATGCACGTGTATATGACTCTACCATAGGGTTGTTGTCGTTAGTGGGAGCAGCGGAAGCATAGTGGACAAGTAGCTTATATCTATTTATAGAATAAAGCAGATATAGCGGAGATTGATCATCTATTTTTGATGTGACAGTTATAGGTTTTGACTTTATCAGAAAAGGAGATGGATCTGTTAAGAAGGTAGTAGGGTGTGATGTCCTGGTATTTGGATGACATGCACATTGTAAGAACTAAAATTCCAATACTACGATCGGTTATACTATGGTTGTCACACAGTGGTTTCTCCACATAGGATATGGATATTATATTAGGCATTCTGATCACTAGATCTAAGGTTTTAGATCTACATTTGGGTAGTGTCCCAATCTGGGTACTTAGACAGTATTCTAAAGGTATTTTAGAATGGACGACTCCTGGCATGGTAGTGTACCTGCAGGTGGTAGAGTCAATCTCTCTAAAGGTGTCTTGCAGACTAAAGGGGAGAGGGATGTACATGATTGGCGTATCACTTGTTTAGGCCATTGAGTCAATCATGAGATATCAAGTATCGCACCAAATGTTGTTTTTGCACTAGATGCAATAAGTTGAGATATTAATCCGATCCTGGAGAAACGTTCAGAAGCAGTCTTATGAACATAAGTGGATTTTCTAGGGATATGATAACGGCAGCCTCCTACGGGAGACAGTTATCATTCCAGGCTTCCAAGATGACCTGGATGACAGAGTGACTGTCAGAGTTATTGTTTTCCCTCTTATAAGGGGCAGTAGTTTAGACAGGTGGTCCAAAAGGATACCGAGGGAGGCATGGTGCAACATACTGATTAAATTCAGTTGACGATACAGTCTAAGAAGTTTGCTGAATTTGGAGTTCATTTGTGAACTGGGTCCCATCAGATATCCAGACATATTCTAAGACAGGTATTGCTCATTTCGGGAGATGGCTTTCTCCACGAACTTGAGATAAAGAGAGACATAGAAAGAAACATCAGAGCGGATCTACTTATTGAGTCTATTTCTCGAAAGCAATAGTTTCATAAACGAGCTTTGTGAAACTGATTAATAAGGGTATTAGGTGTTCGGTATCACACGGGATGTGAGTATGCGATACCGCAATAATTAGCTTAAGTGCAAGTGGGAGATTGTTGGCAATAGTGCCCTCAAGTCAATTATTGCATCACAGGCACGTGATTGCAATGATTGAGGGAGGACCTATACCGGTAGAACAGTCTGACTCAAGATGATAGTATACTTTCTGGTTTGTCTTTATCATTGTGTACATGCTTCAGGTGACATTACAGATCACTATTACACTTTGATAGAGCCCATAGAATTCTTGCTTGATTACCAGCAGTATGATGGCGATCATATGCGTGAGAGTTAGGTAGTCTATAACCACATCCTTAAAGTGTCCCTAGTTGTGTGAGTTTTCAAGACTGGGCATCGATACTCCGAGAGTTAACTAGTGTATACGGATCGAGACCCTGACGAGGGGCGGTGGCTGGTCTCACAAGCCATTGATGTTAGTTGGTTCACCTAAGATAGTATACAGGTGCTCATTGGGTTATGAGTACACCGGACGGACTCGCAGGGGCACTGTTTATTGGTACTATACCTATCGTCAGGAGCAGTTCCCAGGTGACATGAGTACAGCTTAGTCCGTTGACTTGACACAGCTACTTTGCTTCAAGTGTGTTCCCATTGTTCTTTGATTGCTACCCTACCACGGCTCAAAGGAGTCGTGCAAACAGGTAGTAGTTGGGTGCATTCCCGAAGCACTTGGAGACAGTGGCGGTTAGACAGTATTCGTTTCTCCTGGGATTGGGGGTTGATACCGCGCTGTGTCTGGAGAGCCATTACACAAAGTCCTTGGCCAAAGAAAGTGAGATTTACTGGTAGGTATTCCAGTAGTTTCTCAAGGTGTTCTGGGCTACACTCCGACACAATTTATACCGCTATTGGGGGTCTGACATTTACCATCCCCCTAGGCGCGATATGCGATACTCATAGACGAACAGACCAGACTGTACGGAGATTGTTACAGATAGACTCAGTAGGGTTCTAGGATGAGTTCGCTCGTCAGCCTCCCTTTTACTCAATATCTTGGCAGCCGTTACGTACAGCTAGTACCACTGACGTGCTTGTGGTTAAACCCACTGCCAGCATATTGAAGAGTCTTTAGTGTCCCCCACAGAAAGTTTCCCATGTTTTGGCGAAACGTTGTAGAGGCCGTATGGTTTTATGGCAGGGTTCGATTATATACGTGCACTTGTGCATGGATCATGATGGGACGGATCATACTAGTAGGATTTGGTTTAATCCGGATCCTAGTATTTGATTTGTTGGATTACTCTTGTCTTATTGCATTCGTATTCAGTCAGAATGCGGATGCAGGTATTTATATAGAGATGAGGGGTATTCTTGTGATCCGTCACGAGTTTACTTTAGTTGATACCATATCTGGATTAAACATTTTGGTTTAAATGTTTAATGGAGGAAAATGTGAGTGCAAGTTTTGTCCACATACATCTTTTCATGCCAAATGTAAATGGTGACTCATGGTCTTGGTTTGGGTGAACATTAAATGTGACATGGATTGATTTTGTGGCTAATTATGATGAGTGGGGATATTTTGGAGAGAAAGGGGCAGCCATGTATTGGCTTGGGGATCATTTTATTGATAGCTCTCTCTCTCAAAAGATCACACACTACATAAGCCATTTCACTTCTTTTTCTCGTGTGCTCACAACTTCCTCCACCATAAATTCTAATTCTACCTCCACTCTATCCATTTCATGTGTTGAGAATCCTAGAGTGTCATGAGACAAAATTATCGCACACATTCTCTACATCATCTTGGACATGTCGGCTAGAAAACTTCATATCCGAGTTGCTTCGGTTTTGAAGCGGGAGCCCGTAAAAAGATTCCTTGATATGGTGCTACCTCGATGAGGAGACCGGAGATCGAGCTAGATCGGAGATGCCGCGAGGAGCTAAGGATGGCGGCTAAAGACCGCAGGACACGGATTGATCGGTATATCCATTCTAACTTCTTTGTAGTTAGCTAGTTTTGTGCTAATGGTACGATCCGGGTGATTGGTTGTGGTAGCGCCAAGTTTCAAAAGTTTTTGTTCCGCGTTTGGCCTCGGATTGACGGCAGGGCGCTGCCGTAACCCTACAGAAGCAATGTCTAGGTAAGGTGCAAAATTTGGGTAGGATGGATAGGAGTTGAATGGTTGGACAGGGGCAGGATCAACATACGGATAAGAAAGTGATTGAAATTGTTGATCAAAAGAATTGGCAGTGGTGGAAGGAGTGAAAGATCGGTTACGGGATGGTTAAATTCGTTCAGCAATGGACATTGGTCGTGGAGTAGGAATATGACTCTCAAAAGGAGTATCAACGTAAGAGGGTGGGGATGGTTGAAATGGTTGATACGAAATGGATTGCTGAGTCCAATTGTTTGTCCTAGACGCGTCTATCCGATCTTTCAAAGAGATTTTGGGCATGGAGGGGTCGTTCGAAATTCGACCAAAGCAAGAACCGTAAGAAGTAAAGTCTGGTTGTGGGTACAAAAGTTCGGCAAGAGTTTTTCGAGGTGGGGAACCTATGATATGAAGAAAGGAGAGGAAAAATAATGTGAATTTTTTATTTTTTTAATTTTTTTATGTTAGTTATTAACAGAAAAATGAAATATACACACAAAAAGAATCTGGAAAAAAACAATCGCGACACAAAAATATCACGCACCTAATCGCTCTAGGGTTCACATAGGCCCACTAGACCTGCTCAAGAACTTGATTGTCGAAGTAAAACTGTGTCGAGAAACGGGCTCAAGATATACTGATCACGAGGCCAGCTAGGTGCAGAGATAAGAGAAGGTTTTCCGTCGCTTTCGCGAAGGTCCTTAATTAAATAACCCTTTCTCTTTGGGCGGTTTCGCCGTGAACACTTTCCTAGACACCCCGTGAACGATATACCGTTAAGCGGTGTTCTAAACACAGTTAACTTCTCTTAGTGAGCGCGAAGTCCTTAAGGCTTAATGTCTAGTTTCTATTAAAAATTTGTGTGGGTATACGTTATGCTTAATTCGTGATTTGTGGGTCACAGAAAAGGTGATGAAAACCTTTATCGTATGTTGTGAGGTTTGCTTGACCTTATGTCCGTATTAATGAATGTAATGCGCAATTCAATAAAAATTTAAATAATCAAACAATCGTTTTTTACTTTTAAGCTCAGAGCTGCAATAAATACGAGTTAGTCAAGTTTGGCGTTTGAAAGCGAACTTGCAAAGAATCCTGCAAAGATAAATAGTGGATGCGTCGGATTTGAGAAGAAGGTGTTAGTAAAGTTTGTACCGTTAAGTTTTTGGGTTAAGAAACCCTCATTGAATTAGATCCGGCTTGCTTGAAAAGTTCGCTTGCGCGGGTCAAACTAGCCGGATCTTTGGCACTGTACTTTGCAATCACCTTGACCTTGAATGTACACTTTGTTAGTTATATGTATGCCCTAGAGGCCATTACTGTACATAGGATGTATATTGTAGTGGATGCTGGGACATATATAGGGAGGACTTTCTTGCTCGACATAATAGTATGCTATCTGGTTACACTTTACCTTCACATGTATGCTGATTGTCTCTCTGTTACATGTTGGTAAAGCCCTTAGGATCTGTACTTGACTACCTGGACTATGATGCGGATCATACTAGTGGGGACATGGTAGTCCATAAGTACATCCTTCAAAGTCCCTAGTCGTGGGTGTATCGAGACGGGGCATCGATATACCAGAGTAGACTAGCGTGTACCTTCTCGACCCATACAGATGGGCGATGGATGATCCCATATCCATTGGTGTTTGACATCAGAGATGATATACGGGTGCTCAGTAGAGACTGGGTACACTGGACGGACTCGCCGAGAACTCCCAGATGGTATTATACCTCAGGTCAGATGGCAGTTCTCTGGTGACACTGGTACAGAGAAGTCTGTTGACCCGAGATCGTCATAGAGTCTTGTGTGGTTCCTACTGTGCTTTGATTTCCATCTTACCACGTCCAAGAGGGCGTGCAAAACGGTGGTTTTTGGGTACAGTCCCGAGTCACATGGTGGCAATGAGCGATAGGAGGGGATTCGTCTCTCCCGGTATAGGGGGTTGATGTTGCGCTGTGTTCGATTGGCTATAACAGGAAATCCCTGGCCAGGGTTGCTGAGATTTACTGGTAAGTGTTACCAGTAGTTTCTCGAACAGTTATAGACCTCATATCGACACGACTTATCGAGCTATTGGGGTCTGACGTTTACCACCCCTAGGCGAGATATGCGACATATCAGACGATCAGACCGGACTGTACGGTAGTGTTACTGGTCGGATTCACTGGAGTGTGAGCGGGCTTGCTCGTCGATCTTCAGATCGCTCAATACCCGGGTGGCCGTTACGTTTAGCAGACCGCTTGCGGCTTGTGGGTGTTTGATATGATCATCATCTGCTGCCGGCGTATTGACGAGTCTTTAGAGTCCTACACAGAGGTTTCCTGGCTCAAGCGAAACGAAATAGGAGCGCATATGAGATATGTGCGGGACCGAGAATAATGCGTGTATGTGATACCGTATTCCATTCTCGCGATGAATGTGTCGAATGGTTGTATGCGATATAACCTAGTTAACGAATCAAGGATTGATTCGATAAATCGATACATTGGATATTAGCCGGTTATATGCGATATGACCGGATCGTTAAATCAAGTGTTGATTTAATGATTTAATGTATAATTATATATTTGATATATTACTTTGCATTAACTAATATTGGTTCACTTTAGATGGATTTTCTCACTCGGATGTGCGCATTATATATGTGATATGATTTTGTGCATTTGCTTGTATCATGTTTGATGATACATGCTTTTTGGTTTGTGTAAAGATTAAACCATGGTTATTTAAATGGTTAGGGTTTTGTTTTTCATATCTATTTATTCATTTATTTATTTATTTTCTTTTTGTAAAAAGAAATGAGAAGAATGGTGGCTTTCTTTGTTTATATTTGAAGATTCATGAACCTTTGACTTTGTCCACCATTCTTATCTCATGCTTAACCTAACCATTTGATTTAACCCTAGTTCAATCTCTACACTTGACCGTGGTTTAGATTATGATAAGTTTTGATTTTTCTTTTCATTTTTGAATTAACTTATCATAACAATTCTTCTTCTTCTTCTTCATCTTCTTTCATGAAGAAAAAGCAAGCTCCATCAATGGTGATTGATGGAAATGAGTGAGAAATCCAATTCTAAAGTCTACCCACTTCCTATTTCTTCATCCTCTACCTCTTTCCAAGTAGTAGAGTGTGTTCTCTTCACAAGTTTTTGGACTTGGTGAAGTCGGAGCTTGATTTAGCGATGCCTCGACGTAGATCATCTTCGGCACGTCGTCGATGACCTAGCCCGCTTCTTCTCCGATGAAGCCGACGCAAGAGCCCGGATTTCGGATTTGGACAGCGGAGACGACCTCGTTACGGAGCTATGGAGGTGGACAAACGGATCTACAAAGGTTGTATTTCCGTATTCCATTAGTTAATTGTTAACTAGTTAGTTTTTCGCCTAGACATCTAGCAAACGATCCGTAGTTTAGGGTTTGTAGGCACCGTAGAATTTGAAATTGGCATGTTCGATGCCTTATGAGACCTCTTGGGAGTGCCTAGGAACCCTACAGTGGTATCAGAGCCTAGCTAGAGCCTTATGCGAAGCGTAGACGGAATTTGAAGTCCGAACGACCCAAAACCGAAACCCAAAATATGCTCTCTGTACTTTTTTGAAAACAGTGTGTTTTTCCAAATTAAAAATTGCTAAAAAATTCAGCAGGGAAAAATAAGAATTACGATGCAAAAATTTTAGGATGAACAGTAAATTCCGCGGCCCCTTGGTGACGTCATCCCACTTTGTTTGCACAGTAATTCCTGATAAATTATGCTGAGTTTTCTGGGAATTTTTAAAATTTATTCAAGAGTTGAATTTTCTGCTGTGTATTTGGGGATTCGGTGTTTCGATCGGAGTATCAAATTTTGTCTGTGTGGCTTTCCGGATAAATTTTAGAATATGTTAAAAAGTTCGACCGGATATAAATACCCAATTTTTCCCCTGTCGGGAAATTTCCAAGTGTTGGACTTTTCCGTAGTTTAACGATGTTCTAAGTAGTGCAAGTAACGCGATGGTCCCTCTAGAAGACAACAAACCTTAACTCGATTATGTGACCGTCTTGAACTGCCCTTTGAACCTTCGGGTTTGGGGCAGTACGGCGTGCCACATGTGAGGCGTTGGCTTGACCCTTCTACGGCTGGACCGTTGGTACTGAGGCACGAACGGAATGTTGTTAGACTTGTTTCATGTGTTGATCTGTATCGGGAAAACTTGGGTGTTCGATTGTTCGATCGGAAAGTTTAACATTTTCTGTTTATCTGGAATGGGATACAATAATTGGAATTCACAATAAGTAATGAGATAACTGAATGAATGTTATAAATCTAGCGGTTTAGTCTCACTTGATCGGTTGCCACGGAATTTTGATGTGATCAAAAGTCCGTCGCAATCACGTAGCGTACGCGGATACTCGCCGGGTAAACTTAATAGACAGCTTCACTCCATAGCCCCGACCAAGTGACTGTAGGAGAACCCCGTCGCCGAAAGCATCCGTTCGGGTGCTCGCGGTGGCGGTGTTCCGCCTTGGTACACTTCGTCGACGGTATCGGGGGTGCGGCCGTTTACTGAAGTTTGCGACGAGCATTCGATCAGGATGTCGGGAATCTTGTTGAATTGCCCGACTTGATATTGAAAAGTGTTTTCGATTTTGAGACTAAAATGCAGGGTTTATAATTGTTAGGCATGCGATGTCTAAGTAATTCATTTGGTCAGGCATGCGATGTCTGAGGTGGTTGCGGATTCCAACTATTGTAGTTTTACACTTTCTTTTCTGTGACCGTAAGTGTAATATGTGATATCGCCGGTTTCGTTGCTATATGTCAACGAAAATTGGGATGCGCATATTTACTTACGTTGATGACATGTGATGTTATGTGTTGCTGGATATGTTATATTGGATCGTCGTGTTTGAATAGCCGGGGTTTTTTATGTGAGATGAGTATTTTTCATTTTCATTCATGTAAAAACTTGTATGTAATATTCTTTTATTGGGGCGCTTCCAGGTTGCGGAAGTAGTCACCGTTTGTATATTATTTACTTTTCCGCACTAGGATAGACCCAAGGAGGAGGGCACAAGTAACCGGGTTCTGGAGTCCAGTGGGAGACCAACTCGAGGAGTCGAGTCCGGGTCTCCTAACTCTAGAATTGGTAGGGTTGCTTGCCGCTCTCGTAGGGGTCTAGGGATGTGGGTTTGGCTATTCATCACGACCGTGGAATCCGTGTTTTATACTGGCTCGTATTGAAAACACGGACGTCCTAGTATATCCAATATTTCATATGATTCTTCTGCTGCGATATCTGTGATGTGATCATGTGATGTTCTGTGATAGATACAGTATATAGTATATATGATATATTATATAGACGTTACTTATGTTTTACACCCGCGCTAGCCCTGCCCCGCTCTGCCGTTAGTTACCTAACCTAACGGTGCACGAGGGGACATCGAGGCGAATGCGGATGGCATAAGTGTACGTCGTATTTATCTGTGATGTTTAGGTACAGTATGATGGGACTTCATTAATGTGATTAATGAAATAAAAGAAACCTAAAGATGTTGTAGAATTGAATTTCAAAATAAAACAGGTAGCTACAGTTCTTGCTTTGCATAGCGGTATATGTGATATATCCTGCACCTTATTCGATGAGGAAAGGACCGAGATCCCTTCACCGGGAGTGACTCCTTTAGCAATAACTGGCAGATGCTACACACTCGGTTTGTATTTTGATTGCTTTTAAGAGTTTTTGCTTTGCACAGTGATATATATGATATATCCCGCACCTCATTCGACGAGGAAAGGACCGACGATCCCTTCACCGGGAGTGACTCCTTTAGCAAAACTAGAAAAGCCTAAAAAACACTCCATTTCAAAATTCATTCGATCCTGCAACGATATCAAGTTCATTACGCAATAGGTTTTCAGAAAAACCTGTCGTATCCCTCTGTCATTTCAGATAAGTAGTAGTTAGTATTCGTGCTACGTTTGTTGGCCTGCGTCAAGGCGTAGTGTGCGGTAGCTAACTGGTGCTTATCTGCATAAGCATATGATGTGATTGGATTAGGGTAGTCGTGCGACTTTGTTGGCCTGCGTCAAGGGTCGTGCGGGTGGGTTTAATTCAATCAGGAAATGATGGGTTGAACTTGACTAGCGGACTATGGTTTGTTGGCCTGCGTCAAGGTCATAGGACGCTAGGGGCAAAATATTATCGGGAATTTCAAGTGTTGAAATTTGCAATGAGATTGCATACCTTCTATGAGATAGTTGGATCCCGATACCCGCTGCGAGTAAGTGTTACTCCTGGGAGAGTTTTATACATTACAATTAGCCGATCAAGTAGGTGTCTAGAAAGGTGTTAACGAGGTTACGCCTCTGGGAAAACGAGGTTTACATTAATTACGTTCGTGCGAAAGCACGGGGGACTTCCCTCAAAGTACCGACACTGGCCTGGCTGAAAGATTGGCGAACTTGTAGTGTGTAATTAATCCCGGCTAGTCTTTCCTTTTAGGGTTTGAAGGAAGATTTGATAAAAAGCAGTGGGAGCCATCCTGATTAGATAAAATAATAACCAATCTATTCTTGACAGAGCGCACGCTGAGTGTTTTCTTCTCTCTCTCTCCTGGTAGCGACCATATCACGCCTTAATCAAGATAATAATACGGATTTTTGACCGAACCCGCTTGTTATACTGTGCTGGGGAACGTTGGTCCCGCTTCAACTTATAATTGTTATAAGACAGAGCAGGAAATTAGGGAATACCAGATTTCCCGAGCTGCCCAAACGAAGAGAGTGCATGCTGATGCATCATCTTCGGGTGTGTTCATTATACAGAACTGTTTCTCTGTAACCTCTACGTCCTAGGTATGTGATACCGGATCAGGATCCCAGATATGTAATCTGTTACATAGGGCTACAGATAGGTAGAGAACTGAGAACGGGTGATAAGTTTCATGAGGCAGAAAACGGGGCAAGAGTTGCAACCAAGTCTGTCGGTCACTGTCACCCTGTATTACCGATGCATTGATTCTGAACGAATGTTATTAGATACCGAACCTGATATACAAAATCATATCAGTCTCTTTATTAGTAAAGAAATGATAAAATTTTGTATTGTTGGATAATGTTTTGAACATTTCCTATATCAAAAGTTGATCGGTTCAGGCACGTTATCAAAAAGCATTGATGTTCTAAATCAAACTACAGTTCTTAGTATATGGAACACACACAAGAGGAAGAGTTCAGAAATGAACGAATCCTTCTTGAGGCATTGTAGACTAGGTCATATCAATGTGACCCGAGTGGCTGGAGTTACATTTAGATGCATATTTAAATGAGTTTGAATTTACATCTTGTGAAACTCCCCAGTCATGTCACAAAGATAAGATGACCATAGCTCCGTTTACTGGAAACAGAGAAAGAGTTAGTGAACTCTTGGGATGATACATGTTGATGTATGTAGGTCCCCTGTCTACACATGCCAGGACTGGTTCTTTATACTTCATTACGTTCTCTGATAATCTTTCGAGTTTCAGACCTATGTTCCTGTTGAAACACAAGTCCGAACCTTTTGAGATATTCACAGAATATAAGTTAGAAGTAGAGAACCAGATATACGGGTATAAGTATTATGTCCTATGATGAGATCAAGGAGGAGAATACTTGTGCACGGAAATCCTGGATTATTCTAAAGGAGAATGAGATTCTCTCTCAGCATTACTCCTCCGTATACACCATAGCACGATGGTATATCGGGGCGGAGCAGATACACCCTATTGGATATGGTGTGCTCAATGATGAGTATTACTGAGTTACCTATTTCCTTTTTGGGAGTTATGCACTTAAGAAGCTGCATACCTATTGAATAGGTTCGAATCAAATCAGTTGCCTACCACTCCATATGAGATATGGAAAGGGAAGAACCCATGTCTTAAGCCAGTTAAGATTTGGGGTTGTCCGGCCTATGTCTAAAAACAAAATCTGGACAAGCTCGAGGCAAAGTCTGTAATGTACAACTGGAAAGGTTCCAGCTATACTAACTACAGCTGATGATTTGATAGAACCAAAGGATTCAATAGTAACCAACGAACCTCAGCCTCTCCGCCGATCTAGTAGGGTTCCTCACCCACCTGAGAGATATTTCGGTTTCTCTATGACAGTGGGAGCGAGGACTGCATCATGAGATGATGACCCAACTAGTTTCGAGCTGGCCATCAGGAGTGAGACTCTGTAAGAATGGCTGGATGCTTAGCGATCTGAGATGGAATCCATGTACACCAACAAAGTATGGACTTTAGTTGCTATATCTGAAGGGTTAAATCCCCATCAGGAGCAAGTATATCTTGAGAAGATTACTTGGTGTAGATGGAAAAGTTGAGACTTTCAAAGCTAGACTAGTTAAAGGTTTTCATCATTGACCAGGCGTGGATAATGATGAAACCTTTTCCAGTACCTATGCTTAAGTCCATCCAGATCCTACTTACCACGGCTGCATACCATGACTACGATCTCTGGTGGTTGGGTGTCTTGACTGCTTTTCTAAATGATGATTTAGAAGTGTGCGTCTATAAGTACACAGCCAGAGGGCCTCGTAGACAGTAGGAGCAGCGGAAACGTGTGCAAGATGCTTTATAGGATAAAGCAGGCATCGCGGAGTTAGAACATCTGTTTTGATGAAGCGGTCAAAGAGTTTGACATCATCAAAATGGTAGATGAACCTTGTATATACAAAAAGATAGTAGGGAGTATGGTGACGATCCTCGTAGAGTACGTGGATGACATACTCTTGATAAGAAAGGAGTTTCTTATGCTACGCTCGATCAATCTCCGCTTATCACAAAGATTCTCCATATAGGATTAAAGTGATACCTACTAAATCCTGGATTTTGGATTTATGAGATAGATCTAAATGGATGTTAGGATACTCACTAGATGTAGTGAGATGGTGTCAATCGATCCTGAGGAGAATCACTGGAAGGGTTCCAGGGTGATAAAGACGACTGAGTGTCAGTCGCAGGCATTGTCTTTACCCTCAGTAAAGGGACGGTATGTTGGAAGAGTTCCAAGCTAGATACCGTGACATACTAGACGATAAAGGCTGGATACATCGCTACTTAAGATGCTACCAAAGAGGCTGTTTGGGTGTATATTGGTTCATGAGATGAACTATGTTCCTCCCATTGTGTGACAATGGAATTGTGGCTTATGCCAAGGAACGCCGGTCCCATCAGTGATCCAGACATATTCTAAGGCAGTATCACTTGATCATGGAGATGGTTGATCTCCAGGGTGATCGAGGTTTGGAGAGTAGACTCAGAGGACAACACAGCGGATCCACTCACAAAGGCCTGTTCCCAGAGAGAGACTTTCATGGGATGGTTGAGTATGAGATACTGCAACCACTGCTACAGATGGCCCTAGTGCAAGTGTGAAATTGTTAGTTATATGTATGCCCTAGAGGCCATTACTGTACATAGGATGTATATTGTAGTGGATGCTGGGACATATATAGGGAGGACTTTCTTGCTCGACATGATAGTATGCTATCTGGTTACACTTTACCTTAACGTGTATGCTGATTGTCTCTCTGTTACATGTTGGTAAAGCCCTTAGGATCTGTACTTGACTACCTGGACTATGATGCGGATCATACTAGTGGGGACATGGTAGTCCATAAGTACATCCTTCAAAGTCCCTATTCGTGGGTGTATCGAGACGGGGCATCGATATACCAGAGTAGACTAGCGTGTACCTTCTCGACCCATACAGATGGGCGATGGATGATCCCATATCCATTGGTGTTTGACATCAGAGATGATATACGGGTGCTCAGTAGAGACTGGATACACTGGACGGACTCGCCGAGAACTCCCAGATGGTATTATACCTCACGTCAGATGGCAGTTCTCTGGTGACACTGGTACAGAGAAGTCTGTTGACCCGAGATCGTCATAGAGTCTTGTGTGGTTCCCACTGTGCTTTGATTTCCATCTTACCACGTCCAAGAGGGCATGCAAAACGGTGGTTTTTAGGTACAGTCCCGAGTCACATGGAGGCAATGAGCGATAGGAGGGGATTCGTCTCTCCCGGTATTGGGGGTTGATGTTGCGCTGTGTTCGATTGGCTATAACAGGAAATCCCTGGCCAGGGTTGCTGAGATTTACTGGTAAGTGTTACCAGTAGTTTCTCGAATAGTTATAGACCTCATATCGACACGACTTATCGAGCTATTGGGGTCTGACGTTTACCACCCCTAGGCGAGATATGCGACATATCAGACGATCAGACCGGACTGTACGGTAGTGTTACTGGTCGGATTCACTGGAGTGTGAGCGGGCTTGCTCGTCGATCTTCAGATCGCTCAATACCCAGGTGGCCGTTATGTTTAGCAGACCGCTTGCGGCTTGTGGGTGTTTGATATGATCATCATCTGCTGCCGGCGTATTGACGAGTCTTTAGAGTCCTACACAGAGGTTTCCTGGCTCAAGAGAAACGAAATAGGAGCGCATATGAGATATGTGCGGGACCGAGAATAATGCGTGTATGTGATACCGTATTCCATTCTCGCGATGAATGTGTCGAATGGTTGTATCCGATATAACCTAGTTATCGAATCAAGGATTGATTCGATAAATCGATACATTGGATATTAGCCGGTTATATGCGATATGACCGGATCGTTAAATCAAGTGTTGATTTAATGATTTAATGTATAATTATATATTTGATATATTACTTTACATTAACTAATATTGGTTCACTTTAGATGGATTTTCTCACTCGGATATGCGCATTATATATGTGATATGATTTTGTGCATTTGCTTGTATCATGTTTGATGATACATGCTTTTTGGTTTGTGTAAAGATTAAACCATGGTTATTTAAATGGTTAGGGTTTTGTTTTTCATATCTATTTATTCATTTATTTATTTATTTTCTTTTTGGAAAAAGAAATGAGAAGAATGGTGGCTTTCTTTGTTTGTAGTTGAAGATTCATGAACCTTTGACTTTGTCCACCATTCTTATCTCATGCTTAACCTAACCATTTGATTTAACCCTAGTTCAATCTCTACACTTGACCATGGTTTAGATTATGATAAGTTTTGATTTTTCTTTTCATTTTTGAATTAACTTATCATAACAATTCTTCTTCTTCTTCATCTTCTTTCATGAAGAAAAAGCAAGCTCCATCAATGGTGATTGATGGAAATGAGTGAGAAATCCAATTCTAAAGTCTACCCACTTCCTATTTCTTCATCCTCTACCTCTTGCCAAGTAGTAGAGTGTGTTCTCTTCACAAGTTTTTGGACTTGGTGAAGTCGGAGCTTGATTTAGCGATGCCTCGACGTAGATCATCTTCGGCACGTCGTCGATGACCTAGCCCGCTTCTTCTCCGATGAAGCCGACGCAAGAGCCCGGATTTCGGATTTGGACAGCGGAGACGACCTCGTTACGGAGCTATGGAAGTGGACAGGCGGATCTACAAAGGTTGTATTTCCGTATTCCATTAGTTAATTGTTAACTAGTTAGTTTTTCGCCTAGACATCTAGCAAACGATCCGTAGTTTAGGGTTTGTAGGCACCGTAGAATTTGAAATTGGCATGTTCGATGCCTTGTGAGACCTCTTGGGAGTGCCTAGGAACCCTACACACTTTGCTCCCCACGATCACAGTTCGCAAATCCGCAAAAATCTGAAATGTCAAAAAAACGGATTTTAAAGGGTTATGAAAGCGCTCCAGGCATCCAACCATGGCCAAATGCGGAACAAAAATCTTATAAAACCCGGCACCAACATTACCCGATTAACAAGATCGAAACCATTAACTGTAAAATGAGTATACCAAACACAAGGAGATAGAAATGTTTATACCTAATGATCCAAGTCCTTCGGGTCTTCAACCATTTCCAAGCTCCCAGTGATGCGGATCGACTTTGGTCGCCGGTTTTCCTTCATCTCTGATGATCCACCCGAGGAAAACGGCACAAGCTCCAGGTTCGCCAAGCGGACCAACCGACTATCCAAGATTGCTAGTGGTGGAGAGTGGGGAGGGTGTAGAATTATGTCACTATAATTCTTTCTCTCATTCATGAGCTCAAGTAAGCAACAAGTGAAGATGAAGAAGAGGTGATCTAAAGAGATGGCATGAGCAAAAAATGGCTAAGTATTTTTATGTGAGCATGAGAGTGAGAGAGCACCAAGTGAAAAACAAAATGAGCAAGCCTTCCCACAAAAAAGTGGAAGGCCCCTTCCTCTCATGCCCCCACAAAAATGTCATTCCCAATTTGCATTAAACAAATACCCATACCAATCTCTACATTGCCAAAGTCCATGCTTTGACCTAAAGACCGATGTCTAGCCATGTCACCTTTTCCACCTCATTTTAAACAAAATGATTTTCAAAAGAAAATCAATAATGAGGTGGCATCTTCTAGAAGCAATTCCGTATAAATACGGAATGCTTCCTGGTACATGTATCGAAATACACATACGCGTATTCGTACTAAAATACGAATAGCCAAAGAGAGGAAAAATAAATAGTGAGCGATAATACTAGAATACATATATATAAATACATATGTAAATTATTAAATCAAAACTTGATTTAACAATCTGGCTTAATCCTAAACCGCTAGTATTATCAACCGTCCGATTAAAGTCTGCGCAGCCTGTGCACATATTCAATCGGACACCTGTATGTACCAACATACATCACCTACACAATATCGCCTGAACCATGAAAAAATTCTGTATGGGACTCTAAAGACTCGTCAATACGCTGGCAGTGAGTTTAACCACATGTACGTCAGCGGCACTAGGTGTACGTTACGGCAACTCAGGTATTGAGCGAAAGGAAGGCCGACGAGCAAACTCATCCAAACCCCTACTGTGCCTGTCAGTGACAATATCCGTACAGTCCGGTCTGTTTGTCTAAGAGTATCGCATATCGAGTCTAGGGGGTTAGATAAAGTCAGACCACTAACAACACGATAATTCGTGTCGGTATGAAACACATCACTACCTGAGAAACTATCGATCGTGGATCGGTAATTCTCACATATCCTGGCCGAGAATTTCTAGTGATGGCCACCCGTGCACTGCGCGACATCAACACCCAATACTGGGAGAGACGAATCCCCGAAGATCAGCTCACTGCCTCTATGTGGCTCGGGACTGTACCCAACTAAAACTTGTTTGCACGACTCTTTTGAGCCATGGTAGGGTAGTAATCAAAGTATAGTGGGAACTCATACAAGATAAATGACGATCTCAGGTCGACAGACTGACCTGTACACATGTCAGCAGGGAACTGCTATCTGACTATAGGTATAATACCAACTAGCATGTTCTCGGCGAGCCCGTCCAATGTACTCATAACCCAATAAGCACCTGTATACTATCGTAGGTGAACAACTGACACCAATGGCTTGTGAGATCGGCCACCGCCCCTCGCCAGGGTCTAGATAAGTATACACCAGTCTACACTGGAGTATCGATGCCCAGTCTCGATACTCCCACGACTTGGGATATTTAAGGATGTGCTTATAGACCCCCAGCTCCCACGTATGTGATCGCCATCACAATGCTGGTAGTCAAGCAAGAATCCTATTGGCTCTATCAACATATACATGATGATAAAGACAAAACAGATAGCATACTATCATCTCGAGTAAGACTGTTTTATCGGTATAGGTCCTCACTCAATTATCATCCTCATGTGCCTACGACTATGATAATTGCCTTGAGGGCACTATAGCCAACAATCTCCCACTTGCACTTAAGGCTAATTATTACGATGTCACATACTCATAGCCCGTGTGATACCGAACACCCAACTCCTCTACTAATCAGTTTCACAAATCTCGTTTGTAAAACTATTACGTTCGAGGAATAGCCTCAGTGAGTGGATCCGCTCTAGTGTTTCTTTCTGTATCTATCTATATCTCAACTTCGTGGAGTGAGGTATCTCCCGAAATAAGTAATACCCGTCTTAAAATATTTCTGGTTATCTGATGGGACCCAGTTCATAAATGAACTCCAAATCCAGTAAATTTCTTAGACTGTATCGTCTACTGAACTTAATCAGTATGTTGCGCCATGCTTTCCCCAGTATCCGCTTTGACCATCTGTCCAAACTACTGTCCCTCGTTAGAAGGAAAACTATAACTCTGACAGCCACTCTGTCATCTAGGTCACCTTGGAAGCCTGAAATGATAAACGTCTCCAGAAGGAGGTTGACGTTATCAAATCCCTAGAACATCCACTTATGTTCATAAACTTCTTCCAATCATTTTCTCCAGGATTTGACTAATATATCAAATTATTGCATCTAGTGCAAAAACAACATCTGGTGTGGTACTTGACATGTCATGATTGACTCAATTGCCTAAGCAAGTGATATGTCAATCATGCACATCCCTCTACCTTCTGTCTGTAAAACACCTTTAGAGAGGGTGCCTCCTTCACCTGTAGGTTCACCACCATGCCAGGAGCCGTCCATTCTAAAATACTTTTAGAATACTGTCTAAGTACCCAGATTGGGACACTTCCCAAATCTAGATCTAAAACCATAGATCTAGTAACTAGAATGTCTGATATAATATTCATAACCCATGTAGAGAAACTACTGTGTGACAACCACAGTTTAACCGATCGTAATATACGAATTTCACTTCCTACTATGTATATATTATCCAAATACCATGACATCACACCCTACTACCTTCTTAATATATCTATCCCCTATTCTGATGAAGTCAAAATACATGACTGTCACATCATAAATAGATGATGTATCCACGCTATATCCGCTTTAGTCTATAAATAGACACAAGCTACTTGTCCACTAAGCTTCTGCTGCTCCCACTGATTACGACAACCCTCTGACAGAGTCATATACACGTGTACTTCTAAAGCTAGTTTAGAATGGCGCTATACTCATCCTCTTGCCGGGTCTCATAGTCTTGAACAACAGTAGTGTCAAGTCTGGGTAAACAAGAACCTCCCTGTCACCGTCCTTGAGGCTACCGAAGTACCTCTCGGGTGCCTGAGGTAACCCACCATATCTGCGGAGTAGCTAATAGAATGTCAATCCTGATTGAATCCTTAGGTTCTATTAAATTTTCCGTAATCATTTATGGTTCTGGAATCACTTCCAAATCTACCATACTACCACTACTGTTTTCTGAAAAAATCCATTTTACTAAAACTATGGCGAGTCAAGAACAATATCACTATTGATCTTCCAGATGGTAGAAAGTTAACCCTCGTCAAAGTCCGGGATAACCCACAAACAGCCATTACTGAAACGTGCCCTGAGTTTATCCTTATTCTGGTTTGAAGCATCAGCCGGACGACTCCCTATACCCTAACTTCGTTAAGATATAAATTGATTCTATATATATCTAATATAGAAACAAAGGCACTAATTTAATTGGAACCAGATTCAAATCATGCAGCTGTCTCCAGTGCATGTCAACTAAAAGGAAAGAGGTCGATCTGCATTAGTCAACTTAGGAGTGCGTCCAATTATGAGTAATCTGAAAGAGAAAAAAGTTTCTCAAAACCATTACTATCAACTAAATACGTCATACAAGTATCTACATCATCGATCACCTTGAAGAATTCCGATACTTGCGACATCTGCTTCTCTACTTTATTCTTGTACTTATAACTTCTCAAACTTGGACTTTGTATTTCTATGAAACACTTGTCCGAAACTTGAGAAGTCATAAGTAAACAGAATATAGTACGAGGACCAACCCCTTTGTCCTAATGGACACTGGACAACATACAATACTTTGTATAAGTCCGGTGAGTTTAATAACTCAAACACTGTGCATTATAGGTTGAAAACTGTGCTATGGTCATGAAGACTTACACCGCTGTTGAATGCTCCTTACCTAACCATCAACTGATATAGGTAAATATCATGGATATAATTTCAAAAAGTTATATCTCGCTTTATTAAAATAAACGTACAGATATATCAGTTTGAAATTGGTGCATAACAACGGATATTCAAAACTAAATACTTGCCGTCCGGCAAACAACCCAGGCGATTTCCTCAAATATCACCAATTACAACGAATTCCGGTATAATGAGGATAATCACCTAATTCCCAATAACTTACTCCCACTTATCTTCTGTAAAACCATACAGATGTAAGAATCAAACCTGGTAAATACATACCCTGGAGTAAGGACCTAATTAGGAAATCAGTTTTCAATTAAGAACGCATAGTAAACTGAAGCATTAAAATGCTTTGTAGGTGTATCCTGGTATTCATAGTAATGCCTCTTCCATTATCCAGATTCATGACTGAAAACATATATTTCCTTGCCATCTCTCCAAATCTCTTTATTTGTCTTTAGTCTTTACATTCTGTACACCTCCGTTAGGCTTAAATGGTTTTCTTCCTTCCCTATCGTTCGACACAAGTCTTTGGTTTGGAAGAAGACTATCCAACAAGCGTAATAGGTGTACTCTCCTAATCCTAGGAGTACTTGCAACCTGAGAGAAGGTAAAGATAAAAGACAACTGAATAAACCCTATTCAATTTCTCCTGAACCAGAATCCATCCTCGAAAAAGTTTCTTCGAGTTCGTATATAACCATATGATGGATTTATTCAATTGGATTGGATGTTCGTAGTGATACGGGGTGTTCTGGAGAAATACAAAGGTGAAGTAAGAGTGGCGTTGAAAGACTTGGTTTCGTCATGAATAGCAGTCGTAATTTACTTTGCACCCTTTCGAATCCCTTTATTTGTCATTACTCATTACCTTCTGTACACCACACTTAGGCTAGTTGGTTTTCTTCATTCTTCACCTTTCGACATCTGCCTATGGTTCGGAAGAAGACTATCCAATTAGCTTAATAGGTGTACCGTCTTCTAATTTTAGGAGCCCTCACAACCTGAGAGAAGGTAAAAAGAAAAGATAACTGAATAGTCATATTCATTTTCTCCAGAACCGGAAACCATCCTCGAATAGGTTCCTTCGAGTTCGTATATAATCATATGATGGTTTTATCAAATGGAAGTTGATATTCGTAGTGATACGGGGTGTGTTGGAGAAAAACAAAGGGTAAAAGAAGGAGTGGCAATGTTATATGCAACATGGACAGTCCAAAAGTCAGTGTTTTTTAAGAAAATTCAGTTAACCTGGTCACTGAGTCATAATCTAGGGTCGGAGCATGGCCGAAGACAAAGAGAGAGAGAGAGAGAGAGAAAAGAAACACTCAGCGTGCACTCTAACCTAGATAATAATGGATAATCATTTTATCTAATCTGGGTGGCTCCCACTGTTTCCTCGAATTCTCCTCCAAACCTAAAAGGAGAATTAGTCGGAATCACCCGAGGAGTAATCCTACTCATCAGTGGGAATCGAGATCCAACTATCATCGAATGATTGATGGAAGTCACTCAAGTCACCATACTCCAGAAGGTATGCGCAAGCCTGGCAAGTTTCCAGTATGTTTGAAACTCCCGTTTTGATTTTTACCCCAAGCGGTTTATGACCTTGACTAGGTCAACAAACCATAATCCTTTAGTCTAGTTCAACCCTTCATTATCCTAGATTGCATTAAACCCACCTGCATGTGCCCTTGACTAGGTCAACAAGGCCGCACGACTGTCCTAACCAATCGCATTTAAAATGCAACAAACAAGCACCACTTAGCTACCGAACACTACGTCTTGACTAGGTCAACAAACGCAGCACGAATACTAAACAATACTTGTAAGGGAGGGCTATGGCAGGTTTTTGGCGAAAAACCATTAACGTAATGAACTTGATCTCGTTGAATGAATCCAAGTGGTTTTACAAAAATATAGTAGCGAAAACTTTTGCTAAAGAGGTCACTCCCGGTGAAGTGATCTCGGCTCTTTCCCCGTCGAATGAGGTGCAGGATATTCCAAAATGAATACCATGATGCAAAGCAAAATGTAATCGACTATAGTGAAGTTATTAGTTTACGCAAACTTCTACCCAAGGGGTCACTCCCGATGAAGAGATCTCGGCCCTTACCTCATCGAATGAAGTGCTGGATATTTATAACCGAATATCACTGTGCAAAGCAAAAGTGTACGTCTGTAATGTTAGTTTTTTAAAAACTTGGTTCCAAAAACATCATATATATTGTCTGGTTTTCCTTGCATTGATAAGAATCAACATAGTCCCATCAATTAATCACACCAAGAACGAAAATAAAATATACGTATATTCTATCCGCATTCGCCACTGGGTCCCGTCATCACCCGTTAGATTACTTAACTAACGACAGAGCGGGGACTGGGCTAGCGCGGGTGCAAAACATATACAACATCTACTAGTATATATAAATATATATAGCAATTGTCCTAGGCATGATAAATGCAACATCACATGAAAGTAATAAGCATCACAGAACAATACAAATAATCTGGGATCCCCGGGTTTCCTTTGAGCCACAACTGAAAACCCGACGTTCCCCTGGTCATGTGGATAGCCCGTGCAATGAAATACTAGACCCCTACGAGCGCGGCAAGTTACCCACCAAAACCAGAAGCAAGGCAGCCCCCTTCAGCAAAGTGAATGGACCACCCAGCACTTCACGGAATCCGGTAACTTGAGCACCCCTCTTTGGGTCAACCTGTACCCCCTATGAGTGCGACGAATAGCCCGTCAATTCTAGAGTGAAGCCCCCTCCGTCTCAATGCCATGAGATGCAGGACCGTTGCCCTCTAGAACCTGGCTATCCATGCACACCACCTTAGGGTAATCCTAGTACAGAAAAGAAAATAATATACAAGGGTGACATCAACCTCAACCCGGTCGTACACCAAAAGAATAATATACAAACAGGCAGTGACGGCAGTCCACATGTCGGACGCTCTCCCCGTAATATTAAATGTATAAATATAACCATACTGCACTACCATTGTACGCAAGCTATCCACCACGACAAATCCGCAACATCACAGCACAACACAGAACATCACCGTGAATGTCACGTTCGCAAATCCGTCTAAAAGGACAATAGCGATTAGACAAGATTTACCGAGCAAATGACATTCACAGTCACAGATAGAAATGTAAAGTACAGTAAATTTTAAACAATATTAAAACTTATCGACTCCGAAATAACCCCCGAATAGCCTTAGTCAAACTGATAAAACAAAATCCAAATTGGGCTAAATAAACAATACCACTGCACATAGCTTACAAAGACAAGATTACACCCCAAAAACCAAAGCCCAAGTCCACTAAAACTCTTGCCTCGCCGGATTTTCACCACATGTGATCGGCCAAAATCCGGCGACAGGGCTTGGGGCTTGGGGTGTGGTCTTGTGTCTATGTCAGTAGCCTTCTGCACATGTTTAAATAATTTTTGAAGGCACTTTTAAATTCGACAGAGATGCAGATGTGCAGGTCAGTGAACCGGGTTTTATTCGATTTCGATGTAACATTTCTGAAAATATAAAATATTATTTTTGGGAATTTAATATTAAAATAATACATTTCCCGAAAACTACCGATTTGCGAAATTGCGGTTTTCGAAATAAGGTATAAATATATACCAATAATGGTGAAATAAATAGAAATTAAATTAATTTATTCATTTAAAAATATATTTAAAGGATTTGGTAATTTTTAAAATTTATTATATGCAGTTTCGATAAAAAAATTCCGATTAGTACACTGCTAATCGCGATTAAGCCAAATCCGCATTTCTACAGTTTTCATGGTTAGTACACCATGACATGTTACATGTTATTCTATTTGTGTGTTTTATGTTAGGGTTGGGATTTTGGCTGAGAAAAGAAAAGAAAAGAGAAATGTTGAGGAGAAAGTCAAAAAGGGACATAATGATGACATGGAAAGGGGGTGGGTGAGAATTATAGCGAGAGAGAGAGGGGGGCTGCTTCCTTAGCCATTTTCTCCCATCATTTTCTTTCCTTCTTCATCTCCCTCAAATCCACATCCCTCCATCTTCTACCCTCTTGATCCACCCTAAAAACCTTGCTAAAACCCTATACCCTTTCCCAAAAAATGATCACCTCATCACCCTCATCGCTATGAACCAAGAAAAGTCGGATTTTGACAACTTTGGGACTATAGGGTTTTGTTTGGGAGTGAACATGAGGTATATCTCATTTCATTTAGAGTAGTTGTGATTTCCTAGGTTTTGTTTAAGTTTAGAAGTCGTTTAGTGATGGATGTGTGAACTTTGAAATACCAAGAGAAGGGTCTGGAAAATTGGTGATGTTTTGTGGCTGTCAATGAGACTTGTGAGGTGATGCTTGACCTGGACCATAGCCTAGAAACCAAAATATGGATTTAGGAATTTAGTTCATGTCGGTTTATGAGAAATTTGGGTGTGCAGGGAAATCTGGAGCAAACTGGGGGATTTTTGAGAGTAGCAAACAACTCTAGGGGCCAAATTAGGGTATTAGGTGGCCACCTTGACAAGATGGACCCAACCTAAGCAGGGGGACCAGAGGAGGCCGGTTTTTTTGATGATGTGGCCGACCACATGGTGACATGGGGTGTCGGGGTTGGTCCAGTAGCTCAAATACATCATATACAACACCCTAGACTTGTTTGTTCAACTCCTTTTGGCCTGAATCAAAATCTGGAGCACTTTAGTGTGGTTTTTGGCTATGTTTCCATATTTTGAAGTGTTTAGTTTTGATATTTGGATTTGTATTTGGTTGTTGCATGTTTGTACATCGACAAAAAGGGTTGTTTGGTTGATTTTGTACCCATATGCTATAGGTTCTAACCTACAAGCAAGGCACATGCCGTTTTGGATTTCAGAACTTTATTTTAATAGCGTTGCGATTTGTGTCATTATTGTAGGTACCTTCGTATGGATTCTGAGGGGACGGAGCTTGGCGTCATCGACATCGGTAAGCGAAGACTAAGGTGAGTGGATCTATATCCACGGGGGAAGTCGGGTGGATGGCGTATAGCACCCCTGCAAAGTATTGATGGAAAACTAATTATAGAATAAAGTTAGGAAACCTAGATTAGGAAACTAAGGTTATAGGAAAGGATAGTTAGTGGTACTAATTAAGAAACTAGTGGCTAGTTAGAACTGATATGTTACTACTATCATAGGATGACGTTTACCGATATTGCCGTTTAGGGTCCTGTAGGACTAGATAGTCGATGTAGATGTGTCATCCGAACCATACCTTTTTCTAAACCGAAGAATCGTATGTATCTTTTAAATATATACCTTGAGGGATGTTACGGATTTTCAAATGATATCTTTTTCTTAAAAGCACCGTAAACCCTATTTTCAAAACTACGATTTTCTTCTTTTAAAAATCTACTTGTATGGTTCGGGTGTGTATGATAGATTAGATACCTATACTTATAGCATAGATAGAATGTTTAGGTAAACTCGACTTGTTATGAGATATAATTGCGATGAAAGAATATATGATGATATGATGATATGTGGTATACGGATGCGAGTCGATCGAGATGATTTATACCTTGCCGGTCCCCTGATATGAGATTATTGCGGATATGAACCGGGACATAGGTACACACACACACACAAATACACACACATATATATAGAATGTTGTGAATCATGGATGATAGGCCGTACGTAATTTCAGGCCGTACCCTCATTTGTCGTATAGGAAGGTAGGGTCCCTATTAGCTTAATGCCGCCGTACGATGATTTTTCGTACGTGATGAGTTTGACTTGATGATTGATCCTTACCCTTGACTAGAGGTTGCCGTACGATGGATCATACCGTACGCGATGTTGTTAGGCTGGATGCCGATTGATAGATCCCCCGACCCGGTCATATTATATACGTATACCTGTCAGCATTTGCATATGATTTACCTTGTGCTGCATTCATGATATTATTATTGCATCGCATATACCTGTGATAGTACACCTGCACCATCATCGATGATGCGTATGTCACACGTACACAGTTTATAGGCTCACATACTTCGTCATCGATAACTGCCATGTCACTACACAGTAGGATTGCTGCATCATGATGTGACTCTTCGCATAACCTGCTTGCACATTTACATTGATACATTCATACTTGCGGATATACAAAATTGTATATCCATATTCGTGCACATATACATTGATACATTCATACTTGCGGATATACACATTTGTATATCCATATTCATGCACATTTACATTGATACATTCATATTTGCGGATATACACATTTGTATAGCCATATTCATGCACACATACATTGGTACATCTATACTTGCGTATATACATATTGTACCCATATAGATCACTAGTTTTATTGGGAGATTGGGAACCGCAGGATATATTTTAAAAACGGGAATCATTTAAATGAGCGGTTTTCCCTTAATATGTCATATCACTATTCCCTGTTGCATGATATATTGATATGCTTACATTTCTGTTATATGTCGCATACATCATGCTTTACGCTTTTACGCATTGAGATATGCTATTTTTATGAGATTTCTGGATTTGAGAACCGTGGCTGTTTCAAAAGAAAGCATGTATTGTTTTAAAAACTCGGTTTCTCTTGATATGATATTTCAGTGCATCCACCATGTGTTTTCTCGGTTCTGAGAGTGGCATGTGAAACCCGATTCGAGGAGCGGTAGGCACCTTCTGCGGGAACATGGTAGACCCGGTAAGGTACCCCGGGGTAAGAAGACTCGTATATATTAGACGGTGAGCCCGGCTGGGGAGAACTACCTACCAGTGATAGTTTTTAGACTCGGTGGTTATCCGGAGAATACCGACCGAAGTAGCGAGATGGATATGATGGCCGACTAGGGTGTGCAGCGCCTGAGGGCCAATCTGAGGATGCGGCGCTTGAGATATATGAAGATTTACGTGTCGTTGCTGGGCACGATTTTCATGATGCTTCGAGTGTCGATGCTGGACACTCAGGTTCCATGATTTTGAGGTGTCGCGGCGACACATGTTGATTTACATCCTCACATTTCCATGCATATGCTTTTATGATATTACATGCATGATGTTGTTGTGTCAGTGGTTGACACGTGAACGAGATCCACATGCATACATACATTGATTATATGAGTGGACGAGATCCACATGCATACATATATTGATTATATGACTGGACGAGATCCACATGCATACATACTTTGATTATATGGGCTGACGAGACCCACTTGCATACATGCATTGACTATACTGTTGGATGTTATACACATGCATATAGGTATTGACTACCTTGTTGGCACATATACAGACCCGGTCACCCTAGATATCATAGTATTACCTTTATGATATAGTTGACCTAGGAGTCGTTGTTTATTCGATTTATATCTGTTGATATTTTTTCTACTCACGGGTTGGCTACTCACCCCCGTTGTGCCACGGTTCTTGCAGGTTGACCGCTTGGATCAGTAGCGGCTTCGCTGGCACACAGTTGCATTCGGGTGTTTTGCATTGGTAGGTGGGGCACTTGTATCGTACCCACTCTTGTACCTATATTCTTGTTGTATCTAGTTAACTCCATCAATCAAAAGCTGTAAATTGTATAAGTGATGAGACTTAGTGAGACTTGTAGTTGCGAGATTTGAGCGATGGGTTTTATATTCACTTTTGGGGTTATATTTTGCTCATTTATTTATCTTTTTGTGGTGAACTTCGCCGTTAGGCGTCGTATACTTATTTATACTGTACTGCGTGGTTGTGATCCGCCTTTTGGCGAAGAGCTTGCTCCCGCTTGGGGATGCCATTATTCTTATTATGTATTTGTGGTTTTGGATCAAAATATACAAAGGAAGTGTTGCCAAAATTTTTAAAAAGACGAAACATGTTTTCAAACTAGGAAATTTCACTTGCATCATTCACGTTCCTTTTCTATGCATTAAGAAAACTTGATTTCATATACCTTTATTTCAAAACCTCACCTCCTTTATTTTTCTAAAAGGTTTAGATTTCTGGGTTTTAGCTTACTTGAATTTCGTTACGTCTTTAGACGTTGCGTTATTCAAGTGCTGGTCAAGACCTAATATTTCAGGTCGTGACATTCGATATGTTAACATTGTTTAAACAAGCTAGGTTACGGGTTAATGGGTGGCTCTGATACCATGAAAGGTTATGGGAGCGCTCCGGCCATCCAACCGTTGCCAAATGCGGAACAAAAATCTTATAAAACCCGGCGCTACCATTACCCGATTAACAAGATCGAAACCATTAACCGTAAAACTAGCAAACCAAACATAAAGAGATAGAAATGGTTATACCTAATGATCCAAGTCCTTCGGGTCTTCAACCATTTCCATGCTCCTAGTGATGCGGATCGACTTTGGTCGCCGGTCTTCCTTCATCTCCGATGATCAACCCGAGGGAAACGGCACAAGCTCCCGGTTCGCCAAGCGGACCGACCGACTCTCCAAGATTGCTAGAGGTGGAGAGTGGGGAGTGTGTAGAATAATGCAACTATAATTCTTTTTCTCATTCATGACCTCAAGTAAGCAACAAGTGAACATGAAGAAGAGGTGATCAAAAGAGATGGCATGAGCCAAAAATGGCTAAGTACTTTTGTGTGAGCATGAGAGTGTGAGAGCACCATGTGAAAAACAAAATGAGAAAGACTCCCCACAAAAATGTTGCTGGCCCCTTCCCCTCATGACCCCACAAAAATGTCATTCCCAATTTGCATTAAACAAATACCCATACCAATCTCTACATTGCCAAAGTCCATGCTTTGACAAAAAGACCCATGCCTAGCCATGTCACCTTTTCCACCTCATTATAAACAAAATGACTTTCAAAAATAAAATCAATAAAGAGGTGGCATCTTCTAGAAGCCATTCCGTATAAATACAGAATGCTTCCCGGTACATGTATCGAAATACACATATGCGTATTCGTACGAAAATACGATTAGCCAAAGAGAGGAAAAATAAATAGTGAGTGATAATACTAGAATACATATATATAAATACATATGTAAATTATTAAATCAAAAGTTGATTTAACAATCTGGCTTAATCCTAAGCCGCTAGTATTATCAACCGTCTGATTAATGTCTGCACAGCCTGTGCACATATTCAATCGGACACCTGTATGCACCAACATACATCACCTACACCATATCGCCTGAACCGTGAAAACCCTCTGTGTGGGACTCTAAAGACTCGTCAATACACTGGCAGTAGGTTTAACCACAAGCACGTCAGCGGCACTAGCTGTACGTAACGGCTACCGAGATATTGAGCGAAAGGAAGGCCGACGAGAAAACTCATCCAAACCCCTACTAAGCCTGTCAAAGAAAATATCCGTACAGTCCGGTCTGTTCATCTAAGAGTATCGCATATCGAGTCTAGGGGGTGGATAAAGTCAGACCCCTAACAACGCGATAATTCGTGTCGGTATGAAACCCATCACTACCTGAGAAACTATCGATCCTAGATCGGTAATTCTCACATACCCCGGCCGAGGATTTCTAGTGATGGCGATCCGTGCACTGCGCGACATCAACCCCCAATACCAGGAGAGACGAATCCCCGATGATCTGCTCACTGCCTCCATGTGGCTCGGGACTGTACCCAACTAAAACCTGTTTGCACGAATCCTTTAAGCCGTGGTAGGGTAGTAATCAAAATACAGTGGGAACTCACATGAGACAAATGATGATCTCAGGTCGACAGACTAACCTGTACACATGTCACCAGGGAACTGCTATCTGACTATAGGTATATAACTAGCATGTTCCCGGCGAGTCCGTCCAGTGTACTCATAACCCAATGAGCACCTGTATACTATCTTAGGTGAACAACTGACACCAATGGCTTGTGAGACCGGCCACCGCCATCGTCAGGGTCTAGATAAGTATACACCATTCTACACTGGAGTATCGATGCCCAGTCTCGATACTCCCATGACTAGGGTCATTTGAGGATGTGCTTATAGACCCCCAGCTCCCACGTATGTGATCGCCATCATAATGCTGGTACTCAAGCAAGAATCCTATTGGCTCTATCAACATATACATGATGATAAAGACAAAGCAGATAGCATACTATCATCTCGAGTAAGATTGTTTTATCGGTGTAGGTCCTCACTCAATTATCTTAATCACTTGCCTGCGACTACGATAATTGACTTGAGGGCACTATAGCCAACAGATTTTAGTGCAAAAAAGCGATACAAATGCCCAAATACCTGCACACAAAAAATTATAAAAAAAACAAGCAGTAAAAATGGGACGAAAATATAACACAAGATCACAGAGAAAAAATTGGAGGCAAAACGAAGAGCTTTGGCCGGCGAGCTCGGTTTTGAAGGGAATGTCGCCGGTTCAACAATGGATTTTGGGCTCCAAACTTCTTCTGTGATCCCAGTATTCCACTAGTGCCTCACTAGTATTGTTTATCTTTTTACTTTAGATCCAGTGTGCTAGCAGGTATAAAATCGAGAGAGCAAAAGATGTTAGTTTGTTTTTTTTGTTTTGGTTTTGGTTTTTTGAAATTTTTAGTTTGTTTTCAGAAAAGTGTTCGATGGATAGTACCAAGATTAACCCGAAATAACAAAAATAAAAACGTTACCGTTTCCCCGGCAACGGTGCCATTTGATCGCAAGAATTTTAGTTACCGTAATCAAGACGGGGTCGTTTTGCAGCTAGCCACGATGAGTACGGGTCGATCCACAAGAAGACGGAGCGTTTTACGTTCTTATTTTCACGAGTTAATGCGCGTGGGCGGAAAGTTCGTATCTATCCTATGTGTTATATGCAAAGTATAAAGCTTGTTAGGAAAAGATACAACAGTGTATGCTAAGGAAATCCGCACTAAGCCCTTTGAGCCGAACTTAATGATTGAAGCAAGAACAATCGACAACAATTTGGATTAGGGGATTTAAACACGGTATTCGTGGAATCCAGCTTATTGACCCTTGTCCACGTTGTTGCCGATTGCTGTAGCTTCAATTGTTAAGTTCGGCTCAAAGGTTTTTAGTGAGGATTCACTAGCTTACACTATTGTATCTTTTACTAACAACTTTATACTTGCATATACACATAGGGTAGATACGAACTTTCCGCCTACGCGCATTAACTCGTCAAAACAAGAACGTAAAACGCTCCGTCTCCCAGTGGATCGACCCGTGCTCATCGCTGCTAGCTGCAAAGAGACACTACGAAGATCTATAGTTATTGTATAATCCATCATATAGTTACAAACAAACTCGAAGGAACTTGTTCCAGTTCGAGGATGGATTCTGGTTCAGGAGAAATAGAATAAGGTTTATTCAGTTGTCTTTAATCTTTGCCTTCTCTCATGTTGCGAGTACTCCTAGGATTAGGAGAGTACACCTTCTACGCTTATTGGATAGTCTTTTTCCCAACCATAGGCTGGTGCCGAACGTTAGAGAAAGAAGAAAACCATTTAGCATAAGGGTGGTGTACAGAAGGTAATGAGTAAAAACAAATAAAGAGATTGGCAGATATGGCAAAGAAATATACGGTTACAGTCATGAATCTGGATAATGGAAGAGGCATTACTAGGAATACCCGGCTACCCGTTCGAAACATTTTCATGTTTCAGTTTCACTATGCGTTGTAAATTAAAAACTGATTTCCCAATTAGACCCTTACTCCAGTATATGAATTTACCAGGTTTGATTCTCACATCTGTATGGTTTTACAGATGATGAGTGGGAGTAAGTTATCGGGAATTACGTGATTATATCCTCATTATATCGGAATTCGTTGTTATTGGTGATATTTGAGGATATCACCTGGGGTTTTGCTTTGACGGAAAATATTTAGTTTTGAATATCCGTTGTTATGAACCAATCTCAAACTGATATATCTGTATGTTTATTTAATAAAGTGAGATATAAGTTTTTGTAATTATGTCCATGACATTTACCTATATCAGTTGATGATTGGGTAAGGATCATTAAATAGCGGTATAATTCTTTTTAACCGTAGTACAGTTTTCAACCTACGACATACAGAGTTTGAGTTATTTAATTCAAGGGACTTATACAAAATATTGTATGTTGTCCAGTGTCCATTAGGACAAAGGTGTTGGTCCTCGTACTATATTCTGTTTACTTATGACTTCTCCAGTTTTAGACAAGTATTTCGTAGAAATACAAGGTCCAAGTTATGAGAAATTATAGGTACAAGACTAAAGTAGAGAACCATGTGTTGCAAGTATAAGGATTCTGAAAGTGATCGATGATGTAGATACTTGTGTTTGGTATTCAATTGAAAGTAATGGTTTTGAGAACTTACTTCTCTTTCACGTTACTCATATCTGGTTGCACTCCCAAGTTTAGTAATGCTGATCGGCCTCTCTCCATTTAGTTGACGTGCACTGGAGACAGCTGCATAATTTGAATCAAGTTCCAATTAAATCAGTGCCCCTGTTTCTATATTGTATATATAATGGTTCATATCTTAACGATGTTAAGGTATGTGGAGTTGTCCGGCTTATGCTTAAAACCAGACTCTGGATGACTCAAGGCACGTTTCTGTAATAGCAGCTTATAGGTTATCCCGGGCTATGACAATGGTCAACTTTCTACAATCTGGAAGATCAATAGTGATATTGTTCTTGACTCGCCACAGTTTTAGTAAAATGGACTATTTCAGAAAACAGTAGAGGGAGTATGGTAGAATTGGAAGTGATTCCAGAGCCACAAACGATTACTGAAAATTTAATAGAACCTAAAGATTCAATCGCGTACGACATTCCATTAGCCACTCCGCAGATATGGTGGGTAACCTTAGGCGCCCGAAAGGTACTTCGGTATCCTCAAGACGATGACAGGGATGTTCTTGTTTACCCAGACTTGCCATTACTGCTGTTCTAGACTATGATACCTAGCATGGGGTTAAGTATAGCGTCGTTCTAAACTTGCTTTAGAAGTGCACGTTTATATGACTCGGGCAGATGGTTGTTGTAGTCAGTGGAAGTAGCGGAAGCAGGTGGACAAGAAGCTTGTGTCTATTTATAGACCAAAGCAAGTATAGTGGAGATAGATCATCTATTTTTTATGTGACAGTCATAGGCTTTGACTTCATCAGAATAGGAGATGGATCTGTTAAGAATGTAGTAGGGTGGTATGTCCTAGTATTTGGATGACATACACTTTGTAGGATGTGAAATTCCAATACTACAATCGGTTATACTATGGTTGTCACACAGTGGTTTCTCCACATATGATATGGATATTATATCTGGCATTCTGGATACTAGATCTATGGTTTTAGATGTAGATTTAGGTAGTTTCCAATCGGGTACTTAGACAGTATTATGAAGGTGTTCTAGAATTGTCGACTCCTGGCATGGTAGTGTACCTACAGGTGATTGAGTCACCCTCTCTAAAGGCGTCTTACAGACTAAAGAGGAGAGGAATGTGCATGATTGGCATATCATTTGCTTAGGAAATTAAGTCAATCATGAGATGTCAAGTACCATACCAGATGTCGTTTTTGCACTAGATGCAATAATTTGTTATATTAATCATATTCTGGAGAAACGTTCGGAAGCAGCTTATGAACATAAGTAGATGTCCTAGGGATTTGGTAACGACTGCCGCCTTCGGGTGACAGTTATCATTCCAGGCTTCCAAGGTGACCTGGATGACAGAATGACTATCAGAGTTATAGATTTCCCTCTTAACGAGGGGAAGTTGTTTAGAAAGGGGGTCCAAGCGGATACTAAGGGAGGCATGGAGCAGGATATTGATTAAATTCAGTTGACGATACAGTCTAAGATGTTTACTGGATTTGGAGTTCATTTGTGAACTAGGTCACATCAGATATCCTGACCTATTCTAAGACAGGTATTGCTCATTTCGGGAGATGGATTTCTCCGCGAACTTGAGATAAAGAGAGAAATAGAAAGAAACATTAGAGTGGATCCACTCACTAAGACTATTTCTCGAACGCAGTAGTTTTACAAACGAGCTTTGTGAAACTGATTAGTAGAGAAGTTGGGTGTTCGGTATAACACGGGTTGTGAGTATGCGACACCGCAATAATTAGCCTTAAGTGCAAGTAGGAGATTGTTGGCTATAGTGCCCTCAAGTCAATTATTGGATCATAGGAACATGATTGCAATGATTGAGGGAGGACCTATACCGGTAGAACTGTCTTACTCGAGATGATAGTATGCTATCTGGTTTGTCTTTATCATCGTGTACATGCTTCAGGTGATATTACTGATCACTATTACATGTTGATAGAGCCCATAGGATTTTTTCTTGACCACCAGCAGTATGATGGAGATCATTTACGTGGGAGTTGGGTGGTCTATAAGCACATCCTTAAAGTGTCGCTAGTCGTTGGAGTTTCGAGACTAGGCATCGATACTCCAAGAGTAGACTGGTGTATACGGATCGAGACCCCGACGAGGGGCGGTGGCCGGTCTCATAAGCCATTGGTGTCAGTCGGTTCACCTAAGATGTATACAGGTGCTCATTAGGTTATGAGTACACCGGACGGACTCGCCGGGAACATGCTAGTTGGTATTATACCTATTGTCAGATAGAAGTTCCCAGGTGACATGTGTACAGGTTAGTCTATCGACCTGAGATCGTCATTTACCTCGTGAGCGTTCCCACTGTGATTTGATTACTACCCTACCACGGCTCAAAGGAGTCATGCAAACAGGTTTTAGTTCGATACAGTCCAGAGCCACAAGGAGGCAGTGAGCGGATCGTCAGGGGATTCGTCACTCCCGGTATATTGGGGGTTGATGTCGCGGTGTGAATGGGTAGACATCACAAGAAATCCTCGGCCGGGGTAGGTGAGAATTACTGATTCGGATCAGTAGTTTCTCAGTTGGTGATAGGCTTCATACTGACACTAAAAGTCAAGTTATTAGGGGTCTGACTTTATCCACCCCCTAGACTCGATATGCGATACTCATAGAGGAACGAACCGGACTATACGGATATTGTCACTGTCAGGCTCAGTAGGGTTTCAGGATGAGTTTGCTCGTCGGCCTCCCTTTCGCTCAATACCTGGGTAGCTGTTACGTACAACTAGTGCCACTGACGTGCTTGTGGTTAAACACACTGCCAGCGTATTGACGAGTCTCTAGAGTCCCACATAGAGGGTTTCCCTAGTTCGGGCGAAACGTTCTAGAGGCCGTATGGTTTTATGGCAGGGTTCGATCATATACGTACACATGTGTACGGATCACGATCGGACGGATAATACTAGTGGGCTTTGGTTTAAGCCGGATCCTAGTATTATATTGTTGGATTATTTTCGTCTTGTTGTATTCATATTCATTCGGAAAACGAATGCGGGTATGTATATACAGATGAGGGGTATTCTTGTAATTCGTTATGAGTTTACTTTAGAGTTACCATTTCTTTTCTTTGGATTAAACATTTTAGTTTTAATGTTTAATATTTGTTTTAATGGAAATTGTGATTTCAAGTCTTGGCCTTCAGCATTGATTGTGGCATGACACATGAGTGCAAGTCTTAGCATTGTGCATTCATGGTGGTATGTGCTCACTTGGTGACTCATGGTGCTGGGACATGGGTTATTTTGTTTTGATGGAGATATTTGTGCTGAGGGTTTTCTTGAGTTGCTACTCATCAAAATACTTCACAACATTAAACAAAAGAAAATAACTCAAGAAAACAGCAGAGAGTTTTTTCCTAGCCTTGGCTAAAACTTGAGCTCACAACTTTCATCAATGGCAACTCTTTCACCTCCACTCTAACATGTCTCATGTATTGCGCAACTTAGGATGTATTGAGACAAAGTATTCATACACACTCTCTACTTCATCATGGGTATCTAGGCTAGTAAACTGGATGCCCGAGTTGCTTCGGTTTAGAGGCGGAAGCCCGTATTATTAATCCTCAACATGGATCCTCATCGACGTGGGAGACCGGATATCAAACTTCGTCGAAGCATCCGCGACAAGCTAAGGACAGAGGTTGAAGACCGAAGGACACGGATCGATCGGTATAATCTCTTAAACTCTTTTATATATAACTATTATAGGGTTAATGACACGATCCGTCGATAATGGTTCCGTTAGCGACGGGGGTTTACAGTTTTTGTTCCGCGTTTGGACACGAATTAATGGCCGGGGCGCTGGCGTAGCCTTATAAGAAGTCAACACTATCCAACCAGGAAACACACTTGGATACTTTAGCGAATAGCTGGTTTTCCCTCAAAGTCTGCAACGAAATCCTCAAATACTGCCCAGGCTCCCCTCGATTCCAAAGGTATACAAAAACGTCTTCAGTGAACACGTTAATAAACTAATCAAGAAATGACCTGAATATACGGTTCATCCAATCCATAAACGCTGCTGGGCCATTGGTGAGATTGAACAATATCACCAAGAACTCATAACATCCGTAACGTGAGTGAAAAGCAGTCTTCGGAATATCATTCTCTTGAACCCGCAACTGATGGTAACCTGATCGCATGTTAATCTTCAAGAAATGTCCCGCACCCTGGAACTAACAAAATAAATCATCGATGCGAGGTAAGAGATATTTGTTCCGCACAGTCACTCGATTCAACTGACGATAATTGATGCAAGAACACAAACCGTCGTCTTTCTTCTTGACGAACAGGACATGAGCTCCCTAAGGCGACTCACTCGGTCGAACAAGCCCTTTATCCAAAAAATCTTGCAACCGATCCATCAGTTCTTTAAACTCCGTCGGTCTATCCGATTTGGCGTTATAGAAAAAGGCTCCGTGCCGGGATTTAAGTCAAAATAGAACTCAATATCGCGCTTTGGCGACAAACCAAACAACTTTTCAGGAAAGACGTTCGGAATTCCCACCCAATTGGGACCCGGTCCAACGGGACCTCGGTGGCTCTAATATCACAAACAAATGCCAAGAATTCTTAACATCCTCTCCTTAAGAGCGGACTAGCGTGAAGGGAAGAAATCAAATCGGGAAAGGGTGGCGCTACGGTCTCCCCGAAAAACAAGAACTGGCTCACCCGGGAAGACTAAATCTAACTGCCTTCTTACCCCAGTCAACGAATGCATAACACGTGGTTAACCAATCCATGTCGAGAAAAACTTCGAAGTTAAACATATCGAGAAGAATCAAATTGACAGAAGAATCGCTATCTCCGATATGAACAAGGCAAATATGAGCGAAAACATTTCTAGCAAAAAAAGACTAGCTTACGGGAGAAATCACAACAAGCGACTGATTTAGCAAGGACTACAATCGGATAGACTTTAATACAAAATATGTTGATACCATTTCAAATGACACCAGAAAGAAATACACATCGGAAGAAAACACCAAAAGAATACCCGTCACAACGGCGTCTATCTAACCGCCTTTGAGCTGGCACACATGTAATTACGCTCCGGTCCAGAAACGACTGAAGTCTCATGTATGCACTCCTCAAACAATAAGGTTGCGTTCATAGCAGCGGCGTAAGTGTCAAAATGCTGGGCACCAATAGCAAGAAATAACTGCATGCCCAATCTCGACACGAACCTCTTTATCCGTTTCTCTTCAGTGTCCACCAGGTAAAGAACATATCGGACCGCTGAGTAAAGTAAATGTCGTACTCGAACACGGACATCCCTGAATTCATACGCAAAGGCTCAAAACTACGAGCTCGGCCTCTCTCAATTGAATCGCGCTATATCCGAGCAAGACCACTCTAGACGAAAACACGCAAGTTCAATTCATATCTCGTAAGAACATCTCTGTGAAAGAAAATCCTAGCCATCCTATCGAGGATTGTCAACGGATCCTTTACTGCATCTGTGCTTGTAAAACTAGAGGCTTCAGCCTCAAAACTCTCGTAAGGATACGGAATTAATCTCGGTAACAACAGAAACAGTTGCCTGAGCAACAGGTACAAACACAGTCCCTGAAATAGGAGGGACATCATCGGCTCACGGAGCTCGGCTAGCCTCAACTAACAATCCAACCATCTGTCACACATCCTGAATAATCGACTCTAGCCTAGCCATCCGTCCTGGAAAAAGGCAGACCACTCTGTCCCTGAGGGGTAGGCGTACCGCCCTGATCGGTCCTCGTCTCAAACGAGCCTACTCTAATCTCATCTCTGGCGGCGGCCCACTGGCCCTCGTAGTCTCCGGCGGCATAGTGGCTGGGATAAGAAACAGGATTGATAGGAACATTGCAATTGAATCAAACGGTTTCCGGAATCAAGGAAGGAAATACAAGCAAATATATATATCCTATGGTCACTTAGGCGGAGTATCATATCGTAAGTATGCCGTGGAACATACACATGCTACGCCACTCTTCTTAAGTCACCTACTCCATCTACCAAGGGTCATCCAACACTCAGAAAGATAAAACCTACAGCTCTGATACCAACTTTGTCACGACGCGAAGATACGGAACGTGATTGGTACTTAAATTAAGAAACGTCTCAATAAATAACGTAATCTATGTAGGCCAAAGCCCAAAAATCTAAACCATTTAAAAAATAGAGTGAAGGAAAACTTATTTAAAGAAAGCGATTTTAACAACATAAGTTACATTAAACAATTTAAAAACATCAAAATTTCCCCAAAATTTCGGCAGAGTCTCTTTTGTAAATACTGGCTCTAAATGGGTACAAAACAAGAATACATATAAGAAATGAATAAAGGCATCCCCAAGCGCAGCTAGCTCTTCGCCAATGGCGGAATCACAACCACATGCAATATATATATCATCAAGTGCGAAATAAGCATATAAAAGTACGAAAGTAAGAAAACATCACGTCGGCTCAAGTGAGCATCGACACTAGAAATAGAATACATACAAATCTCACATGCTCGCCATCTAAGTCCAATGTATGAAGGGTAGATGGAGTATACTAGATACACAATAAAATACACGGTGGGAGCAAAAGAAAATCCTCCAAAACCCACCTATGAGAAAGCTGTAAGTAGAAGCAAATGAAGCGGAATAGAAGGTACACTCGCCGCTACTGTGCTAACAGGTCAGACCTTCAAGATACTGTGGCATAATGGGTGTGAGTTTTCAACTCATGAGTAGTAAGGAACATCTAATAAGGCTATCGTAAGCATGCACGCAAATGCGTCATATCCTACATGTACCGATATGATGCGATGCGCTAGTATGTATGCAACATGAATGCATAATCAACACGAAACATGAACAAGTCTAATATGAGAAAATATTTATTCTTATCTGGGTAAAACCTCTGTGAAATAAACTGAAGTATCATCAACGAAATCAACAGAAAATCCGTATCAAGCATCGATAATATATATATATATGTATATATATATATATATATATATATATATCAATGTCTCAAAATCTCAATGTCTCAATATCTCGGGCTCCGTCAGTTCAGATCGGCCCATATTATCAAATCTCACGACTACGGTCGGTATCCTCAGGATATCTGCCACGTCGCAAATAACCGGTTGGTATTGCTCCCCTGCCGGGCTCAACGCCATTATCTGCGATCCACTTGCCCTGAGGTAGCGTACCGGGTCCACCATGTACCCGCATACGGTGCATCCCCCTCCTCGAATCGGGTATGTGATACAGCTCAAGAACCGAAAAAACACATAGTAGACGTCACACACATCATATCATGAGAAAACTGCAAATTTCTATTCTTAAATAATAATTGGTCTTACTATAGTATATACCATACAAAGTACGGCCAGAAGCTATGCATGAATCATGATGCAATGAACTATGTATATACGACTAACAATCCGACGTATCCACCTTAATGAAATGAATATTCAAGTATAAGTCTACGGATCATATATGATGCAAATGTACCAGTACCAATTATAAGCAAGTCTATAGTGTTCGTGACATAGCAATTACCAATGGCGTGTGTGTTCGCATAAATAGTACACGTGCGGCATGAACCAATGGTAATGGCGCAAGCGTCCTATGAGATAAAATCATATATATATAAGATAATGCAATGCAATGAGATGAATAACTAGAAAAGTACGCATATAATTGCAAGTACTACTAGTAATCCTAACTATCGGTCGGCTCATGCCATCTAGGCGATCCCCCCATAGATGTGTACACCTACTCACCGGGACGCCTCGGCTAATCTGATCCGATCTCAGCCTTTTTTTTCCATGCTATGTCAGACGCCTCTGCACCCGATCCTAAAATCGCACATAAGTGAATAAGAGGATAGATATACGAATAGTCGTGGACACAAACGATACAAGTCAACGACGCGCACTAACTAGACGCGCACGCATTTGGTGCACAAAACGCACTCGCGACAACGCCACAAACTACAATTAGGGTCGCTATACGTGAAAATCCCCAAACCTAAAATCCATTCGTACCAATCACGCATTCACAACACACTAAATATTATATGAAATAGGTGGTAAACCATCAAAACCTCAAACTTAATTCAAATCGATTTATCCCAAAAACCTAGTAAGCAACCATTTACCATTTTATTGGGAATCTAGATGTTTTAACAAATCTAGTGGCTACAATGTTCATTTAATAACTTAATTAGGCTACAAAATTTTTAACCTAATTTTAATCTCACTTCTTTTAGATTAATAAAGAAATTAGTTTGCAAGAATATCTAATTAGGATGATTTAAGAGTAAAAATTTACAACTTAACTACTAGATTAGATTTTGCTTGCCTTAAGATGTTAAACTACACTTTGAAACATTGATCAAGTGATAAAAACCCTAACTTTACTTCAAACCCTTCTCTTTACAATTTCTAACTTGAAATTAAAACCATATTAATACCTAAATAAATTTGATTTAAAGTAATTAACCAACAATATAACTATACGGTTAGAATTTATACCTCACAACTTTGAAATCTAATATACAAACATAGCCTCCCAAAATGGTCTCTTGCTCCTAGATTCAAGCTAGATTTTGCCAAGGAAACTTGGGTGGAGATTAAACTATGAATTTGCGAGAATTTGTAAGGATTTCTGATGGAAAATGTGGGGATTTTGATGAAAAAATGAGGTGGAGAATTGGGGAAGGCTGCTTTCATTGGGTTCGTCCAACTTGGGATAGGGGTGAGAGAGAGTGATGTGTGTGTGGGTGAGTGTGTAGAAACATCACTAATTATTACATCTAATTACTTATTTTCTTAATTATTTGTTTTATTTTATTTTCTAATTTATTTTTTTCCTAGAATTCCCTAGAATCTTGGAGACAAATGGAGAAAAAGAGAATATGTTACAAACATGTTATTAAGTTGTCATGGCTCACATTTGTACAATTAACACATTCTCATTTGTAATTTACACTAATTTATGTATAAGTGAAAGCTTAAAATAATATTTAAAATAATTAATTAAGAAAAATATTTAATTAAACTAGCAATTTATAAGTGACCAATTAAATACCAAATATTAGCAATTACATTGCTAAAATAGGTATAATTAAATTTATGTTGAAAAATAATTATATCTTGGTTTTTACGGAAAACATAAGTTATATTGCCGATTATCGGGAAATTCGCCTAAACGATTTTTAAAACGTTACAGTCAGATATAACTTTTTGAAATTATGTTTATGATATTTACCTATATCAGTTAACGGTTAGGTAAGGTGCATTCAACAGCGGTGTAATTCTTCCTAACCATAGTACAGTTTTTCAACCTACGACGCACATGGTTTGAGTTATTAAACTCAGTGGACTTATACAAAGTATTGTATGTTGTCCGGTGTCCATTAGGATAAAGGGGTTGGTACTCCTACTATATTCTGTTTACTCTTGACTTCTCCAATTCTAGACGAGTATTTCGTTGAAATGCAAGGTCCAGATATTGAGAAGTTATAGGTATAAGAATAAAGTAGAAAACCATTTGTTGGAAGTATCAGGATTCTTCGAGGTAGTCGAAGATGTAGATACTTGTGTTTGGTATTTCGTTGATAGTAATGGTTTTGAGAACATCCTTCTCTTTTTGGTTACTCATATATGGATGCACTCCTAGATGACTAATGCCGATTGATCTCTTTCCATTTGGTTGATATGCACTGGAGACAGCTGCATGATTTTGAATCTGATTCCAATTAAATTAGTGCTTTTGTTTCTATATTGGATATATAGAATCAATTTATATCTTAACGATGTTAAGGTATAGGGAGTTGTCTGGCCGATACTTAAAACCAGAATCCGGATAAATTCGAGGCACGTTTAGTAAAGGCTGTTTGTGGGTTATCCCAGGCTTTGACGAGGGTTGAATTTCTACCATCAGGAAGATCAATAGTGATATTGTTCTTGACCCGCCACAGTTTTAGTAAAATGGATTTTTTCTGAAAATAGAAGTGGGAGTATGGTAGAACTGGAAGTGATTCCAGAACCACAAACGATCACTGAGGATTTAATAGAACCTGAGGATTCAATTGGTTTTGATGTTCCATTAGCTACTCCGCAGATTTTGTGGGTAACATCGGCACCCGAGAGATACTTCGGTCTTCTCAGAGACGGTGACAGGGAGGTTCTTGTTTACCCAGACTTGCCATTGCTGTTGTTCTAGACTATGAGACCCGGAAGGAGGATGAGTATAGCGTCGTTCTAAACTATCTTTAGAAGTGCACGTGTATTGACTCTGCCAGAGGGTTATTGTAGTCAGTGAGAGCAGCGGAAGCATAGTGGGCAAGTAGCTTTTGTCTATTTATGGACTAAAACAAGTATAGACGAAAAGGATCATCTATTTTGGCTGAAACAGTCATATGGTTTTGACTTAATCAGAATAGGAGATGGATCTGGTAAGAAGGTAGTACGGTGTGATGTCGTGGTATTTGGGATGACATGCACTTTATTGGAAGTGAAATTCCTATACTACGATCGGTTATACTGTGGTTGTGACAAAGGTGTTTCTCCACATAGAATATGGATATAATATCAGGGTTTCTGGTAACTAGATCTATGATTTTAGATCTAGATTTGGGAAGTGTCCCAATTAAGGTACTTGACAATATTCTAAAGGTGTTTTTGAATGGAGAACTCCTCGCATGTTGGTGAACCTGCAGGTGATGGATTCACCCTCTCTAAAGGATGTCTTTCAGACTAAAGGGGAGAGGGTTTGCATGACTGGCATATCACTTGCTTAGGCAGTTGAGTCAAATCATATGATGTCAAGTACAACACCTGATATTGTTTTATCACTGGATGCAATAAATATATATTAATACAATCCTGGAGAAACGTAGGGAAGCAGTTTATGAACATAAATGGATGTTCTAGGGATATGGTAATGGCAGCCTCTTTCGGGAGACGGTTATCATTTCACGATTCCAAGGTGACCTGGATGACTGAGTGACTGTCAGAGTTATAGTTTTCCCTCTTTTGAGGGACAGTATGCTGTATAGGTGGTCCAAGCGGATATTGTGGAAGGCATGGCACAGGATAACGATTAAATTTAGTGGACGATAAAGTCTAAGAAGTTTGCTGGATTTGGGGTTCATTTGTGAACTGGGTCCCATCAGATATCCACAAAAATTCTAAGACAGGTATTGCTCATTTCGGGATATGGTCTTTCTCCGTGAAGTTGAGATATAGAGAGATACAAAAAAAACATTGGAGCGGATCCCCTCACTGAGGCTATTTCTCGAACACAATAGTTTCACAAACGTGCTTTGAGAAACCGATTAGTAAAGAAGTCGGGAGTTCGGTATCACATGGGCTGTGAGTATGCAACACCGCAATAATTAGCCTTGAGTGCAAGTGGGAGATTGTAGGCTATAGTGGTTTCAAGGCAATTATCATAGTCACAGGCAGGTGATTATGATGATTGAGGGATGACCTATACCGATAGAACAGTCTTACTCGAGATGATAGTATGTTATCTGGTTTGTCTTTCTCATCATGCTATTATATGTTGACAGAGCCCATAGGATTTATGCTTGACTACCAGCATTATGATGGCGATCATATACGTGGGAGCTAGAGGTCTATAAGCACATCCTTAAATGTCCTTAGTCGTGGGAGTATCGAGACTGGGCTTCGATACTCAAGAGTAGAATGGTGTATACTGATCGTGACCCCGATGAGGGGCGGTGGCCCGTCCTAACAAGCCATTGGTGTTAGTTTGTTAACCTAAGATAGTATGCAGGTGCTCATTGGGTTATGAGTACACTGGACGGACTCGCTGGGAACCTGCTAGTTGGTACTATACCAATTGTCGGATAGCAGTTCCCAGGTGACATGTGTACAGGTTAGTCTGTCGACCTGAGATCATCATTTGTCTCGTGTGAGTTCCCACTGTGTTTTCATTACTACCATACCATGGCTCAATGGAGTCGTGGAAACAGGTTTTAGTTGGGTGCAGTCCCGAGCCACATGGAGGGAGTGAGCGGATCGTCGGGGATTCGTCTCTCCCGGTATTGAGGGTTGATGTCGCATTGTGCATAAGTGGCCATCACAAGAAATCATCGACGGGGTATATGAGAATTACCGATCCAGAATCGATATTTTCTCAAGTGGTGATGGGTTTCATGCCGACACTAAATGTCGCGTTGTTAGCGGTCTGACTTTATCCACCCCTAGACTCGATATGCGATACTCTTAGACGAACAGACCGGACTGTACGGATATTGTCACTGTCAGGCTAAGTAGGAGTTTAGATGAGTTTGCTCGTCGGCCTTCCTTTCGCTCAATACCTGGGTAGCCGTTACGTACAGCTAGTGCCGCTGACGTGCTTGTGGTTAAACCCACTGCCAGCTTATTTACGAGTCTTTAGAGTCCCACACAGCGGGTTTTCACGGTTCAGGCGATATGGTGTAGATGATATATGTTGGTACATAAAGGTGTCCGATTAAATATGTGTACAGGCTGCACAGACTTTAATCGGACGGTTGGTAATACTAGCGGCTTAGGATTAGCCGGATTATTAAATCAAGTTTTGATTTAATAATTTATATATATATTTATATATATGTATTCTAGTATTATTGTTCACTATTCATTTTCTCTCTTGGCTATTCGTATTTTTATACGAATACGCGTATATGTATTTCGATACGTGTACTAGGTTGTATTCCATATTTATACGGAATAGTTTCTAGAAGATGACCACCTCATTAATTGTTTTTCATTTTAGAAAATCAATTTGGGAAATGAGGTAGAGGGTGAGTTGGCATGAGCATGGGTGATGGCATGTAGAGAGGTATGGCACACTGTTGTTTATTGTAAAAATGAGGAGATATTTTCGTGGTTGAAAATTATTGTAGCCATATTCATTACATGCCATGCTTGGTTTTCTTGACTTGGTTTTTCTTCAATTGCTCACTTTCATTCTTATTCTCACTTGGAGAAAACACTTAGCCATTTTCTTAGGTTGCTCATGACACATGTTTCCTCACCTCCTCTTGATCTTCTATGGTTGCTCATGGAGCATTTGTGATGAGAGAAAAAATATAGTGACACATTCCTACACCTCCACTCTCTATTACTAGCAACCTTGGAGCGTCGGTTGCCTCGCTTGGCGAGGCTGAAGCTTGTGTCGTTTCCCTCAGGTGGATCATCGTAGATAGAGGAAGACCGGCAAGCAAACTTGATCCGCAATCTTTAGGAGCTTAGGATGAAGGTTGAAGACCGAAAGATACGGATCAACTCGGTATAACCATTCTTAACTCTTTATATTGCTTGCTAGTATAGGGTTTAGGGTTTATCCGGGAATCGGGTTGTGGTAGCGCCAGTTTAGAAAATTTTTATTTCGTATTTGGTCACGGTTTGATGGCCGGGGCGCTGCCGTAACCCAACAAGGCAAGCCAAATTTTAATTTTTATTAGGTGCTAAGTTATACTATACAAGATCATTGCTAGAATATTTGGGTTTGCTATAAAATCATCAAGAAGGTATGGAGGTTATACCAACGTAGATCGAGTCCTTCACTTCACTTTCTACGTGTAGTTGTCCCGCGACTCCACTAGGCTCCACTTGAGGCTTTGGATGAACTTCCTCCGATGACCTTCGTGCTAAAGATGATTCACACGAAGTCCCTCCAACTCAAGCTACCTCTACACTAAACTCTTTAGCCTAATAAACAGGCTACACTCGATCTCTAGTCAAGTGTAGGATGGTGAAGTAGGGGATGTTAAAAAATCACAAGTTTGTGTTCAAGCTTCATGGTTCACTTCACATGTGAGGGTTGAAGCTTGAACTATAGCAATTGAGGAAGAAGAAGAAGCTAGAGAGCAACAATGGGAGCAATAGCAAGAAAAATCACTAAGTGTTTAGAATGAGCTTAGAAAATGAATGGCAACTCTTGACCCCCACTCATTAAATCCGGGAATTTTGCAATATAAAATTGCAACATTGCTTGAATAGTGAGTCAAGATGAATAAACAATGAATAAAGCCCATGCTTGCAACCATGCTCTCATTTTCCACCTCATTTCTATTTTCACAAAATAGAATTTTATGCCATGCTTCATTATTATATATATATTAATATATATATTATGAAGAATAATTAGTGAGCTAATGATATTAGTTAAGATATAATTATATCACATATAATATATATTACATTATTAAATCAACACTTGACTTAATAATCCGGTTATATCACATATGACCGACTAATATCATATATTTGTATATCACATTATCAAATCAACACTTGATTCGACAATCTGGTTATATCACATATAACCGAACCGATAAAAGATAACTGCCAGATTACAATACGGTATCACATACACGTATTTAATCAGGCCCAAACACATATCAAATATGTGTCATACTTCGTTTCGCTTGAACCAGAGAACTTCTGTATGGGACTCTAAAGACTCGTCAATACGCCAGCAGTAGGTGATGATCACATCATTCACTTACAAGCCGTCAACGGTACTAGTTGGACTTAACGGGTACCCGGGTATTGACCGATATGAAGATCAACAAGCAAGCTCGTCCATACTCTCCATGAAGCCTACCAGTAACACTACAGTACAGTCCGGTCTCTTCGTCTGATATGTCGCATATCATGCCTATGGCGGTAAACGCCACACCCCAGTAACGTGATATGTCATGCCGATGTCTGGCCTATAATGGTTTGAGAAACTACTATAACTCTTATAAGTAAATCTCAGCAGCAGCCCTGGCCAGGGACATCCAGTAATAGCCAATCGAGTATAGCGCAATATCAACCCCCAATACCAGGAGAGACGAAAACCCTCCTATCACTCATTGCCTCTATGTGACTCGGGACCGTACCGAAAATCCACCTGTTTTCACGAATCCTTTGAGCCATGGTAGGGAGGAAATCAAAGCACAGTGGGAGCCACACAAGACTTTATTACGATCTCGGGTCTACAGACTAACCTGTACCAGTGTCACCAGAGGACTTATATCTGACGATAGGTATACTACCACATAGGAGTCCTCGGTGAGTCCTGTTCAGTATACCCATTCTCCAATGAGCTTTGTTGTAACATTTCAAAAAAATAAAATATTATTTTTGGGAATTTTTATAATTTAATAATATTTTAATGAATATTTTAATATTTCGGTATAATTAAATACCGATAAATTGAGGAAAAATTTTGAAAATTTTAGAAATTACTAAAAGTGGGTGTTTTATGTGAATTATGCAATTTTTAAGTTTTTATGATTAGTTATACATTAATTTAGTGCTAATCGCGATTAAAAATCGCTAATCGTTTTTTTTTAGAATTTTTTTGCAAAACACGCACATATCATTTTTTTACACTTGTGCATTTCTACCATATTGTTTTGGGGTAACTATTTATGTGAGAATGATTTAGAGGAAAAAAGAAAAGAAATAGAAAAAGGAATAAAGAAATAGGCATGGGCAAGAGCGAGAGTATGGGGTCTTCTTTGACTTAGCTCCTTCTCCATTTCCTCCACCATTTCCTCTCTCCCTCATAATTTGCTGCTGCTGCTGCTGCCGCCCTACTCCCTCCCCTCTTCAACTCCTTAAAACACATCCAAAAACACTCCAAAACACTATTTCCATTTCACAAAAAAGGTGCACAAGCCCTCTAGCTACCCAATGGAACAAGAAAGTATTCATTTTGGCGTTGTTGAGGATTCATAAGGGTCTTATTGAGGGATTTCCTTCACAATTAGTGTAGTATTTCTTATGTTTAAGCCTCTTTTAAAGTTTAGTATCGATTTGGTGAAGTTTGGCGAACTTTGGAAAATCCTAAAGAGGATTAGGGTTAATTTGAGTTGTGGCTGTGCAATTGGTCTTTAAAGATGACCTTAGACCCCCTATTGTCTAAAACCCTGACCTAACAAAACCTGAAACGCAAAAATACAGAATTACGGGACTTTCATGTCAGTTTGTGAGGAATTGGAGCGTGCAGGGAAATCTGGAGTGATCCGGGGCCAAAACTAGAAAAATAAACAACTCCAGACCTATTTGAGACCATAGGAACCAACTGTAGCGAGACGAACACCATGGGAGCACCCTAGGCCGGCCTGGTCATAATTTATGGGGAGGGGCTCGGCCACTTAGTGAGGGGATGGGTCCAGGTTGCTACAGTAGGTCACATACACCCTATATATCACACTAGTGTTGTTTTGGAACCTTGGTTTCACCTGAGACAAAATCTGGGAACACTTTTATAAGTTGCTGCTTTGAATTTAGTTATGGTTTTTCATATTTCGATTTTCAGATTTTGATATTTGTGCGTTATCTCGATCGCGTGACGTTTGTACTTCTATATCGAGTGATTTCGGGTTGTTTTGCGAAGGCTAACCATAGGTTCTAACCTATAAGCTTTTAAGCGTACCGTTTTGGTTTTCGTGTGTCGTTTTAGTTTTGATTTGGTTTTAATGCGATGCGATACGTGTGACATGTAGGTATCCCCATGACAATTAGAGATGACAAAGAAGATGGTGGCGACATCGACATCGGCAAGCAAGATCAAGGTGAGAAGATTATATCTACTGGGAAAGTCGGGTGGATGGAGTATAGCACCCCCGCAGTTCGATGACTAGTATACTATATATACTATATATATTTGATAGCTTATGTGGGTCTTGGATATTGGAGATGAGATTAGGTATACTATGGTTAGAATAGGGTTTAGATGTAAACTAGTATAGTTTCCTAGTTGCGAACCCTAGAATAGGTTTACACCCCCCACACACATGCTTACTTGTTATACCTATACCGTGATGATGAGGACTATGGATGATATTTGGAGAGTCGATGACTTTGGGCATAGTGCCGTGATATCGGTGATATGATGTGATTCGTATTTGGGATACGACATGTGATTTTAGTGGGCCTTTGGACGTGTGTTCCACACACGCATTTATATTTATATAAACGGTGTCGATTTGTACTAGACTTAGATCAGTACCCCAGATCATGTGATATGATGATGATGATACCTAATATTTGATGAGAGGAATGTGATATTGACCCGTACCCAGCTTTTAGGATGCCGTACGATGATTTACCGTACGAGCACTATATTGATGATAGATCTGCACTCATGACTCGAGGATGTCATATGTTATACTGTATCGTACGCGATACTACTGAGGCGGGATCACCGACTGTTATATTTATATTCATATTTATATCGACTCAGATTCAGGTGGTTTCCATACCCCTCCCGATTGACTTGATAGTTAGATCTGTAATTTGCATAGTAGATGTTAGACTAGACCCGAGTCATACCTATTTCAAAAACTAACGGATCGGGAGTATTTCAAAGATAGGCAAAGGGATTCTACGGATATTTTCTGTCATGCCCCGCTTCCCAGAGTGCGCCAGATTGGGCACGTGACATAGCCAACCATGCTACCTGTGGGTTGGAAGCATCCATCCACAGTCACATTACGGCTGTAGAGATATCAAGAACAACATAAAATTTTCTAAAACATGTCCATAAACCAGAATAACAGGAGTCAATAATAAATAAATGCGGAAGCAAATGATCCAATACAAATAACTGAAAAGTATGTCCCATAATGCGTGCTAACATCAGGAAATAAAAGCAGGAAATAAAACTAACTAATACTAACACCTCACAGCTCAGCCTGCTGGCTGAAGTACTCCTGCTCGGACTGCGTCAGCGGTACGGAATCTGGGCCATGCAAAACCCAGACGTCAGCGCGTCATGTCATCAAGTAGTATAATAGGAACAGTGTAACAGGCAATGCAAAATAAACATGAATAAAACGAGAGTAACAAATAATATGAATCAAGCAGTGCAGGGTTGTGTGCAATGGGTAACTAAACTGTTCTATCAGGTTTTCTATTCTAAAGTCTTTGAAATCAATTTGAGTAATCCTCCATGTAACTCAAAGGATATGTCACGTTACCCCCCGGGACCACGGATCAGGAATATGTGAACCAATAGTGGTTCTGTCCCGTTACCCCCGGGACCACGGATCAGGAAAATGTAAGAGTCACGAATGGCTCTGTCCCATTACCCCCCGGGACCACGGATCAGGAAAATGTAAGAGTCACGAATGGCTCTGTCCCGTTACCCCCCGGGACCACGGATCAAGTGATACCCTTTTAAGTTACACTTTAGTTTACACTTTTGATTTCCCCATACCCCCAAGTTATGTATGTCGAGTCAGGTGTTCAGTAATCAAGAACTAATGCCAACACAGGATCAGGTAACAACAGGTATGTCTGGATAGACAACAGGAATGGTCCATGAGGACAACATGTTATGTTTGTTGGCATTAGACACAAGATCAGGTAACAAGTCAGGTCATGGTCCATCGGGTCAAGTCAATAGTAAACGGTACAATACCATGTCAGGTGTATCAATATATATCATGTGTAACAAGTCAAGTCAAGATGTAACAATATCGTGGGTGTGCTCACAACAGATATATAATCGAACAGGGGATTAACAGCAGGAAATAAGCAATAAATTAAACAACAATAAGCAGTTCATTCAATCACAATAGTGCATTAATATAGTGCAGCCGTTTTATTATATTAACAGGTTTTGAGCACCCTTAGCGGTGCAACAGTTTAAATGATGATGCAATACAGTTATATCAAGCGTTTGAATACGAATATCCGAATGTAATAGAACTACATGGGAAAGTTCTACAATCTATTAAACGGTAAAATGTGATTAACAGGTAAAATTAGTTCTTAGGTTAAAAGTGGCGAACTGTAATTTCTATGTTAACTGTAAAATGATATATGTCATATTGCAACCAAATGAGAAAATAACTATACCGAGTTATGTTTTGCAGGTTTAATGAGTCAAACATATATAATTGTATAGTATAGCATGTAGCAAGTAATACTTGCCTCGACGGGTCACGAACCGGGAAAAACGGAACGTAACGTAGGCGGGGAAACATGCGACGGACGCACGGTTCACGGATTTAACCCAAACGACGAACCAAGGGACCTCACGGGTCAGAGTACTCCGCTGGATCGTCAGTACACGTCACCGGCACGGTCGGATTCCGGCGAACAGCGACAAACAACCGAAAAAGTTAATGCACGGCCAAGGGATAAACCGAAGGGAAAAAGGAAGGAGGAAGGGGAGAGAAGGCTTACTGGTGTCGCAGAGGGCGTGCCAGCGATGGGGTCGACGGCGGTGGGGCGCCGGCGAGGAGGCTGCAGGAGATGGGCTAGGGCTGCGGGTATGTAAAAGGGAAGGAAAGTGGAGATGGAGTGGAGCTGGTCGGGTCTGGAGTGCGCAAGTGGTGAGGGGGTGCTGAAGGTGGTGCGGGTGACGACGACGAAGATAGCCGGCGACGTCTCCGGCCGTACAGAGAAGGTACGGGAGTTGGCTGGGGTTGCTGCGGCGCCGTGAACACGGGGAGAAGGAGGGGAAGTCGGGGTTGGTACGAGGAGGCGGAGGCGAGGGCAACGGTGGCGCTGGCGCCGTCGTCGGAGCGGCGGTGGCGACGGTGGAGGCGGCTAGGGCTAGGTCGCGACGGGTTTCGATCTTCTCGTGCTGGGGAAAAAATATGAAGGGGGAAAGGATGTATATACTAATAGGGAAGAGAGAGAGAGAGTTAGAGAGAGAGAGGTAGAGAAATTAGAGAGAGAGAGAGAGAGAGAGAGTTACGTTAGAGAGATAGAGAGAGAGAGGAATAATGGAGGGGGCCCACGGGGTTAAGAACCCCGTGATGGGCCAGAAGGATTTAAAGAAATCTTAAAAAGATTTCAATGATTATTAACGCAGTGTTATGAATATATATATATATATATATATATATATATATATATATATATAGTTTCGAATATTCTATTAATTTAGGATTTTGGCGCTAAATGAAACATTTCCAAATCGCGCCCGGATTGGGTCCAAAAATTTGAAATTTAAATAATAGGATTTTAAGAGGGTTCCAAATTTTAAAATGAAATGTTTTATGATTAAAAAGCATACCCCCAAGTCGGCCACCTGTACGCGCGCGTAGTCGTCCAAACTCGCCCGTTTCACCGAACGGGACGAGAACTCGATGCACGGACGCTACCACGCGGCTGGGGGTGTCGAGTAGGCCAAGATAGATATTTTTAATTTTATTTTAGGTGCTAAAATTTGTTATATGCAGAAATGACTTAACCAGATAAAATCTCACGGCATGTGTCAAACAGGCAAGCTAAATGAAATGCGTAATATCTAATGCTCAACCAAAAATAGAAAATAGTAGTATTGGGATCGGGTGTTACATTATACCCAACTACAAAAAGAATTTCGTCCTCGAAATTCCAAGAATACAAGATAGAAAACTATAGGAAAAGGTGAGGAAACTTCTGTCGGATCTCGTCTTCTCGTTCCCAAGTGGACTCTCCATGCGATCGATTACCCCAAGAAACTAGCACAAGGGGGATAACCTTGTTCATAAGGACCATTTCCCTTCGATCCATGATTTCAACTGGTCGCTCCTCAAAAGTCAGGTCTTCCCGTACTGTTAACTCCGAATGATCCAAGACGTGTGTTTCATCTCGAACATACCTTCGTAATTGAGATACGTGAAACACATCGTGCACACCCGCCAAGGAATGTGGTAACGCCAAACGGTACGCTACTTCTCCAACGTGCTCCAATATCTCGAAGGGTCCAACGAATCGAGGACAAAGCTTCCCTCGACTCCCAAAACGAATCACCCCTCTAGTCGGTGATATTTTCAAGAATACCAAATCACCCACGGCGAACTCTAGAGGTCTTCTTGACGTGTCAGCCCAACTTTTCTGTCTGTCTTGAGCTGCCTTCATGTGCTTTCTGATAGTGTTAACCTTCTCAACTGCTTGTACCACCAAATCTGGTCCCAATAATCTTCGTTCACCAACATCATCCCAACAAACAGGTGAATGGCACTTACGACCATACGAAGCTTCAAACGTGGCCATCTGGATAGTTGCTTGGAAACTATTGTTGTAAGAAAACTCCACCAAGTGTAGGTGATCCTCCCATGAACCCTTGAAGTCCAACATTCATGCTCTCAACATGTCTTCAAGAGTTTGGATCGTTCTCTCCGACTGACCATCAGTTTGAGGATGATAAGCTGTGCTAAACTTCAATCGAGTCCCCAAACTTTCCTGTAAACTCCTCCAGAAGTGTGATAAGAACCGAGTATCCCGATCGGACACGATGCTCACTGGTAGGCCATGCAGTCTTACAATCTCCTGCATGTACCATTCTGCCAAAGTCTCTGTTGATTGACCAACCCGGAAAGGGATAAAGTGAGCTGCCTTGGTCAACCGATCGACAATCACCCATACTGCATTGTTGCCCTTTGGACTCAGAGGTAAAGCCGTCACGAAATCCATGGTTATATGTTCCCACTTCCACTGAGGAATCGGAAGTGGTTGCAACAAAGCAGCAACCCTTTGGTGTTCAGCCTTGACTTGCTGACATACCAAGCACTTAGCCACGAAGCGAGCAATCTCCCGTTTCATGCCTTCCCACCAGAAATGCTGTCGAATATCTCGGTACGTCTTTGTGCCTCCCGGATGTATAGAATAAGCTGAACTGTGTGCCTCCCTCATAAGCTCTTCACGAACATCCCCTTTTGGCACAGACAAACGGCTACCATACCTCAACGAACCATCTTCGTGGACCAGTAAATCTGTTCGTAGTCCGGCTTCAACCTGCTCTCGAAACTTTTGCAGTCTAGGATCCTGCGATTGTGCCGCTTTAATCTTCTCAACCAAGGACGACTGTACCCGCAACTGCATCAACTGTCCTATAAAATGTGGTAGCACGACCTCCAAGTCAAATCTTCGAAAATCTGCAATGATCTCCCCCTGCGTAGTTAACACCTGAATCACTGGCAACCGACTAAGCGTATCTGGCACGACGTTAACCTTTCCCGGAAGGTACTTAAGATCAAGGTCGTAGTCGGCCATCAGCTCCAACCATCTACGCTGCCTCATGTTCAACTCCTTCTGAGTGAACACATACTTCAAACTCTTGTGATCTGTAAAAACTTCGACTCTCTCGCCCAAAAGGTAGTGTCTCCAAATCTTCAAAGCGAAGATCACAGCCGCAAGCTCCAAGTCGTGAGTGGGATAATTCTTCTCATGGGTCTTTAATTGTCTCGATGCGTACGCTACAACTTTCCCATGCTGCATCAAAACACATCCCAATCATTTTCCAGATGCGTCGCTGTGAATCACCAATCCTACGGAATTGTCTGGCACAGTTAGAATAGGGGCGGTTATCAAATTTTGCTTCAACGTCTCGAAAGCTAACGCACACTTATCCGTCCATACAAAAGGTACCTCCTTGCGCGTAAGCTTGGTCAACGGTTCTGCCAGACGAGCGAAGTTCTCCACAAATCTCCTGTAGTACCCGGCTAATCCAAGGAAACTTCTTATCTGAGCTACATTCTTTGGAATCGTCCAATCTCGAACTGCTGCAATCTTTTCGGGATCGACGGCGATTCCATCGCCCTACACAACATGCCCCAGAAACTTCACTTCTTCCAGCCAAAATTCGCACTTACTCATCTTCGCATACAATTTCTCATGTCTCAATGTCTGCAGTGTGATCTTCAAATGCTCAGCATGCTCCTCAAAACTCTTTGAGTAAACCAGAATATCGTCAATGAACACCATAATAAACTGGTCCAAGAACGGTGAAAAGATTCGGCTCATCAAGTCCATGAATACTGCCGACGCATTCGTTACTCCGAGGGGCATCACTAGGTACTCGTAATGTTCATACCGAGTTCGAAACGCCGTCTTGCAAATATCTTCTGCTTTCACTCTGACCTGATGATATCCGGATCGCAAATCCAGCTTCGAGAATACCCTCGCGCCACTCAGCTGCTCAAAAAGTTCTCTAATGCGAGGGATCGGGTACTTGTTCTTAATAGTCACCCGGTTTAATTCTCGATAGTCGATGCAAATCCTTCTCGTGCCATTCTTCTTCTTTACTAGAAGAACTGGAGCTCCCCAAGGCGAGGTACTGCTTCGAATCCAACCCTTCTCAAGCAATTCAGCAACTTGTTTCTTAACTTCTTCCAATTCTATTGGTGCCATTGGATAATACGCTTTAGATACTGGCGCTGCACCAGGAATAAGGTCAGTTGCGAACTCCACGTCTCGCTTCGGCGGTAAACACGATATGTCTTCAAATATGTCCATAAAATCGCGAACAACCGCTGGCTCTTTACTTTCATCACTTCCATTGATGCAAGAATATTGTCTGTCAGCCTAGCCCTAAACTTGACCAGCCCGACAAAACTGCTTCCTTATCGGAACTGCTGTCTGCATTGTTGGCAGCTAAAGGTCCAGCGAATCTACTGAGTCTCGTCCATTCCGCTGCATGCACATCTACGGGTGTTCCCTTCTGTCTTATCCCAAAAATTCCTCTTCCCTTTTCCTCCCGTGCAGTCCGTGGGAAGAACTTCTCCAGGAAACTCTTAGAAAACTCCGCCCAACTGATCGGCTTGGGCAAGCGGGTCTCTCCCACAAGCCACCATTCTCGGGCGTAGTCCACTAGCTGAATGCGTACCACAATAACTTTTGTCGTCTGGAATCTGTGCCGCAATCAGCAAATTCTCCGTGTCGACTAGCCACTGCTCGGCTGGCACGGCTCCTCCAACCAGTAAATATAGACGGACCCATCGCCTGAAGTCTGCCACGGTCCCTACTCGGTCAACTGGTTTAGCTCCAACGTTGTTTACAGACTGCTGAACGATCTGCAAACCTTACTGGAACGAGTCTGGTTGCTGCTGGATCAGCTCAGTATGCCTCTTCTGATTTTCCAGCATTCCTCTTATTACTTCCAACATGGCGGCTTCGTCCACACGCCTCTGGTACGTTTTCAAATTCTTACCTACCATAATCCTGAACTCAAAATACCCAACATTAGCATGATGATAGATTTTGAATATGGATCAAGGCTAGAACTCCAAGATACTTAAATAGAGTACCGCATTGTAACTATGCCGCGGTATCATAGCCACAATTACTTAAATCCACCCAAGTCGCCTAAGTCCTAGGGATAACAAGAAATCAGGTTTTCGAGTCGACATGCAAAGTAAGTTTGCACGTCGTAAAAGATATAATCAGGAAGAATGTGATTCAAGAATGGTAAAACGGTTAAGGTGGTAGGACATGTTTCCTAAACACGGGTATTCTGATTCGTGTATTGGGTACAATACCCAACTACAAAAGAATCAACCCAACTAACCTATGGCTCTGATATCAAAAGAACCATGTCACGCCCCACTTCCCAGAGTGTGCTAGATTGGGCTCGTGACATAGCCAACCATGCTACCTGTGGGTTGGAAGCATCCATCCACAGTCAGATTACGGCTGTAGAGATATCAAGAACAACATAAAATTTTCTAAAACAAGTCCATAAACCAGAATAACAGGAGTCAATAATAAATAAATGCGGAAGCAAATGATCCAATACAAATAACTGAAAAGTATGTCCCATAATGCGGGCTCACATCAAGAAATAAATGCAGGAAATAAAACTAACTAATATTAACACCTCACAGTTCAGCCTGCTGGCTGAAGTACTCCTGCTCGGACTGCGTCAGCGGTACGGAATATGGGCCATGCAAAACCCAGACGTCAGCGCGTCATGTCTTCAAGTAGTATAATAGGAACAGTTTAATAGGCAATGCAAAATAAACATGAATAAAACGAGAGTAACAAATAATATGAATCAAGCAGTGCAGGGTAGTGTGCAATGGGTAACTAAACTGTTCTATCAGGTTTTCTATTCTAAAGTCTTTGAAATCAATTTGAGTAATCCTCCATGTAACTCAAAGGATATGTCCCGTTACCCCCAGGGACCACGGATCAGGAATATGTGAACCAATAGTGGTTCTGTCTCGTTACCCCCCGGGACCACGGATCATGAAAATGTAAGAGTCATGAATGGCTCTGTCCCGTTACCCCCCGGGACCACGGATCAGGAAAATGTAAGAGTCACGAATGGCTCTGTCCCGTTACCCCCCGGGACCACGGATCAAGTAATACCCTTTTAAGTTACACTTTAGTTTACACTTTTGATTTCCCCATACCCCCAAGTTATGTATGTCGAGTCAGGTGTTCAGTAATCAAGAACTAATGCCAACACAGGATCAGGTAACAGCAGGTTTGTCAGGATAGATAACAGGAATGGTCCATGAGGACAACATGTTATGTTTGTTGGCATTAGACACAAGATCAGGTAACAAGTCAGGTCATGGTCCATCGGGTCATGTCAATAGTAAACGGTACAATACCATGTCAGGTGTATCAATATATATCATGTGTAACAAGTCAAGTCAAGATGTAACAATATCGTGGGTGTGCTCACAACAGATATATAATCGAACAGGGGATTAACAGCAGGAAATAAGCAATAAATTAAACAACAATAAGCTGTTCATTCAATCACAATAGTGCATTAATATAGTGCAGCCGTTTTATTATATTAACAGGTTTTGAGCACCCTTAGCGGTGCAACAGTTTAAATGATGATGCAATACAGTTATATCAAGCCTTTGAATACGAATATCCGAATGTAATAGAACTACATGGGAAAGTGCTACAATCTATTAAACGGTAAAATGTGATTAACAGGTAAACTTGGTTCTTAGGTTAAAAGTGGCGAACTGTAATTTCTATGTTAACTGTAAAATGATATATGTCATATTGCAACCAAATGAGAAAATAACTATACCGAGTTAAGTTTTGCAGGTTTAATGAGTCAAACATATATAATTGTATAGTATAGCATGTAGCAAGTGATACTTGCCTCGACGGGTCGCGAACCGGGAAAAACGGAACGTAACGTCGGCGGGGAAACACGCGACGGACGCACGGTTCATGGATTGAACCCAAACGACGAACCAAGGGACCTCACGGGTCAGAGTACTCCACTGGATCGTCAGGACACGTCACCGGCACGGCCGGATTCCGGCGAACAGCGACAAACAACCGGAAAAGTTAATGCACGGCCAAGGGATAAACCGAAGGGAAAAAGGAAGGAGGAAGGGGAGAGAAGGCTTACTGGTGTCGCAGAGGGCGTGCCAGCGATGGGGTCGACGGCGGTGGGGCGCCGGCGAGGAGGCTGCAGGCGATGGGCTAGGGCTGCGGGTATGTAAAAGGGAAGGAAAGTGGAGATGGAGAGGAGCTGGTCGGGTCTGAAGTGCGCAAGTGGTGAGGGGGTACTGAAGGTGGCGCGGGTGACGACGAAGAAGAACGCCGGCGATGTCTCCGGCCGTACAGAGAAGGTACGGGGGTTGGCCGGGGTTGCTGTGGCGCCGTGGACACGGGGAGAAGGAGGGGAAGTCGGGGTTGGTACGAGGAGGCGGAGGCGAGGGCAACGGTGACGCTGGCGCCGTCGTCGGAGCTGCGATGGCGACGGTGGAGGCGGCTAGGGCTAGGTCACGACGGTTTTCGCTCTTCTCGTGCTGGGGAAAAAATATGAAGGGGGAAAGGCTGTATATACTTATAGGGAAGAGAGAGAGAGAGAGAGAGTTAGAGAGAGAGAGAGGTAGAGAAATTAGGGAGAGAGAGAGAGAGAGAAAGAGAGTTACGTTAGAGAGATAGAGAGAGAGAGGAATAATGGAGGGGGCCCACGGGGTTAAGAACCCCGTGATTGGCCAGAAGGATTTAAAGAAATCTTAACAAGATTTCCAAGATTATTAACGCAGTGTTATGAATATATATATATATATATATATAGTTTCAAATTTCTATTAATTTGGGATTTTGGCGCTAAATGAAACATTTCCAAATCGCGCCCGGGTTGGGTCCAAAAATTTGAAATTTAAATAATAGGATTTTAAGCGGGTTCCAAATTTTAAAATGAAATGTTTTATGATTAAAAAGCATACCCCCAAGTCGGCCACCTGTACGCGCGCGTAGTCGTCCAAACTCGTCCGTTTCACCGAACGGGATGAGAACTCGATGCACGGACGCTACAACGCGGCTGGGGGTGTTGAGTAGGCCAAGATGGATATTTTTAATTTTATTTTAGGTGCTAAAATTTGTTATATGCAGAAATGACTTAACCAGATAAAATCTCACGGCAAGTGTCAAACAGGCAAGCTAAATGAAATGCGTAATATCTAATGCTCAACCAAAAACAGAAAATAGTAATATTGGGATCGGGTGTTATATTTTCAAAAGACACATCTTTTCTTAAAAACACCGTAGCCCTTATTGGTAACGTTTTGAAAATCGTTTCGGTGAAATTTCGGAAAATAGGTAAAATAAAGGGGGTTTTCCGTAAAAAGTCAAAATACAAATATCATTATTATAAAATTAAATATACATATTCTAGCTATATAATTACTTGTATTTGGTGTTTATTGAGCCACTGGTGAAATTTCAAATTTTCTGAAATTTTTTCCGAAATTAATTATTTTAATATTATTTTAAGCCGTCACTAATACATTTAATTAGGAAAAATTACAAATTGGAATGGGTTGAAACAAATTTTGTGCATTATAACAAATTAAACCAAATTTTAACACGTTGTTTTTGAAATGAAATGAAGTTGTTAATCGGTTTTAGAAAATATTGAAGAAAAAGGCTTATTTTGTGAAAATAAAAGAGTTTTGGTGCATATTGAATTGGTGTTTGGTGTTCATTGCTTCACACACACACACCACCTCCACTCACCCCTCTTGCTGGCCAAAAATGGGCTACCCCAATCCCCATGTCCCCACTCTTGTTCCCAAAGAAAGAAAAGAAAAGAAGGTGAGAAGAATAAAGATGAAGGAATGAACTTTATATATTAAGGAATGGAGAGAGTTGACTTGGACTTTTTCCCACAATCCCACACACCTCCCCTCTCCCTATTACTGCAGAATTTCTGCAGCCCCCTCCCCTCTCATTTCCTCATCTCATCTCTTCTCCAAAAATCCACAAAATTCCCTGAAAAATCAACTAAAACCTCACAAAATCAAAATCCAATCTCTACCCATTTTTCCTTGGCCCATCTAGCATGGATCTTGGTGAAAAGAGAGCAATTTGGGAGGCTTAGATTCTTGCTAGATCTCTAATTGGGAGGTATAAATCTTAACCCATGTCTTAATTGTTGGTTAATTACTCCAATTTAATTAAATTTGGTGTTTAATTTTGGTTCAAATTGCAAACATGAATTGTGGGATTAATGGAAATATGTGAGATTAAAATCAAGATAGGGTGTTATCACATTATTAAGGTTGCCATGAGTAGATTAACATGTTAATACTTGCTAAAACCTAATCTAGTTACTAGTTTCAAATTGTTAGATGGAAATTGTGATAAATGTGCTATTTTGCTAACTAGGTTTTTTAGAAATTGATTTATAATTGGGATTAAAATCTAAATTAAGGTTTCATGTCATTATTAATATTATAATGAGTGGTTTAATGCCTTTGGATCATGCAAACCCAAGTGTAGTTGTTGTTTTGTGCATTTTTACTTGAAATTGTTAAAATTTGATAAAATTGCAAAACAAGAATTTTTAGTTTTATCAGAATTGATGAAATTAAATTTTTGTAATGGGTTGTATAACTTATTTAAGATATTTAATAAGTATTATGGCCGCTAGATTTGGTTAAACGTCGAGTTTTGTACTAAAACGGGTAATTTTTGCTTGCTAGATTTTCGGAAAAATGGCTTTTAAAGTGAGTTTGTGCTTTTTGTGAATTTTAACCTATTTTATATTATAATTAGTGTTCGTGAATGCGCAAATGAGTGTGTTTGGGTTTTTCTCGATGGTTTGAAGTTCGTAAATCGACATCGAGGGTTGGTTTGGCTATTCTTGCATGCGTAGGCGATAGGTTTTGACCTATCCGTGATAAGCGTGCCAATTTAATTTTCGTATGCCATTTCGATTTCGAATTTGGTTTTAATGCGATACGGTGTGTTATGATATGTAGGTACCCCATGTAGACTTCGAGAAGACAAACAAGCGTATGGCGACGTCGGCACCGGCGAGCGAGGACCAGGTGAGTAGATTTATATCTACGGGGAGAAGTCGGGTGGATGACGTATAGCACCCCCGCAGTTCGTGGTGATGTATACGAATACGTATGCACACATATATATTGATTATATATATAGTTGAGTTTACTGATTATAAAGATAGATTTTAGGTGTGAGTGGATAGGTTTAGTGTTGCGAGACCCTATAGTAGAGGTTGCATCACATTTACACACACACCCATACTTGCATACATTCTTCTTTCATATGTGCTTATATGGGGTTATATTGTTATGTGTTCACATGGGTATGGAACTATGTGTTCACATACTAGATTTGAGGATGATACTTAGGATTGAGATGAGTCGATGAGATTTGATTTGAGATTATGATATCGGTGACATGGCAGGATTCGTACTTGAGATACGTCATGATGTTTATAGCGGAACTGTCGATGACGATACCATGTGAATAGTGATATGCATAGAATGGTTGACATGTGATCATGATATGATATAAGATATGTTAAGATATTCATAATAGGTCGCATTGGGCGATGTATACCTCTTTATGATGATATATGACGATGATATCGGTTTGTACGAGGCTGTAGATCAGCAGTCAGATCATGATTAGTTTGATGATATTAGTATTGTACTAGACGTAGATCAGTACCCCGGATTATGATCTTTGATAAAGAGGATATCAGATGAATAGTGTGATGAGTATGATATTGACCCGTACCCAGATTTGGGGATGCCGTACGACGGATTTACGTACGAGCTATATATTGATGATTGATCCGCACTCTTGAGTTGGGATGTCTGAATATAGATATGGTATCAGATATGATATTATTGAGGCAGGATCACCGACTAATATATATACAGGTATGTATATGTATCGACTCAGATGTTAGGTGGTTTCCTTACCTGTAGTTCAGCTTGTTAGTTCAGCCGTATAGTTTAGTGTACTTGTTAGACTAGATTAGACTCCTACCTATTTGAAAACTAACGGATCGTGGGTATTTTAAAAGACAGGTCAAGGGACTCTACAGATATTTCAAAAGAAGTATCTTTTCATAAAAAAAAACATAGCCCTTATTTTGAAAACACCGCGATTCGTGTTATTTCAAAAGGCACTATTGTCGACTTATAATATCATTATGTTTAGTATTCAGCTCCTGCACATCATTGCTGTTTGCGCCGCATCGCATACTTATGTTGTAATTTCATATTGCATTGATGATATCATGCTGTTAGGACACAGCACCATTACCGATGATGCGTATGTACCACGTACACTTACTTGCCGGCTCACACAATCTTCATCGGTAATTGCCATGTCACGTACACCTTAAAAAATATTATTGCTTAACTTAGCTTGTTAGCTAGTAGTTTTGATATGATATTAGTGTATTTGCCTTATATGCTAGTTTAGACATTGTATTTATTACTTGTCACCTCATGCATACTGTTATTCATCGTTATGCCGCATTCATGGATTCACATGCCTATAATCACTGTTTTACGTGCTATTGAGGTTTTGGATTCGGATTTCTATAAGATTTTCTAGATTTGGGGGGGAAAACCGCAAAACTTAAATAAACTTCTTTTCTCTCTTTTTAAATAAAAAGTGCGGTTTTCCCATGATGTATGAGTCGTCCACCATGAGTTTGCTGATGGATTTCGAGACCCGAGTTCGAAGTGTGGAGGAACCGTTTTGGGTACATGGTAGACCCGGTGCGGTACCCCGGGGTAAGAGGATCGCAGATGATGGCGTTGAGCCTGGCAGGGGAGCACTACCGACCGGTGATTTCACCCGACGCGTCGAATATCCAGAGGATACCGTCGTGGTCTTGAGTTGGATGGTAAGGGCCGGTCTGGACTAACGGTGCCCTAGATATTGAGATTGAGACATTGAGATTTCGAGATATTGAGGTACTGAGATTTGATGATACAGGCCAGTCCGGATAGCCGGAGCCTGAGATTTTGAGACATTGAGATTTATGTTTTGTGTCGATGCTAGACACTGTTTATGTTGATTTTATTTATGATACCTCATTTTAAAAATACAAAGGAAATCTCAATAAATTATGAAAGCAGTTTCTTTAGTACATGTATTCTGTTTTCATGCATTCATACATCATCCATATGATATATTGCAAACTGAGGCACTGACACGGGCATATGGGATTATGCTTGGGTTAGATATTTACCATAGCCTTTGTTTAGGCTGCTGGTTATATTTATGGATATATTATGATCGCATGACCTAGGATTGCGTTGTTCATGCGATTTCTGTTCGTAGATATTTTTCTACTCACGAGTTGGCAACTCACCCCCGTTGTGCCACAGTTCTTATAGGTTTTGCCGTACAGGTTTCATTACGGCTTTGCTGGCGCTGCTTCTTTCGGATGACTTGCTAGTAGGTGGGTTTGTTGGTATCGTACCCATCATATTACTTGTATAATATTATTCAGTTGTATCTAGTAAATTCCATCAACCAAACATGTATCTATTTTTGAGATACAGACCAGTGATGTTATTCTTTCGACCTTAGAGTCGTGCGTTATATTTCTGTGGATTTCTTGTTATTTTGAGTTGATCCTCTCCCTTGGCGTTGTATATTATATTGCTTGTGTGGTTGTGACCGTCGATTGACGAAGAGCTAGCTCCCGCTTGGGGATGTCTTTTATTGATTTCGTATACTATTCATGTTGTATCCCGTTTAGGGGCCAGTATTTATAAAAGAGACTCTGCCGAAATTTTCAGTAAATATTTGATGTTTTAAAAACACGCATAATTCGGCTTATGCTATTAAAACTACTTGATTTAAATTGGTTTTCCTTCACTCTACTACTTTTCTTGGTTTGGATTTCTGGGTTTTCGGCTTACTTAGATTATGTACGCCTCGAGACGTTTCGTAGTTTACGTGCCGGTCATGTTCCGTACTTTCGGGACGTGACAAAGTTGGTACCAGAGCGTTAGGTTTTATCTTCGGAGCGTAGGATGACTCTTGGTTGATGGAATAGGTGACTAAAGTAGAGTGACGTACCGTGGGTATGTTCCGCGGCATACTTACGATACGCTACTCCTCTTAAGGAGCCTTAGGATGCACATTTCTTTGTTCAGTATTATATTCATTCCTGATCTAGCCTCATCGGTACCAGTTATGGTTAAGCTGCCATGATTACGGGCTGGGAGAGCTACGGCTAGAGTTGCGGTCAGCACGAGCTCGTCACGAACGAGGACTGACCGGGGCGTAATTCCGGCGACACACGATTGCGGAGATGTGTCTTTTTACTGTGTTTTCGCGCCACGAGCGTTTGGCGGATCGCCTTTACGAGATTTCTCGGACGTGCCGATCAGTACCAGAGGATTGATCCACTGATAGAGGCGAACCAGATATTGATGACCGTTGAAGTATTGCTTATTCATGATGATTGAGGCACTGTTCAGCGTGCGGACGAGTGAGCCAGTGTTGCTGCGAACGACGAGATATAGCCCCAGATGCTGGAGCTATTGCAGTACGAGTTGTACTAAGAGATGATAGAAGGTCGCTAGTCACCGAGGGTGAATGACTAAGACATGTAGCTCGTTCGCTACCCCGATGCGAGGTCATCGGATAGTTTGATTCCAGCTAGAGACGACTTCACGCGGAAACGTTGAGAGTCGACAGAGGCGATCAAATGTCAGAAACCTATTATTCCAAGTTTAAAGTATTCGGAAAGACATGCAGGCAATTCTATGGACCCTCTAGAAGAATGAAACCCTAACTCGACATAATGACCGTATGAAAGCCTTTGAAACTTAGGGTTTGCGGCAGTTCCGCGGCGCCATTAGTGAGGCTTGGGTTTGCCCTTCTACGGCTGGACCATCGATGTTGTGGTATGTACTCGATGGTATTAAACTGTACCCAAGATGTTGAGCTCTTGGGGGATTATGAGGTTTTGACGAATCGGTCGAATGGCTCGACTTCATTCGGATGCTATGCGATGTGATGCATTGCTTGGGAGACTCCTGATACGAGTATGGCCGTTGGAACACAGTCCATGCAGCCACGACGAAGCGAGTCCGAAGCAGTCGACATTAGAGAAAAATGGAGTAAGAGGTTCGTACGAGATCTTGATGAGGTGACGTTCCTCTCCGCCGACATCAGGGATGTGAAACGCAAGAAGGAGCATTGACTATGGATATATATTCCAGGAGGAGTCGTGTTGAGTATGCAGCAGTTTTGGAACAAGAAATAGATATAGTAAAAGGATGAGAACTTCCGGGCAGTTCGGCAGAAACGAGACTTGGGAGAAACTTCGACCGGACCTTTCTGGAATTACTGAACGAGAAAACCTGGACCCAGGAGCGGTCATATGACGCACACCCAGTAGGCCAGAGTTTGGCATCGTCGACGAGACATGTTATGAGTGACCATGATAGTTGGCCAAAGATCTTTAGAGGATGTGTCAGAGCAGACTGCTTCCGTTATCATTTCTTTATTGGACCGTTGAGCCGAGGAGCTATATACTTAGCAATCTGCAGTGATAGACGAGAGCCTAAGGGCACTAGGCGACATGCCATGATCAAAAGGCAAGTAGATATCTTGCTCTGCTAGTATTGGATGCACCGACACCTTCTTGACTTTGAAGGACGGACATGTCGACGACAACATTTATGATTTTGTGATTGACTATCACGTATTCGTCACATTGGATTTCAGTATTTTTGGGTGATTTATTTCATGATTGAGTATTGATGACCGAGTTTCATGATATTTGATTTCATGCCTAGGGCATGCATAGGATTTGACTTATGCTTTCGGCATAGTTTTCATGCACTTTTAGTATTTCATTGGCTTTTGTACACGGCGATGCACAGGATGGTGAGATTTTATACCACGGTATACTTGATTGGGATTTTGATTGAAGTGTGTTGTATACCGTCGATTTCGATTGTGATATTCGATATTCGTTTTCATGCACATTGTGCACTTTATTTGGATTTTGCACGTACCTAAAGCACTTGATGCGATTTTGGTGCACACCAGATGCACTAAATCGAGATTTTTCGTGCAAATCAGATGCATCTGGTTTTGCTGTCAGGCACCACGTTGCCCTTTACAGGTGTTTTCGTGCACACCCGATGCACTTAGATTAGGTTTTTGGTGCACATTTATGGCACATTCATGGATTTCGATTTCCGTGCGCACCAGACGCGCGTGGCATTCATATATTTTGGGATTGATTTCTTTTGGAGCAGTATATTTTATGATACTTTCTATTTGGTTTAGTACCGTGCAGGACTAGTCAGAGGACAGTACCTGTGTATATTTGGCATGCATTGCTTCCAGATGTTTTAATGATGTTTACCTATATAGTTTTGACGTTTACAGGTATTGTTTTGATGTATATCATATTGATTTTCATTTTGGATCTTGACATTGATGTCTTCCCCATGACTCCGATGATTGCGGGATGCTGGATGGAGTTTGATTTTGAGTTATATGTTCATTTTTCATGCGCATGCGTTGCGCTACAATTTGTTTTATGTATTTATGATTTCGGAGCCCCGACGACTTGATGGTTTCCCTGAAATGTTTTAGTATTTGGGGGGAGTTTTAATTTAAATTCGGGGACCGAATTTCTTTAAGGGGGGAAGATTGTAACGTTTTGAAAACAGTTACGGTGAAATTTCGAAAAATCGGTAAAAAAAGAGGGTTTTCCGTAAAAAGTCAAAATACAAATATCTTTATTATAAAATTAAATATACATATTCTAGCTATGTAATTACTAGTATTTGGTGTTTATTGAGCCACTGGTGAAATTTCAAAGTTTCTGAAAAAAATTCCGAAATTAATTATTTTAATATTATTTTAATTCGTCACTAATACATTTAATTAGAGAAAATTACAAATTGGAATGGGTTGAAACAAATTTTGTGCATCATAAAAAATTAAACCAAATTTTAACACGTTGTTTTTGAAATGAAATGAAGTTGTTAATCGGTTTTAGAAAATATTGAAGAAAAAGGCTTATTTTGTGAAAATAAAAGGGTTTTGTTGCATGTTGAATTGGTGTTTGGTGTTCATTGCTTCACACACACACACCACCTCCCCTTCCCCCCTCTTGCTGGCCGAAAATGGGCTACCCCAATCCCCATGTCCCCACACTTGTTCACAAAGAAAGAAAAGAAAAGAAGGTGGGAAGAATAAAGATGAAGGAATGGAGAGTTGACTTGGGCTTTTTCCTACAATCCCAGACACCTCCCCTCTCCCTCTTACTGTAGAATTTCTGCAGACCCTTCCCCTCTCATTTCCTCATCTCATCTCTTCTCCAAAAATCCACAAAATTCCTTGAAAAATCAACTAAAACCTCACAAAATCAAAATCCAATCTCTACCCATTTTTCCTTGGCCCATCTAGCATGGATCTTGGTGAAAAGAGAGCAATTTGGGAGGCTTAGATTCTTGCTAGATCTCTAATTGGGAGGTATAAATCTTAACCCATATCTTAATTGTTGGTTAATTACTCCAATTTAAGTAAATTTGGTGTTTAATTTTGGTTCAAATTGCAAACTTGAATTGTTGGATTAATGAAAATATGTGAGATTAAAATCAAGATAGGGTGTTATCACATCATTAAGGTTGCCATGACTAGATTAATATGTTAATACTTTCTAAAACCTAATCTAGTTACTAGTTTCAAATTGTTAGTTGGAAATTATGATAAATGTGCTATTTTGCTAACTAAGTTTTTTAGAAATTGATTTATAATTGGGATTAAAATCTAAATTAAGGTTTAATGTCATTATTAATATTATAATGAGTGGTTTAATGCCTTTGGATCATGCAAAACCAAGCGTAGTTGTTGTTTTGTGCATTTTTACTTGAAATTGTTAAAATTAGATAAAATTGCAAAAGTAAAATTTTTAGTTTTATAAGAATTGATGAAATTAAATTTTTGTAACGGGTTGTATGACTTATTTAAGATATTTAATAAGTATTATGGCCGCTAGATTTGTTTAAACGTCGAGTTTTGTACTAAAACGGGTAATTTTTTCTTGCTAGATTTTCGGGAAAATGGCTTTTAAAGTGAGTTTAGGGTTTTTGTGAATTCTAACCTATTTTATATTATAATTAGTGTTCTTGAATGCGCAAATGAGTGTGTTTGGGTTTTTCTCGATATTTTGACGTTTGTACATCGACATCGAGGGTTGGTTTGGCTATTCTTGCATGCGTAGGCGATAGGTTTTGATCTATGCGTGATACGCATGCTATTGCGCCACGGCAGCGCCCCGACCGTCTATCCGAGGCCAAAATGCGGAATCAAAATTTTCTTAACTTTCAAACTGGCGCTACCGCGGACAATACACCCGGATCGTAACCATTAACCGATACTAGCTATCAAGAGAAAGGGTAAGAGATATACCGAGTGATCCGAGTCCTCCGGTCTTCTCGTCATCGTCCCGATCTCCCACGGAAAGTCTTGTCTCCATATCGTCGCCTCCTCACCGGAAGGGCACCACATCGCCTGCGTCTTTTACGGGCTCCCGCCTCAATACCGAGGCAACTCGGGCATGAAGCCGGCAAGTCGACATGCCCAAGATTTGCTGTAGAATGTAGTGTAGATGATGCTTGTCTCATTTGGGGTTTGTAATTGCCTTGATGGAGGAATAAGGTTAAGGAAAAATGGTGCTTTCATTTTTCCAAAACTAGAAGAATGAGATGAAGAAATTTGTGTCACACCAAAAATGGAAATTTCTCTCATCCTCTCTCAAAAGTGGCCGGCCATTCTCCTCTTGAAATGGTGGAGGGAATGAAACATAATACCAAGGGAGGTGAGTGTAGGAGAATAGAAGACGTGACCATATCAAAAAGCAAAGAAAACATCAACCATGCTTAACACTTCCAATCACATAAATGCACCATCATGAATAATGTAAGTGATGTAAAGAGAATGATGATGGTCATATCATAATCCCACATATGCAAGAAAACCCCTCCCCAAATGTAATTTGCAAAACTGCAAATTACCCCCTCCATCGGAAAAGTCCGGCCGGGAAAGAACAAAGGAAAACCGGCCGGAACGGAAAGCAAACTGGCAACTCCAGAAAACTGGTCCCGTAATAAATTACAGGAAAACCCCGATACTGTGCATACACACTCGCATCTGTATTCCGTCCGGATACAAATGCAAAGAGACAAAATCTACACTGTACTAAACTAGGATCCGGCTTAAACCAAAGCCGTCTAGTAATATCCGTTCGATCCTGATCCGTGCAATACCGCACGTATCCGATCGAACCTTGCCATATATCCATACGGCCACTAGTACAAACCGTCCGATCCTGATCCGTGCAATACCGCACGTATCTGATCGGACCCTGCCATATCTCCATACGGCCTCTACAGCGTTTCGCCCGAAAGCTGAGTAACTGAATGTGTGGTGGACTCTAAAGACTCGTCAATACTATGGTTGTGGATTTAACCACTAGCACGTCAGAGGTATAAGCCAATACGTGACAGGCCACCAGCTATTGACCAAAAGGGACGTCGATGAGCGAACTCATCCTGACACCCTACTGAGCCTGTCAGTGACAATGTCCGTACAGTCCGGTCCGTTCGTCTATGAGCATCGCATGGCGGGCCTAGGGGGTTGGTAAAAGTCAGACCCCCAAAGGCGGTACAAGTCGTGTCGGAGTGTAGCCCAGAACGCCCTGAGATACTACTGGAATACCTACCAGTAAATCTCCTGCCTCGGCCGAGGGCTTTGCGTAATGGCTCTCCTAGACACAGCGCGACCTCACCCCCAATACCGGGAGAGACGAACCCCTGCAGATCTGCTCACTGCCTCCATGTGGCTCGGGACTGTACCCAACTAAAACCTGTTTGCACGACTCCTTTGAGCCGTGGTAGGGTAGTAATCAAAGCACAGTGGGAACTCACACGAGACAAATGACGATCTCAGGTCGATGAACTTACCTGTACACATGTTACCTGGGAACTGCTATCTGACGTCTGGTATAATCCCAACTAGCAGGTTCCCGGCGAGTCCTGTCCGGTGTACTCATAACCTAATGAGCACCTTTATACATCTTAGGTGAACCAACTGACACCAGTGGCTTGTGAGACCGGCCACCGCCCCTCGTCGGGGTCTCGACTGTATACACTAGTCTACTAATGAAGTGTCGATGCCCAGTCTCGAAACTCACACGACTAGGGACCTTTTAAGGATGTGCTTATAGACCCCAGCTCCCACGTATATGATCGCCATCATACTGCTGGTCGTCAAGCAAGAATCCTTGGGGCTCTATCAACGTGTAATAGCGACCTGTTAGGTCACCTAAAGCAGTACACGATGATAAAGATAAACCAGATAGCATACTATCATCTCGAGTAAGACTGTCGTCCCGGGATAGGTCCTCCCTCAATCATTGCAATCACGTGCCTGTGATCCAATAATTGACTCTGAGGGCACTATCTCCAACAATCTCCCACTTGCACTCAAGGCTAATTATTGCGATGTCGCATACTCACAGCCCGTGTGATACCGAACACCCAACTCCTCTACTAGTCAGTCTCACAAAGCTCGTTTGCGAGACTATTGCGTTCGAGGAATAGCCTCAGCGAGTGGATCCGCTCTGATGTTTCTTTCTATGTCTCTCTAAATCTCAAGTTCGCGGAGAATACCATCTCCCGAAATGAGCAATACCTGTCTTAGAATGTCTGGATGTCTGATGGGACCTATCTCATAAATGAACTCCAAATCCAAACTTCTTAGACTGTATCGTCAACTGAACTTAATCAGTATTCTGCGCCATGCCTCCCTCAGTATCTGCCTGGATCACCTGTCCAGAATACTGTCCCTCGTCAGAGGGAGAACTATAACTCTGACAACCTCCTTGTCGTCCATGTCACCTTGGAAGCCTGGAGTGATAACCGTCTCCTAAAGGAGGCAGCCGTTATCATATCCCTAGAACATTCACTTATGTTCTAAAACTGCTTCCGACTGTTCCTCCAGGATTTGATCAATATCAACTTATTGCATCTAGTGCAAGAACAACATCTGGTGTGGTACTTGACATCTCATGATTGACTCAATTGCCTAAGCAAGTGATTTGCCAATCATGCACATCCCTCTCTACTTTAGTCTATAAGACACCTTTAGAGAGGGTGACTCCATTACCTGCAGGTACACTACCATGCCAGGAGTCGTCCATTCTAAATACTCTTAGAATGCTGTCAAAGTACCCTGATTGGGAAACCACCCAAATCTAGATCTAAAACCATAGGTCTAGTAACCAGTATGTCTGATATAATGTCCAAGTCCCATGTGGAGAAAACACCGTATGACGACCAAAGTATAACCGATCGTAGTATAGGAATATCACTTCCTACTACCTTCTCAACAGATCCATCCCCTATTCTGATGACGTCAAACCCATGACTGTCACATCAGAAACAGATGATCTAACTCCGCTATATCTGCTTTAGTCTATAAATAGACATAAGCCTGAAGTCCACCAATGCTTCCGCTGCTCCCACTGACTACGACAACCCTCTGCCAGAGTCATATAGACGTGCACTTCTAAAGCTAGTTTAGAACGACACTATACTCATCCTCCTGCCGGGTCTCGCAGCCTGAAACAACAACAATGGCAAGTGTGGGTAAACAAGAACTTCCATGTCACTGTCCTTGAGGCTACCGGAGTACCTCTCGGGTGCCTGAAGTTACCCACCTTATCTGCGGAGTGGCCAATGGAATGTCAAATCAGATTGAATCTTTAGGTTCCTTATCAAATCTTCAGTAATCGTTTGCGGTTCTGGAATCACTTCCAGTTCTACCATACTCCCACTACTGTTTTTGAAAAAAATCCATTTTTAATAAAACTGTGGCGAGTTTAGAACAATATCTCTATTGATCTTCCAGATGGTAGAAAATCAACCCTCGTCATAGCCTGGGTCAACCCACAAACAGCCATCACAGAAACGTGCCTTGAGTTGTCCAGTGTCTGGTTTTAATCATAAGCCGGACAACTCCCCGTACCTTAACATCGTTAAGATATGAACTGTTCTATATCCAATATAGAACCAGAGGCACTGATTTAAATGAACCAGATTCAAATCATGCAGCTATCTCCAGTGCATGTCAACTAAATGGAAGGAGGCCGATCAGCGTTACTCAAGTTAGGAATGCTTCCAATTATGAGTAACCTGAAAGAGAAGCAATTTCTCTTTACTATCAACTGAATACCATACACAAGTATCTACATCTTCGATCACCTTGAAGAATCCCGATACTTGCAATACCTGGTTCTCTACTCTATTCTTATACCAATAACTCCTCAAAACTCAGACCCTGTGTTTCTACGAAACACATGTCTAAGAATTAGAGTAGTTAAAAGTAAACAGAACATAGTATGAGGACCATCCCCACTGTCCTAATGGACGCTGGACAATATACAATACTCTGTATAAGTCCCTGAGTCTAACAACTCATTCACTGTGTGTCGTAGGTTGAAAACTGTACTATGGTTAAGAAGAATTACACCGCTGTTCAATGCTCCTTACCTAACCATCCATTGATATAGGTAAATGTCATAGACATAATTTCAAAAGGTATATCTCACTCTATAAAAAAAGACGTACAGATATATCAATTTGAAATTGGTGCATAACAACGGATATTCAAACCAAATATTTGCCAACCGGCAAACAACCCAGGTGATCTCCTCAAATATCACCGATTACAACGAATCCCGATATAATGAGGATGATCACCCAATTCCCAATAACTTACTCCCACTCATCATCTGTAAAACCATACAGATGTGAGAATCAAACCTGGTAAATACATACACTGGAGCAAGTGTCTAATCAGGAAATCAGTTTTCTTTTAACAGTACACAGTTGAACTGAAACATTGAAATGTTTCGATAGGGTATCCTGATATTCCTAGTAATGCCTCTACCATTATCCAGATTCACAACTATAACCGCATAATTCTTTGCCACCTCTCCAAATCCCTTTATATGTCTTTAGTCGTTACCTTCTGCACACCCCTTAGGCCAAATGTTTTCTTCCTTCCCTACCGTTCGGCACCAGCCTATGGTTTGGAAGAAGACTATCCAATAAGCATAATGGGTGTACTGTCCCAGTCCTAGGAGCACTAGCAATGCGAGAGAAGGTGAAAATAAAAGGCAACCGAATAAACCTTATTCCTATTTCTCCTGGACCAGAATCCATCCCCGAACTGGAACAAGTTCCTTTCGAGTTCGTATATAACCATACGATGGAGTATCCAATAAACTGTGCATCTTCGTAGTGATACGGAGTGTCCTGGAGAAATACAAAGGTGATTTAGGATTGGCGAAGAAATATTTGGTTTGGTCGTGAATATCAGTCGCAATTTACTTTGCCCTCTTACTAATCCCTTGCTTTGTCTTAACTTAATACCTTCTGTACACCATCGTTATGCTAATTGGTTTTCTTCATTCCCCGCCGTTCGGCACCAGCCTAAGGTTTGGAAGAAGACTATCCAATTTGCATAATAGGTGTACTATCTCCTAAACCAAGGAGTACTCGCAACCTGAGAGAAGGTAAAAGGAAAAGACAACTGAATAGTCCTATTCGTTTTCTCCAGAACCGGAAACCATCCTCGAATAAATTCCTTCGAGTTCGTATCTAACCATACGATGGTTTTGTCCAATGGAAGTGGACGTTCGTAGTAATACGGGGTGTCCTGGAGAAAAGGGTAAAAGTAGGAGTGGCAACGAGGTCTGCAACTCTGACAATCCAAAAGCCAGTGTTAAGAAGGTTCGGTCAACTTGGTCACTGAGTCATAGTCCAGGGTCGGGTCAATGGTCGCTGCCAAAGAGAGAGAGAAAAGAAACACTCAGCGTGCACTCTAACCTAGATCAGAATGGTTATCACTTTATCTAATCAGGAAACCTCCCACTGTACCTCAAATTCTCCTCCAAACCTGAAAGAAGAATTAGTCGGGATCACCCGAGGAGTAAACCAACTCATCAGTGGGAATCGGGATCCAACTATCATCGCATGACAACATGACGGAATCCACTCACATTATCACACTCCAGAAGGTATGCGCATGTCTGGCAAGTTTCAGTTCTTTTGAAACTCCCGATGTGATTCTTACCCCTAGGACCCAAGTGACCTTGACACAGTCAACAAATCAAAGAGTCCTAGTCAAGTTCAACCCGTCATTATCCTAGATTGCATTAAACCCACCCGTACGAGCCCTTGACACAGTCAACAAGGCCGCACGACTGTCCTAACCAATCGCATTAATATGCTACAAACAAACACTACTTAGCTACCGCACAATACGCCTTGACACAGTCAACAAACGCAGCACGAATACTAAGTAATACATGTAAGAAATGACGGAGGGCTACGTGTAGTTTTTGGCGAAAAACCTTTAACGTAATGAACTTGATATTGTTGAAGGAACTGCATAGCTTTTTTAGAAAATATAGTGACGAAAACCTTTACTAAAGAGGTCACTCCCGGTGAAGGGATCTCGGCTCTTTCCCCGTAGAATGAGGTGCAGGATATTCCAACTGAATACCACGATGCAAAGCAAAAGTAATCGGCTATAGTGAAGTTAATGCCCTGACGCAAACTTTTGTCCAAGGGGTCACTCCCGGTAAAGGGATCTCGGCCCTTGCCTCGTCGACTGAGGAGCAGGATATTCCAAATGAATACCACGATGCAAAACAAAAGTGAACGTCCTTGCAATAACAGCTTTTTGAAAAAGTGTTCCAACAACATCAGATTAGGTTTGTTTATCTTGCATTGATCCGAATCAATGCATTCCCATCAATTGATCACACCATAAAGAACGAAAATATACTGACGTACGTATATGCCATCCGCATTCGCCACTGGGTCCCATCATCACCCGTTAGGTTAGCTAACTAACGGCAGAGCGGGGACTGGACTAGCGCGGATGAAAAACATATACAACATTTACTAATATATATACCAATATATAGTATTTCGCTCAAGGCGTGATAAAATGCAACATCACAGAAATGTACAGCATCACAGAACAATACAGATATCTGGAAGCCCCGGGTTTCACAGAGCCGCTGCTGAAACCCGACGTTCCCCTGGTCGTGTGGATAGCCTGTGCAATGAAACCCTAGACCCTTACGGGCGCGGCAAGTTACCCGCCAAAACCTGAAGCGAGGCAGCCCCCTTCAGCACCGTGAATGGACCACCCAGCACTTCACGGAATCCGGTAAGTTGGGCACCCCTCCTGGGTCAACCTGTACCCCCTACGAGTGCGGCGAATAGCCTGCCAATCCTAGAGTGAAACCCCCTCCGTCTCAATGCCATGAGATGCTGGCCCGTTGCCCTCTAGAACCCGGCTATCCGTGCACCCCTCCGCGGGGTAATCCTAGTACAGAAAGTAAAATATACATACAACGGGTACATCGACCGCAACCAGGTCGTGCCCCAAAAGAATAATACAAACAGGCAGTGACGGCAGTCCACATGTCGGACGCTCGCCCCGCAATATCAAATGTACATATAAAACAAAACTGTACTAACATTGCATCCAGGCTATCCACACCGACCGATCCGCAACATCACAGCAATACACAGAACATCAACGTGAAAATCACGTTCGCAAATCCGTCTAACCGGGCTATAGCAGTTAGACCGGATTTACCGATCGAGTGACATTCACGGTCGCAGATATAATGTAAATACTGTGAAATAATGTGTTTAAAATATCCAATCGATCAAAAATTAACAAGTGGGCCCCCAAGTAATACTGTAGCACTCACAGAAATTCTGGGCCCAATTTTAATTTTCCAAAACCCCTATCTTAAGCCCAAAAGCCCACTGCAAAAATATGGCGAAGTGATCCCAACTTCCTGCGGCGGAACCGCGGCCAAAGAGGGGTTAAGGCCGCGGTTCCGCGGTCGTACGGAAGAATTGGGTTACCAAATTTTTCCAGTGTTCTTAGGATTCTCTGTACATCATTCTGCAATCACCTGAAAATTTTTTCGAGTCCGGGAAAAATCGACAGAAAACTGATGCAAGCAAAACGCGGTTTTTGGAATTTTGGTCGATCGGATAAGTAAAACGCATTAGAACAAGCTAGGCAAGGTTAATGGCGTGGCTCTGATACCATGTTGCGCCACAGCAGCGCCCCGGCCGTCTATCCGAGGCCAAAATGCGGAATCAAAATTTTCTTAACTTTCAAACTGGCGCTACCGCGGACAATACACCCGGATCGTAACCATTAACCGATACTAGCTATCAAGAGAAAGGGTAAGAGATATACCGAGTGATCCGAGTCCTCCGGTCTTCTCGTCATCATCCCGATCTCCCGCGGAAAGTCTTGTTTCCATATCGTCGCCTCCTCGCCGGAAGGGCACCACATCGCCTGCGACTTTTACGGGCTCCCGCCTCAGTACCGAGGCAACTCAGGCTTGAAGCCGGCAAGTCGACATGCCCAAAATTTGCTGTAGAATGTAGTGTAGATGATGCTTGTCTCATTTGGGGTTTGTAATTGCCTTGATGGAGGAATAAGGTTAAGGAAAAATGGTGCTTTCATTTTTCCAAAACTAGAAGAATGAGATGAAGCAATTTGTGTCACACCAAAAATGGAAATTTCTCTCATCCTCTCTCAAAAGTGGCCGGCCATTCTCCTCTTGAAATGGTGGAGGGAATGAAACATAGTACCAAGGGAGGTGAGTGTAGGAGAATAGAAGAGGTGACCATATCAAAAAGCAAAGAAAACATCAACCATGCTTAACACTTCCAATCACATAAATGCACCATCATGAATAATGTAAGTGATGTAAAGAGAATGATGATGGTCATATCATAATCCCACATATGCAAGAAAACCCCTCCCCAAATGTAATTTGCAAAACTTTAAATTACCCCCTCCATCGGAAAAGTCCGGCCGGGAAAGAACAAAGGAAAACCGGCCGGAACGGAAAGCAAACTGGCAACTCCAGAAAACTGGTCCCGTAATAAATTACAGGAAAACCCCGATACTGTGCATACACACCCGCATCTGTATTCCGTCCGGATACAAATGCAAAGAGACAAAATCTACACTGTACTAAACTAGGATCCGGCTTAAACCAAAGCCGGCTAGTAATATCCGTTCGATCCTGATCCGTGCAATACCGCATGTATCCGATCGAACCTTGCCATATATCCATACGGCCACTAGTACAAACCGTCCGATCCTGATCCGTGCAATACCGCACGTATCTGATCGGACCCTGCCATATCTCCATACGGCCTCTACAGCGTTTCGCCCGAAAGCTGAGTAACTGAATGTGTGGTGGACTCTAAAGACTCGTCAATACTATGGTTGTGGATTTAACCACTAGCACGTCAGAGGTATAAGCCAATACGTGACGGGCCACCAGCTATTGACCAAAAGGGACGTCGATGAGCGAACTCATCCTGACACCCTACTGAGCCTGTCAGTGACAATGTCCGTACAGTCCGGTCCGTTCGTCTATGAGCATCGCATGGCGGGCCTAGGGGGTTGGTAAAAGTCAGACCCCTAAAGGCGGTACAAGTCGTGTCGGAGTGTAGCCCAGAACGCCCTGAGATACTACTGGAATACCTACCAGTAAATCTCCTGCCTCGGCCGAGGGCTTTGCGTAATGGCTCTCCTAGACACAGCGCGACCTCACCCCCAATACCGGGAGAGACGAACCCCTGCAGATCTGCTCACTGCCTCCATGTGGCTCGGGACTGTACCCAACTAAAACCTGTTTGCACGACTCCTTTGAGCCGTGGTAGGGTAGTAATCAAAGCACAGTGGGAACTCACACGAGACAAATGACGATCTCAGGTCGATGAACTAACCTGTACACATGTCACCTGGGAACTGCTATCTGATGTCTGATATAATCCCAACTAGCAGGTTCCCGGCGAGTCCTGTCCGGTGTACTCATAACCTAATGAGCACCTGTATACATCTTAGGTGAACCAACTGACACCAGTGGCTTGTGAGACCGGCCACCGCCCCTCGTCGGGGTCTCGACTGTATACACTAGTCTACTAATGGAGTGTCGATGCCCAGTCTCGAAACTCCCACGACTAGGGACCTTTTAAGGATGTGCTTATAGACCCCAGCTCCCACGTATATGATCGCCATCATACTGCTGGTCGTCAAGCAAGAATCCTAGGGGCTCTATCAACGTATAATAGCGACCTTTTAGGTCACCTAAAGCAGTACACGATGATAAAGATAAACCAGATAGCATACTATCATCTCGAGTAAGACTGTCGTCCCGGGATAGGTCCTCCCTCAATCATTGCAATCACGTGCCTGTGATCCAATAATTGACTCTGAGGGCACTATCTCCAACACATGCCGATTTGATTTTCGAATGCCTATTCGATTTCGAATTTGGTTTTAATGCGATACGGTGCGTTATGATATGTAGGTACCCCATGTGGACTTCGATACGACAAACAAGCACGTGGCGACGTCGGCACAGGCGAGCAAGGACTAGGTGAGTAGATTTATATCTACGGGGAGAAGTCGGGTGGATGGCGTATAGCACCCCTGCAGTTCGTGGTGATGTATACGAATACGTATGCACACATATATATTGATTACATATATTGTTGAGTTTACTGATGATAAAGATAGATTTTAGGTGTGAGTGGATAGGTTTAGTGTTGCGAGACCCTAGAGTAGAGGTTGCATCACATTTACACACACACACCCATACTTGTATACATTCTTCTTTCATATGTGCTTATATGAGGTTATATTGTTATGTGTTCACATGGGTATGGGACTATGTGTTCACATACTAGATTTGTGGATGATACTTGGGATTGAGATGAATCGATGAGATTTGATTTGAGATTATGATATTGGTCATATGGCAGGATTCGTACTTGAGATACGTCCTGATGTTTATAGCGGATCTTTGGATGACGATACCATGTGAATAGTGATATGCATAGAATGGTTGACATGTGATCATTATATGAGATAGGATATGTTAAGATATTCGTAATAGGTCGCATTGGGCGATGTATACCTCTTTATGATGATATATGACGATGATATCGGTTTGTATGAGGCTGTACATCAGCTGTCAGATCATGATTAGATTGATGATATTAGTATAGTACTAGACGTAGATCAGTACCGCGAATTATGATCTTTGATAAAAAGGATACCAGATGAATAGTGTGATGAGTATGATATTGACCCGTACCCAGATTTGGAGATGGCGTACGACTGATTTACGTACGAGCTATATATTGATGATTGATCCGCACTCTTGACTTGGGATGTTTGATTATAGATATGGTAACGGATATGATATTATTGAGGCGGGATCACCGACTAATATATATACAGGTATATATATGTATCGACTCAGATGTCAGGCGATTTCCTTACCTGTAGTTCAGCTTGTTAGTTCAGCCGTATAGTTTAGTGTAGTTGTTAGACTAGATTAGGCTCCTACCTATTTCAAAACTAATGGATCGTGGGTATTTTAAAGGACATGTCAAGGGACTCTACGGATATTTCAAAAGAAGTATATTTTCTTAAAAACACCATAGCCCTTATTTTCAAAACACCGCGATTCGTGTTATTTCAAAAGGCACTACTGTCTACTTATAGTATCATTGTGTTTAGTATTCAGCTCCTGCACGTCATTGCTGTTTGCTCCGCATCGCATACTTATGTTGTAATTTCATATTGCATTGATGATATCATGCTGTTAGGACACCAGCACCATTACCGATGATGCGTATGTACCACGTACACTTATTTGTCGGCTCACACACATCTTCATCGGTAATTGCCATGTCACGTACACCTTAGAAAATATTATTGATTAACTTAGCTTGTTAGCTAGTAGTTTTGATATGATATTAGTGTATTTGCCTTATATGCTAGTTTAGACATTGTAGTTATTACTTGTCACCTCATGCATACTGTTATTCATCGTTATGTCGCATTGATGGTTTCTCATGCCTATAATCACTGTTTTACGTGCTATTGAGGTTTTGGATTTGGATTTCTATGAGATTTTCTGGATTTTGGGGAGAAAACCGCAAAACTTATATAAACTTCTTTTCTCTCTTTTTAAATAAAAAGTGCGGTTTTCCCATGATGTATGAGTCGTACACCATGAGTTTGCTGATGGATTTCGATTCCCGAGTTTGAGGAGTGGAGGAACCGTTTCGGTTACTTGGTGGACCCGGTGCGGTATCCCAGGACAAGAGGATCGCAGATGATGGCGTTGAGCCTGGCAGGGGAGAACTACCGACCGGTGATTTTACCCGACGCGTCGGATATCCGGAAGATACCGTCGTGGTCTTGAGATTGATGGTAGGGGCGGGTCTGGACTGACGGCGCCCTAGATATTGAGATTGAGACATTAAGATTTCGAGATATTGAGGTACTGAGATTTGATGATACTGGCCAGTCCGGGTAGCCGGAGGCTGAGACTTTGAGATATTGAGATTTATGTTTTGTGTCGATGCTAGACACTGTTTATGTTGATTTCATTTATGATACCTCATTTTAAAAATACAAAGGAAATCTCACTAAATTATGAAAGCAGTTTCTTTAGTACATGTATTCTGTTTTCATGCATCATACATCATCCATATGGTATATTGCTACCTGAGGCACTGACACGGGCATATGGGATTACACTTAGGTTAGATATTTACCATAGCCATTGTTTAGGCTGCTGGTTATATTTGAGGATATATTATGATCGCATGACCTAGGATTGCGTTATTCATGAGATTTCTGTTCGTAGATGTTTTTCTACTCATGAGTTGGCAACTCAGCCACGTTATGCCACAGTTCTTGCAGGTTTTGTCGTACAGGTTTCATTATGGCTTTGCTGGCACTGCTTATTTCGGGTGACTTGCTCGTGGGTGGGTTTGTTGGTATCGTTCCCATCATATTACTTGTATAATATTATTCAGTTGTATCTGTAAATTCCATCAACCAAACATGTATCTATTTTTTAGATAGAGACCAGTGATGTTATTCTTTTGACCTTAGAGTCGCGCGTTATATTTTTGTCGATTTCTTGTTGTTTTGAGTTGATCCTCGCCCTTGGCGTTGTATATTATATTTCTTGTGTGGTTGTGACTGTCGATTGATGAAGAGCTAGCTCCCGCTTGGGGATGCCTTATATTGATTTCGTATACTATTCATGTTGTATCCCGTTTGGGGGCCAGTATTTACAAAGGAGACTCTGCCGAAATTTTCAGTAAATATTTGATGTTTTAAAAAAACGCATAATTCGGCTTATGCTATTAAAACTACTTGATTTAAATTGGTTTTCCATCACTCTACTATTTTTCTTGGTTTGGATTTCTGGGTTTTCGGCTTACTTAGATTATGTACGCCTTGATACTTTTCGTAGTTTAAGTGCCGGTCATGTTCCGTACTTTCGGGACTTGACATTATTTTACGAAAAACCCCGATTCGTCTTACTTCAAATGGCAAAACGGCATGACACATACATATTGATGTAGATTCTTCACTGTCGCGTTGATTATTCGATTCCGCATTTTCATTCTATTCGCATCTTATTGCATGTGTTTATTGCTATATTACAACCATGCTGTTAGGACACCAGCACCATTATCGATGATGCGTATGTTCCACGTACACTTGGTTGCCGGCTCACACACTTCATCATCGATAATTGCCATGTCACTACACTGTAGTACTGTTGCATTCCGGATATGACCTTTGCATGGCATACTTGTGTACTTATATACTATATATTCATACTTGTGCACATATCTACTGTACACCCATACGTGCATACATACGTATTCGCACATACATAGATGATTCTGGTTTGATTAGAGATTTGGGAACCGCAAGATACTCTTTAAAACTGATTCATTTTAAAAGAGCGGTTTCCCTCAATATGTGCATATTACTATTCCATGTTGCATGATATATTGATATGCTTACATTCTTTTATATGTCGCATACATCATGCTTTCTGATTATACGCATTGAGATATGTTGTTTCCATGATATTTCTGGATTTGGGAACCGTGGATATTTCAAAAGAGAGTATGTAATTGTTTTAAAAACCCGGTTACCCTTGATATGATATTTCAGTGCGTTCACCATGTGTTTTCTTTGTGCTAAGAGTGACATGCGAAGCCCGATTCGAGGAGGCGGATGAGGCCGATTGCGGGTACATGGTGGACCCGTTATGGTACCCCGGGGCGAGAACGGATCGCTGTATAGTAGACAGTGAGCCTGGCAGAGGGACTATTACCTACCGGTGATAGTATTTAGGCTCGGCTGATATCCGAAGGATACCGACCGGAGTCGAGAGATGATATGGGTCGATCCCAACTGACGGAGCCCGATATAAGAGGATTTACGTGCTGATGATAGGCACAGGTTTCATGATGTTTTCGAGTGTCGATGCTTGACACTCAGGTTCCATGATTTGACATGTCGTGAGCGACACATGTTGATTTATATTCTTATATTTCCATGCATATGCTTTATGATATTTCATGCATGATGCTTATTGTCATTGGGTGACACATAGATGGGATCCACATACATACAGACTTGATTACATTGATCATACCTAATATTTATGATATGTTATTACCTGAGGCACTGGCACGAACACTTGGCACTACACTCATGTATAGATGTTATATTGCCACCTTATCATGCTTCAGACTTATTCATTTGAGGTTTATATATATATTTGATCGTATTGACCTAGGATTGTATCATACATACGATTTCTGCTCTGTGATGTTTTCTATTCACGAGTTGGCAACTCACCCCCGTTATGCCACAGTTTTTGCAGGTTTTGCCGTACAGGTTTCATTGCGGCTTTTCTGACACACTGCTCCCTTTCTGGGTGATTGCATTTAGTAGGTGGGTTCGCTCGCATCGTGACCACTCTTTTATTATTTTATTCAGTTGTATTTAGTAATTCCATCAACCAAAACTTTTATATTGTTTCAGACATAGAAAATCAGTTATGTATTATTTCGACCTTAGAGTCGCGCGTTGTAGTATTACGGTTTTCATGCTGTTTCGAGTTTCTTTTTGAGTTTTGATCCTCGCCCTTCGGCGTTGTATATTATATTTCTTGCGTTGTTGTGACCGTCGATTGACGAAGAGCTAGCTCCAGCTTGGGGATGCCTTTTATCATTGCATATATATTATTCTTGTTGTACCTCGTTCGGGGCCAGTATTTACAAAAGAAACTCTGCCGAAATTTTCATAAAAGCCTAGAGATTTTTTTTTTAAATGTATATTCGGCTTACTTATTTAAAAACCTTATTTTTAAAACATGTTTTCCTTACTTCTTAAAAACTAGTTTCTTATTTACTCCTTAAAATGGTTTTAGATTTCTGGGCTTTTGGCTTCATGAATTAGATGGGGTCCTATAGGCTTCATATGATTCAAGTGCCAGTCACGGGCTATTTCGGGTCGTGACATTTGTACAATCTTTGATGTCACACAACAATGGTTGTAGGATTAACCATCGCCCTCTAAAGGATATGAAATGTACAAACTAGTCTACTATGGAATATCGATGCTCTTGTCTCGATATTCCCATGACTAGTGATTAAAGGATGTACTTAGAAACCAACCTAGCCCCACTAGTATGATCTCATCATAATCCTTGTAGTCAAGTACATATCGTAGGGGCTTTATCTACATGTAAGAGACAGACAGTATAAATACGAGTCAATATGTTAAGATAAAGGTAACCTGATAGCATACTATCGTGTGGAGCAAGAAAGTCTTCTATATATATGTCCAAGCATCCACTGTATCATCAATAATGGCCTCTAGGGCACACATATTCCTAACAGGGAGTGACCTCTTTAGAGAAACTAGCAAATGGTATAACCCACTCGGTTTTGTCTTTGGATTTCTTCTCTAGTTCTTGCTTTGCATAGTAGTATTCCTTGATGAATATCCAGCACCTCATTCGCTGAGAAAAAAGCCGAGATCCCTTCATCGGGAGTGAACTCTTTAGCGAAACTAGTAAAAGCCTAGAAAACACTCCTGTTCAAAATCACTCGATTCTACAACGATATCAAGTTCATTACACAAAAGGTTTTCTTAAAAACCCGTCGTAGCCCTCCGTCATTTCAGATAAGTGCCATTTAGTATTCGTGCTGCGTTTATTGACCTTGTCAAGGCATAGTGTACGGTAGCTGATTAGTGCTTATCTGTAAGCATGTGATGTGATTGGATTAGGGTAGTCGTACGGCCTTGTTGACCTTGTCAAGGGTCATGCGGGTGTGTTTAATTCAATCAGGAAATGAACGGGTTGAACTTGACTTGCGGTTTATGGTTTGTTGACCTTGTCAAGGTCATAAATCGCTTAGGGCAAAAGATATTGGGAATTTTAAGTGTTGAAATTTGCAATGAGATTGCATACTTTCTATGAGATATTTGGATCCCGATAGCTACTGTGAGTAAGAGTTACACCTCGTTTTCACTTTACAATTAGCAGATCAAGTAGGTGACTAGAAAGGTGTCAATGGGTTATGCCTATGGGAAAACGAAGTTTATTTCAATTAGGTCCGTGCGAAAGCACGGGGAACCTCCCTCAAAGTACCGACACTGGCCTGGCCAAAAGACTGGCGAACTTGTAGGGTGTAAAGACTGGCGAGCATGTACGGTGTAATTAATCCCGGCTTGTCTTACCTTTTAGTGTTTAAATGAAGATTTGATAAAAACAGTAGGAGCCATCCTGATTAGATAAGATAATAACCAATCTAATCTTGCTAGAGCATACACAAAGTGTTTTCTTCTCTTTGTCTCCAGGTAGCGACCATGGCATGCCTTAATCAAGATAATAATATTGATGTATTAACCGAACCCGCTTGCTATACAGAGCTGGGGAACGTTGGTTCCGCTCTACCTTATAATTGTTATAAGTCTGAGCAGGAAATAAGGGAATATCTGGATTCCTACACTGCCCAAACGAGGAATCAGCATGTTGATGCATCGTCTTCGGCTGTGTTTGTTACCGAGAACTGTTTCTCAGTACACTCTGCGTCCTGAGTATTAGATACCGGATCATGATCCCACATATGTAATATGTTACATGGGCTAAAGAAATGTAGAGAACTGGGAATTGGTGATCATTCTCTAAAAGTAGGGAAAGGTGCAAGTGTTGCAGCCAAAGCAGTAGGTGAATATCACCTTGTATTACCAAATGGGAATACATTGATTCTAAATGAATGTTATTACATACCGAACCAGATATGCAATATTATATCAGTTTCTTTATTAAGTAAAGAAGGATATAATTTTGTATTACAGGATAATGTTATGAACATTTTCCTGAATCAAATGTTGATTTGATCCGTCACGTTATGTAATAGCATGTACATTCTAAATCAAACTACAGTTCTTAACATATAGAACACACACAAGAGGAAAAGTTCAGAAATGAACGAATCCTTCTTGTGGCATTTTAGATTAGGTCATATCAATACGAGACGACTAGCTAAGTTACATAAAGATGGATATTTGAATCAGTTTGAATTTACATCATATGAAACATGCCAGTCATGTCTCAAAGGTAAAATGACAAAAACTCCGTTTACTGGACACGGAGAATGTGCTACAGAACTCTTGGGACTGATACATTGTAATGTATGCGGTCCCTTGTCTACACATGCCAGAAATGGTTTCTCGTACTTCATTACATTCACTGACGATCTCTTAAGATTCGGACATGTATTCTTGTTGAAACACAAGTCTGAAGATTTTGAGAAATTCAAAGAATATATGTGTAAAGTTGAGAACCAGACGAGTAAAAGTATTAAAATCCTTCGATCTGATCGCGGAGGAGAATACTTTTGAACAGAGTTCCTGGAGTATCTAAAAGAGAATGGGATTCTCTCTCAGCTTACTCCTCCGTATACACCACAGCACAACGGTGTATCAGAGCGAAGGAACATCCTATTAGATATGGTGCGCTCTATGATAAGTACAGCTGAGTTGCATATTTTCTTGTGGGGGTTATGCGCTTGAGAAGCCGCATACCTGTTGAATAGTGTTCCAACCAGATCAATGCCTACTACTCCATACGAGATATGGAATTAGAAGAGACCATCTCTTAAACGAGTTAAGATATGGGGCTGTCCGGCTTATGTTAAAACGCAAAATCCGGACAAGCTCGAGGCAAGGTCGGTTCTGCGCATGTTTGTATGATATCCCAAAAACTCAAGTGGTTATATCTTCTACCACACCGGGGAATAAAAGGTGTTTGTTTCTCGCAATGCCACCTTTTTAGAGAAGGAATTTCTTGAAAAAGAAATTCGTGGTCATGAGGTAGAACCGGATGAAGTTCCAGCTACACAAACTACAGCTGATGATTTGGTGGAACTAGAGGATTCAATAGTCTCCAACGAACCTCTGCCACTCCGCAGATCTAGTAGGGTTACTTATCCACCTGAGAGATACTACGGTTTTCGTAATGACAGTGGGAGCGAGGATTGCATCATGAAAAATGATGACCCAACTAGTTTCGAGCAGGCCATCGTGAGTGGGGACTCTGTGAAATGGCTGGATGCAATGCGATCTGAGATGGAATCCATGTACACCAAAAAAGTATCGACTTTTCTTGTTGCACCTGAAGAGGTAAAACGCATTGTGAGCAAGTGGATCTTGAGAAGATTCTTGGTGTCGATAGAAAAGTTGAAACTTTCGAAGCTAGACTTGTATCAAATGGTTTTCTTCAACGACCAAGTGTGGATCATGATGAAACCTTATCTCCAGTGGTCATGCTTAAGTCCATCCGGATCCTACTTTCTATCGCTGCATACCATAACTACGAAATCTGGCAGATGCACGTCAAGACCGCTTTTCTAAATGGTGATTTAGAGAGATCGTGTACATGACACTGCCAGAAGGCTTCGTAGACAGCGGGAGCAACAGAAAGGTGTGCAAGCTACTTATATTAATCTACGAGTTTAAGCAGGCATCGCGAAGTTGGAACATCTGTTTTAATGTAGCAGTCAAAGAGTTTGACTGCATCAAAAAGGTAGATGAACCTTGTATATATAAGAAGGTTGTATAGAGTAAGGTTGTCTTCCTCGTATTGTACGTGTATGACATACTCTTGACAGGAAATGTTGTTCCTATGCTACACTCGGTCAAGCTCTTCTTATCGCAATGGTTCTCCTTGAAGGATTTGGGTGATTCCTCTTACATCCTGGGGAGAATCACTAGATAACTGTGAAGAACATTCTTAAGTACTTGAGAAAGACTAAAGAAATGTTCTTGTTGTATGGTAACGGTGAACTTTAGATGGAGTCCTTTACCGATTCGAGTTTCCAGAGTGATAATGTCGACTGTAAGATAGTCTTGGGTTTTGCCTTTACCCTCAATGGAGGGAAGGTATGTTGGAAGAGTTACAATATAGATAACGTGGCCGACTCGACGATGAAGGCTGAATATATCGCTACCAACGATACTTCCAAAGAGGCTGTCTGGATGAAGGAGTTCATGACAGGGACTTGGTCCTACCATTAAGCATCCAATACTTCTACATTATGATAACAATGGAGTTGTGGTTTTGGCCTAGGATCCCCGGTCCCATCAGTGATCCGGACATATTCTTAGGAGGTATCACCTGATCACATAGATGTTTGATCTCCGGGAGATCGAGGTCAGGAGAGTTGACACGAAGAATAACACGGTGGATCCACTCACGAAGGCCTTTACCTTGAGAGACTTTAAGGGATGTTGGGTATGAGATACTACAACAACTGGCCTTAGTGTAAGTGGGAGATTATTAGTTGTTTGTATGCCCTAGAAGTCATTATTGTACATGATTGTATATTATAGTGGATGCTTGGACATATATAGGGAGGACTTTCTTGCTCGATATGATAATATGCTATCTGGTTACTCTTTATCTTAACATGTATTCTTGTACAGTCTCTCTGTTACATGTTGATAAATCTCTTAGGATGTGTACTTGACTCCGTGGACTATGATGCAGATCATACTAGTGGGGCCAGGGTAGTCCACAAGTACATCCTTTAATTGTTCCTAGTCGAGGGAGTATCGGGACAGGGCATCAATATTCCAGATTAGACTAGTGTGTATGATTCTTGACCCTGTATGGGGTGATGGTTGATCCCACAACCATTGGTGTTTGATATCAGAGAATGTGCACAGGTGCTTATTGGAGAATGGTTACACTGAACAAGACTCACCGATAACTCCTAGATGGTATTATACCTAATGTCATATAGTAGTTCTCTGGAGACACCTATACAGGTTAGTCTGTAGACCAGAGATCGTCATAGAGTCCTGTGTGATTCCTACTGTGCTTTGATTTCCACCGTACCACGTTCAAGAAAGCGCGCAAAACAGTGGTTTTTGGGTACAGTCCCGAGCCTCCTGGTATTGGCGGTTGATGTTGCGCTGTACTCGATTGGCCATAACAGGATCTCCCTGGCCAGGGCGGAAACTGAGATTTACCGGTAAGTGTTATCGGTAGTTTCTCGACCCGTTATGAGCCTCTCATCGACATGACTTATCAAATTATTGGGGTCTGACGTTTACCACTCCTAGACTAGAGATGCGACATATTAGATGAAGTGACCAGACTATATGGTAGTGCTACTTATTGGATTCACGGGAGTATGGACAAGCTTGCTTGTTGATTTTCTGATCGCTCAATACCCGTGTTGGATATATGTATGCCCTAAAGTCCATTATTTAATAGTAGATGTACAAACATGTATATATATATTCAGAGAACATTCTTACTTGACATGATAGTATGCTATCTGGTTACTCTTTATCTTGAAATGTTCATTTGATCATGCATATTACTCATTTGGTACATGTTGATAAAGCCCTTAGGATATTTGCTTGACTACTGGGATTATGATGCAGATCATACTTGTAGGACATGTGTAGTTTATAAGTATATCCTTAAAATGTTCCTAGTCATGGGTGTATCGAGGCGGGGCATCGATATTCCAGAATAGACTAGCGTATACGTTTCTTGACCCATATGATAGGCGATGGATAATCCCATATCCATTGGTGTTTGACATCAAAGATTGTATACGGGTGCTCGGTGTAGACTGGGTACATTAAACGGACTCGCCGTGAACTCCTATATGGTATTATATCTATCGTTGGATAGTAGTTCTCAGGTGACACTGGTACAGGTTAGTCTGTAGACCCAAAATCGTCATAGATTCTTTTGTGTGCTCCCACAGTACTTTGATTTCCACCCTACCACGGCTCTACTGAGTTATGCAAACAAGTGGCTTTTGGGTACAGTCACGAGGCACATGGAGGCAACGAGTGGTAAGAAGGGTTTCTCCTCTCCCGGTATTGGGGTTGATGTTGCGCTATGCTCGATTAGCTATAACAGGAAGTCCCTGGTCAGGGTTGATGAGATTTGCTGATAAGTGTTATTAGTAGTTTCTCGATCTATTATAGGCCATATACATGCATGACTTATTGAGTTATTGGGGTCGACGATACCATCCCTAAACTCGATATGCGACATATCTGATGAAGAGACTTGTATCGTTTTGAAAATCGTTTCGGTGAAATTTCGAAAAAATTGGTAAAATAAGGGGGTTTTCTGTAAAAAGTCAAAATACAAATATCTTATTATAAAAAATAAATATACATATTCTAGCTATGTAATTGCTATTATTTGGTGTTTATTGAGCCGCTGGTGAAATTTCAAATTTTCTGAAAAAAATATTATTTTATTATTATTTAAGCCGTCACTAATACATTTAATTAGGGAAAATTACAAATTGGAATGAGTTGAAACAAATTTTGTGCATCATAAAACATTAAATAAAATTTTATCATGTGGTTTTTGGAACGAAATCATTTGCCAAAACGGTTTAGAAATTATTGAAGAAAAAAGGCTTTTTTTAGCGTAAATTGATGTTTGGGGTATTATATTTATCATTTTTCGACACCCCACACCCGTACCCACATCCACACACTCCCATTTACTTCTCCCCTTGAAGAATTCAGCAGCCCCCATTTATTTTCCCCACTTGAATTTCAAAGGAAAGAAATGAAAGAAAAGAAAAGAAAATGGAGAAATGAGGTGGACCTTTGACCCTGAATTGACTTTGACTTCTCCCCCCACTTTCTCTACCTCCCTCTCTCTCCTCTCCCACCCCTATTCCAGCCGACCCCCCCTCCTACAGCAGCAACAGCCCCCCCATTTCCCTTCTCTTTTCTCTTCAAACTTCATCAAAAATTGCCTCAAATCCATCAAAAAAAATCCCAAAACCCAAATCCGACTCCTACCCATTTTAGCTTAGCCCGTATAGCTTGGATCTTTGTGAAAAGAGAGCATTTTAGGAGGCTATGGATGCTTGTGGATCTTGAAATGTTTTTGGGTATAATTCTAAAACATTTTTGCTTAATTTGTTACTAATTTCTTAAAGCCAAACTACTTAAGTGTTAATTAGGCTTAAGTTGCAAGTTTTGGAATTCAAGTTATGAATTTGAATGCAAGTTAGGGTTTTATAAAATTGGTGTATGGTTGTGTGTTATATTTAGGCTTTTTGTCATGTTAATACAAGATTAGTAGCTTGTGCTAATGGTAGTTTAAAAATTGTGTTAATTTGCTAATTTGCTTACTAGGTTTTTGAAATTGGTTAAATACTTGGGATTAAAAATGTGTTTAGGTTTTTCATGACTTTATTAACTTTATTAAGTGTGGTTTAATGCTTTAGATCATGCAAATCTAAGCTAGATTGTAGTTTGTGCATTTTTGCTTTGAAATTGTTAAATTTTAGGTATTTTGTAAACTAGAATATTAGGGTTTTTGGAATTTAATGAGATTAAATTCCGGGAATTGTTTATATGACTTATTTAAGATATTTAATAAATATATTGGCCGCTACATTCATTTAAACATCCTGTTTTGTACAAAAACGGCGAATTATGCTTGCTAGATTTTCGGAAAAATGACTTTTTAAGTAAAATTGGGGTTTTTGTGAGTTTTAACCTAGTTTATATTAAAATTAGTGTTCGCGAATGTGCAAACGAGTGTGATTGGATTTTTCTCGATGGTTTGACGTTTGTACATCGACATCGAGGGTTGGTTTGACTATTCTTGCATGCGGAGGCGATAGGTTTGGACCTATGCGTGATACGCGTGCCGATTTGATTTTCGTATGCCGTTTCGATTTCGAATTTAGTTTTAATGCGATATGGTGCGTTATGATATGTAGGTACCCCCATGTGGACTTCGAGACGACAAGCAAGCGCGTGGCGACGTCGGCACCGGCTAGCGAGGACCAGGTGAGTAGATTTATACCTACGGGGAGAAGTCGGGTGGATGGCATATAGCACCCCCGCAGTCCGTGGTGGTGTATACGGATGCGTATACATACCAACAATTATTATATATTATTTGGGATTAATAACGATGCTTAGGATGTATATTGGTGTGTTGGATTACTTTAGTGTTGCGAACCCTAGGGTAGTGTTGCACTACACATACACACATACATACTTGCATACATTCCTATTGATATGTGCTCATGGGATTCTTTATAGTTATGGGTTCACATGGGTATGGGACTATGTGTTCACATACGGATTTGAGGATGATACTTGGGATTGAGCTGAGTCGATGAGATTTGATTTGAGGCCGTGAGATCGGTGATATAGCAGGGTTCGTATTTGAGATACGACATGACGTTGTAGCGGGTCCTTGACGTAGTGTTTCACACACATCCATGCATACATAGGCGGTATCAGTATGGTACTAGACGTAGATCAGTACAGTGATCATGATATTTGATAAAGAGGATACCAGGTGAATAGTATGATGAATGTGATATTGACCCGTACCCAGATTTGGGATGCCGTACGACGGATTTACGTACGAGCTATATTTTGATGATTGATCCGCACTCTTGACTTGGGATGTCTGATTATAGATATGGTATCGGATATGATATTACTGAGGCGGGATCACCGACTATACATATACAGGTAGGTATATGTATCGACTCAGATGATAGGTGGTTTCCTTACCTGTAGTTCAGCTTGTTAGTTCAGCCGTATAGTTTAGTGTAGTTGTTAGATTAGATTAGACTCCTACCTATTTCAAAAACTAACGAATCGTGGGTATTTTAAAAGACAGCCCAAGGGATCCTACGGATATTTCAAAAGATTTATCTTTTCATAAAAACACCGTAGCCCCTATTTTCAAAACCCCATGATTCGTGTTATTTCAAAAGGCACCATTTGTTGGACTTATATTAGATTAATGCAGATTAGTTATAGTTGCGTCTAGTTTTCAGCTCCCGCTCTTCTTTTGTGGTCCGCTTCGCATCGCATGCTTATTTTATGTTTCATACTCCATTATTGATATCATGCTGTTAGGACACCAGCACCATTACCGATGATGCGTATGTACCACGTACACTTATTTGTCGGCTCACACACATCTTCATCGGTAATTGCCATGTCACGTACACCTTAGAAAATATTATTGCTTGACATAGCCTGTTAGCTAACAGTTAGACATGATATTAGTGTACTTGCCTTATATGTTAGTTTAGACATTGTAGTTATTACCTGCTACTTCATGCATACTGTTATTCATTGTTATGCCGCATTCATGGATTCTCATGCATATATTCACCATTTTACGTGTTATTGAGGTTTTGGATTCGGATTTCCAAGAGATTTTCTGGATTTGGAGGAAAACCGCAAAAACATAAATAAACCTTTTTCCTCTTTTAAAATAAAAAGTGCGGTTTTCCCATGATGTATGAGTCGTCCACTATGAGTTTGCTGATGGATTTCGTGACCCGATTCGAGGAGACGGATGAACCGTTTCGGGTACATGGTGGACCCGGTAAGGTACCCCGGGGCAAGAAGCGCGTGATGATGACGATGTGAGCCTGGCAGGGGAGCACTACCTACCGGTGATTTTACCCGACGCGTCGGATATCCGGAGGATACCGTCGTGGTCTTGAGATGGATGGTAGGGGCCGGTCTGGACTGACGGCGCCCTAGATATTGAGACAGTGATATTGATATTTCGAGATATTGAGGTACAGCGACTGTTATACAGAGATATCGAGATATTGGGATTATGTTTTGTGCCGATGCTAGGCACTGTTTTATGCTGATTTCATTATGATACCTCATTTTAAAAATACATCGGAAATCTCACTAATTTATGAAAACAGTTCTTCATTTACATGTATTCTGTTTTCATGCATTCATACCTCATTCATATGATATATTGCTACCTGAGGCACTGACACGGGCATATGAGTTTACACTCGGGTTAGATACTACCCTAGCCATTGTTATAGGCTGCATGTTATATACATTTTTGAGGATATATTATGATCATTGGCCTAGGATTGCGTTATTTATGCGATTTCTGTGCGTAGATGTTTTTCTATTCACAAGTTGGCAACTCACCCCCGTTGTGCCCCAGTTTCTTGCTGGTTTTGCCGTACTGGTTTAATTACGGCTTTGCGGCATAGTTTCGTTCAGGTGATTTGATAGTAGGTGGGTTTACTTGTATCGTACCCCCATTATATATCTTGTATATCATTATTCTGTTGTATCTAGAAGTTCCATCAACCAAACATGTATTTATTGAGATAGAAACCAGTGTTGTTTATTCTTTCGACCTTAGAGTCGCTCGTTATATTTCTGGTGGTTTTGAGTTTCCTTTTGAGTTTTGATCCTCGCCGTTGGCGTTGTATATTATATTGCTTGTGTGGTTGTGACCGTCGATTGACGAAGAGCTAGCTCCCGCTTGGGGATGCCTTTTTCTTGATTTCGTATACTATTCATGTTGTATCCCGTTTGGGGGCCAGTATTTACAAAGGAGACTCTGCCGAAATTTTCAGTAAATTTTTGATGTTTTAAAAACCGCATAATTCGGCTTATGCTATTGAAATTACTTGCTTTAAGTTGGTTTTTCCTGCATTCTACTACTTTTCTTGGTTTGGATTTCTGGGTTTTCGGTTTACTTAGATTACGTACGTCTCGAGACGTTCGTAGTTCAAGTGCCGGTCATGTTCCGTACTTTCGGGTCATGACAAGACTGGACTGTACGGTAAGTGTTGCCAGTTGGCTCGACGGGTGTTTTGACAGCTTCGCTTGGTTTACTTCTGTTCGCTCAATACCTGGGAGCCATTACGTATAGCTAGTGCTGCTGACGATTTGTGGGTATGTGATATGATCACTGCCTACTGCTAGCGTATTGACGAGTCTTATAGTCCCACAGAGGGGTTTCCTAGCTCAGGAGAAACGATGTGGGGTGCATATGCGGATATTCGTGGGAGCTTGATTAAATGCGCGTATATGATAACGCATTTTAATCCGGCGTTTTCTATTGGTCGGGTTGTATGTGATATGACCGGATTATTAAATCAAGTATTGATTTAATATCAATGACTATTAGCTCATTTATTAAACCCTTTTCTTATATATGTATGCATGAATGTATGTATGTATGTATATATTGATATGAATGCGCACATGCATGCATACATGTGTCATGGTTGATGATACATTGGAGATGGCTATGCAAGACACACATGGAAACTATTTTTGTATTTTTGATTATTGAGAAAAGGAAAATGGGAAATGATTCATGGTTGTTTTCTTTTGGCTTCTACACACTTCTTTAGTTGACCAAAATCATAACCATGGTTTCATTTCCCACTATCTCTTAACCCAATATAAAAAATATCTAGATATTTTTTAGCCATGATTAAGGGTGAGTGTGACTCTCTCTTATATTCTATTATTCTAATTATTATTAACATAACTCTCTTATGAGCTCAAGCTAAGTCATTCTCCTTCTTCTTCCTCCTTCAAGATCTCTAGCTCTTCAAAAGTGAGTGAAGAAAATTAAAAGGAAAGCTTTTTAAGTGAGATTATAACCCACATCACCAATCTATATTAGTCTACCCCACTAGTTTAGGTTTTGCTTTACTTCCACCAAGGTCAAGTGAAGCTTGGAGCTTGTGCCAAGGGACTCCGTGATGGATCGTCGTGGACTTCGAAGGCCTCAAGCGAACCCATTCAAATTCCAAGTTGATCCAAGGAGTCAAGGAGGAAAGGTCTACAAAGGTTGTATTTCTCCCTCTTAGTGTTAGACACTTGCTAGTATGTGATACTTGCTTTTTGTTACCCTAATACTCTAGTTCGATTCTAGGTTAGGTTTGGTTAGCTCCCTAAAATTTTAATGTAGCATGTTTGATGGTTGTCAAAACCTAGTGAGGGTGCTAAGCAAACCCAGCAGTGGTATCAGAGCCAATCTAAAGAATTAGACGATGTTAGTAGAATTACGAAACCGAAACAACTCCAAAACCTCGAAACAAATTCCCTAGTTTCTGTCGATTTTTTTAAGTTCTCTGAATTTTTTTTAAACAGGTGCAGAATGTTACATGTGATGTAATATTAACACCAGAGAAAAACGAGACCGAACCGCTAGATTTTGACCGGCCAAACTAGCAAAAAAACCGGCCTCTCCGGTTTGTAGTTTGGTTTTGGCTTCATTTTCCTCTGGTGTCCCAGTCTCTGGGGTTTGGTATTTCAGGTATTGTTTGTTTTTGCTAAAGATTGCATGTGATGTTATATTTCTATATTGGAAATTCGGAGTGTTTCGTAGTCGTATTTTAACATCGTTTCGTGTAACTTAGTCGACGTTAAAAAGTTCGAACGAACATCAAACACTACCTCGAGATTGCTCGCTGGAAATTTTTCAAAAGTTGGAATTTTTCGGTTTGAAAATGTTCAGAAAATTGTGCAGGGTATTGTGTGGACCCCCAAGAAAAAGAAACCCCTAACTCGACCTAACGACCACGGAACCGCGGCCGAAAGTTTCATTTGGCGGCGGTTCCGCGGCACAGTTGGTGAGGCTTGGGATGTGCTTTCTTGTGTTGGTCCGTATGTGCTTGTGGCGCTGTCTGGAAATTTCTGAATCTATCTCAAGTGTTGAGTCCTATGAGAATTTTGGGTGGTTGATCGATCGATCGAAAAATTTAACATCGCCTAGTTTTTATTAATGTGATACAATATTTGGAATCTACACTAATTAGTTTTGCGAAAATAGATTAGTTGCTTGTAAATTTAACATTTGGGTCTCGGTAGGAATCGGGGATCTGGTTGAATTACCCGATTTCTTTTAAAAGGGTGTTTGCATAGATGAGGCCCAAATGTAAGATTTACAATGTTAGGCATGCAATCCGAAAAATGAGATATTCCGGGTTTATGAAGTCTAAAAGATGTGGCGATTCCAAATGTTGTAGTTTGACATTTCTTTTCTGCGACCGTTAGTGTAGTATGTGGTGTATCGCCGGTTTCGTTGCTATACATCAAGGACAATTGGGATACGCATAGTTGCTTACGTTGATGACATGCAATGTTTTGTGTTGCTGTGATATGATGTATAGGATCGTCGTGATTGAATGGCCGGGGGTTTTATGTGAGATGAGAGTTTTTCTTTTCATTCATGTAAAATTCATTGTATGTAATATTCTTTTATTGGGGCACTTCCGGGTTGAGGATGATGTCATTGTTGGGTTACGGCAACGCCCCAGCCATCAAACAGTGGCCAAATGCAGAATTTTTTTCTAAACCGGCGCTACCATTACCCGATGCCCGGATTTACCCTAAACCCTATACTAGCAATATGTAAAACTAAGAGTTAGATTGTTATACCAAGTTGATCCGTGTCCTTCGGTCTTCAACCATCATCCCAAGCTCCTAGTGGTCGCGGATCGAATTTGATCGCCGGTCTTCCTCCATCTACGATCATCAACCTGAGGGAAACGGCGCAAGCTTCAGCCTCGCAAAGCGAGGCAACCGACGCTCCAAGGTTGCTAGCAGTGGAGAGTGGAAGTGTAGGATTGTGTCACTATAATTTTTCTCTCATCACCAATGCTTCAAGAACAACTCAAGAAGATGATGAGGAGGTGTTGAAACATGTGGCATGAGCAACTAAAGAAAATGGCTAAGTCTCACCAAGTGAGAAAGAATGACCAAGTGAAGAAAAGAAAATGAGTAGGGCATATTGGGATGGTGGCTGCCCCTCTCTCTCTCAATCATGCAATGAAAAAATATCTCATCTCAATTTACAATAAACAAATCCATGCCATACCTCTCTACATGCCTTGCATTGTTCATGCAATGTCACCCCCTCCATCTCAATTGTAAAAAGAAATTATTTTCTAAAACAGTAAATCATACAAACGAGGTGTTTAATCTTCAAGAAACAATTCCGTATAAATATGGAATACAACCCGGTACACGTATCGAAAAATATATACGCGTATTCATACAAAAATACGAATAGCCAAGAGAGAAAATGAACAGTGAACAATAATACTAGAATACATATATATATACATATATAAATTACTAAATCAAAATCTGATTTAATAATCCGGCTTAATCCTAAGCCGCTAGTATTATCAACCGTCCGATGAAAGCCTGTGCAGCCTGTACACATATTTAATCGGACATCTGTATGTACTAACATACGTCATCTACACCATATCACCTGAACCGTGAAAACCCTCTGTGTGGGACTCTAAAGACTCGTCAATATGCTGGCAGTGGGTTTTAACCACAAGCATGTCAGCGGCACTAGCTGTACGTAACGGCTACCCAGGTATTGAGCGAAAAGAAGGCCGACGAGCAAACTCATCCAAACCCCTACTGAGCCTGACAGTGACAATATCCGCACATTCCAGTCTGTTCGTCTAAGAGATCGCATATCGAGTCTAGGGGGTGGATAAAATCAAACCCCTAACAACGCGATAATTCGTGTCGGTGTGTAACCCATTACCACATGAGAAACTATCGATCCTGAATCGGTAATTCTCGTTTACCCCGACCGAGGATTTCTGGTGATGGCCACCCATACACTGCGTGACATCAACCCCCAATACCGGGAGAGACGAATCCCCGACGATCCGATCACTTCCTGCATGCGGCTCGGGACTGTACCCAACTAAAACCTTTTTGCATGACTCCTTTGAGATGTGGTATGGTACTATTCAAAGCACAGTAGGAACTCACACGAGACAAATGACGATCTCAGGTTGACAGACTAACCTGTACACATGTCACATGGGAACTGCTATCTGACAATAGGTATAATACCAACTAGCAGGTTCCCGTCGAGTCCGTCCAGTGTACTCATAACCTAATGAGCACCTGTATACTATCTTAGGTAAATAACTAACACCAATGGCTTATGAGAACAGCCACTGCCCCTCATCAGGGCCTGGATAATTATACACTAGTCTACTCTGGAGTATCGATGCCCAGTCTAGAAACTCCCACGACTAGGAACATTTAAGGATGTGCATATAGACCCTCATCCCCCACGTATATGATCACCATCATAATGCCGGTGTCACGCAAGAATCCTATGGTTTCTATCAACATGTACATGATGATAAAGACAAACCAGATAGCGTACTATCATCTCGAGTGAGACTGTTCCACCGGTATAGGTCCTCCCTCAATCATCGCAGTCGCCTACCTACAACAATGATAATTGCCTTGAGGGCACTATAGCCAACAATCTCCCACTTGCACTTAAGACTAATTATTACGGTGTCTCATACTCACAACTCGTGTGATACTGAACACCCAACTTCTCTACTAATCGGTTTCACAAAGCTCGTTTGTGAAAATATTGTGTTCGAGAAATAGTCTCAGTAAGTGGATCCGCTCCAGTGTTTCTTGTTGTATCTCTCTATATCTCAACTTCACGGAGAAAGCTATCTCCCGAAATGAGCAATACCTGTCTTAGAATTTGTCTAGATATCTGATGGGACCTAGTTGACAAATGAACTCCAAATCCAGCAAACTTCCTAGACTGCATCATCTACTGAATTTAATCAGTATCATGCGCCATGCCTTTCCTCTGTATCCGCTTGGACCACCTGTCCAACATACTGCCCGTGAAAAGAGGGAAAACTATATCTCTGACAGTCACTCTATCATCTAGGTCATCTTGGAAGCCTGAAATGATAACCTTCTCCTGAAGGAGGCAACCGTTACCATATCCCTAGAACATCCATTTATGTTCAAAAACTGCTTCCCAACGTTTCTCCAGGATTGGATTAATATATATGCTTGTTGCAGCTAGTTGAAAAAAAAATATCTGCTGTTGTACTTGACATAACATGATTGGCTCAACTGCATAAGCAAGTGATATGCAAATCATGCCAATCCCTCTCCCCTTTAGTCTGAAAGACATCCTTTAGAGAGGGTGACTCCATCACTTGCAGGTTCACCACCATACCAGGGGTCGTCCATTCTAAAACACCTTTAGCATATTGTCAAGTACCCTAATTGGGACACTTCCCAAATCTAGATCTAAATTATAGATCCAGTCTCCAGAAACCCTGATATTATATCCATATCCTATGTGGAGAAACACCTTTATGACAACTACAGTATAACGATCGTAGCATATGAATTTCACTTCCTATAAAGTGCATATCATCCAAAATACCATGACATCACACCCCACCACCTTCTTACCAGGTCCATCTCCTATTCTATTGAAGTCAAAACCTTATAACTATTTCATCAAAAATAGATGATCCTTTTCCGCTATACATGCTTTAAGCTATTTGCCACTATGCTTTCGCTGCTCCTACTGACTACAACAACCCTCTGGCAGAGTCATATATACGTGCACTTCAAAAACTAGTTTAGAACGACGCTATACCTATCCTCCTACCGGGTCTCATAGTCTAGAACAGCAGCAATGGCAAGTCCTGATAAACAAGAACCTCCCTGTCACCGTCTCTGAGAAGACCGAAGTACTTCTCGGGTGCGTGAGGTTACCCACCAAATCTGCAGAGTGGTTAATAGAATGTCAAATCCAATTGAATCCTTAGGTTCTATAAAATTTTCAGTAATTGTTTATGGTTCTGGAATCACTTCCAGTTCTACCATACTCCCACATCTATATTCTGAAAAAATCCATTTTATTAAAACTTTGGCGAGTTAAGAACAATATCACTATTGATCTTCCTGATGGTAGAAAGTTAACCCTCGTCAAAAGCCCGGGATAACCCACAAACTGCCATTACTGAAACGCGCCATGAGTTTATCCGGATTCTGGTTTTAAGCATCAGCCGGACAACTCACTATACCTTAACATCGTTTGTTGGGATACCTAGGACGGCAGCAAGGTTACGGGTGGCATCATCAATGCCAAGTTTAAATTTTTGCCATTGTAGATAACCCTAACCATGAATCTTTAACTAGAGAATCAAACAAAACTACATGTTAACAACTTAACATCTAACAGATAGGGATTACAACCTTTGAAGTCCGTTCCTTCGCTTCATAAGCTCCGAGTTGAGGTCCCTTCACTGCGATCATCATGCTCCCGAACACTTGAGAGGCTCCATGAAGTGAATGATGCATCCTTACTAGTAATCTTCATAATCAAAGATGTTCTACCTTGAGTAATCAGAAACCCAAGCTATTACTTCACTAATTAGAGATTAGTGAAGCTAACACAGTAATCAATAAGGCTAGTATAAAAGAGCATGATGAAGTAGGAATTTTTCTCTCTTTAGTTTTCTATTTCTCACAATCTTTTTATCGCTTGAAAAATCAAGCAAGCTCCTTTTTGTGAAGAGGAAGAAGAAGAACAAGTGATGAAAAGAAATGAATTATTGTTGAGGTTAGAAATGCAACCAAGGGTTAAGCATGTCATTCTTAACTCTTGTAGAGACTTGACCATGGGCTAGGGTTAGGGTTTGGTAAACAAATATCTTAGCAAAATATCAAGAGAGTGGAATTAGTCAACAAAACAAATATCATAAAAAAAGTCTACAATTTTGAATAAACTAATAAACATATATATATATATATATATATATATATATTAGACCCTAATCTTAGCCATGGTATGAATCTCATAAACCCTAGTTGCATTTATAACCTAACATGTTACAATTATACATATCACATATATATAATTATGTAACAAAAGAAAAGAATACATTAAACATATATCACATATATATCAATGCATCCTAAGTGAGAAAAAGAATCATTTAAATGAGCTTATATTAGTTAATGTAATATAATATATCACATATATAATTATACATTAAATTATTAAATCAACAATTGATTTAATAATCCGGCTATATTACATATAACTGAACGATATAATATGTATCATTTTATCGAATCAACACTTGATCCGATAACCCGGCTATATCACATATACCCGGCCGATATTATATATCGCAAGAAAAGAATATGGTATCACATACACGTATCAATCTCGGTCCCGCACATATCACATATGTGCTCCTACTCTGTTTCTCCTGAGCCAGGAAACCTCTGTGTACGACTCTAAAGACTCGTCAATACGCCGGGAATAGGTGATAATCTTATCAAACACCCACAAGCTGCAAGCGGTCAGCTAAACGTAACAGCCACCCAAGTATTGAGCGATCAGAAGATCAATAGGCAAGCTTGCACACACTCCTGTGAGTCCAATCAGTAACACTACCGTACAGTCCGGTCTCTTCGTCAGGTATGTCGCATATCCAGTCTAGGGGTGGTAAACGCCAGACCCCAGTAACCGATAAGTCGTGTCGATGTGAGGCTCATAACAAGTCGAGAAACTACTGATAACACTTACCAGTAGGTCTCCATATTAGCCCTGGCCAGGGACTTCCAGTTATAGCCAATCGAACACAGCACTTCATCAACCCAAATACCCGGAGAGACGAAACCCCTCCTATCGCTCATTGCCTCCATGTGATTCGGGACTGTACCCAAAAACCACCGTTTTGCGCATTCTCATTAACATGGTAAGGTGGAAATCAGAGCACAGTGGAAATCACACAAGACTCTATGACAATCTCGGGTCTACAGACAAACCTGTACCAGTGTCACCAGAGAACTGCTATCTGACGATAGGTATAATACCATCTAGAAGTTCTCAGCGAGTCTGTTCAGTGTACCCAGTCACCACTGAGCACCCGTGCACCATCTTTGTTGTCAAACACCAATGGATATTGGATCATCCATCGCCCATCATATGGGTCAAGATGCGTATATGCTAGTCTACTCTGGAGTATCGATGCCCTGTCTCGATACACCTTCGACTAGGAACAGTTATAGGATGTACTCTTGGACTACCCTGGACCCACTAGTTTGATCTGCATCATAGTCCTAGTAGTCAAGTACATATCCTAAGGGCTTTATCAACATGTGAGACCAAGACAGTAAACCAATACAAGTCAACATGTTAAGACAAATTGAAACCAGATAGCATACTATCATGTCGAGCAAGAAAGTCCTCTCTATATATATCCAAGCATCCACTATAATATACATCATATGTACAGCAATGGCCTCTAGGGCATATATATAACTAACAATCTCCCACTTGCACTATGGCCAGCTGTTGTAGTATCTCATAACAAACATCCCGAAAAGTCTCTCAAATTGTATCTGGAGCATGGCCTTCGTGAGTAGATCCGCAGTGTTGTCCTTCGTGTCTACTCTCCTGACCTCGATCTCTCGGCGATCAACTATCTCCCGGATCAGGTGATATCGCCTCAGAATATGCCTGGATCTCTGATGGGACCTGGGTTCCTTGGCCAAATCCACAGCTCCATTGTTATCACAATACAAAGGTATTTGATGCTCAATGGATAGAACCACACCAAGTTCAGTGATGAACTTCTTCAAACAGACAGCCTCTTTCGCAGCATCGTTGGCAGCGATGCATTCAGCCTGCATCATTGAGTTTGCTACGGTTTCCTGTTTGGAACTCTTCCAACACATCGCCCCTCAATTGAGGGTAAAGACAAAGCCCGGGTGCGACTTAGAGTCGTCCTTATCACTTTGGAAGCTCGAATCGGTAAAGGACTTCACTTGGAGTTCTCCATTACAATACACCAAGAAAATCTCCTTAGTCTTTCTCAAGTACTTGAGAGTGTTCTTCACTGCTGCTAGTGACTCTCTCCTAGATCTTCTTGATACCTACTCACTACACTTAGTGAGTATGCTACATCGGATCTGGTACATAGCATCGCGTACATGATAGAGCCTACTACCGAAGCATAGGGTAACTCTTGCATTCGAGCTCTTTCCAAATCGGTCTTAGGAGACATCTCTTTGGAGAGAGTGATTCCAGAGATCGTGGGTAAGTTCCCACGCTTGAATTCTTCCATACTAAACCTCTTTAGTATGGTGTCAATGTACCTGGATTGGGACAATCCCAGTATCCGCTTAGATCTATCTTTATAGATCTTAATTACCAAAATGCAGGAGGCATCACCTAGATCTTCCATTGAGAATCTATGTGATAAGAAGAGCTTGACCGAGTGCAGCAAAGGAACATCATTTCCTATCAAGAGAATGTCATCCATGTACAATACGAGGAAGACAACCTTACTCTCTGCAACCTTCTTGTAAATACAAGGTTCATCTACGTTCTTGATGAAGTCAAACTCTTTGACTACAACATCAAAGCAGATGTTCCAACTCCGCGATGCCTGCTTTAACCCGTAGATGGATTTAAGCAGCTTGCACACCTTTCTGCTGCTCCCACTGTCTACGAAGCCCTCTGGCTGAGTCATGTACACGCACTCCTCTAAACCACTATTTAGAAAGGCGGTCTTAACATCCATTTGCTAGATTTCGTAGTGATGATATGCAGCAATGGCAAGTAGGATCCGGATGGACTTAAGCATAGCCACTGGAGAAAAGGTTTCGTCATAATCCACACCTGGTCGTTAACGAAAACCCTTTGCAACTAGTCTAGCTTTGAAAGTCTCAACTTTTCCATCTACACCAAGTTTCTTCTTAAAGATCCATTTGCTCCCAATGGGGTTTACCCCTTCAGGAGCAACTTCCAAAGTCCATACTTTGTTGGTGTACATGGATTCCATCTCAGATCGCATTGCATCCAGCCACTTCACAGTCTCCACTCGTGATGGCCTGCTCGAAGCTAGTCGTGTCATCTTCTTCCATGATGCAATCCTCGCTCCTACCATCGATGAGAAAACCGTAGTATCTTTCATGTGGATGAGGAACCCTACTAGATCGGAGGAGAGGCTGGGGTTCGTTAGGAACTATCGATTCCTCCGGTTCTACCAAATCTTCTTCTGTAGTTTGTGCGGTTGGAACTTCTTCCAGCTCTACCTCTTTGCCACTAATCTCTTTTGCAAGAAATTCTTTTTCTAAAACGGTGGCATATTGAGCAACAAACACTTTTTGCTCCTCACTGAGGTAGAAATGATATCGATACGAATTGCTTAGATATCCCACAAACTTACAAAGAATTGATCTTGCCTTGAGCTTGTCCGGATTTTTCATTTTAACATAGGCCGAACAACCCCATATCTTAACTCGTTTAAGAGATGGTCTCTTCCCATTCCATATCTCATATGGAGTGGTAGGCACTGAGTTGGTTGGAACTCTATTCAATAGGTAACTCAGCTGTTCTCATCATAGAGCGCACCATATATAATAAGGTGCGATTCCCCTGCTCTGATACACCATTGTGTTGTTGTGTATATGGAGGAGTAAGCTGATAGAGAATCCCATTCTCTTTTAGATAATCCAGGAACTCGTTGCTCAAGTATTCTCCTCCTCGATCAGATCGAAGGATCTTAATACTTTTACCTATTTGGTTCTCGACTTCGTTTTTATATTCTTTGAATTTCTCAAAACCTGCAATCTTGTGTTTCAACAGGAACACATGTCCGTATCATAAGAGATCGTTAGTGAATGTAATGAAGTACGAGGAACCATTCCTGGCATGTGTAGACATGGGACCGCATATATCACTATGTATCAGTCACAAGAGTTCCGTAACTCTTTCTCCGTGTCCACTAAATGGAGTTTTGGTCATCTTGCCTTTGAGACATGACTGGCAAGTATCATAAGATGAAAATTTGAACGAATTCAAATATCCATCCTTATGTAACTTAGCTAGTCGTGTCGCATTGATATAAGCTAGTCTACAATGCCACAAGAAGGATTCGTTCATTTCTGAACTCTTCTTCTTGTCTGTATTCTGTAAATTAAGAACTGTGGTTTGATTTAGAACGTATATGCCATTATTTAGCGAGCCTGATCCAATCAACTTTTTATTCAGGAAGATGTTCATAACATTATCCTCTACTACAAAATTATATCCTTGTTTACTTAATAAAGAAACTGATATAATATTGCATAGCATGGTTGAAATGTAATAGCATTCGTTCAGAATCTATGTATTACCATTTGGTAATACAAGGTGATATTCGCCAAATGCTTTGGCTTCAATATTTGCACCATTCCCTACTCTTATGGAATGATCACCCTCTCCCAGTTCTCTACCTCTCCGTAGCCCATGTAACATATTACATATGTGGGATCCCGATCCGGTATCTAATACCCAGGATGTAGAGTGAACTGAGAAACAGTTCTCGATAATAAACACACCGGAAGAAGATGCATCAACTAGCTTATTCTTCGTTTTGGCGGCGTGAGAATCCGGATATGTCACTATTCCCTGCTCAGTCTTATAACATTTATAAGAAAGAACAGGACCAACGTTCCCCTGCTCAGTATAATAAGCTGGTTCGGTCAATACATCCATATTATTATCTTGATTAAGGCCTGACATGGTCGCTACCTGGAGAGAGAGAGAGAGAGAGAGAGAAAGAAACACTTTAGCGTACGCTCTTGCAAGATTAAATTGGTTATCATCTTATCTAATCAGGATGACTCCCACTGTTTTCATCAAATCTTCATTCAAACCCTAAAAGGTAAGATTAGCCGGGATTAATTACACCTTACAAGTTCGCCAATCCTTTGTCCAGGCAAGTGTTGGTACTTTGAGGGAGGTTACCCGTGCTTTCGCACGGTCCTAATTAGAATAAACCTTGTTTTCCCAAAGGCATAACCTCGTTAACACATTTCTAAACACCTACTTGATTGGCTAATTGTCTTGTGTAAAACTCTTCTATGAGTAACTCTTACTCGCAGTGGGTATCAGGATCCAACTATCTCATAGAAGGTATGCAATCTCAATGCAAATTTCAACACTTGAAATTCCCGATAATGCTTTTTCCCTACCAACTCATGACCTTGGCTACGGTCAACAAATCATAAGTGCTAGCCATGTTCAACCCATCATTTCCCGATTGAATTAAACCCACCCGTACGACCCTTGGCTAAGGTCAACAAAGTCGTACGACTACCCTAACTCAATCACATCTTATGTTTTAGAAGATAAACACTAATTATCTATTGTACACTACGCCTTGGCTAAAGTCAACAAACGCAGCACGAACACTAACTAGTCTCTATCTGAAATGTCGAAGGGCTACGAAAGGTTTTTTAGAAAACCTTTCGCGTAATGAACTTGATATCGTTGTAGAAACAAGTAATTTTGAAAATGAGTGTTTTTTAGGTTTTTTCTAGTTTTGCTAAAGAGGTCCCTCCTAGTGAAGGGATCTCGGCTTTTTCCTTATCGAATAAGGTGCAGGAAATTTCGTAAATACCGCTATGCAAAGAAAGAACTTGTCATGACCCGAAAGTACGGAACGTGACCGGCACTTAGATTACGAAGCGTCTAGAGGCGCAACGTAACCTAAGTAAGCCGAAGCCTAGAAATCTAAACCATAAAAGAAGAAGAAGAAGGAAAACATGTAGAAAACAAGTTTAAAAGTATCATCCAATTTTCTCAAAAATTTCGGCAGAGTCTTCATTGTAAAAACTGGCCCCAAACGGGTACAACAAGTATAATATACACAAACAATAAAAAGCATCCCCAAATGGGAGCTAGCTCTACGCCAAAAGGCGGAAACAACCACACCAATGCACAATAGTATACAATGCCAAAGGGCGAGGCTCAAAACTCAAAAGAAAACAAAACCACCAGATATCATAATAATACAAGCGCGTTTCTAAGGTCGAAACAAATAAATTGTCCAGTATACTATCAAGTAATACAAGTTTGGTTGATGGAGCTTACTAGATACAAATGAAGTAATAAAAGTACAACAACGGTCCAGATACAAGTGAACCAACCTACCATGCAAATCACCCTGAATGAAAAGATGTTCCAGCAAGCTGCCAGGGAAACCTGTATATCGAACCTGTAATAAAATTCTGCACAACAGGGGTGAGTTGCCAACTCGTGAGTAGAAGATATCTGCGAAAAAAAATCGAATGCACGACGCTGTCCTAGGTCATAATAATATACTAATATACTACTAGTCATCAAGTAAAGGCAAAATAATGAGCTACGTGTAAGTGCAAATGCTCCACGCTCATGTCAGTGCCTCATATAGTATGTCATGAGAACGAGTATGCATGCACCATGAATGTAAAATAACCAATCCTGAAATCTAGATATATCTGTATAAGAAATCTTTAGCTTTTATCATGGTAAAATGTGTATAGAAATCTGAAATATCAACGATGGAATCCATGGAAATCCATGTCAAACATCGACACAAAACATGTAAATCTCAAGTCTCAATACCTCATAATCTCAATGTCTCATAGTCTCAATATCTCGGGCTCCGTCAGTCCGGATCGGCCCATATCATCAAATCTCACGACAACGGTCGGTATCCTCCGGATATCCGCCGCTCCAGACATCACCGGTAGGTAGTCCTCCCCTGCCAGGCTCATCGTCTACAAGTCGATCCTCTTTCCCTGGGGTACCATACCGGGCCAACCATGTACCCGAGACGGTTCATCCACTCCTCGAACCGGGTCTCGAAATCCAACAGAAAACATGAAATCTCATGGTGGACGACACATACATCACGAGAAAACGGCATCTTATGTTTTAAAAAGAGAGGAGGAAAGAGAGAGATGTTTTTATATATTCTTGCGGTTTTCCCCAAAAATCCAGAAATCTCATAGAAATCCAAAATCCCAAAATCATGAGTAAGTATATGATAAGTGTCGGCATATGCCCTATAATACTTCATGATAACATGAAAATGCGAATGCATGAAATGTCTAAGTAATAAATACCATATCTATATTAACACCAGAGAGTAATTACAATATTATATCGATCTAGCTGTTAGCTGATTGAATCAATAAAAGATAATATGATCTAAAGTGTACGTGAAATAGCAATTACCGATGATGATGTGTGTGAGCCGGCAAATAAGTGTGCGTGGAATATGCGCATCATCGGTAATGGTGCCGGTGTCCTAACAGGCGGAGTTTTATACTGATTATAGAAACATATGTATGAACATACAACATTATGATTACGGTATGAATGTAAAGATGGATGTGTAATAACCACTCATCTGCGATATACAAGTACAACTACCACTATATGACTCGAACCTAAACCAGTGTCCATCTAACCTCCTAAGAAACTAAACCTAAGAAAATAGTCGATAAGAAATAGGAGTACACCTAAAGTCTGAGTCCATATCTCCAATAGTCGGCTATCCATCCACAATAGCGTCACGTAAGTAGTACGATGTCCAGACCATAATATTGCATTTTTCATTCCCCTTTTCTTATCCCTTTTATAAATAAACAGGTACTCTTGACGCACGTTTGTTGCATATTACAGGATACAGGTTTCTGGAGCAAATACAGTGAAAAAGACACAAAACAACAGAAAAAGGGACTTTTGACCAACAAGTAGACGGATCCTAGTCAAGCCTAGTCGAAGAACAGTGCAAGGTCCAAAAAGTCAAGTGAACAGGTTAAAAGATCGCTACAAGTGTTCACTGAAACATCTGGAGAAGAACCAGAAGCCCAAAAGAGAAAATAAGTGAAGAAACAGAAGCCCAAAGAGCCACTGAACCAAGCCCAAAACGTACAGAGCTCAATTCCCTAGTTTGGCCTCGGATCCGCGGCCAAACCTAGCCTGGCGCCGCGGTTCCGCAGCCATAGAGGGCCCATGTCGGTGCAGATTTTCTGTACTGTTGCGACGTTGCAGTTGTTAGGATTTTACGTGGGCAAATCTGTAATTTTTCATGTGCGAGAGTCCGTAGCCCTAGGTTTCTTATTTTCCTATAAATTGTAATTTTAGATCTGTAAAATGCTATGCCTCTTTTCAATCAATAAAATTCAGAATTTCTGAGATAAAAATTCAGATCTGTTCTTCTTGTTTGGAGGGAGCCGTCAACCTAGTAAGTGTTTTATTTATGTTTCTTTTAATTATAATGTCTTCTCATCCCCTAATGAGCGAGTAGTCTCCTCGCTTGTTAGGGTTAGCCTTAGGGAAAGGGTTGAGAGATGAGATCTCTCACCCCTTTCAATGCCACATTAACCTAATGAATTAGAACTCCACGCATACGCGCACAACCGCTCCCTGTGGCATCCTACCCATCGAGGTAACGATGAACCGTAGTATAAAGGGCCGGTTGCGCGCGTTTTCCGTGGGGGTTAGGGTGATTACCAACAAAGGAAGGATACGAATCTAGTGGAAGAAACATCTTCCCAAAAGATTCGTATCCACTTTATTGATAATTAACTTAACACCTAATAGATCTAAAAAAGATGGCATTGAAAGCGGTGATGAAAAACATTAATCTCCAAAACTTCCCCTAAGCCTAACCCTAGCAAGATTCTTAATTAGATTAATTAGATCCAGTATTTTAGATTTTTATAAACCAATCAAAACGACAAATAGAATCAACTCGTTAAAACACATAAAAGGAATTTACCCGTCTCTGTGGATCGACCCGCACTCACCTATTTATGCTCGGTACGTCTTCTTCCTCCGCATTCATTTATACATATTTTTGCATTTGCATACTTATTTGAAAACCCATAAAAAATTGAAAAATTTCAAAATTATAAAAATAAATGTATTCAATTTTGGCTAATCGACTTTAGTTTGACAAATAGGTCAACTAGCTAGGAACAACTAGATCTTAGACTTAGTAAGTTGAAAACCCTAAAAATAACCTTCCTTAAAGTTTAACGGTAGAAAGTATATGCCTTGTAGTTTATTTAGAAACAGGCAAATTTTGGGTTCACTTCTTGGGCTAAGTCGAAACAAAGGAAGAATATTGATGTTCTTATTAGAGTATAAGTTTGAAAAATAGTTCCTAACTTAAGTCTAGATTCTGAAAACGTATACCCTACAAATTGCACAATCACGCACCTTGAAACTTGGAATAGTAGAAGAGACCTTGAAATGCTCTTGTCTAAAGTCCTTAGTACAATGAAAATAAAAAGAAAAAAAACTGAATAAAGAAAAAAATGGACACTGGTTTTTGTGATTACTTAAGGCTGTAAAAATAGAAAAATATTTAGCGATGGTGCTTCATCACGTAGTGCCTTAGACCAACTGGTTTGGGAGTCACTGCTAAAGCCTTGGGTGTTGCAAAGACTAGGAAGTACGCTTTAAAGTGCAAGCGCATTTTGTAATCGGTCGTTGGTACCTCAAAAAGTATTAACGGTCGAATGAAGGATGTGTAAGCAAATTTCATTTAAATTCACCAACTAATTAGTACTTTGGACAACGGACAAGGGGTTGATTGCTTAATTTGAATTTCCAAGTGTAGGGGTAACTTATACACACACGTAGGGGTATATGATTGGTGTTTAGATGAGAGAAAGGAGTGAAGAATAGAACTTGTATCTTTAATAGAGTTGATAGAAATTCCTGAGTGGAGATGTAACCCTAGAAGGAAAACTTAAGAGATGCCGAAAGCTAAGTCGGTCTACATAACATATATAATCTTAAGTTAAATAATGAGGAAGCGTGAAGAATATGGGTGGATAATTTACAAGTAGAAGATAATAGAATTCCTTTGTAGAAGACCTAAATGAAGAACAAAAGTCAGTGGGCCAAATTGATAGGATTTTGTGGGTAGTATCCGCTGAAAACCCTCAGGAGACAACACTCCTCCTACTAGGGACACCTAGAGGTTTAACGGCTTGTTGCACGTGCTCAGTGCAATCGCGTTTCCCTGCGAAAGTGTGGTTAGGAATTTAGTGAATAAATAATAAGTTTGCTCGAGGACGAGCAAAAGGTAAGTTTGGGGGTATTTGTTCAGACTATAATATTGCATTTTTCATTCCCCTTTTCTTATCCCTTTTATAAATAAACAGGTACTCTTGACGCACGTTTGTTGCATATTGCAGGATACAGGTTTCTGGAGCAAATACAGTGAAAAAGACACAAAACAACAGAAAAAGGGACTTTTGACCAAAAAGTAGACGGATCCTAGTCAAGCCTAGTCGAAGAACAGTGCAAGGTCCAAAAAGTCAAGTGAACAGGTTAAAAGATCGCTACAAGTGTTCACTGAAACATCTGGAGAAGAACCAGAAGCCCAAAAGAGAAAATAAGTGAAGAAACAGAAGCCCAAAGAGCCACTGAACCAAGCCTAAAACGTACAGAGCCCAATTCCCTAGTTTGGCCGCGGATCCGCGGCCAAACCTAGCCTGGCGCCGCGGTTCCGCGGCCATAGAGGGCCCATGTCGGTGCAGATTTTCTGTACTGTTGCGACGCTGCAGATGTTAGGATTTTACGTGGGCAAATCTGTAATTTTGCATGTGCGAGAGTCTGTAGCCCTAGGTTTCCTATTTTCCTATAAATTGTAATTTTAGATCTGTAAAATGCTATGCCTCTTTTCAATCAATAAAATTCAGAATTTCTGATATAAAAATTCAGATCTGTTCTTCTTGTTTAGAAGGAACCGTCAACCTAGTAAGTGTTTTATTTATGTTTCTTTTAATTATAATGTATTCTCATCCCCTAATGAGCGAGTAGTCTCCTCGCTTGTTAGGGTTAGCCTTAGGGAAAGGGTTGAGAGATGAGATCTCTCACCCCTTTCAATGCCACTTTAACCTAATGAATTAGAACTCCACGCATACGCGCACAACCGCTCCCTGCGGCATCCTACACATCGAGGTAACGATGAACCGTAGTATAAAGGGCCGGTTGCGCGCGTTTTCCGTGGGGGTTAGGGTGATTACCAACAAAGGAAGGATACGAATCTAGAGGAAGAAACATCTTCCCAAAAGATTCGTATCCACTTTATTTATAATTAACTTAACACCTAATAGATCTAAAAAAGATGGCATTGAAAGCGGTGATGAAAAACATTAATCTCCAAAACATCCCCTAAGCCTAACCCTAGCAAGATTCTTAATTAGATTAATTAGATCCAGTATTTTAGATTTTTATAAACCAATCAAAACGACAAATAGAATCAACTCGTTAAAACACATAAAAGGAATTTACCCGTCTCTGTGGATCGACCCGCACTCACCGGCTAGCTGCGAAGCGAGGCCGTTTCTTGATTGCGGTAAATACAAGTTTTGACACATAATCAAATGGCGCCGTTGCCGGGGACGGCGTAATCTTTCTTTTTGTGAATTTTCGGGTTGATATAAATTTTAAAAATTATAAAAATCTGAAAATATAAAAAATAAAAAAAAAAATTTATCAAATTTGATCTGTTTGAAGGGTGTATCTTTTGAATCTTGCAGGAACAGCGAAGAATTGAGGATCTGGAAATTTACAGAGAGACAAACAAAAATTAGTACATAATAGCAGAGAGGAATTCAAAGTACAGAACCACAGTAATTTTTTTAGAGCGCGATCCCACAAGTAGACCGCGTTTCCGCCGCATAGGGGGGCCATATGCCGCGTTTCCGCGCTCCCTCTGCCTCTTCAGTGCACCAAATTTGCATGGTTTGCTCTCTTTTCTTCCCCTCTGCAACCTACCATATATCTCTCTGTAAAACTTTTCTGCAGGAATTCTTTGCGTAAAGAGTCTTTCTCCCCCTTCTAAATAACAGATCTCTGCAGGTTTCTTTGCGCCGCGCTAAAAATTTTGATTGCAAGTGAAATTTTATCTGTTTTGCATAATTTAACCGGACTCTAAGGGGCTATTTGACCAAACTCAGATTGGGTGGGGATTTCATCACCCTTCCCAGGACCCCAGAAAACACCTAAAGCATTTTGCATCGACCACAACTAATTAAAAAAAATATTAGACTCAGACCTAAGTACAGCGAGCTCAATAGGAAAAGGACTAGGGTAGGCATCGGCCGTTTATCCTAACCGACATTGCGGTGTCTAGGCTAGTGGTTATTAATTAGGCCCACTGTAGTGGTGGTTCCTTCCCACTTACCTGGTCGTATTTGTCCGTGAAGAGGCGGTTTGAGGTCTATTTCTAGCCCTAGTTAGGAGCTGTCTAGCAGACCTAGGCGACCCTAGATCTAGGCCTGATTGTGCATGTGTGGTTGACACATTGGTGTCACGAGTCCCTTTCCTAAAACCTCTTTGCAAAACCTTCACATAAATAAAAGAAAACGAAAAAGAAAATTCTTTTAAAAACTTGCAACTTGCCGCTAAAGAAAACTTGCAAACTCACTTCCACCACTTCTTCTCACTGACGTTATCTTACCCCTACATTCTGTTTTTCTATTTTTTCTGACTGCTCTACCCTTTAGTGTATGTCATTTTGGACTAGGGATACTAACGCCCGATTAGTCCGTGTTTCGTTGGTACCGACCAACGAACCCTTCGGCGAACCCTTCGTCGAAATTCCCTCCATTTCCTTACCTCCATCTTTAAATTCTTCTTTCGAAGGTATGTCGGGATTCAACCCCAACGATACCTTACCGACGGGAATGATTCCACCTCCGCCAGGTGCGAATAACCCGAATCTACCGCCTGTTGTAGCGCCCACACGAGTTGCGCTCCAGGATCTCTTCTACCCCGTCCGCACTTCCTTACCTACAAGTCTTTCACCCCCACCGGCGAATGGGGATAATTTTGAAATAAAACCACACTTCATCAATATGCTGCCTAAGTTTCATGGTTTGGAATCCGAAGATGCATATATTTTCATTGATAAATTCCAAAACGTTTGCGCCATGATGAAGGCAACCCAATTAAGTGATGATGCAATAAGGCTAAGGGTCATTCCTTTTACCTTATGTGACCTAGCCGAGAAGTGGCTATACAGCACCGCATCACATTCCATTAGAAATTGGGACGAGTTTGTGAGAGCTTTTCTGAAAAAGTTCTATCCTCATCATAAAACTGCTAGAATCCGAAACGAGATTATACAATTTTCACAGCTTCCTTCCGAACCATTTTGGAAGTGCTTCGAGAGATTTAAAGACCTACTCGTTCAATGTCCTCATCATGGGATAGAAAATTGGCAACTTTGCCAAACATTATACGAGGGATTGAACGCAGCAACGAAGCAGTTGCTAGAAACAATATGTCAAGGTCATTTTCTCTCCAAGTCTAGCGACGAAGCTTGGCAGTTTCTTGAGGACCTAAGTGAGCAAACAATTCAGTGGGAGAGTACCAAGACCACATCATCTTCTTCAGTTGGTCAATCTAGGGCAGGCATACATCAAATAGATATGTCGATTGCTATGAAGGCCGAGATGGCCTCACTTATGAAAAAGCTAGAAGCCATTGTGACCAAAATCTCATCGTCTTCTCCTGCCCCTACTCTACCCACACGAACTGTTTGTGCTCGTTGTTCGAACCCATCGCATTTAACCGAAGAGTGTCCTTATAATGCACCTATTCAAGGACAGGATCAAGTCAATGCTGCATTTGAGCAACGACAAAGAAACGATCCGTACTCTTCGGCATACAATCAGGGGTGGAGGAGTCACCCAAATCAACAGTTCCAAGGGAATAACAATTTTCAAAGAGCTCCTCCACAACAACAACAAGCACCCTTACAAACTCAAAACCAGCAACCTTTCCAACAACAACCTTATACAAATCAAACGAACAACTTGGTTCAACCAAATGATGATAAGGTTAGCTCGCTCGAGAAGAGTCTAGAAGCATTTCTCCAGCAATCTACAGAATCCGCAGCAAGATTTGAAAGTTATGTTCAATCTTTAATGAATAACAATGCCTCACACGATCAAAGTATCAAATCTATTGAGGCACAAATTGCACAATTAACTGCTGCGTTGAGCGAGAGAGAAAAGGGAAAGCTTCCATCTCAACCATTGCCCAATCCCGGTCACGCACAAAACGCATATCACAATCACAATGTAAATGCGGTGACCACGTTGAGATCCGGAAGAGAGTTGCAAAATAATGTGGAAACTGGTGATGACATCCCCGCCGGTAGTTCTTCTTCTTCTTCCCCTTCTTCATTTTCTTCACTTCCTTCTTCACATTTTTCTTTAGAGCCTATTCTCCACCTTTCACATGGCTCTACTTCTTCTAGCTCTAACGGACCCATTTCTCACAACACGAACACATCTACACCGGGATCCGTTCCTAATCCACAGTCTGCTCCACAAACATTTGACTCAACTAATTTTCAAAATGCACCATTTCTAAACAGGTTGAGTCCTAATAAACCAAATACACAAGTGGAGAAGATTGTGGAGATATTTAAGCAGGTTAGCATAAATATACCTCTCTTGGATGCTATCCAACAAGTCCCTTCATACGCGAAAATCTTAAAGGGATTATGCACTTCAAAGAGAAAAGCATCTCAAGTACCCAAGAAAGTGCTAGTGGCTAGTGCAGTGAGCAATGTTATTAACCACCATCAAACCTTACCCCAAAAACGAAAGGACCCCGGCTGTCCTACGATTTCCATTACAATTGGGGATAAGAAAATTAATCGAGCACTTTTAGATCTTGGGTCTAGTGTTAACCTGATTCCCTACTCCGTGTACGAACAATTAGGGGTTGGAGAGTTGAAACCCACTCGTTGCACTCTCCAAATAGCTGATCGATCAATCACCTATCCAAGGGGTCAACTAGAGGATGTGTTGATCAAAGTCGGGGAGTTCATATTCCCCGTTGATTTTATCGTTATGGATACACAACCTGTTGCTAACCCAAGAAACCAAATTCCGGTGATTCTTGGTCGACCATTTTTGGCCACTTCCAATGCCGTAATAAATTGTCGCAATGGCTCCATGACTCTATCCTTCGGAAAGAGGTCTAGTGAGTTCAATATTTATAAGATGGGAAGTCTGCCCCCCGTGCCTAAAACTAGTACACGAGAAGTTTGCTCTATTCATGAAATCACGCAGGAGGACTGTGAGCTTGAAAGATTTCTATTTGATGAAAACAGTTTTGACGCCACTAGTGCGTCCCTCCTTGAACCGACTACCGTTGACACAACCGAAATTGATTATGAATGTTTCACTTTTTCGGATGACGACGACTCACAGCCCGAATATGAGTCTTTTGAATTTTTGGATGAGTCAGTCGAACCATCCGAATCGGTTGTTTGCAGTGATTTCGAACCTGTGTTAGAGTCCTTTAAGTTCGAGGTAGATTCCGCAATGATTCTTTCGCCTCCGAAACTCGAACTAATGTCCTTACCGCCTCACCTTAAATATGCTTACATAGGTGAAAATGAGACTTTTCCCATTATCATATCAGCCTCTCTAGACTTCGAGCAAGAGAACGCTATTTTAAAAGTCTTACAAGATAGGCGGCAAGTTTTCGATTGGACTATGGCGGACATCGAGGAGATAAGTTCCCTCATAATTGAATATCATACACAATTGATGGATGATGCCATGTCAATAGAGGACCCACAGGAACATCTTGGGGGTATTGTGGTGAGTCAACTTCCTCCCTTAGAAGTTGAAATACCCCCATTTCTTTTAATAAGGTACGAGAATACCAACACTCCACTGATTGCTGATCATTTACATTCTCGTTTCAATGCATCACCATCACCTGTATATTTACCTCCACACCTCCCATACCACTACTTCTATCTTCCCCAATTCTTTGCGGACCACCACAACTTATTTTTCCACCAACCAATATTCTTTACTGATAAATTTTTCAACTGGTTGGTATTGACGTTTGGTCTAGGAAAAGTTTGGCAGTAATGTCTAACATAGTTAAAATGAAGTTTGGGGGAGGGTCTTTTTGTATATATTTTTGTTTTTCTTAACAATAAAAAAAAATTATTATAAATAAATAAACAGGGAAGTGCCGGTATTTTGACCCTCTTGGTTTAGTATGACAGTAAGGACACTGTCAAGTTCAAGTTTGGGGGTATTTATGCTCGGTACGTCTTCTTCCTCCGCATTCATTTATACATATTTTTGCATTTGTATACTTATTTGAAAACCCATAAAAAATTGAAAATTTTCAAAATTATAAAAATAAATGTATTCAATTTTGGCTAATTGACTTTAGTTTGACAAATAGGTCAACTAGTTAGGAACAACTAGATCTTAGACTTAGTAAGTTGAAAACCCTAAAAATAACCTTCCTTAAAGTTTAACGGTAGAAAGTATATGCCTTGTAGTTTATTTAGAAATAGGCAAATTTTGGGTTCACTTCTTGGGCTAAGTCGAAACAAAGGAAGAGTATTGATGTTCTTATTAGAGTATAAGTTTGAAAAATAGTTCCTAACTTAAGTCTAGATTCTGAAAACGTATACCCTACAAATTGCACAATCACGCACCTTGAAACTTGGAATAGTAGAAGAGACCTTGAAATGCTCTTGTCTAAAGTCCTTAGTACAATGAAAATAAAAAGAAAAAAAAACTGAATAAAGAAAAAAATGGACACTAGTTTTTGTGATTACTTAAGGCTGTAAAAATAGAAAAATATTTAGCGAGGGTGCTTCATCATCTAGTGCCTTAGACCAACTGGTTTGGGAGTCACTGCTAAAGCCTTGGGTGTTGCAAAGACTAGGAAGTACGCTTTAAAGTGCAAGCGCATTTTGTAATCGGTCGTTTGTACCTCAAGAAGTATTAACGGTCGCATGAAGGATGTGTAAGCAAATTTCATTTAAATTCACCAACTAATTAGTACTTTGGACAACGGACAAGGGGTTGATTGCTTAATTTGAATTTCCAAGTGTAGGGGTGACTTATACACACATGTAGGGGTATGTGATTGGTGTTTAGATGAGAGAAAGGAGTGAAGAATAGAACTTGTATCTTTAATAAAGTTGATAGAAATTCCTGAGTGGAGATGTAACCCTAGAAGGAAAACTTAAGAGATGCCGAAAGCTAAGTAGGTCTACATAACATATATAATCTTAAGTTAAATAATGAGGAAGCGTGAAGAATATGAGTGGATAATTTACAAGTAGAAGATAATAGAATTCCTTTATAGAAGACCTAAATGAAGAACAAAAGTCAGTGGGCCAAATTGATAGGATTTTGTGGGTAGTATCCGCTGAAAACCCTCAGGAGACAACACTCCTCCTACTAGGGACACCTAGAGGTTTAACGACTTGTTGCACGTGCTCAGTGCAATCGCGTTTCCCTGCGAAAGTGTGGTTAGGAATTTAGTGAATAAATAATAAGTTTGCTCGAGGAAGAGCAAAAGGTAAGTTTGGGGATATTTGTTCAGACTATAATATTGCATTTTTCATTCCTCTTTTCTTATCCCTTTTATAAATAAACAGGTACTCTTGACGCACGTTTGTTGAATATTACAGGATACAGGTTTCTGGAGCAAATACAGTGAAAAAGACACAAAACAACAGAAAAAGGGACTTTTGACCAACAAGTAGACGGATCCTAGTCAAGCCTAGTCGAAGAACAGTGCAAGGTCCAAAAAGTCAAGTGAACAGGTTAAAAGATCGCTACAAGTGTTCACTGAAACATCTGGAGAAGAACCAGAAGCCCAAAAGAGAAAATAAGTGAAGAAACAGAAGCCCAAAGAGCCACTGAACCAAGCCTAAAACGTACAGAGCCCAATTCCCTAGTTTGGCCGCGGATCCGCGGCCAAACCTAGCCTGGCGCCGCGGTTCCGCGGCCATAGAGGGCCCATGTCGGTGCAGATTTTCTGTACTGTTGCGACGTTGCAGATGTTAGGATTTTACGTGGGCAAATCTGTAATTTTGCATGTGCGAGAGTCTGTAGCCCTAGGTTTCCTATTTTCATATAAATTGTAATTTTAGATCTGTAAAATGCTATGCCTCTTTTCAATCAATAAAATTCAGAATTTCTGAGATAAAAATTCAGATCTGTTCTTCTTGTTTGGAGGGAGCCGTCAACCTAGTAAGTGTTTTATTTATGTTTCTTTTAATTATAATGTCTTCTCATCCCCTAATGAGCGAGTAGTCTCCTCGCTTGTTAGGGTTAGCCTTAGGGAAAGGGTTGAGAGATGAGATCTCTCACCCCTTTCAATGCCACTTTATCCTAATGAATTAGAACTCCACGCATACACGCACAACCGCTCCCTGCGGCATCCTACCCATCGAGGTAAAGATGAACCGTAGTATAAAGGGCCAGTTGCGTGCGTTTTCCGTGGGGGTTAGGGTGATTACCAACAAAGGAAGGATACGAATCTAGAGGTAGAAACATCTTCCCAAAAGATTCGTATCCACTATATTGATAATTAACTTAACACCTAATAGATCTAAAAAAGATGGCATTGAAAGCGGTGATGAAAAACATTAATCTCCAAAACTTCCCCTAAGCCTAACCCTAGCAAGATTCTTAATTAGATTAATTAAATCCAGTATTTTAGATTTTTATAAACCAATCAAAACGACAAATAGAATCAACTCGTTAATACACATAAAAGGAATTTACCCGTCTCTGTGGATCGACCCGCACTCACCGGCTAGCTGCGAAGCGACGCCGTTTCTTGATTGCGGTAAATACAAGTTTTGACACATAATCATACGACTTCTTCGAAACAAGAGTGCGGATCAATCATCACATCTATGCCTCGTACGGTAAAATCCATCGTACGGCATCCCAATATCGGGGTACGGGTCAAGTATCACCTACATGTCTCATCATTCGTATAATATCATCATCAACTCATGTCAAGATCAATGTGCTATACTGTAATCGCATACATCAATCATATATCATTACCAGCATAACTATATATCGTTAATTTATCCTCATAAATATCATGTATATGCATCATATTGTGATTAAGTCACACTTAAATCATATCGTAATCTTGTCACCTCTATATGATATCGTAATCAAGTTACACATATATATCATATCGAAATCAAGTCACACCTATATGATGTCGTAATCAGGTCACACATATATCATATCAGAATTTCAGGAACATGTTACGGTCCGGGTTCTATTTTAGAGTCCCATATACTTCAATATCATCACCATTCTTTATTATTGTTCATGTATACAAATCAATTATCTCATTATCTAATGATCCGCTAACATCATAACATGACTGTATAGCCAAGAATCAAGGCATCAGCCCAGTTATATTGTTTCATCCCTGTGTATCATATCACATCCTTGTATCGCATATACGTATTGTGTGTGTGTGTGTATATATATATATACCTATACCTAGTCCTATATATATATATATATATACATACACGTATACACCCCGTCGAGTCTCAGTGTGTGCGTGTGTGTATCTACCTGAAACCTACGAATCTCTTCCAAGGTATTCATGCTCTGGTAAGGTCTTTCTAAATCAATCTAGTCCAGCCTAGGGTCATTACTAGGGTCCTACTCACCGAAATTCTAAGGTCACGTCAGGCTTCCTAATGACAATAAGTACTATTCATATTCTACGTTCGTGGGGGTGCTAAACGCCATCCACCCGATTTCCCTCATCGATACATATCTACTCACCTGGTCCTTGTCTGCCGAAGACGATGTCGCCTTCCTCTTCTTCCTCGTCCGAAGTCCACGCGAGGGGTACCTATACGCAAACATGTATAATATCGTAAAATGAATCACGGCCAAAAATCAAAACGACGCACGAAACGCGCATAGGTTAAAACCTATGTCCCACTCATGCAAAAGAACCAAATATCACTCGATATCGGCGTCCAAACGCCGATTGATCGAGATAAACATCAACAAACAACTTATTGTTTAAAAACTCGTTACTTATAATATAAAACATGATTTAATCCATCAAAACCCTAAAAATCAATCAAATCGTCCGATTTCGAAAAACCCGAAAACGCCAATTTACCGTTTTACTTCAAAACTTGACATTTAAATGAAACTAATGGTCACAAAACTCATTAAATAGCATAACTAGATTATACAACCCATTACTATATTTTTAACGCCCCAATTGTATTAATTGAAAAATTCTAGTTTGCAAACTTGCCCGATTTCGATACTTTTAAACAAAATTTCACAATATCACAACTAAACTTGATTTTGCATGAATTAATGTATTAAACTACAATTCATGATGATAATAATATAATGAAATCATAATTTAGATTTTAAACCTCATTTATTTAAGAATTTCCAAATTCTAGTTACCAAAAATAGCATTTTTATTACTATTTTTCAATTATCAATAGAAACTAGTAACCAATTTAAGTTTTTAATTCCACTAATAAGTTAATATCCTCTTTAAAACCACAATCTAGTGTTACAAACAGTAATTGGAATTTTATCACATCAATATATACAACTTATAGAAATCTAGTTTGCAAAAATACTTAATTTAAACAAATTGGAATGAACAAATTATAATTCAACAACCATGCAAGATTTTCCATTTCTAAAAATGTTAAACTAGTTATTATAACCCTACTTAATTAATAAAACCATAACATAATTTTATAAACCCTAACATGAATTTTAAAACTTGTAGATAGAAATTATTTATTAAATTTAATTATGCTTAAATGAAACATCTAATAACAATAAATCAAAAGATGAAGATTTATACCTCCACAACATGAAATCCAAACATGAAAATAAGCCTCCAAAATGAATGCTTCCCATCTCCAAAATCAATGTAAAGATAAGCAAAGAATAGAAGATAGGAATTAATTAGGGTTTTGTGCATTTTTTATTGAATTTTTGATGGATTTTGTAGCAAAAACCAAGTGGGGAAAAGGGGGCTGCCAAGGGGAGGAGGCCGGCCATGTGAGGAGGAGGGAGAAGAGAGTGAGAAAAGTTAAGAAAAGTGTAGAAACTTTACCCCAAAATATCACCTCTTTATGTCTTTTCATCATTTCATTTAATTTCTTTCATTTCTTTACTAAAACAACTAAAGAAAATTCTAGAATCACGGAAAAATTTGAAAATAAATTTTTCATGATACACACTAGATTCTAATATGCAATGGTTCATTTTTGCAATTTAAACCCATTCAAATTTGTAATTTACTCTAATTTAGTGTATAAATAAAGCTTATGTTAATATTTAAAATAATTAATTTAGGAAAAATATTTAATTAAACAAAAAATTTATAAGTGGCTAAATAAACACCATTTACTAGTAATAACGTAATTAAAATTGGTATTTTTAAATTTATAATGAAAAATAATTACTGTTTAGTTTTACGAAAAATACGTTTTACTTTACCGAAAATTATAAAATTCTCTTAAACGATTTTATTTATTTATTTGTTTTTAAAATGTTACAATCTTCCCCCCTTTAAGAAATTCGGTCCCCGAATTTAAATTAAAACTCCCCCCAATTACTAAAACATTCAGCCAAAACACTCAAATCGTCGGGGCTCTGAAATCATCAATACATAACTAAAATCAACACCGTCAAGCATAACACAATCATCGGAGTTATGGCGAAAATAAAATACCAAAACCCAATACGAAAACCAACATAATATACATATAAAATACCTAAACACAATAGGAAAACTAACATAATATACATCAAAACTACAACTTATATATAGTGCGCATCATAGTAAAATCCTAGGATAGACCCAAGGTGGGGTACACAAACTACCGTGTATTTTGAAGTGTTGAGGTAGACCGCTTCACTTCTGGTACTTGGCGGGTAGTTTGCCATACCCGTAGGGGTCTGGGGTGGGGTAAATGGCTATTCATCACAACTGTGTAATCCGTATTTCGTTGCAGGCTCAAAAGAAACGCGGATTGCTTGCAAATCCAATATTGTTTATCTGTGATCTGGAATGCCTATTATTGCGTCTGACGAATGTACAATATCTATATATGATAGCTATTTAGACGTCACTTATGTTTTACACCCGTGCTAGCCCAGCCCCCGCTCTGTCGTTAGTTAAGTAACCTAACGAGTGATGACGGGACCCAGTGGCGAATGCGGATGGCATAAGAGGACGTTGTATTTTCATTGTTATCTGTAATGATAGGTTAATTGATGGGACGCATTATTATTAATGCAAAGAAAATAAAACCTAAACTTAATCGTTGGAACAATTTCTAAAACCACTCGGTTTTCTTGAAAAAGCAAATTTTAAATGCGGAGCTTAAACCACTCCTTTTAAATAAAAGCTATCTCTGTTCCTTCGATCATATCAAATTCATTACGTTAACGGTTTTTTGCCAAAAACCAGCCGTAACCCTCCGTCGTTTCAGATAGACAGCACATCGTATTCATGCTATGCTTGTTGGCCTACGTCAAGGCATAGTGTATGGTAGCAGTGTGTGTGCCTATTTGTTGCATAGATGGATGCATTATTTTAAGACAGACGTACACCTTGTTGGCCTACGTCAAGGGCTTTTACGATGTACTTAAGTTGATCAGGACAACGACGGGTAGAACTTGACTTGCGTCTTATGACTTGTTGGCCTACGTCAAGGTCTATAAGAGCTTGGAGTAAAAATCACATCGGGAGTTTCAAACATAAAGGAAACTTGCAGATTTAGCATACCTTCTGGAGTATGGTGACTAGAGTGGCTTCCATCTAGGGCATCATGCAATGATAGTTGGATCCCGATCCCACTGATGAGTAGGATTACTCTCGGGAATTTTTCTCACTTAACAATCAATGCTATAAACCAAGTAGGTGACTAGAAAAGTGTTAGAAGGGCTACGCCTCTAGGGAAAAGAGGTTATTTAATTAAGGAACTTCGCGAAAGCGTTGGAAAACCTCCCTCGAAGTACCAAAACTAGCCTGGCTGAAAGGTTAAGCAAGTATTGTGACGTATGATTAAATCCTGACTAGTTCTTCTTTTAGGTTTTGAAGAAGGATTTGAGGAAACAGTGGGAGCCATCCTGTTTAGATAAATTAATAAACCAATCTAAACTTGCAAGAGCATATGCTGAGTGTTTTCTTTTCTCTCTCTGGCAGTTACTATGACTGGACTAAAACTGTTACTCGAAAAAAATTTACTGACCGAGCAGAACTATAAAGATTGGCTAAGGAACGTCAATATTGCACTGACTTATGATAAAGTAGCATATGTTACCACCGCTGTTCCTCCCCTTATCCCAGGACCAGATTCCTCAGTTGTGGACAGGGAAGTCTGCAAAACCTGGGATCTAGATTGTGAGCGAGCTAAGTGTATCGTGCTGGCGTCCATGAACAATGAGCTCCACAAACAGCAAGAGAGTATGGATATAGTATCCATCTTTCTCCATGTCAAAGAATTGTATGGGGAGCTCTCCCGTATCGCGAGGTAGGAAACCTCAAGGAAACTCTTCCAGATGAGGTTAGCTCCAGGATCGCCTGTAGGAGAGCACGTCCTCAAAATGATCATCCTCATTGAGGAACTCGCAAACCTGGGATGCGTGCTAGAGAACGATCTGTATATCGACTTCATTTTGCAGTCCCTTCCCCACACCTTCTCTCAGTTTTTGCTGAACTTCAACATGCACGAAATGGAAGCGGATCTTCCAAAGCTCCTCAATATGTTTAGGGTAGCAGAGACCACCTTGAAAAAGGAAAAGACCCCCATTCTGTATGTTGGCCAATCATCTTCTTCTAAATCTAAAGCGAAAGCTAAAGGGAAGAAGAAGATGAAAGCCACCAAACCGAAAGGTGGGGTTAAGAAGGTGCAGGGAACGAACAAGGCAGGAAGGGTGAAGACAGAAAAGAACGAGTGCTTCTATTGTCACAAGCAAGGGCACTGGAAGAAGGATTGTCAGGCCTTCAAAGCCAAGGACATGAAGCAAGCAGTTGCTTCTATTTCAGGTGTGTTTGTAATCGAAAATTGTCTTTCAGTTAACTCTACATCATGGGTACTTGATACCGGTTCTGGTTCTCTTATTTGTAATACATTGCAGGATCTGAGAAATAGTAGAGTGCTGGGGACAGGTGATATGACTCTCCGGATGGGCAATGGAATGCATGTAGATGCAATTGCAATAGGGGAATATCACCTAGGGTTGACTAATGGGCACATTTTGGTGTTGTACAGCTGTTTTTGTATTCCCAGTATGTTGTGTAATATTATATCAGTATCTTTGTTATCGAATGAAGGATATAGTTTTGCGCTTGAAAGAAATGTTATGAACATTCACCTAAATCAAGAACAGATTAGGTATGGCACACTGGAAAACGGCATATACATACGTAATCAACCTCAAATTTTCTATATTCAAAACACGCGTGAAAGAAAGGCTCCAGATTCGAATCAAGCCTTCCTATGGCATTGTAGACTTGGACATATAAATGAAACATGATTGACTAAGTTACATAAAGATGGATATCTAGATCCGTTTGAATATTCATCATATGCAACTTGTCAATCATGTATCAAAGGAAAAATGACCAAATCTCCGTTCACCGGACACGGAGAAAGAGCCACTGAACTCTTCGGACTTGTACACAGTGATGTATGTGGTCCGATGTCTACGCATGCACGAAGTGGTCACTCCTACTTCATCACTTTTACTGATGACTTCTCTAGGTATGGACATATGTTCTTAATGAAGCATAAATCCGAAGCTTTTGAGAAGTTTAAGGAGTATAAAAATGAAGTAGAGAAACAAACAGGTAAAAGCATCAAGACTCTTCGATCTGATCGAGGTGGAGAATACTTAAGTACCAGTTTCCTTGAATGCTTAAAAGAGAATGGAATTCTCTCTCAACTTACTCCGCCTTATACACCTCAACATAATGGTGTATCAGAAAGAAGGAATCACACTCTGTTAGACATGGTGCGTGCTGAGTTGCCACTTTCCTCTGGGGATTTGCTCTAGAATCAGCAGAATACCTATTAAATAGAGTTTCGACTAAGTCTGTGCCTACCACTCCATATGAAATATGGAGCGGCAAAAGACCATATCTCAAGTATATCAAGATATCGGAGTGTCCGGTATATGTTAAAAAGCATAAACCGGACAAGTTCGAGGCACGATCGGTTTTATGCAAGTTTATAGGATACCCCAAGCATTCAAGGGGGTATATGGTCTACCACACTGAAGAACAAAAGGTGTTTGTCGCTCGTCACATTGTATTCTTAGAAAGCGAATTTCTTGCAAAAGAAATTAGTGGGAGCGCGGTAGAGTTGGAAGAAATTCTAGAACCTCAAACTGCTACCGAGGACTTAGTAGAACCTCAGATTTCAATAGAACATGACGAACCAATGCCACTCCGCAGATCTAGTAGGCTTTCTCATCCTCATAAAAGATACTTTGGTTTTCTTCTAGATGGGGATCGAGAGGATTGCATCATCGATGATGATGAGCCTACTAGTTTTCAGCAGGCTATTACGAGTAGTGACTCGATGAAATGGCTGGATACTATGAGATCCGAAATGGAATCCATGTACACCAATAAAGTATGGACTTTAGAAGTTGCTTCTCCTGGAGTAAAACCAGTTGGATGCAAATGGATCTTCAAAAAGAAGATTGGTACATTTGGACAAGTGGAAACCTACAAAGCTAGACTCGTAGCAAAAGGTTTTCGTCAAAGACCAGGATTGGACTATGATGAAACCTTTTCACCTGTAGCTATGCTTAAATCCATTCGGATCCTGCTTGCGATTGCTGCCTTCCATGACTATGAAATCTGGCAGATGGACGTAAAAACAGCTTTTCTAAATGGACATTTAGAAGAGAGTGTTTACATGGATCAACCAGAAGGTTTCTTAGACAGTGGGAGCAGCGGAAGAGTCTGCAAGTTGCTTAAATCCATTTATGGATTAAAGCAAGCATCGCGGAGTTGGAACATCTGCTTTGATGAGACAGTCAAAGAATTTGACTTTATCAAAAATGTAGATGAACCATGAATTTATACAAAGATTGTAGAAGGAGCAGTAGTCTTCCTCGTTTTATACGTCGACGACATACTACTGATAGGGAATGATATCCGTATGCTACAATAAGTAAAGCTCTTCTTGTCACAGAAATTCTCTATGAAAGACTTGGGGGATGCATCATACATTCTGGGCATTAAGATCTATCGTGATAGATCTAATAGAATGTTGGGACTTTCACAGTCCAGGTATATAGACACTATACTAAAGAGATTTAGTATGGAAGATTCCAAGCACGGCAATATGCCCGCTTGTCACGGAATCACCCTCTCCAAAGAGATGTCTCCAAAGACTGATGAAGAGAGGGCTCGCATGAGCATTATACCCTACGCTTCGGCAGTAGGATCAATAATGTATGCGATGTTATGTACCAGACCGGATGTAGCTTACGCACTTAGTGTGGTAAGCAGGTATCAGTCTGACCCAGGTGAGAAACATTGGATAGCGGTAAAGAACATTCTCAAGTACCTGAGAAGGACTAAGGAGATGTTCTTGATTTACGGTAATGGGGACCTCCAGGTAGAGGCTTTTACCGACTCCGGCTTCCAAAGTGACAATGATGATTCTAAATCCATTTCGGGTTTTGTGTTTACCCTCAATGGAGGGGCGGTATGTTGAAAGAGTTCCAAACAGGATACCGTCGCAGACTCAACTATGGAGGCTGAGTATATAGCTGCTAGTGAAGCCGCAAAAGAGGCTGTCTGGATGAGGAAGTTCATTTCTGAACTTCAGGTGGTCCCTTTCATTGCCAATCCAATACCTTTGTATTACGATAACAATGACGCTGTAGCTTTAGCGAAGGAACCAAGGTCCCATCAGAAATCGAGGCATATCTTAAGGCGGTTTCACCTGATCAGGGAGATCGTAGATCGTCGAGAGATCGAGATACGGAGAGTGGACACAAAAGACAACATGGCAGATCCATTCACCAAGGCCATCCCTCAAGTGCAGTTCGAGAGGCTGTTTGAGATGTTGGGCATGCGGTACGCCAGTAACTGGATCTGGTAGAGACAGTGGGTACTCATTGCACCAATTATAGGACTTAGTGCAAGTGGGAGATTGTTGAATATATATGCCTTAGAGGCCTACATTGTATAGGATGCTTGGGATATGTATGTACATAACAGTCTTGCTTGATATGATAGTACGCTATTTGGTTTTTCTATATCTTAACGTATGATATATTTTACTTGGTGTTTATATATTTATATATGTTGATAAAGCCCATAGGGTGTTTGTCTGACTACCGGCGTTGTGATGGCTGTCATACTAGTGGGAGCTGGATAGTCAATAGGCACACCTTAGATGTCCCTGGTCGTAGGAGTATCGAGACTGGGCATGGATACTCCGGAGTAGACTAGTGTATACATAGCTAGACCCTGAGGAGGGGCAATGGATTGGTCCCGCAGCCATTGGTGGAGTGCACTTAAGATTGTATACAGATGCTCACTGGATGTGAGTACACCGGACAGGACTCACCGAGAACTGACTGGATTGTATTATACCTAACGTCAGATAGCAGTTCTCAGGTGACATGTGTGCAGATAGTCCGTTGAGTCATCATTTGTCTCGTGTGAGTTCCCACTGTGCTTTGATTATTACCCTACCACGGCTCAAAGGAGTCGTGCAAACAGGTTTTAGTTGGGCACAGTCCCGAGCCATGTGGAGGCAGTGAGTGACAGTTAGGGATTCGTCTCTCCCTGTATAGGGAGTTGATATCGCACGTTTATCGGTTGGTCATTACCATAAGTCCCTGGCCAGGGATGATTGAGAATTACTGATGGAATGATCAGTAGATTCTCGGATGGTCTTGAGCCATACCGACACGACTTGTACGGTTATTAGGGGTCTGACGTCTACCACCACCATAGACCATACATGCGATACTCTTAGACGAACAGACCGGACTGCACGGATATTGTCACGGACAGGCTCAGTAGGATTTCAGATGGGTTACCTCATCGGCTTTCTTATCGACAACTACCTGGGGACCGTTACGTACAGCTAGTGCCGCTTGCGGTCTGTGGTTAAACCCACTGCCAGCGTAGTAGTCGAGTCTTTAGAGTCCTACACAGAGATTTCCTAAACCCAGGCGAAAAGATATAGAGGTCGTATGGTTTTACGACAAAGGTACGGACGCATACGTGTTTAAATGCACGTACGACATTCGGACAGTTTTTACTAGCCGACTTTGGTTTAAGCCAGATTCTAGTATTGGGTTATTGGATTTATACAGTCTAAAGTTTTTCCGTGTTTTCACGGATGCGAGGGGCGTTCTCGTAATTTCCGAGAAGCTTCTAGAAGGATGTGACATGAGGGGTTGAGGTGGCATTTTCATTAATTGTTTTAGTGACTCATTCATATGATTCATCATATCATTAAATGCATCATTAATGATCTAATGACTCACATGATGAATCACTCTCCTTGAATAAATGAAGCATGGTGAATAATCATTTACTTGATATTATTTGATAATTCATTATGTATCATATATTCAAGTGAGAAACTTTTTATTCTCATTATCATCTCCACCTTCTCTCTCCTCAAGCTCTCTCTCCTTCACCAAACCCTAATCCCACTACTCATGAGTTGAGAACAAGGATTAGGAAAGACTAAACACTCCATAACCAATCTCTACATCATCTTACTTCCTTTATTAGCAACTAGAGAAACTATGTAACCTCAAGTTTAGAGGTTATAGCTTGGATTAGGGTTCTCGGGTGGATCGTCTATCACGGAAAGGTTGCCGATTGCACGCTTTTGGCGTGTCGGATGTTCCAAGTTCTAAAGTTATAACCACGATCAGGACGGTGTCGCTATGCAGCTAGCCGGTTGAGCACGGGTCGATCCACAGGGAGATGGTTGTATGTCTGTTCGAGTTTTAGACGAGTCAATGAAGAGTGTGTATATGTTTGTTCAATTCTAACCTATGTGTTTTATGCAAGTATAAAGTTGTTAAGAAAAAGATGCGAAAGTGTAAGATAAAGAAATCTGCGCTCAAAACCTTTGAGCCGAGTCTTGACCAATTGAAGCTAGAGCAATCGGCAACAACGTGGATTAGGGTACTTAAGCACGATATTCGTGGAATCCGGCTTATTGACCCTTGTCCTTCCGTTCTTGTCTCTTGCTTTCGCCTCCGGCCAAACCGAACGCATCCGGTCGCAGTTAGGAATCACCGTTACCTTGGTAGGGTAGGGTGCCTAACGGAGCGCTTGCGTAACGTTTGGGCGGAGTTCAAAGGAAAATAACGGGAAAAGGAAATGAGCAAAGAAACATTAACTTACAATATCGTATTCATTCTTAACAACACAATTTACAACCATTCACAAAACGAACAAAAAAGAGCAAAAGAAAAGATAAACAAAGAAAAGAAAAGATTACTAACAAGTAATTAAAAGTGCATGGGATTTAAGTGCATGAAAGTAAAGGAAGGTAATAAAAAGCAAGAAAGAAATAAGTAAGAAAATAACAACAAGAACCATAGAACCAAATATAAGACATGGGTTCAATAACCAAATCTTAAACTTGCAAGCTCGCTTAAGAGGTTGCAAGATCAAGAAAAGGCAAAGAACTCATGGAGAATTAAGCACAAAAGAGAGAACAAAATGATACAACCCCTTGAGATCAATGACCAAAGCTTAAACTTGCAAGCTCACTTAAGGGGTTGCAAGATCAAGTTAAAGTAGAGAGCTCAAGGGGGAAGCTAAGCAAAAAGAATGATACAAAAACCCTCATCTTCATTTAACATCCACTCAAAAGCTCTCACAACAATTTAATGGAGGAAAGATAAAGAAGAAGAAGAAGAAGAAAACTAAAAGCTAACAAAAAGAGGGCATGAGAATGAACACCCTACAATGGTTCAGATCTGGGGTATTTATAGGAGGAGAGTTGAAACCCTAGGGCCAGATTCTGCCCCTAAATGAAATGACCAAACTGCCCATAGAAAACGACACCCTGCAGAGTCTATACAGCCGTGGTTCCGCGGCCTAAGCCTGCCTATGCCGCGAAACCGCGGCTATATTAGGGAATTAGGCCGTGGGTTTTTGTGGGGATCCCTGGTTTGCTGTTGTCTGCTGTGTGGTATATCACTTTTCTTAGAATCTCTTCACAATTCTTCCAGAATTTCAGTAGATCAAAATGTGATGTGATGTGGATCTTTTGCCATGATTTCCTCGAGCTCCGTGTAGATTTCTTGGATCTTGTGTTGACATTGAGCTTTGTGCATGAAAATGACAATCGATTTGCCATTTTGTCCCTTAACTGGTGTGTGGCAACATACGGATAGAGAGCGGAGACCCGTGTTTTATCTGTTGTTGGCAGTAATCCAGAATTTGTCGTACTTTTCCATGATATTCACTGTTTAGAGCTGAGACCAGTATCCTACAATTATGTAGCAAACACTGATTAAAAGCACCTGCCTATAAACAAACGAGCGTAAGAATGGGCGGTATAAAATGCAATATTCTGGTATGAACAAATACCCCCAAACTTAACTTTTGCTCATCCCGATCAAAACAAATTATTCACCAAAAAATCCTAACCGCACTTTCGCAGGGAACACGATTGCACTGAGCACGTGCAAGCCGTTAAACCTCTAGGTGTCCCTAGTAGGAGGAGTGTTGTCTCCTGATGGTTTTCAGCGGATACTACCCACAAAATCCGGTCAAGCTAGTTTTGAAAAATTACTATGATTCAAACCCTAAAGTTTTGTTTCAGAAAATAACAATTCTATTATCCTAAGTCTAGACCATCGAACCTTTATTTTTCACATCTCGCTTCTTATTTAACTCAACATTTTATATGTCTTTACGTGCAGTGCAGATAGTGTCGTTAAGTTCCAGAAGGGTCGAATAAAGTCATCATGTCATATAATAAAGCCCAGAATTTTTTTTTAAAAGGATCACATAAGTTTTATTAAGAGTTAAGAATTTTCAAGTTTCGTTTTCCAGTAAGGTTTCAACTTCAGAATTTCTATCTTCCTTAACAGGAAACTAGGTCTTATTTTTCACTCCACATTTTTCTTGTTTTCATTTCATACACCCTTATATGAACATGCAATAGTCTTTATTATAGAATAAAACCTTCATATCTCCGCTAGAAATATTTTTTATAAAATCCTGTCTTTTGTTATGAATATTCTCACACAAAGAACCGTTAGGAATTTTAACTCGGAGAGAACACTTGCATGACTTTGTTTTAATCTGGACTTTCTAGGTTTCTTAACGAGCTTTGGGCCAATGCACCCAAACCAGTTGGCTTTAGGGCATTAGGTGTAGAGACACCCCAGCGGACTTAATTACTCAAGTTACCTAGGCCCAAAAACAAAAGACAATTTAGCGTGAAAATCATGATGATTCAATGCGAACGGAGATATAACCGGCAGTTCAGTTATTTTTTGGATAAAAGACGTATTTTAGTGGGTTAGGTGTGTAATCATTCCAATCAAGTTCCAGATGGGTTATTTTTCAGAATTAGTTCCAATTAAGGCATCAATAACATTCCTTCATATTCGCGTCACTTCATAAACTATTCTTGATATTACTTATTTCAGAACAAACCTATTTGATCCTCAAAAAATCATTTATCCATTTAAAAGTTTTTAGACATAATAGACGTTTCATCTAATTTCCAAAACTAAGGACACGTGTAGTGTGATGTGAAGACGTATATCAGCTATAGTTAACTTCAAAAGAGAGTTATATTTCAGGTTTTCAAAATCTAAAAAAAGGATTTAGTTATTCTTATCTTATCAAACAAAACTGTCGAAATGTTGAATCAGAGTTCTTCCACTAGCTAACTTGACAAAATTTTTTTATGTTTTTAGAAAATTTCCTTATTTTTATGGATTTTTAAAAAGGTATGCAAATGCAAAATATACAAATGAATGCGAAGGTAGAAAGCTGACCGAGCACACCCCCAAACTTAAACTTGACAGTGCCCTCACTGTCAGGCTACACCAAGAGGGTCAAAATTGTCGGATCTTTCCAAAAGAAAATTTTATACAAAACAAAAAGAAAACCAAAAAAATAATATATACAAAAAAAGGCTTCCCCCCAAACTTAAGTGAAACAGTGTTTCCACTGTTTAAGCGGTGAAGTTCAGGATTAGGGGGAAAGAAAATAGTTTCAAACTATACAAGGCCTTACATAAGCCAAATGTAAGCACCAACCATTCAAAGATTTTATCGCTATAATGTACAGGTTGGTGGAAGAAGGCATAGAGAAAAGAGAGGGAGAATATGCGAGACTGTATGGAGATAGAAGTGGTATACGGTCTAGGTATATGAGAAGAAGAATGGAGGAAGGGAGAAAGAAGTGGAATACGAACTTGAGGGTGGAAATGGATTGAATAAATGAGTACAATCTGTAATGATCGATGTGAAAAGATGGATTGTACTAATCTATCAATATGGCGAGAAATTGGGTCAACTCCCTCAAGATTAATGAGAAACCATGGGTACCCCGAACAAGGTAAACCAGACAATGGAAATGGAAGTGATACGGCTACTTGCATGGTCGGAACGATGGAAAGGGTAGAGGAAAGTGATCGAGGAGGGGTATCAGGTAAAGGTTCGGGAAGGGGTACACAGTCAATGGAAGGGACAGGATGAATTGGAAAATCCGACTCATCAATTAAAACTGGTTCATCCTAAAAAATTTCCACAATGTTCTCCTCAAAAATTAGCTCATCCATGCATTTATCATCAAAATCAAGACGCATATGAAGTTCGGGAAAAACATTTAATGACTCGGGATGATGAATTGGAGAGAAAAACTCATCCAAATCGACAGGTTCATCATCCAAAATATTCCCGGCGTCAATATCCTCAATCAAGTTAAAATCAATATTCTCAGACACCTCAACAAAAGCATGGATATTAATCAATTCAGGTTCTAGAGTGGAGGTGTAGAGGTCAAAAGAATTGGGTGTTGTTTCACTCGAAAAGGACCCTTCACAATCGGGCAAATCAAACACTACAAAATCACCCAACTCATTATCTGTTCTATCTTTAATCAATGAATCGTTTGGAACACTAGATAGAAAATCAAAACCGGAGTTGTGGGATTGAAGTTGAAATGGGTAGGCTTGATTCGGAAGGGGGTACATCTCACTCTCTCCACTTAAATTCTCAACCTGTCCTACCGCCTCTTCATACATTGGAAAATTTGGAGCTAGTTGAAAACTAGCTATCGGGTCACTAGGTTGTATGAGGGCGGCCATGGACGCATTCAAATCCATCATCTGTTGATCCTAAAATCTTCCAATGACTGTTCCAGACTAGACATGGGTTGTGAAGGGGTTTCAGTAAAAGATTCAAAGTTGTTTGGATACTGAAAACTCCTAAATGGCGGTTCAGAAGCAATGTCTAGGGAAGGTGCAGAAGTCGGGTAGGACTGGTAGGAATCGAATGGCTGGACAGGGGTAGGATCAACATTTGGATACGAAGGTGAATGGAATTGTTGATCCCAAGAATTTGAAGTGGTGAAAGGAGTGAAAGATCGGCTATGAGATTGTTCAATACGTTCAGCAATGGATAAAGGACGACTTGCAAAAGGGGTATCAACATAAGCGGGTGCGGGAGGTTGAAAAGGTTGATACAAAGTGGAATGCAGAGGGTAAGTGTTTGTCCTAGATGCGTCTATGCGATCTTTCAATGACATTTTGGGCATGGAGGGGTCGTTTGATGTTCGGCCAAAGCAAGAACCGTAAGAAGTTATGTCTGGTTGTGGGTACCAAAGTTCGGCAAGAGTTTTGCGAGGTGGGGTACCCATGATATGAAGAGAGAAAGAAAGAAAGGCAGAGAAAAGGAGGGGAAAAAAAAGAATGTTATTTAATTTTTTATTTTTTATTTTTTTTAGTTAGCTATTAACAAAAGATTGAAATATACACACAAAAAGAATCTGGACCAAAAACAATCACGACACAAAAATTCCACACACCTAATCGTTCTAGGGTTCACCTAGGTTAACTAGACCTGCTCCAGAACTTGATTGTCGAAGTAAAACTGTGTCGAGAAACGGGCTCAAGATACACTGATCACGAGGCCAGGTAAGTGCAGAGATAAGGGAAGGTTTTCCGACGCTTTCGCGAAGGTCCTTAATTAAATAACCCTTTCTCTTTTGGCGGTTTCTCCGTTAACACTTTCCTAGACACCCCGTAAACAATGTACCGTTAAGCGAGGTTCTAAACACAGTTAACTTCTCCTAGTGAGCACGAAGTCCTTAAGGCTTAAAGTCTAGTTTCTTATAAAGTTTGTGCGGGTAAACGTTATGCTCAAGTTCGTGATTTGTGGGCCATGGAAAAGGTGATGAAATCCTTTACCGTATGTTGTGGGATTCGCTTGCCCTTAAATCCGTATTAATGTATGCAATGCACAATTCAAAAAAAATTCTATAAAGAATCAAAAAATCGTTTTTTTTAGTTTAAGCGCGGCACTGCAACAAATACGGGTTAGTCAATTTTTAGCCTTTGCTAGCGAACTTGCAAAGAATCCTGCAAAGAATAGTATATTGGATGCGTCGGATTTGAGAAGAAGGTGTTTAAGAAATACGTACCGTTAAGTTTTTGGGTTAGGAAACCCCCGTTGAATCAAATCCGGTAAGCTTGAAAAGTTTGCTTGCGCGGGTCAAACTACCCGGATCTTTGGCACTGTACTTTGCAATCACCTTAGCCTTGAACGTACACTTTGCTCCCCACAATCGCCGTTTGCAAATCCGCAAATATCTGCAGAAAATACAGTATAGTGGAATTTACAGAGACAATTAAAGAACAGAGACAGGGCAGGAAAAAATTGGGGCATCGAGGCCACAATACAGCCGCGGATCCGCGGTCAAATCCCTACTTTGACCGCGATTCCGAGGTCAAACAGAAGAATTGGTGCCTCGTTTTTAGTTCCCTGCACTCCCCTTGATCTTTACCCCAAAAAACAATGCTCTGTTTCTTGATTGAATTACTGTACTTGCTCCAGATTAGCCTGCACACTTGCACACAAAAATTATCAAAAATAACAAAAAGAATTTTTTTTATTTTATTTTATATATATATACAAAAAGAATATTAACCCGAATAACAAGAAAGAAAATACGTTACCGTCACCCCGGCAACGGCGCCATTTGATCGCACGGTTTTGGCGTGTCGGATGTTCAAAGTTCTAAAGTTATAACCGCGATCAGGACGGTGTCGCTATGCAGCTAGCCGGTTGAGCACGGGTCGATCCACAGGGAGATGGTTGTATATCTGTTCGAGTTTTAGACGAGTCAATGAAGAATGTGTATATGTTTGTTCAATTCTAACCTATGTGTTTTATGCAAGTATAAAGTTGTTATGAAAAAGATACGAAGGTGTAAGCTAAAGAAATCCGCACTCAAAACCTTTGAGCCGAGTCTTGACCAATCGGCAACAACGTGGATTAGGGTACTTAAGCACGGTATTCGTGGAATCCGGCTTATTGACCCTTGTCCTTCCGTTCTTGTCTCTTGCTTTCGCCTCCGGCCAAACCGAACGCAACCGGTCGTAGTTAGGAATCACCATTACCTTGGTAGGGTAAGGTGCCTAACGGAGCACTTGCGTAACGTTTGGGCGGAGTTCAAAGGAAAATAACAGGAAAAGGAAATGAGCAAAGAAACATTAACTTACAATATCGTATTCATTCTTAACAACACAATTTACAACCATTCACAAAACGAACCTAAAAGAGCAAAAGAAAAGATAAACAAAGAAAAGAAAAGATTACAAACAAGTAATTAAAAGTACATAGGATTTAAGTGCATGAAAGTAAAGCAAGGTAATAAAAAGCAAGAAAGAAATAAGCAAGAAAATAATAACAAGAACCATAGAACCAAATATAAGACATGGGTTCAATAACCAAATCTTAAACTTGCAAGCTCGCTTAAGAGGTTGCAAGATCAAGAAAAGGCAAAGAACTCATGGAGAATTAAGCACAAAAGAGAGAATAAAATGATACAATCCCTTGAGATCAATGACCAAAGCTTAAACTTGCAAGCTTACTTAAGTGGTTGCAAGATCAAGTTAAGGTAGAGAGCTCAAGGGGGAAGCTAAGCAAAAAGAATGATACAAAAACCCTCATCTTCATTTAACATCCACTCAAAAGCTCTCACAACAATTTAATAGAGGAAAGATGAAGAAGAAGAAGAAGAAAACTAAAAGCTAACAAAAAGTGGGCATGAGAATGAACACCCTACAATGGTTAAGATCTGGGGTATTTATAGGAGGAGAGTTGAAACCCTAGGGCCAGATTCAGCCCCTAAATGAAGTGACCAAACTGCCCACAGAAAACGACACCCTGCAGAGTCTATACGGCCGCGGTTCCGCGGCCTAAGCCTGCTTATGCCGCGGAACCGCGGCTATATTAGGGAATTGGGCCGTGGGTTTTTGTGGGGATCCCTGGTTTGCTGTTGTCTGCTGTGTGGTATATGACTTTTCTCAGAATCTTTTCACAATTCTTCCAGAATTTCAGTTGATCAAAAGGTGATGTGATGTGGATCTTTTGCCATGATTTTCTCGAGCTCCGCGTAGATTTCTTGGATCTTGTGTTGACATGGAGCTTTGTGCATGAAAATGACAATCGATTTGCCATTTTGTCCCTTAACCGGTGTGTGGCAACATATGGATAGAGAGCGGAGACCCGTGTTTTATCTGTTGTTGGCAGTAATCCAGAATTTGTCGTACTTTTCCATGATATTCACTATTTAGAGTTAAGACCAGTATCCTGCAATTATGTAGCAAACACTAATTAAAAGCACCTGCCTATAAACAAACGAGCATAAGAATGGACGGTATAAAATGCAATATTCTGGTATGAACAGAAGCCAAGGAGGACGTGGAGATCCAAGGAGGCCATAGAGATCGTAAAGACGGAGGACTAGAATCATTTGGTATAATCTTTTAACATAGTAGCTTAGAACTCTATGCCTTTTGTTAATTATCGTTTAGCAAAGATCTTCGGTTAGTCGATGTTCGCTTAATAAACAAGATCGTTTTTCATATTTCCGCCTCCCCGCAACTTGTGGGGTGTTGCACATCGACTTACAGTAATGAAGGTACACATAAGAAATACCAATCGTAGAACAAAGTCGTCAAAATACGAAAATCCAATCAACGAAAATATGAAATTCAAATCACCAAATCACAATCTTAAACACTATCGTCAACGTGCGCCTCTTTCCCCCTTTCCTCTGGTGTTGACTGCTTCTAACTCATCTCTTCATAGGTGTGCTGACTACGCTACCAATGGCAATACTCATATCTAGAGTCTCCCATGTAGTCGATCCCTTCACCTGATATCCGGACTACATTAAACTTTTCGATCGATCCATCAAAATTCCATAATTCCCCGAGAGCTCAACACTCAAGTACAGTTTAAAAAATATCCGGTACATACCCCAGCATCGATGGTCCAGCCGTAGAAGGGCAAACCCAAGCCTCACTAATGGCACTGCGGAACTGCCGTAAACCCTAAGGTTCAAGGGTGTTCTCGTGGTCATTATGTCGAGTTAGGGTTTCATTCTTCTAGAGGGTCCATCGAAATACCTGCATGTTCTTCCGAATACCTTAAAGTTAGGAAAATGGGTTTTCTGATAATCGTTCGAACCCTTTAACTTCGCCTGGACAACATGTGAATACCCTTCGTCCGCACGCTAAATAATACTTCAATCCTTAAGAATAACCAATACCCTAATGGTTATCGCATTCGAGCCGCAGCTCCCTCTGTCCATGCGCCCGTGGTAACAGAAACCACCCTCCGAAATCGACGAAGATAGATCAAAGGAATGAATGAAATGCGGTGCAAACAAATGTACATCCTAAGGCTACTTAAGAAGAGTAGCGTATCGTAAGTAAGCCGCGGATCATACCCACGGTACGTCACTCAACCTAAGTCGCCTACTCCATCAACCAAGGGTCACCTAGACTTATACAAGGTTAAACCTAGCAATCTAATACCAACTATGTCACGACCCGAAAGTACGGAACGTGACCGGCACTTAGATTACGAAGCGTCTAGAGGCGCAACGTAACCTAAGTAAGCCGAAGCCCAGAAATCTAAACCATAAAAGAAGAAGAAGAAGGAAAACATGTAGAAAACAAGTTTAAAAGTATCATCCAATTTTCTCAAAAATTTCGGCAGAGTCTCCTTTGTAAAAACTAGCCTCAAACAGGTACAACAAGTATAATATACACAAACAATAAAAAGCATCCCCAAACGGGAGCTAGCTCTTTGCCAAAAGGCGGAAACAACCACACCAATGCACAATAGTATACAACGCCGAAGGGCGAGGCTCAAAACTCAAAAGAAAACAAAACCACCAGATATCATAATAATACAAGCGCGATTCTAAGGTCGAAACAAATAAATGGTCCAGTAAGCTATCAAGTAATACAAGTTTGGTTGATGGAGCTTACTAGATACAAATGAAGTAATAAAAGTACAACGGTGGTCCAGATACAAGGGAACCAACCTACCGTGCAAATCACCCTGAATGAAAAGATGTGCCAGCAAGCTGCCAGGGAAACCTGTACATCGAACCTGTAATAAAATTTGGCACAACGGGGGTGAGCTGCCAACTCGTGAGTAGAAGATATCTGCGAAAAGAAATCGAATGCACGACGTTGTCCTAGGTCATAATAATATACTAATATACTACTAGTCATCAAGTAAAGGCAGAATAATAAGCTACGTGTAACTGCAAATGCTCCGAGCTCATGTCAGTGCCTCATATAGTACTATGTCATGAGAACGAGTATGCATGCACCATGAATGTAAAAGAACCAATCCTGAAATCTAGATATATCTGTATAAGAAATCTTTAGCTTTTATCATGGTAAAATGTTTATAGATATCAGAAATATCAACGATGGAATCCATGGAAATCCGTGTCAAACATCGACACAAAACATGTAAATCTCAAGTCTCAATACCTCATAATCTCAATGTCTCATAGTCTCAATATCTCGGGCTCCGTCACTCCGGATCGGCCCATATCATCAAATCTCACGACAACGGTCGGTATACTCCAAATATCCGCCGCGCCAGACATCACCGGTAGGTAGTCCTCCCCTACCAGGCTCATCGTCTATAACTCGATCTTCTTGCCCCGGGGTACCATACCGGGCCCACCATGTACCCGAGACGGTTCATCCACTCCTCGAATCGGGTCTCGAAATCCAACAGAAAACATGAAATCTCATGGTGGACGACACATACATCACGGGAAAACCGCATCTTATGTTTTAAAAAGAGAGGAGGAAAGAGAGATATGTTTTTATATATTCTTGCGGTTTTCCCCAAAAATCCAGAAATCTCATAGAAATCCAAAATCTCAAAATCATGAGTATGTATATGATAAGTGTCGGCATATGCCCCATAATACTGCATGATAACATGAAAATGCGAATGCATGAAATGTCTAAGTAATAAATACCATATCTATATTAACACCAGAGAGTAATTACAATATTATATCGATCTAGCTGTTAGCTGATTGAATCAATAAAAGATAATATGATCTAAAGTGTACGTGAAATAGCAATTACCGATGATGATGTGTGTGAGCCGGTAAATAAGTGTGCGTGGAATATGCGCATCATCGGTAATGGTGCTGGTGTCCTAACAGGCAGAGTTTTATACTGATTATAGAAACATATGTATGAACATGCAACATTATGATTACGGTATGAATGTAAAGACGAATGTGTAATAACCACTCATCTGCGATATACAAGTAAAACTACCACTATATGACTCGAACCTAAACCAGTGTCCATCTAACCTCCTAAGGAACTAAACCTAAGAAACTAGTCGATAAGAAATATGAGTACACCTAAAGTCTGAGTCCATATCTCCAATAGTCGGCGATCCATCCTCAATAGCGTCACGTACGTAGTACGACTTCCTCGAAACAAGTGTGCGGATCAATCATCACATCTATGCCTCGTACGGTAAAATCCATCGTACGTCATCCCAATATCGGGGTACGGGTAAAGTATCACCTACGTGTCTCATCATTCGTATAATATCATCATCAACTCCTGTCAAGATCAGTGTGCTATACTGTAATTGCATACATCAATCATATATCATTGCCAGCATAAATATACATCGTTAATTTATCCTCATAAATATCATGTATATGCATCATATTGTGATTAAGTCACACTTAAATCATATCGTAATCATGTCACCCCTATATGATATCGTAATCAAGTTACACATGTATATCATATCGAAATCAAGTCACACCTATATGATGTTGTAATCAGGTCACACATATATCATATCAGAATTTCAGGGACATGTTACGGTCCGGGTTCTATTTTAGAGTCCCATATACTTCAATATCATCACCATTCTTTATTATTGTTCATGTATACAAATCCATTATCTCATTTTCTAATGATCCGCTAACATCATAACACGACTGTATAGCCAAGAATTACGGCATCAGCCCAGTTATATTGTTTCATCCCCGTGTATCATATCACATCCTTGTATCACATATACGTATTGTGTGTGTGTGTATATATATATATATATATATATATATCTACACCTAGTCCTATAAATATATATATACATACACGTATACACCCCGTCGAGTCTCAGTGTGTGCGTGTGTGTATCTACCTGAAACCTACGAATCTCTTCCAAGGTATTCATCCTCTGATAAGGTCTTTCTAAATCAATCTAGTCCAGCCTAGGGTCATTACTAGGGTCCTACTCACTGAAATTCTAAGGTCACGTCAGGCTTCCTAATGACAATAAGTACTATTCCTATTCTACGTTCGCGGGGGTGCTAAACGCCATCCACCCGATTTCCCCCGTAGATACACATCTACTCACCTGGTCCTTGTCTGCCGAAGACGATGTCGCCTTCCTGTTCTTCCTCGTCCGAAGTCCACGCGAGGGGTACCTATACGCAAACATGTATAATATCGTAAACTGAATCACGAACAAAAATCAAAACGACGCACGAAACGCGCATAGGTTAAAACCTATGTCCCGCTCATGCAAAAGAACCAAATATTGCTCGATATCGGCGTACAAACGCCGATTGATCGAGATAAACATCAACAAACAACATGTAGTTTAAAAACTCGTTACTTATAATATAAAACATGATTTAATCCATCAAAACCCTAAAAATCAATCAAATCGTCCGATTTCGAAAAACCCGAAAACGCCAATTTACCGTTTTACTTCAAAACTTGACATTTAAATGAAACTAATGGTCATAAAAATCATTAAATAGCATAACTAGATTATACAACCCATTACTATATTTTTAACGTTCCAATTATATTAATTGGAAAATTCTAGTTTGCAAACTTGCCCGATTTCGATACTTTTAAGCAAAATTTCACAATATCACAACTAAACTTGATTTTGCTTGAATTAATGTATTAAACTACAATTCATGATGATAATAATATAATGAAATCATAATTTAGATTTTAAACCGCATTTATTTAAGAATTTCCAAATTCTAGTTAGCAAAAATAGCATTTTTATTACTATTTTTCAATTATCAATAGAAACTAGTAACCAATTTAAGTTTTTCATTCCACCAACAAGTTAATATCCTCTTTAAAACCACAATATAGTGTTACAAACATTAATTGAAATTTTATCTCATCAATATATACAACTTATAGAAATCTAGTTTGCAAAAATACTTAATTTAAACAAATTGGAATGAACAAATTATAATTCAACAACCATGCAAGATTTTCCACTTCTAAAAATTTCAAACTAGTTATTATAACCCTACTTAATTAATAAAACCATAACATAATTTTATAAAACCTAACTTGAATTTTAAAACTTGTAGATAGAAATTATTTATTAAATCTAAATATGCTTAAATGAAACATCTAGTAACAATAAATCAAAAGAAAAAGATTTATACCTCCACAACATGAAATCCAAACATGAAAATAAGCCTCCAAAATGAATGCTTCCCATCTCCAAAATCCATGTAAAGATGAGCAAAGAATAGAGGGTATGAATTAATTAGGGTTTTGTGGATTTTTTATTGAATTTTTGATGAATTTTTGATGGATTTTGTAGCAAAAACCAAGTGCAGAAAAGGGGGGCTGCCAAGAGGAGGAGGCCATCCATGTGAAGAGGAGGGAGGGGAGAGTGAGAAAAGTGAAAAGTGTAGAAACATCACCCCAAAATATCACCTCTTTATGTCTTTTCATCATTTCATTTAATTTCTTTCATTTCTTTACAAAAACAACTAAAGAAAATTCTAGAATCACGGAAAAATTTGTAAATAAATTTTGCATGATACACACTAGATTCTAATATGCAATGGTTCAATTTTGCAATTTAAACCCATTCAAATTTGTAATTTACACTAATTTAGTGTATAAATAAAGCTTATGTTAATATTTAAAATAATTAATTTAGGAAATATATTTAATTAAACTAAAAATTTATAAGTGGCTAAATAAACACCATTTACTAGTAATAATATAATTAAAATAGTTATTTTTAAATTTATAGTGAAAAATAATTACTGTTTAGTTTTACGAAAAATACGTTTTACTTTACCGAAAATTATAAAATTCACCTAAATGATTTTATTTATTTATTTATTTACTTTTAAAATGTGACAAAACTATAGAAGCAGTCAAAACCAAAACCGAGTGAGCTGTAGCATCTTCTAGTTTCGCTAAAGAGGTCACTCCTGGTGAAGGGATCTCGGCTCTTTCCTTATCGAATAAGGTTCTGGATATTCTACGAGGAATACTACTATGCAAAGTAAGAACTAGAGATACCCTTTTTTTATAAATTTGATTCTACAACATCTTTTAGATTTCTTTTCTTTTCATTAATCTCATTAATGAATTCCCATCATTTATGTTTCCTAAGCATCACAGAAGAAACGAAAATACAATGTTCTCTTATGCCATACGCATTCGCCACAGTGTCCCGTTATGCACCGTTAAGTTACTTAACTAACGACATACCGGGGCGGGACTAGCGCGGGTGCAAAACATAAGCAACGCTTATTATATATCATATATACAATAATAAAGCATTCATCTCATACATATAAAATGATCACATCACAGTATATCAGCAGCAGAAGAAACATATGAAATATTGGATATACTAGGAGGTCCGTGTTTTATTTTAAGCCTGTATAAAACACGGATTCCACGGTCGCGATGAATAACCAAACCCACATCCCTAGACCCCTACGAGAGCGACAAGTAACCCTCCCAATTTTAGAGTTAGGAGACCCGGTCTCGACTCCTCGAGATGGCCTCCCACTGGACCCTAGAACCGATTACTTATGCTCTAATCCTTGAGTCTATCCTAATACGGAAAAGTAAATAATATACAATGGTGAGATCATCCTCAACCCGGATGTGCCCCAATAAAAGAATATTAAATGAATGAAAATAAAAACCCTCATCTCACGTAAAACCCCGGCTATTCAAACACGATGATCCAATATAAAATATCACGGCAACACATAACATCACATGTCATCAACATAAGTAAATATGCGTATCCCAATCGTCGTTGATGTATAGTAACGAAACCGGTGATACACCACATATTACACTCACGGTCGCAGAAAAGAAAGTGAAAAACTACAACATTTGGAATCCACAATCACCTTAGACATCGTAAACCCGAAATATCATATACGTCGCATCTCATGCCTAACTATATGAATTCCACATATTGTATCACATTTTAGAAAAACCTAGACGACGTTAAACATTCCGATCGAATCGACAAACACCGAAAAAATCCCAAAAGCTCAACACTTGAGCGTAGTTTAAAAACACTCAGTACATGCCACAGTACCAATGAACCAGCCGTAGAAGGGCCTACCAATGCCTCACATGTGTCACCGCTGAACTACCACAAACCCTAGGGTTTAGTAGCGGTTCTGACGGTCACATAATCGAGTTAAGGTTTTGTTCTTCTAGAGGGTCCACCGAATCACTTGCACGATAATTGAACGTTCTTTAACTACGGAAAAATCCAACACTTGAAAATATTCCGGCAAGGGTTAAAGTGGGTATTTGATATCCGATCGAACTTTTTAACACCGTCTAAAATAACCCAAAAATAAACTAGAATTATGAATACGAAACACTCCAAATTGCCTTTGCTAAAATATAACATCACATGCAAAATTAGCAGAAACAAACAACACCTAAAGTACGAAAACCCAGAGCCATTAGCATTGTAAAAATTTCATCCCCTTCAAGGCCGATCTAGCCGGTTTTGGTATTGTAGGGCTCGGCCATTTTCAAAGGGAATGGGGTGAATTTTGCACAGTGTTCATTATGTATGTTATACATCATTCTGCAACTGTTTAAAAAAAAAAATTGACGTCTGAAATTTTTTGACAGAAACAAGGGTTCGTATTCGGGTGTTTCGGAGTTGTTTCGGTTTCGTAATCCTACACTAATCCGTCTAATTCTCCAGCTAGGCTCTGATACCACTGTCAGGATACCTAGGACGGCAGCAAGGTTTCAGGTAGCACCATCCATGCCAAGTTAAAATTTTTGCCGTTCTAGATAAACCTAGCCATGAATCTTTAACTATAGAATCAAACAAAACTACATGTTAAAAACTTAACATCTAAGAGATAGGGATTACAACCTTTGTAGTCCGTTACTTCTCTTCATAAGCTCCGAGTTGAGGTCCTTTCGCTGCGATCATCATGATCCCGAACTCTTGAGAGGCTCCATGAAGTGAATGATGCATCCTTGCTAGTAATCTTCACAATCAAAGATGATCTACCTTGAGGAATCACAAACCCAAGCTATTACTTCACTAATTAGATATTAGTGAAGCTAACACACTAATCTATATGGATAGTATAGAAAAGAATGATGAAGTAGGAATTTTGCTCTCTTTATTTTTCTATTTCTCACAATCTTTTTATCACTTGGAAAAATCAAGCAAGCTCCTTTTTGTGAAGAGGAGGAAGAAGAAGAACAAGTGATGAAAAGAAATGAATTATTGTTGAGATTAGAAATGCAACCAAGGGTTAAGCATGTCATGCTTAACCCTTGTAGAGACTTGACCACAGACTAGGGTTAGGGTTTGGTAAACAAATATCTTACCAAAATATCAAGAGAGTGGACTTAGTCAACAAAACAAATATCATGAAAAAAGTCTACATTTTTGAATAAACTAAAATAAATAAATATATATATCAAACCCAAATCTTAGCCAAGGTAATAATCTCACAAACCCTAGTTGCATTTATAACCTAAGAAGTTACAATTATGCATATCACATATATATAATTATTTAACAAAAGAAAAGAACACATTTAACATATATCACATATATATCAATGCATCCTAAGTGAGAAAAAGAATCATTTAAGTGAGCTTATATTAGTTAATGTAATGTAATATATCACATATATAATTCTACATTAAATTATTAAATCAACACTTGATTTAATATAATCCGGCTATATTACGTATAACCGATCAATATAATATGTATCATTTTATCGAATCAGCAATTGATCCGATAACCCGGCTATATCACATATACCTGGCCGATATCACATATCGCGAGAACAGAATACGATATCACATACACGTATCAATCTTGGTCCTGCACATATCACATATGTGCTGCTACTCCGTTTCGCCTGAGCTAGGAAACCTCTGTGTAGGACTTTAAAGACTCGTCAATACACCGGCAGTAGGTGATGATCATATCAAACGCCCATAAGCTGCAAGAGGTTAGCAAAACGTAACAGCCACCCGGGTATTGAGCGATCAGAAGATCAACAAGCAAGCCTGCACACACTCCTAGGAATCCAATCAGTGACACTACCATACAGTCCGGTCTCTTTGTCTGGTATGTCGCATATCCAGACTAGGGGTGGTAAATGTCAGACCCCAGTAACTGATAAGTCGTGTCAATGTGAGGCTCATAACGGGTCAAGAAACTACTGATAACACTTACCAGTAGGTCTCCATATCAGCCCTGGCCAGGGACTTCCAGTTATAGCCAATCGAACAAAGCTCAACATCAACCGCAAATACCGGGAGAGACGAAACCCCACCTATCGCTCATTCCCCCGTGTGATTCGGGACTATACCCAAAAGCCACCATTTTGCACGTCTCATGAACATGGTAAGGTGGAAATCAAACTACAGTGGGAATCACACAAGACTCTATGACGATCTCAGGTCTACAGTCTAACCTGTACCAGTGTCACCAGAGAACTGCTGTTTGTCGATAGGTATAATCCTATCTAGGAGTTCTCGGCGTGTCCGTTAAGTGTACCCAGTCACCACTTAGCACTCGTACACCATCTTTGATGTCAAAAACCAAAGGATATGGGATCATCCATCGCGCATCATATGGGTCTAGATGCTTATACGCTAGTCTACTCTGGAGGATCGATGCCCTGTCTCGATACACCCTCGACTAGGAACAGTTATAGGATGTACTCTTGGACTACCATGGCCCCACTAGTATGATCTGCATCATAGTCCAAGTAGTTGAGTACATATCCTAAGGGCTTTATCAACATGTGAGAGCAAGACAGTAAACCAATACAAGTCAAAATGTTACGACAAAGTGAAACCAGATAGCATACTATAATGTGTAGCAAGAAAGTCCTCTCTATATTTATCCAAGCATCCACTATAATATACATCATATGTACAACAATGGCCTCTAGGCCATATATATAACTAACATCGTTATGATATAAATTAATTCTATATATCCAATATAGAAACAAAAGCACTAATTTAACTGGAACCAGATTCAAAATAATGCAGCTGTCTCCAGTGCATATCAAATAAGTTGAAAGATACTAATCAGCATTACTCATCTAGGAGTACATCCGTATATGAGTAACCCAAAAGAGAAGTGAGTTCTCAAAACCATTAATATCAACGGAATACCAAACACAAGTATCTACATCTTCGACTACGTTGAAGAATTCTGATACTTCCAACAAATGGTTCTCTACTTTATTCTTATAACTATAACTTCTTTATATCTGGACATTGCATTTCAATGAAATACTTGTCCAGAACTGGAGAAGTCTTGAGTAAACAGAATATAGTAAGCGTACCAACCCCTTTGTCCTAATAGACACCAAACATACAATACTTTGTATAAGTCCACTAAGTTTAATAACTCAAAACCTTGTGCGTCGTAGGTTGAAAACTGTACTATAGTTAAGAAGAATTACACCACTGCTGAATGCACCTTACCTAACCAACAACTGATATAGGTAAATGTCACAGACATAATTCCAAAAAGTTATATCTCACTTTATAAAATAAACATACAGATATATCAGTTTGAAATTGGTGCATAACAACGGATATTCAAAACCAAATTATTTCCGTATGGTAAAACCCAGGTGATTTCCTCAAGTATCACCAATAACAACGAATTCCTATATAATGAGGATCTAATCACCCAATTCCCAATATATTACTCCCACTCACCATCCGTAATAACATACAGATGTGAGAAACTGATCTGGTAAATACATACTATGGAGTTGGATTCCAATTGGGAAAACATTTTTCAATTAACATCGCACAGTGAGACTGAAACATGAAAATGTTTCGAAGTGGTTAACTGGTATTCCTAGTAATGCCTCTTCTACTATCCTCATTCATGACAGTAACCATATATTTATTTGCCCTCACTTCAATCCCTTTATTATGTCCTTACTTATTACCTTCTCTACACCTTCTATAAGCTAATTGGTTTTCTTCATTCCCTGGACTTCGGCACGAGCCTACGGTTTGGAAGAAGACTATCTAATAAGCGTAATAGGTGTACACTCCTTATACCAGGAGCTCTTGCAACCTGAGAGAAAGTAATGGGAAAAAGGCATCTGAATAATCCTATTCTATTTCTCCTGAACCGGAAACCATCCTCGAATCTGGAAAGAATTCCTCCGAGTTCGTATGTAACTATACGATGGCATATCCAATAGGAGTGAATATCGATAGTGATACGGAGTGTTCTGGAGAAATCCAAAGTGGATGTGGGAGTGGCAGGGCTATACACGGTTTTGTCATGAATGATAGCAGTCGCAATTTTCTTTGCCATTATTCTAATCCCTTTATATGTCTTTACTTATTACCTTCTGTAAACCATCTTTAGGCTAATTTGTTTTCTTCCTTCCCTACCTTTCGACACCTGCCGATGGTCTGGAGGAAGACTATCCAATAAGCTCAGTAGGTGTACCCTCTCCTAATCCTAAGAGCCCTCACAACCTGAGAGAAGGTAAAGGGAAAAGACAACCGAATAATCCTATTCAATTTCTCCAGAACCAGAATCCATCCTCAAATATGGAACATGTTCCTTCGAGTTCGTATGTAACTATACAATGGATTTATCCAATAGCAGTGGATGTTCGTAGTGATACGGCGTGTTCTGTAAAAATGCAAAGGAGATATAGAAGTAGCAATGATATATGCGACTACGTGACATTCCAAATGCCAAAGTATTGTAAGAAGGTTCGGTTAACTTGGTTCATGAGTTTTAGTTTAGGGTGGGTCATGGTCGCTGCCAAAGAGAGAGAGAGAGAGAGAAAAGAAACACTCAGCGTGCACACTAACCTAAATCAGAATGGTTAATTAATTTATCTAATCAGGATGTCTCCCACTGTTTCCTCGAATTCTCCTCCAAACCCAAATGGTGAATTAGTCGGGATGATCTAAAATCACCCGATGAGTAATCATACTCATCAGTGGTGATCGGGATCCAATTATCATCGAATGATAACATGATGTAATCCACTCAAGTCACCACACTCCAGAAGGTATCCGCAAGCCTGAAATGTTTCGTGTATGTTTGAGACTCCCGATGTGATTTTTACCCCAAACGGTTTATGACCTTGACATAGGTCAACGTATCATAAGCTGCAAGTCAAGCTCAACCCGTCATTTTCTAGGATTAACTTAGACCCCCCGCACGTGTCACTACCCGAAATAGCTCGTGACTGGTACTTGAATCATATGAAGTCTATAGGACCCCATCTAATTCAAGTAAGCCAAAAACCCAGAAATCTAAAACCATTTTAAGGAGTAAATAAGAAAACTAGTTTTTTTAGAAGTAAGGAAAACATGTTTTAAAAACAATGTTTTTAAATAAGTAAGCCGAATATACATTTTTAAAATCTATATTCTTTTCTGAAAATTTCGGCAGAGTTTCCATTTTAAAAACAGGCCCTGAACGGGGTACAACAAGAATAATATATGCACAATGATAAAGGCATCCCCAAGCAGGAGCTAGCTCTTCGTCAATCGACGGTCACAAGCACGCAAGCAATATAATATACAACGCCAAAGGGCGAGAATCAAAACTCAAAACAGAACTCAAAATCAGCATGAAAATCATTATACTACATCGCGCGACTCTAAAGTCGAAATAATACATAACTGGTTTTCTAAGTCTGAAACAATATACAAGTTTAGTTGATGGAATTTCTAGATACAATTGAATAAAATAATACAAGGGTGGTCATGATGCGAGTGAGCCCACCTACCAATGCAAATCACCCGTAAGGGAAAACGGTGTTCCAGAAAGCCGGAATGGAACCAGTACGGCAAAAACCTGCAAGAAACTGTGGCACAACGGGGGTGAGTTGCCAACTCGTATATAGAAGGCATCGCATAGTAGAAATCGTATGCATGATATAGTCTTAGGTCAATACGATCAATATATATATAAAACTCAAATGAATAAGTCTGAACCATGATAAGGTGGCAATGTAATATCTATACATGAGTGTAGTACCGATAGCTCGTGTCAGTGCCTCAAGTAGCAATGTATCATAAATATGAGGTATGATCAATGTAATCAATGTCAACTATATCAGTAAGTCTATGAGCATGTGGATATCATTCAACTATGTAGTCTATGTCATCAATGTCAATATATGTATGTGGAAATAATCCACGTGTTACCCAATGACAATAAGCATCATGCATGTAAATATCGTAAACATATGCATGGAAGTATGAGGAAGTAAATCAACATGTGTCGCTCGCGACATATCAAAATCATGGAACCTGAGTGTCAAGCATCGACACTCAAAAACATCATGAAACCTGTGCCTAGCATCGGCACGTAAATCCTCATATATTGGTCTCCGTCAGTCTGGATCGGCCCATATCATCACTCAACTTCGGTCGATATCCTCCAGATATCCGCCGAGCTCAAATAATATCACCGGTAGGTAGTAGTCCCTCTGCCAGGCTCACCGTCTACTACACAGCGATCCGTTCTCGCCCCGGGGTAGCATACAGGGTCCACCATGTACCCGCAATCGGCCTCATCTGCCTCCTCGAATCGGGTTTCACATGTTACTCTCAGTACCAAGAAAACACATGGTGGACACACTAAAATATCATATCAAAGGTAACCGGCTTTTTAAAACAATTGCATACTCTCTTTGGAAATATCCACGGTTCCCAAATCCAGAAATATCATGGAAACAACATATCTCAATGCGTATAATCAAAAGCATGATGTATGCGACATGTAAAAGAAATGTAAGCATATCAGTATATCATGCAACATGGAATAGTAATATGCACATATTGAGGGAAACCGCTCTTTTAAAATGAATCAGTTATAAAGAGTATCTTGCAGTTCCCAAATCTCTAATCAAGCCAGAATCATCTATGTATGTGAAAATACTTATGTATGTAAATATGGGTGTACAAAGGGTATGTACACTTGTATGCCATGCAAGAGATCATATCCTGAATGCAACAGTACTACAATATAGTGACATGGCAATTATCGATGATGAAGTGTGTGAGCCGGCAAGCAGGTGTACGTGGAACATATGCATCATCGATAATGGTGCTGGTGTCCTAACAACATGGTTTTGATATAACAATAAACATATATATCATGCGATGCGATGCAAACAGTAAGCATATGTAGCAAATGAATAATAAACACAACAGTGTAGAATCTACATCAATGCATCCATATCATACTGTTTTGCCATTTGAATGAAGACGAATCGGGGTTTATAGGAAAAAAGGGCTACGGTGTTTTTAAAAAAAGATGCGTTTTTTGAAATATCCGTAGAATCCCTTGCCAGTCTTTAACTACTCCCGATTCTTTAGTTTTTGAAATAGGTATGACATCGGCCTAGCCTAACATCTACTAGCAAATGTACAGCTCTAACTAGCAAGTCAATCCGGAGGGGTATGGAAACCACCTAAATCTGAGTCGATATAATATATATGTGTAAATATAATAGTCGGTGATCCCGCCTCAAGGTACCGCGTACGATACAATATAATATGACATCCTCGAGTCATGGGTGCGGATCTATCATCAATATAAAGCTCGTACGGTAAATCATCGTACGGCCTCCCAAAAGCTGGGTACTGGTCAATATCACATTCATCTCATCAATTATCTGGTATCCTTATCATCATATATCATGATCTGGGGTACTGATCTAAGTCTAGTACAAATTGATACCGTCAATATAAATATGAATGCGTGTGTGGAACACACGTCTAAAGGCCCGCTAAAATCACTTGTCGTATCCCAAATACGAATCACATCATCACCGATCACATGGCACTATGCCCAATATCATCGAATCATATCCAAATATCATCCACTATCCTCATCATGTAGGTATATGTGTTGCAACAAGCATGTGTGTGCGTGTGAGTGTAAACCTATTTTAGGGTTCGCAACTTGGAACTATACTAGTTTACTTCTACGCCCTAATCTAATCATAGTAGATCTAATCTCATCTCAAATATCCACGACACACAATAAGCTATCATAAGTATAGTATATATAGTATACTAGACATCAAACTGCAGGGGTGCTATACGCCATCCACCCGACTTCCCCCGTAGATGTAATCTACTCACCTTGAATCCTGCGTGTCGGTGTCGATGTCTCCTTCATCTTCTTCATCGTCTCGAATCATCGTGGGGTACCTACATATCACATGTATCGCATCGCATTAAAACCAAATCGAAACCAAAACGATACGCTTAAAAGTTTATAGGTTAGAACCTCTGGACTATGCGTTCAAAACCATCGAACAATCCTCGATATCGTCGTATAAACGCCAAGTAATCGAGGTAAAACGCAATTATACAAATCCAGAATTTAAAATACATAAAACAAAAACAAGAATTAAAACAGCAACGCAGGAAAAAGGCTCCAGATTCTACTCTAGGTCAAATTGGACAATTTTGCATATACCAAGGGTCTAGTGTACATGAAATAAAGCTTTAGAACCAACATGAGCCAAAATGGTGGGACTCAGGCCGTAATTTGCAGCCAATTGGATTAAATCTGTAGGCAGTTTGGGGAATTAGGGGCTATGGTTTTGGGGTTAGCTTCCTAGGTGCCTGCATGTCTCACTGTCCTTACAAAATAATTTTTAGAGTCTCGGGTTGATAGCAGATTCCAAATAGCCCTCGCAGATTCCACAATTTCCCGATATCGGCTTTTCTAAATCCGTATTCCGGGGTTCTAGTCTCTGGTCTAGGTCATAATTCTAGCACTATGTGGTTTGTAAGGCTTCTACTGAGCTCAATTGCCCATCACAACTTTCAATTTCCAATAACCCTAACTAGAATTCCCATACCCTCACTAAACATCACTATATCGGTTTAAAGTTTACATGGATGTGAAAGCAATAGGAAAACTAAGCTAGTGGTTCAGAAAATACCTCATTTGGAACCTCAAGAAAATTCTTGAGTTGCCCCAAGTGTCCAAAACCTTTCCTTTCTTGGTCTAATGTGATTACCTTGAGCTTGTGCATCATTTTTGTGAAATGGGGATAGAGTTTTGAGTTGGTTTCCATGGTGTTTTGGGGGATTTTGTGAAGAGGGAGAGAGGGGTAGTAGCTGCAGCAGCAAGAGTAGATGGAGGGGAGAGGAATGAGTGAAGAATGAAGAGGAATGGCCAAGTCAACACACCCTCACCTTTCTCTCTCTCACCCATACCCATTATTCTATTCTTTACCTTTTACTTTTTTTTTTTCTCATTCTCTCTAATTAACAACCATGCAAGAATGCCATAATTAAACATGTGGGAAAGTCAAGGAAAAATATATAACAAGTGAAAAAAGATATGGTGCATGTTTTGCACAAATATGCTAAAAATCCGATTAGCGATTTTTAATCACGATTCGTACTAAATTAGTGTCAAACTAATCATAAAAACTTAAAATTTGCATAATTCACATAAAACACTCTCTTTTAGTAATTTCTATAATTTTAAAAATTTTCCCCAATTTATCGGTATTTAATTATACCGAATTATTAAAATATTCATTAAAATTAATATTAAATTATAAAAATTCCCTAAAAATAATATTTTATTATTTTGAAATGTTACAATCTTCCCCCCTTAAAGAAATTCGATCCCCGAATTTAAATTTAAACCCCTAAATTCTAAAACATTTCAATAAAAAGTCCAAGTTGTCGGGGCTCCGAAATCATCAATACATAAAACGCATCATAGCGCAATGCATGCGCATGAGTAATGAGAAGATAACTCAAAATCAGAACTCCGTCAAGCATCCCACAATCATCGGAGTCATGGTAAAGACAGAAATGTCAAATTCAAAATAAAACCAATATGATATAAATTAGAACTATACATGTAGACATCAAATTTATACATGTAAATAGCTGAAGTAATGCATGCCAAATTTGTCCAGGTACTGTCCTCTGACTAGTCCTGCTCAGTACGAAAACACATAGCAAATATCATAAAAACGTACTAGTCCATAAGGAATAAATCTCTAAAATGTATATAATAATACCCTGTGCGTCTGGTGCGCACGGAAATCAAAATCCATATATGTGCTATACATGTGCACAGAAACATCATCTAGGTGCAACGGGTATGCACGAAACATCTGTCATAGGCAACGCGTGTGCCTTACAGCAAAATCAGGTGCATCAGACAAGCTCAAAAAATCTCGATTTAGTGCATCTGGTGTGCACCAAAAATCGTATCTCAAAACATGCGCTCATCACGCGCAAAAATCCAAATCAAATGCATGGAGTGAAAGAAATCAACATCAATATCAGAATCTAAGTCGACGGTATATAATACGGTTGAATCAAAAGCAAGTATACGGCGGTGTAAAAGCTCACATCATGTGCATCAGCGTGCACAAATCAAATCGAAACACTAAAAGTGCACGAAAACTATGCTGGAAGCGTAAATCAAATTACGGGCATAAAATGGGCATGAAATCACAATCAATACCTCAAGCGTAATAACTATGTGCAAAATCTCAATACCCAGTAGGTGCAACCATGGTGCACGAAAACAGAATCATGGAACTCAGCCATCAAGACCAATCATGCGAGCAGATCTCCCAAAATACCGAAATCCAAGGTGACGGATACGTGATAATCGAATCACAAAATCACAAATCATAAATACCGTCGTCGGTATATCCTCCTTCAAAGTCGGGAAGGTGTCGGTGCATCCAATGCTAGCAGCGCAAGATATCTACTTGCCTCTTGATCACGGTCTGGCGTCCTCAGTCTCTGGGTCCTTATCTTCCCTGTAGATTACCTATCTCGCAATCCATCGGCTCATCGGCCCTGTCAGGTGTGCTAACGCGGGCGATTCCGTCCTGGCACTTCTCTGGTCATCTAAGTCCTCAGTACAGCATTTCTTCGTAAACTGGTCGCATCCCAACGCCTCTATAGATATATCCGACTTTTAATCTTAACGGGGAGTAACAACAGCTCGTCAGCATCTCGCACGAACCTCTTGTCCCACTTGTCTATATCATCTTCTACTCCGATGTCACGTCTCTATCTGCGCACTGCAATTGTTCTCGGCTACGGTCCATCCGAAGTCTTTCACACGGACTCGAAATCACGAACTCGGTATCTTCATCACTCTGTCGAAGATATCTGGCCGAACACGTCCTTGGGGACTCGTCCCAACCTGCGGAGGTATACTCCATACTCGTCCTTTCTTGATCAATTCACAACGCATCTGGGTAGGGTCCTCTATCCGAACCTGGTCAACTATCTCGTCGACGATGCCGAACTCTGGCCTGCTGGGTTTGCGCAATATGACCACTCCTGGGTCCAAGTCTTCTCGTATAGTATTCTAGAAAGGTCCTGTCGAGGTCTCTCTCAAATCTCGTTTCTGCCGAATTGCCTGGAAGTTATCATCTTTACTATATCTGTTTCTCATTCCGGAATGGCTGTATGCTCATCGCGACTCCTTCTGGAAGGTATATCCAAGTACAACGCCTCTGCATGCGTATCGCATCACTAATGTCAGCGGAGTGGAACGTCATCTCGTCGAAATCTCGTGCGAACTCTTTGCTCCACTTTGTTCCAATGTCGACTGATTCGGACTCGTCTTCTCGTGGCTGCATGGACTGCACTCCAACGGCTATATTCGTATCTGGAGTCTCCCAAGCAATGTGTCCCATCGTATGATATCTGAAAGATGTTGAACCTTTTGATCGATTCGTCAAAACCTCATAATCCCCTAAGAGATCAACATCTTGAGTACAGTTTAATAGTATCGAGTACATACCTCAGCATCGGTGGACCATCCGTAGAAGAGCAAACCCAAGCCTCACTAATGGCGCCGCGGAACTGCCGCAAATCCTAAGGTTCAAAGGCTTTCACACGGTCATTATGTCGAGTTAGGGTTTCATTCTTCTAGAGGGTCCATAAAATTGCTTGCATGTCTTTCCGGATACTTTAAACTTGGAATATGGGTTTCTGACATTCGATCGCCTCCATTGACTACCAACGAACCTGCGTGAAGTCGTCTCTAGCTGGAATCAATCAATCTGATGACCTCACATCGGGGTAAGAGAATGAACCATATGTCCTAGTCATTTATCTTCGGGTGACTAGCGACCTTCCATCATATCTATAAGTATATACCCATGCTGCAGTAGCTCCAATGTCTGGGCGATATCTCGTCATTTGCAGCAACAACTGGCTCATCCGTCTGTACACTAAACAGGGCCTCAATCATCCTGAGTAAGCGACATATCAATAGTCATCACATCCTGGCTGGCCTCTAGCAGTAGCCTGATCCTCTGGTGCCGATCAGCACCTCCGAGAAATCTCGTAAAAGAGATCAGTCAAACACTCATGGCGCGCAAACACGATAAAACGACGCCTCTATACGCAATCGTACGTCTCTGGAATCATGCCCTGGTCAGTCCTCGTCCGTGACGAGCTCAAGCTGATGCAACTCTAGCCGTAGCTCTCTCTGCCCGTGTAATCGTAGCAGCAAAATTATAACCAATATCGATGAGGATAGATCATAGGAATGAATATAATACTGTGCAAGGAAATGTACATCCTAAGGTTTCTTAAGCGGAGTAGCGTCTTGTAAGTAAACCGCGGAACATACGTACGACACGTCACTCTACTTAAGCTACCTACTCCATCAACCAAGGGTCATCCTACGCGACGAAGGTTCAGGTATAATACCCCCTCGACTAAGTCTAAGTTCCATATATATATATATATATAAACGCTCTACGCTCCGCATAGTCAAACTTAGACTCGAACAAAGGTTAACTTAGCACTCTGAAACCAACTTTGTCACGACCCGAAATAGCCCGTGACTGGCACTTGAATCATATGAAGTCTATAGGACCCCATCTAATTCAAGTAAGCCAAAAACCTAGAAATCGAAAACCATTTTAAGGAGTAAAAACTAGTTTTTTAGAAGTAAGGAATACATGTTTTTAAAAAAAGATTTTTAAATAAGTAAGCCGAATATGCATTTTTAAAATCTATATTCTTTTCTTTAAATTTCGGCAGAGTTTCCTTTGTAAAAACAGGCCCCGAATGGGGTACAACAAGAATAATATATGCACAATGATATAAGGCATCCCCAAGCGGGAGCTAGCTCTTCGTCAATCGACGGCCACTACCACGCAAGCAATATAGTATACAACGCCAAAGGGCGAGGATCAAAACTCAAAAAAGAACTCAAAATCAGCATGAAAACCATAATACTACAACGCACGACTCTAAGGTCGAAATAATACATAACTGGTTTTCTAAGTCTGAAACAATATACAAGTTTGGTTGATGGAATTTCTAGATACAACTGAATAAAATAATACAAGGGTGGTCACGATGCGAGTGAACCCACCTACCAATGCAAATAACTCTTAAGGGAAAACGGTGTGCCAAAAAGCCGCAATGGAACCTGTACGGCAAAACCTGCAAGAAACTGTGGCACAATGGGGGTGAGTTGCCAACTCATGAATAGAAAACATCGTACCGTAGAAATCGTATGCATGACATAGTCCTAGGTCAATACGATCAATATATATATATAAACCTCAAATGAATAAGTCTGAAGCATGATAAGGTGGCAATGTAACATCTATACATGAGTGTAGTACCGAAAGCTCATGTCAGTGCCTCAAATAGCAATGTATCATAAATATGAGGTATGATCAATGTAATCAATGTCAACTATATATCAGTAAGTCTATGAGCATGTGGATATCATCCAATATATGATCAATGTCATCAATGTCAATATATGTATGTGGAAATCGTCCACGTGTCACCCAATGACAATAAGCATCATACATGTAAATATCGTAAACATATGCATGGAAGTATGAGGATGTAAATCAACATGTGTCGCTCGCGATATATCAAAATCATGAAACCTGAATGTCAAGCATCGACACTCGAAAACATAATGAAACCTGTGCCTAGTATCGTCACGTAAATCCATATATATCGGGCTCCGTCAGTCTGGATCGGCCTATATAATCTCTCAACTCCGGTCGGTATTCTCCGGATATCCGCGGAGCTCAAATAATATCACTGGTAGGTAGTAGTCCCTCTGCTAGGCTCATCGTCTACTACACAGCGATCCGTTCTCGCCCCGGGGTACCATACCGGGTCCACCATGTACCCGCAATCGGCCTCATCTGCCTCCTCGAATCGGGTTTCACATGTCGCTCTCAGCACCGAGAAAACACATGGTGGACGCACAGAAATATCATATCAAGGGTAACCGGGTTTTTAAAACAATTACATACTCTCTTTGGAAATATACACGGTTCCCAAATCCAGAAATATCATGGAAACAACATATCTCAATGCGTATAATCAAAAGCATGATGTATGCGACATGTAAAAGAAATGTAAGCATATCAGTATATCATGCAACATGGAATAGTAATAAGCACATATTGAGGGAAACTGCTCTTTTAAAATGAATCAGTTTTAAAGAGTATCTTGCGGTTCCCAAATCTCTAATCAAGCCAGAATCATATATGTATGTGCAAATACTTATGTATGTAAATATGGGCGTACAATGGGTATGTACACAAGTATGCCATGCAAGAGATCATATCCTGAATGCAACAGTACTACAGTGTAGTGACATGGCAATTATCGATGATGAAGTGTGTGGGCCGGCAAGCAGGTGTACGTGGAACATATGCATCATCGATAATGGTGTTGGTGTCCTAACAGCATGGTTTTGATATAACAATAAACATATTTATCATGCAATGCGATGCAATCAGTAAGCATATACAGCAAGTGCATAATAAACACAACAGTGTAGAAGCTACATCAATGCATCAATATCATACTGTTTTGCCATTTGAAAGAAGTCGAATCGGGGTTTTTAGGAAAATAAGGGCTACGGTGTTTTTAAGAAAAGATGCGCCTTTTGAAATATCCGTAGAATCCCTTGCCTGTCTTTAACTACTCCCGATTCGTTAGTTTTTGAAATAGGTATGACATCGGCCTAGCCTAACATCTACTAGCAAATCTACTGCTCTAACTAGCAAGTCAATCAGGAGGGGTATGGAAACCATCTAAATCTGAGTCGATATAATATATATATGTAAATATAATATTCGGTGATCCCGCCTCAAGGTACCGCGTACGATACAATATCATATGACATCCTCGAGTCATGAGTGCGGATCTATCATCAATATAAAGCTCGTACGGTAAATCATCGTACGGCATCCCAAAAGCTGGGTACAGGTCAATATCACATTCATATCATCAATTATCTGGTATCCTTATCATCATATATCATGATTTGGGGTACTGATCTAAGTCTAGTACAAATCGATACGGTCTATATAAATATGAATGCGTGTGTGCAACACACGTCTAAAGGCCCGCTAAAATCACCTGTCGTATCCCAAATACGAATCACATCATCACTGACCTCATGGCACTATGCCGAATATCATCGACTAATCTCCAAATATCATCCACTATCCTCATCATGTAGGTATATGTGTAGCAATAAGCATGTGTGTGCATGTGAGTGTAAACCTATTCTAGGGTTCGCAACTAGGAACTATACTAGTTTACTTCTATGACCTAATCTAATCATAGTACACCTAATCTCATCTTAAATATCCACGACACATAATAAGCTATCATAAATATACTATACATAGTATACTAGACATCGAACTGCGGGGGTGCTATACGCCATCCACCCGACTTCCCCCGTAGATATAATCTACTCACCTTGAATCCTGGGTGTCGGTGTCGGTGTCGCCTTCATCTTCTTCATCATCTCGAATCATCGTGGGGGTACCTACATATCACACGTATCGCATCGCATTAAAACCAAATCGAAACCAAAACGATACGCTTAAAAGCTTATAGGTTAGAACCTATGGACTATGCTTTCAAAACCATCAAACAATCCTCGATATCGTCGTATAAATGCTAAGTAATCGAGGTAAAACGCAATTATACAAATCCAGAATTTAAAATACGTAAAACGAAAACACGAATTAAAACAGCAACTCAGAAAAAGGCTCCAGATTCTACTCTAGTTCAAATTGGACAATTTTGCATATACCAAGGGTCTAGTGTACATGAAATAAAGCTTCAGAACCAACACGAGCCAAAATGGTGGTACCCAGGCCGCAATTTGCGGCCAATTGGATTAAATCTGCGGCCGGTTTGGGGAATTAAGGGCTATGGTTTTGGGGTTAGCTTCCTGGGTTCCTGCATGTCTCACTGTCCTTACAAAATAATTTATAGAGTTTCGGGGTCATAGCAGATTCCAAATAGCCCTCATAGATTCCACAATTTCCCGATATCGGCTTTTCTAAATCCATATTCCGGGGTTCTAGTCTCTGGTCTAGGTCTTAATTCTTGCACTAGGGTGTTTGTAAGGCCTCTATTGAGCTCAATTGCCCATCACAACTTTCAATTTCCAATAACCCTCACTAGAATTCTCATACCCCCACTAAACATCACTATATCGGTTTAAAATTAACATGGATGTGAAAACAATAGGAAAAAACTAAGCTAGTGGTTCAGAAAATACCTCATTTGACAACTCGAGAAAATTCTTGAGTTGCCCCAAGTGTCCAAAACCTTTCCTTTCTTGGTCCAATGTGATTCCCTTGAGCTTGTGCATCATTTTTGTTAAATTGGAGTAGGGTTTTGAGTTGGTTTCCATGGTGTTTTGGGGGATTTTGTGAAGAGGGAGAGAGGGGCAGTAGCTGTAGCAGCAAGAGGAGATGGAGGGGAGAGGAATGAGTGAAGAATGAAGAGGAATGGCCAAGTCAACACACCCTCACCTTTCTCTCTCTCACCCATACCCATTATTCTATTCTTTCCCTTTTTCTTTTCTTTTCTTTTTCTCATTCTCTCTAATTAACAACCATGCATAATGCCATAATAAAACATGTAAGAAAGTCATGGAAAAATATGTAACACGTGAAAAAAGATATGGTGCATGATTTGCTCAAATATGCTAAAATCCCGATTAGCGATTTTTAATCGCGATTAGCACTAAATTAGTGTCAAACTAATCATAAAAACTTAAAATTTGCATAATTCACATAAAAAACTCTCTTTTAGTAATTTTTATAATTTTCAAAATTTCCCCCCATTTTATCGGTATTTAATTATACCGAAATATTAAAATATTCATTAAAATTAATATTAAATTATAATACTTCCCTAAAAATAATATTTTATTATTTTGAAATGTTACCGCACGTTCCTTTGATAGAGGTGAAAATGGAAGTGCGACTGTCCTAAATTATCACATATCTATGCAACAAACCAGTATTACCCAGCTATCAAGCACTATGCCTTGAAAGAGGTCAACATACACAATAAAAATACTAAGTAATACCTCAATGAAATGACGGAGGGCTACGACTGGTTTTTGGCAAAAAACCTTTAACGTAATGAATTTTATATCGTTGAAGGAATCGAATGGTTTTACAAATATATAGTGGCGAAAACTTTTGCTAAAGAGGTCACTCCTGGTGAAGGGATCTCGGCTTTTTCCTCGTCGAATGAGGTGCAGGACATTCCAAACTGAATATCACGATGCAAAGCAAAAGAATCGACTATAGTAAATTTATTATGTTGACGCAAACTTTTACTCAAGGGGTCACTCCCGATGAAGGGATCTCGGCCCTTGCCTCGTCGAATGAGGTACTGGAAATTCATAACCGAATACCCCTGTGTAAAGCAAAAGAGAACGTCTGTAATGTCAGTTTTTAAAAAACTTTGTTCCAGCAACATAATATATAGGTTTTTTTTCCTTGTATTGATCAGAATCAACGCAGTCCCATCAATTAATTACACCACATGTGAACGAAAATATATGATGTACGTATATGCCATCCGCATTCGCCATTCGGTCCCGTCATCACTCGTTAGGTTACTTAACTAACGACAGAGCGGGGACTGGACTAGCGCGGGTGCAAAACACATACAACATCTACTAGTATATATATAAATATTTATAACAATCGTCCCAGGCATGATATAAAGCAACATCACAGAATCATAGCCAAGCAACACAGAGTGGTGGATAATCCTGGAGCACCAGGTTTGATTTGAGCCGAAAGTGAGACCTGACGTTCCCCGGGTCATGTGGATAGCCTGTGCAATGAAAACCTAGAGCCCTACAAGCGCAGCAAGTTACCTACCAAAACCAGAAGTGAGGCAACCTCCTTCAACAACGTGAATGGGCCACCCAGCACTTCACGAAATCCGGTAACTTGGGCACCCCTCCGTGGGTCAACCTATACCCCCTACGAGTGCGGCGAATAGTCCGCCCATTCTAGAGTAAGGTCCCCTCTATCTCAACGCCATGAGATGCGGACCGTTGCCCTCTAGAACCCGGCTATTCGTGCACTCCACTGCGGGGTAATCCAAGTACAGTTAATAAAATAATATACAAGGGTGACATCGATCTCTACTCGGTTGTGCCACAAACAAATAATATACAAACTGGCCGTGACGGCAGACCATATATCGGACGCTCGCCCCGCAATATCAAATGTACAAATGAATCTAAACAGTACCAACATTGCACCAAAGCTATCCACTACGACGATCCAGCCACAACACAACACAGCACATCACATCAACGTGAATGTCACGTTCGCAAACTCCTCTAAAAGAAAATATAGCAATTAGACGAGTTGTACCGCTCAAATGACATTCACGGTTGCAGATAGTAATGCATGTACTATAAAGATTTAAACAGTGTTAAATTATCAACTTCGAAACACCCCGAATTGCCCCTGAAGGAACAATAAAAAAATTTCCAAAATGGGCAAAACAAACAATACCACTGAACCAATATTCCATAGACCAGAGAACCCTAAAAATATCAAGTCCAAACTTCAAAAATGGTCCGGCCACACCCGTTTTTTCTCAAGTCGCGTCGGGTCAAATCCGGCGGATGGGGCTCATTTTTGTAGGATGTTCTAGTTGTCATAAAAATAGCCTTCTGCAATTGCTTAAATTTTTTTAAGACTCTGAAAATTCGACAGAACCTGGAATATGCAGTTTACTGTTTCGGGGTTGTTTCGGTTTCGATGCTTTAACATCGTCTAAACTAGCTAGCTAAGGGTTTAAGGGTTGGCTCTGATGCCATGTTAGGTTAAGGCAGCGCCCCGGCCATCAAACCGTGGCCAAATACGGAACAAAATTTTTCTAAACTGGCGCCACCATTACCCGATACTCGGATCTACCCTAAACCCTATACTAGCAATATGTAAAACTAGGAGTTAGATAGTTTTACCGAGTTGATCCGTGTCCTTCGGTCTTCAACCATCATCCCAAGCTCCTAGTGGTCGCGGATCAAATTTGGTCGCCGGTCTTCCTTTATCTATGATGATCCACCTGAGTGAAACGGAGCAAGCTTTAGCCTCGCAACGCGAGGCAACCGACGCACCAAGGTTGCTAGCAATGGAGAGTGGAAGTGTAGGATTGTGTCACAATAATTTTTCTCTCATCACCAATGCTCCAAGAACGACTAAAGAAGATGAAGAAGAGGTGAGGAAACATGTGGCATAAGCAACTAAAGAAAATGGCTAAGTCTCACCAAGTGAGAAAGAATGACCAAGTGAAGAAAAGAAAATGAGCAAGGCATATTTGGATGGTGGCTGCCCCCCTCTCTCTCAATCATGCAATGAAAAAATATCTCATCTCAATTTACAATAAACAAAGCCATGCCATACCTCTCTACATGCCTTTCATTGTTCATGCCATGTCACTCCCTCCACCTCATTTGCAAAAACAAATGATTTTCTAAAAAAAGGAAATCATAAAAATGAGGTGTCCAATCTTCTAGAAACAATTCCGTATAAATACAGAATACAACCCGGTACACGTATCGAAATACATATACGCGTATTCGTATAAAAATACGAATAGCCAAGAGAGAAAATGAATAGTGAACAATAATACTAGAATACATATATATATAAATACATATATGAACTATTAAATCAAAACCTGATTTAATAATCCGGCTAAATCCTAAGCCGCTGGTATTATCAACCATCCGATTAAAGTCTGTGCAGCCTGTACACATATTTAATAGGACACTTGTATGTACCAAGTTACATTAACTAATATATGTTCGCTTTATTGATTCTTTTTCTCATCGGATAATACATTGATGTATATGCGATATATGTTAATTGTATTATTTTCTTTTGTTACAAATATATTATATATGTCATATATAATATTGTAACATGTTAGGGTTACAAATGCAAAATGGATTTTGAGTTTAAACCAAGTTAGGGTTTGAATTAGGGTTAACTATTTGGATGAGGTTTGTGGAAGCTTCATGAAGCTTTGACTTTGTCATTTTTCTTTGTTATTTTGGGGAGATATTTGTTAACCCAACCCAAAATCTCAACCCATGGTTTATTCTCTACAAGGGTTAAGGATCTCATTCTTAACCCATGGTTGCAATTGTAACCGCAGCAATAATTCATTATTCATCACAAAAGCTTTTTTTCTTCTTCTTCCTCTTGAAAAGCTTCACTAGCTTTTTGTTGTGTGATGATTCTAAGTGAGAAATTGAAAACAAAAGAGTGTAAAATTCCTACTTCATCATACTCATCTATTCTAGCCACTTAGATTAGGGTGTTCATTTCTCTAATTACTTTATTATTGAAGTGTAAGCTTGGGTTAGAGATTCTTCAAGGTAGATCATCTTAGATCAAGAAGACTTTAAGCAAGATGCATCATTCACCTCATGGAGCCTATCGAGAGTTGGAATTCTTGATGATCGCAGCGAAGGGACCTCAACACGGAGCTTATGAAGTGAAGGAACAGACTACAAAGGTTGTAATCCTAAACTCTATGTGATAGATAGTTTTTTATAGGTGATACAAACTTTGTTACCCTAATAATTCTAGTAATGATTCATGGTTTGTCTTCTTTGCACCTCTCTAATTTTTTAAATGGCATGAGTGTTGCTACCAAACCCTAGACTAGGTGCAAAAGAAGCCCAACAGTGGTATCGGAGCCAAGCTAGAATTCTGGTTACGGTATTAGAACTATTACGAAAACGAAATTGGCTCCGAAATACGATATTACGAAACCTTAATCTTGCTCTCTGTAAATTTTTTTAAAAGTCGTCTAAAAATTTTTTAAGCAAATGCAGAAGACTATTTGAGACAAACTAAGAACATAGGAGAAATATGGAGAGGAGTGCTCGGATTTTGGCCGAGCACGAGGCCCCCAAAACCGAGCAGGCTGGCCCCTAGGCTCCAATCCCCCCGTATTGCTTCAGTGCTCTGTTGTCTTCAATTTGGGGTTTCTAGTATTGTTTGCTTAGTCCAATTTTTCATGTAATGATTGTTTAGACCTGGGGCTATTCCGTAGTGTTTCGTAGTCGTATAATCTAACACTGAATTGGCAACCTTGACAATGTTTAGCAGTTTGATCGTATTTTGAACACCACATTTTGTACCCCGCTGAAATTTCTAAGTGTTGTAATTATCCGAAATTGATTATATTCGAAAAATCGTGCAAGTACCCCTATGGAACCCCTAGAAGAATATAATAATCTTAACTCGATTCTATGCCCACGGAACCGCGTTCGAACCTTCGGTTTTGCCGTAGTTCCGTGGTGTCATAGGTGAGGCGTTGGTTAACTCCTACGGATGGGCCATAGACACCGCGGCACTGTTTTTGAGTATTTTGACTTTGCTCAACTGTTGAGCTCACGGGGGTAATTTGTGAGTGTATGTTGATTCGATCGAAACGTTAAACATCGTCTTGAAATATATGAATGTGTTACAACATGTGGAATTCATATAGTTAGGCATGAAATCTGTGATATGTGATATTTCGGATTTACGATGTCTAAGGTGATCGTGGATTCCAAATGTTGTACTTTTTCACTTTTCTTTTCTGCGACCGTACGTGTAGTATGTGGTGTATCACCGGCTTCATTGCTATACATCAACGACAATCGGGATACGCAAACTTTCTTTCGTTGATGATATGAGATATTGTGTATTGCTGTGATATGTTATATTGGATTGTCGTGTTCTGAATAGCCGGGGTTTTTATGTTAGATGAGCGTTTTTATTTTCATTCATGTAAAATTCATTGTATGTAATATTCTTTTATTGGGGCACTTCCGGGTTGAGTATGATGTCACCATTGTATATTATTTACTTTTCCGCATTAGGATAGACCCAAGGAGGGGAGCACAGGTAACTTGGTTCTAAGGTCCAGTGGGAGGCCATCTCGAGTAGTCGAGACCAGGTCTCCTAACCCTAGAATTGGTAGTTTTACTTGTCGCTCTAATAGGGGTCTAGGGATGTGGGTTTGGCTATTCATCGCGACCGTGGAATCCGTGTTTTATACAAGCTCAAAATTAAACACGGACCTCCTAGTATATCCAATATTTCATATGATTCTTCTGCTGCTGATATACTGTGATGTGATCGTATTATATGTATGATACGAATGCTTTATTATTGTATATATGATATATAAAAAATGTTGCTTATGTTTTACACCCGTGCTAGTCCCGTCCCGGTATGCCGTTAGTTAAGTAACCCAACGGTGCATAACGGAACATTTAGGCGAATGCAGTTGGCATAAGCGTACGTTGTATTTTCGTTTCTTCTGTGATGCTTAGGAAGCATAAATGATGGGATTTATTAATGAGATTAATAAAAGAAATGAAACTTAAAAGATGTTGTAGAATCAAATTTATAAAAAGGGTAGCTCTAGTTTTGCTTTGTATAGCAATATTCCTTGTAGAATATCCAGCACCTTATTCGATAAGGAAAGAGCCGAGATCACTTCACCGGGAGTGACCTCTTTAGAGAAACTAGCAGACGCTACAAACTCACGGTATAGTTTTTGGTTGCTTCTATAGTTCTTGCATTGCACAGCGGTATTTGTGAAATATCCTGCACCTTATTCGATAAGGAAAGTGCAGACGATCCCTTCACCGGGAGTGATATCTTAAGCAAAAACTTGAAAAAGCCTCAAAAACACTCATTTTAAAAGTCACTTGTTTCTACAACAATATCAAGTTCATTACGCTCATGGTTTTCTGAAAAACCTGTGTAGCCCTCCGTCATTTCACATAAGTCCTACTTAGTATTCGTGCTGCGTTTGTTGACCTTATTAAGGCGTAGTGTACGGTAGCTAATTAGTGTTTATCTGCTAAAGCATGAGATGCGATTGGATTAGGGTAGTCGTACGGCCTTGTTGACCTTGTCAAGGGTCGTGTGAGTGGGTCTAATTTAATCCGGAACTGACGGGTTGAACTTGACTTGCGATTTATGGTTTGTTGACATTGTCAAGGTCATAGATCACTAGGGGCAAAAGCATTATCGGGAATTTCAAGTGTGGAAATTTGCAATGAGATTGCATACCTCCTATGAGATAGTTGGATCCTGATACCCACTTCAAGTAAGAGTTACTCCTGGGAGAATTTTGCACAGGACAATTAGCCGATCAAGTAGGTGTCTAGAAAGGTGTTAACGGGGTCATGCCTCTAGGAAAATGAGGTTTATTCTAATTAGGTCAGTGCGAAAGCACGGGGTACCTCCCTAAAATTACCAACACTGACCTGACTGAAAGATTGGCGAACTTGTAAAGTGTAATTAATCCCGGCTAGTCTTACCTTTTTGGGTTTGAAGGGAGATTTGATAATAACAGAGAGAGACATCTGATTAGATAAGATAATAACCAATCTAATCTTACAAGAGCATGCGCTAAAGTGTTTTTCTTCTCTCTCTCTCTCTAGGTAGCGACTCTGTTAGGCCTTAATCAAGATAATATTATGGATGTATTGACCAAACCTGCTTATTATACTGAGAAGGGGATCGTTGGTCCTGCTCTAACTTATAATTATTATAAGTCCAAGCTAGAATTAGGAGATTATCCAGATTCTCATGCCACCCATATTAAGAATAAGCATGTTGATGCATCTTCTGCAGGTGTGTTTGTTATCGAGAACTGTTTCTCAGTTCACTCTAAATACTGGGTATTAGATACCGGATCGGGATCCCATATATGGAATATGTTGCATGGGCTGCGTAAAGGCAGGAAACTGGGAGAGGTTGATCATTCCGTAAAAGTGGGGAATGGTGCAAATGTTGCAGCCAAAGCAGTTGGCGAATATCACCTTATGTTACCAAATGGTAATACACTGATTCTAAACGAATGCTATTACATTCCGACACTGATATGCAATCTTATATCAGTATGTTTATTGAGTAAAGAGGGATATAATTTTATAGTACAGGATAATGTTACGAGCATCTTCCTGAATCAAAAGTTGATTGGATCAGGCTCGTTAAATAATGGCATATACGTTCTCAATCAAACTACAGTACTTAATGTGCAAAACACACATAAAAGGAAGAGTTTAGAAATTAACTAATCCTTCTTGTGGTATTATAGACTAGGTCATATCAATGCGACACGGCTAGCTAAGTTGCATAAGGATGGTCATTTGAATCCATTCAAATTTTCATCTTATGACACTTTCCAGTCATGTCTCAAAGGCAAGATGACCAAAACTCCGTTTAGTGGACACGGAGAAAAAGTTACAGAACTCTTAGGACTGATACATAGTGATATATGTGGTCCTATGTCTATACATGCCAGGAATGGTTCCTCGTACTTTATTACATTCACTAATGATCTCTCAAGATACGGACATGTGTTCCTGTTGAAACATAAGTCTGAAGCTTTTGAGTAATTCAGAGAATATAAGCACGAAGAAGAGAACCAAACAGGCAAATATTAAGATCCTTCGATCAGATCGAGGAGGAGAATACTTCAGCAATGAGTTCCTGGACAATCTAAAAGAGAATGGGATTCTCACTCAGCTTACTCCTCCTTATACACCACAGTACAACGGTGTATCGGAGTGGAGGAATCACACCCTATTAGATATGGTGCGCTCTATGATGAGCATCGTTGAGTTACCTATTTCATTTTGTGGTTGTGCGCTTGAGACAGCAGCATACCTATTGAATCAAGTTCCATCTAAATCTGTACCTACCACACCATATGAGATATGGAGTCAGAAGAGACCATATCTTAAACGAGTTAAGATATGGGGTTGTCCGGCTTATGTCAAGAGGCAAAAACCAGACAAACTCGAAGCACGATCAGTTCTCTTCAAGTTTGTAGGATATCCAAACAACTCTTATGGATACTTTTTCTACAATAGTGAGGAGCAAAAGGTGTTTGTTTCTCAACATGCCACCTTTTTAGAAAAGGAATTTCTTGCAAAAGAAATTAGTAGCAATGAGGTAGAGCTGGAAGAAGTTCCAGCACCACAAACTACAACTGAAGATTTAGTGGAACCAGATAATTCAGTAGTTCCCAACGAACCCCAGCTTCTCCGCCAATCTAGTAGGATTCCTCATCCACTTGAGAGATACTACGGTTTTCTCATTGACGGTGGAAGCGAGGATTGCTCATGGAAGATGATGACCCAACTAGCTTCGAGCAGGCCATCACGAGTGGTGACTCTGCGAAGTGGCTGGATACAATGTGATCTGAGAAGGAATCCATGTACACCAACAAAGTATGGACTTTAGAAGTTGCTCCTGAAGGGGTAAAACCCATTGGGAGCATGTGGATCTTTAAGATGAAACTTGGTGTAGATGGAAAAGTGGAGACTTTCAAAGCTAGACTTGTTGCAAAGGGTTTTTGTCAACGACCACGTGTGGATTATGATGAAACCGTTTCTCCAATGGCTATGCTTAAGTCCATCCGAATCTTACTTGCCATTGCTGCATACCATGACTACGAAATCTGGCAGATGGATGTTAAGACCGCCTTTCTAAATGGTGATTTATAGGAGTGCGTGTACATGACTTAGCCAGAGGGCTTCGTAGATAGTGCGAGCCGCAGAAATGTGTGCAAGCTGCATAAATCCATCTACGGGTTAAAGCCGGCATCGTGTAGTTGGAACATCTGCTTTGATGTGGTAGTCCAAAAATTTGACTTCATCAAGAACGTAGATGAACCTTGTATCTACAAGAAGGTTGCAGAGAGTAAGGTTGTCTTCCTCATATTATACGTGGATGACATACTCTTGATAGGAAATGATGTTCCTATCTTGCACTCGGTCAAGCTCTTCTTATCACATCGATTCTCAATGAAAGATCTAGGTGATGCCTCCTGCATTTTGGGAATTATGATTTATAGAGATAGATCTAAACGAATACTGGGATTGTCCCAATCCAGGTACATTTACACAATACTAAAGAGGTTTAGTATGGAAGAAACCAAGCGTGGGAACCAACCCACGATCTCTGGACTCATTCTCTCCAAAGAGATGTCTCCCAAGACTGACTTGAAAAGAGCTCGCTTGGAAGGGATACCCTATGCTTCGGCAGTAGGCTCTATCATGTACGCGATGCTATGTACCAGACTCGATGTAGCATACTCACTAAGTGTAGTGAGTAGGTATCAAGCAGATCCTGGAGCGAGTCACTGGACAACTGTGAAGAACATTCTCAAGTGCTTGAGAAGAACTAAGGAGATGTTCTTGGTGTATGGTAACGGATAACTCCAAGCGGAGTCCTTTACCGATTCAAGCTTCCAAAGTGATAAGGACGACTCTAAGTCGCACTCGCGATTTGTCTTTACCCTAAACGGAGGGGCGGTTTGTTGGAAGAGTTCCAAGAAAGAAACCGTCGCAGACTCGACCATGGAGGCTGAATACATCGCTGCCAACGATGCTTCCAAAGAGGCTGTCTGGATGAAGAAGTTCATCACCGAACTTGGTGTGGTACCGTCCATTGAGCATCCAATACCTTTGTATTGTGATAACAATGGAGCTGTGGCTTTGGCCAAGGAACGCAGGTCCCATCAGAAGTACAGACATATTCTGAAGCGGTATCACCTGATCCGGGAGATAGTTGATCGTTGCGAGATCGAGGTCGGGAGAGTTGACACGAATGACAACACTGCGGATCCACTCATGAAGGCCATTCCTCAGATACAATTTGAAAGACTCTTCGGGATGTTGGGTATGAGATACTACAAGAACTGGCTTTAGTGCAAGTGGGAGATTGTTAGTTATATATATACCCTAGAGGCCATTGTTGTACATATGATGAATATTATATTGGACGCTTGGATATATATAGAGAGGACTTTCTTGCTCGATTAGATAGTATGCAATCCGGTTACACTTTAATTAACATGTTGACTTGTACCGGTTTACTCTATTGCTCTCACATGTTGATAAAGCCCTTGGGATATGCACTTGACTACTGGGACTATGATGAGATCATACTAGTAGGGTCAGGGTAGTCAACGAGTACATCCTATAACTATTCCTAGTCGAGGGTGTACCGAGACAAGGCATCGATACACCAGAGTAGACTAGCGTACACGCATCTTGACCCATATGATTGGCGATGGATGATCCCATATCCATCGTTGTTTTAATATCAAAGATGGTGTACGGGTGCTCAGTTAAGACTGGGTATACTGAACGGACTCGCCGAGAACTCCTAGATGGTATTATACCTATCGTCAGATAGAAGTTCTCCGGTGACACTGGTACAGGTTAGTCTGCAGACGCGAGATCTTCATAGAGTCTTGTGTGATCCCCATTGTGCTTTGATTTCTACCGTACCATGTCCAAGAGGGCGTGCAAAATGGTGGTTTTTGGGTACAGTCCCGAATCACATGGAGGCAATGAGCGATAGGAGGGGTTTCGTCTTTCCTGATTTTGGGAGTTGATGTTGTGCTGTGTTCGATTGGCTATAACTGGAAGTCCCTGGCCAGAGCTGATATGGAGTGCTACTGGTAAGAGTTATCAGTATTTTCTCAACCTTTTATGAGCCTCATATAGACACGACTTATCAATTACTAGGGTCTGACGTTAACCACCCCTAGATTTGATATGCGACATTCCAAACAAAGAGATCGGACTGTATGGTAAAGTTACTGATTGGATTCACAGGAGAACGTACAAGATTTCTTGTTGATCTTCTGATCGCTTAATACCAGGGTGGCTGTTACGTTTTGCTGACCGCTTGTAGCTTATGGGTGTTTGATATGATCACCACCTACTGCCAGCGTATTGACGATTCTTTAGAGTCCTGCACAGAGGTTTCTTGTCTCAGGTAAAACGGAGTAGGAGCACATATGTGATATGTGCGGGACCGAGAATAATACGATATAAGATACCGTATTCTATTCTCGCGATATGTGATATCGGCCGGGTATATGTCATATATGTTAGTGTATAAGCCCTAGCGGCCATTATTGTATCATACTAGCTTGTATATTACTTAATGGAAGCTTGGGATATTCAAAGTTATATTAACAGTCTTGCTAAACATGGTAGTATGCTGCTTGGTTATATCTATCTTAATATGTGTGTACGTATTGATAGAGCCCTTAGGATCTTGCTTGACTACCAGCGTTGTGATGGAAGTCACACTAGTAGGGGCTGGGTAGTCTACAAGCACATCCTTTTTCAGGTCCCTAGTCGTTGGATTATCGAGACAGGGCATCGATACTTCGGAGTAGACTAGTGTGTACGCTTCTCATCCCAGTTGGGGAGATGGTCTGTCCCACAACCATCAGTACGTCATACTGGAGATAGTATACAGGTGCTCGTTGGGTTACGGGTACACTGGACAGGACTCGCAGGGAACTGTTGGTTGATATTATAGCCATCGTCAGTTAACAGTTCCCAGGTGACATGAGTACAGCATAGTCCGCAGACTTGACACTGCTGCTTCGCCTCGAGTGTGTTCCTACTGTTCTTAGATTGCTACCGAACCACGTCTCAAAGGAGTCATGCAAACAGGTTGCAGTTGGGTGCAGTCCCGAAGCACTTGGAGGCAGTGGCGGTTAGACAGGATTCGTCTCTCCCGGTATTGGGAGTCGATATCGCGTTGTGTCTGGGGAGCCATTATGCAAAGTCCCTGACCAAGGCAAGTGAGATTTACTGGTATGTTTTCCAGTAGTTTCTCAAGGTGTAATGGGCTTCACTCCGACACGACTTATACCGCTTTTAGGGGACTGATGCTTGCCGCCCCTCTAAACCCGATATGCGATAGTCCTAGACGAACAGACCGGACTGTACGGAGATTATCACATCAGGCTCAGTAGGAGTTCAGATGGGTTTCCTCATCGGCCTTCTTATCGACATCTACCCGGGGACCGTTACGTACAGCTAGTGCCGCTTGCGGTCTGTGGTTAAACCCACTGCCAGCGTAGTAGTCGAGTCTTTAGAGTCCCACACAGAGAGTTTCCCTGCTCCGGGCGAAACAATATAGAGGTCGTATGGTTTTACGACAGGGTTCGGACACGCACGTGCATTTATGCACGTACGATGTTCGGACAGTTTTTACTAGCGGGCTTTGGTTTAAGCCAGATTCTAGTATCGGATTATTGGATTTATACAGTCTAATGTTTTTCCGTGTTTTCACGGATAGGAGGGGCGTTCTCGTAAATTGTCGAGAAGCTTCTAGAAGGTTGATGACTTGGAGGCTAAGGTGGCATTTGCATTTATTGGATTAATGAGTCATGGTGTGATTCATCCATGGAGTTAATGATGCATTTATGATTTAAATGACGCATAAGATGAATCACTATGTGAGTTAATGAAGCATAAAGATATTTTTATTTGTTATTCATTTAATAAATATGTTATGCTTCATATATATCACAATGATTTCATTATTCCAAAAGGATTCTCATTCTCACCTTCTCTCTCCTCAAGCTCTCTCTCTCTTCACACCCTAACCCTAACCTCTCATGTGTTGAGATCAAGGGTTAGCAAGACTATTTGATTCCTAATCTCACTCTATATTCCCTAGGTTGCTTTGATTAGCACTTTGAATAACCTAGTTACCTCAAGTTAGAGGTCAAGCTTGGAGAAGTAGCTCTCGGGTGGATCTTCTATCATAAAGAGGAGGCCGACGAGGAGATGGTCAACGAGAAGAAGAAAGACTTGGTTCATTAGGTATAATCTTCTTTCATAATAGCTAATCTCTCCTATGATGTTGTTAGTTAGGGTTTGGCAAAGATCTGTAAGTTAGTCGATGTTAGTTTAAAGAAAAAGATTGTTTTTCATATTTCCGCCTCCCTGCAACTCGTGGGGTGTACAACGTTGACTTACAGTGGTATCAGAGCATCGCAAAACCATAACTAACTTATTAGCAAAGACGTTAGAAATTCGATCGCGAAAAAATCCCTAAAACACGACTTTTTCACCAAGTTTCTGTCGTTTTTAAAACGGGGTCTAAAAATTTTTCAGGGACCCTTAAAATTAAAAGCAGGAAAATATAAGAATACTGGAGAAATTTGGGTTCCTGACTCGGCCAAACAGCCGCGGAACCACGGCCGATCCAGGCGATCCGCCGCGGATCTGCGGCCGAGTTGAAGCCGAGTCACCCCAAAATTCCCCAGTAACACTTCTGTGTTAATTTTTGTTTTTCTGGGATATTTTTTTTCTGCTCAAGTCTGAGGTGCACAGAGAAGTTTTTGGAGTAGAATCAATTGCGTTTGCTTGATCGAAATTCTAAGATGTTTTTTCTAATTTGATTATATCTGTGATTTGTATAATGTGTTCGTAAACCTCCCCTAACTGCTAGTATGTCGGTTGGTAGGGCGTTGCACATTTCTGTAATGTTTTTACTGTTTGTGTTTGTGGACTTGTTGGATTGTCATGAATGGATAGCCGAGGATGTGAGACGAGTGTTTCTTTCATTCAAATGTAATTTGTAAATTGTTGTAATATTCTTTTGCGGGGCACATCCAGGTTGCGGTTGTAGCCACCGTTGTATTATTTCATTTACTGATTTTTGCTCCTAGGATAGACCCAAGTTGGGGACTAGGATGGGGTTTTGGCTGTTCATCGCGACTGTGTGATCCGTCTTTCCTTGCAGGCTCAAAAGAATGCGGATTCGTATAAAATCCAATATGGTCATCTGTGATCTGGAATGCCTATTATTGCATCTGAGGATTGTACAATATCTATATATGATAGCTATTTAGATGTCACTTATGTTTTATACCCGCGCTAGCCCAGCCCCCGCTCTGTGGTTAGTTAAGTAACCTAACGGGTTATGACGGGACCCAGTGGCGAATGCGGATGGCATAAGAGGACGTTGTATTTTCGTTGTTTTCTGCAATGATAGCTTAATTTATGGGACGCATTATATTAATGCAAAGAAAATAAACCAAAGTTGAATCGTTGGAACAGTTTAAACGAAACCACTCGGTTATTTTAAGACAGAGGATATTTTAAAAAATTGCGGAGCTTTAACCACTCCTTTTAAAAGCTATCAGGTTCTTTCGATCATATCAAGTTCACTACGTTCACGGTTTCACCAAAACAATTTGCAGCCCTCCGTCATTTCATTTGGGTACTCAGTAGTATTCAAGCTATGTATTTTGACCAAAGCCAAGGCATAGTGTTTGGTAGCTGCTGGGTATTCATTTGTTGCATAGTTAGATGAGTTAGTTTGGGGCAGTCGTATTATCATTTGGACAACGTCAGGGATATGTACGGATGGGTTCAAATTAACAAGATAATGATGGGTAGAACTTGACATGTGACTTATGACATTTTGACCAACGCCAAGGTCATAAGAGCATGGGGCAGAAATTTATATCGGGAATTTCTAAAGAAACTAAAATTTGCAAAGAGATGCATACCATTTGCAGTTTGATGAATGTTGGTAGGATTCCTTCAGCATTATCACACGATGATATTTGGATCCCGATCCTACTGTGAGTATCCGCCACACATCAGGAGATTCTTCACTTAACGATCAATGCTATAAACCAAGTAGGTGCCGAGAAAGGTGTCAGCGGGGATACGCCCCCAGAGAAAAGAGGTTATTTAATTAAGGAACTTCGCGAAAGCGTTGGAAATCTTCCCTCGAAGTAACGACACCGGCCTGGCTGAACGGTTAAGCAAGTAATGTACGGTGAGAATAGTCCCGGCTAGTTCTTCCTTTTTGGTTTGAGGAGGGATTCGAGAAACAGTGGGAGCCATCCAGTTTAGATAAATTAAAAACCACTCTAAACTTGCAAGAGCATAATGCTAAAGTCTTCCCTCCCTCTCTCATTGCAGCGACCCAAAAAATGACAGGCCTTAAGTTACTATTAGAGAAAAATATATTAACAGGGACAAACTATAAAGATTGGCTGCGGAATATCAAAATGGGTTTAACTTATGACAAATTGGGGTATGTCCTTTCTACTAAGCCACCTGCTGTCCCTGGTACTAAATCCAGTCTTGCGGATAAGGAAATCAACAAGACCTGGGAGTTAGTTTGTGTTAAGGCCAAGTGCATCGTGCTTGCCTCTATGAATAATGAACATCAGAAGAGGCACGAGGATATGGATATTGAATCCATATTTCTCCATACAAAGGATCTGTATGGAGAGCAATCTTGTATAGCAAGATACGCGACCTCGAAGAACTTGTTTCAGTCGAGGCTGGCCGTCGGATCATCTGTAGGAGAACATGTTCTAGAGATGATTGGCTATATAGAAGAGCTCGCAGACCTCGGGACGACTTTAGAGAACGAGCTCTATATAGACTTGATTCTCCAGTCCCTTCCTTCCACCTACGCCCAGTTTATTCTGAATTTCAACATTCAAAGAAAAGAAGTTGAACTTCCAGAACTCCTTAACATGTTGAGGAGTGCAAAAGGCACCTGGTAGAAGGCAAGGGAAACACCCGCTATGTTTGTTCGCGGTACTTCTTCTTCCGTGTCCAAGGCTAGGGCCAAAGGAAGGAAGAATAAGGCCACTACCAAACCTAGAGGAGGTGTTAGTAAGGTGGATGTCAAGGGAAAGAAAAAGATTGCGGCGCCAGTAGTGGCAAAGGACGAGTGCTTCCACTGTCGTAGGAAGGGGCACTGGAAAAAGGATTGCAAAGCATGGAATGCCAAAAACCAGGAACCGAAGCAAGCTGTGGCTTCGACTTCAGGTGTGTTTCTAATTGAAAAATGTCTGTCAATCAACTCTACTTCCTGGGTATTGGATACCGGATCAGGATCTCATATATGCAATTCGTTGCAGGCACTGAGAGACCGTAGAGAGCTGAAGGTTGGTGATATGGCCCTCCAGGATGCTAAAGGAGCTAGCGTGGGTGCTGTGTCCGTAGGGGATTATCACCTTGGATTGACGAGTGGACATATTTTGGTTTTGCATAACTGTTTTTGTGTACCCAGTTTAACGTGTAATATCATATCGGTTTCGTTGTTATCAAAAGAAGGTTATGTTTTCACGTTTGTAAGCGATGTTGTTAACATCCACCTTAATCAAGATTTGATTGGGTCCGGTACACTAGATAACTGTATATATGTTTTAAACCAATTACAGATTTTCAATGTCCAGAACACACCAAAAAGAAAGTCTCCAGATATAGATAAGGCTTTCTTATGACATTGTGGACTGGGTCACATCAATGAGACAAGGTTAACTAAGTTACATAGAGAAGGATATTTGGATTCGTTCGAATATCAATCTTATGCCACATCTCAATCATGTCTCAAAGGAAAGATGACAAAGACTCCATTCACTGGACATGGAGTAAGAGCGAGCGAGCTCTTAGGACTCATACACAGCGATGTATTTGTTCCAATCTCTACACATGCAAGAGGTGGTTTTTCATATTTCTTTACTTTTACGGATAATTACTCTAGGTACGGATTCATTTTCTTGAAGAAACATAAATCCGAGGCCTTTGAGAAATTCCAAGAATATAAGAATGAAGTAGAGAACCAAACCGGCAAAAGTATCAAGACACTGAGATCTGATCGAGGTGGTGAATACTTAAGTGCCGAGTTCCTAGGTTACCTAAAAGAGAAAGAAATTCTCTCTCAGCTTACTCCTCCATACACTCCACAGCACAATGGTGTATCGGAGTGACGGAATCGAACCTTATTGGATATGGTACGTTCCATGATGAGTAATGCTGAGTTACCGCGATCTTTCTGGGGTTATGCCCTAGAATCAGCAGCATATCTTTTGAACAGGGCTCCTACCAAGACTGTGCCTACCGCGCCATATCAGATGTGGAGTGGGAAGAAACCCTATCTTCAGTATCTGAAAATATGTGGATGTCCAGCTTTTGTTCAAAAGCAGCATGCGGACAAACTCGAGGCACGATCGATACAGTGTAAGCTTGTGGGATATCCAAAGAACTCCAAGGGGTATTTCTTCTATTACGCAGGGGAACAAAAGATTTTTGTTTCTCGTAATTCCCATTTTCTAGAACAACAGTCTTTAGAAAAGGAAACACGTGGGAGCGAAATACAACTGGAAGAAATTCCAGAACCACAAACAACTACTGAAAGTTTGGTAGAACTAGTAGATCAAGAAGAATAGGACATTCCAGCACCCCTCCGCAGGAGTAGTAGGCCGTCTCATCCGCCTAAGATATACTACGGTTTTCTCAGAGATGGGGATAAAGAGGATTGCATCATTGATGATGATGAACCTACGAGCTTCTACCAGGCCATCCAGAGCGGCGACTCGGTATGATGGCTGGATGCAATGCGGACCGAAATGGAGTCCTTGTACACCAACAAAGTATGGACTTTGGACTTTGCTCCAGATGGGGTAAAACCCATAGGATGCAAATGGATCTTCTAGAAAAAGATTGGTGTAGATGGACAGGTGGAAACCTATAAGGCTAGACATGTTGCAAAGGGTTTTCGTCAAAGACCTGGTATGGACTATGACGAAACTTTTTCTCCAGTGGCTATGCTCAAATCCATTCAAGTCCTTCTTGCTATTGCCGCCTTCCATGATTATGAGATCTGGCAGATAGACGTAAAGACGGCTTTTCTAAATGGTAATTTGGAAGAGTGCGTCTATATGGATCAGCTAGAAGGTTTCAATCAGAGTGGGAGCAGCGGGAAGTGTGCAAGTTGGTTAAGTCTATTTATGGACTAAAGCAGGCATCGCGAAGTTGGAACATCTGTTTTGATGAAACGGTCAAAGAATATGACTTTATCAAAAATCCAGATGAACCATGTATATATAGTAAAATTGTAGCACGAACTGTCGTATTCGTCGTCTTGTACGTAGATGACATTCTATTGATAGGAAATGACATTCCTATGCTACAATCTGTCAAAGGATTCTTGTCACACAAGTTCTCCATGAAAGACCTGGGCGATGCCTCTTACATTCTGGGGATCCGGATCTATCATGATAGATCCAAGAGGATGTTGGGACTTTCGCAGTTTAGGTATATCAGCACTATACTGAAAAGATTCAGTACGGAAGATTCTAAGCACCGTAGTTTACCGGCATGTCACGGAATCACCCTCTCCAAAGAGATGTCTCCCAAGACTGATTTGGAATTGGAACGCGTGTATATTAAACCCTACGCATCTGCGGTAGGCTCTATAATGTATGCGATGTTGTGCACCAGACCAGATATAGCTTACGCACTGAGCGTGGTAAGCAGGTATCAGTCAGACCCAGGGGAGAAGCACTGGATAGCAGTAAAGAACATTCTCAAGTACCTGAGAAGGACTAAGGAGATATTCTTAGTTTACGGCGGAAAAGACCTCAAGCTCGAGGCCTTTGCTGATTCCGGCTTCCAGAGTGACAAGGATGACTCCAAGTCTATGTCAGGTTATGTCTTTACCCTCAATGGAGGGGCGGTGTGCAGGAAGAGTTCCAAGCGGGACACCGTTGCTGACTCGACGATGGAAGCGGAGTATATTGTTGCTTGCGATGCCATAAAAGAAGCGGTCTGGATGAAGAAGTTCCTCACAAAACATCAGGTGGTTCCTACCATTGTTGATCCAACACCGCTGTATTCCGACAACAACGGAGCTATAGCTTTACCGAAGGAACCCAGGTCCCATCAGAAGTCCAGACACATCTTAAGGCGGTATCACCTGATCAGGGAGATCATAGATCGCCTGGAGATCGAGGTCCGGAGAGTTGCTATAGAGGAGAACACTGCTGATCCATTCACAAAGGCCTTACCTTAGATTCAGTTCGAGAGGCTACTCTAGATGATCGGTCTTCGATACGCCAGTACATGGCCCTAGTGCAAGTGGGTGATTGTTAGTGTATATGCCCTAGGGGCCATTATTGTATCATACTAGCTTGTATATTACTTAATGGAAGCTTGGGATATTCACAGTTATATTAACAGTCTTGCTAAACATGGTAGTATACTACTTGGTTATATCTATCTTAATATGTGTGTACGTATTGATAGAGCCTTTAGGATCTTGCTTGACTACCAGCGTTGTGATGGCAGTCACATTAGTGGGGGCTGGGTAGTCTACAAGCACATCCTTTTTCAGGTCCCTAGTCATAGGATTATCGAGACAGGGTATCGATACTCCGAAGTAGACTAGTGTGTACGCTTCTCATCCCAGTTGGGGAGATGATCTGTCCCACAGCCATCAGTACGTCGTACTGGAGATAGTATACAAGTGCTCGTTGGGTTACGGGTACACCGGACAGGACTCGCAGGGAATTGTTGGTTGGTATTATACCCGTCATCAGTTAACAGTTCCCAGGTGACATGAGTACAGCATAGTCCGCAGACTTGACACCGTTGCTTCGCCTCTAGTGTGTACTTACTGTTCTTAGATTGCTACCCTACCACGGCTCAAAGGAGTCGTGCAAACAGGTAGCAGTTGGGTGCAGTCCCGATGCACTTGGAGGCAGTGGCGGTTAGACAGGATTCATCTCACCCGCTATTGGGAGTCGATATCGCGCTGTGTCTGGAGAGCCTTTACGCAAAGTCCCTGGCCTGGGCAAGCGAGATTTACTGGTCGGTTTTCCAGTAGTTTCTCAAGGTGTAATGGGCTTCACTCCGACACGACTTATACCGCTTTTATGGAACTGACGCTTGTCGCCCCCTAGTCCCGATATGCGATAGTCCTAGACGAACAGACCGGTCTGTACGGAGATTGTCACATCAGGCTCAGTAGGAGTTCGGATGGGTTTCCTCATCGGCCTTCTTATCGACATCTACCTGGGGACTGTTACGTACAGCTAGTGCCGCTTGCGGTCTGTGGTTAAACCCATTGCCAGCGTAGTAGTCGAGTCTTTAGAGTCCCACACAGAAAGATTCCCTTCTCCGGGCGAAACGATATCGAGGTCGTATGTTTTTACGACAGGGTTCGGACACGCACGTGCATTTATGCACGTACGATGTTCGGACAGTTTTTACTAGCGGGCTTTGGTTTAAGCCAGATTCTAGTATCGGATTATTGGATTTATACAGTCTAAAATTTTTCCATGTTTTCACGGATAGGAGGGGCGTTCTCGTAAATTGTCGAGAAGCTTCTAGAAGGATGATAACTTGGAGGCTAAGGTGACATTGGCATTTATTGGATTAATGAGTCATGGTGTGATTCATCCATGGAATTAATGATGCATTTATGATTTAAATGACTCATGAGATAAATCACTATGTGAGTTAATGAAACATGAAGATATTTTTTTTATTCATTTAATAAATATGTTATGCTTCATATACATCATAATGATTTCATTATTCCAAAAAGTTTCTCATTCTCACCTTCTCTCTCCTCAAGCTCTCTCTCTTCACACCCTAACCCTAACCTCTCATGTGTTGAGTTCAAGGGTTAGCAAGACTATTTGATCCCTAATCCCACTCTATATTCCCTAGGTTGCTTTGATTAGCACATTGAGTAATCTAGTTACCTCAAGTTAGAGGTCAAGCTTGGAGAAGTAGCTCTCGGGTGGATCTTCTATCACAAAGAGGAGGCCAACGAGGAGGTGGTCAACGAGAAGAAGAAGGACTTGGTTCATTAGGTATAATCTTCTTTCATAGTAGCTAATCCTTCCTATGATTTCGTTAGTTAGGATTTGGCGAAGATCCGTAAGTTAGACGATGTTAGTTTAAAGAAAAAGATTGTTTTTCATATTTCCGCCTCCCCCCAACTCGTGTGGTGTACAACGTCGACTTACAGTGGTATAAGAGCCTCGCTAAAACATAACTAACTTATTAGCAAAGTCGTTAGAAATTCGATCGCGAAAAAATCCCGAAAACACGACTTTTTCACCAAGTTTCTGTCGTTTTTAAAACGGGGTCTAAAAATTTTTTAGGGGCCTATAAAATTACAAGCAGGAAAATATAACATACTAGAGAAATTTGGGTTCCTAACTCGGCCAAACAGCCGCGGAACCACGGCCGATCCAGACGATCCACCGCGGATCCGTTGCCGAGGTTAAGCCGAGTCACCCCAAAATTCCTCAGTAACTCTTCTGTATTAATTTTAGTTTTCTGGGATATTTTTTTTTCTGCTCAAGTCTCAGGTGCATTGAGAAGTTTTTGGAGTAGAATCAATTGCGTTTGCTTGATCGAAATTCTAAGATGTTTGGCTAATTTGATTATATCTGTGATTTGCATAATGTGTTCATAAACCTTGCCTAACTGCTAGTATGTCGGTATGCAGGGGGTTCCACATTTCTGTAATGTTTTTACTGTTAGTGTTTGTGGACTTATTGGATTGTCGTGAATGGAAAGCCGGGGATGTGAGACGAGCGATTCTTTCATTCAAATGTAATTTTTAAATTGTTGTAATATTCTTTTGCGGGCACATCCAGGTTGCGGTTGTAGCCACCGTTGTATTATTTCATTTACTGATTTTTGCTCCTAGGATAGACCCAAGGTGGGGTGCACAAACTACCGGGTACTTTGAAGTGTTTAGTGGCCTACTCACGTTGTTGAGGGAGACCGTTTTACTTCGGGTACTTGGCGGGTAGTTTGCCGTACCCGTAGTGGTCTAGGGTGGGGTTTTGGCTATTCATCGCGACTGTGTGATACGTCTTTCTTTGCAGGCTCAAAAGAATGCGGATTCGTAGAAAATCCAATATGCTTATCTGTGATCTGGAATGCCTATTATTGCGTCTGACGAATGTACAATATCTATATATGATAGCTATTTATACGTCACTTATGTTTTACACCCGCGCTAGCCCAGCCCCCGCTCTGTCGTTAGTTAAGTAACCTAACGGGTGATGACGGGACCCAGTGGCGAATATGGATGGCATAAGAGGACGTTGTATTTTCGTTGTTTTCTGAAATGATAGGTTAATTGATGGGGCACATTACATTAATGCAAAGAAAATAAACCAAAGTTGAATCGTTGGAACAGTTTAAAAGAAACCACTCGGTTATTTTAAAACAGAGGACATTTTTAAAAATTGCGGAGTTTTAACCACTCCTTTTAAAAGATATCAGGTTCCTTCGATCATATCATGTTTACTACGTTCACGGTTTTTCCATAACTATACGTAGCCCTCCGTCATTTCATTTGGTTATTCAGTAGTAATCATGCTATGTATTTTGACCAAAGCCAATGCATAGTGTTTGGTAGCTGCTGGGTATTCATTTGTCGCATAGATAGAAGAGTTGGTTTGGGGCAGTCGTATTATCATTTGGCCAACGTCAGGGATATGTACGGATGGATTCAAATAAACAAGATAATGATGAGTAGAACTTGACATGTGACTTATGACATTTTGACCAACGCCAAGGTTATGAGAGCATGGGGCAGAAATTTATACCGGGAATTTCTAAAGGAACTGAAATTTGCAAAGAGATGCATACCATTTGGAGTTTGACGAATGTTGGTAGGATTCCTTCAGAATTATCACATGATGATATTTAGATCCCGATCCTACTGTGAGTATCCGCTTCTCATCAGGAGATTCGTCACTTAACGATTAATGCTATAAACCAAGTAGGTGCCGAGGAAGGTGTCAGCGGGGCTACGCCCCTAGAGAAAAGAGGTTATTTAATTAAGAAACTTCGTGAAAGCGTTGGAAAACCTCCCTCGAAGTACCGACACCGGCCTGGCTGAACGGTTAAGCTAGTATTGTAAGGTGAAAATAGTCCTGGCTAGTTCTTCCTCTTTGGTTTGAGGAGGGATTCGAGAAACAGTGGGAGCTATCCAGTTTAGATAAATTAAAAACCACTCTAAACTTGCAAGAGTATCATGCTAAAGTGTTCCCTCTCTCTCTCATTGCAGCGATCCAAAACATTACAGGCCTTAAGTTACTATTAGAGAAAAATATATTGAAAGGGCCAGACTATAAAGATTGGCTGCGGAATGTCAAAATGGTTTTAACTTATGACAAATTGGGGTATGTCCTTACTACTAAGCCACCTGCTGTCCCTGGTCCTAAATCCAGTCTTGCAGATGACGAAATCCACAAGACCTAAGAGTTAGATTGTGCGAAGGCCAAGTGCATCGTGCTTGCCTCTCTGAATAATGAACATCAGAGGAGGCACGAGGATATGGATATTGAATCCATATCTCTCCGTACAAAGGATCTGTATGGAGAGCAATCTCGTATAGCAAGATACGAGACCTCTAAGAACTTGTTTCAGTCGAGGCTGACCGTCGGATCATCTGTAGGAGAACATGTCCTAAAGATGATTGGCTATATAGAAGAGCTCGCAGACCTCGGGACGACTTTGGAGAACGAGCTCTATACAGACTTGATTCTCCTGTCCCTTCCTTCCACCTATGCCCAGTTTATTCTGAATTTCAACATTCAAAGAAAAGAAGTTGAACTTCCTGAAATCCTTAACATGTTGAGGAGTGCAGAGGGCACCTTGCAGAAGGCAAGGGAAACACCCGCTATGTTTGTTCGCGGTACTTCTTCTTCCGGGTCCAAGGCTAGGGCCAAAGGAAGGAAGAATAAGGCCGCTACCAAACCTATAGGAGGTGTTAGTAAGGTGGGAGTCAAGGGAAAGAAAAAGATTGCGGTGCCAGTAGTGGCAAAAGACGATTGCTTCCACTGTCGTAGGAAAGGGCCCTGGAAAAAGGATTGCAAAGCTTGGAATGCCAAGAACTAGGAACCGAAGCAAGCTGTGGATTCGACTTAAGGTGTGTTTGTTATTGAAAAGTGTCTGTCAATCAACTCTACTTCCTGGGTATTGGATACCGGATCAGGATCTCATATATGCAATTCGTTGAAGGCACTGAGAGACCGTAGAGAGCTGAAGGTTGGTGATATGACCTTCCAGGTTGCTAACGGAGCTAGCGTGGGTGCTGTGTCCGTAGGGGATTATCACCTTGGATTGATGAGTGGATATATTTTGGTTTTGGATAACTGTTTTTGTGTACCCAGTTTAACGTATAATATCATATTGGTTTCGTTGTTATCAGGAGATGGTTATGTTGCGATGTTGTTAACATCCACCTTAATCATGGTTTTATTGGGTCCGGTACACTAGATAACGGTATATATGTTTTAAACCAATTACAGATTTTCAATGTCCAGAACACACTAAAAAGAAAGTCTCCAGATATAAATAAGGCTTTCTTATGGCATTGTAGACTGGGTCACATCAATGAAACAAGATTAACTATGTTACATAGAGAAGGATATTTGGATTCGTTCTAATATCAATCATATGCCACTTGTCAATCATGTCTCAAAGGAAAGATGACAAAGACTCCATTCACTGGACATGGAGTAAGAGCGAGCGAGCTCTTACGACTCATACACAGCGATGTATGTGGTCCAATGTCTACACATGCAAGAGGTGGTTTTTCATATTTTATTACTTTTACGGATGATTACTCTAGGAACGGATTCATTTTCTTGATGAAACATAAATCCGAGGCCTTTGAGAAATTCCAAGAATATAAGAATGAAGTAGAAAACAAAACCGGCAGAAGTATCAAGACACTGAGATCTGATCGAGGTGGTGAATACTTAAGTGCCGAGTTCCTAGGTTACCTAAAGGAGGAAGGAATTCTATCTCGGCTTACACCTCCATACACTCCACAGCACAACGGTGTATCGGAGTGACGGAATCGAACCCTATTGGATATGGTACGTTCCATGATGAGTAATGCTGAGTTATCGCGATCTTTCTGGGGTTATGTGCTAGAATCAGCAGCTTATCTTCTGAACAGGGCTCCTACCAAGACTGTGCCTACCGTGCCATATCAGATGTGGAGTGGGAAGAAACCCTATCTTCAGTATCTGAAAATATGGGGATGTCCAGCTTTTGTTAAAAAGCAGCATGTGGACAAATTCGAGGCACGATCAGTACAGTTTTTGTTTGTGGGATATCCAAAGAACTCCAAGGGGTATTTCTTCTATTACGCAGAGGAACAAAAGATTTTTGTTTCTCGTAATGCCCATTTTCTAGAACAGCAGTTTTTAGAAAAGGAAACAAGTTGGAGCGAAATAGAACTCGAAGAAATTCCAGAACCACAAACTACTACTGAAAGTTTGGTAGAACCAGTAGTTCAAGAAGAACAGGACATTCCCACACCCCTCTGCAGGAGTAGTAGGCCGTCTCATCCGCCTGAGAGATACTACGGTTTTCTCATAGATGGGGATAGAGAGGATTGCATCATTGATGACGATGAACCTACTAGCTTCTAGTAAGCCATCCAGAGCGGAGACTCGGTACGATGGATGGATGCAATGCAGACCGAAATGGATTCCATGTACACCAACAAAGTATGAACTTTGGACATTGCTCCAGATGGGGTAAAACCCATAGGATGCAAATGGATCTTCAAGAAAAAGATTAGTGTAGATGGACAGGTGGAAACCTATAAGGCTATACTTGTTGCAAAGGGTTTCCGTCAAAGACCTGGATTGGACTATGACGAAACTTTTTCTCCAGTGGCTATGCTCAAATCCATTCGAGTCCTTCTTGCTATTGCCGCCTTCTATGATTATGAGATCTGACAGATGGACCTAAAGACTTGATGTAGCTTACGCGCTGAGCGTGGCAAGCAGGTATCAGTTAGACCCAGGGGAGAAGCACTGGATAGAAGTAAAGAACATTCTCAAGTACCTGAGAAGGACTAAGGAGATGTTCTTAGTTTACGACGGAAAAGACCTCAAGCTCGAGGCCTTTGCTGATTCCGGCTTCCAGAGTGACAAGGATGACTCCAAGTCCATGTCAGGTTATGTCTTTACCCTCAATGGAGGGGCGGTGTGCTGGAAGAGTTCCAAGCAGGACACCGTTGCGGACTCGATGATGGAAGCGGAGTATATTGCAGCTTGCGATGCTGCAAAAGAAGCGGTCTGGATGAAGAAGTTCCTCACAGAAATTCAGGTGGTTCCTACCATTATTGATCCAATACCGCTGTATTGCGACAACAACGGAGCTATAGCATTAGCGAAGGAACCCAGGTCCCATCAGAAGTCCAGACACATCTTAAGGCGGTAACACCTGATCAGGGAGATCATAGATCGCCGGGAGATCGAGGTCCGGAGAGTTGCAACATAGGAGAACACTGCTGATCCATTCACAAAGGCCTTACCTCAGATTCAGTTCAAGAGTCTACTTGAGATGATCGGTCTTCGATACGCCAGTACATGGCTTTAGTGCAAGTGGGAGATTGTTAGTGTATATGCCCTAGGGGCCATTATTGTATCATACTAGCTTTTATATTACTTAATGGAAGCTTGGGATATTCACAGTTATATTAACAGTCTTGCTAAACATAGAAGTATGCTACTTGGTTATATCTATCTTAATATGTGTGTATGTATTGATAGAGCCCTTAGGATCTTGCTTGACTACCAGCGTTGTGATGGCAGTCACACTAGTGGGGGCTGGGTAGTCTACAAGCACATACTTTTTCAGGTCACTAGTCGTAGGATTATTGAGAGAGGGCATCGATACTTCGGAGTAGACTAGTGTGTACGCTTCTAATCCCAGTTGGGGAGATGGTCTGTCCCATAACCATCAGTACGTCGTACTGGAGATAGTATATAGGTGCTCGTTGGGTTACGGGTACACCAGACAGGACTCGCAGGGAACTGTTGGTTGGTATTATACCCGTCGTCAGTTAACAGTTCCCAGGTGACATGAGTACAGCATAGTCCGCAGACTTGACACTGCTGCTTTGCCTCGAGTGTGTTCCCACTGTTCTTAGATTCCTACCCTACCACGGCTCAAAGGAGTCGTGCAAACAGGTAGCAGTTGGGTGCAGTCCCGAAGCACTTGGAGGCAGTAGAAGTTAGACAGGATTCGTCTCTCCTGGTATTGGGAGTCGATATCGTGCTGTGTCTGGAGAGCCATTACGCAAAGCCCCTGGCCAGGGCAAGCGAGATTTACTGGTAGGTTTTCCAGTAGTTTCTCAAGGTGTAATGGGTTTCACTCCGACACGACTTATACCGCTTTTAAGGGACTGACGCTTGCCTCCCCCTAGGCCCGATATGCGATAGTCCTAGACTAACAGACCGGACTGTAGGGAGATTGTCACATCAGGCTCAGCAGGAGTTCGAATGGGTTTCCTCATCGGCCTTCTTATCGACATCTACCGGAGGACCGTTACGTACAGCTAGTGCCGCTTGCGGTCTGTGGTTAAACCCACTGCCAACGTAGTAGTTGAGTCTTTAGAGTCCCACACAGAGAGTTTCCCTTCTCCGGGCGAAACGATATAGAGGTCGTATGGTTTTACGACAGGGTTCGGACACGTACGTGCATTTATGCATGTACGATGTTCGAACAGTTTTTACTAGCGGGCTTTGGTTTAATCCAGATTCTAGTATCGGATTATTGGATTTATACAGTCTAAAGTATTTCCGTGTTTTCACGGATAGGAGGGGCGTTCTCGTAAATTTTCGAGAAGCTTCTGGAAGGATGATGACTTGGAGGCTAAGCTGGCATTTGCATTTATTGGATTAATGAGTCATGGTGTGATTCATTCATGGAGTTAATGATGCATTTATGATTTAAATGACTCATGAGATGAATCACTATGTGAGTTAATGAAGCATGAAGATATTTTTATTTGTTATTCATTTAATAAATATGTTATGCTTCATATATATCACAATGATTTCATTATTCCAAAAGGATTCTCGTTCTCACCTTCTCTCTCTTCAAGCTCTCTCTCTCTCTTCACACCCTAACCCTAACCTCTCATGTGTTGAGATCAAGAGTTAGCAAGACTATTTGGACCCTAATCCCACTATATATTCCCTAGGTTGCTTTGATTAGCACTTTGAGTAACCTAGTTACCTCAAGTTAGAGGTCAAGCTTAGAGAAGTAGCTCTCGGGTGGATCTTTTATCACAAAGAGGAGGCCGACGAGGAGGTGGTCAACGAGAAAAACAAGGACTTGGTTTATTAGGTATAATCTTCTTTCATAGTAGCTAATCCCTCCTATGATGTTGTTAGTTAGGGTTTGGCAAAGATCCGTAAGTTAGTCGATGCTAGGTTAAAGAAAAAGATTGTTTTTCATATTTCCGCCTCCCCGCAACTCGTGGGGTGTACAACGTCGACTTACAATATAGCCGGGTAATCGTATCAAGTGTTGATTCGGTGAGTTGGTTCATGTTATATTAGTCTGTTATATGTCATATAGCCGGATTATCGGATCAAGTGTTGATTCGATAATTTAATGTATAATTATATTTGTGATATATTATTTTACATTAAGTAATAAAACCTCGCTTTATTGATTCTTTTTCTCACCGGATAATACATTGATGTATATGTGATATATGTTAATTGTATTATTTTCTTTTGTTACAAATATATTATATATGTGATATATAATGTAGTAACATATTAGGGTTACAAATGCAACATGGATTTTGAGTTTAAACCAAGTTAGGGTTTTGATTAGGGTTAACTATTTGGATGAGGTTTGTGGAAGCTTCATTAAGCTTTGACTTTGTTATTTTTCTTTGTTATGTTGTGAAGATATTTGTTAACCCAACCAAAACCCTCAACACATGGTTTACTCTCTACAAGGGTTAAGGATCTCATTCTTAACCCATAGTTGCAATTGTAACCACAACAATAATTCATTATTCATCACAAAAGCTTTTGTTCTTCTTCTTCCTCTTGAAATGCTTCACTAGCTTTTTGTTGTGTGATGATTCTAAGTGAGAAATTGAAAACAAAAGAGTGTAAAATTCCTACTTCATCATCCTCATCTATTCTAACCACACAGATTAGGGTGTTCACTTCTCTAATTACTTCATTAGTGAAGTGTAAAGAAGGGTTAGAGATTCTTCAAGGTAGATCTTCTTAGATCTAGAAGACTTCAAGCATGATGCATCATTCACCTCTTGGAGCCTCTCGAGAGTCGGAGTTCTTGATGATCGCAGCGTAGGGACCTCAACACGGAGCTTATGAAGCAAAGGAACGGACTACAAAGGTTGTAATCGTAAACTCTATGTGATAGATAGTTCTTTGTATGTGATACAAACTTTGTTACCCTAATAATTCTAGTAATGATTCATGGTTTGTTTGCTTTGCACCTCTCTAATTTTTAAAATGGCATTAGTGTTGCTACCAAACCCTAGACTAGGTGCAAAGGAAGCCCAACACACGTGACTCGGCACAGCACCCAAAATTTACCTGTTTACACAACTCCTTCGAGCCGTGGTAGGGAGGAAATCAAAGCACAGTGGGAACCACAAAAGATTCTATGACCATCTCGGGTCTACAGACTAACATGTACCAGTGTCACCAGAGAACTGCTATCTAACGATAGGTATAATACCATCTAGGAGTTCTCAGTGAGTCCTATTTGGTGTACCCATTCTCTAATGAGCACCTGTATACAATCTTTGATGTCAAACACCAATGGATATGTGATCAACCATCGCCCCATACAGGGTCAAGAAATGTACACACTAGTCTACTCTGGAATATCGATCCCCTGTCTCGATATTCCCTCGACTAGGAACAATTGAAGGATGTGCTTATGGACTAACCCAGTCCCAGTAGTTTGATCTGCATCATAGTCCTGGTAGTCAAGCCTATATCCAAAGGACTTTATCAACATATATATGAGAGACAGTATAATAATACCAGTCAACATGTTAAGATAAAGCAACCAGATAGCATAGTATCATGTCGAGCAAGAAAGTCCTCTATATATATGTCCAAGCATCCACTATATCATACAATAATGGCCTCTAGGGCATGCATATAACTAACATCTACGAGAGCGGCGAGCAACCCTGCCAATTCTAGAGTTAGGCGATCCGGTCTCGACTCCTCGAGATGGTCTGCCACAGGACTCTAGACCCGGTTACTTATGCATAGGTTTACTAGGCACTCTCACAAGGTTCTACAAGACATCAACTATTCCCGATTTAAAATATAGACGTGCCGAACAACCCTAACCAAGATCTTAGACTAGAGATTAGGCTAAACAATAAGCAAGTAAACAACTTTACTTCTAAGAGTTTGGGATTACAACCTTTGTAGTCCGTTCCTTCACTGCTAAAGCTCCGTGTTGAGGTCCCTTCACTGCGATCATCGAGTATCCGGACTCTAGAGAGGCTCCACAAAAGAAAGATGCAAGCTTTCTTCCAATCTTCGATAACTAAGATGATCTACACTGAAGAAACTCAAACCCAAGTACTTGCTTTGCTAATCAAGTATTAGCAAAGCAAACACCCTAATCTAAATGGCTAGAATAGATGATGATGATGAAGTAGGAATTTAGCTCTCATTTGTTTTCAATTTCTCACTTATTTTCATCACTAATGAAAAAGCTAGAAAGCTTTTCACCAAGGAAGAAGAAGAAGAATATTATCAAATCCTTTTGTGATGAATAATGAAAACTCAAGTGTGAGGTTAGAAAATGCAACCATGGGTTAAGAATGAAGTCTTAACCCATGTATAAAGTTAACTATGGTGAAGGGTTGGGTTGGGTTAAGCAAATATCTACACAAAATATCATAACAAATATCTTTGCTTAAAACAAAAGCAAAGCTTCTAGAAGCTACTAGAAAGTTTAACCCAAATCAAACCCTAACCATATTTAATCTCCACTAATCATGTTGCATTTATAAACATAACATGTTACAATATTATATATCATATATACAATATTTATTGTGACAAAATAAAATAATACAATTAACATATATCGCATATATATCAATGTATTACCCGATTGAGAAAAAGAATGTTTTAGTGAGTTTATATTAGTTAATGTAAATTAATTTATCAAATATATATTTGTACATTAAATTATCGAATCAACACTTGATCCGATAATCCGGCTATTTCACAAATAACCGTCTAATATAATCTGTATCAGTTCATCGAATCAACACTTGATCCGATGACCCGGCTATATCACATATACCCGGCCGATATCTCATATTGCGAGAATCTAATACGGTATCATATACACGTATTGTTCTCGGTACCGCACATATCATATATGTGCTCCTACTCCATTTTGCCTGAGCCAGGAAAGCTCTGTGTAGGACTCTAAAGAATCGTCAATACGCCGGCAGTAGGTGATGATCATATCAAACACCCATAAGCTGCAGGCGGTCAGCTAAATGTAACAGCCACCCAGGTATTGAGCAATAAGAAGATCAAAAAGCAAGCCTGTACATTCTCCCGTGAATCCAACCAGTAACACTCCCGTACAGTCCGGTCTCTTCGTCTGATATGTCGCATATCTCGCCTAGGGGTGGTAAACGTCAGACCCCAGTAGCTTGATAAGTCGTGTCGATATGAGGTCCATAACAGTTCGAGAAACTACTGATAACACTTACCATTAAATCTCAGCAACCCTGGCAAGGGATTTCCAGTTATAGCCAATCGAACACAGCGCAACATCAACTCCCATTACCGGGACAGACGAAACCCCTCCTATCGATCATTGCCTCCATGTGATTCGGGACTGTACCCAAAAGCCACCTTTTTGCACGCACTCTTGGACGTGGTATGATGGAAATCAAAGCACAGTGGGAATCACACACGACTCTATGACGATCTTGGGTCTACAGACTAACCTGTACCAGTGTCACCAGAGAACTGCCATCTGACATGAGGTATAATACCATCTGGGAGTTCTCAGCGAGTCCGTCCAGTGTACCCAGTCTCCACTGAGCACCCGTATACCTTCTCTGATGTCAAACACCAATGGATATGGGATCATCCATCGCCCATCATATGGGTCAAGAAGCGCATACGCTAGTCTACTCTGGAGTATCGATGCCCTGTCTCGGTACTCCCACGACTAGGAATATTTCAAGGATGTACTTGGCGACTACTCTGTCCCCACTAGTATGATCTGCATCATAGTCCTGGTAGTCAAGTACTCATCCTAAGGGCTTTATCAACATGTAACATAGAGACAATTAGAGTTCATGTTAGGATAAAGAGTAACCAGATAGCAAACTATCATGTCGAGAAAGAAAGTCCTCCCTATATATGTCCCAGTATCCACTACAATATACAACGCATGTACAGTAATGGCCTCTAGGGCATACATATAACTAACAATCTCCTACTTGCACTAGGCCCATCTGTTGTAGTATCACATACCCAACAATAAGTTGTGGTTGAAGTATCTCATACTCAACCATCCCATAAAAGTCTCTACCGGGAAATAGGCCTTTATGAATGGATCCGCGCTGTTGTCCTCTGTGTCTAGTCTTCTAACCTTGATCTCCCTGGAGATCATCCATCTCCATGATCAGGTGATGCTTCCTAAGAATATGTCTGGATCTCAGATGGGACGGGGGTTCCTAGGCCTAAGCCACAACTCCATTGTCACACAATGGAAGGAACGAAGTTCATCTTATGAACTCATATATATCCAGACCTCCTCTTTGGTAGCATCCTTGGTAACAATGTATCTTGCCTTTAATCATCTAGTATATCACGGTATCTAGCTTGGAACTCTTCCAACATACCGTCCCTCCACTAAGGGTAAAGACAATGCCTGCGACTGACATTCAGTCGTCCTTATGACCCTAGAACCTTTCCAGTGATTCTCCCCAGGATCGATTGATACCATCTTACTACAACTAGTGAGAATCCTGACATCCAATTAGATCTATCTCATAGATCCATAACTCAGGATTTAAGAGGTATCACCTTGATCCTATATGGAGAATCTTTGTGATAAGAGGAGATTGACCGAGTGTAGCATAGGAAACTCCTTCCCTATCAAGAGTATGTCATCCACGTACTCTACGAGGATCACCACCATACTCTCTACTACTTTTTTGTATATACAAGGTTCATCTACCATTTTGATGAAGTCAAACTCTTTGACTACCTCATCAAAACAGACGTTCCAACACCGTGATGCCTGATTTATCACATAAAACATCTTGCTCACGTTTCCGCTGCTCCCACTGTCTACGAAGCCCTCTAACTGTGTACTTATAGATGCTCTCTTCCAAATCATCATTTAGAAAAGCAGTCATGACACCCAACCGCCAAATATCGTAGTCTTGGTATGTAGCCGTGGCATATAGGTTCTGGATGGACTTTAAGCATAGCTTTGAAAGTCTCAACTTTTGCATGTAAACCAAGTAATCTTCTCAAGATATACTTGCTCCTGATGGGGATATAACCCTTCAGATAAAGCAACCAAAGTCCATACTTTGTTGGTGTATAAGGATTCCATCTCAGATGGCTAAGCATCCAGCCATTCTTATAGAGTCCCACTCCTGATGGCCAGCTCGAAACTAGTTGGGTCATCATCTCATGATGCAATCCTCGCTCCCACTGTCTTAGAGAAAACTGAAGTATCTATCAGGTGGGTGAGGAACCCTACTAGATCGGCGGTGAGGCTGAGGTTCGTTGGAAACTATTGAATCCTTTGGTTCTACCAAATCATCAACTGCAGTTTGTATAGCTGGAACTCTTTCCAGTTCTACCTCATGACCAATAATTTCTTCACAAGAAAGTCCCTTTCACAAAGGTGGCATGCTGAGAAACAAAACATTTTTTGTTCCTCGGTTTGGTAGAAGATATTCCCTTGCGAATGCTTGGGATATCCAACAAACATCCACAGAACTGACTTTGCCTCGAGCTTGTCCGGATTTTGCTTTTAGACATTGGCCGGACAACCCCAAATCTTATGTTACTTAAGATATGGGCTTTTCCCATTCCATATCACATATGAAGTGGTAGGCAACTGATTTGGTTGGAACCCTATTCAATAGGTATGCAACTTCTCAAGTGCATAACCCCAAAAGAAAATAGGCAATTCAGTAGTACTTATCATAGAGCACACCATATCACATAGGGTGCCATTGCCCTGCCCCGATACACCGACGTGCTGTGGTGTATATAGAGGAGTAATGCTGAGAGAGAATCTCATTCTCCTTTAGAATAGTCCAGGAATTCCGTGCTCAAGTATTCTCCTCCTTGATCTCATAAACGGACATAATACTTATACCAGTTTTTGGTTCTCTACTTCTAACTTATATTCATTGAATTTCTCAAAAGTTCCAGACTTGTGTTTCAACAGGAACATATGTCCGGATCTTGAGAGATAATCAGTGAATGTAATGAAGTACAAAGAACCGGTCCTAGCATATGTAGATAGGGGACTTTCATACATCAGCATATATTAATCCCCAAGAGTTCACTAACTCTTTCTCTGTTTCCAATAAATGGAGCTGTGGTCATCTTATCTTTGTGACATGACTGGCAAGTTTTACAAGATGTAAATCCAAACTAATTTAAATAGGTATCTTTATATAACTTCAGCCAGTCGGGTCGCATTGATATGACCTAGTCTACAATGCCTCAAGAAGGATTCGTTCATTTCTGAACTCTTCCTCTTATGTGTGTTCTGTACGTTAAGAACTGTGGTTTGATTTAGAACGTCCATGTTTTTTGATAACGTGCCTAAACCGATCAACTCTTGATATAGGAAATGTTCAAAACATTATCCAACAATACAAAATTATATCCTTCTTTACTAATAAAGAGACTGATATGATGTTGTATATCAGGTTCGGTATCTAATAACATTCGTTCAGAATCAATGTATTCTGATAATACAGGGTGATAACTGCCAACAGACTTGGCTGCAACACTTGCATCATTTCCAACTCTTGAAACTTATCACCCGTTCTCAGTTCTCTACCTATCTGTAGCCCATGTAACAGATTACATATCTGGGATCCTGATCCGCTATCTCATACCCAGGACATAAAGGATACTGAGACACAGTTCTCGGTAATGAACACACCCAAAGATGATGCATCAGCATGCACTTTCTCATTTGGGTAGCACGGGAATTCTGGTAATCCCCTATTTCCTGCTCTGTCTTATAACAATTATAAGTTGGAGCAGGTCCAACGTTTCCTAGCGTATTATAACAAGCGGGTTCGGTTAATACATCCATATTTTTATTTTGATTAAGGTTTGACATAGTCGTAACCAGGAGAGAGAGAAGAAAACACTCATCGTATGCTCTTGCAAGATTAGATTGGTTTTCAATATATCTAATCAGGATGTCTCCCACTGTTTTAATCAAATCTTCCTTCAAACCCTAAAAGGAAAGACTAGCCGGGATAAATTACACTTTACAAGTTCACCAATCTTTCAGTCAGGCCAGTGCCGGTACTTTGAGGGAGGTTTCCCGTGCTCTCGCACGGACCTTATTAAAGTAAACCTTGTTTTCTCAGGGGCGTAACCCCATTGACACCATTCTAGACATCCACTTGATCGGCTAATTGTAATGTGTAAAACTCTCCCAGGAGTAACTCTTACTCGCAGCAGGTATCGGGATCCAACTATATCATAGAAGGTATGCAATCTCATTGCAAATTTCAACTCTTGAAATTCCCAATAATATTTTACCCCTAGCGTCCTATGACCTTGATGGACGTCAACAAACCGTAGGAAGCTAGTCAAGTTCTACCTGTCATTTCCTGATTGAATTAAACCCACCCGCACCACCCTTGACCGAGGTCAACAAGGCCGCACGACTACCTTAAAACAATCGCATCATATGCAGCAGATAAATACTAGTCAGCTACCTTACACTACGCCTTGACAGAGGTCAAAAAACGTAGCACAAATACTAAGTAGGACTTATCTGAAATGACGGAGGGCTACGTCAGGTTTTAAGAAAACCCTTTGCGTAATGAACATGATATCGTTGTAGAATCGAGAGATTTTAATTGGAATGTTTTTGAGGCCTTTTCTAGTTTTGCTAATGAGGTCACTCCCGGTGAAGGGATCGTCGGCTCTTTCCTCATCGAATAAGGTGCATGATATTTCACAAATACCACTATGCAAAGCAAAAACTATAAAAATAATCAAAAGACAAACCGAGTTTGTAGCATCTGCTAGTTTCGCTAAAGAGGTCACTCCCGGTGAAGGGATCTCGGCTCTTTCCTTATCGAATAAGGTGCTGGATGTTCTACAAGGAACACCGCTATGCAAAGCAAGAACTAGAGCTACCAGTTTTTAAGACAAGTTTCTACAACATCTTTAGGTTTCTTTTAGTTTCATTAATCTCATTAATGAAGTCCCATTTTATTATGCTTCACAAGCATCACATTTGAAACAAAATCACCAATATAACATATATCTCATATACATAATATAAACATTCGTCTCAGGCAGTAATATGATCTCATCACAGAACATTGCAGCAGAAGAACACATATGAAATATTGGATATACTAGGTGTTAGTTATATGTATGCCCTAGAGGCCATTATTATACATAGGATGTATATTGTAGTGGATGCTTGGACATATATAGGGAGGACTTTCTTGCTCGACATGATAGTATGCTATCTGTTTGATATTTAACTTAACGTGTATACTGTTTGTCTCTCTGTTACATGTTGGTAAAGCCCTTAGGATGTGTACTTGACTACTTGGACTATGATGCGGATCATACTAGTGGGGACATGGTAGTGCATAAGTACATCCTTCAAGGTCCCTAGTCGTGGGTGTATCGAGACGGGGCATCGATATACCAGAGTAGACTAGCGTATACCTTCTCGACCCATACAGATGGGCGATGGATGATCCCATATCCATTGGTCTTTGACATCAGAGATGATATACGGGTGCTCAGTGGAGACTGGGTACACTGGACGGACTCGCCGAGAACTCCCAGATGGTATTATACCATACGTCAGATGGCAGTTCTCTGGTGACACTGGTACAGAGTAGTCTGTTGACCCGAGATCGTCATAGAGACTTGTGTGGTTCCCACTGTGCTTTGATTTCCACCTTACCACGTCCAAGAGGGCGTGCAAAACGGTGGCTTTTGGGTACAGTCCCGAATCACATGGAGGCAATGAGCGATAGGAGGGGATTTGTCTCTCCCGGTATAGGGAGTTGATGTTGCGCTGTGTTCGATTGGATATAACCGGAAATCCCTGGCCAGGGTTGCTCAGATTTACTGGTAAGGGTTACCAGTAGTTTCTCGAATTGTTATAGACCTCATATCGACACGACTTATCGAACTATTGGGGTCTGACGTTTACCACCCCTAGGCGAGATATGTAACATATCAGACGATCAGACCGGACTGTATGGTAGTGTTACTGGTTGGATTTACTGGAGTGTGAGCGGGATTGCTCGTTGATCTTCTGATCGCTCAATACCCGGGTGGCCGTTACGTTTAGCAGACCGCTTGCGGCTTGTGGGTGCTTGATATGATCATCACCTGCTGCTGGCGTATTGACGAGTCTTTAGAGTCCTACACAGAGGTTTCCTGGCTCAAGCGAAACGAAATAGGAGCGCATATGAGATATGTGCGGGACCGAGAATGATACCAGTATGTGATACTGTATTCGATTCTCGTGATTTGTAACATTGATTGGTTATATGCGTTATAGCCGGGTTATCGGATCAAGTGTTGATTCGATAAGTTGTTACTATTGATATTAGTCGGTTATATGCGATATGACCGGGTCGTTAAATCAAGTGTTGATTTAATGATTTAATGTATAATTATATATTTGATATATCACTTTACATTAACTAATATAGGTTCACTTAAATGGATTTTCTCACTAGAAGTTCACAAGTTGTATATGTGATATACTTTTGTGCACTTGATTGTATCATGTTTGATGATACATGTTAACTTGGTTAAGTGTAAAGATTAAATCATGGTTAAGTTAATGATTAGGGTTTTGCTTTTCTTTCTTATTTATTTATTTATTTATTTTGAAAGAATAAAGAGAAAATGGGGGCTTTCTTTGTTTGTAGTTGAATCTTCATGAAGGTTTGACTTTGTAACCATTTTGTCTTCATGCTTAACCCTAACCATTTAAACAAACCATGGTCTATTCTCTACACTTAACTAGGGTTAGGATATGATAAGTATTCATATTATTTTCTATTTTGAAAACACTTATGATATTCTTTCTTTCTTCTTCATCTTCTTCTTCACTTGAAGAAAGCTTACTTCATCAATGGTGATTGATGAAAAAGAGTGAGAAATCCAAATCTAAAGTGAACCCACCTCCTATTTCTTCATCCTCTACCTCTTGCCAAGTAGTATAGGGTGTTTCCTTCACAAGTTTTCATGACTTGGTGAAGTTGGAGCTTGATCTAGCGATGCCTCGACGTAGATCATCTTCGGCATCGTCGTCGATGACCTAGCCCGCTTTTTCTCCGATGAAGCCGACGCTAGAGCCCAAGATCCGATTTGTACAGCGAGGAGACATCATCGCGGAGCCATGGAGGTGGAGAACCGGATCTACAAAGGTTGTATTTCCGTTTACCATATAGTTAAGTTGTTAACTAGTTGTATCTTTCGCCTAAAATTCTAGTTAACGATCCGTATTAGAGTTTCTTGGCACCCGTAATTTTTGAAATTGGCATGGTTGATGCCTTGTGAGACCTCATTAGAGTGCCTAGGAACCCTACAGTGGTATTAGAGCCTAGCTAGAGCCTTAGGCGATGCGTAGACGGAGTTTGAAGTCCGATCAAACCGAAACCCAAACACAAATTAACCCTCTCTGGACTTTTTCTGAAAAAGTGGTTTTTTCCAAATTAAAAATGCGTAAAAAATTCAGCAGGAAATTCTAAGAATTACGGTGCAAAAATTACCTAATGATCTGTCTAAAGCGTGGCGGAACAGCGGCATTTGCCGCCTATTGCGGCGGTTCCGCAACCATTTAGTCTCTTCAGTCAACCATTTTTGCACAGTAACTTCTTTATTTAAATGCTGAGTTTTATGGGAATTTTTAAAATTTATTCAAGAGTTGAATTTTCTGGGGTTGTTTTGGGGATTCGATGATTCGATCGGATTATCAGATTTTGTATTTGTGGATTCCGGATAATTTTTGAATATGTTAAAAAGTTCGACCGGATATAAATACCCAACTTTTTCCCTGCCGGAAAATATCCAAGTGTTGGATTTTTTCGAGGTTTAAAGACGTTCTAAGTAGTGCAAGTAACGCGATGGTCCCTCTAGAAGACAACAAACCTTAACTCGATTATGTGACCGTCTTGAACTGCCCTTTGAACCTTCGGGTTTGGGGCAGTACGGCATGCCACATGTGAGGCGTTGGCTTGACCCTTCTACGGCTGGACCGTTGGTACTGAGGCACGAAGTGAATGTCTTTGAACTTATTTCATGAGTTGAGCTGTTTTGGGAAAACTTGGGTGTTCGATTGTTCGATCGGAAAGTTTAACATTTTCTATCCTATTCGGAATGTGATACAATAATTGGAATTCACAAGAAGTTATGAGATAACTGAATGAATGTTATAAACATAGCAGTTTAGTCTCACTTGATCGGTTGCTACGGAATTTTGATGTGATCAAAAGTCCGTCGCAATCACGTAGCATACACGGATACTCGCCGGGTAAACTTAATAGACAACCTCACTCCATAGCCCCGACCAAGTGACTGTAGGAGAACCCCGTCGCCGAAAGCATCCGTTCGGGTGCTTGCGGCAGCGGTGTTCCGCCTTGGTGCACTTCATCGACGGTATCGGGGGTGCAGCCGTCTACTAAAGTTTGCGACGAGTATTCGATCAGGATGTCGGGAATCTTGTTGAATTGCCCGACTTGATATTGAAAAGTGTTTTCGATTTTTAGACTAAAATGCAGGGTTTATAATTGTTAGGCATGCGATGTCTAAGGAATTCATTTGATTAGGCATGCGATGTTTATAGAGGTTGCGGATTCCAACTGTTGTAGTTTTATACATCTTTTCTGTGACCGTAAGTGTAATATGTGATATCGCCGGTTTCGTTGCTATATGTCAACGACAATTGGGATGCGCATATTTACTTACGTTGATGACATGTGATGTTATGTGTTGCTGGATATGTTATATTGGATCGTCGTGTTTGAATAGCCGGGGGTTTTTATGTGAGATGAGTGTTTTTCATTTTCATTCATGTAAAAACTTGTATGTAATATTCTTTTATTGGGGCACTTCCAGGTTGCGGAAGATGTCACCCTTTGCATATTATTTTCTTTTCCGCACTAGGATAGACCCAAGGAGGGGAGCACAAGTAACCGGGTTCTAGGGTCCAGTGGGAGACCATCTCGAGGAGTCGAGTCCGGGTCTCCTAACCCTAGAATTGGTAGGGTTGCTTGCCGCTCTCGTAGGGGTCTAGGGGTGTGTGATTGGCTATTCATCACGACTGTGGAATCCGTGTTTTATACTGGCTAGTATTGAAAACACGGACGTCCTAGTATATCCAATATTTCATATGAATCTTCTGCTGCGATATCTGTGATGTGATCATGTGATATGTTCTGTCATGGATATTTTATATAGTATATATGATATATTATATAGGCGTTTCTTATGTTTTACACCCGTGCTAGCCCTGCCCCGCTCTGCCGTTAGTTACCTAACCTAACGGTGCACGAGGGGACATCGAGGCGAATGCGGATGGCATAAGTGTACGTCATATATATCTGTGATGTTTAGGTATTTAAATGATGGGACTTCATTAATGTGATTAATGAAAGAAAAAGAAACCTAAAGATGTTGTAGAATCGAATTTCAAAAATAAAACAGGTAGCTACAGTTCTTGCGATGCACAGCGGTATATATGATATATCCTGCACCTTATTCGATGAGGAAAGGACCGAGATCCCTTCACAGGGAGTGACTCCTTTAGCAATAACTGGCAGATGCTACACACTCGGTTTGTCTTTTGATTGCTTTTAAGAGTTTTTACTTTGCACAGTGATATATATGATATATCCCGCACCTTATTCGATAAGGAAAGGACCGATGATCCTTTCACCGGGAGTGACTCCTTTAGCAAAACTAGAAAAGCCTCAGAAACACTCCATTTTAAAAATCATTTGATTCTACAACGATATCAAGTTCATTACGCAATAGGTTTTCAGAAAAACCTGTCGTAGCCCTCCGTCATTTCAGATAAGTAGTAGTTAGTATTCGTGCTGCGTTTGTTGGCCTTTGTCAAGGCGCAGTGTGCGGTAGCTAACTGGTGCTTATCTGCGTATGCATATGATGCAGATTGGATTAGGGTAGTCGTGCGACCTTGTTGGCCTTTGTCAATGGCCGTGCGGGTGGGTTTAATTCAATCAGGAAATGACTGGTTGAACTTGACTAGCATCCTATGGTTTGTTGGCCTTTGTCAAGGTCAAAGGAGGTTAGGGGCAAAATATTATCGGGAATTTCAAGTGTTGAAATTTGCAATGAGATTGCATACCTTCTATGAGATAGTTGGATCCCGATACCCGCTGCGAGTAAGAGTTACTCCTGGGAGATTTTTTCACTTTACAATTAGCCGATCAAGTTGGTGTCTAGAAAGGTGTCAACGAGGTTACGCCTCTGGGAAAACGAGCTTTACATTAATTAGGTTCGTGCGAAAGCACGGGGGACCTCCCTCAAAGTACCCACACTGGCCTGGCTAAAAGATTGGCGAACTTGTAGTGTGTAATTAATCCCGGCTGTTCTTTCCTTTTTGGGTTTGAAAGAAGATTTGATAAAAAGCAGTAGGAGCCATCCAGATTAGATAAAATAATAACCAATCTATTCTTGCAAGAGCATACGCTGAGTGTTTTCTTCTCTCTCTCTCCAGGTAGCGACCATATCACGCCTTAATCAAGATAATAATACGGATGTATTGACCGAACCCGCTTGTTATACTGAGCTGGGAAACGTTGGTCCCGCTCCAACTTATAATTGTTATAAGATAGAGCAGGAAATAGGGGATTACCAGAATTCCCGTGCCACCCAAACGAAGAGAGTGCATGCTGATGCATCATCTTCGGGTGTGTTCATTACAGAGAACTGTTTCTCAGTATCTTTTACGTCCTGGGTATGTGATACCAGATCAGGATCCCAGATATGCAATCCGTTACATGGGCTACAGAAAGGTAAAGAACTGAGAACGGGTGATAAGTTTCATGAGGCAGAAATCGGGGCAAGTGTTGCAGCTAAGTCTGTTGGTCACTGTCACCCTGTATTCCAAATACATTGATTCTGAACAAATGCTATTAGATACCGAACCTGATATACAAAATCATATCAGTCTCTTTATTAGTAAAAAAGGATATAATTTTGTATTGTTGGATAATGTTTTGAACATTTCCTATATCAAAAGTTGATCGGTTCAGGCACGTTATCTAAAAGCATTGCTGTTCTAAATCAAACTACAGTTCTTAGTATACAGAACACACACAAGAGGAATAGTTCAAAACTGAACGAATCCTTCTTGAGGTATTGTAGACTAGGTCATATCAATGCGACCCGACTAGCTGAAGTTACATATAGATGCATATTTAAATCAGTTTGAATTTACATCTTGTGAAACTTGCCGGTCATGTCACAAAGATAAGATGACCATAGCTCTGTTTATTGGAAACGGAGAAAGAGTTAGTAAACTCTTGGGACTGATACATGATGATGTATGTAAGGTCCCCTGTCTGCAAATGCCAGGACAGGTTCTTTATACTTCATTACATTCTCTGATAATCTCTCTAGATTCAGACATATGTTCCTGTTGAAACACAAGTCCGAACCTTTTGAGATATTCACAGAATATAAGCTAAAAGTAGAGAACCAATAAGGGTATAAGTAATATGTCCTTTGATGTGATCGAGGAGGAGAATACTTGAGCACGGAAATCCTGGACTATTCTAAAGGAGAATGAGATTCTCTCTCAGCAATACTCCTCCGTATACACCATAGCACGATGGTATATCAGGGTGGAGCAATAACACCCTATGTGATATGGTGTGCTCTATGATGAGTACTACTGAGTTTCCTATTTCCTTTTAGTGAGTTATGCACTTGAGAAGCTGCATACCTATTGATAAGGGTTCAAATCAAATCAGTTTCCTACCACTTCATATGTGATATGGAAAGGGAAGAGCCCATATCTTAAGTTAGTTAAGATTTGGGGTTGTCCGGCCTATGTCTAAAAGCAAAATCCGGACAAACTCGAGGCAAGGTCTGTTATGTAGAACTGGAAATGTTCCAGCCATACAAACTGCAGCTGATGATTTGATAGAACCAAAGGATTCAGTAGATTCCAACGAACCTCAGCCTCTCCGCCGATCTAGTAGGTTTCCTCACCCACCTGAGAGATACTTCGGTTTCTCTATGACAGTGGGAGCAAGGATGGCATCATGAGATGATGACCCAACTAGTTTCGAGCTGGCCATCAGGAGTAGGACTCTGTAAGAATGGCTGGATGCTTAGCGATCTGAGATGGAATCCATGTACACTAACAAAGTATGGACTTTGGTTGCTATATCTGAAGGGTTAAATCCCCATCAGGAGCAAGTATATCTTGAGAAGATTACTTGGTGTAGATGGAAAAGTTGAGACTTTCAAAGCTAGACTTGTTAAAGCTTTTCGTCATCGACCAGGCGTGGATAATGATGAAACCTTTTCAAGTGGCTATGCTTAAGTCCATCCAGATCCTACTTGCCACGGCTACATACCATGACTACGATATCTGGCGGTTGGGTGCCATGACTGCTTTTCTAAATGATGTTTTAGAAGAGAACGTCTATAAGTACACAGCCAGAGGGCTTCGTAGACAGTGGGAGCAGCGGAAACGTGTACAAGATGCTTTATAAGATAAAGCAGGTATCGCGGAGTTGGAACATCTGTTTTGATGTGTTAGTCAAAGAGTTTGACATCATCAAAATGGTAGATAAACCTTGTATAAACAAATGGTAGTAGGGAGTATGGTGGTGATCCTCGTAGAGTACGTGGATGACATGCTCTTGATAGGGAAGGAGTTTCCTATGCTACGCTCGGTCAATCTCCGCTTATCACAATGATTCTCCATATAGGATCAAAAGTGATACCTCCTAAATCCTGGGTTTTGGATCTATGAGATAGATCTAATTGGATGTTAGGATTCTCACTAGTTGTAGTGAGATGGTATCAATCGATCCTGGGGAGAATCACTGGAAGGTTTCCAGGGTGATAAGAACGACTGAAAGTCAGTCGCAGGCATTGTCTTTACCCTCAGTGATGGGACGGTATGTTGGAAGAGTTCCAAGCTAGATACCGTGGCATACTAGACGATAAAGGCTCGATACATCGCTACTTAAGATGCTACCAAAGAGGCAGTCTGGATGTATATTTGTTCATGAGATGAACTTAGTTCCTCCCATTGTGTGACAATGGAGTTGTGGCATATGCCAAGGAACGTCCGTCCCATCAATGATCCAGATATATTCTAAGGCAGTATCACCTGACCATGGAGATGGTTGATCTCTAAGGGATCGAGGTTAGGAGAGTAGACTAAGAGGAAAACACGGCGGATCCACTGGCGAAGGCCTATTCCCAGAGAAAGACTTTTATAGGATGGTTGTGTATGAGATACTACAACCACTGCTATCAGATGGCCCTAGTGCAAGTGGGAGATTGTTAGTTATATGTATGCCCTAGAGGCCATTACTATACATAGGATGTATATTGTAGTGGATGCTTGGACATATATAGGGAGGACTTTCTTGCTCGACATGATAGTATGCTATCTGGTTGATATTTACCTTAACGTGTATACTGTTTGTCTCTCTGTTACATGTTGGTAAAGCCTTTAGGATGTGTACTTGACTACTTGGACTATGATGCGGATCATACTAGTGGGACATGGTAGTCCATAAGTACATCCTTCAAGGTCTCTAGGCGTGGGTGTATCGAGACGGGGCATCGATATACCAGAGTAGACTAGCGTATACCTTCTCGACCCATACAGATGGACGATGGATGATCCCATATCCATTGGTGTTTGACATCAGAGATGATATACGGGTGCTCAGTGGAGACTGGGTACACTGGACGGACTCGCCGAGAACTCCCAGATGGTATTATACCATACGTCAGTTGGCAGTTCTCTGGTGACACTGGTACAGAGTAGTCTGTTGACCCGAGATCGTCATAGAGTCTTGTGTGGTTCCCACTGTGCTTTGATTTCCACCTTACCACGTCCAAGAGGGCGTGCAAAACGGTGGCTTTTGGGTACAGTCCCGAATCACATGGAGGCTATGAGCGATAGGAGGGGATTTGTCTCTCCCGGTATAGGGAGTTGATGTTGCGCTGTGTTCGATTGGCTATAACCGGAAATCCCTGGCCAGGGTTGCTGAGATTTACTGGTAAGTGTTACCAGTAGTTTCTCGAATTGTTATAGACCTCATATCGACAAGACTTATCGAACTATTGGGGTCTGACATTGTAGGGTTCCTAGGCACTCTAGTGAAGTCTCACAAGTGATCAAACATGCTCAAATCAAATTTTACGGGTGCCTACAAACCCGACTACGGATCGTTTACTAGATATTTAGGCGAAACAAGCAAACTAGTTAACATTTTAACTAAGGGAACGGACATACAACCTTTGTAGATCCGGTCCACCACCTCCACGGCTCCGCAATGAAGTCCCCTCGCTGTCCAAATCATGTCTTGGGCTCTAGCGTCGGCATCATCGAAGAATGGGCGGGCTTGATCGTCGGTTCGATGCCGATGATGATCTACGTCGAGGCATCGCTAGAACAAGCTCCAACTTCACCAAGTCGGAAAAACTTGTGAAGGAAACACCCTATACTAATTGGCAAGAGGTAGAGGATGAAGAAATAGGAGTTGGGTTGACTTTAGATTTGGATTTCACACACTTTTTCATCAATCACCATTGATGTAGCAAATTTTTTTTCATGGAGAAAGAAGATGAAGAAGAAGAAGATGATATGATAACCTCTTTAAAAAGAAAAGAAAATATAATACTTATCATATCATTAACCTTAGTTAGGTGTAGAGAATTGACTAAGGTTAATTTGAAGAGTTAGGGTTAAGAAAGAAGACAAAATGGTTACTTAGTCAAAGTTTCAAGAAACTTCAACTACAAACAAAATAAGCCACCATTTCATTTTCTTCATCTTTTTCTTTTTCCAAAATAAATAAATTAATAAATAAGAAAAAGAAAACCCTAATCTTAATCTTAACCATGGTCAAATTCTTTACACTAACCCTAGCTTGCATGTATCATCAAACATGATACAATCATGTGCACAAAATATATCACATATGCAATGTGCACAAACTAAGTGAGTGAATCCATTTAAAGTGAACCAATACTAGTTAATGCAAAGCAATATATCAAACATATAATTATACATTAAATCATTAAATCAACACTTGATTCAATGATCCGGTCATGTCGAATATAACCGGCTAGTATCCAATGTATCGGCTTATCGAATCAATCCTTGATTCGATAACTAGGTTATATCGTATATAACCAATCGATACATTCGTCGCGAGAATGAAATACGGTATCACATACACGAATTATTCTCGCTCCCGCACATATCTCATATGCGCTCCTATTTCGTTTCGCTTGAACCAGGAAACCTCTGTGTAGGACTCTAAAGACTCGTCAATACGCCGGCAGCAGATGATGATCATATCAAACACCCACAAGCCGCAAGCGGTCTGCTAAACGTAACGGCCACCCAGGTATTGAGCGATCAGAAGATCGACGAGCAAGCCCGCTCAGACTCCTGCGAATCCAACCAGTAACACTTACCGTACGGTCCTTTCTGTTCGTATGATATGTCGCATATCTCGCCTAGGGGTGGTAAACGTCAGACCCCAGTAGCTCGATAAGTCATGCCGACTTGAGGTCCATAACATTCGTGAAACTACTGATAACTCTTACCAGTATATCACTGCAACCCTGGCCAGGGATTTCCTGTTATGGCCAGTCGAGCATAGCACAACATCAACCCCCAATAGCGGGAGAGACGAATCCCCTCCTATCGCTCATTGCCTCCATGTGAATCGGGACTGTACCCAAAAACCACCTGTTTGCACGACTCAGTAGAGCCGTGGTAGGGTGGAAATCAAAGCACAGTGGGAGACACACAAGACTCTATGACGATCTCGGGTCAACAGACTAAGCTGTACCAGCGTCACCAGGGAACTGCCATCTGACGTGAGGTATAATACCATCTGGGAGTTCTCGGCGAGTCCGTTCAGCGTACCCAGTCTCCACTGAGCACCCGCATACCATCTTCGATGTCAAACACCAATGGATATGGGATCATCCATCGCCCATCGCATGGGTCGAGAAGATATGCGCTAGTCTACTCTGGAATATCGATGCCCCGTCTCGATATTCCCACGACTAGGAACAATTCAAGGATGTACTCATGGACTACCCAGGCCCCATTAGTATGATCTACATCATAGTCCTGGAAGTCGAGCACACATCCTATGGGCTTTATCAACGTGTAATCAGAGAGACAGAAAGTATACATGTTAAGATAAAGTGCAACCAGATAGCGTACTATCATGTCGAGCAAGAAAGTCCTTCCTATATATGTCCCAGCATCCACTATAATATACATCCAATGTACAGTAATGGCCTCTAGGGCATACATATAACTAACAATCTCCCACTTGCACTAGGGCCATCTGTAGCAGTGGTTGCAGTATCACATACTCAACCATCCCCTAAAAGTCTCTCTTTGGGAAAAAGGCCTTCGTGAGTAGATCCGCCGTGTTGTCCTCTGAGTCTTCTCTCCTAACCTCGATCACCCTGGAAATCAACTATCTCCATGATCGGGTGATGCTGCCTCAGAATTTGTCTGGGTCACTGATGGGACCAGGGTTCCAGGGCCAAAGCCACAGTTCCATTGTCACACAATGGTAGGAACCTAGTTCATCCTATGAACCAATATACACCCAAACTGCCTCTTTGGCAGTATCATTAATAGTGATGTTACCAGCCTTTATCGTCTAGTTTGCCACGGTATCTAGCTTGGAACTCTTCCAACATACCGTCCCTTTACTGAGGGTAAAGACAGTGCCTGTGACTGACATTCAGTCGTCTTTATCACCCTGGAACACTTCCAGTGATTCTCCCCAAGATCGATTGATACAATCTCACTATACCTAGTGAGAACCCTAATATCCCTTTAGATCTATCTCATAGGTCCAAATCTCAGGATTTAGGAGGTATCATCTTTATCCTATTTGGAGAATCCTTGTGATAATAGGAGATTGATCGATCGTAGTATAGGAAACTCTTTTCCTATCAAGAGTATGTTGTCTATGTACAAGACGAAGATGACCACCTTACTCTCTACTACCCTTTTGTATATACAAGGTTCGTCTACCATTTTGATGAAGTCAAACTCTTTGACTATCACATCAGAACAGACGTTCCAACTCCGCGATGCCTGCTTCATTATGTAAAGCAACTTGCACACGTTTCCGCTGCTCCCACTGTTTACGAAGACCTCTGGCTGTGTTCTTATAGACGTTCTCTTCTAAATCAGTATTTAGAAAAGCAGTCATGGCACCCAACCGCCAGATATCGTAGTCATGGTATGTAGCCGTGGTAAGTAGGATCTGGACAGACTTAAGCATAGCTACTGGAAAAAGGTTTCATCATTATCCACGCCTGGTCGATGACGAAAACCTTTAACAAGTCTAGCTTTGAAAGTCTCAACTTTTCCATCTACACCAAGTAATCTTCTCAAGATATACTTGCTCCTGATGGGGATTTAACCCTTCAGATATAGCAGCTAAAGTCCATACTTTTCTGGTGTACATGGATTCCATCTCAGATCGCTAAGCATCCAGCCATTCTTACAGAGTCCCTACTCTCGATGGCCTGCTCGAAACTAGTTGGGTCATCATCTCATGATGCAATCCTTGCTCCCACTGTCATCGAGAAACCGAGGTATCTCTCAGGCGGATGAGGAACCCTACTAGATCGGCGGAGAGGCTGAGGTTCGTCGGGAACTATAGAATCTTATGGTTCTGTCAAATCATCAACTGCAGTTTTGTATAGCTGGAACCTTTCCAGTTCAACAGAACAGACCTTGCCTCGAGCTTGTCCGGATTTTGCTTTTGACATAGGCCGGACAACCCCAAATCTTAACTATCTTAAGATATGGGCTCTTCCCTTTCCATATCTCATATGGAGTGGTAGGCACTGATTTGATTCAAACCTAATTCAATAGGTATGCAGCTTCTTAAGCGCATAAATCCCAAAAAGGAAACAGGTAACTCAGTAGTACTCATCATAGAGCACACCTTATCATATAGGGTGTGATTGCTCCGCCCTGACACACCAATGTGCTATGGTTATTTGGAGGAGTAATGATGAGAGAGAATCTCATTCTCCTTTAGAATAATCCAGGAATTCCAGGCACAAGTATTCTCCTCCTTGATCTCATCAAAGGACATAATACTTATACCCGGTTATTGGTTCTCTACTTCTAATTTATATTGTGTGAATACCTCAAAAGCTTCGGACTTATGTTTCAGCAGGAACATACGACTGAATCTTAAGAGATTATCAGAGAATATAATGAAGTACAAAGAACCAGTCCTGGCATGTGTAGACTGGAGACTTTACATACATCATTATGTATCAGTCCCAAGAGTTTACTAACTCTTTCTCTGTTTCTAATAAACAGAGCTATGGTCATCTAATCTTTGTGACATGACTGGCAAGTTTCACAAGATGTAAATTCAAACTGATTTAAATATGCATCTAAAATGTAACTTCAGCCAGTCGGGTCGCATTGATGTGACCTAGTCTACAATGCCTCAAGAATGATTCGTTCATTTCTGAACTCTTCCTCTTGTGTGTGTTCTGTATACGAGGAACTGTAGTTTGATTTAGAACGTTAATGCTTTTAGATAACGTGCCTGAACCGATCAACTTTTGATATAGGAAATGTTCAAAACATTATCCATCAATACAAAATTATATCCTTTCTTTACTAATAAAGAGACTGATATGATTTTGTATATCAGGTTCGGTATCTAATAGCATTTGTTCAGAATCAATGTACTGGTAATACAGGGTGACAGTGACCAACAGACTTGGCTGCAACACTTGCCCCGTTTTCTGCCTCATGAAACTTATCACCCGTTCTCAGTTTTTCTACCTTTTTGTAGCTCTATGTAACATATTACATATCTGGTATCCTGATCTGGTATCATATACCCAGGATGCAGAGGATACTGAGAAACAGTCCTTTGTAATGAACACACCCGAAGGAGATGCATCATATGCACTTTCTTCGTTTGGGGGCATAGGAATTCTGGTATTCCCCAATTTTCTGCTCTGTCTTATAATAATTATAAGTTGGAGCGGGACCAACGTTCCCCAGCTTAGTATAACAAGCGGGTTCGGTCAATATTCCGTATTATTATCTTGATTAAGGCGTGATATGGTCGCTACCAGGAGAGAGAGAGAAGAAAACACTCTGCGTGCGCTCTTGCAAGATCAGATTGGTTATATATTTTATCTAATCAGGATGGCTCCCACTGTTTTTATCAAATCTTCCTTCAAACCCTAAAAGGAAAGACTAGCCGGGATTAATTACACTCTACAAGTTCGTCAATCTTTCAGCCAGGCCAGTGTCGGTACTTTGAGGGAGGTTCCCCGTGCTTTCGCACGGACCTAATTACAGTAAACCTCGTTTTCCCAGAAGCGTAACCCCGTTGACACCTTTCTAGACACCTACTTGATCGGCTAATTGCAAAGTGCAAAACTCTCCCAGAAGTAACAATTACTCACAGTGGGTATCGGGATCCAACTATCACATAGAAGGTATGCAATCTCATTGCAAGTTTCAACACTTGAAACTCCCGATATAGGTTTTTACCCCTAGCACCTATGACCTTAACTATGGTCAACAAATCATAAGTACTAGTCAAGTTCTACCCGTCATTTCGTGATTAATTAGACCCACCCACATGACCCTTAACTAAGGTCAACAAAGTCACGCGACCGTCCTAACTAATCGCATCATATGCGGTGTAGGAAGACATCACTTAGCTACCGTACACTGTGCCTTGACTATGGTCAACAAACACAGCACGAATACTAAGTACTCTACTTCCTAAAATGACGGAGGGTTGCGAATGGTTTTTGTGAAAACCTTTAACCCTTTGAACTTGATCTCGTTGCGGAATCAAATGGTTTTTTAAATGGAATGTTTTTGAAGCTTTTCTAGTTTTACTAAAGGGGTCAATCTCGGTGAAGGGATCGTCGGCCCTTTCCTCGTCGAATGAGGTGCGGGATATATCATATATATCACTGTGCAAAGCGGAAACTATAGAAGCGATCAAATGACAAACCGAGGGTTGTAGCATCTGCCAGTTATTGCTAAAGGAGTCACTCCCGGTGAAGGGATCTCGGTCCTTTCCCTATCGAATAAGGTGCAGGATGTTCTACAAGGAACACCGCGATGCAAAGCAAGAACTGTAGCTACCTGTTTTTATTTTGAAATTCGATTCCACAACATCAATTAGGTTTATTTTCTTTCATTAATCTCATTAATGAATATCCCATCATTTAAATTACCTAAACATCACAGATAGATATGACGTACACTTATGCCATCCGCATTCGCCTCGATGTCCCCTCGTGCACCGTTAGGTTAGGTAACTAACGGCAGAGCGGGGCAGGGCCAGCGCGAGTGTAAAACATAAGTAACGTCTATATAATATATCATATATATACTATAATATCTGTCACAGAGCACAGAACATCGCATGATCACAGATAAAACACAGCAGAAGAAACATATGAAATATTGGATATACTAGAACGTCCGTGTTTTCAATACGAGCCAGTATAAAACAAGGATTCCACGGTCGTGATGAATAGCCAATCCCACACCCCTAGACCCCTACGAGAGCGGCAAGCAACCCTACCAATTCTAGGGTTAGGAGACCCAGACTCGACTCCTCGAGTTGGTCTCCCACTGGACCCCAGAACCCGGTTACTTGTGCTCCCCTCCTTGGGTCTATCCTAGTGCAGAAAAGTAAATAATATACAACGGGTGACGACTTCCGCAACCTGGAAGTGCCCCAATAAAAGAATATTACATACAAGTTTTTACAAGAATGAAAACGAAAAACACTCATCTCACATAAAACCCCCCCGGCTATTCAAACACGACGATCCAATATAACATATCCAGCAACACATAACATCACATGTCATCAACGTAAGTAAATATGCGCATCCCAATTGTCGTTGACATATAGCAACGAAACCGGCGATATCACATATTACACTTACGGTCACAGAAAAGAAAGTGTAAAACTACAACAGTTGGAATCCGCAACCACCTCAGACATCGCATGCCTGACCAAATGAATTACTTAGACATCGCATGCCTAACAATTATAAACCCCGCATTTTAGTCTCATTATCGAAAACTCTTTTCAATATCAAGTCGGGCAATTCAACAGGATCCCCGACATTCTGATCGAATGCTCGTCGCAAACTTCAGTAGACGGCCGCACCCCTGACGCCGTCGACAAAGTGCACCAAGGCGGAACACCGCTACCGAGAGCACCCGAACGGATGCTTTCGGCGACGGGGTTCTCCTACAGTCACTTGGTCGGGGCTATGGGGTGAGGCTGTCTATTAAGTTTACCCGGCGAGTATCCGCGTACGCTACGTGATTGCGACGGACTTTTGATCACATCAAAGTTCCGTGGCAACCGATCAAGTGAGACTAAACTGCTACGTTTATAATATTCATTCCGTTATCTCATAACTATTTGCGAATTCCAATTATTGTATCACATTCCGGATAAATAGAAAATGCTAAACTTTTCGATCGAACAATCGAACACCCAAGTTTTCCCGATACTACTCAACACATGAAATAAGTCTAACAACATTCAGTTCGTGCCTCAGTAGCAACGGTCCAGCCGTAGAAGGGTCAAGCCAACGCCTCACATGTGACACGCCGTACTGCCCCAAATCCGAAGGTTCAAAGGGCAGTTCAAGACGGTCACATAATCGAGTTAAGGTTTGTTGTCTTCTAGAGGGACCATCGCGTTACTTGCACTACTTAGAACGTCGTTAAACTACAGAAATATCCAACACTTGGAAATTTCCCGACAGGTGAAAAATTGGGTATTTATATCTGGTCGAACTTTTTAACATATTCTAAAATTTATCCGGAAAGTCACATAGACAAAATTTGAAACCCCGATCGAATCTTTGATTCCCAATACAACCCAAAAATGCTCAACTGTATACTGCATATTAAAAATTTCCAGGAAAACCAGCACTGAAAAATAGGAGTTACTGTGCAAAATTCAATGGCAGATAAGACAAAAGGGCCGCGGAAGGGCCGCATTAGCACGCTAATGACGCGGTTCCGCCGCACTTTAGAAAGATCATTAGGTAATTTTTGCATCTTAATTCTTAGATTTACCTGCTTATTTTTCTGCATATTTTTAATTTGCAAAAATCCACATTTTACAAAAATGTCCAGAGAGCATTTTAAAGTCGGGGTTTCGGGTCGATCGGACTTCTAACTCCGTCTACGCATCGCCTAAGGCTCTAGCTAGGCTCTGATACCACTGTAGGGTTCCTAGGCTCTCTAGTGAAGTCTCACAAGTGATCAAACATGCTCAAATCAAATTTTACGGGTGCCTACAAACCCGACTACGGATCGTTTACTAGATATTTAGGCGAAACAAGCAAACTAGTTAACATTTTAACTAAGGGAACGGACATACAACCTTTGTAGATCCGGTCCACCACCTCCACGGCTCCGCAATGAAGTCCCCTCGCTGTCCAAATCATGTCTTGGGCTCTAGCGTCGGCATCATCGAAGAATGGGCGGGCTTGATCGTCGGTTCGATGCCGAAGATGATTTACGTCGAGGCATCGCTAGAACAAGCTCCAACTTCACCAAGTCGGAAAAACTTGTGAAGGAAACACCCTATACTACTTGGCAAGAGGTAGAGGATGAAGAAATAGGAGTTGGGTTGACTTTAGATTTGGATTTCACACACTTTTTCATCAATCACCATTGATGTAGCAAGTTTTTTTTCATGGAGAAAGAAGATGAAGAAGAAGAAGATGATATGATAACCTCTTTAAAAAGAAAAGAAAATATAATACTTATCATATCATTAACCTTAGTTAGGTGTAGAGAATTGACTAAGGTTAATTTGAAGAGTTAGGGTTAAGAAAGAAGACAAAATGGTTACTTAGTCAAAGTTTCAAGAAACTTCAACTACAAACAAAATAAGCCACCATTTCATTTTCTTCATCTTTTTCTTTTTCCAAAATAAATAAATTAATAAATAAGAAAAAGAAAACCCTAATCTTAATCTTAACCATGGTCAAATTCTTTACACTAACCCTAGCTTGCATGTATCATCAAACATGATACAATCATGTGCACAAAATATATCACATATGCAATGTGCACAAACTAAGTGAGTGAATCCATTTAAAGTGAACCAATACTAGTTAATGCAAAGCAATATATCAAATATATAATTATACATTAAATCATTAAATCAACACTTGATTCAATGATCCGGTCATGTCGAATATAACCGACTAGTATCCAATGTATCGGCTTATCGAATCAATCCTTGATTCGATAACTAGGTTATATCGCATATAACCAATCGATACATTCGTCGCGAGAATGAAATACGGTATCACATACACGAATTATTCTCGCTCCCGCACATATCTCATATGCGCTGCTATTTCGTTTCGCTTGAACTAGGAAACCTCTGTGTAGGACTCTAAAGACTCGTCAATACGCCGGCAGCAGATGATGATCATATCAAACACCCACAAGCCGCAAGCGGTCTGCTAAACGTAACGGCCACCCGGGTATTGAGCGATCAGAAGATCGACGAGCAAGCCCGCTCAGACTCCTGCGAATCCAACCAGTAACACTTACCGTACGGTCCGGTCTGTTCGTCTGATATGTCGCATATCTCGCCTAGGGGTGGTAAACGTCAGACCCCAGTAGCTCGATAAGTCATGCCGACTTGAGGTCCATAACATTCGTGAAACTACTGATAACTCTTACCAGTATATCACTGCAACCCTGGCCAGGGATTTCCTGTTATGGCCAGTCGAGCATAGCACAACATCAACCCCCAATACCGGGAGAGACGAATCCCCTCCTATCGCTCATTGCCTCCATGTGAATCGGGACTGTAACCAAAAACCACCTGTTTGCACGACTCAGTAGAGCCATGGTAGGGTGGAAATCAAAGCACAGTGGGAGACACACAAGACTCTATGACGATCTCGGGTCAACAGACTAAGCTGTACCAGCGTCACCAGAGAACTGCCATCTGACGTGTGGTATAATACCATCTGGGAGTTCTCGGCGAGTCCGTTCAGTGTACCCAGTCTCCACTGAGCACCCGCATACCATCTTCGATGTCAAACACCAATGGATATGGGATCATCCATCGCCCATCGCCTGGGTCGAGAAGATATGCGCTAGTCTACTCTGGAATATCGATGCCCCGTCTCGATATTCCCACGACTAGGAACAATTCAAGGATGTACTCATGGACTACCCAGGCCCCACTTGTATGATCTACATCATAGTCCTGGAAGTCGAGCACACATCCTATGGGCTTTATCAACATGTAATCAGAGAGACAGAAAGTATACATGTTAAGATAAAGTGCAACCAGATAGCGTACTATCATGTCGAGCAAGAAAGTCCTTCCTATATATGTCCCAGCATCCACTACAGTATACATCCAATGTACAGTAATGGCCTCTAGGGCATACATATAACTAACAGACGTTTACCACCCCAGGCGAGATATGCAACATATCAGACGATCAGACCGGACTGTACGGTAGTGTTACTGGTTGGATTTACTGGAGTGTGAGCGGGCTTGCTCGTCGATCTTCTGATCGCTCAATACCCGGGTGGCCGTTACGTTTAGCAGATCGCTTGCGGCTTGTGGGTGCTTGATATGATCATCACCTGCTGCCGGCGTATTGACGAGTCTTTAGAGTCCTACACAGAGGTTTCCTGGCTCAAGCGAAACGAAATAGGAGCGCATATGAGATATGTGCGGGACCGAGAATGATACCAGTATGTGATACTGTATTCGATTCTCGCGATTTGTAACATTGATCGGTTATATGCGTTAAAGCCGGGTTATCGGATCAAGTGTTGATTCGATAAGTTGTTACTATTGATATTAGTCGGTTATATGCGATATGACCGGGTCGTTAAATCAAGTGTTGATTTAATGATTTAATGTATAATTATATATTTGATATATCACTTTACATTAACTAATATAGGTTCACTTAAATGGATTTTCTTACTAGAAGTTCACAAGTTGTATATGTGATATACTTTTGTGCACTTGATTGTATCATGTTTGATGATACATGTTAACTTGGTTAAGTGTAAAGATTAAACCATGGTTAAGTTAATGATTAGGGTTTTGCTTTTCTTATTTATTTATTTATTTTGAAAGAATAAAGAGAAAATGGGGGCTTTCTTTGTTTGTAGTTGAATCTTCATGAAGGTTTGACTTTGTAACCATTTTGTCTTCATGCTTAACCCTAACCATTTAAACAAACCATGGCCTATTCTCTACACTTAACTAGGGTTATGATATGATAAGTATTCATATTATTTTCTATTTTGAAAACACTTATCATATTCTTTCTTTCTTCTTCATCTTCTTCTTCACTTGAAGAAAGCTTACTTCATCAATGGTGATTGATGAAAAAGAGTGAGAAATCCAAATCTAAAGTGAACCCACCTCCTATTTCTTCATCCACTACCTCTTGCCAAGTAGTATAGGGTGTTTCCTTCACAAGTTTTCATGACTTGGTGAAGTTGGAGCTTGATCTAGCGATGCCTCGACGTAGATCATCTTCGGCATCGTCGTCGATGACCTAGCCCGCTTTTTCTCCGATGAAGCCGACGCTAGAGCCCAAGATCCGATTTGTACAGCGAGGAGACATCATCGCGGAGCCATGGAGGTGGAGAACCGGATCTACAAAGTTTGTATTTCCGTTTACCATATAGTTAAGTTGTTAACTAGTTGCATCTTTCGCCTAAAATTCTAGTTAACGATCCGTATTAGAGTTTCTTGGCACCCGTAATTTTTGAAATTGGCATGGTTGATGCCTTGTGAGACCTTATTAGAGTGCCTAGGAACCCTACAGTGGTATCAGAGCCTAGCTAGAGCCTTAGGCAATGCGTAGACGGAGTTTGAAGTCCGATTAAACCGAAACCCTAACACAAATTAACCCTCTCTGGACTTTTTCTGAAAAAGTGGTTTTTTCCAAATTAAAAATGCTTAAAAAATTCAGCAGGAAATTCTAAGAATTACGGTGCAAAAATTACCTAATGATCTGTCTAAAGCGCGGCGGAACAGCGGCATTAGCCGCCTATTGCGGCGGTTCCGCAACCATTTAGTCTCTTCAGTCAACCATTTTTGCACAGTAACTTCTTTATTTAAATGCTGAGTTTTATGGGAATTTTTAAAATTTATTCAAGAGTTGAATTTTCTGGGGTTGTTTTGGGGATTCGATGATTCGATCGGATTATCAGATTTTGTCTATGTGGATTCCGGATAATTTTTGAATATGTTAAAAAGTTCGAGCGGATATAAATACCCAACTTTTCCCCTGCCGGAAAATTTCCAAGTGTTGGATTTTTTCGAGGTTTAAAGACGTTCTAAGTAGTGCAAGTAACGCGATGGTCCCTCTAGAAGACAACAAACCTTAACTCGATTATGTGACCGTCTTGAACTGCCCTTTGAACCTTCGGGTTTGGGGCAGTACGGCGTGCCACATGTGAGGCGTTGGCTTGACCCTTCTACGGCTGGACCATTGGTACTGAGGCACGAAGTGAATGTCTTTGAACTTATTTCATGAGTTGAGCTGTTTCGGGAAAACTTGGGTGTTCGATTGCTCGATTGGAAAGTTTAACATTTTCTATCTTATTCAGAATGTGATACAATAATTGGAATTCACAAGAAGTTATGAGATAACTGAATGAATGTTATAAACATAGCAGTTTAGTCTCACTTGATCGGTTGCCACGGAATTTTGATGTGATCAAAAGTCCGTCGAAATCACGTAGCTTACGCGGATACTCGCCGGGTAAACTTAATAGACAACCTCACTCCATAGCCCCGACCAAGTGACTGTAGGAGAACCCCGTCGCCGAAAGCATCCGTTCGGGTGCTTGCGGCAGCGGTGTTCCGCCTTGGTGCACTTCGTCGACGGTATCGGGGGTGCAGCCGTCTACTAAAGTTTGCGACGAGTATTCGATCAGGATGTCGGGAATCTTGTTGAATTGCCCGACTTGATATTGAAAAGTGTTTTCGATTTTTAGACTAAAATGCAGGGTTTATAATTGCTAGGCATGCGATGTCTAAGGATTTCATTTGATTAGGCATGCGATGTTTATGGAGGTTGCGGATTCCAACTGTTTTAGTTTTATACATCTTTTCTGTGACCGTAAGTGTAATATGTGATATCGCCGGTTTCGTTGCTATATGTCAACGACAATTGGGATGCGCATATTTACTTACGTTGATGACATGTGATGTTATGTGTTGCTGGATATGTTACATTGGATCATCGTGTTTGAATAGCCGGGGTTTTTTATGTGAGATGAGTGTTTTTCATTTTCATTCATGTAAAAACTTGTATGTAATATTCTTTTATTGGGGCACTTCCAGGTTGCGGAAGATGTCACCCTTTGCATATTATTTTCTTTTCCGCACTAGGATAGACCCAAGGAGGGGAGCACAAGTAACCGGGTTCTAGGGTCCAGTGGGAGACCATCTCGAGGAGTCGAGTCCGGGTCTCCTAACCCTAGAATTGGTAGGGTTGCTTGCCGCTCTCGTAGGGGTCTAGGGGTGTGGGATTGGCTATTCATCACGACCGTGGAATCCGTGTTTTATACAGGCTCGTATTGAAAACACGGATGTCCTAATATATCCAATATTTCATATGAATCTTGTGCTGCGATATCTGTGATGTGATCATGTGATATGTTCTTTAATGGATATTTTATATAGTATATATGATATATTATATAGGCGTTACTTATGTTTTACACCCGCGCTAGCCCTGCCCCGCTCTGCCGTTAGTTACCTAACCTAACGGTGCACGAGGGGACATCGAGGCGAATGCGGATGGCATAAGTGTACGTCGTATTTATCTGTGATGTTTAGGTATTTAAATGATGGGACTTCATTAATGTGATTCATGAAAGAAAAAGAAACCTAAAGATGTTGTAGAATCAAATTTCAAAAATAAAACAGGTAGCTACAGTTCTTGCGATGCACAGCGGTATATATGATATATCCTGCACCTTATTCGATGAGGAAAGGACCGAGATCCCTTCACAGGGAGTGACTCCTTTAGCAATAACTGGCAGATGCTACACACTCGGTTTGTCTTTTGATTGCTTTTAAGAGTTTTTACTTTGCACAGTGATATATATGATATATCCCGCACCTTATTCGATAAGGAAAGGACCGATGATCCTTTTACCGGGAGTGACTCCTTTAGCAAAACTAGAAAAGCCTCAGAAACACTCCATTTTAAAAATCATTTGATTCTACAACGATATCAAGTTCATTACGCAATAGGTTTTCAGAAAAACCTCTCGCAGCCCTCCGTCATTTCAGATAAGTAGTAGTTAGTATTCGTGCTGCGTTTGTTGGCCTTTGTCAAGGCGCAGTGTGCGGTAGCTAACTGGTGCTTATCTGCTTATGCATATGATGCAGATTGGATTAGGGTAGTCGTGCGACCTTGTTGGCCTTTGTCAAGGGCCGTGCGGGTGGGTTTAATTCAATCAGGAAATGACCGGTTGAACTTGACTAGCATCGTATGGTTTGTTGGCCTTTGTCAAGGTCATAGGAGGTTAGGGGCAAAATATTATCGGGAATTTCAAGTGTTGAAATTTGCAATGAGATTGCATACCTTCTATGAGATAGTTGAATCCCGATACCCGCTGCGAGTAAGAGTTACTACTGGGAGATTTTTTCACTTTACAATTAGCCGATCAAGTAGGTGTCTAGAAAGGTGTCAACGAGGTTACGCCTCTGGGAAAACGAGGTTTACATTAATTAGGTTCGTGCGAAAGCACGGGGGACCTCCCTCAAAGTGCCCACACTGGCCTGGCTGAAAGATTGGTGAACTTGTAGTGTGTAATTAATCCCGGCTGGTCTTTCCTTTTTGGGTTTGAAGGAAGATTTGATAAAAAGCAGTGGGAGCCATCCTGATTAGATAAAATAATAACCAATCTATTCTTGCAAGAGCATACGCTGAGTGTTTTCTTCTCTCTCTCTCCAGGTAGCGACCATATCACGCCTTAATCAAGATAATAATACGGATGTATTGACCGAACCCGCTTGTTATACTGAGCTGGGAAACGTTGGTCCCGCTCCAACTTATAATTGTTATAAGATAGAGCAGGAAATAGGGGATTACCAGAATTCCCGTGCCACCCAAACGAAGAGAGTGCATGCTGATGCATCATCTTCGTGTGTGTTCATTACAGAGAACTGTTTCTCAGTATCCTTTACGTCCTGGGTATGTGATACCAGATCAGGATCCCAGATTTGCAATCCGTTACATGGGCTACAGAAAGGTAAAGAACTGTGAACGGGTGATAACTTTCATGCGGCAGAAATCGGGGCAAGTGTTGCAGCCAAGTCTGTTGGTCACTGTCACCCTGTATTCCAAATACATTGATTCTGAACAAATGCTATTAGATACCGAACCTGATATACAAAATCATATCAGTCTCTTTATTAGTAAAGAAAGGATATAATTTTGTATTGTTGGATAATGTTTTGAACATTTTCTATATCAAAAGTTGATCGGTTCAGGCACGTTATCTAAAAGCATTGATGTTCTAAATCAAACTACAGTTCTTAGTATACAGAACACACACAAGAGGAATAGTTCAAAACTGAACGAATCCTTCTTGAGGTATTGTAGACTTGGTCATACCAATGCGACCCGACTAGCTGAAGTTACATATAGATGCATATTTAAATCAGTTTGAATTTACATCTTGTGAAACTTGCCAGTCATGTTACAAAGATAAGATGACCATAGCTCTGTTTATTGGAAACGGAGAAAGAGTTAGTAAACTCTTGGGACTGATACATGATGATGTATGTAAGGTCCCCTGTCTGGAAATGCCAGGACAGGTTCTTTATACTTCATTACATTCTCTGATAATCTCTCTAGATTCAGACATATGTTCCTGTTGAAACACAAGTCCAAACCTTTTGAGATATTCACAGAATATAAGCTAGAAGTAGAGAACCAATAAGGGTATAAGTATTATGTCCTTTGATGTGATCGAGGAGGAGAATACTTGAGCACGGAAATCCTGGACTATTCTAAAGGAGAATGAGATTCTCTCTCAGCAATACTCCTCCGTATACACCATAGCACGATGGTATATCAGGGTGGAGCTATAACACCCTATGTGATATGGTGTGCTCTATGATGAGTACTACTGAGTTTCCTATTTCCTTTTAGGGAGTTATGCACTTGAGAAGCTGCATACCTATTGATAAGGGTTCAAATCAAATCAGTTTCCTACCACTTCATATGTGATATGGAAAGGGAAGAGCCCATATCTTATGTTAGTTAAGATTTGGGGTTGTCCGGCCTATGTCTAAAAGCAAAATCCGGACAAACTCGAGGCAAGGTCTGTTATGTAGAACTGGAAATGTTCCAGCCATACAAACTGCAGCTGATGATTTGATAGAACCAAAGGATTCAGTAGATTCCAACGAACCTCAGCCTCTCCGCCGATCTAGTAGTGTTCCTCACCTACCTGAGAGATACTTCGGTTTCTCTATGACAGTGGGAGCAAGGATGGCATCATGAGATGATGACCCAACTAGTTTCGAGCTGGCCATCAGGAGTGGGACTCTGTAAGAATGGCTGGATGCTTAGCGATCTGAGATGGAATCCATGTACACTAACAAAGTATGGACTTTGGTTGCTATATCTGAAGGGTTAAATCCCCATCAGGAGCAAGTATATCTTGAGAAGATTACTTGGTGTAGATGGAAAAGTTGAGACTTTCAAAGCTAGACTTGTTAAAGCTTTTCGTCATCGACCAGGCGTGGATAATGATGAAACCTTTTCAAGTGGCTATGCTTAAGTCCATCCAGATCCTACTTGCCACGGCTACATACCATGACTACGATATCTGGCGGTTGGATGCCATGACTGCTTTTCTAAATAATGCTTTAGATGAGAACGTCTATAAGTACACAGCCAAAGGGCTTCGTAGACAGTGGGAGCAGCGGAAACGTGTACAAGATGCTTTATAAGATAAAGCAGGTATCGCGGAGTTGGAACAACTGTTTTGATGTGTTAGTCAAAGAGTTTGACATCATCAAAATGGTAGATAAACCTTGTATAAACAAAAGGTAGTAGGGAGTATGGTGGTGATCCTCGTAGAGTACGTGGATGACATGCTCTTGATAGGGAAGGAGTTTCCTATGCTATGCTCGGTCAATCTCCGCTTATCACAATGATTCTCCATATAGGATCAAAAGTGATACCTCCTAAATCCTGGGTTTTGGATCTATGAGATAGATCTAATTGGATGTTAGGATTCTCACTAGTTGTAGTGAGATGGTATCAACCGATCCTGGGGAGAATCAGTGGAAGGTTTCCAGGGTGATAAGAACGAATGAAAGTCAGTCGCAGGCATTGTTTTTACCCTCAGTGAAGGGACGGTACGTTGGAAGAGTTCCAAGCTAGATACCGTGGCATACTAGACGATAAAGGCTCGATACATCGCTACTTAAGATGCTACCAAAGAGGCAGTCTGGATGTATAATTGTTCATGAAATGAACTTAGTTCCTCCCATTGTGTGACAATGGAGTTGTGGCATATGCCATGGAACATCCATCCCATCAATGATCCAGATATATTCTAAGGCAGTATCACCTGACCATGGAGATGGTTGATCTCTAAGGGATTGAGGTTAGGAGAGTAGACTAAGAGGACAACACGGCGGATCCACTCGCGAAGGCCTATTCCCAGAGAAAGACTTTTATGGGATGGTTGAGTATGAGATATTACAACCACTGCTATCAGATGGCCCTAGTGCAAGTGGGAGATTGTTAGTTATATGTATGCCCTAGAGGCCATTACTATACATAGGATGTATATTGTAGTGGATGCTTGGACATATATAGGGAGGACTTTCTTGCTCGACATGATAGTATGCTATCTGGTTGATATTTACCTTAACGTGTATACTGTTTGTCACTCTGTTACATGTTGGTAAAGCCCTTAGGATGTGTACTTGACAACTTGGACTATGATGCGGATCATACTAGTGGGGACATGGTAGTCCATAAGTACATCTTTCAAGGTCCCTAGTCGTAGGTGTATCGAGACGGGGCATCGATATACCAGAGTAGACTAGCGTATACCTTCTCGACCCATACAGATGGGCGATGGATGATCCCATATCCATTGGTGTTTGACATCAGAGATGATATACGGGTGCTCAGTGGAGACTGGGTACACTGGACGGACTCTCCGAGAACTCCCAGATGTTATTATACCATACGTCAGATGGTAGTTCTCTGGTGACGCTGGTACAAAGTAGTCTGTTGACCCGAGATCGTCATAGAGTCTTGTGTGGTTCCCACTGTGCTTTGATTTCCACCTTACCACGTCCAAGAGGGCGTGCAAAACGGTGGCTTTTGGGTACAGTCCCGAATCACAAGGAGGCAATGAGCGATAGGAGGGGATTTGTCTCTCCCGGTATAGGGAGTTGATGTTGCGCTGTGTTCGATTGGCTATAACCGGAAATCCTTGGCCAGGGTTGCTGAGATTTACTGGTAAGTGTTACCAGTAGTTTCTCGAATTGTTATAGACCTCATATCGACACGACTTATCGAACTATTGGGGTCTGACGTTTACCACCCCTAGGCGAGATATGCAACATATCAGACGATCAGACCGGACTGTACGGTAGTGTTACTGGTTGGATTTACTGGAGTGTGAGAGGGCTTGCTCGTCGATCTTCTGATCGCTCAATACCCGGGTGGCCGTTACGTTTAGCAGACCGCTTGCGGCTTGTGGGTGCTTGATAAGATCATCACCTGCTGCCGGCGTATTGACGAGTCTTTAGAGTCCTACACAGAGGTTTCCTGGCTCAAGCGAAACGAAATAGGAGCGCATATGAGATATGTGCGGGACCGAGAATGATACCAGTATGTGATACTGTATTCGATTCTCGCGATTTGTAACATTGATCGGTTATATGCGTTATAGCCGGGTTATCGGATCAAGTGTTGATTCGATAAGTTTTTACTATTGATATTAGTCGGTTATATGCGATATGACCGGGTCGTTAAATCAAGTGTTGATTTAATGATTTAATGTATAATTATATATTTGATATATCACTTACATTAACTAATATAGGTTCACTTAAATGGATTTTCTCACTAGAAGTTCACAAGTTGTATATGTGATATACTTTTGTGCACTTGATTGTATCATGTTTGATGATATATGTTAACTTGGTTAAGAGTAAAGATTAAACCATGGTTAAGTTAATGATTAAGGTTTTGATTTTCTTTCTTATTTATTTATTTATTTATTTTGAAAGAATAAAGAGAAAATGGGGGCTTTCTTTGTTTGTAGTTGAATCTTCATGAAGGTTTGACTTTGTAACCATTTTGTCTTCATGCTTAACCCTAACCATTTAAACAAACCATGGTCTATTCTCTACACTTAACTAGGGTTAGGATATGATAAGTATTCATATTATTTTCTATTTTGAAAACACCTATCATATTCTTTCTTTCTTCTTCATCTTCTTCTTCATTTGAAGAAAGCTTACTTCATCAATGGTGATTGATGAAAAAGAGTGAGAAATCCAAATCTAAAGTGAACCCACCTCCTATTTCTTCATCCTCTACCTCTTGCCAAGTAGTATAGGGTGTTTCCTTCACAAGTTTTCATGACTTGGTGAAGTTGGAGCTTGATCCAGCGATGCCTCGACGTAGATCTTCTTCGGCATCGTCGTCGATGACCTTGCCCGCTTTTTCTCCGATGAAGCCGACGCTAGAGCCCAAGATCCGATTTGTACAGCGAGAAGACATCATCGCGGAACCATGGAGGTGGAGAACCGGATCTACAAAGGTTGTATTTCCGTTTACCATATAGTTAAGTTGTTAACTAGTTGCATCTTTCGCCTAAAATTCTAGTTAACGATCCGTATTAGAGTTTCTTGGCACCCGTAATTTTTGAAATTGGCATGGTTGATGCCTTGTGAGATCTCATTAGAGTGCCTAGGAACCCTACACTAGGACCCTCATGGTTTAATACGAGCCTGTATAAAACACAGATTTCACGGTCGTGATGAATAACCAAACCCACATCCCTAGACCCCTACGAGAGCGGCAAATAACCCGGCCAGTTCTAGAGTTAGGAAACCCGGTCACGACTTTTCGAGATGGTCTCCCACTGGACCATAGAACCCGGTTACTTGTGCTCCCCCTTGGGTCTACCTAATGCGGAAAAGTAAATAAAATACAATGGTTACATCATCCTCAGCCCGGAAGTGCCCCAATAAAAGAATATTACATACAAATGAATTTTACATGAATGAAAATAAAAACCCTCATCTCACAAAAAACCCCCGGCTATTCATAACACGACGATCCAATATAAGATATCACAGCAACACATAATATCTCATATCATCAACGTAAGCAAGTATGCGTATCCCGATTGTCGTTGATGTATAGCAACGAAGCCGGCGATACATCACATACTATGCTTACGGTCACAGAAAAGAAAGTGTAAAACTACAACAGTTGGAATTCGCATCTCCTTAGACATCTCATGCCTAACCAAATGAATTCCTTAGACAACGCATGCCTAACAATTATAAACCCCACATTTCAGTCTCGATCTCGAAAAAAAAATTCAATATCTATTCGGGCAATTCAACAAGGTTCCCGACATCCTGATCGAATGCTCGTCGCAAACTTTATTAGACGGCCGCACCCCCGGATGCCGTTGATGAAGTGCACTAAGGCGGAACACCGCTGCCGCGAGCACCCGAACGGATGCTTTTGGCGACGGGGTTCTCCTACAGTCACTTGGTCAGGGCTATGGGGCGTGGCTATCTATTAAGTTTACCTGGCGAGTATCCGCGTATGCTATATGATTGCGACGGAATTTTGATCACATCAAAATCCCGTGGCAACCGATCAAATGAGACTAAACTGCTAAATTTACAACATTCAAATTAGTTATCTCATAACTACTTGTAGATTCCAAATATTGTATCACAATCCAGATAAATAGACAATGTTAAACTTTCCGATCGAATAAAAAAACACCCAAGATTTCCCAAATAGCTCAACACTTGAGCGGAGTTCAAAAAAGTATCCATCACATGCCACAGTACCAATGGTCCAGCCGTAGAAGGGTCAAACCAACGCCTCACATGTGGCAACGCCGTACTGCCCCAAACCCTAAGGTTTAGAGACGGTTCAGACGGTCACATAATCGATTTAAGCTTTGTGTTCTTCTAGAGGGTCCACCGCGTTACTTGCACGAATTTGAACGTTCTTAAGCTACGGAAAAATCCAACACTTGGAAATTTTCCGGCAGGGGAAAAAGTGAGTTATTGATATCCGTTCGAACTTTTTAACACGTTCTAAAATTACCCGGAAAAATCTAAACGAAATTAAACTTTCCGATCGAATCAACGGGTTCCCAATACATCCAAGAAAACTCAACACTTGAGTAGAATTAAAAATTCCCAGAACAATCAGGAAATACATACGGATATAACTGTGCAAAAAGAAAACAATAAGTCCACTGTGCGGCCGCGGAACCGCCGCGCAAGGCATGTCATTGCCGCGGTTCTTCGGCTCTTTAATGGTATTAATTGCTCGTTTCACCCAGTAATCCTTATAATTCCCTGTGCATTTTTCTGATTATTTTTAATATGAAAAATGTCAACTTTAGAAAAGATTTCCAGAAACTAGGGTTTTTCGGGTATTCGGAGTTTGATCGGACTTTAAACTTCGCCTAGACTTCGCCTAAAGCTCTAACTTGGCTCTTATACCACTGTAGAGTTACTAGGCACTCTCACAAGGTTCTACAAGGTATCAACCATGCCCGATTTAAAATTTAGACGTACCAAACAAGCCTAACCAAGATCTTAGACTAGAGATTAGGCTAAACAATAAGCAAGTAAACAACCTTACTTCTAAGAGTTTCGGATTACAACCTTTGTAGTCCATTCTTTCACTTCTGAAGCTCCGTGTTGAGGTCCCTTCGCTGCGATCATCGAGTATCCAGACTCTAGAGAGGCTCCACAAAAGAAAGATGCAAGCTTCCTTCCGATCTTCGATAACTAAGATGATCAACCTTGAAGAAAACTCAAACCCAAGCTCTTGCTTTGCTAATAAAGTATTAGCAAAGCGAACACCTTAATCTAAATGGCTAGAATAGATGAGGATGATGAAGTAGGAATTTAGCACTCATTTGTTTTCAATTTCTCACTCATTTCCATCACTAATGAAAAAGGAAGAAATCTTTTCACCAAGGAAGAAGAAGAAGAATATTATCAAATCCTTTTGTGATGAATAATGAAAAACTCAAGTGTGAGGTTAGAAAATGCAACAATAGGTTAAGAATGAAGTCTTAACCCATGTAGAGAGTTAACTATGGTGAAGGGCTGGGTTGGGTTAAGCAAATATCTACACAAAATATCATAACAAATATCGTTGCTTAAAACAAAAGCAAAGCTTCTAGAAACTACTAGAAAGTTTAACCCAAATCAAACCCTAACTATGTTTAATCTCCACTAATCATGTTGCATTTATAATCATAACATGTTACAATATTATATATCACATATACAATATTTATTGTAACAATATAAAATAATACAATTAACATATATCGCATTTATATCAATGTATTACCCGAGTGAGAAAAAGAATCTTTTAGTGTGCTCATATTAGTTAATGTAATTTAATATATCAAATATATAATTATACATTAAATTATCGAATCAACACTTGATCCGATAATCCGGCTATTTCACAAATAACCGACTAATGTAATCTGTATCAATTCATCGAATCAACACTTGATCCGATGACCCGGCTATATCGCATAAGCCAGGCCGATATCTCATATCGCGAGAATCTAATACGGTATCATATACACGTATTGTTCTCAGTCCCGCACATATCATATATGTGCTCCTACTCCGTTTTGCCTGAGCCAGGAAACCTCTGTGTAGGACTCTAAAGAATCGTCAATACGCCGACAGTAGGTGATGATCATATCAAACACCCATAAGTTGCAAGCGGTCAGCTAAACGTAACAGCCACCCAGGTATTGAGCAATCAGAAGATCAACAAGCAAGCCTGTACATTCTCCCGTGAATCCAACCAGTAACACTCTCGTACAGTCCGGTCTCTTCGTCTTATATGTCGCATATCTCGCCTAGGGGTGGTAAACGTCAGACCCTAGTAGCTTGATAAGTCGTGTCGATATGAGCTCCATAACAGTTCGAGAAACTACTCATAACACTTACCAGCAAATCTCAACCCTGGCCAGGGATTTCCAGTTATAGCCAATCGAACACAGCGCAACATCAACTCCCTATACCGGGAGAGACGAAACCCCTCCTATCGCTCATTGCCTCCATGAGATTCGGGACTGTACCCAAAAGCCACCTTTTTGCACGCCCTCTTGGACATGGTATGATGGAAATCAAAGAACAGTGGGAATCACACAAGACTCTATGACGATCTCGGGTCTACAGACTAACCTGTACCAGTGTCACCAGAGAACTGCCATCTGACGTGAGGTATAATACCATCTGGGAGTTCTCGGTGAGTCCGTCCAGTGTACCCAGTCTCCACTGAGCACTCGTATACCTTCTCTGATGTCAAACACCAATGGATATGGGATCATCCATCGCCCATCATATGGGTAAGGAAGCGCATACGCTTGTCTACTCTGGAGTATCGATACCTTGTCTCAGTACTCCCACGACTAGGAACATTTCAAGGATGTACTTGGCGAATACTCTGTCACCACTAGTATGATCTGCATCATAGTCCGGTAGTCAAGTACTCAACCTAAGGGCTTTATCAACATGTAACATAAAGACAATCAGAGTACATGTTAAGATAAAGAGTAACAAGATAGCATACTATCTTGTCGAGCAAGAAAGTCCTCCCTATATATGTCCCAGCATCCACTATAATATACAACGCATGTACAGTAATGCCCTCTAGGGCATACATATAAGTAACATTATGCTCCCCGCCTTGGTTCCATCCTAATGAGGAAAAACTAAATAATATACATCAATGGAGACAACATCCTCAGCCCGGAAGTGTCCCAATAAAAGAATATTACATACAAATATTTTAGATGAATGAAATATAAAAACTCTCATTTCACGTAAAACCCCCCGACTATTCAATCACGACGATCTTATATAACATATCAAAAGCAACACATAACATCGCATGTCATTAATGTAAGTAAATATGCGTATTCCCAATGTCGTTGTCGTATAGCAACGAGAACGTGGATACACCACATATTACACTTACGGTCGCAGAAAAGAAATGAAAACTGCAATAATTAGAATCTGCGTCATCCTTAGACATCATAAACCCAGAATATCACATACTCCGGGTTTCATGCCAACTGAGTAAATATTGCATTTAAGTCTCGAATTGAAAACACATTTCAATAACAAGTGGGGAAATTCAACAAGTTTCCTGATTAAATATTTGAATGCTCATCAGGAACTTTAATAGATTGCCGCACCCCCGATGCCGTCAACGAAGTGCACTTAGGCAGAACACCGCGGCCGCGAGCACCTGAGAGGATGCTTTTTGCTATGGTGTTCTCCTATAGTCACTTGGTTGGGGCTATCGGGCGTGGCTATCTAATAGTGTTTCCCGGCGAGTGTTCGCGTACAATACGAGATTGCGACGGAGTTTTGATCCGAATCGAATCTCCGTGGAAATCTATCAAAAGAGACTAAAATGCGAGATTTACAAATAGCAAACTAGTTTTCTCAAAACTAATTAATGTGTATTCCAAAAATTGTATCACATATCATAATGTTCTAGACGATGTTAAAAATTGTATCACATATCATAATGTTCTAGACGATGTTAAAAATTGTATCACATATCATAATGTTCTAGACGATGTTAAACATATTTCAAACACCTACAAATCATAGAGACCTCAACAACTTGAGCCTGACGAAAAATTCGCAGAGAGTCCAAAATAACAAAATGGAGTAGCATAAGAAAAATGAGCCATCATCTCTTCAAGCTTGCGGCGGAACAGCGGCCAAACTATGCGTTTGGAGGCGATTCCGCGGCAACTTATTGGAGATATGTCTTCGTACATCTTGGAGATCCATCAAATAACCTGCATGAATTTCTGAGAATTTTTAATCTGAAAATTAAAATCTTTTGAAAAAATGGACAGAGACATTGAAAATTAGGGTTTTGAAACATCGATCGAACACATTAACGTCGTTTAGACCTTGCCTAATGATCTAGCTTGGCTCTGATACCATGAAAGTGTGTCTTAGCACCTCTACTAGGTTTCCACATGCATCAAGTATGCAATTTTAAAAAATCTAGTGGTCTTTGCTACACTAATCTAGAATCGAACTAGAGAATTAAAGTTTTTAAGCTTGTAAGCAAGTTATAAACCAGGTGAAGAGGGTTACAACCTTTGTAGACCAAATCCTTCACTTCTATAGCTCGAAGTAGTAGTCCCTAGATTCTTCTTGGCTCCACTTGAAGAAAGTATCGAGCTTGCTACGTGATCTTTGAAGTCGAAGATGATCCACCTTGAAGTCTCACTAAATCAAGATATCTCTTCACTAATCAAGGTATTAGTGAAGCAAACAACCTATACTAAAGGGCTAAGATAGTGTAGCTTGATGAAGTAGGAATTTTTCTCCCTTTAGAAATATTTTCCTCTCTCTTTTTTCAACTCAAGAAAACCCTAGAGTTCACCTGAGGAAGAAGATGAACTTGGGTGAAGAATGAACAAATGATGAGGGAGTGAACCATGAGGTTAAGATAAGAATGGGATGAATAAATATCAAGAGTAAAACAAAAATGGAGGATGTGTCATAGCTTCTAGATGCTTCTCCAAGCATCCAAGCCATGATTCATAATTCCACCCCTTTTCATTTTCCCTCTAAATAAAATTAATTTCAATTATGTAAAACCCTAGTGTCAGTCTCATACACCCATTTTCTATGTATCATCAACCATGATACAATACAATTTATATATAAATAAATATATATACATATATCAAATATATAAATATATACATAATTATATATATTAACAGAAGAAAATCATTAGTGAGCAATATTAGTTAATATAAATTTATATATAAAATATATTAATATATTGTTAGTTATATGTATGTCCTTGAGGCCATTACTATACATAGGATGTATATTGTAGTGGATGCTTGGACATATATAGGGAGGACTTTCTTGCTCGACATGATAGTATGCTATCTGGTTGCTCTTTACCTTAACGTGTACACTGATTGTCTCTCTGTTACATGTTGGTAAAGCCCTTAGGATGTGTAATTGACTACCTGGACTATGATGCGGATCATACTAGTGGGGACATGGTAGTCCATAAGTACATTCTTCAAAGTCCCTAGTCGTGGGTGTATCGAGACGGGGCATCGATATACCGGAGTAGACTAGCGTGTACCTTCTCGACCCATACAGATGGGCGATGGATGATCCCATATCCATTGGTGTTTGACATCAGAGATGATATATGGGTGCTCAGTGGAGACTGGGTACACTGGACGGACTCGCCGAGAACTCCCAGATGGTATTATACCTCACGTCAGATAGCAGTTCTCTGGTGACACTGGTACAGAGTAGTCTGTTGACCCGAGATCGTCATAGAGTCTTGTGTGATTCCCACTGTGCTTTGATTTCCACCTTACCACGTCCAAGAGGGCGTGCAAAACGGTGGTTTTTAGGTACAGTCCTGAATCCCATGGAGGCTATGAGCGATAGGAGGGGATTCGTCTCTCCCGGTATAGGGAGTTGATGTTGCGCTGTGTTCGATTGGCTATAGCCAGAAATCCCTGGCCAGGGTTGCTGAGATTTACTGGTAAGTGTTACCAGTAGTTTCTCGAACTGTTATAGACCTCATATCTACACGAATTATCGAGCTGCTGGGGTCTGACGTTTACCACCCCTAGGCGAGATATGCGACATATCAGACGAACAACCGGACTGTACGGTAAGTGTTACTGGTTGGATTCACAGGAGTGTGAGCGGGCTTGCTCGTCGATCTTCTGATCGCTCAATACCCGGGTGGCCGTTACGTTTAGCAGACCGCTTGCGGTTGTGGATGTTTGATATGATCATCATCTGCTACCGGCGTATTGACGAGTCTTTAGAGTCCTACAAAGAGGTTTCCTGGCTCAAGCGAAACGAAATAGGAGCGCATATGAGATATGTGCGGGACCGAGAATAATGCGTGCATGTGATACCGTATTCTATTCTCGCGATGAATGTATCGAATGGTTGTATGTGGTATAACCTAGTTATCGAATCGAGGATTGATTCGATAAGTCGATACATTGGATATTAGTCGGTCATATGCGATATGACCGGATCGTTAAATCAAGTGTTGATTTAATGATTTAATGTATAATTATATATTTGATATATTACTTTGCATTAACTAATATTTGTTCACTTTAGATGGATTTTCTCACTTGAAGTGCACATAGTATATATGATATAGTTTTGTGCACTAGTTTGTATCATGTTTGATGATACATGCAAACTTGGGTATGTGTATGCTTTAAACCTTGTTTAGGTTAATGGTTAGGGTTTTGTAATCTTTACTTATTTATTTATTCTTTTATTCATTTATTTTGGCAAGAATAAAATGGTGGCTAACTTTGTTTCTTTCTTGAAACTTCAAGAAGCTTTGAAGCTTTGACCATTTTGTTTCTTAGCCTTAACCTAACCATTAAACCTAACCCTAGTTTATTCTCTACACTTAACCATGGTTGCTATATGATAAGAATCACTTGGTTTTCTATTTTCAATATTCTTATCATATTCCTTCTTCTTCTTCTTCTTCAAGATGAAGAAAGCTTTTGCTACCTTCAATGGTGACTTGAGAAAAAGAGTGAGAAATCCAAATCTAAAGTGAACCCACTTCCTATTTCTTCATCCTCTACCACTTGCCAAGTAATATAGGGTGATTTCTTCACAAGTTTCATGGCTTGGTGAATTTGGAGCTTGATCTTGTGTTGCCTCGACGTAGATCATCTTCGGCATCAAATTCGACTACCTAGCCCGATCATTTCTTTGACGAAACCATTACTAGAGTCCGGGATCTGATGATCGCAGCGGAGGGACGTCATCATGGAGCTATGGAGGTGGAGGACTGGATCTACAAAGGTTGTATTTCCGTTCACTTAGTAGTTAAGATGTTAACTAGCTTGTAGTTTCGCCTAATCTCTAGTCAACGATCGCATTAGGGTTTCTCGGCACCGGAAATTTTTGAATTTGGCATGGTTGATGCCTTGTGAGACCTCATTAGTGTGCCTAGGAACCCTACAGTGGTATCAGAGCCTAGCTAGAGCCTTAGGCATTGACGGAGTTAGAAGTCCGATCGAACCGAAACCCTAATGCAAAATCCACTCTCTGTACATTTTTGAAAATTGTGGATTTTTATGAATTAAAAATATGCAGAAAAATCAGCAGGAGTTTTTAGGAGTTACTGTGAAATTCGAGTGGCTAATTCGACTAAGGCGCGGCGGAACCGCGGCAAGAGCCTGGCTCGTGCGGCGGTTCCGCGGCCAACTAGTCACATCTGGTTTTGAAAATTGCACAGTAATTCCTATATTTTATTATTGTATTTTCTGGGAATTTTTAACTTCTACTCAAGAGTTGAGTTTTCTGGGTTGTATTGGGGATTCGATGATTCGATCGGTTTATTTAACTTCGTCTATGTGTTTTCCGGATAATTTTTTGAATATGTTAAAAAGTTCGACCGGATATAAACACCCAATTTTTCCCCTGCCGGAAAATTTCCTTGTGTTGGATTTTTTTCGTAGTTTGAAAACGTTCTAAGTAGTGCAAGTAACGCGATGGACCCTCTAGAAGACAACAATGCTTAACTCGATTATGTGACCGTCTTGAACTGCCCTTTGAACCTTAGGGTTTGGGGCAGTATGGCGTGCCACATGTGAGGCGTTGGCTTGACCCTTCTACGGCTGGACCGTTGGTACTGAGGCACGAAGTGAATGTTGTTAAACTTATTTTATGTGTTGAGCTGTTTCGGGAAAACTTAGGTGTTCGATTGTTCGATCGGAAAGTTTAACATTTTCTATTTATCCGGAATGTGATACAATATTTGGAATCCACAAGTAGTTATGAGATAACTGATTTGGATGTTATAAACATAGCAGTTTAGTCTCACTTGATCGGTTGCCACGGAATTTTGATGTGATTAAAAGTCCGTCGCAATCACGTAGCGTACGCGGATACTCGCCGGGTAAACTTAATGGACAGCCTCACCCCATAGCCCCGACCAAGTGACTGTAGGAGAACCCCGTCGCCGAATGCATCCGTTCGGGTGCTCACGGCAGCGGTGTTCCGCCTTAGTGCACTTTGTCGACGGTATCAGGGGTGCGGCCGTCTACTAAAGTTTGCGACGAGCATTCAATCAGTTTTTCGGGAATCTTGTTGAATTGCCCGACTTGATATTGAAAAGTGTTTTCGATAATGAGACTAAAATGCGGGGTTTATAATTGTTAGGCATGTGATGTCTAAGGAATTCATTGGTTTAGGCATGCGATGTCTAAACCGTTTGCGGATTCCAACTGTTGTAGTTTTACACTTTCTTTTCTACGACCGTAAGTGTAATATGTGATATCGCCGGTTTCGTTGCTATATGTCAACGACAATTGGGATACGCATGTTTACTTACGTTAATGACATGTGTTGTTATGTGTTGCTGGATATGTTATATTGGATCGTCGTATTTGAATAGCCGGGTTTTTTTTTATGTGAGATGAGTGTTTTTCATTTTCATTCATGTAAAAACTTGTATGTAATGTTCTTTTATTGGGGCACTTCCAGGTTGCGGAAGGTGTCACCTTTTGTATATTAATTACTTTTCCGCACTAGGATAGACCCAAGGAGGGGAGCACAAGAAACCAGGTTCTGGAGTCCAGTGGGAGACCAACTCGAGGAGTCGAGTCCGGGTCTCCTAACTCTAGAATTGGTAGGGTTGCTTGCCGCTCTCGTAGGGGTCTAGGGGTGTTGGTTTGGCTATTCATCGCGACCGTGGAATCCGTGTTTTATACTGGCTCGTATTGAAAACACGGACGTCCTAGTATATCCAATGTTTCATATGTTTCTTCTGCTGCGATATCTGTGATGTGATCATGTGGTGTTCTGTGATAGATATAGTATACAGTATATATGATATATTATATAGACATTACTTATGTTTTACACCAGCGCTATCCCTGCCCCGCTTTGCCGTTAGTCACCTAACCTAACGGTGCACGAGGGGACATCGAGGTGAATGCGGATGGCATAAGTGTACGTCGTATTTATCGGTGATGTTTAGGTGACTTAGATGATGGGACTTCATTAATATGATTAATGAAATAAAAGTAACCTAAAGATTTTGTAGAATCGAATTTCAAAAATAAAACAGGTAGCTACAGTTCCTGCTTTGCACAGCAGTATATATGATATATCCTGCACCTTATTCGATGAGGAAAGGGCCGATGATCCCTTCACCGGGAGTGGCCCCTTTAGCAATAACTGGCAGATGCTACACACTCGGTTTGTCTTTTGATTGCTTCTATAGTTTCTGGTTTGCACAGCGATATGTATGATAAATCCCGCACATCATTCGACGAGGAAAGGGCCAACGATCCCTTCATCGGGAGTGACCCCTTTAGCAAAACTAGAAAAGCCTAAAAAACGCTCCATTTTAAAATCATTTGATTCTACAACGATATCAAGTTCATTACGCAATAGGTTTTCAGAAAAATCTGTCGTAGCCCTCCGCCATTTCAGATAAGTCCTGTTTAGTATTCGTGCTGCGTTTGTTGACCTTGTCAAGGCGCAGTGTGCGGTAGCTAACCAGTATTTATCTGCTTATGCATATGATGCAGATTGGGTTAGGGTAGTCGTACGGCCTTGTTGACCTTGTCAAGGGTCGTGCGGGTGGGTTTGATTCAATCAAGAAATGACGGGTTGAACTTGACTTACCGTCTATGGTTTGTCGACCTTGTCAAGGTCATAAATCGTTTGGGGCAAAATATTATCGGGAATTTCAAGTGTTGAAATTTGCAATGAGATTGCATACCTTCTATGAGATAGTTGGATCCCGATACCCACTGCGAGTAATTGTTACTCCTGGGAGAGTTTTACACATTACAATTAGCCGATCAAGTAGGTGTCTAGAAAGGTGTTAACGATGTTACGCCTCTGGGAAAACGAGGTTTACATTAATTAGGTTCGTGCAAAAGCACGGGGGACCTCCCTCAAAGTACCGACACTAGCCTGGCTGAAAGATTGGCGAACTTGTAGCATGTAATTAATCCCGGCTAGTCTTTCCTTTTAGGGTTTGAAGGAAGATTTTATAAAAAACAGTGGGAGCCATCCTGATTAGATAAAATATATAACCAATCTATTCTTGCAAGAGCGCACGCTGAGTGTTTTCTTCTCTCTCCCTCCAGGTAGCGACCATATCACGCCTTAATCAAGATAATAATATGGATATTGACCGAACCCGCTTGTTATACTGAGCTGGGGAATTTGGTCCCGCTCCAACTTATAATTGTTATAAGACAGAGCAGGAAATTGGGGATTACCAGAATTCCCGTGCCGCCCAAACGAAGAAAGTGCATACTGATGCATCATCTTCGGGTGTGCTCATTATGCAGAACTGTTTCTCAGTATTCTTTACGTCCTGGATATGAGATACCGGATCAGGATCCCGCATATGTAATTTGTTACATGGGCTACATAGAGGTAAAGAACTGAGAACGGGTGATAAGTTTCATGAGACAGAAAACAGAGCAAGTGTTGCAGCCAAGTCTGTTGGTCACTGTCACCCTGTATTACCAATACATTGATTCTGAACGAATGTTATTAGATACCGAACCTGATATACAAAATCATATCAGTCTCTTTATTAGTAAAGAAAGGATATAATTTTATATTGTTGGATAATGTTTTGAACATTTCCTAAATCAAGAGTTGATCGATTCAGGCACGTTATCTAAAAGCATTGATGTTCTAAATCAAACTACAGTTCTTAGTATATGGAACACACACAAGAGGAAGAGTTCAGAAATGAACGGATCCTTCTTGAGGTATTGTAGACTAGGTCATATCAATGCGACCCGACTAGCTGAAGTTACATATAGATGCATATTTAAATCTGTTTGAATTTACATCTTGTGAAAACTTGCTAGTCATGCCACAAAGATAAGATGACCACAGCACTGTTTACTGAAAACAGAGAAAGAGTTAATGAACTCTTGGGATGATACATGTTGATGTATGTAAGGTCCCCCGTCTACACATGCCAGGAACGGTTCTTTGTACTTGATTACATTCTTTGATGATCTCTCAAGATTCAGTCATATGTTCTTGTTGAAACACAAATCCGAACCTTTTGAGATATTCACAGAATAAAAGTTAGAAGTAGAGAACCAAAATACAGGTATAAGTATTATGTCCTTTGATGTGATCAGGGAGGAGAATACTTGAGCATGGAAATCCTGGACTATTCTAAAGGAGAATGAGATTCTCTCTCAGCATTACTCCTCCGTATACACCATAGCACGATGGTATATCGGGGCGGAGCAATTGCACCTTATTCGATATGGTGCGCTCTATGATGAGTACTACTGAGTTACCTGTTTCCTTTTTGGGGGTTATGCACTTGAGAAGCTGTATACCTATTGAATTAGGTTCGAATCAGATCACAGCCTTCCACTCCGTATAAGATATGGTAAGGGAAGAGCCCATCTCTTAAGTCAGTTAAGATTTGGGGTTGACCGGCCTATGTCTAAAAGCAAAATCCGGACAAGCTCGAGGCAAGAACTGTTATGTAGAACTGGAAATGTTTCAGCTATACAAACTGCAGCTGATGACTTGGTAGAACCAAAGGATTCAATAGTTACCAACGAACCTCAGCCTCTCCGCCGATCTAGTAGGGTTCCTCACCCACCAGAGAGATACTTCGGTTTCTCTATGAGAGTGTGAGCGAGGATTGCATCATGAGATGATGACCCAACTAGTTTTGAGCTGGCCATCAGGAGTAAGACTCTGTAAGAATGGCTGGATGCTTAGTGATCTGAGATGGAATCCTTATACACCAACAAAGTATGGACTTTGGTTGCTTTATCTGAAGGGTTAAATCCCCATTAGGAGCAAGTATATTTTGATAAGATTACTTGGTGTAGATGGAAAAGTTGAGACTTTCAAAGCTAGACTTGTTAAAGGTTTTCGTCATTGACCAGGCGTGGATAATGATGAAACCTTTTTCCAGTGGCTATGCTTAAGTCCATCCAGATCCTACTTGCCACGGCTACATACCATGACAACGATATCTGGTGGTTGGGTGCCATGACAGCTTTTCTAAATGATGTTTTAGAAGAGAGCGTCTATAAGTAAACAGCCAGAGGGCCTCGTACTCAGTGGGAGCAGCGGAAACGTGTGCAAGATGTTTCATGTGATAAAACAGGCATCGCGGAGTTAGAACATCTGTTTTGATGAGTTAGTCAAAGAGTTTGACATCATCGAAATGGTAGATGAACCTTGTATAAACAAAAAGGTAGTAGGGAGTATGGTGATGATCCTCGTAGAGTACGTGGATGACATACTCTTGATAAGAAAGGAGTTTCCTATGCTACGCTCGGTCAATCTCCGCTTATCACAATGATTCTCCATATAGGATCAAAGTGATACCTCCTAAATCCTATGTTTTGGGTCTATGAGATAGATCTAAATGGATGTTAGGATACTCACTAGATGTAGTGAGATGGTATCAATCGATCCTGGGGAGAATCACTGGAAGTGTTCCAGGGTGATAAGGACAACTGAATGTCAGTCACAGGCATTGTCTTCACCCTCAGTCGAGGGACGGTATGTTGGTAGAGTTCCAAGCTAAATACCGTGGCTTACTAAACGATAAAGGCAGGATACATCACTACTTAAGATGCTACCAAAGAGGCTGTTTGGGTGTATATTGGTTCATGAGATGAACTAGGTTCCTACCATTGTGTGACAATGGAAGTGTGTCTTTGTCCCGGGAACCACGGTCCCATCAATGACCCAGACATAATCTAAGGCAGTATCACCTGATCATGGAGATGGTTGATCTCCAGGGTGATCGAGGTTAGGAGAACAGACTCAGAGGACAACACAGCGGATCACTCACAAAGGCCTTTTCCCAGAGAGAGACATTTATGGGATGGTTGAGTATGAGATACTACAACCACTGCTATCATATGGCCCTTGTGCAAGTGGGAGATTTTTAGTTATATGTATGCCTTAGAGGCCATTACTATACATAGGATGTATATTGTAGTGGATGCTTGGACATATATAGGGAGGACTTTCTTGCTCGACATGATAGTATGCTATCTGGTTGCTCTTTACCTTAACGTGTACACTGATCGTCTCTCTGTTATATGTTGGTAAAGCCCTTAGGATGTGTACTTGACTACCTGGACTATGATGCGGATCATACTAGTGGGGACATGGTAGTCCATAAGTACATCCTTCAAAGTCCCTAGTCGTGGGTGTATCGAGACGGGGCATCGATATACCAGAGTAGACTAGCGTGTACCTTCTCGATCCATATAGATGGGCGATAGATGATCCCATATCCATTGGTGTTTGACATCAGAGATGATATACGGGTGCTCAGTGGAGACTGGGTACACTGGACGGATTCGCCGAGAACACCCAGATGGTATTATACCTCACGTCAGATGGCGGTTCTCTGGTGACACTGGTACAGAGTAGTCTGTTGACCCGAGATCGTCATAGAGTCTTGTGTGATTCCCACTGTGCTTTGATTTCCACCTTACTACATCCATGTGGGCGTGCAAAATGGTGGTTTTTGGGTACAGTCCCGAATCCCATGGAGGCAATGAGCGATAGGAGGGGATTCGTCTCTCCCGGTATAGGGTGTTGATGTTGCGCTGTGTTCGATTGGCTATAACCGGAAATCCCTGGCCAGGGTTGCTGAGATTTACTGGTAAGTGTTACCAGTAGTTTCTCGAACTGCTATAGACCTCATATCGACACGACTTATCGAGCTGCTGGGGTCTGACCTTTACCACCCCTAGGCGAGATATGTGACATATCAGACGAACAGACCGGACTGTACGGTAAGTGTTACTGGTTGGATTCACAGGAGTGTCAGCGGGCTTGCTCGTCGATCTTCTGATCGCTCAATACCCGGGTGGCTGTTACGTTTTGCAGACCGCTTGCGGCTTGTGGGTGTTTGATATGATCATCATCTGCTACTGGCGTATTGACGAGGCTTTAAAGTCCTACACAGAGGTTTCCTGGCTCAAGCGAAACGAAATAGGAGCGCGTATGAGATATGTGCGGGACTGAGAATAATGCATGTATGTGATACCGTATGCTATTCTCGCGATGAATGTATCGAATGGTTGTATGTGATATAACCTAGTTATCGAATCGAGGATTGATTCGATAAGTCGATACATTGGATATTAGTCGGTCATATGCGATATGACCGGATCGTTAAATCAAGTGTTGATTTAATGATTTAATGTATAATTATATATTTGATATATTACTTTGCATTAACTAATATTTGTTCACTTTAGATGGATTTTCTTACTTGAAGTGCACATAGTATATATGATATAGTTTTGTGCACTAGTTTGTATCATGTTTGATAATACATGCAAACTTAGGTATGTGTATGCTTTAAACCTTGTTTAGGTTAATGGTTAGGGTTTTGTAATCTTTACTTATTTATTTATTCTTTTATTCATTTATTTTGGCAAGAATAAAAGGGTGGCTAACTTTGTTTCTTTCTTGAAACTTCATGAAGTTTTGAAGCTTTGACCATTTTGTTTCTTAGCCTTAACCTAACCATTAAACCTAACCCTAGTTTATTCTCTACACTTAACCATGGTTGCTATATGATAAGAATCACTTGGTTTTCTATTTTCAATATTCTTATCATATTCCTTCTTCTTCTTCTTCAAGATGAAGAAAACCTTTGCTACCTTCAATGGTGATTTGAGAAAAAGAGTCAGAAATCCAAATCTAAAGTGAACCCACTTCCTATTTTTTCATCCTCTACCACTTGCCAAGTAGTATAGGGTGTTTTCTTCACATGTTTCATGGCTTGGTGAAGTTGGAGCTTGATCTTGTATTGCCTCTGTAGGGCTCCTAGGCACACTATAGAGGTCTCACAAGGCATCGATCATGCCAATTTAAAATATTATGGGTGCCGAGTAACCCTAATACGGATCGTCGGTTAGATTTCTAGGCGAAACGGTAAACTAGTTAACTACTTAACTAAAAGTTAGATGCTACAACCTTTGTAGATCCGGTTATCCACTTCCTTAGCTCCACGTGGGTGTCCTCTCGCTGTCCATCATGAATCCCGAACTCATTCGTCGGCTTCATCGGAGAAACGGGCGAGCTAGGTCGTCGGCTTCGTGTCAAAGACGATCTACGTCGAGGCATCACAAGTTCAAGCTCCGACTTCACAAAGTTATGAAACTTGTGAAGAAAACACCCAAAACAACTTGGCAAGAGGTAGAGGGTGAAGAAATTGGAGGTGGGTTCACTTTAGAATTAGATTTCTCTCACTAGAACTCAAGTTGCCATTGATGGCATCAAGGTTTCTATCTTGAAGAAGAAAGAGAAGATGAATCTAGTATTATGATAAGTGTTTTAAAATGAAAAGAAAAATTCATACTTATCATAATCTAACAAGGGTTAAGTGTAGAGAATAAACCATGGTAATTGGATGGGTTAGGGTTAAGCATGAAGACAAAATGGTCTCTTTGGTCAAAGCTTCATGAAGCTTCAACAACCTTCATGACAAAAACAAACCATTTTATTTTCATTTATCCAATAAAATAAATAAAGAAATGAATAAATAAATGATAAGGCAAAACCCTAATTATCATTTAACCATGGTTTAATTCTTCACACTTAACCAAAAGATCAAGCATCATCAAACATGATACAAATATATGCACAAAAGTATATCACATATACAACTTGCACATCAAGTGAGAAAATCCATATTGTAGGGTTCCTAGGCACCCTAATGAGGTCTCACAAGGCATCAACTATGCCAATTTCAAAAATTCTAGGTGCCGAGATACCCGACTACGGATCGTCGGCTAGAAGTCTAGGCGAAAAAGAAACTAGTTAACACTTAACTATAAGAATCGGAATTACAACCTTTGTAGATCCGGTGCTCCACCTCCATAGCTCCGCAATGAAGTCCTCTCGCTGTCCAAAACAAATCCCGGGCTCTAGCGTCGGCTTCATCGGAGAATAGGCGAGCTAGGTCGTCGATGTCCATGTCGAAGATGATCTACGTCGAAGCATCGCTAGATCAAGCTCCACCTTCACCAAGCCATGAAAACTTGTGAAGGAAACACCCTATACTACTTGGCAAGAGGTAGAGGATGAAGAAATAGGAAGTGGGTAGACTTTAGAATTGGATTTCTCACTTGTTTTCATCAATCACCATTGATGAAGCAAGCTTCTTCAAGGAAGAAGAAGATGAAGAAGATGAATATTGTTATGATAAGTTATTTTCCAAATAGAAAATAAAAGGAATGCTTATCATAATCTAACCATGGTGAAGTGTAGAGAATCAACTAGGGTTGAGTGGAGTGGTTAGGGTTAACCATGAGACAAAATGGTGACTAAGTCAAAGCTTCATGAAGCTTCAACATGCAAGTCCAAAAATAGCCACCATTTCATTTCTTTATGCTTAATATTTTTCCAAAATAAATAAATGAATAAATAATGGATAAAACAAAACCCTAATTTCCAACTTAACCATGGTTTAATTCTTTACACTTAACCAAAAAGAATGTATCATCAAACATGATACATTCATGTGTACAAAAGTATATCACATATACAATGTGCACAAACCAAGTGAGAAAATCCGTTTAAAGTGAACCAATACTAGTTAGTGCAAAGTAATATATCAAATATATAATTATTCATTAAATCATTAAATCAACACTTGATTTAACGATCCAGTCATATCACATATAACCAACTAGAATCCAATATATCGGTTTATCGAATCAATCTTTGATTCGATAACTAGGGTATATCGCATATAACCTAATCGATACATTCATCGCGAGAATGGAATACGGTATCACATACACGCATTATTCTCGGTCCCGCACATATCTCATATGCGCTCCTATTTCGTTTCGCTTGAACCAGGAAACCTCTGTGCAGGACTCTAAAGACTCGTCAATACGCCGGCAGCAGATGATGATCATATCAAACACCCACAAGCCGCAAGCGGTCTGCTAAACGTAACGGCCAACCGGGTATTGAGCGATCAGAAGATCGACGAGCAAGCCCGCTCACACTCCTGTGAATCCAACCAGCAACACTACTGTACAGTCCGGTCTGTTCGTGTGATATGTCTCATATCTTGCCTAGGGGTGGTAAACGTCAGACCCCAATAGCTCGATAAGTCGTGTCGATATGTGGTCTATAACAATTCGAGAAACAACTGGTAACACTTACCAGTAAATCTCAGCAACCCTGGCCAGGGATTTCCTGTTATAGCCAATCGAACACAGCGCAACATCAACTCCCTATACCGGGAGAGACGAATCCCCTCGTATCGCTCATTGCCTCCATGTGATTCGGGACTGTACCCAAAAACCACCGTTTTGCATGCCCTCTTGGACTTGGTAAGATGGAAATCAAAGCACGGTGGGAACTACACAAGACTCTATGACGATCTCGGGTCTACAGACTAACCTGTACCAGTGTCACCAGAAAACTGCCATCTGACGTGAGGTATAATACCATCTGGTTGTTCTCGGCGAGTCCGTCCAGTGTACCCAGTCTCCACTGAGCACCCGTATATCATCTCTGATGTCAAACACCAATGGATATGGGATCATCCATCGCCCATCTGTATGGGTCGAGAAGGTATACGCTAGTCTACTCTGGTATATCGATGCCCCGTCTCGATACACCTACGACTAGGGACTTTGAAGGATGTACTTATGGACTACCATGTCCCCACTAGTATGATTCGTATCATAGTCCAGGTAGTCAAGTACACATCCTAAGGGCTTTACCAATATGTAACAGAGAGACAAACAGTATACACGTTAAGGTAAAGATCAACCAGATAGCATACTATCATGTCGAGCAAGAAAGTCCTCCCTATATATGTCCCAGCATCGACTACAATATACATCCTATGTACAGTAATGGCCTCTAGGGCATACATATAACTAACAATCTCCCACTTGCACTAGGGCCATCTGTAGCAGTGGTTGTAGTATCTCATACTCAACCATCCCATAAAAATCTCTCTCTGGGAACAGGCCTTTGTGAGTGGATCCGCTGTGTTGTCCTCTGAGTCTACTCTCCTGTCCTCGATCCCTTGGAGATCAACCATCTCCATGATCAGGTAATACTGCCTTAGAATATGTCTGGATCACTGATGCGACGGACGTTCCTTGGCATAAGCCACAACTCCATTGTCACACAATTGGAGGAACATAGTTCATCGCATGAACCAACATACACCCAAACAGCCTCTTTGGTAGCATCTTAAGTAGCGATGTATCCAGCCTTTATCGTCTAGTATGTCACGGTATCTAGCTTGGAACTCTTCCAACATACCGTCCCTCCACTGAGGGTAAAGACAATGCCTGTGACTGACATTCAGTCGTCTTTATCACCCTGGAACCCTTCCAGTGATTCTCCCCAGGATCGGTTGATACCGTCTCACTACAACTAGTGAGAGTCCTAACATCCAATTAGATCTATCTCATAGATCCAAAAACCAGGATTTAGTAGGTATCACTTTGATCCTATATGGAGAATCCTAAGCGGAGATTGATCGAGCGTAGCATAAGAAACTCCTTCCCTATCAAGAGTATGTCATCAACGTACTCTACGAGGATCTTCACCATACTCCCTACTACCTTCTTGTTTATACAAGGTTCATCTACCATTTTGATGATGTCAACTTCTTTGACCGCTTCATCAAAAACAGATGTTCCAACTCCGCGATGCCTGCTTTATCCTATAAAGCATCTTGCACACGTTTCCGCTGCTCCCACTGTCTACGAAGCCCTCTGGCTGTGTACTTATAGACACTCTCTTCTAAATATCATTTAGAAAAGCTGTCATGACACCCAATCACCAGATATCGTAGTCATGGTATGTAGCCGTGGCAAGTAGGATCTGGATGGACTTAAGCATAGATACTTGAAAAGGTTTCATCATTATCCACGCCTGGTCGATGACGAAAAGCTTTAACAAGTCTAGCTTTGAAAGTCTCAACTTTTCCATCTACACCAAGTAATCTTCTCAAGATATACTTGCTCCTGATGGGGATTTAACCCTTCAGATATAGCAATTAAAGTCCATACTTTGTTGGTGTATAAGGATTCCATCTCAGATCAATAAACATCAAGCCATTCTTACAGAGTCTTACTCTCGATGGCCTGCTCGAAGCTAGTTGGGTCATCATCTCATGATGCAATCCTCGCTCCCACTGTCATAGAGTAACCGAAGTATCTCTCAGGTGGGTGAGGAACCCTACTAGATCGGCGGAGAGGCTGAGGTTCATTGGTAATTATTGAATCCTTTGGTTCTGTCAAATCTTCAGCTGCAGTTTTGTATAGCTAGAACATTTCTAGTTCTACACGACTGACCTAGCCTCGAGCTTGTCCGGATTTTTCTTTTAGACATAGGCCGGTCAACCCCAAATCTTAACTAACTTAAGATATGGGCTCCTCCCTTTCCATATCACATATGAAGTGGTAGGCATCTGATTTGATTCGAACCCTATTCAATAGGTATGCAACTTCTCAAGTGCATAACATCCAATAGGAAAAAGGTAACTCAGTAGTACTCATCATAGAGCACACCATATCATATAGGGTGTGATTGCTCCGCCCCGATATACCATCGTGCTATGGTGTATACGGAGGAGTAATACTGAGAGAGAATCTCATTCTCCTTTAGAATAATCCAGGAATTCCGTGCTCAAGTATTCTCCTCCTTGATCGCATCAAAGGACATAATACTTATACCCGTATTTTGGTTCTCTACTTCTAACTTATATTCTGTGAATATCTCAAAAGGTTCGGACTTGTGTTTCAACAGGAACATAGGTCTGAAACTCGAAAGATTATCAGAGAACGTAATGAAGTATAAAGAACCAGTCCTGGCATGTGTAGACAGGGGACCTACATACATCAACATGTATCATCCCAAGAGTTCACTAACTCTTTCTCTGTTTCCAGTAAACGGAGCTATGGTCATCTTATCTTTGTGACATGACTGGCGAGTTTCACAAGATGTAAGTTCAAACTAATTTAAATATGCATCTTTATGTAACTCTAGCCAGTCGGGTCGCATTGATCTGACCTAGTCTACAATACCTCAAGAAGGATTCGTTCATTTCTGAACTCTTCCTCTTGTGTGTGTTCCATATACTAAGAACTGTAGTTTGATTTAGAACATCAATGCTTTTAGATAACGTACCTGAACCGATCAACTTCTGATATAGAAAATGTTCAAAACATTATCCAACAATACAAAATTATATCCTTTCTTTACTGATAAAGAGACTGATATCATTTTGTATATCAGGTTCGGTATCTAATAACATTCATTCCGAATCAATGTATTTATAATACAGGATGACAGTGACCAATAGACTTGGCTGCAACACTTGCCCCGTTTTCTGCCTCATGAAACTTATCACCCGTTCTCAGTTTTTCTACCTTTTGTAGCCCTATATAACAGATTACATATCTGGGATCCTGATCCGGTATCATATACTCAGGATGCGGAGGATACTGAGAAACAGTTCTTTGTAATGAACACACCCGAAGATGATGCATCAACATGCACTCTCTTCGTTTGGGCGGCACGGGAATTCTGGTAATCCCCAATTTCCTGCTCTGTCTTATAACAATTATAAGTTGGAGCGGGACCAACGTTCTCGAGCTCAGAATAACAAGCGGGTTCGGTCAATATTCCGTTTTATTATCTTGATTAAGGCGTGACATGGTCGCTACCAGGAGAGAGAGAGAGAAGAAAACACTCAGCGTGCGCTCTTGCAAGAATAGATTGGTTATTATTTTATCTAATCAGGATGGCTCCCACTGCTTTTTATCAAATCTTCCTTCAAACCCTAAAAGGAAAGACTAGCCGGGATTAATTACACACTACAAGTTCGCCAATCTTTCAGCCAGGCCAGTGTCGGTACTTTGAGGGAGGTCCCCCGTGCTTTCGCACGAACCTAATTAATGTAAACCTCGTTTTCCCAGAGGTGTAACCCCGTTGACACCTTTCTAGACACCTACTTGATCGGCTAGTTGTAATGTATAAAACTCTCCCAGGAGTAACTCTTACTCGCAGCGGGTATCGGGATCTAACTATCTCATAGAAGGTATGCAATCTCATTGCAAATTTCAACACTTGAAATTCCCGATAATATTTTTCCCCTAACCTCCTATGACCTTGACAAAGGCCAACAAACCATAGGATGCTAGTCAAGTTCAACCCGTCATTTCCTGATTGAATTAAACCCACCCGCACGGCCCTTGATAAAGGCCAACAAGGTCGCACGACTACCCTAACCGAATCTGCATCATATGCATAAGCAGATAAGCACAAGTTAGCTACCGCACACTGCGCCTTGACAAAGGCCAACAAACGCAGCACGAATACTAACTACTACTTATCTGAAATGACGGAGGGCTACGACAGGTTTTTCTGAAAACCTATTGCGTAATGAACTTGATATCGTTGTAGAATCAAATGATTTTAAAATGGAGTGTTTTTTAGGCTTTTCTAGTTTTGCTAAAGGAGTCACTCCCGGTGAAGGGATCGTCGGTCCTTTCCTCGTCGAATAAGGTGCGGGATATATCATATATATCGCTGTGCAAAGCAAAAACACTTAAAAGCAATCAAAAGACAAACCGAGTGTGTAGCATCTACCTGTTATTGCTAAAGGAGTCACTCCCGGTGAAGGGATCTCGGTCCTTTCCTCATCGAATAAGGTGCAGGATATATCACATATACCGCTGTGCAAAGTAAAAAACTGTAGCTACCTGTTTTATTTTGAAATTCGATTCTACAACATCTTAGGTTTCTTTTATTTCATTAATCATATTAATGAAGTCCCATCATTTAAATACATAAACATCACAGATAAATACGACGTACACTTATGCCATCCGCCTTCGCCTCGATGTCCCCTCGTGCACCGTTAGGTTAGGTAACTAACGGCAGAGCGGGGCAGGGCTAGCGCGGGTGTAAAACATAAGTAACTGTTAGTTGTATGTATGCCCTAGAGGCCAGTATTGTACAGATGATGTATATTATATTGGATGCTTGGACATATATAGAGATGACTTTCTTGCTCGATATGATAGTATGCTATCTGGTTACTCTTTATCTTAACATGTACACTAGTCTCTTTATACTGTCTTATAGTTACATGTTGGTAAAGCCCTTAGGATATGTACTTGACTACCTGGACTGTGATGCAGATCATACTAGTGGGGACATGGTAGTCTATAAGTACATCCTTCAAGGTCCCTAGTCGTGGGTGTATCGAGACGGGGCATCGATATACCAGAGTAGACTAGCGTATACGCTTCTCGACCCATGAGATGGGCGATGGATGATCCCATATCCATTGGTGTTTGACATCAGAGATGGTATACGGATGCTCAGTGGAGACTGGGTACACTGGACGGACTCACCGAGAACTCCCAGATGGTATTATACCTCACGTCAGATGGCAGTTCTCAGGTGACACTTGTGCAGGTTAGTCTGTAGACCCAAGATCGTCATAGAGTCTTGTGTGATTCCCACTGTGCTTTGATCTCCACCTTACCACGTCCATGAGGGCGTGCAAAACGGTGGCCTTTGGGTACAGTCCCGAGTCACATGGAGGCAATGAGCGATAGGAAGGGTTTCGTCTCTCCCGGTATTGGGGGTTGATGTTGCGCTGTGCTCGATTGGCCATAACAGGGAAGTCCCTGGCCAGGGCTGATCATAGATTTGCTGGTAAGTGTTACCAGTAGTTTCTCGACCCATTATGAGCCTCACATCGGCACGACTTATCGGTTATTGGGGTCTGACGTATACCACCCCTAGACTTGATATGCGACATATCAGACGAATAGACCGGACTGTACGGTAAGTGTTACTGGTTGGATTCACAGGAGTGTGAGCGGGCTAGCTCGTCGATCTTCTGATCGCTCGATACCCGGATGGCCGTTACGTTTAGCAGACCGCTTGCGGCTTGTGGGTGTTTGATATGATCATCATCTGCTACCGACGTATTGACGAGTCTTTAGAGTCCTACACAGAGGTTTCCTGGTTCAAGCGAAACGAAATAGGAGCGCATATGAGATATGTGAAGGACCGAGAATAATGCGTGTATGTGATACCGCATTTCATTCTCGCGATATATGTTTCGATTGGTTATATTCGATATGACCTAGTTATCGAATCATTGATTCGATAAATCGATACATTGAATACTAGTCGGTTATGTGCGACATGACCGGATCATTGAATCAAATGTTGATTTAATGATTTAATGTGTAATTATATATTTGATATATTACTTTGCATTAGCTAGTATAGGTTCACTTTAAATGGATTTTCTCACTTGATGTGCAAGTTGTATATGTGATATACTTTTGTACACATGTTTGTATCATGTTTGATGATACATGCTTTCATGGTTAAGTGTAAAGAATTAAACCATGGTTAAGTGTTGATTAGGTTTTGCAAATTCATTTATCTATTTATTTATTTATTTGAAATGGATTTAGATAAGAATGGTGGCTTTATTTGTTTTATGTTGAAGCTTCATGAAGCTTTGACCTTAGTGACCATTCTTGTCTTCATGCTTAACCCTAACTCATCCAAGTAACCATGGTCCATTCTCTACACTCAACTAAGGTTAGATTATGATAAGTATTGATTTCTTTTTTAATTTATCATAACACTTATCATAAACTAGCTTCATCTTCTCCTTCTTCTTCAAGAGAGAAAACTAGATGCCATCAATGGCAACTTGAGAAAAAGTGAGTGAAATCCAATTCTAAAGTGAACCCACCTCCTATTTCTTCACCCTCTACCTCTTGCCAAGTTGTTTTGGATGTTTTCTTCACAATTTTCACAACTTGGTGAAGTTGGAGCTTGAACTTGCGCAACATCGACGTAGATCGTCTTTGACACGAAGCCGACGACCTATTCCGCTCGTTTTCCCGATGAAGCCGACGAATGAGTCTAGGATTCGAAAAGGACAGCGAGAGGATGACTACGTGGAGCTAAGGAAGTGGATATCCGGATCTACAAAGGTTGTAGCATCTAACTTTTAGTCAAAGTGTTAACTAGTTTACCGTTTCGCCTAGAAATCTAGCCGACGATCCGTATTAGGGTTTCTCGGCACCCATAAAATTTTAAATTGGCATGTTCGATACCATGTGAGACCTCTATAGTGTGCCTAGGAACCCTTCAGTGGTATCAGAGCCTAGCTAGAGCCTTAGGCGAAGTCTAGACGCAATTTGAAACCCGGTCGAACCCGAAAACCTAACTTTAAGATGCTCTCTGGACTTTTTCTAAATTCTGGGATTTTTCCAGATTAAAAAATTGCTAAAAAATTCAGCAGGGAAATATATGAATTACGGTGCAAAAATTTCTTTATGAACAGTCTAAAGCGCGGCGGATCCGCGGCCTAAGCCTCCTTAGGCGGCTGATCCGCGGCAGCTTTATTAAATTATTATATAATTTTTGCACAGTAACTGATACCTTCTGGTGTTGGATTTTCTAGGAATTTTTAAAATTTATTTAAGAGTTGAATTTTCTGGGGTTGCTTTGGGGATTCGGTGTTTCGATCGGGGTATCAAATTTCGTCTTTGTGTATTTCCGGATAATTTTTAGAACATGTAAAAAAGTTCGACCGGATATAAATACCCAACTTTTCCCCTGTCGGGAAATTTCCAAGTGTTGGATTTTTCCGTAGTTTAACGACGTTCTAAGTAGTGCAAGTAACGCGATGGACCCTCTAGAAGACAACAAACCTTAACTCGATTATGTGACCGTCTTGAACTGCCCTTTGAACCTTCGGGTTTGGGGCAGTACGGCGTGCCACATGTGAGGCGTTGGCTTGACCCTTCTACGGCTGGACCGTTGGTACTGAGGCACGAACTGAATGTTGTTAGACTTATTTCATGTGTTGAGTTGTATCGGGAAAACTTGGGTATTCGATTGCTCGATCGGAAAGTTTAACATTTTCTGTTTATCTGGAATGTGATACAATAATTGGAATTCACAAGTAGTTATGAGATAACTGAATGAATGTTATAAATCTAGCAATTTAGTCCCATAAGATATTGAAAAGAGTTTTTGATAATGAGACTAAAATGCGGGATTTATATCTGTTAGGCATGCGATGTCTAAAGAGGTTGCGGATTCCAATTGTTGTAGTTTTACACTTTCTTTTCTGTGACAGTAAGTGTAGTATGTTCATATCGCCGGTTTCGTTGCTATACGTCAACGACAATTGGGGTATACATACTTACTTACGTTGATGACATGTGATGTTATGTGTTGCTGGATATGTTATATTGGATCGTCGTGTTCGAATAGCCGAGGGTTTTTATGTGAGATGAGTGTTTTTCATTTTCATTCATGTAAAAACTTGTATGTAATATTCTTTTATTTGGGGCACTTCCAGGTATCGGAAGTTGTCACCTTTTGTATATTAGTTACTTTTCCGCATTAGGATAGACCCAAGGAGGGGAGCACAAGTAACCGGGTTCTGGTGTCCAGTGGGAGACCAACTCGAGGAGTTGAGTCCGGGTCTCCTAACCGTAGAATTGGCAGGGTTGCTTGCCGCTCTCGTAGGGGTCTAGGGGTGTGGGATTGGCTATTCATCACGACCGTGGAATCCGTGTTTTATACTGGCTCGTTTTAAAAACACGGACGTCTTAGTATATCCAATGTTTCATATGTTTCCTCTGCTGCGATATCTGTGATGTGATCATGTGATGTTCTGTGATAGATACTTTATATAGTATATATGATATATTATATAGACGTTACTTATGTTTTGCACCCGCACTAGCCCTGCCCTGCTCTGTCGTTAGTTACCTAACTTAACAGTGTACGAGGGGACATCGAGGCGAATGCAGATGGCATAAGTGTACGTCATATCTATCTGTGATGTTTAGGTATTTAAATGATGGGACTTCATTAATGTGATTAATGAAAGATAAGAAACCTAAGATGTTATGGAATCGAATTTTAAAATAAAACAGGTAGCTACAGTTCTTGCTTTGCACAGCGGTATATATGATATACCCTGCACCTTATTCGATGAGGAAAGGACCGAGATCCCTTCACCGGGAGTGACTCCTTTAGCAGTAACTGGCAGATGCTACACACTCGGTTTGGTTTTGATTGCTTTTAAGAGTTTTTGCTTTGCACAGTGATATATATGATATATCCCGCACCTCATTCGACGAGGAAAGGACCGAGATCCCTTCACCGGGAGTGACTCCTTTAGCAAAACTAGAAAAGCCTCAAAATCACTCCATTTCAAAACTTCATTTGATTCTACAACGATATCAAGTTCATTACGCAATAGGTTTTCAGAAAACCTGTCGTAGCCCTCCGTCATTTCAGATAAATTACATATAGTATTCGTGCTACATTTGTTGGCTTTCGTCAAGGTGTAGTGTGCGGTAGCTATGTGCTGTTTATCTGCTGCATATGATGCAACTGGATTAGGGTAGTCGTACGGCTTTGTTGGCTTTCGTCAAGGGTCGTGCGGGTGGGTTTAATTCAGTCAATAAATGTACGGGTTGAACTTGACTAGCGGGCTGTGGTTTGTTGGCTTTCGTCAAGGTCATAGCACGCTAGGGGCAAAAGCATTATCGGGAATTTCAAATGTTGAAATTTGCAATGAGATTGCATACCTTCTATGAGATAGTTGGATCCCGATACCCACTGCGAGTAAGAGTTACTCCTGGGAGAGTTTTACACATTACAATTAGCCGATCAAGTAGGTGTCTAGAAAGGTGTTAACAAGGTTACGCCTCTGGGAAAACGAGGTTTACATTAATTAGGTTCGTGCGAAAGCACGGGGGACCTCCCTCAAAGTACCGACACTGGCCTGGCTGAAAGATTGACGAACTTGTAGTGTGTAATTAATCCCGGCTAGTCTTTCCTTTTAGGGTTTGAAGGAAGATTTGATAAAAAGCAGTGGGAGCCATCCTGATTAGATAAGATAATAACCAATCTGATCTTGCACGAGCATACGCTAAAGTGTTTTCTTCTCTCTCTCTCCAGGTAGCGACCATTTCATGCCTTAATAAAGATAATAATATGGATGTATTGACCGAACCCACATGTTATACTGTGTTGGGGAACGTTGGTTCCGTTCTTTCCTATAAGAGTTATAGGACTGAACAGGATATAGGGGAATACCAGGATTCCCATGCCACCCGAATGAAGAAAGTACATGATGATGCATTTTCTTCGGGTGTGTTCGTTACAGAGAACTGTTTCTCCATTTGCCCTACGTCCTGGGTATTAGATACCGGGTCAGGATCCCATATATGTAATCAGTTACATGGGCTTAGGAAAGGTAGAGAACTTGGAGAAGGTGATAAAGACATTAGAGTTGGAAATGGTGCAATTGTTGCAGCTAAGACTGTCGGGGAATATCACCTTGTATTACCAAGTAATACATTGGTTCTGAACGAATGCTATTACATGCCGAACCTGATATGCAACATTATATCGGTTTCTTTGTTGAGTAAAGAGGGATATAATTTTGTATTACAGGACAATGTTATGAACATTTTCCGTAACCAAAAGTTGGTTGGATCAGGCACGTTGTGCAATGGCATTTATGTTCTAAACCAATCAACAGTTCTGAGCATAACAAACACACACAAGAGGAAGAGTTCTGAACTGAACGAATCCTTCTTGTGGCATTGTAGACTGGGTCACATCAATGCGACACGACTGGCTAAGTTGCATAAGGATGGGTATTTGAAACCATTCGAATTTTCATCTTATGACACTTGCCAGTCATGTCTCAAAGGCAAGATGACCAAAACTCCGTTTACGGGACACGGAGAAAGAGTTACTGAACTCTTAGGACTAGTACATAGTGATGTATGCGGTCTAATGTCTACACATGCCAGGGATGGTTCTTCGTACTTCATTACATTCACTGACGATCTCTCAAGATACGGACATGTGTACTTGATAAGACACAAGTCTGAAGCTTTTGAGAAATTTAGAGAATATAAACAAGAAGTCGAAAACCAAACCGGAAAAAGTATTAAAATCCTTCGATCTGATCGAGGAGGTGAATACTTGAGCAATGAATTCCTGGACTTCCTAAAAGAGAATGGGATTCTCTCTCAGCTGACTCCTCCATATACACCACAGCACAACGGTGTATCAGAACGGAGGAACCGCACCCTATTAGATATGGTGCACTCTATGATGAGCACAGCTGAGTTACCTATTTCTTTCTGGGGGTATGCGCTTGAGACAGCCATACATCTATTGAATATGGTCCCCACCAAATCTGTGCCTACCACTCCATATGAGATATGGAAAGGGAAGAGACCATGTCTTAACTATGTTAAGATATGGGGTTGTCCAGCCTATGTCAAACGACAAAATCCGGACAAACTTGAGGCACGGTCTGTTCTATGCAAATTTGTAGGATATCCCAAGATTTCTCAAGGGTATATCTTCTACCACCCTGAGGAACAAAGAGTATTTGTTTCTCGACATGCCACCTTTTTAGAAAAGGAATTTCTTGAAAAAGAGATTAGTGGTCATGAGGTAGAACTGGAAGAGGTTCCAGCTGCAGAAGCTACAACAGAAGATCTGGTGGAACCAGAGGATTCCGTAGTTCCCGATGAACCCCAGTCACTCCGCCGATCTAGTAGGGTTCCTCGCCAACCTGAGAGATACTACGGTTTTCTCATGGACGGTGGGAGCGAGGATTGCATCATGGAGGATGATGACCCAACTAGTTTCGAGCAGGCCATCACGAGTGGTGACTCTGTGAAATGGCTGGATGCAATGCGGTCCGAGATGGAATCCATGTACACCAACAAAGTATGGACTTTGGAAGTTGCTCCTGAAGGGGTAAAACCCATTGGGAGCAAGTGGATCTTCAAGAAGAAACTTGGTGTAGATGGGAAAGTGGAGACTTTCAAAGCTAGACTTGTAGCAAAGGGTTTTCGTCAAAGACCAGGTGTGGACTATGACGAAACCTTTTCTCCAGTGGCTATGCTTAAATCCATCCGAATCATGCTTGCCATTGCTGCCTTTCATGACTACGAAATCTGGCAAATGGATGTTAAGACCGCCTTTCTAAATGGTGATTTAGAAGAGTGCGTGTACATGACTCAGCCAGAGGGCATCGTAGACAGTGGGAGCAGCGGGAAGGTGTGCAAGCTGCTCAAATCCATTTATGGATTAAAGCAAGCATCGCGGAGTTGGAACATCTGCTTTGACGTCGTTATCAAAGAGTTTGATTTCGTCAAAAATCCAGATGAACCTTGTATCTACAAGAAGGTGGCAGAGAGTAAGGTTGTCTTCCTCGTATTGTACGTGGACGACATACTCTTGATAGGAAATGATATTCCTATGCTGCAATCAGTCAAGCTCTTCTTATCACAAAGATTCTCGATGAAAGATCTTGGTGATGCCTCCTGCATATTGGGAATTAGGATCTATAGAGATAGATCCAAACGGATTTTGGGATTGTCCCAATCCAGGTACATTGACACCATACTAAAGAGGTTTAGTATGGAAGAGTCCAAGCGTGGGAACTTGCCCACGATCTCTGGAGTCACTCTCTCCAAAGAGATGTCTCCCAAGACTGATTTGGAGAGAGCTCGCATGCAAGGGATACCCTATGCTTCGGCAGTAGGCTCTATCATGTATGCGATGCTATGTACCAGACCCGATGTAGCATACTTACTAAGTGTAGTGAGCAGGTATCAAGCTGATCCTGGAGAGAGTCACTGGACAGCTGTGAAGAGCATTCTCAAGTACTTGCGAAGGACTAGAGATATGTTCTTGGTGTATGGTAACGGAGAGCTCCAAGTGGAGTCCTTTACCGATTCGAGCTTCGAGAGTGATAAGGACGACTCTAAGTCGCAGTCGGGCTTTGTCTTTACCCTTTACGGAGGGGCGGTTAGCTGGAAGTGTTCCAAGCAGGAAACCGTGGCAGACTCGACGATGGAGGCTGAATACATCGCTGCCAACGATGCTGCTAAAGAATCTGTTTGGATCAAGAAGTTCATTACTGAACTTGGTGTGGTTCCATCCATTGAGCATCCAATACCTTTATATTGCGATAACAATGGAGCGGTGGCTTTGGCCAAGGAACCCAGGTCCCATCAGCGATCCAGGCAGATTCTGAGGCGGTATCACCTGATCCGGGAGATAGTTGATCGCCGGGAGATCGAGGTCAGGAGGGTTGACACGAAGAACAACACGGCGGATCCACTCACGAAGGCCATTCCGCATATACAGTTTGTGAGACTCTTCGGGATGCTCGGTATGCGATACTACAGCAGCTGGCCCTAGTGCAAGTGGGAGATTGTTAGTTGTATGTATGCCCTAGAGGCCAGTATTGTATAGATGATGTATATTATATTGGATGCTTGGATATATATAGAGATGACTTTCTTGCTCGATATGATAGTATGCTATCTGGTTACTCTTTATCTTAACATGTACACTAGTCTCTTTATACTGTCTTATAGTTACATGTTGGTAAAGCCCTTAGGATATGTACTTGACTACGTGGACTGTGATGCAGATCATACTAGTGGGGACATGGTAGTCCATAAGTACATCCTTCAAGGTCCCTAGTCGTGGGTGTATCGAGATGGGGCATCGATATACCAGAGTAGACTAGCGTATACGCTTCTCGACCCATGAGATGGGCGATGGATGATCCCATATCCATTGGTGTTTGACATCAGAGATGGTATACGGGTGCTCAGTGGAGACTGGGTACACTGGACGGACTCGCCGAGAACTCCCAGATGGTATTATACCTCACGTCAGATGGCAGTTCTCAGGTGACACTTGTGCAGGTTAGTCTGTAGACCCGAGATCGTCATAGAGTCTTGTGTGATTCCCACTGTGCTTTGATCTCCACCTTACCACGTCCATGAGGGCGTGCAAAACGGTGGTCTTTGGGTACAGTCCCGAGTCACATGGAGGCAATGAGCGATAGGAAGGGTTTCGTCTCTCCCGGTATTGGGGGTTGATGTTGCGCTGTGCTCGATTGGCCGTAACAGGGAAGTCCCTGGCCAGGGCTGATCAGAGATTTGCTGGTAAGTGTTACCAGTAGTTTCTCGACCCGTTATGTATTAGTTATATGTATGCCCTAGAGGCCATTACTGTACATAGGATGTATATTGTAGTAGATGCTGGGACGTATATAGGAAGGGCTTTCTTGCTCGACATGATAGTATGCTATCTGGTTACACTTTACCTCAACGTGTATTCTGATTGTCTCTCTGTTACATGTTGGTAAAGCCCTTAGGATCTGTACTTGACTACCTGGACTATGATGCGGATTATACTAGTGGGGACATGGTAGTCCATAAGTACATCCTTCGAAGTCCCTAGTCGTGGGTGTATCGAGACGGGGCATCGATATACCAGAGTAGACTAGCGTATACCTTCTCGACCCATACAGATGGGCGATGGATGATCCCATATCCATTGGTGTTTGACATCGGAGATGATATACGGGTGCTCAGTAGAGACTGGGTACACTGGACGGACTCGCCGAAAACTCCCAGATGGTATTATACCTCACGTCAGATGGCAGTTCTCTGGTGACACTGGTACAGAGTAGTCTGTTGACCCGAGATCGTCATAGAGTCTTGTGTGGTTCCCACTATGCTTTGATTTCCATCTTACCACGTCCAAGAGGGCGTGCAAAACGGTGGTTTTTGGGTACAGTCCCGAGTCACATGGAGACAATGAGCGATAGGAGGGGATTCGTCTCTCCCGGTATAGGGAGTTGATGTTGCGCTGTGTTCGATTGGCTATAACAGGAAATCCCTGGCCAGGGTTGCTGAGATTTACTGGTAAGTGTTACCAATAGTATCTCGAATTGTTATAGACCTCATATCAACACGACTTATCGAGCTATTGGGGTCTGACGTTTACCACCCCTAGGCGAGATATGCGACATATCAGACGATCAGACCGGACTGTACGGTAGTGTTACTAGTTGGATTCACTGGAGTGTGAGCGGGCTTGCTCGTCGATCTTCAGATCGGTCAATACCCGGGTGGCCGTTACGTTTAGCAGACCGCTTGCGGCTTGTGGATGTTTGATATGATCATCATCTGCTGCCGGCGTATTGACGAGTCTTTAGAGTCCTACACAGAGGTTTCCTGGTTCAAGCGAAACGAAATAGGAGCGCATATAAGATATGTGCGGGACCGAGAATAATGCGTGTATGTGATACCGTATTTCATCCTCGCGATGAATGTGTCGAATGGTTGTATGCGATATGACCTAGTTATCGAATCAAGGATTGATTCGATAAGCCGATACATTGGATACTAGCCGGTTATATGCGACATGACCGGATCATTGAATCAAGTGTTGATTTAATGATTTAATGTATAATTATATATTTGATATATTACTTTGCATTAACTAGTATTGGTTCACTTTAAATGGATTTTCTCACTCGGGTGTGCGCATTGCATATGCGATATGATTTTGTGCACTTGATTGTATCCTGTTTGATGATACATGCTTTTTGGTTAAGTGTAAAGTATTAAACTATGGTTAAGTGGATGATTAGGGTTTTTACTTATTCATTTATTTATTTCATTTATTCTTTTTGGAAAATAAAATGCAAAGAGAAAAATGGTGGAATTCTTTTGTTCATTCATGAAGCTTCATGAATATTTTGACTTAGTCACCATTTTTGTCTTCATACCTAACCTAACCATTCACTTAACTTGAGTTTAGTCTCTACACATAACCATGGTTGGATTATGATAAGTTTGGATTTTCTTTTCTATTTTAAATTAACTTATCATAATTAGCTTCTTCTTCTTCTTCATCTTCTTCCATGAAGAAAGCAAGCTCCATCAATGGTGATTGATGGAAATGAGTGAGAAATCCAATTCTAAAGTCTACGCACTTCCTATTTCTTCATCCTCTACCTCTTGCCAAGTAGTAGAGTGTGTTTTCTTCACAAGTTTCTTGACTTGGTGAAGTCGGAGCTTGATTTAGCGATGCCTCGACGTAGATCATCTTCGGCATGGACATCGATGACCTAGCCCGTCCATTCTCCGATGAAGCCGACGCTAGAGCCCGGGACTTGTTATGGACAGCGAGGAGACGTCATTGCAGAGCTATGGAGGTGGAGAACCGGATCTACAAAGGTTGTATTTCCGTATCTAGTAGTTAAGTGTTAACTAGTTTTCATTTTCGCCTAGATATCTAGCTGACGATCCATAATCTAGGGTTTCTCGGCACCGTAAATTTAAAATTGGCATGGTTGATACCTTGTGAGACCTCATTAGGGTGCCTAGGAACCCTACAGTGGTATCAGAGTCTAGCTAGAGCCTTAGGCGAAGTCTAGACGCAATTTGAAGTCCGAACGAACCCGAAACCCAATTATAAACATGCTCTCTGTCCTTTTTTCAAAAACTGGGATTTTTCCAAATTAAAAATATGCAGAAAACCCAGAAGGGAAATCTAAGAATTACGGCGCAAAAAGTTTTGAATGAACAGTGTAAACGGCGGCGGAACCGCGGCATAAGCCTAGCTTATGCGGCGGTTCCGCGGCAGAATCATGACGTCAGCCCTAACTGTTTGCACAGTAATTCATTGTTTCAGGTGCTGAGTTCTCAGGGTATTTTTAAAATTTATTCAAGAGTTGAATTTTCTGGAGTTGTTTTGGGGATTCGGTGTTTTGATCGGAGTATCAAATTTTGTCTGTGTGGCTTTCCGGATAAATTTTTGAATATGTTAAAAAGTTCGACCGGATATAAATACCCAATTTTTCCCCTGTCGGGAAATTTCCAAGTGTTGGATTTTTCCGTAGTTTAATGACGTTCTAAGTAGTGCATGTAGGGTTCCTAGGCATCCTAATGAGGTCTCACAAGGCATCAACCATGCCAATTTTAAAAATTCTAGGTGCCGAGAAACCCGACTACGGATCGTTTGCTAGAAAACTAGGCGAAAATATAAACTAGTTAACACTTAACTAAGGGATACGGATATACAACCTTTGTAGATCCGTTTCTCCATCTCCATAGCTCCGCAACGAAGTCCTCTCCGCTGTCCAAAAAGATTCCGGGCTCTAGCGTCGACTTCATCGGAGAATAAGCGAGCTAGGTCGTCGATGTCCATGCCGAAGATGATCTACGTCGAGGCATCGCTAAATCAAGCTCCGACTTCACCAAGTCAAGAAACTTGTGAAGAAAACACACTCTACTACTTGGCAAGAGGTAGAGGATGAAGAAATAGGAAGTGGGTAGACTTTAGAATTGGATTTCTCACTTGTTTTCATCAATCACCATTGATGAAGCAAGCTTCTTCAATGAAGAAGAAGATGAAGACGATGAATATTGTTATGATAAGAATAATATCAAAATAAAAAAATAAAATCCATTCTTTTCATAATATTAACCTTAGTTTAGTGTAGAGAATGGACCATGGTTAGATATGATGGTTAGGGTTAAGGAAGAGATAAGAATGGTTGACTTGATCAAAGTTTCAAGAAACTTCAACATAAAACAAAATAAGCCACCATCCTTAAATAATTTCCAAAATGAATATATAAATAAATGAATAAGATAATCAAAACCCTAATCATTAAGTAAACCATGGTTTAGTCTTTACACTTAACCAAGTTAATATGCATCATCAAATATGATACAAACATGTGCATAAAAGTATATCACATATACAACTTGCACAATCCAAGTGAGAAAATCCATTTAAAGTGAACCATTACTAGTTAATGCAAAGTAATATATCAAATATATAATTATACATTAAATCATTAAATCAACACTTGATTCAATGATCCGGTCATGTCGCACACAACCGACTAGTATACAATGTATCGGCTTATCGAATCAACGCTTGAATCGATAACTAGGTTATATCGCATACAACCATTCGATACATTCATCACGAGAATGGAATACGGTATCACATACACGCATTATTCTCGGTCCCACACATATCTCATATGCGATCCTATTTCATTTCGCTTGAGCCAGGAAACCTCTGTGTAGGACTCTAAAGACTCGTCAATACGCCGGCAGCAGGCGATGATCATATAAAACACCCACAAGCCGCAAGCGGTCTGCTAAACGTAACGGCCACCCGGGTATTGAGCGATCAGAAGATCGACGAGCAAGCCCGCTCACACTCCTGCGAATCCGACCAGTAACACTACCGTACAGTCCGGTCTGATCGTCTGATATGTCGCATATCTCGCCTAGGGGTGGTAAACGTCAGACCCCAATAGCTCGATAAGTCGTGTCGATATGAGGTCTATAACAATTCGAGAAACTACTGGTAACACTTACCAGTAAATCTCAGCAACCCTGGCCAGGGATTTCCTGTTATAGCCAATCGAACACAGCGCAACATCAACTCCCTATACCGGGAGAGACGAATCCCCTCCTATCGCTCATTGCCTCCATGTGACTCGGGACTGTACCCAAAAACCACCGTTTTGCACGCCCTCTTGGACGTGGTAAGATGGAAATCAAAGCACAGTGGGAACCACACAAGACTCTATGACGATCTCGGGTCAACAGACTACTCTGTACCAGTGTCACCAGAGAACTGCCATCTGATGTGAGGTATAATACCATCTGGGAGTTCTCGGCGAGTCCGTCCAGTGTACCCAGTCTCTACTGAGCACCCGTATATCATCTCTGATGTCAAACACCAATGGATATGGGATCATCCATCGCCCATCTGTATGGGTCGAGAAGGTATACGCTAGTCTACTCTGGTATATCGATGCCCCGTCTCGATACACCCTCGACTAGGGACTTTGAAGGATGTACTTATGGACTACCATGTCCCCACTAGTATGATCCGCATCATAGTCCAGGTAGTCAAGTACACATCCTAAGGGCTTTACCAACATGTAACAGAGAGACAATCAGTGTACACGTTAAGGTAAAGATCAACCAGATAGCATACTATCATGTCGAGCAAGAAAGTCCTCCCTATATACGTCCTATCATCCACTACAATATACATCATATGTACAGTAATGGCCTCTAGGGCATACATATAACTAACAATCTCCCACTTGCACTAGGGCCATATGATAGCAGTGGTTGTAGTATCTCATACTCAACCATCCCATAAAAGTCTCTCTCTGGGAACTGGCCTTTGTGAGTGGATCCGCTGTGTTTGTCCTCTGAGTCTACTCTCTAAACCTCGATCACCCTGGAGATCAACTATCTCCATGATCAGGTGATGCGGCCTCAGAATACGCCTGGGTCACTGTTGGGACGGGTGTTCCTTGGCATAAGCCACAACTCCATTGTCTCACAATGGGAGGGACATAGTTCATCTCATGAACCTATATACACCCAAACAGTCTCTTTGGTAGCATCTTAAGTAGCGATGTATCCTGCCTTTATCGTCTAGTATGTCACGGTATCTAGCTTGGAACACTTCCAACATACCGTCCCTTTACTGAGGGTAAAGACAACGCCTGTGACTGACATTCAGTCGTCTTTATCTCCCTGGAACCTTTCCAGTGATTCTCCCCAGGATCGATTGATACCATCTCACTACTACTAGTGAGATTCCTAACATCCATTTAGATCTATCTCATAGATTCAAAATCCAGGATTTAGTAGGTATCACTTTGATCCTTATGTGGAGAATCCATGTGATAAACGGAGATTGATCGAGCGTAGCATAAGAAACTCCTTTCTTATCAAGAGTATGTCATCCACGTACTCTACGAGGATCATCACCATACTCCCTACTACCTTTTTGTTTATACAAGGTTCATCTACCATTTTGATGATGTCAAACTCTTTGACTAATCCATCAAAACAGATGTTCCATCTCCGCGATGCCTGCTTTAATCCTATAAAGCATCTTGCACACGTTTCCGCTGCTCCCACTGTCTACGAAGTCCTCTGGCTGTGTACTTATAGACGCACTCTTCTAAAACATCATTTAGAAAAGCAGTCATGACACCCAACCGCCAGATATCGTAGTCATGGTATGTAGCCGTGGCAAGTAGGATCTGGATGGACTTAAGTATAGCTCCTTAGAAAAGGTTTCATCATTATCCATACCTGGTCAATGATGTAGACCTTTAACAAGTCTAGCTTTGAAAGTCTCAACTCTTCCATGTACACCAAGTAATCTTCTCAAGATATACTTGCTCCTGATGGGGATTTAACCCTTCAGATATAGCAACCAAAGTCCATACTTTGTTGGTGTATAAGGATTCCATCTCAGATCGCTAAGCATCCAGCCATTCTTACAGAGTCACACTCCTGATGGCCAGCTCGAAGCTTGTTGGGTCATCATCTCATGATGCAATCCTCGCTCCCACTGTCATAGAGAAACAGAAGTATCTCTCAGGTCGGTGAGGAACCCTACTAGATCGGCGGAGAGGCTGAGGTTCATTAGAATCTACTGAATCCTTTGGCTCTATCAAATCATCTGCTGTAGTTTGTATAGCTGGAACCTTTCCAGTTCTACATTACAGACCTTGCCTCGAGCTTGTCCAGATTTTGTTTTTAGACATAGGCCGGACAACCCCAAATCTTAACTGGCTTAAGACATGGGTTCTTCCCTTTCCATATCTCATATGGAGTGGTAGGAAACTGATTTGATTCGAACCCTATTCAATAGGTATGCAGCTTCTTAAGTGCATAACCCCTAAAAGGAAATAGGTAACTCAGTAATACTCATCATAGAGCACACCATATCAGATAGGGTGTATCTGCTCCGTCCCGACATACCATCGTACAATGGTGTATACGGAGGAGTAATGCTGAGAGAGAATCTCATTCTCCTTTAGAATAATCCAGAAATTCCGTGCTCAAGTATTCTCCTCCTTGATCTCATCAAAGGACATAATACTTATACCCGTATCGGTTCTCTACTTCTAACTTATATTCTGTGAATATCTCAAAAGGTTCGGACTTGTGTTTCAACATGAACATATGTCTGAATCTTGAGAGATTATCAGAGAATGTAATGAAGTACAAAGAACCGGTCTTGGCATGTGTAGACAGGAGATCTTACATACATCAACATGTATTATCCCAAGAGTTCACTAACTCTTTCTCTGTTTCCAGTAAACGGAGCTATGGTCATCTTATCTTTGTGACATGACTGGCGAGTTTCACAAGATGTAAATTCAAACTAATTTAAATATGCATCTTCATGTAACTCTGCCAGTCGGGTCGCATTGATATGACCTAGTCTACAATACCTCAAGAAGGATTCGTTCATTTCTGAACTCTTCCTCTTGTGTGTGTTCCATATACTAAGAACTGTAGTTTGATTTAGAACATTAATGCTTTTAGATAACGTGCCTGATACGATCAACTTTTGATATAGGAAATGTTCAAAACATTATCCAACAATACAAAATTTTATCATTTCTTTACTAATAAAGAGATAGATACGATTTTGTATATCAGGTTCGGTATCTAATAACATTCGTTCAGAATCAATGTATTTGTAATACAGGGTGACAGTGACCAACAGACTTGGCTGCAACACTTGCCCCGTTTTCTGCCTCATGAAACTTATCACCCGTTCTCAGTCCTCTACCTTTCTGTAGCCCTATGTAACATATTACATATCTGGGATCCTGATCTGGTATCACATACCCAGGACGTAAAGGATACTGAGAAACAGTTCTGTATAATGAACACACCCGAAGATGATGCATCAGCATGCACTCTCTTCGTTTGGGCGGCACGGGAATTCTGGTAATCCCCAATTTCCTGCTCTGTCTTATAACAATTATAAGTTGGAGCGGGACCAACGTTCCCCAGCTCAGTATAACAAGCGGGTTCGGTCAATAATCCGTATTATTATCTTGATTAAGGCGTGATATGGTCGCTACCAGGAGAGAGAGAGAAGAAAACACTCAGCGTGCGCTCTTGCAAGAATAGATTGGTTATTATTTTATCTAATCAGGATGGCTCCCACTGCTTTTTATCAAATCTTCCTTCAAACCCTAAAAGGAAAGACTAGCCGGGATTAATTACACACTACAAGTTCGCCAATCTTTCAGCCAGGCCAGTGTCGGTACTTTGAGGGAGGTCCCCCGTGCTTTCGCACGAACCTAATTACAGTAAACCTCGTTTTCCCAGAGGCGTAACCCCGTTGACACCTTTCTAGAAACCTACTTGATCGGCTAATTGTAATGTATAAAACTCTCCCAGGAGTAACTCTTACTCGCAGCGGGTATCGGGATCCAACTATCTCATAGAAGGTATGCAATCTCATTGCAAATTTCAACACTTGAAATTCCCGATAATATTTTGCCCCTAACGTGCTATGACCTTGACGAAAGCCAACAAACCATAGCCCGCTAGTCAAGTTCAACCCGTACATTTCTTGATCGAATAAAACCCACCCGCACGACCCTTGACGAAAGCCAACAAAGCCGCACGACTACCCTAATCCAATCGCATCGTATGCTGGCAGATAAGCAGCATATAGCTACCGCACACTGCACCTTGACGAAAGCCAACAAATGCAGCACGAATACTATATACAACTTATCTGAAATGACGGAGGGCTACGACAGGTTTTTCTGAAAACCTATTGCGTAATGAACTTGATATCGTTGTAGAATCAAATGATTTTAAAATGGAGTGATTTTGAGGCTTTTCTAGTTTTGCTAAAGGAGTCACTCCCGGTGAAGGGATCGTCGGTCCTTTCCTCGTCGAATGAGGTGCGGGATATATCATATATATCACTGTGCAAAGCAAAAACACTTAAAAGCAATCAAAAGACAAACCGAAGGTTGTAGCATCTGCTAGTTATTGCTAAAGGAGTCACTCCCGGTGAAGGGATCTCGGTCCTTTCCTTATCGAATAAGGTGCAGGATATATCATATATACCTCTGTGCAAAGCAAGAACTGTAGCTACCTGTTTTATTTTGAAATTCGATTCTACAACATCTTAGGTTTCTTTTATTTCATTAATCACATTAATGAAGTCCTATCATTTAAGTACCTAAACATCACAGATAAATACGACGTACACTTATGCCATCCGCATTCGCCTCGATGTCCCCTCATGCACCGTTAGGTTAGGTAACTAACGGCAGAGCGGGGCAGGGCTAGCGCGGGTGTAAAACATAAGTAACGCCTATATAATATATCATATATACTATATACTGTATCTATCACAGAACATCTCATGATCACATCACAGATATCGCAGCAGAAGAACATATGAAATATTGGATATACTAGGACGTCCGTGTTTTCAATACGAGCCAGTATAAAACACGGATTCCACGGTCGTGATGAATAGCCAAACCCACACCCCTAGACCCCTACGAGAGCGGCAAGCAACCCTACCAATTCTGGAGTTAGGAGACCCGGACCCGACTCCTCGAGTTGGTCTCCCACTGGACTCCAGAACCCGGTTACTTGTGCTCCCCTCCTTGGGTCTATCCTAGTGCGGAAAAGTAAATAGTATACAAACGGTGACATCTTCCGCAACCTGGAAGTGCCCCAATAAAAGAATATTACATACAAGTTTTTACATGAATGAAAATGAAAAAACACTCATCGCACATAAAAACCCCCGGCTATTCAATCACGACGATCCAATATAACATATCCAGCAACACATAACATCACATGTCATCAACGTAGGTAAATATGCGCATCCCAATTGTCGTTGACATATAGCAACGAAACCGGCGATATCACATATTACACTTACGGTCACAGAAAAGAAAGTGTAAAACTACAACAGTTGGAATCCGCAACCACCTCAGACATCGCATGCCTGACCAAATGAATTCCTTAGACATCACATGCCTAACAATTATAAACCCCGCATTTTAGTCTCAAAATCGAAAACACTTTTCAATATCAAGTCGGGCAATTCAACAAGATTCCCGAAATACTGATCGAATACTCGTCGCAAACTTCAGTAGGCGGCCGCACCCCCCGATACCGTCAACGAAGTGCAGCAAGGCGGAACACCGCTGCCGCGAGCACCCGAACGGATGCTTTCGGCGACGGGATTCTCCTACAGTCACTTGGTCGGGGCTATGGGGTGTAGCTGTCTATTAAGTTTACCCGGCGAGTATCCGCGTACGCTACGTGATTGCGACGGACTTTTGATCACATCAAAATTCCGTGGCAACCGATCAAGTGAGACTAAACTGCTGTGTTTATAACATTCATTTAGTTATCTCATAACTATTGTGAATTCCAATTATTGTATCCCTTTCCAGATAAACAGAAAATGTTAAACTTTCCGATCGAACAATCGAACACATAAGTTTTCCCGATACAGATCATCACATGAAACAAGTCTAACAACATTCCGTTCGTGCCTCAGTACCAACGGTCCAGCCGTAGAAGGGTCAAGCCAACGCCTCACATGTGGCACGCCGTACTGCCCCAAACCCGAAGGTTCAAAGGGCAGTTCAAGACGGTCACATAATCGAGTGAAGGTTTGTTGTCTTCTAGAGGGTCTATCGCGTTTCTTGCACTACTTAGAACGTCGTTAAACCGCGGAAAAATCCAACACTTGGAAATTTCCCGACAGGGGAAAAATTGGGTATTTATATCCGGTCGAACTTTTTAACATATTCTAATATTTATCCGGAAAGCCACACAGACAAAATTTGATACTCCGATCGAAACACCGAATCCCCAAAACAACTCCAGAAAATTCAACTCTTGAATAAATTTTTAAAAATATCCAGAAGACTCAGCACTACAAGAAAAGAATTACTGTGCAGACCACACACTGTAAATCTACAGTGTGGCCGCGGAACCGCCGCTGTTACAATGGTGGGGCCGCGGTTCCGCGCTAACTTAGTGGATTTAGAATTACGTGCTTCACAGTAACTCTTAGGATTACCTACTGAATTTTTTGGAAATTTTTAATCTGGAAAAATCCCAGAAAATAAAAAATGTACAGAGAGCATATTTTGGGTTTCGGTTTTGGGTCGTTCGGACTTCAAAATCCGTCTAGACTTCGCCTAAGGCTCTAGCTAGGCTCTGATACCACTGTAGGGTTCCTAGGCATCCTAATGAGGTCTCACAAGGCATCAACCATGCCAATTTTAAAAATTCTAGGTGCCGAGAAACCCGACTACGGATCGTTTGCTAGAAAACTAGGAGAAAATATAAACTAGTTAACACTTAACTAAGGGATACGGATATACAACCTTTGTAGATCCGTTTCTCCACCTCCATAGCTCCGCAACGAAGTCCTCTCCGCTGTCCAAAAAGAATCCGGGCTCTAGCGTCGACTTCATCGGAGAATAAGCGAGCTAGGTCGTCGATGTCCATGCCGAAGATGATCTACGTCGAGGCATCGCTAAATCAAGCTCCGACTTCACCAAGTCAAGAAACTTGTGAAGAAAACACACTCTACTACTTGGCAAGAGGTAGAGGATGAAGAAATAGGAAGTGGGTAGACTTTAGAATTGGATTTCTCACTTGTTTTCATCAATCACCATTGATGAAGCAAGCTTCTTCAATGAAGAAGAAGATGAAGAAGATGAATATTGTTATGATAAGAATAATATCAAAATAAAAAATAAAATCCATTCTTATCATAATATTAACCTTAGTTTAGTGTAGAGAATGGACCATGGTTAGATATGATGGTTAGGGTTAAGGAAGAGATAAGAATGGTTGACTTGATCAAAGTTTTAAGAAACTGCAACATAAAACAAAATAAGCCACCATCCTTAAATAATTTCCAAAATGAATATATAAATAAATGAATAAGATAATCAAAACCCTAATCATTAAGTAAACCATGGTTTAATCTTTACACTTAACCAAGTTAATATGCATCATCAAATATGATACAAACATGTGCATAAAAGTATATCACATATACAACTTGCACAATCCAAGTGAGAAAATCCATTTAAAGTGAACCATTACTAGTTAATGCAAAGTAATATATCAAATATATAATTATACATTAAATCATTAAATCAACACTTGATTCAATGATCCGGTCATGTCACACACAACCGACTAGTACACAATGTATCGGCTTATCGAATCAACGCTTGAATCGATAACTAGGTTATATCGCATACAACCATTCGATACATTCATCGCGAGAATGGAATACGGTATCACATACACGCATTATTCTCGGTCCCGCACATATCTCATATGCGCTCCTATTTCGTTTCGCTTGAGCCAGGAAACCTCTGTGTAGGACTCTAAAGACTCGTCAATACGCCGGCAGCAGGCGATGATCATATCAAACACCCACAAGCCGCAAGCGGTCTGCTAAACGTAACGGCCACCCCGGTATTGAGTGATCAGAAGATCGACGAGGAAGCCCACTCACACTCCTGCGAATCCGACCAGTAACACTACCGTACAGTCCGGTCTGATCGTCTGATATGTCGCATATCTCGCCTAGGGGTGGTAAACGTCAGACCCCAATAGCTCGATAAGTCGTGTCGATATGAGGTCTATAACAATTCGAGAAACTACTGGTAACACTTATCAGTAAATCTCAGTAACCCTGGCCAGGGATTTCCTGTTATAGCCAATCGAACACAGCGCAACATCAACTCCCTATACCGGGAGAGACGAATCCCCTCCTATCGCTCATTGCCTCCATGTGACTCGGGACTGTACCCAAAAACCACCGTTTTGCACGCCCTCTTCGACGTGGTAAGATGGAAATCAAAGCACAGTGGGAACCACACAAGACTCTATGACGATCTCGGGTCAACAGACTACTCTGTACCAGTGTCACCAGAGAACTGCCATCTGACGTGAGGTATAATACCATCTGGGAGTTCTCGGCGAGTCCGTCCAGTGTACCCAGTCTCTACTGAGCACCCGTATATCATCTCTGATGTCAAACACCAATGGATATGGGATCATCCATCGCCCATCTGTATGGGTCGAGAAGGTATACGCTAGTCTACTCTGGTATATCGATGCCCCGTCTCGATACACCCTCGACTAGGGACTTTGAAGGATGTACTTATGGACTACCATGTCCCCACTAGTATGATCCGCATCATAGTCCAGGTAGTCAAGTACACATCCTAAGGGCTTTACCAACATGTAACAGAGAGACAATCAGTGTACACGTTAAGGTAAAGATCGACCAGATAGCATACTATCATGTCGAGCAAGAAAGTCCTCCCTATATACGTCCTAGCATCCACTACAATATACATCATATGTACAGTAATGGCCTCTAGGGCATACATATAACTAACAGTGCAAGTAACGCGATGGACCCTCTGGAAGACAACAAACCTTAACTCGATTATGTGACCGTCTTGAACTGCCCTTTGAACCTTAGGGTATGGGGCAGTACGGCGTGCCACATGTGAGGCGTTGGCTTGACCCTTCTATGGCTGGACCGTTGGTACTGAGGCACGAACTGAATGTTGTTAGACTTATTTCATGTGTTGAGCTGTATCGGGAAAACTTGGGTGTTTGACTGTTCGATCGAAAAGTTTAACATTTTCCAATTATCCGGAATGGGATACAATAATTGGAATTCACAAAGAATTATGAGATAACTAAATGAATGTTATAAACATAGCACTTTAGTCTCACTTGATCGGTTGCCACGGAATTTTGATGTGATCAAAGGTCCGTCGCAATCACGTAGCGAACGCGGATACTCGCCGGATAAACTTAATAGACAGCTACACCCTATAGCCCTGACCGAGCGACTGTAGGAGAACCCCGTCGCCGAAAGCATCCGTTCGGGTGCTCGCGGTAGCGGTGTTCCGCCTTGGTGCACTTCGTCGACGGCGTCGGGGGTGCAGCCGCCTACTAAAGTTTCCGACGAGCAATCGATCAGGATGTCGGGAATCTTGTTGAATTACCCGACTTGATATTGAAAAGTTTTTTGATAATGAGACTAAAATGCGGGGTTTATAATTGTTAGGCATGCGATGTCTAAGTAATTCATTTGGTCAGGCATGCGATGTCTGAGGTGGTTGCGGATTCCAACTGTTGTACTTTTACACTTTCTTTTCTGTGACCGTAAGTGTAATATGTGATATCGCCGGTTTCGTTGCTATATGTCAACGACAATTGGGATGCGCATATTTACTTACGTTGATGACATGTGATGTTATGTGTTGCTGGATATGTTATATTGGAATGTCGTGTTTGAATAGCCGGGTTTTTTTTTATGTGAGATGAGTGTTTTTCATTTTAATTCATGTAAAAACTTGTATGTAATATTCTTTTATTGGGGCGCTTCCAGGTTGCGGAAGTTGTCACCGTTTGTATATTATTTACTTTTCCGCACTAGGATAGACCCAAGGAGGAGGGCACAAGTAACCGGGTTCTGGAGTCCAGTGGGAGACCAACTCGAGGAGTCGGGTCCAGGTCTCCTAACTCCAGAATTGGTAGGGTTGCTTGCCGCTCTCGTAGGGGTCTAGGGGTGTGGGTTTGGCTATTCATCACGACCGTGGAATCCATGTTTTATACTGGCTCGTATTAAAAACACGGACGTTCTAGTATATCCAATATTTCATATGATTCTTCTGCTGCGATATCTGTGATGTGATCATGTGATGTTCTGTGATAGATACAGTATATAGTATATATGATATATTATATAGGCGTTACTTATGTTTTACACCCGCGCTAGCCCTACCCCGCTCTGCCGTTAGTTACCTAACCTAACGGTGCACGAGGGGACATCGAGGCGAATGCGGATGGCATAAGTGTACGTCATATTTATCTGTGATGTTTAGGTAATTTAAATGATGGGACTTCATTAATGAGATTAATGAAAGAAAAGAAACCTAAGATGTTGTAGAATCGAATTTCAAAATAAAACAGGTAGCTACAGTTCTTGCTTTGCACAGCGGTATTTATGATATATCCTGCACCTTATTCGATGAGGAAAGGACCGAGATCCCTTCACCGGGAGTGACTCCTTTTGCAATAACTGGCAGATGCTACACACTCGGTTTGTTTTCTGATTGCTTTTAAGTGTTTTTGCTTTGCACAGCGATATATATGATATATCCCGCACCTCATTCGACGAGGAAAGGACCGACGATCCCTTCACCTGGAGTGACTCCTTTAGAAAAACTAGAAAAGCCTCAAAAGCACTCCATTTCAAAATCATTTAATTCTACAACGATATCAAGTTCATTACGCAATAGGTTTTCAGAAAAACCTGTCGTAGCCCTCCGTCATTTCAGATAAGTCCTGTTTAGTATTCGTGCTGCGTTTGTTGACCTTGTCAAGGCGCAGTGTGCGGTAGCTAACCAGTATTTATCTGCTTATGCATATGATGCAGATTGGGTTAGGGTAGTCGTGCGGCCTTGTTGACCTTGTCAAGGGTCGTGCGGGTGGGTTTGATTCAATCAAGAAATGACGGGTTGAACTTGACTTGCGGTCTATGGTTTGTTGACCTTGTCAAGGTCATAGATCGTTCGGGGCAAAACATTATCGGGAATTTCAAGTGTTGAAATTTGCAATGAGATTGCATACCTTCTATGAGATAGTTGGATCCCGATACCCGCTGCGAGTAAGAGTTACTCCTGGGAGAGTTTTATACATTACAATTATCCGATCAAGTAGGTGTCTGCAAAGGTGTCAACGGGGTTACGCCTCTGGGAAAACGAGGTTTACATTAATTAGGTTCGTGCGAAAGCACGGGGGACCTCCCTCAAAGTACCGACACTGGCCTGGCTGAAAGATTGGCGAACTTGTAGTGTGTAATTAATCCCGGCTAGTCTTTCCTTTTAGGGTTTGAAGGAAGATTTGATAAAAAGCAGTGGGAGCCATCCTGATTAGATAAAATAATAACCAATCTATTCTTGCAAGAGCGCACGCTGAGTGTTTTCTTCTCTCTCTCTCCTGGTAGCGACCATATCACGTCTTAATCAAGATAATAATACGGATTATTGACCGAACCCGCTTGTTATACTGAGCTGGGGAACGTTGGTCCCGCTCCAACTCATAATTGTTATAAGACAGAGCAGGAAATTAGGGAATATCTGATTTCCCGTGCCGCCCAAACGAGGAGAGTGCATGATGATGCATCATCTTCGGGTGTGTTCATTATATAGAACTATTTCTCAGTGTCCTTTACGTCCTGGGTATGTGATACCAGATCAGGATCCCAGATATGTAATCTGTTACATAGGGCTACAGAAAGGTAGAGAACTGAGAACGGGTGATATGTTTCATGAGGCAGAAAACGGGGCAAGTGTTGCAGCCAAGTCTGTTGGTCACAGTCACCCTGTATTACCAATATATTAATTCTGAACGAATGTTATTAGATACCGAACCTGATATACAAAATCATATCAGTCTCTTTATTAGTAAAGAAATGATAAAATTTTGTATTGTTGGATAATGTTTTGGACATTTCCTATATCAAAAGTTGGTCGGTTCAGGCACGTTATCTAAAAGCTTTGATGTTCTAAATCAAACTACAGTTCTTAGTATACGGAACACACATAAGAGGAAGAGTTCAGAAATGAACGAATCCTTCTTGAGGCATTGTAGACTAGGTCATATCAATGTGACCCGACTAGCTGAAGTTACATATAGATGAATATTTAAATCAGTTTGAATTTACATCTTATGAAACCTGCGAGTCATGTCACAAAGATATAATGACACCAGCTCTGTTTATTGGAAACAGAGAAAGAGTTAGTAAACTCTTGGGATGATACATGTTGATGTATGTAAGGTCCCCTGTCTACATATGCCAGGACTGGTTCTTTGTACTTCGTTACATTCTCTGATAATCTCTCAAGATTCAGACATATGTTCCTGTTGAAACATGAGTCCGAACCTTTTGAGATATTCACAGAATATAAGATAGAAGTAGAGAACCAATACGGGTATAAGTATTATGTCCTTTGATGAGATCAAGGAGGAGAATACTTGAGCACGGAATTCCTGGATGATTCTAAAAGAGAATGAGATTCTCTCTCAGCATTACTCCTTCGAATACACCATAGCACGATGGTATATCGGGGCGGAGCGATAGCACCCTATGTGATATGGTGTGCTCTATGATGAGTACTACTGAGTTTCCTGTTTCCTTTTGGGAGTTATGCACTTGAGAAGCTGCATACCTATTGAATAGTGTTCAAATCAAATCAGTTGCTTACCACTTCATATTTGATATGATAAGGGAAGAGCCCATATCTTAAGTTGGTTAAGATTTGGGGTTGTCTGGCCTATGTCTGAAAAGAAAAATCTGGACAAGCTCGAGGCAAGGTCTGTTATGTAGAACCGGAAATGTTCCAGCTATACAAACTACAGCAGATGATTTGGTAGAACCAAAGGATTCAGTAGATTCCAACGAACCTCAGCCTCTCCGCCGATCTAGTAGGCTTCCTCACCCACCTGAGAGATACTTCGGTTTCTCTATGATAGTGGGAGCGAGGACTGCATCATGAGTTGATGACCCAACTAGTTTCGAGCTGGCCATCAGGAGTGAGACTCTGTAAGAATGGCTGGATGCTTAGCGATCTGAGATGGAATCCTTATGCACCGACAAAGTATGGACTTTAGTTGCCATATCTGAAGGGTTAAATCCCTATCAGGAGCAAGTGAATCTTGAGAAGATTACTTGGTGTACATGGAAAAGTTAAGACTTTCAAAGCTAGACTTGTTAAAGGTTTTCGTCATCAACCAGGCGTGGATAATGATGAAACCTTTTCCAATACCTATGCTTAAGTCCATCCAGATCCTACTTGTCACGGCTACATACCGTGACTACGATATCTGGTTGTTGGGTGTCATGACTGCTTTTCTAAATGATGTTTTAGAAGAGTGCATCTATAAGTACACAGCCAGAGGGCTTCGTAGACAGTGGGAGCAGCGGAAACGTGTGCAAGATGCTTTATAGGATAAAGCAGGCATCGCGGAGTTGGAACATCTGTTTTGATGTATTAGTCAAAGAAGTTGACATCATCAAAATGGTAGATGAACCTTGTATAAACAAAAAGGTAGTAGGGAGTATGGTGACGATCCTCGTAGAGTACGTGGATGACATACTCTTGATAGGGAAGGAGTTTCCTATGCTACGCTCGATCAATCTCCGCTTATCACTATGATTCTCAACATAGGATCAAAGTGATACCTACTAACTCCTGGATTTTGGATCTATGAGATAGATCTAAATGGATGTTAGGATTCTCACTTGTCGAAGTGAGATGGTATCACATGATCCTGGAGAGAATCACTGGAAGGGTTCCAGGGTGATAAGGACGACTGAATGTAAGTCACAGGCATTGTCTTTACCCTCAGTGGAGGGACGGTATGTTGGAAGAGTTCCAAGCTAGATACCGTGACATACTACACGATAAAGGCAGGATACATCGCTACTTAAGATGCTACCAAAGAGGCTGTTTGGGTGTATATAGGTTCATGAGATGAACTAGGTTCCTACCATTGTGTGACAATGGAAGTGTGGCTTTGGCCAGGGAACCCCTGTCCCATCAGTGATCCAGACATATTCTAAGGCGGTATCACCTTATCGTGGAGATGGTTGATCTCCATGGTGATCAAGGTTAGGAGAGCAGACTAAGAGGACAACACGGCGGATCCACTCACGAAGGCCTATTCCCAGAGAGAGACTTTTATGGGATGGTTGAGTATGAGATACTACAACCACTGCTATAGATGGCCCTAGTGCAAGTGGGAGATTGTTAGTTATATGTATGCCCTAGAGGCCATTACTGTACATAGGATGTATATTGTAGTGGATGCTGGGACGTATATAGGAAGGACTTTCTTGCTCGACATGATAGTATGCTATCTGGTTACACTTTACCTTAACGTGTATACTGATTGTCTCTCTGTTACATGTTGGTAAAGCCCTTAGGATCTGTACTTGACTACCTGGACTATGATGCGGATCATACTAGTGGGGACATGGTAGTCCATAAGTACATCCTTCAAAGTCCCTAGTCGTAGGTGTATCGAGACAGGGTATCGATATACCAGAGTAGACTAGCGTATACCTTCTCGACCCATACAGATGGGCGATGGATGATCCCATATCCATTGGTGTTTGACATCGGAGATGATATACGGGTGCTCAGTAGAGACTGGGTACACTGGACGGACTCGCCGAAAACTCCCAGATGGTATTATACCTCACGTCAGATGGCAGTTCTCTGGTGACACTGTTACAGAGTAGTCTGTTGACCCGAGATCGTCATAGAGTCTTGTGTGGTTCCCACTGTGCTTTGATTTCCATCTTACCACGTCCAAGAGGGCGTGCAAAACGGTGGTTTTTGGGTACAGTCCCGAGTCACATGGAGACAATGAGCGATAGGAGGGGATTCGTCTCTCCCGGTATAGGGAGTTGATGTTGCGCTGTGTTCGATTGGCTATAACAGGAAATCCCTGGCCAGGGTTTCTGAGATTTACTGGTAAGTGTTACCAATAGTATCTCGAATTGTTATAGACCTCATATCAACACGACTTATCGAGCTATTGGGGTCTGACGTTTACCACCCCTAGGCGAGATATGCGACTTATCAGACGATCAGACCGGACTGTACCGTAGTGTTACTGGTTGGATTCACTGGAGTGTGAGCGGGCTTGCTCGTCGATCTTCAGATCGCTCAATACCCGGGTGGCCGTTACGTTTAGCAGACCGCTTGCGGCTTGTGGATGTTTGATATGATCATCATCTGCTGCCGGCGTATTGACGAGTCTTTAGAGTCCTACACAGAGGTTTCCTGGTTCAAGCGAAACGAAATAGGAGCGCATATAAGATATGTGCGGGACCGAGAATAATGCGTGTATGTGATACCGTATTTCATCCTCGCGATGAATGTGTCGAATGGTTGTATGCGATATGACCTAGTTATCGAATCAAGGATTGATTCGATAAGCCGATACATTGGATACTAGCCGGTTATATGCGACATGACCGGATCATTGAATCAAGTGTTGATTTAATGATTTAATGTATAATTATATATTTGATATATTACTTTGCATTAACTAGTATTGGTTCACTTTAAATGGATTTTCTCACTCGGGTGTGCGCATTGCATATGCGATATGATTTTGTGCACTTGATTGTATCATGTTTGATGATACATGCTTTTTGGTTAAGTGTAAAGTATTAAACTATGGTTAAGTGGTTGATTAGGGTTTTTACTTATTCATTTATTTATTTCATTTATTCTTTTTGGAAAATAAAATGCAAAGAGAAAAATGGTGGAATTCTTTTGTTCATTCATGAAGCTTCATGAATACTTTGACTTAGTCACCATTTTTGTCTTCATACCTAACCTAACCATTCACTTAACTTGAGTTTAGTCTCTACACATAACCATGGTTGGATTACGATAAGTTTGGATTTTCTTTTCTATTTTAAATTAACTTATCATAATTAGCTTCTTCTTCTTCTTCATCTTCTTCCATGAAGAAAGCAAGCTCCATCAATGGTGATTGATGGAAATGAGTGAGAAATCCAATTCTAAAGTCTACCCACTTCCTATTTCTTCATCCTCTACCTCTTGCCAAGTAGTAGAGTGTGTTTTCTTCACAAGTTTCTTGACTTGGTGAAGTCGGAGCTTGATTTAGCGATGCCTCGACGTAGATCATCTTCGGCATGGACATCGATGACCTAGCCCGTCCATTCTCCGATGAAGCCGACGCAAGAGCCCGGGACTTGTTATGGACAGCGAGGAGACTTCATTGCAGAGCTATGGAGGTGGAGAACCGGATCTACAAAGGTTGTATTTCCGTATCTAGTAGTTAAGTATTAACTAGTTTTCATTTTCGCCTAGATATCTAGCCGACGATCCATAATCTTGGGTTTCTCGGCACCGTAAATTTAAAATTGGCATGGTTGATGCCTTGTGAGACCTCATTAGGGTGCCTAGGAACCCTACATTATGAGCCTCACATCGGCACGACTTATCGATTATTGGGGTCTGACGTATACCACCCCTAGACTTGATATGCGACATATCAGACGAATAGACCGGACTGTACGGTAAGTGTTACTGGTTGGATTCACAGGAGTGTGAGTGGGCTAGCTCGTCGATCTTCTGATCGCTCGATACCCGGATGGCCGTTACGTTTAGCAGACCGCTTGCGGCTTGTGGGTGCTTGATATGATCATCATCTACTACCGGCGTATTGACGAGTCTTTAGAGTCCTACACAGAGGTTTCTTGGTTCAAGCGAAACGAAATAGGAGCGCATATGAGATATGTGCAGGACCGAGAATAATGCGTGTATGTGATACCGCATTTCATTCTCGCGATATATGTTTCGATTGGTTATATTCGATATGACCTAGTTATCGAATCATTGATTCGATAAATCGATACATTGAATACTAGTCGGTTATGTGCGACATGACTGGATCATTGAATCAAATGTTGATTTAATGATTTAATGTGTAATTATATATTTCATATATTACTTTGCATTAGCTAGTATAGGTTCACTTTAAATGGATTTTTTCACTTGATGTGCAAGTTGTATATGTGATATACTTTTGTACACATGTTTGTATCATGTTTGATGATACTTGCTTTCATGGTTAAGTGTAAAGAATTAAACCATGGTTAAGTGTTGATTAGGGTTTGAAAATTCATTTATCTATTTATTTATTTATTTGAAATGGATTTATATAAGAATGGTGGCTTTATTTGTTTTATGTTGAAGCTTCATGAAGCTTTGACCTTAGTGACCATTCTTGTCTTCATGCTTAACCCTAACTCATCCAAGTAACCATGGTCCATTCTCTACACTCAACTAAGGTTAGATTATGATAAGTATTGATTTCTTTTTTAATTTATCATAACACTTATCATAAACTAGCTTCATCTTCTCCTTCTTCTTCAAGAGAGAAAACTAGATGCCATCAATGGCAACTTGAGAAAAAGTGAGTGAAATCCAATTCTAAAGTGAACCCACCTCCTATTTCTTCACCCTCTACCTCTTGCCAAGTTGTTTTGGGTGTTTTATTCACATGTTTCACAACTTGGTGAAGTTGGAGCTTGAACTTGCGCAATCTCGACGTAGATCGTCTTTGACACGAAGCCGACGACCTATTCCGCTCGTTTTCCCGATGAAGCCGACGAATGAGTCTAGGATTCGAAAAGGACAGCGAGAGGATGACTACGTGGAGCTAAGGAAGTGGATATCCGGATCTACAAAGGTTGTAGCATCTAACTTTTAGTTAAAGTGTTAACTAGTTTACCGTTTCGCCTAGAAATCTAGCCGACGATCCGTATTAGGGTTTCTCGGCACCCATAAAATTTTAAATTGGCATGTTCGATGCCTTGTGAGACCTCTATAGTGTGCCTAGGAACCCTTCAGTAACGCCTATATAATATATCATATATACTATATACTGTATCTATCACAGAACATCACATGATCACATCACAGATATCGCAGCAGAAGAATCATATGAAATATTGGATATACTAGGACGTCCGTGTTTTCAATACGAGCCAGTATAAAACACGGATTCCACGGTCGCGATGAATAGCCAAACCCACACCCCTAGACCCCTACGAGAGCGGCAAGCAACCCCACCAATTCTAGAGTTAGGAGACCCGGACTGGACTCCTCGAGTTGGTCTCCCACTGGACTCAAGAACCCGGTTACTTGTGCTGCCCTCCTTGGGTCTATCCTAGTGCGGAAAAGTAAATAATATACAAAAGGTGACATCTTCCGCAACCTGGAAGTGCCCTAAGAAAAGAATATTACATACAAGTTTTTACATGAATGAAAATGAAAAACACTCATCTCACATAAAAAACCCCGGCTATTCAAACACGAGGATCCATTATAACATATCCAGCAACACATAACATCACATGTCATCAACGTAAGTAAATATGTCCATCCCAATTGTCGTTGACATATAGCAACGAAACCGGCGATATCACATATTATACTTACGGTCACAGAAAAGAAAGTGTAAAACTACAACAGTTGGAATCCGCAACCACCTCAGACATCACATGCCTGACCAAATGAATTACTTAGACATCGCATGCCTAACAATTATAAACCCCGCATTTTAGTCTCTTTATCGAAAACTGTTTTCAATACCAAGTCGGGCAATTCAACAAGATTCCCGAAAAACTGATCGAATGCTCGTCGCAAACTTTAGTAGGCGGCCGCACCCCTGATACCGTCGACGAAGTGCACCAAGGCGGAACACCGCTACCGCGAGCACCCGAACGGATGCTTTCGGCGACGGGGTTCTCCTACAGTCACTTGGTCGGGGCTATGGTGTGAGGCTGTCGATTAAGATTACCCTACGAGTATCCACGTACGCTACGTGATTGCGACGGACTTTTGATCACATCAAAATTCCGTGGCAACCGATCAAGTGAGACTAAACTGCTATGTTTATAACATTCATTCAGTTATCTCATAACTTCTTGTGAATTCCAATTATTGTATCCCATTCCAGATAAACAGAAAATGTTAAACTTTCCGATCGAACAGTCAAACACCCAAGTTTTCCCAAAACAGATCAACACATGAAATAAGTCTAACAACATTCAGTTCGTGCCTCAGTACCAACGGTCCAGCCGTAGAAGGGTCAAGCCAACGCCTCACATGTGGCACGCCGTACTGCCCCAAACCCGAAGGTTCAAAGGGCAGTTCAAGACGGTCACATAATCGAGTTAAGGTTTGTTGTCTTCTAGAGGGACCATCGCGTTACATGCACTACTTAGAACGTCGTTAAACTACGGAAAAATCCAACACTTGGAAATTTCCCGACAGGGGAAAAATTGGATATTTATATCCGGTCGAACTTTTTAACATATTCTAATATTTACCCGGAAAGCCACATAGACAAAATTTGATACTCGGATCGAAACACCGAATCCCCAAAACAACCCCAGAAAATTCAACTCTTGAATAAATATTAAAAATTCCCAGAAAACCCAGCATATTAAAATAGGAATTACTGTGCAACTATGGGAAGGTGACGTCATCACCTAGCCACGGAACCGCCGCAGAAGCTGGGCTTCTGCCGCGGTTCCGCGCCGTTTTGGATGAATCATGGGTCCAATTTTGCTCCGTAACTCATATATTTCCCTGCTGAATTTTTTAGCAATTTTTAATTTGGAAAAATCCACGTTTTCAGAAAAAGTCCAGAGAGCGTGGAAATTTTGGGGTTTCGGTTTCGTTCGGACTTCAAACTCCGTCTAGACTTCGTCTAAGGCTCTAGCTAGGCTCTGATACCACTGTAGGATTCCTGGGCACCCTAATGAGGTATCACAAGGCATCAACCATGCCAATTTCAAAAATTCTAGGTGCCGAGAGACCCGACTACGGATCGTCGGCTAGAAGTCTAGGCGAAAAAGAAACTAGTTAACACTTAACTATAAGAATCGGAAATACAACCTTTGTAGATCCGGTGCTCCACCTCCATAACTCCGCAATGAAGTCCTCTCGCTGTCCAAAAGAAATCCCGGGCTCTAGCGTCGGCTTCATCGGAGAATAGGCGAGCTAGGTCGTCGATGTCCATGCCGAAGATGATCTACGTCGAAGCATCGCTAGATCAAGCTCCACCTTCACCAAGCCATGAAAACTTGTGAAGGAAACACCCTATACTACTTGGCAAGAGGTAGAGGATGAAGAAATAGGAAGTGGGTAGACTTTAGAATTGGATTTCTCACTTGTTTTCGTCAATCACCATTGATGAAGCAAGCTTCTTCAAGGAAGAAGAAGATGAAGAAGATGAATATTGTTATGATAAGTTATTTTCCAAATAGAAAATAAAAGGAATGCTTATCATAATATAACAATGGTGAAGTGTAGAGAATCAACTAGGGTTGAGTGGAGTGGTTAGGGTTAAGCATGAGACAAAATGGTGACTAAGTCAAAGCTTCATGAAGCTTCAACATGCAAGTCCAAAAATATCCACCAATTCATTTCTTTATGCTTAATATTTTTCCTAAATAAATAAATGAATAAATAATGGATAAAACAAAACCCTAATTTCCAACTTAACCATGGTTTAATTCTTTACACTTAACCAAAAAGAATGTATCATCAAACATGATACAATCATGTGTACAAAAGTATATCACATATACAATGTGCACAAACCAAGTGAGAAAATCCGTTTAAAGTGAACCAATACTAGTAAGTGCAAAGTAATATATCAAATATATAATTATGCATTAAATCATTAAATCAACACTTGATTTAACGATCCGGTCATATCACATATAACCGACTAGAATCCAATGTATCGGTTTATCGAATCAATCCTTGATTCGATAACTAGGGTATATCGCATATAACCTAATCGATACATTCATCACGAGAATGGAATACGGTATCACATACACGCATTATTCTCGGTCCCGCACATATCTCATATGCACTCCTATTTCGTTTCGCTTGAACCAGGAAACCTCTGTGTAGGACTCTAAAGACTCGTCAATACGCCGGCAGCAGATGATGATCATATCAAACACCCACAAGCCGCAAGCGGTCTGCTAAACGTAACGGCCACCCGGGTATTGAGCGATCAGAAGATCGACGAGCAAGCCCGCTCACACTCCTGTGAATCCAACCAGCAACACTACCGTAAAGTCCGGTCTGTTCGTCTGATATGTCGCATATCTTGCCTAGGGGTGGTAAACGTCAGACCCCAATAGCTCGATAAGTCGTGTCGATATGAGGTCTATAACAATTCGAGAAACTACTGGTAACACTTACCAGTAAATCTCAGCAACCCTGGCCAGGGATTTCCTGTTATAGCCAATCGAACACAGCGCAACATCAACTCCCTATACCGGGAAAGACGAATCCCCTCCTATCGCTCATTGCCTCCATGTGATTCGGGACTGTACCCAAAAACCACCGTTTTGCACGCCCTCTTGGACATGGTAAGATGGAAATCAAAGCACAGTGGGAACCATACAAGTCTCTATGACGATCTCGGGTCTACAGACTAACCTGTACCAGTGTCACCAGAGAACTGCCATCTGACGTGAGGTATAATACCATATGGGAGTTCTCGGCGAGTCCGTCCAGTGTACCCAGTCTCCACTGAGCACCCGTATATCATCTCTGATGTCAAACACCAATGGATATGGGATCATCCATCGCCCATCTGTATGGGTCGAGAAGGTATACGCTAGTCTACTCTGGTATATCGATGCCCCGTCTCGATACACCCACGACTAGGGACTTTGAAGGATGTACTTATGGACAACCATGTCCCCACTAGTATGATCCGCATCATAGTCCAGGTAGTCAAGTACATATCCTAAGGGCTTTACCAACATATAACAGAGAGACAAACAGTATACACGTTAAGGTAAAGATCAACCAGATAGCATACTATCATGTCGAGCAAGAAAGTCCTCCCTATATATGTCCCAGCATCCACTACAATATACATCCTATGTACAGTAATGGCCTCTAGGGCATACATATAACTAACACATATAAAGTGAACCAATACTAGTTAATGCAAAGTAATATATCAAATATATAATTATACATTAAATCATTAAATCAACATTTGATTCAATGATCCGGTCATGTCGCACATAACCGACTAGTATTCTATGTATCGATTTATCGAATCAATGATTCGATAACTAGGTCATATCGAATATAACCAATCGAAACATTCATCGCGAGAATGAAATGCGGTATCACATACACGCATTATTCTCGCTCCCGCACATATCTCATATGCGCTCCTATTTCGTTTCGCTTGAGCCAGGAAACCTCTGTGTAGGACTCTAAAGACTCGTCAATACGCCGGTAGCAGATGATGATCATATCAAGCACCCACAAGCCGCAAGCGGTCTGCTAAACGTAATGGCCATCCGGGTATTGAGCGATCAGAAGATCGACTAGCTAGTCCGCTCACACTCCTGTGAATCCAACCAGTAACACTTACCGTACAGTCCGGTCTGTTCGTCTGATACGTCGCATATCAAGTCTAGGGGTGGTAAACGTCAGACCCCAATAACCGATAAGTCGTGCCGATTTGAGGCTCATAACGGGTCGAGAAACTACTCGTAACACTTACCAGCAAATCTCTGATCAGCCCTGGCCAGGGACTTCCCTGTTACGGCCAATCGAGCACAGCACAACATCAACCCCCAATACCGGGAGAGACGAAACCCCTCCTATCGCTCATTGCCTCCATGTGACTCGGGACTGTACCCAAAGACCACCGTTTTGCACGCCCTCATGGACGTGGTATGGTGGAGATCAAAGAACAGTGGGAATCACACAAGACTCTATGACGATCTCGGGTCTACAGACTAACCTGTACAAGTGTCACCTGAGAACTTCCATCTGACGTGAGGTATAATACCATCTGGGAGTTCTCGGCGAGTCCGTCCAGTGTACCCAGTCTCCACTGAGCACCCGTATACCATCTCTGATGTCAAACACCAATGGATATGGGATCATCCATCGCCCATCACATGGGTCGAGAAGCGTATACGCTAGTCTACACTGGTATATCGATGCCCCGTCTCGATACACCCACGACTAGGGACCTTGAAGGATGTACTTATGGACTACCATGTCCCCACTAGTATGATCTGCATCATAGTCCAGGTAGTCAAGTACACATCCTAAGGGCTTTACCAACATGTAACTATAAGACAGTATAAAGAGACTTGTGTACATGTTAAGATAAAGAGCAACCAGATAGCATACTATCATGTCGAGCAAGAAAGTCATCTCTATATATGTCCAAGCATCCAATATAATATACATCATCTGTACAATACTGGCCTCTAGGGAATACATACAACTAACAATCTCCCACTTGCACTAGGGCCTGCTGCTGTAGTATCGCATACCGAGCATCCCGAAGAGTCTCTCAAACTGTATCTGGGGAATGGCCTTCGTGAGTGGATCCGCCGGGTTGTTCTTCGTGTCAACCCTCCTGACCTCGATCTCCCGGCGATCAACTATCTCCCGGATCAGGTGATACCGCCTCAGAATATGCCTGGATCGCTGATGGGACCTGGGTTCCTTGGCCAAAGCCACTGCTCCATTGTTATCGCAATACAATGGTATTGGATGCACAATGGATGGAACCACTCCAAGTTCAGTAATGAACTTCTTGATCCAGACAGCCTCTTTAGCAGCATCGTTGGCAGCGATGTATTCAGCCTCCATTGTCGAGTCTGCCACGGTTTCCTGCTTGGAACTCTTCCAGCTAACCGCCCCTCCGTAAAGGGTAAAGACAAATCTCGACTGCGACTTAGAGTCGTCCTTATCACTCTGGAAGCTCGAATCGGTAAAGGACTCCACTTGGAGTTCTCCGTTACCATACACTAAGAGCATCTCTTTAGTCCTTCGTAAGTACTTGAGAATGCTCTTCACAGCTGTCCAGTGACTCTCTTCAGGATCAGCTTGATACCTGCTCACTACACTTAGTGAGTATGCAACATCGGGTCTGGTACATGGCATCGCATACATGATAGAGCCTACTGCCGAAGCATAGGGTATCCCTTGCATGTGAGCTCTCTCCAAATCAGTCTTGGGAGACATCTCTTTGGAGAGAGTGACTCCAGAGATCATGGGCAAGTTCCCATGCTTGGATTCTTCCATACTAAACCTCTTTAGTATGGTGTCAATGTACCTGGATTGGGACAATCCCAATATCCTTTTGGATCTATCTCTATAGATCCTGATTCCCAATATGCAGGAGGCATCATCAAGATCTTTCATTGAGAATCTTTGTGATAAGAAGAGCTTGAACGATTGCAGCATAGGAATATCATTTCCTATCAAGAGTATGTCGTCCACGTACAATACGAGGAATACAACCTTACTCTCTGCCACCTTCTTGTAGATACAAGGTTCATCTGGATTTTTGACGAAATCAAACTCTTTGATAACGACATCAAAGCAGATGTTCCAACTCCGCGATGCTTGTTTTAATCCATAAATGGATTTAAGCAGCTTGCACACCTTGCCGCTGCTCCCACTGTCTACGAAGCCCTCTGGCTGAGTCATGTACACGCACTCTTCTAAATCACCGTTTAGAAAGGCGGTCTTAACATCCATTTGCCAGATTTCGTAATTATGATATGCAGCGATAGCAAGCATGATCCGGATGGATTTAAGCATAGCCACTGGAGAAAAAGTCTCGTCATAGTCCACACCTGGTCTTTGACGAAAACCCTTTGCTACAAGTCTAGCTTTGAAAGTCTCCACTTTCCCATCTACACCAAGTTTTTTCTTGAAGATCCACTTGCTCCCAATGGGTTTTACCCCTTCAGGAGCAACTTCCAAAGTCCATACTTTGTTGGTGTACATGGATTCCATCTCGGACCGCATAGCATCCAGCCATTTCACTGAGTCCCTACTCGTGATGGCCTGCTCGAAGCTAGTTGGGTCATCATCCTCCATGATGCAATCCTCGCTCCCTCCATCCATGAGAAAACCGTAGTATCTCTCAGGTTGGCGAGGAACCCTACTAGATCGGCGGAGTGGCTGGGGTTCATCGGGAACTACGGAATCCTCTGGTTCAACCAAATCTTCTGTTGTAGTCTGTGTCGCTGGAACCTCTTCCAGTTCTACCTCAATGCCACTTATCTGTTTCATAAGAAAACTTTTTTCTAAGAAAGTGGCATGTCGAGAAACAAACACCTTTTGTTCCTCGGGATGGTAGAAGATATACCCTTGTGAATTTTTGGGATATCCTACAAACATACATAAGACAGATCTTGCCTCGAGTTTGTCCGTATTTTGTCTTTTGACATAGGCTGGACAAGCCCATATCTTAATATAATTAAGATGTGGTCTCTTCCCTTTCCATATCTCATATGGAGTGGTAGGCACTGATTTGGTAGGAACTCTATTCAATAGGTCCATGGCTGTCTCAAGCGCATATCCCCAGAAGGAAATAGGTAACTTAGCTGTACTCATTATTGAGCGCACCATATCTAATAGGGTGCGGTTTCTCCGTTCAGATACACCGTTGTGCTGTGGTGTATATGGAGGAGTCAGCTGAGAGAGAATCCCATTCTCTTTTAGGAAGTCCAGGAATTCATTGCTCAAGTATTCCCCTCCTCGATCAGATCGTAGGATTTTAATACTTTTTCCGGTTTGGTTCTCGACTTCTTGTTTATATTCTCTAAATTTCTCAAAAGTTTCTGATTTGTGTTTCATCAGGAACACATATCCGAATCTAGAGAGATCGTCAGTGAATGTAATGAAGTACGAAGAACAATCCCTGGTATGTGTAGACATGGGACCGCATACATCACTATGTATCAGTCCCAAGAGTTCGGTAACTCTTTCTCCGTGTCCCGTAAACGGAGCTTTGGTCATCTTGCCTTTGAGACATGACTGGCAAGTGTCATAGGATGAAAATTCAAACGGATTTAAATATCCATCCTTATGCAACTTAGCCAGTCGTGTTGCATTGATGTGACCCAGTCTACAATGCCACAAGAAGGATTCGTTCATTTCAGAACTTTTCCTCTTGTATGTGTTAGTTATGCTCAGAACTGTTGATTGATTTAGAACATAAATGCCATTGCACAACGTGCCTGATCCAACCAACTTTTGGTTACGGAAAATGTTCATAACATTGTCCTGTAATACAAAATTATATCCCTCTTTACTTAATAAAGAAACTGATATAATGTTGCATATCAGGTTCGGCATGTAATAGCATTCGTTCAGAACCAATGTATTACCAGTTGGTAACACAAGGTGATATTCCCCGACAGTCCTGGCTGCAACAATTGCACCATTTCCAACTCTAATGTCTTTTTCACCTTCTCCAAGTTCTCTACCTTTCCTAAGCCCATGTAAATGATTACATATATGAGATCCTGACCCGGTATCTAATACCCAGGACGTGGAGCAAATGGAGAAACAGTTCTCTGTAACGAACACACCCGAAGAAAATGCATCAACATGTACTTTCTTCATTCGGGTGGCATGGGAATCCTGGTATTCTCCTATTTCCTGTTCATTCCTATAACTCTTATAAGAAGGAACGGAACCAACGTTCCCCAGCACAGTATAACATGCGGGTTCGGTCAATACATCCATATTATTATCTTTATTAAGGCATGAAATGGTCGCTACCTGGAGAGAGAGAGAAGAAAACACTTTAGCGTAAGCTCGTGCAAGATCAGATTTGTTATTATCTTATCTAATCAGGATGGCTCCCACTGCTTTTTATCAAATCTTCCTTCAAACCCTAAAAGGAAAGACTAGCCGGGATTAATTACACACTACAAGTTCGCCAATCTTTCAGCCAGGCCAGTGTCGGTACTTTGAGGGAGGTCCCCCGTTCTTTCGCACGAACCTAATTAATGTAAACCTCATTTTCCCAGAGGCGTAACCTCGTTAACACCTTTCTAGACACCTACTTGATCGGCTAATTGTAATGTGTAAAACTCTCCCAGGAGTAACTCTTACTCGCAGTGGGTATCGGGATCCAACTATCTCATAGAAGGTATGCAATCTCATTGCGAATTTCAACACTTGAAATTCCCGATAATATTTTGCCCCTAGCGTGCTATGACCTTGACGCATGCCAAACAACCCATAGTCCGCTAGTCAAGTTCAACCCGTACATTTCTTGATTGAATTAACCCTACCCGCACGACCCTTGACGCATGCCAAACAACGCCGTGCGAATACCCTAATCCAATCGCATCGTATGCTTGCAGATAAGCACTACTTAGCTACCGTACACTACGCCTTGACGCATGCCAAACAACCGCAGCACGAATACTAACTAGTACTTATCTGAAATGACGGAGGGCTACGACAGGTTTTTCTGAAAACCTATTGCGTAATGAACTTGATATCGTTGTAGAATCAAATGAAGTTTTGAAATGGAGTGATTTTGAGGCTTTTCTAGTTTTGCTAAAGGGGTCACTCCCGGTGAAGGGATCGTCGGCCCTTTCCTCGTCGAATGAGGTGCGGGATATATCATATATATCACTGTGCAAAGCAAAACTCAAAAACAATCAAAAGCAAACCGAGTGTGTAGCATCTGCCAGTTATTGCTAAAGGAATCACTCCCGGTGAAGGGATCTCGGTCCTTTCCTCATCGAATAAGGTGCAGGGTATATCATATATACCGCTATGCAAAGCAAGAACTGTAGCTACCTGTTTTGTTTAAAATTTGATTCTACAACATCTTAGGTTTCTTTTCTTTCATTAATCACATTAATGAAGTCCCATCATTTAAATACCTAAACATCACAGATAAATACGACGGACATTTATGCCATCCGCATTCGCCTCGATGTCCCCTCATGCACCGTTAGGTTAGGTAACTAACGACAGAGCAGGGCAGGGCTAGTGCGGGTGCAAAACATAAGTAACGTCCATATAATATATCATATATACTATATACTGTATCTATCACAGAACATCACATGATCACATCACAGATATCGCAGCAGAAGAAACATATGAAACATTGGATATACTAGCACGTCCGTGTTTTCAATACGAGCCAGTATAAAACACGGATTCCACGGTCGTGATGAATAGCCAATCCCACACCCCTAGACCCCTACGAGAGCGGCAAGCAACCCTGCCAATTCTAGGGTTAGGAGACCCGGACTCGACTCCTCGAGTTGGTCTCCCACTGGACCCCAGAACCCGATTACTTGTGCTCCCCTCCTTGGGTCTATCCTAGTGCAGAAAAGTAAATAATATACAAAGGGTGACAACTTCCGCAACCTGGAAGTGCCCCAAATAAAAAGAATATTACATACAAGTTTTTACATGAATGAAAATGAAAAACACTCATCTCACATAAAAACCCCCGGCTATTCAAACACGACGATCCAATATAACATATCCAGCAACACATAACATCACATGTCATCAACATAAGTAAGTATGCATACCCCAATTGTCGTTGACGTATAGCAACGAAACTGGCGACATGAACATACTACACTTATGGTCACAGAAAAGAAAGTGTAAAACTACAACAGTTGGAATCCGCAACCTCTTTAGACATCGCATGCCTAATCAAATGAAATACTTAGACATCACATGCCTAACAGATATAAATCCCGCATTTTAGTCTCATTATCGAAAACTCTCTTCAATATCATATGGGACTAAATTGCTAGATTTATAACATTCATTCAGTTATCTCATAACTACTTGTGAATTCCAATTATTGTATCACATTCCAGATAAACAGAAAATGTTAAACTTTCCGATCGAACAGTCGAATACCCAAGTTTTCCCGATACAACTCAACACATGAAATAAGTCTAACAACATTCAGTTCGTGCCTTAGTACCAACGGTCCAGCCGTAGAAGGGTCAAGCCAACGCCTCACATGTGGCACGCCGTACTACCCCAAACCCGAAGGTTCAAAGGGCAGTTGAAGACGGTCACATAATCGAGTTAAGGTTTGTTGTCTTCTAGAGGATCCATCGCGTTACTTGCACTACTTAGAACGTCGTTAAACTACGGAAAAATCCAACATTTGGAAATTTCCCGACAGGGGAAATGTTGGGTATTTATATCCGGTCGAACTTTTTAACATATTCTAAAGTTATCCGGAAAAACACAAAGACGAAATTTGATAATCCGGTCGAAACATCGAAGCCCCAAAATAACCCCAGAAAATGCAACTCTTGAATAAATTTTTAAAAATTCCCAAGAAAACCAGCACTGGAAAATAAGAATTACTGTGCAGAATTCATTGTTTAATGTGTCCGTACGGCCGCGGAACCGCCGCATGAGCCATGCTCATGCCGCGGAACAGCGGCGACTTGGTGGATTTAGGCTGTCGAATTTCACAGTAACTCTTATAATCACCTGCTGATTTTTCTGCATATTTTTAATTTGGAAAAATCCCAGATTTTAGAAAATGTACAGAGAGCATTTTGTGAGTTAGGGTTTCGGTTCGTTCGGACTTCAAACTCCGTCTAGACTTCGCCTAAGGCTCTAGCTAGTCTCTGATACCACTGTAGGGCTCCTAGGCACACTATAGTGGTCTCACAAGACATCGATCATGCCAATTTAAAATTTTATGCGTGCCGAGAAACCCTAATACGGATCGTCGGCTAGATTTCTAGGCGAAACGGTAAACTACTTAACTACTTAACTAAAAGTTAGATGCTACAACCTTTGTAGATCCGTTTCTCCACTTCCTTAGCTCCACGTGGGTGTCCTCTCGCTGTCCATCATGAATCCCGAACTCATTCGTCGGCTTCATCGGAGAAACGGGCGAGCTAGGTCGTCGGCTTCGTGTCAAAGACGATCTACGTCGAGGCATCACAAGTTCAAGCTCCGACTTCACAAAGTTGTGAAACTTATGAAGAAAACACCCAAAACAACTTGGCAAGAGGTAGAGGGTGAAGAAATAGGAGGTGGGTTCACTTTAGAATTGGATTTCTCTCACTAGAACTCAAGTTGCCATTGATGGCATCAAGGTTTCTATCTTGAAGAAGAAGGAGAAGATGAAGCTAGTATTATGATAAGTGTTTTAAAATGAAAAGAAAAATTCATACTTATCATAATCTAACAAGGGTTATGTGTAGAGAATAAACCATGGTAAGTGGATGGGTTAGGGTTAAGCATGAAAACAAAATGGTCTCTTTGGTCAAAACTTCATGAAGCTTCAACAAGCTTCCTGACAAAAACAAACCATTTTATTTTCATTTATCCAATAAAATAAATAAAGAAATGAATAAATAAATGATAAGGCAAAACCCTAATTATCATTTAACCATGGTTTAATTCTTCACACTTAACCAAAAGATCAAGCATCATCAAACATGATACAAATATGTGCACAAAAGTATATCACATATACAACTTGCACATCAAGTGAGAAAATCCATATAAAGTGAACCAATACTAGTTAATGCAAAGTAATATATCAAATATATAATTATACATTAAATCATTAAATCAACATTTGATTCAATGATCCGGTCATGTCGCACATAACCGACTAGTATTCAATGTATCGATTTATCGAATCAATGATTCGATAACTAGGTCATATCGAATATAACCAATCGAAACATTCATCGCGAGAATGAAATGCGGTATCACATACACGCATTATTCTCGCTCCTGCACATATCTCATATGCGCTCCTATTTCGTTTCGCTTGAGCCAGGAAACCTCTGTGCTCTAAAGACTCGTCAATACGCCGGTAGCAGATGATGATCATATCAAGCACCCACAAGCCGCAAGCGGTCTGCTAAACGTAACGGCCATCGAGGTATTGAGCGATCAGAAGATCGACGAGCTAGTCCGCTCACACTCCTGTGAATCCAACCAGTAACACTTACCGTACAGTCCGGTCTGTTCGTCTGATACGTCGCATATCAAGTCCAGGGTTGGTAAACGTCAGACCCTAATAACCGATAAGTCGTGCCGATTTGAGGCTCATAACGGGTCGAGAAACTACTGGTAACACTTACCAGCAAATCTCTGATCAGCCCTGGCCAGGGACTTCCCTGTTACGGCCAATCGAGCACAGCGCAACATCAACCCCCAATACCGGGAGAGACGAAACCCCTCCTATCGCTCATTGCCTCCATGTGACTCGGGACTGTACCCAAAGACCACCGTTTTGCACGCCCTCATGGACGTGGTAAGGTGGAGATCAAAGCACAGTGGGAATCACACAAGACTCTATGACGATCTCGGGTCTACAGACTAACCTGTACAAGTGTCACCTGAGAACTGCCATCTGACGTGAGGTATAATACCATCTGGGAGTTCTCGGCGAGTCCGTCCAGTGTACCCAGTCTCCACTGAGCACCCGTATACCATCTCTGATGTCAAACACCAATGGAAATGGGATCATCCATCGTCCATCACATGGGTCGAGAAGCGTATACGCTAGTCTACACTGGTATATCGATGCCCCGTCTCGATACACCCACGACTAGGGACCTTGAAAGATGTACTTATAGACTACCATGTCCCCACTAGTATGATCTGTATCATAGTCCAGGTAGTCAAGTACACATCCTAAGGGCTTTACCAACATGTAACTATAAGACAGTATAAAGAGACTTGTGTACATGTTAAGATAAAGAGCAACCAGATAGCATACTATCATGTCGAGCAAGAAAGTCATCTCTATATATGTCCAGGCATCCAATATAATATACATCATCTGTACAATACTGGCCTCTAGGGCATATATACAACTAACAGCCTCGACGTAGATCATCTTCGGCATCAAAGTCGACGACCTAGCCCGATCATTTCTTCGACGAAACCATTACTAGAGTCCGGGATCCGATGATCGCAGTGGAGGGACATCATCACGGAGCTATGGAGGTGGAGGACCGGATCTACAAAGGTTGTATTTCCTTTCACTTAGTAGTTAAGATATTAACTAGCTTGTAGTTTCTCTTAATCTCTAGTCAACGATCGCATTAGGGTTTCTCGGCACCGGAAATTTTTGAATTTGACATGGTTGATGCCTTGTGAGACCTCATTAGTGTGCCTAGGAACCCTACATATATATCAAATTATTAAATCAACACTTGATTTAATAATCTGGTTATATCGTATATAACCGACTAATATCATTTGTATGTATATAGTATTATCAAATCAACACTTTGATTTAATAACCCGGTTATATCACATATAACTGACAATATTCAATATTCAATATCAAATCAATACTTGATTCAATAATCCGGTCATATCATATATCACCGGCCAATATCAAATATATATACATATAACAAATCATTGAATCAACACATGATTCGATAATCCGGTTATATCACATATAACTTAAACGATATTAATTATCGCCAGATTAGAATACGGTATCACATACTCATATTTAATCAAGCTCCCGCAAATATAACCATATGTGCCTTACTTCGTTTCAGTTGAGTTAGGAAACCTATGTGTGGGACTCTAAAGACTCATCAATACGCCAGCAGTAGGTAATGATCACATCAGATACCCACAAGCCGTCAGCGGTACTAGCTGGACGTAACGGCTACCCAGCTATTGAACGAAAAGAAGATCAACAAGCAAGCTTGTCCAAACTCTCGTGAAGCTTATAAGTAACACGTACCATTTAGTCCGGTCTCTTTATCTGATATGTCGCATATCAAGTCTAGGGGTGGAATCGTCAGACCGCAGTAACTTGATATGTCATCGAGATGTGTGGCCTACAACCTTTTGAGAAACTACTAATAACACTTACCATTAAATCTCAACAGCCCTGGCCAGGGACAAGCTATTATAGCCAATCGAGCATAGCGCAACATTAACTCCCTATATCGGGAGAGACGAAACCCCTCCTATCGCTCACTGCCACCATGTAACTCGGGACTGTACCGAAAATCCACCTGTTTGCACGACTCCTTTGAGCCGTGATAAGGACGAAATCAAAGCACAGTGCAAACCACACATGATACTTTGACGATATCGGGTCTACGGACTAACATGTATAAGTGTCACCAGAGAACTGCTATCTGACGATAGGTATGGTACCATCTAGGAGTTCTCGGCGAGTCCTGTTCGGTGTACTCATTCTCTATTGAGAACCTGTGTACAATCTTTGATGTCAAACACCAATCGTTGTGGGATCAACAATCGCCCCCTAAAGGATCAATAAACGCACACACTAGTCTACTCTGGAATATCGATGCCCTGTCTCGATACTCCTCGACTATGAACTATTAAACGACAGGCTTGCGGACTACACCCCCACTAGTATAATCTGCATCATAGTCCTGACAGACAAGCCTGTATCCTAAGGGCTTTATCAATATGTATATGAGAGACAGTATAAAAATAATAGTGTACATGTTAAGATAAAGAGCAACTAGATATCATACTATCATTTCGAGCAAGAAAGTCCCCTATATATATGTCCAAGCATCCACTATATCATACAATAATGTCCTCTAGGGCATACATATTCCTAACAGAATCCATGTCAGTCGACCATTGCCTCCATGTGGCTCAGGACTGTACCCACCTAAAACATATATACATGACTCGTTTCAGCCATGGTAGGGTAGTTATCAAAGTACAGTGGGAACTCATATGAGACAAATGATGATTTCAGGTCAAAGGTCTAACTTGTACTCATGCCACCTGAGAACTTCCATCTGAAGATTGATATAATACCATATAGAAGTTCTCGACGAGTCCGTCCAGTATACTCACCTCTAGTGAGAATCTGTATACTATCTTAAGTGACAAAACACCAATAGCTTGTGAGGCCGGCCACCGCCCCACGTCGGTGTCTAGAAACGTATACATTAGTCTATTCCGGAATATCGTTGCCCAGTCTCGATACTCCCACAACTAGGGACATTTAAGGATATGTGTATGGATAACCCAGCTCCCACATATATGATCACCATCATAATGCTGGTTGTCAAGCAACAATCCTACGGCTTCATCAATGATGAAGACTAACTAGATAGCATACTATCATTCTGAGTAAGACTGTTATACCTGTATAGGCCCTTGTTCAATTATCATAATTTCCTACTTGCAATCACAATAATTGCCTTGAGGGCACTATACCGAACAATCTCCCACTTTCACTTAAGGCCAATTATTGCGTTATCCCGTACCTACAGCTCATGTGCTACCTAATACCCATCTTCTCTACCAATCAGTTTAGCAAACCATGTTTGTGAAACATGAAGTGTTCGAGAAATAGCTTCAGTGAGTGGATCCACTACAATGTTCCCATTTCATCTCTATATTTCTCAACTTTGCGGTGATCAACAATCTCCCAAACTAATAGATACCCCACCTCTAGAATTTGTCTGGATATTTGATTAGACAATGTTCATCAATGAACAACTCCATCTAACAAACTTCTTGGGTTGCATACTCTGTTGAGTCATAACCAGTATCCTGCACCATGATTGCCTCAGTATCCCTATTGGAACACAATGCAATACACCGATCCTCAGAAGCAGATAAACTCAAAAATCTGACAACATCTCTATCAACTAGGTCACCTTAGAAGCCGGAACCGATAACGCCTTCCAGATGAGGCTGTCGTTACCTTATACCTAGAACATCCACTTATGTTCTTTACTTCTTCCTAATGTTTTTCCAGGATTGGACTAATATATTCTTATAGCAACTAGTGCAAAAGCAATATCTGGTGTTGTACAAGACATTGCATAATTGACTCAATTGCTTAAGCAAATGATATGTCAATCATGCGAGTCCTTCTCCTCATCAGTCTAGAAGACTTCTCTTTAGGGAGGGTGACTCCATCACCTGTGGGTACACCACCACGCCAGGAGTCGTCCATTCTAAAATACATTTAGAATGTTGTTCATTACAAAAAACTGCATTTTAATACCGCTCATTCAGTATCAATTTTGTTATATATCGATATTATTAACTAGTGTCTACCCAGTAAAAACAGATTACAGGTGTTCGTGATAAAATACTGCAAACACATTCAAAATCACAGATATAAGGTTTGGGAGCCGACACTGCAAACAGAACAGGAAACCGATCGATATTCAAAGAGCACTTTTGCAAATAAACTAGTATACACACATTTTGGTCCAACACAATACATGTGTGACAGTAGCTCTTTGACATAGAGCATATGGGGGCTGCCTTTGCACAATTTATGCAAGTGGGCACATGTGGGATGGTGACATGAGTTAAATGCTAAAAGTTTTGATGTGATATGTAGCATCTGTTAGTTATATGTATGCCCTAGAGGCCATTACTGTACATATGACGTACATCGTAATGGATGCTTGGACATATATATAGAAGACTTTCTTGCTCGACATGATAGTATGCTATCTGGTTGTACTTTATCTTAACATGTACTCTGATTGTATCGATGTTATATGTTGATAAATCCCTTAGGATATGTACTCGACTACTGGGACTATGATGAAATCATACTAGTGGGGCCACGGTAGTCGACGAGTACATCCTATAAATGTTCCTAGTCGAGGGTGTATCGAGACAGGGCATCGATACACCAAAGTAGACTACCATATACGCATCTTGACCCATATGATGGGCGATGGATGATCCCATATCCTGTTAGCGTATATGCCCTAGAGGCCATTACTGTATCATACTAGTATGTATATTACTTGATGGAAGCTTGGGATATTCACAGTTGTATATACAATCTTTCTCGAAATGGTAGTATGCTACTTGGTTTGTCTTTACTTTAATATGTGCATGTGTTTCTTATAGCATATCGCTTATATACATATTAGTAGAGCCCTTAGGATCTTTGCTTGATTACCAGCGTTGTGATGGCGCTCACACTCGTGGGGGCTGGGTAATCCATAAGCACATCCTTATACAGGTCCCTAGTCATTGGACTATCGAGACAGGGCATCGATACTCCGGAGTAGACTAGCGTATGCGCTTCTCATCCCAGCGTGGGAGACGGTCTGCCCTACAGCCGTCAGTACGTCGTACTTGAGATAGTATGCGGGTGCTCGTTAGGTTATGAATACACTGGACAGGACTCGTCGGGAACTGTTGGTTGGTATTATACCTATCGTCAGTTATCAGTTCCCAGGTGACATGAGTACAGCTTAGTCCGCTGACTTGACACTGTCACTTCGCCTCGAGTGTGTTCCCACTGTACTTTGATTACTACACTACCACGGCTCAAAGGAGTCGTGCAAACATGTAGTAGTTGGGTGCAGTCCCGAAGCACTTGGAGGCAGTGACGGTTAGACAGGATTCGTCTCTCCCGGTATTGGGGGTTGAAATCGCGCTGTGTCTAGGAGAGCCATTATACGAGTAGTCCCTAGCCAGGGCAAGCGAGATATACTGGTAGGTTTCCAGTGTTATCTCAGGGTGTTCTGGGCTACACTCCGACACGACTTGTACCGCTATTAGGGGACTGACGTTCACCGCCCCCTAGGCCCGCTATGCGATGTATCAGACGAACAGACTGGACTGTACGGAGACTGTCACATACAGGCTCAGTAGGAGTTCAGATGGGGTCACCTCGTCAGTCTTCTTATCGGCATCTACTTGGGGACCGTTACGTACAGCTAGTGCCGCTTGCGGTCTGTGGTTAAACCCACTGCCAGCGTAGTGTCGAGTCTTTAGAGTCCCACACAGAGAGCTATTTCGCCTTTAGGCAAAATGAGAAGTGGTCGCATGGTTTTGCGACAGGGTTCGTTCACATCCGCGCACCTGTGCACGTTTGCTGTCCGGACAGCTTATACTAGCGGGCTTTGGTTTAAGCCAGATCCAAGTATATGATTTGGGATTGGTTTTTATCTCTATGTATTCGTGTTCCTCGGATCACGAATACGGGTGCGTATGCACAGTTGATTGAGACAGAGGGAGAGGACTTTGATTAGGGTTAATGGCCATTGTCATTTTGCTAACCCTAATGCTTATGTGTGTATTATGGTTAATTGAAATTAGTTTAATATAATTGTGCATGGTTAGGGTTGTTGACCATTTGACATTCTTGACTTGTTGACCTAGGTTGACAATTTGACCATCATCATTTCATTTGAAAGATGCTCTTTGATCCTTGCAATTTGCATTAAAAATGAAATGATAATGGTCATGTCTTGATTAAGCCATGACAAATATCTCACTAATTTTCAATTTACAATAATTCACACATATATGTGAGAATGCTTCATTATTCTCTCATTCTATGATATACTTTCTCTCTTTTGCTCTTCCTCTTCCTCAAGCTCTCACCTCTCATGTGTTGAGAAACACTTGAGCTTGAGAAAAACCATTCCATTGTAATCTCTACTCTCATCTAGGGTTCTAGGATTAGCACTTCTAGCACCCTAGTTACTTCTAGCTTGAAGTTGAAGACAAAGTTTGAGGCTTTCGGGTGGATCCTTCTTCGACGTGAGAAGAAGACAAAGGTGATCCCTTTCTACTACTCCAAGGAGCAAGGAGAGAAGGACTTAAAGCCCTAAGTATAACCACTCTACCCTTTAGCTAGTTTCTAGTTAGCTTTTAGTTAGTTTTGTTTAGCAAAGATCCCGACATTGTCTAGTCCATGTTTCCTAGAGTAGTAAAAATCCGTTTTTTATTCCGTTTTCCGCCTCCCCGCAAGCACCGGGGTTGGCAACGTTGACTTACAGTGGTATCAGAGCCTAACTAAACATAAACTAGCTAGGTAGTAAAAGTATATGGAAGTTCGATCGGAAAAATCGCAAAACTACGACATGCAAAACCCCAGGTTTTTGTTAAAAATTTTTCTGCTCTAAAAATAAAAAGTCATACTCCAAAATTCATCTCAGGGTTTTGTGAAGAAGCCCACCAAAAACGGTCGAGTGATCCCTTCAAAGCGCCGCGGTTCCGCGGCAATGGGTATACTTCTGCCGCGGAACCGCCGCTGTTTTGACTCGGTTCATGACCGAGTTTGGTGCAGTGTTCGTAGGTTGTGGTTTTGGGATTTTTAAGATGGTTTATTTCAGCCCAGATTTTCCAGAAATGAAATTTGTAATTGGGGGCCTATTAATCCGTATTTTTGATCGAACTTCACTATACTTTGAATAATCGGTTATATCTGTGATGTTTATATGTATTGAACGTCTGCTAATCGCTATAAATCGATTAGTGGGGGTTATACATATCTGTGATCTGTGTTTGATAATGGTATGTGTATATGAATGCGTTGGATTGTCGCGGGTGAATAGCTGGGGGTTTTGTGAGACGAGAGCTTTCTTTTCTTTCAATTCTTGTAACATGTCAATTGATGTAATATTATTTGTATGGCCGCACAACCGGGTCGGGGTTGTAGCCGTCATTGTATAATTCTTTTTACTGTTTTTGCTCCTAGGATAGACCCATGGAGGGGGTGCACAAACAACCGGGTATCTCGATGTGCCGAGTGGCCTACTTACGGTGTTGAGGGAGGTTGCTTCGCTTCGGGTACTTGGCGGGTAGCTTGCCACACCCGTAGTGGTCTTGGGTGGGGTATTGGCTATTCACCGCGACCATGTAATCCGCTTTTCGTTGCAGGCTCGAACGGATTACGGATTCCTAGTATATCCAATGTATTCATCTGTGATCTGTAATGTCTATCATTGCTATATATCTATATACTATAACTATTTAGGCGTTGCTTATGTTTTACAACCGCGCTAGCCCAGCCCCCGCTCTGTCGTTAGTTAAGTAACCTAACGGGTGATGACGGAGCCCTGTGGCGAATGCGAATGGCATAAGCGTACGTCATATTTTGGTTGTTTTCTGCAATGGTAGGATTAAATGATAGGACGCATTAAAAGAACTAATGCAAGAAAAAAAACCAAGTAAAAGTCGATTGGAACACTTTGAAAACCACTCGGTTCTTTTCAAAACTAAACCCTTAAACGCGGAGCATGAACCACTCCTTTTAAAAGCTATCTCATTCCATCGATTATATCAAGTTCATTACATTCACGGTTTCGCCAAAACCATTCGTAGCCCTCCGTCATTCCACATGAATGGTCAAAAAGTATTCAAGCTATGTATTTTGGCCAAAGTCAAGGCATAGTGATTGGTAGCTATTGGGTATTCATGTGCAGCATAGATAGATGCGTTGGTTTGGGACAGTCGTGCTTCCATTTTGGCCAAAGTCAAGGATAGGTACGGGTGGGTCCAAATTAACCAGGAGAATGACGGGTAGAACTTGACATGTGACTTATGATATTTTGGCCAAAGTCAAGGTCATAAGAGCATGGGGCAAAAATCCACATCGGGAGTTTCATAAGTACTGAAACTTGCTAGCGCTGCATACCATTTGGAGTATGATGATTCTGGTAGGATTCCTTCGGTTTTATCACACGATGATATTTGGATCCCGATCCTACTGTGAGTATATGCTACTCCTCGGGAAAACTCTCACTTAACGATCAATGCTATAAACCTAGTAGGTGTCTAGAAAGGTGTTAGCGGGGCTACGCCCACAGGGAAAAGAGGTTACTTAATTAAGGAACTTCGCGAAAGCGTTGGAAAACCTCCCTCGAAGTACCGACACTGGCCTGGCTGAACGGTTATGCAAGTATTGTACGGTAAGGTTGATCCCGACTAATTCTTACTTTACGGTTTGAGAAGGGATTCGAGAGACAGTGGGAGCCATCCTGTTTAGACAAACTAAAAACCACTCTAAACTTGCAAGAGCATCATGCTAAAGTGTTTCTTTTCTCTCTCCTAATTGCAAGGACCATTCAAGATGACCGGACTTAAGTTATTACTAGAGAAAAACATACTGACATGGCCAAACTACAAAGATTGGCTCAGGAATGTCAAGATGGAAATCACTTACGACAAGTTGGGGTATCGCCTTACCACCAAAGCTCCCCCTATCCCAAGTCCCAAAACCAGTGTCGCGGATAGGGAAATCCTTAAGACCTGGGAAATAGATTGCGCGAAGGCCAAATGCCTCGTACTTGCCTCGATGGACAACGAACATCAGTGGAGGTACGAGAATATGGACCTAGAGTCCATATTTCTTCATACAAAAGAACTGTATGGAGAGCAGTCTCTTATCGCCAGATACGAAGTGTCGAAGAAGTTGTTTTCGGCAAGGTTGGTCGTCGGATCATCGGTAGCGGAACACGTGCTTAGGATGATTGGCTACATAGAGGAGCTCGCGGAACTTGGGACCACGTTGGAGAATGAGCTCTATACAGACTTGATTCTTCAGTCCCTTCCTTCCACTTACGCCCAGTTCATTCTGAACTTCAACTTACTGGAAAAGGAAGTTGAACTTTCAGAGCTCCTCAACATGCCGAGGAGTGCAGAGGGCACCCTACAGAAAGGTAGGGAGACATCCACTTTGTTTGTAGGAGGATCTTCCTCTTCTAGGTCCAGGGCGAAAGCCAAGGGCAAGAAGAAGAAAGCCCTCGCCAAACCAAGAGGCGGTGTCAGTAAAGTGGATACGAAGGGAAAAAGAAAGGCAACAAAGGTAGCGGGAAAGCTGGTGGGGAAGGAAGAATGCTTCGACTGTCACAAAAGTGGACACTGGAAACAGGATTGCAAGGCTTGGAAGGCCAGAACCCAGGATCTGAAGCAAGTTGCGGCTTCAGCTTCAGGTGTGTATGTTATTGAAAACTGTCTATCAATAAACTCTACATCCTGGGTATTGGATACCGGATCAGGATCTCATATCTTTAATTCTTTGCAGGCGTTGAGAAAGCGTAGGTTTTTGAAAGCAGGTGACATGACCCTCAGAGTTGCAAACGGAGCTAGCATGGATGCTGAGGCCTGGGGGACTATCACCTGGGAATGTCAGATGGACACTTTTTGGTTTTGCGTAGTTGTTATTTTGTACCAAATGCAACCTGTAATATCATTTCTATATCTTTATTATCTAAAGATGGTTATGAATTTTCATTTTTAAGTAATGTAGTGAACATTCACCTTAATCAAGTTTTGATTGGGTCAGGTACATTAAACAACGGTATTTACGTATTAAACTAACCACAGATTTTCAATGTCCAGAATACACACAAAAGAAAGTCTCCAGAAATCAATAAAACTTTCTTATGGCATTGTAGACTGGGTCACATCAATGAGAGAATGTTGACTAAGTTACATGCAGAAGGATATTTGGATCCGTTCGAATATCAATTGTATGCAACTCGTCAATCCTGTCTCAAAGGAAAGATGACAAAGACTCCGTTCACTGGACACGGAGTAAGAGCTAGCGAGCTCTTGGGACTCGTACACAGCGACGTGTGCGGTCCAATGTCTACGCATGCACGAAGCGGTTATTCTTACTTCATTACTTTTACGGATGACTTTTCAAGGTACGGTTATGTCTTCTTAATGAAACATAAATCCGAGGCTTTTGAAAAATTCCAGGAATATAAGAATGAAGTAGAAAAACAAATAGGCAAAAGTATCAAGGCACTAAGATCTGATCAAGGTGGTGAATACTTGAGTGCCGAGTTCCTGGGTTACTTAAAAGAGAATGGAATTCTCTCTCAGCTTACTCCTCCATACACTCCGCAACATAACGGTGTATCGGAGAGACGGAACCGAACCTTATTGGATATGGTACGGTCCATGATGAGTAACGCTGAGTTGCCGCGATCGTTCTGGGGATATGCGCTAGAATCAGCTGCATACCTTTTGAACCGAGTTCCTACTAAGACTGTGCCTACTACACCATATCAGATGTGGTGTAGGAAGAGACCCTATCTTAATCACATTAAGACATGGGGATGTCCATCTTTTGTCAAAAAGCAGCATGCGGACAAGCTCGAGGCACGCTCAGTACAGTGCAAGTTTGTGGGATATCCAAAGAACTCCAAGGGATATTTCTTCTATTGCGAAGAGGAGAAAAAGGTTTTTGTTTCTCGCCATGCCCACTTTCTAGAACACCAGTTCATAGAAAAAGAAATAAGTGGGAGCGCAATAGAACTGGAAGAAATTCCAGAACCACGAGCTATTACTGAAAGCTTAGTAGAACCAGAGGGTTCGAAAGATCAGGACATTCCCACGCCACTCCGTAGGAGTAGTCGGCAGTCTCATCCGCCCGAGAGATACTACGGTTTTCTCATTGACGGGGATAGAGAGGATTGCATCATAGATTGTGATGAGCCTACTAGCTTCTAGCAAGCCATTCAGAGCGTCGACTCGGTAAAATGGCTGGATGCAATGCGGACCGAAATGGAGTCCATGTACACCAACAAAGTATGGACGTTGGACATTGCTCCAGATGGGGTAAAACCCGTAGGATGCAAGTGGATCTTCAAAAGGAAGATTGGTGTAAATGGAAAGGTTGAGACCTATAAAGCTAGACTGGTTGCAAAGGGTTTTCGTCAGCGACCTGGTTTGGATTATGACGAAACCTTTTCTCCAGTAGCTATGATGAAATCCATTCGGATCCTTCTTGCCATTGCTGCCTTCCACGATTATGAGATTTGGCAGATGGACGTAAAAACCGCTTTTCTAAATGGACATTTAGAGGAGTGTGTCTATATGGTCCAGCCAGAGGGTTTCATTCAGAGAGGGAGCAGAGAAAGGTGTGCAAGTTGCTAAAGTCCATTTATGGACTAAAGCAGGCATCACGGAGTTGGAACATCTGTTTTGATGAGACGGTCAAGGAATTTGGCTTTATCAAAAATCCAGATGAACCATGCATCTATTGTAGATTTGTAGCGAGAACTGTAGTATTCCTTGTTTTATACATGGATGACATTCTCTTAATAGGAAATGACATTCCTATGCTACAATCTGTCAAGGGGTTCTTGTCACACAGGTTCTCCATGAAAGATCTGGGTGATGCCTCATACATTCTGGGGATCCGGATCTACCGTGACAGATCCAAGAGGATTTTAGGACTTTCACAGTCCAGGTACATCGACACCATACTGAAGAGATTCAGTATGGAAGATTCCAAGCGCGGTAATTTACCGGCTTGTCACGGGATCACCCTCTCCAAAGAGATGTCTCCCAAGACTGATTTAGAGAGGGATCGCATGTCTATTATACCTTACGCTTCTGCGGTAGGCTCTATAATGTATGCGATATTGTGTACCAGACCAGATGTGGCTTATGCACTGAGTGTGGTAAGCAGGTATCAGTCAAACCCTGGGGAGAAACATTGGATAGCAGTAAAGAACATTCTCAAGTACTTGAGAAGTTCTTGGTGTATGGCGGAAAAGACCTCCAGATTGAGGCCTTTGCTGACTCCAGCTTCCAGAGTGACAAGGATGATTCCAAGTCCATGTCGGGTTTTGTCTTTACCATCAATGGAGGGGCGGTGTGTTGGAAGAGCTCCAAACAAGAAACCGTTGTTGACTCGACTATGGAAGCGGAATACATCGCTGCATCTGATGCCGCAAAAGAAGCTGTCTGGATGAGGAAGTTCTTGAAAGAACTTCAGGTGGTTCCGTCCATTGTTGATCCAATACCTCTGTATTGCGACAACAACGGGGCTATAGCTTTAGCGAAGGAACCCAGGTCCAATCAGAAATCCAGACACATCTTGAGGCGGTATCACCTAATCAGGGAGATCGTGGATCGCGAGGAGATCGAGGTTCGGAGGGTTGCTTCAGAAGATAACACTGCAGATCCATTCACGAAGGCCTTACCCCAGACTCAGTTCGAGCGGCTGATCAAGATGATATGTCTTCGATACGCCAGTACATGGCCTTAGTGCAAGTGGGAGATTGTTAGTGTATATGCCCTAGAGGCCATTACTGTATCATATAGTATGTATATTACTTGATGGAAGCTTGGGTTATTCACAGTTGTATATACAATCTTGCTCGAAATGGTAGTATGCTACTTGGTTTGTCTCTGCTTTAATATGTGCATGTGTTTCTTTTAGCATATCGCTTATATACATATTAGTAGAACCCTTAGGATCTTTGCTTGATTACCAGCGTTGTGATAGCACTCACACTCGTGGAGGCTGGGTAATCCATAAGCACATCCTTATACAGGTCCCTAGTCGTTGGACTATTGAGACAGGGCATCGATACTCCGGAGTAGACTAGCGTATGCGCTTCTCATCCCAGCGTGGGAGACGGTCTGTCCCACAGCCGTCAGTACGTCGTACTTGAGATACTATGTGGGTGCTCGTTAGGTTACGAGTACACTGGACATGACTCGTCGGGAACTGTTGGTTGGTATTATACCTATCGCCAGTTATCAGTTCCCAGGTGACATGAGTACAGCTTAGTCTGCTGACTTGACACTGTCACTTCGCCTCGAGTGTGTTCCCACTGTACTTTGATTACTACCCTACCACGGCTCAAAGGAGTCGTGCAAACAGGTAGTAGTTGGGTGCAGTCCCGAAGCACTTGGAGGCAGTGACGGTTAGACAAGATTCGACTCTCCCGGTATTGGGGTTTGACATCGCGCTGTGTCTATGAGAGCCATTACACGAGTAGTCCCTGGCCAGGGCAAGCGAGATATACTGGTAGGTTTCCAGTGTTATCTCAGGGTGTTCTGGGCTACACTCCGACACGACTTGTACCGCTATTAGGGGACTGACGTTCACCGCCCCCTAGGCCCGCCATGTGATGTATCAGATGAACAGACCGGACTGTACGGAGACTGTCACATACAGGCTCAGTAGGAGTTCAGATGGGGTCACCTCGTCAGTCTTCTTATCGGCATCTACCTGGGGACCGTTACGTACAGCTAGTGCCGCTTGCGGTCTGTGGTTAAACCCACTGCCAGCGTAGTGTCGAGTCTTTAGAGTCCCATACAGAGAGCTATTTCGCCTTTAGGCAAAATGAGTAGAGGTCGCATGGTTTTGCGACAGGGTTCGTTCACATCCGCGCACTTGTGCACGTTTTCTGCCGGACAGCTTGTACTAGCGGGCTTTGGTTTAAGCCAGATCCAAGTATATGATTTAGGATTGGTTTTATCTCTTTGTATTCGTGTTCCTCGGATCACGAATACGGGTGTGTATGCACAGTTGATTGAGACAGAGGGAGAGGACTTTGATTAGAGTTAATGACCATTGTCATTTTGCTAACCCTAATGCTTATGTGTGTATTATGGTTAATTGAAATTAGTTTAATATAATTGTGCATGGTTAGGGTTGTTGACCATTTGACATTCTTGACTTGTTGACCTAGGTTGACAATTTGACCATCATCATTTCATTTGAAAGATGCTCTTTGATCCTTGCAATTTGCATTAAAAATGAAATGACAATGGTCTTGTCTTGATTAAGCCATGACAACTATCTCACTAATTTTCAATTTACAATAATTCACACATATATGTGAGAATGCTTCATTATTCTCTCATTCTATGATATACTTTCTCTCTCTTGCTCTTCCTCTTCCTCAAGCTCTCCCCTCTCATGTGTTGAGAAACACTTAAGCTTGAGAAAAACCATTCCACAGTAATCTCTACTCTCATCTAGGGTTCTAGGATTAGCACTTCTAGCACCCTAGTTACTTCTAGCTTGAAGTTGAAGCCAAAGGTTAAGGCTTTCGTGTGGATCCTTCTTCGACGTGAGAAGACGACAAAGGTGATCCCTTTCTACTACTCCAAGGAGCAAGGAGAGAAGGACTTAAAGCCCTAGGTATAACCACTCTACCCTTTAGCTAGTTTCTTGCTAGCTTTTAGTTAGTTTTGTTTAGCAAAGATCCCGACTTTGTCTACTCCATGTTTCCTAGAGTAGTAAAAATCCGTTTTTTATTCCGTTTTCCGCCTCCCCGTGAGCACCGGGGTGGGCAACGTGGACTTACATATCCATCGGTGTTTGACATCAAGGATGGTGTACGGGTGCTCAGTGGAGACTGGGTACACTGGACGGACTCGCCGAGAACTCCCAGATGGTATTATACCTCACGTCAGATGGCAGTTCTCTGGTGACACTAGTACAAGTTAGTCTGTAGACCCAAGATCGTCATAGAGTCTTGTGTGATTTCCACTGTGCTTTGATTTCCATCATACCACGTCCAAGAGGGCGTGCAAAAAGGTGGCTTTTGGGTACAGTCCCGAATCACATGGAGGCAATGAGCGATAAGTGGGGATTCGTCTCTCCCGGTATAGGGAGTTGATGTTGCGCTGTATTCGATTGGCTATAACTGTAAATCCCAGGACAGGGTTGCTGAGATTTACTGGTAAGTGTAATCAGTAGTTTCTTGAACTGTTATAGACCTCATATCGACATGACTTATCAAGCTACTGGGTCTGACGTTTACCACCCCTAGGCGAGATATGCGACATATCAGACGAAGAGACCGGACTGTACGGGAGTGTTACTGATTGGATTCTTAGGAGAATGCACAAGCTTGCTTTTTGATCTTCTGATCGCTCAATACTTGGGTGGCTGTTACGTTTAGCTGACCGCTTGCAGCTTGTGGGTGTTTGATATGATCATCACCTACTGCCGGCGTATTGACGATTCTTTAGAGTCCTACATAGAGGTTTCTTGACTCAGGCAAAACGGAGTAGGAGCACATATATGATATGTGCGGGACCAAGAACAATACGTGTATGTGATACCGTATTAGATTCTCGCGATATGAGATATCGGCGGGGTATATGCGATATAGCCGGGTCATCGGATCAAGTGTTGATTCGATGAACTGATACTGATTATATTAGTCGGTTATTTGTGAAATAGACAGATTATCGGATCAATTATTGATTCGATAATTTAATGTATAATTATATATTTAATATATTAAATTACATTAACTGATATAAGCTCACTAAAAGATTCTTTTTCTCACTCGGGTAATACATTGATATGTATGCGATATACGTTAATTGTATTATTTTATTTTGTTACAATAAATATTGTATATGTGATATATAATATTTTAACATGTTAGGGTTATTAATGCAACATGTTTAGTGGAGATTAAACATGGTTAGGGTTTAATTTGGGTTAAACTTTTCTAGATGTTTCTAGAAGCTTTGCTTTTTTGTTTACATGTAAAGATATTTTGTGAAGAAATTTTCTTAACTAAACCCAAACCCCTTTATCATGGTTGTTTCTCTACATGAGTTAAGTATTCATTCTTAACTATGGTTGCATTTCTAACCTCATATATGACTTTCATTATTCATCACAAAAGGATGGATCACAATTCTTCTTCTTTCCCTTTGAGAAAAGCATTCTAGCTTTTGCTCTAGTGATGATTATGAGTGAGTTAATGAAAATAAATGAGAGCTAAAATCCTACTTCATCATCTTAATCTATCCTAGCCATTTAGATTAGGGTGTTCACTTCATTTGTGAGTGAGAGCTTGTGTTAAAGAAACTTCAAGGTAGATCATCTTTGTTATCAAAGATCGGAAGCAAGCATGCATCATTCTCTTCGTGGAGCCTCTTTAGAGTTCGAGAACTAGATCATCGCAGCGAAGGGACCCCAACACGGAGCTTTAGAAGTGAAGGACCGGACTACAAAGGTTGTAATCCCAAACTCTTAGATGTGAAAGTGTTTAACATGCTTTGTTTCGCCTAATCTCTAGTCTAAAGATCTTGGTTAGGGTTGTTCGGAACGTCTAAATTTTTAATCGGGCAGGGTTGATGCCTTATAGACCCTTGTGAGAGTGTCTAGTAACCCTATAGTGGTATCGGAGCCAAGCTTGAGCTTTAGGCGAAGTCTAGGAGAAGTTTAAAGTCCGATCGAACCCCGAAACCCTGATTTATAACCTTCTCTGGAAATTTTGTTAAAATGTGATTTTTTCTGCATTAAAAATACTCAAAAAAATCAACAGGGAATTCTAAGGATAACCATGAAACACGAGCCCTCAACTCTCTCAAAGTGCCACGGAACCGCGGTAAGAACATGCTTGTCGCGGCGGTTCCACGGCCAGAACAGTGAATTGGGGACACCTGTTTACACAGAACTGTCCGTAGGTGTTTCCTCATATTTCTGGTTATTTTTTAATTATACTCAAGTGTTGAGTTTTCTGGGTTGTATTGGGAACTCGTTGATTCGATCAGATAATTTAACTTCCTTTATTTTTTCCGGGTAATATTTTAGAACGTGTTAAAAAGTTCGAACGGATATCAATAACTCACTTTTTCCTCTGCCGGAAAATTTTCAAGTGTTGGATTTTTCCGTACTTTGAGAACGTTCTTAGTTGTGCAAGTAACGCGGTGGACCCTCTAGAAGAACACAAACCTTAACTCGATTATGTGACCGTCTGAACCGCCTCTAAACCTTAGGGTTTATGGCAGTACGGCGTTGCCACATGTGAGGCGTTGGCTTGACCCTTCTACGGCTGGACCATTGGTACTGTGGCATGTCATGGATGTTTTTAAACTAATTTCAAGTGTTGAGAACTATTTAGGAAAACTTGGGTGTTTGATTATTTGATCGGAAAGTTTAACATTTTCTATTTATCTGGAATGTGATACAATATTTAGAATCCATAAATAGGTATGAGATAACTAATTTGAATGTTATAAATCTAGCAGTTTAGTCTCAGATGATCGGTTGCAATGGGATTTTGATGCGATCAAAAGTTCGTTGCAATCACGTAGCATACGCGGATACTCGCCGGGTAAACTTAATAGACAGCCACGCCCTATAGCCCCGACCAAGTGACTGTAGGAGAACCCCATCGCCAAAAGTATCCGTTCGGGTGCTCGCGGCAGCGGTGTTCCGCCTTAGTGCACTTCGTCGACGGCATCCGGGGGTGCGGCCGTCTACTAAAATTTGCGACGAGCATTCGATAAGGATGTCGGGAATCTTGTTGAATTGCCCGACTTGATATTGAAAAGAGTTTTCGATAATGAGACTAAAATGCGGGGTTTATAAATGTTAGGCATGCAATGTCTAAGGAATTCATTTGGTTAGGCATGCGATGTTTAAGGAGGTTGCGGATTCCAACTGTTGTAGTTTTACACTTTCTTTTCTGCGACCATAAGTGTAGTTTGTAGTTGTATCACCGGTTTTCGTTGCTATACATCAACGACAATCGGTGTATGCATACTTACTTACGTTGATAATATGAGATATTATGTGTTGCTGTGATATATTATATTGGATCGTCGTTTTTGAGTAGCCGGGGGTTTTATGTGTGATGAGAGTTTTTTTTCATTTTCAACCATGTAAAAATCATTTGTATGTAATATTCTTTTATTGGGACACTTCCGGGCTGAGGATGATGTCACCATTGTATATTATTTGCTTTTCCACATTAGGTAGACCCAAGGCTGGGAGCACAAGTAACCAGGTTCTAGGGTCCAGTGGGAGACCATCTCTAGGAGTCAAGACCGGGTCTCCTAACCCTAGAATTGGCAGTGTTGCTTGCCGCTCTTGTAAGGGTTTACGGATGTGGGTTTGGCTATTCATCGCGACCGTGGAATCCGTGTTTTTTACAGGCTCATATTAAAACAAGGATGTGCTAGTATATCCAATATTTCATATATGTTTCTTCTGCTGCAATGTTCTGTGATGAGATCATATTGCTGCCTGAGACGAATGTTTATATTATATATATGAGATATATGTTTTATTGCAGATTTCGTTTCAAATGTGATGCTTGTGAAGCATATATAATGGGACTTCATTAATGACATTAATGAAAATAAAAGAAACCTAAAGATATTGTAGAAACTTGTTTAAAAACTGGTAGCTCAAGTTCTTGCTTTGCATAGCGGTGTTCCTTGTAGAAAATCCAGCACCTTATTCGATAAGGAAAGAGCCGAGATCTCTTCACCGGGAGTGACCTCTTTAGCGAAACTAGCAGATGCTACAAACTCGGTTTGTCTTTTGATTGTTTCTATAGTTTTTGCTTTGCATAGTGGTATTTGTGAAATATCATGCACCTTATTCGATAAGAAAAGAGCCGACGATCCCTTCACCGGGAGTGACCTCATTAGCAAAACTAGAAAAGGCCTAAAAAATAATCCTTTCAAAAATCACTCGATTCTACAACGATATCAAGTTCATTACGCAAAGGGTTTTCTTAAAAACCCGTCGTAGCCCTCCGTTATTTCAGATAATTACTACTTAGTATTCGTGCTGCGGTAGTTTCGTATGCGTCAAGGCGTAGTGTACGGTAGCTAATGTAACATTTCAAAAAAAATAAAATATTATTTTTGGGAATTTTTATAATTTAATATTATTTTTAATGAATATTTTAATATTTCGGTATAATTAAATACCGATAAATTGGGAAAATTTTTGAAAATTATGGAAATTATTTTAAAAAGGGTGTTTTATGTAAATTATGCAAATTTTAAGTTTTTATGTTTAATTATATGCTAATTTAGTGCTAATCGCGATTAAAAATCGCTAATCGCGCTTTAAACATGTTTTGTGCAAACATGCACCATATCTTTTTTTTTTACACTTGTGCATTTTCTACCATGGTTTGTTTTGGGTTTACTATTGAGGAGAGCAGGAAATTAGAGGGAAAAGAAAAGAAAAGGAAAAAGAAAAGAAAAAGAAAGTCAAGAGGTATGGAGGGGGGTAGTTAGGAGGCATGGGCATTGACCTTGCACACACTCTCTCACTTTCCCTCATGTAGGGTTCCTAGGCACACTTAAGAGGTTCCACAAGGCATCAACCATGCCAAAATCAAAAAAATTCATGTGCCGAGAAACCCTAATGCAAGATCGTTACTAGAGGTAAGGCGAAAGCAAGCAAGTTAACAACTTTAACTACAAGTGAAAGGGATTACAACCTTTGTAGATCCGGTCCTCCACTTCTTTAGCTCCGTGTTGACGTCCTTCTGCTGCGATCATCGGGATCCCAGACTCTAGCATTGTTTTCATCGGTGAAATGAGCGGGCTAGGTCGTTGACTTCGATGCCGAAGATGATCTACGTCGAGGCGACTCAAACTCAAGCTCCATCTTCACTTGGTCAAGAACCTTGTGAAGAAAACACCCTATACAACATGGCAAGTGGTAGAGGATGAAGAAATAGGAAGTGGGTTCACTTTGGAAGTGGGTTCACTTTGGAATTGGATTTCTCACTTGATTTCAACACTTGAAATTTTCTAGCAAGTTTTCTTCACTTCATGAAGAAGAAGAAGAAGAAGGAAAAAATATGGATTAATGAAAATAATAAATCAAGTGAAGCTTATCATAATGCAACCATGGGTAAGTTAACTCATGTAGAGAGCAAACCATAGTTTAGGTAATGGTTAGGTCAAAGGTTAAAACAAAATGGTTTAGACTTTTCAAAGATGCTTGAAGCATCATGAAGCTTCTATCAAAGATAAAGAAAAGCACCATTTTGTTTTTACCAAAATAAATAAAACAAATAAAACCCTAACCATTAACCTAAACATGGTGTAAGTCACCCACCCACCCATGTTTGCATGTATCATCAAACATGATACAAACTAGTGCACAAACATATATCACATATACAACTTGTGCACATCAAGTGAGAAAATCAATCTTAAGTGAACAATACTAGTCAATGTAAAGTAATATATCCAATATATAATTATACATTAAATCATTAAATCAACACTTGATTTAATTATCCGGTCATATTGCATATAACCGACTAATATCTAGTGTATCAATATATCGAATCAACATTTGATTCGGTAACCCGGCAATATCACATATAACCGACCGATGATACGAATCGTGAGAATAGAATTCAGTATCACATACTGGTATTATTCTCGGTCCCGCACATATCTCATATGCGCTCCTATTTCGTTTCGCTTGAGCTAGGAATCCTCTGTGTAGGACTCTAAAGACTCGTCAATACGACGGCAGTAGGCGATGATCATATCAAACACCCAGAAGCCGCAAGCGGTCTGCTAAACGTAACGGCCACCCGGGTATTGAGCGATCAGAAGATCAATGAGCAAGCCCGCTCACACTCCTGTGAATCCAACCAGTAACACTTACCGTACAGTCCGGTCTGTTCGTCTGATATGTCGTAAATCTCGCATAGGGGTGGTAAACGTCAGACCCCAGTAGCTTGATAAGTCATGCCGACGTAAGGTCAATAACAAGCGTGAAACTACTGATAACTCTTACCAGTAAATCACTGCAACCCTGTCCAGGGATTTCCAGTTATGGCCAGTCGAGCATAGCGCAACATCAACCCCCAATACCGGGAGAGACGAATCCCCTCCTATCGCTCATTGCCTCCATGTGAATCGGGACTGTACCTAAAAACCACCTGTTTGCACGACTCAGTAGAGCCGTGGTAGGGTGGAAATCAAAGCACAGTGGGAGACACACGAGACTCTATAACGATCTCGGGTCAACAGACTAAGATGTACCAGTGTCACCAGAGAACTGCTATCTGACGTGAGGTATAATACCATCTGGGAGTTCTCGGTGAGTTCGTTCAGTGTACCCAGTCTCCACTGAGCACCCGCATACCATCTCTGTTGTCAAACACCAATGGATATGGGATCATCCATCGCCTATCACATGGGTCGAGAAGATATACGCTAGTCTAATCTGGAATATCGATGCCCCGTCTCGATATTCCCACGACTACGAACATTGAAGGATGTACTCATGGACTACCCAGGCCCCACTAGTATGATCTACATCACAGTCCTGGAAGTCGAGCACATATCCTAAGGGCTTTATCAACATGTAATAGAGAGACAGCAAGTATACATGTTAAGATAAAGAGTAACCAGATAGCATACTATCATGTCGAGCAAGAAAGTCCTACCTATATATGTCCCAGCATCCACTACAATATACATCCTATGTACAGTAATGGCCTCTAGGGCATGCATATAACTAACAATCTCCCACTTGCACTAGGGCCATCTGTAGCAGTGGTTGCAGTATCTAATACTCAACTATCCCATAAAATTCTCTCTTTGGGAAAAGGCCTTTGTGAGTGGATCCGACGTGATGTCCTCTGAGTCTACTCTTCTAACCTTGATCACCCTGGAGATCAACTATCTCCATGATCAGGTGATGCTGCCTCAGAATATGTCTGGGTCACTGATGGGACTGGGGTTCCTGGGCCGAAGCCACACTTCCATTGTCACACAATGGTAGGATCCTAGTTCATCTCATGAACCAATATACACCCAAACTACCACTTTGGTAGTATCTTTAATAGCGATGTTACCAGCCTTTTTCGTTTAGTTTGCAACGGTATCTAGCTTGGAACTCTTCCAACATACCATCCTTCCACTGAGGGTAAAGACAATGACTGCGACTGACGTTCAGTCGTCCTTATCACCCTGGAACTTTTCTAGTGATTCTCCCAAGGATCGATTGATACCATCTCACTAAACCTAGTGAGAAGCCTAACATCCATTTAGATCTATCTCATAGATCCAAATCCCAGGATTTAGGTTTATCACCTTTATCCTATTGGAGAATCCTTGTGATAAGAGGAGATTGACCGTGTGTAGTATAGAAAACTCTTTTCCTATCAAGAATATGTTGTCTACGTACAATACGAGGATGACCACCTTACTCTCTACTACCCTTTTGTATATACAAGGTTCATCTACCATTTTGATGAAGTCAAACTCTTTGACGACCACATCAAAACAGATGTTCCAACTCCGCGATGCCTGCTTAATTATGTAAAGCAACTTGCACACGTTTCCGCTGCTCCTACTGTTTACGAAGCCCTCCGGCTGTGTACTTATAGACATTCTCTTCTAAATAAATATTTAGAAAATCAGTCATGACACCTAACCACCAGATATCGTAGTCATGGTATGTAGCAATGCAAAGTAGGATCCGGATGGACTTAAGCATAGCCACTGGAAAAGGTTTCAGCATTATCCACGCCTGGTCGATGGCAAAAACCTTTAACAAGTCTAGCTTTGAAAGTCTCAACTTTTCCATCTACACCAAGTAATCTTCTCAAGATATACTTGCTCTTGATGGGGATTTAACCCTTCAGATATTGCAACCAAAGTCCATACTTTGTTTGTGTACATGGATTCCATCTTAGATCGCTAAGCATCCAGCCATTCTTACAGAGTCCCCACTCTTGATGGCCTGCTCGAAAAAAGTTGGGTCATCATCTCATGATGCATTCCTCGCTCCCACTGTCATCGAGAAACCGAAGTACCTCTCAGGCGGATGAGGAACCCTACCATATCGGCGGAGAGGTTGAGGTTAGTCGGGGACTATTGAGTCCTTTGGTTCTGTTAAATCGTTAGCTATTGTTTGTATAGCTGGAACCTTTCCAGTTCTACAGAACTGACCTTGCCTCGATCTTGTCCGGATTTTGCTTTTGACATAGGCCGGACAATCCCAAATCTTAACTTACTTAAGAGATAGGCTCTTCCCATACCATATCTTGTATGGAGTGGTAGGCACTGATTTGATTCGAACCTAATTCAATAGGTATGTAGCTTCACAAGTGCATAACCCCTTAAAAGAAACAGGTAACTCAGTAATACTCATCATAGAGCACACCATATCTTATATGGTGCGATTGCTCCGCCCCGATACACCGTTGTGCTGTGGTATATTCAGAAGAGTAACACCGAGAGAGAATCTCATTCTCCTTTAGAATAGTTCAGGAATTCCAAGCATAAGTATTATCCTCCCTGATCTTATCATAGGACATAATACTTATACCCGTATTTTGGTTCTCTACTTCTAACTTATATTCTGTGAATATCTCAAAAGCTTCGGACTTATGTTTCAACAGGAACATATGACTGAATCTTGAGATATCATCAGAGAATGTAATGAAGTACAAAGAACCGGTCCTGGCATGTGTAGACAGGGGACCTTACATACATTATCATATATCAGTCCCAAGAGTTTACTAACTCTTTCTCTGTTTCCAATAAACAGAGCTATGGTCATCTAATCTTTATGACATGACTGGCAAGTTTCATAAGATGTAAATTCAAACATATTTAAATATGCATCTAAATGTAACTTCAGCCAGTCGGGTCGCATTGATATGACCTAGTCTACAATGCCTCAAGAAGGATTCGTTTATTTCTGAACTCTTTCTCTTGTGTGTGTTCTGTATACAAGGAACTGTAGTTTGATTTAGAACGTCAATGCTTTTAGATAACGTGCCTGAACCAATCAACTTTTGAAATGTTCAAAATAATATTCAACAATTCAAAATTATATCCTTTCTTTACTAATAAAGGGACTGATATGATTTTGTATATCAGGTTCGGTATCTAATAGCATTTGTTCAGAATCAATGTATTAGTAATACAGGGTGACAGTGACCAACAGACTTGGCTGCAACACTTGCACCGTTTTCTGTCTCATGAAACTTATCACCCGTTCTCAGTTCTCTACCTATTATAGCCCATGTAACAGATTCCATATTTGGGATCCTGATCCGGTATCAAATACCCAGGATGTAGAGGATACTGAGAAACAGTTCTTTATAATGAACACACCCGAGAGAGATGCATCTCATGCACTTTCTTCGTTTAGGCGGCATGGGAATCCTGGCATTCTCCTATTTCCTGCTCGGTCTTATAACAATTATAAGTTGGAGCGGGACCAACGTTCCTCAGCTCAGTATAACAAGCAGGTTCGGTCAATACATCCATATTATTATCTTGATTAAGGCGTGATATGGTCGCTACCTGGAGAGAGAGAGAAGAAAACACTCTGCGTGCGCTCTTGCAAGATTAGATTGGTTATATATTTTATCTAATCAGGATGGCTCCCACTGTTTTTATCAAATCTTCCTTCAAAACTTAAAAGGAAAGACAAGCCGAGATTAATTACACTCTACAAGTTTGCCAATCTTTCAGTCAGGCCAGTGTCAGTACTTTGAAGGAGGTTCCCCGTGCTTTCGCACGGACCTAATTAAAATAAACCACGTTTTTTCAGGGGCGTAACCCCGTTGACACTTTTCTAGACACCTACTTGATCATCTAATTGCAAAGTGCAAAACTCTCCCAGGAGTAACAATTACTCGCAGTGGGTATCAGGATCCAACTATCATATAGAAGGTATACAATCTCATTGCAAATTTCAACACTTGAAACTCCCGATAATGGTTTTTACCCCTAGCACTTATGACCGTAACTATGGTCAACAAATCATAAGCACTAGTCAAGTTCTACCCGTCATTTCGTGATTAATTAGACCCACCCACATGACCCTTAACTAAGGTCAACAAAGTCACGCGACTGTCCTAACTAATCGCATCATATGCGGTGTAGGAAGACATCACTTAGCTACCGTACACTGTTCCTTGACTATGGTCAACAAACACAGCACGAATACTAAGTACTCTACTTCCTAAAATGATGGAGGGTTGCGGATGGTTTTTATGAAAACCTTTAACACTTTGAACTTGATCTCGTTGCGGAATCAAATGGTTTTTAAACGGAATGTTTTTGAGGCTTTTCTAGTTTTGATAAAGGGGTCACCCCCGGTGAAAGGATCGTCGGCCCTTTCCTCATCGAATAAGGTGCAGGATATATCATATATACCGCTGTGCAAAGCAAAAACTATAGAAGCAATCAAAAGACAAACCGAGGGTTCTAGCATCTGCCAGTTATTGCTAAAGGGGTCACTCCCGGTGAAGGGATCTCGGCCCTTTCCTTATCGAATAAGGTGCACGATGTTCTACAAGGAACATCGCGATGCAAAGCAAGGACTGTAGCTACCTGTTTTTTTAAAAATTCGATTCCACAACATCTTTTATGTTTATTTCCTTTCATTAATCACATTAATGAAGTCCAATCATTTAAGTCCACCTAAACATTACAGATAAATATAACGTACGCTTATGCCATCCGCATTCGCCTCGATGTCCCGTCTGCACCGTTAGGTTAGGTAACTAACGGCAGAGCGAGGCAGGGCTAGTGCGGGTATAAAACATAAGCAACGTCTATATAACATATCATATATACTATATGCAATATCTATCTGAACATATCACATGATCACATCACAGATAACGCAGCAGAAAATATCATATGAAATATTGGATATACTAGGACGTCCGTGTTTTATTTTGAGCCTGTATAAAACACGGATTCCACGGTCGTGATGAATAGTGAATCCAACACCCCTAGGCCCCTACGAGAGCGGCAAGCAACCCTACCAATTCTAGGGTTAGGAGACCCGGACTCGACTCCTCGAGATGATCTCCCACTGGACCCTAGAACCAAGTTACTTGTGCTCCCCTCCTTGGGTCTATCCTAATGCGAAAAAGTAAATAATATACAATGGTGACATCATCCTTAACCCGGAAGTGCCCCAATAAAAGAATATTACATACAAGTTTTTACATTAATGAAAAAGAAAAACACTCATCTCACATAAAAAACCCCGGCTATTCAAACACGAAGATCAATATAACATATCCAGCAACACATAACATCACATGTCATCAACGTAAGTAAGTATGCATACACTGATTGTCGTCGACGTATAGCAACGAAAATGGTGATACAACTACATACTACACTTGCGGTCACAGAAAAGAAAGTGTAAAACTACAACAGTTGGAATCCGCAACTTCTTTAGACATCGCATGCCTAACCAATTATAAACCCCGCATTTTAGTCTCATTATCGAAAACTCCTTTCAATATCAAGTCGGGCAATTCAACAAGGTTCCCGACATCCTGATCAAATGCTCGTTGCAAACTTTAGTAGACGGCCTCACCCTCGATGCCGTCGACGAAGTGCAACAAGGCGGAACACCGCTGCCGCGAGCACCCGAACGGATGCTTTCGGCGATGGGGTTCTCCTACTGTCACTTGGTCGGGGCTATAGGGCGTGGCTGTCTATTAAGTTTACCCGGCGAGTATCCGCGTATGAAACGTGATTGCGACGGACTTTTGACCACATCAAAATCACATGGCAACCGATCAAATGAGACTAAATTGATATGTTTATAACATTCATTCAGTTATCTCATAACTACTTGTGAATTCCAAATATTGTATCACATTCCAGATAAATAGACAATGTTAAATTTTCTGATCGAATAATCTAACACCCAATTTTTTCCCAAACAGCTCAACACTTGAAATAAGTTTAAAAACATCCATTTCATGCCACAGTACCAATGGTCCAGCCGTAGAAGGGTCAAGCCAACGCCTCACATGTGGCACGCTGTACTGCCCCAAACCCTAAGGTTCAAAAGGCAGTTCAAGACGGTCACATAACCGAGTTAAGGTTTGTTGTCTTCTAGAGGGTCCATCGCGTTACTTGCACAACTTTGAACGTTCTTAAACTACGGAAAAATCCAACACTTGGAAATTTCCCGGCAGGGGAAAAAGTGAGATATTGATATACGGTCGAACATTTTAACACGTTCTAAATTACCCGGAAAAACACATAGACGAAGTTAAACTTTCCGATCGAATTAACGAACTCCCAGTACAACCCTAGAAAACTCAACACTTAAGTGGAATTAAAAAATTCCCAGAAAAGAATGACAAGAAAGGACCAAGGAATAAATATGTGATGTACCAGGGACTAATTCACAATTTTGGCCGCGGAACCGCCGCCAAACCCCAGGTTTGGCCGCGGTTCCGCGGTCAAATTTTTTAGTTACAGGTCCGTACTTCACAGTAATTCCTAATTTTTCCTGCATAATTTTCTGAGCATTTTTAATTAGGAAAAATCCACAGTTTTAAAAAATGTACAGAGAAGGGTATAATCGGGGGATTCCGGGTTCAATTGGACTTCTAACTTCGTCTACACTTCGCCTAAAACTCTAGCTAGACTCTGATACTACTGTAGGGTTCCTAGGCACACTTAAGATGTTCCACAAGGCACCAACCATGCCAAAATCAAAAAATTTCATATGCCGAGAAACCCTAATGCAAGATCGTTACTAGAGGTAAGGCGAAAGCAAGCAAGTTAACAACTTTAACTACAAGTGAAAGGGATTACAACCTTTGTAGATCCGGTCCTCCACTTCTTTAGCTCCGTGTTGACGTCCCTCTGCTGCGATCATCGGGATCCCAGACTCTAGCGTTGGTTTCATCGGAGAAATGAGCGGGCTAGGTCGTTGACTTCGATACCGAAGACGATCTACGTCGAGGAGACTAAAACTCAAGCTCCATTTTTCACTTGGTCATGAACCTTGTGAAGAAAACACCCTATACAACATGGAAAGTGGTAGTGGATGAAGAAATAGGATGTGGGTTCACTTTGGTTTTGGATTTCTCACTTGATTTCAACACTTGAAATTTTCGTGCAAGCTTTCTTCACTTCATGAAGAAGAAGAAGAAGGAAAAAATATGAATTAATGAAAATAATAAATCAAGTGAAGCTTATCATAATGCAACCATGAGTAAGTTAACCCATGTAGAGAGCAAACCATAGTTTAGGTAATGGTTAGGTCAAAGGTTAAAACAAAATGGTTTAGAGTTTTCAAAGATGCTTGAAGCATCATGAAGCTTCTATCAAAGATAAAGAAAAGCAGCATTTTGTTTTTACCAAAATAAATAAAACAAATAAAACCCTAACCATTAACATAAACACGGTATAAGTCACGCACCCACCCATGTTTGCATATATCATCAAACATGATACAAACTAGTGCACAAACATATATCACATATACAGCTTGTGCAAATCAAGTGAGAAAATCAATCTTAAGTGAACAATACTAGTCAATGTAATGTAATATATCGAATATATAATTATACATTAAAACATTAAATCAACACTTGATTTAATGATCTGGTCATATTGCATTTAACCGATTAATATCTAGTGTATCAATATATCGAATCAACATTGGATTCGGTAACCCGGCTATATCACATATAACCGACCGATGATACGAATCGTGAGAATAGAATTCAGTATCACATACTGGTATTATTCTCGGTCCCGCACATATCTCATATGCGCTCCTATTTCATTTCGCTTCAGCCCGGAAACCTCTGTGTAGGACTCTAAAGACTCGTCAATACGCCGGCAGTAGGTGATGATCATATCAAACACCCACAAGCCGCAAGCGGTCTGCTAAACATAACGGCCACCCAGGTATTAAGCGATCAGAAGATCAACGAGCAAGCCTGCTCACACTCCTGTGAATCCAACTAGTAACACTTACCGTACAGTCCGGTCTGTTCGTCTGATATGTCGCATATCTCGCCTAGAGGTGATAAACGTCAGACCCCAGTAGCTTGATAAGTCATGCCGACGTAAGGTCTATAACAAATGTAAAACTACTGATAACTCTTACCAATAAATCACTGCAACCCTGTCCAGGGATTTCCAGTTATGGCCAGTCGAGCATAGTGCAACATCAACCCCCAATACCGGGAGAGACGAATCCCATCCTATCGCTCATTGCCTCCATGTGAATCGGGACTGTACCCAAAAACCATCTGTTTGCACGAATCAGTAGAGCCGTGGTAAGGTGGAAATCAAAGCACAGCGGGAGACACACAAGACTCTATGACGATCTCGGGTCAACAGACTAAGCTGTACCAGTATCACCAGAGAACTGCCATCTGACGTGAGGTATAATACCATCTTGGAGTTGTCGGCGAGTCCGTTCAGTGTACCCAGTCTCCACTGAGCACCCGCATACCATCTCTGATGTCAAACACCAATGGATATGGGATCATCCATCGCCCATCACATAGGTCGAGAAGATATACGCTAGTCTACTCTGGAATATCGATGCTCCGTCTCGATATTCCCAGGACTAGGAACATTAAAGGATATACTCATGGACTACTCAGGCCCTACTAGTATGATCTACATCACAGTCCTGGAAGTCGAGCACATATTCTAAGGGCTTTATCAACATGTAATAGAGAGACAGCAAGTATACATGTTAAGATAAAGAGTAACGAGATAGCATACTATCATGTCGAGCAAGAAAGTCCTACCTATATATGTCCCAGCATCCATTAAAATATACATCCTATATACAGTAATGGCCTCTAGGGCATACATGTAACTAACACCTCACTCCCTCCTTGGATGCTCGGCCAGAGCACAGCCCCTCCCCCTCATCATCTTCTTCTTCTCTTCACTCAAAACCCCATGAAAAACCCTTCAAAACCCCATTCTCAATTCCCAAAAGTTGTGCACAACCTTACAAGCTACCAATTAGACCAAGAAAAATACGATTTTGGCGCTGTAGGAGATTCTCGGGAGCCGGATGAGGTAACCCCTTTCACATTTAGTGTAGTGTTTCTTGTTCTTTAGCCTCATTTCAAGTTTAACATTATTTTGGAGAAGTTTTGTGGACTTTGGAAAAGCCTATAAAGGGTTGAGGTTATATTAGGTTGGATTAGTGCTAATAAGCCTTATTAGTGACCTATAAACCCCCAGGATGGTAGAAAACGCAGACCAACCAAAACTGAAACCCAAAAATACGGATTTTCAGAACATTCATGTCGGTTTATGGACTTTGAGTGTGCAGGCAAATCTGGAATGAACTTGGATGTTTACTGGAAAAATAAACAAGTCCAGAGACCTATTTGAGACTATAGGAACCTACTATAGCAAGATGAACCATAATAGGGACCACCAGGACGGCGAGACCGGATTTCCATGAGAGAGGGCTCGGCCATTAGGTGAGGGTGTGGGTCCAGGTTTCTTCTGTAGGTCACATATACCCTATATATCACCCTAGTGTTGTTTGCTCACTTGGTTATCACCCTAATCCAAATCTGGGACCAATTTTCTACGATGTAGTATTACGACTTTGCTACGACTTAAACTTTATATACCAAATCTTAGTTTATGTGTTGGATTGGTAGCCCAAAGGAAATCTGGAGTGACCCTAGATGCTTACTGCAAAAACTAGCAGGACCATTTCCCTATATTGACTGCTAGGAGACCACCCTACAGACTTGACACCCCAATTCCCTAACAGGGCCGGTGTTGCCGGAATTCTATGGCAGGAGACCGGCCACCTTGTGAAATCAGGAGTCCTAGTTGCTTTCATATCTCATTTACACTTTATACATCACTCCAGTATTGTTTTGGAACATTGTTTTTACCTTATACAAAATCTTTACATGTGTTGCTATTTTGACTCAAGTTGTGGTTTTGTGTATTTACATTCTGGATTTTTGGTATTTGTGCTTTATCTCAATTTTGTGACGTTCGTACGTCTATATCGAATGATATCGGGTTGTTTTGCGAGAGCAATCATAGGTTCTAACCTATAGGCTTTTATACGTGTCGTTTTAGTTTTCGTGTGTCGTTTTGGTTTTGATTTGGTTTTAACGTGATGCGATACGTTATGATGTGTAAGTACCCCACGAAGACTTCAAGACGACAAGCAAGCGCGTGGCAGCGTCGGCAACGGAAAGCGGAATCCAGGTGAATGGATTATATCTATGGGGAAAGTCGGGTGGATGGCGTATAGCACCCCCGCAGTCCGATACTTAGTATAGTATATATATACTATTTATTATTGCTTATTATGAGTCATGGATATAGAGACGAGATTAGGTGTACTATGATTAGATTAGGGTATAGAAGTAAACTAGTATAGTTCCTAGTTGCGAACCCTAGAATAGGTTTACACCCACACGCACACACATGCATTTTTGTTATACATATACCTAGATGACGAGGATTGTGGATGATATTTGGAGATGAGTCGACGAGATTGGGCATAGTGCCATGAGATTGGTGATATATTGTGATTCGTATTTGGATTACGACATGTGATTTTAGCGGGTCTTTAGACGTGTGTTCCACACACGCATTTATATTCATATAGACGGTATCGATTTGTACTAGACTTAGATCAGTACCCCAGATCATAAGATATGATGATAAGGATACCAGATAATTGATGAGATGAATGTGATATTGACCCGTACCCAGATTTTGGGATGTCGTACGATGATTTACCGTACGAGCTTTATATTGATGATAGATCCGCACTCAGGACTCGAGGATGTCATATAATATTGTATCGTACGCGGTACCATTGAGGCGGGATCACCGACTATTATATATGTATATATGTATCGACTCAGATTCAAGTGGTTTCCATATCCCTTTTCATTAGCTTGTTAGTTAGATCTGTAGTTACCTTGTAGATGTTAGATTAGAACCGAGTCATACATATTTCAAAACTAACGAATCGGGAGTATTTTAAAGACATGCAAAAGGATTCTACGGGTATTTTCAAAAGACACATCTTTTCTTAAAAACACCATAGCCCTTATTTTACTAAAAACCCCGATTCGTCTTATTTCAAATGGTAAAACTGCATGATATATATATTGTTGTAGATTTTTCACTGTTGCGTTGATTATTCGATTTCTGCATATTCTCGTTATTTGCATCGCATCGCATGTGTAAATGAGTTTATTGTATATTAAACCCATGCTGTTAGGACACCAGCACCATTATCGATGATGCATATGTTCCACGTACACAGCTGTTAGTGTATATGCCCTAGAGGCCATTACTGTATCATACTAGTTTGTATATTACTTAATGGATGCTTGGGATATTCACCTTGTATATACAATCTTGCTCAAAATAGTAGTATGCTACTTGGTTTGTTTCTACTTCAATGTGTATTTGTGTTTATTTCAGTATATCACTTATACGCATTAGTGGAGCCCTTAGGATCTTTGCTTGATTACCAGCGTTGTGATGGCAGTCACACTAGTGGGGGCTGGGTAATCTATAAGCACATCCTTATTCAGGTCCCTGGTCGCAGGACTATCGAGACAGGGCATCGATACTCCGGAGTAGACCAGCGCATGCGCTTCTCATCCCAGTGTGGGAGACGGTCTGTCCCACAGCCGTCAGTACGTCGTACTTGAGATAGTATGCGGGTGCTCGTTAGGTTACGGGTACACTGGACAGGACTCGTCGGGAACTGACTAGTTGGTATTATATCTATCGTCAGTTATCAGTTCCCAGGTGACATGAGTACAGCTTAGTCCGCTGACTTGACACTGTCACTTCGCCTCGGGTGTGTTCCCACTGTACTTTGATCACTACCCTACCACGGCTCAAAGGAGTCGAGCAAACAGGTGGTGGTTGGGTACAGTCCCGAAGCACTTGGAGGCAGTGACGGTTAGACAGGATTCGTCTCTCCCGGTATTGGGGGTTGACATCGCGCTGTGTCTAGGAGAGCCATTACACGAGTAGTCCCTGGCCAGGGCAAACGAGATATACTGGTAGGTTTCCAGTGTTATCTCAGGGTGTATTGGGCTTCACTCCGGCACGACTTGTACCGCTATTGGGGGACTGACGTTTACCGCCCCCTAGGCCCGCCATGCGATGTATCAGACGAACAGACCGGACTGTATGGAGAATGTCACACTCAGGCTCAGTAGGAGTTCAGATGGGTTTCGCCTCGTCGGTCTTCTTGTCGGCATTACCTGGGGACCGTTACGCACAGCTAGTGCCGCTTGCGGTCTGTGGTTAAACCCACTGCCAGCGTAGTGTCGAGTCTTTAGAGTCCCACACAGAAAGCTTTTCGCCTTTAGGCAAAAGAGTAGAGGTCGCATGGTATTGCGACAGGTCGCATGGTTTTGCGACAGGGTTCGGTCACATCCGTGCACGTGTGCACGTACAGTGTCCGGACAGTTTACACTAGCGGGCTTTGGTTTAAGCCAGATCCTAGTGTACCTTATGGGATTGGATTTATCCAGTTTGCATTCGTGTTCCTCGGAACGCGGATGCGGGTGTGTATGCACAGTTGACAGGGAGGCAGAGGCAGTGGATTCTCATTAGGGTTGTTGACAGTTGACCGTTGACTTTTGACTTTTTGCTCAACCCTAATGAGAATATGATATGTGATTAACTATTATATTAATTAAGTATTATGGTGATATGGTTGTTGACTTGTTGACTTTTGTTGACTTGTTGACTTTGGTGACTTGTTGACTTTTGTTGACTTGTTGACCGGTTGACTAGGCTTGACTAGTTGACCATCATGATAACCATGGTTATCATTTCATGCCAAAGACTTTTTTCTTGCTTGCTTTTTGAGTAAAATGAGTGCATGATATGATAACCTTATGGTTGCTTCTAACCATCACCAAAAGACTTTTTTGATATGATGAGTTATGATCACTTTGGATTATGAGAGGGTGAGAGAGAAAAGAGAGCCTCATTCTTTCTTGCTCATTCTCTCTCTTGTTCTTGAGCTCTCCCCTTGCTCTCACCCTCAACCTCTTGCTCCCTCTCTTGATCTATGGTTCTCTTGTCTCATGAGTTGAGAATCAAGAACCATAGATAAAATCCCATTCTATTTCCTCTCTACTCATTCTAGTTCACTAGGTTTAGCAAACCAAGTGAACTAGTTTCTTCAAAGACCGAAGAAGGAGCTAAAGGTTGGAGCTTTCAAGTGGATCTATCTTCGGCGTACGGAGACGACGAGAAGGAGCCATCGGACCACCACCGGAGCTTGAAGACGAAGGAGTTCAAGACAAGCTAGGTATAACCATCTCTATCCGAGTAGCTAAATATCTTTAGCTTAGTATGCTAGTTTTAGTTTAGGTAAAGATCCCGACCTAGCTTAGTCCATGTTGCCTCTTGCGTTAAAATTTTGATTTTATACCGTTTCCGCCTCCCCGTAAGAACCGGGGGTCGCAACGTGGACTTACAGTGGTATCAGAGCCTAACTAAACTTAAACTAGCTTGGTAGTGAAGTGTAACGAAGTTCGGAACCGGAAAAATCCAAAAATCAAACTTTACAAAATCTGAGTTTCTGTTGAAATTTTTCCTGGTCAAAATGAAAAACTTTATACTCCTAAATTCGGCTCAGGGTTTTGTGTGAACACCCAAGAAAAACGATACAGTGATTCGCCTAAAGTGCCGCGCTTCCGCCGCGTGATCCTTCTTGGCCGCCGCGGAACCGCCGCGACTTTGTTTCTTCTCTGCATCGTTTTTCGTGCAGTGTGTTTGTGTGTTGGTTTTGGGATTTTTAAAATATATTATATGTGCCCAGATTTTCCAGAAAAGAAATTTCCTTTTGGGGTCCTATAATTCCGTATTTTTTCCGAACTTCACTGCACTTTGACTATGATGGTTATATCTGTGATGCTTGCATGTATTGAACGTCGGCTAATCGCTATAAGTCGATTAGTCGGGGTTATACATGATCTGTAATGTGCTGGAATGTGTATATGAATGTGTTGGACTGTCGCGGGTGAATAGCCGGGGTGGATGTGAGATGAGCTTTTGTTTTTCTTTCATTCATTGTAAATGTAAATTGATGTAATAATTATTATTTGTTTGGCCGCACAACCGGGTCGGGGTGGTAGCCGTCATTGTATAATTCTTTTTACTGTTTTTGCTCCTAGGATAGACCCATGGAGGGGTGCACAAACTACCGAGTACTTGGCGGGTAGTTTGCCGCACCCGTAGGGGTCTTGGGTGGGGTATTTGGCTATTCACCGCGACCGTGTTATCCGCTTTTCGTTTCAGGCTCGAAAGGATTGCGGATTGCTAGTATATCCAATGCATTCATCTGTGATCTGTAATGTCTATCATTGCTTACTATTTAGGCGTTGCTTATGTTTTACAGACGCGCTAGCCCAGCCCCCGCTCTGTCGTTAGTTAAGTAACCTAACGGGTAATGACGGGGCCCAGTGGCGAATGCGAATGGCATAAGCGTACGTCATATTTTGGTTGTTTTCTGCAATGGTAGGGTTAAATGATGGGACGCATTAAAAGAACTAATGCAAGAATATCACGCATTAAAAGAACTAATGCAAGATAATAAACCAAGTTAAAGTCGTTGGAACACTTTCGAAAAACCACTCGGTTCTTTTCAAAACAAACTTTTAAAATACGGAGTTTGAGCCACTCCATTTTAAAGCTATCTCGTTCCATCGACCAAATCAAGTTCACTACGTTCACGGTTTTGCCAAAACCATCCGTAGCCCTCCATCATTTCAGTTAAATATTCGGTAGTATTCAAGCTATGTATTTTGACCTCACGCCAAGGCATAGTGATTGGTAGCTGCCGGATATTTATCTGTTGCATAGATAGAATGCGTTGGTTTGAGACAGTCGTACTGCCATTTTGGCCTACGTCAAGGGTATGTACGGATGGATTCAAATTAACCTGGATAATGATGGGACGAACTTGACATGTGACTTATGACATTTTGACCTCACACCAAGGTCATAAGAGCATGGGGCAAAAATCCACATCGGGAGTTTCATAAGTACTGAAACTTGCTAGATTTGCATACCATTTGGAGTGTGATGATTCTGGTAGGATTCCTTCAGTTTCGTCACGCGATGATATTTGGATCCCGATCCTACTGTGAGTATATGCCACTCCTCGGGAAATTTCTCACTTAACGATCAATGCTATAAACCTAGTAGGTGCCTAGAAAGGTGTTAGCGGGGCTACGCCCCCAGGGAAAAGAGGTTCTCTAATTAAGGAACTTCGCGAAAGCGTTGGAAAACCTCCCTCGAAGTACCGACACCGGCCTGGCTGAACGGTTAAGCAAGTATTGTACGGTGGGATTGATCCTGACTAATTCTTCCTTTATGGTTTGAGGAGGGATTCGAGAAACAGTGGGAGCCATCCTGTTTAGACAAACTAAAAACCACTCTAAACTTGCAAGAGCATCATGCTGAGTGTTTCTTCTTCTCTCTCCTAATTGCAGCGACCAATCAACATGACTGGACTTAAGTTACTCCTAGATAAAAACAAACTGACAGGGCCAAACTACAAAGATTGGCTCAGGAATGTCAAGATCGCAATCACTTATGACAAGCTGGGGTATCTTCTTACCACCAAAGCTCCCCCTGTCCCTGGTCCAACTTCCAGCGTCGCGGATAAGGAAATCCGCAAGACTTGGGAGATTGATAGCGCGAAGGCCAAGTGCCTCCTGCTTGCCTCGATGGACAATGAACATCAGAGGAGGCATGAGAATATGGACATGGAGTCCATATTGCTCCATACAAAAGAACTGTATGGAGAGCAATCACGTATCGCAAGATACGAAGCGTCGAAAAAGTTGTTTTCGACAAGAATGGCCGTCGGATCATCAGTAGCCGAGCATGTGCTAAAGATGATCGGCTTCATTGAGGAGCTCGCTGACCTAGGGATCACATTGGAGAGTGAGCTATATACGGATATAGTTCTCCAGTCCCTTCCTTCCACTTACGCCCAGTTTATACTGAACTTCAACCTACAAGAAAAAGAGGTTGAACTATCAGAGCTCCTCAACATGCTGAGGAGCGCAGAGGGCACCCTACAGAAAGGTAGGGAAACATCCACTTTGTTTGTAGGAGGATCATCTTCTTCTAGGTCCAAGGCGAAAGCCAAGGGAAAGAAGAAGAAGGCCCCCGCCAAACCAAGGGGCGGTGTTGGTAAAGTGGATACGAAGGGAAAAGGCAAAGCAACAAAGTTAGCGGGAAAGCTTGTGGATAAGGAAGAATGCTTCTATTGTCATAAGAAAGGACACTGGAAGAATGATTGCAGGGCCTGGAAGGCCAGAACACAGGAATTGAAGCAGGTTGCAGCTTCAGCTTCAGGTGTGTATGTTATTGAAAACTGTCTTTCAATAAACTCTACTTCCTGGGTATTGGATACCGGATCAGGATCTCATATCTGTAATTCTTTGCAGGCGTTGAGAAACCGTAGTGTTTTGAAGGCAGGTGACATGACCCTCAAAGTTGCGAACGGAGCTAGCATGGATGCTAAAGCCGTGGGGGACTATCACCTGGGAATGTCAGATGGACATGTTTTGGTTTTGCGTAATTGCTTTTTTGTACCCAACGCAACTTGTAATATCATTTCTGTATCTTTAGTTTCTAAAGAAGGTTATGAATTTGCGTTTGTAAGTAATGTTGTAAACATTCACCTTAATCAAGTATTGATTGGGTCAGGTACTCTGAGTAATGGTATATACGTGTTAAACCAACCACAGATTTTTAATGTCCAGAATACACACAAAAGAAAGTCTCCAGAAATAAATCAGAATTTCTTATGGCATTGTAGATTGGGTCACATCAATGAGAGAAGGTTGACTAAGTTACATACAGAAGGATATTTGAATGCGTTCAAATATCAATCGTATGCCACTTGTCAATCTTGTCTCAAAGGAAAGATGACAAAGACTCCATTTACTGGACAAGGAGTAAGAGCGAGCGAGCTCTTGGGACTCGTACATAGTGACGTGTGCGGTCCAATGTCTACACATGCCCGAAGCGGACATTCTTACTTCATTACTTTTACGGATGACTTCTCAAGGTACGGTTATGTCTTCTTAATGAAACATAAGTCCGAGGCCTTTGGAAAATTCCAGGAGTATAAGAATGAAGTAGAGAAACAGACCGGCAAAAGTATTAAGATTCTAAGATCGGATCGAGGTGGAGAATACTTAAGTGCCGAATTCCTGGACTATTTAAAAGAGAACGGAATTCTCTCTCAGCTTACTCCTCCATACACCCCGCAACATAACGGTGTATCGGAGAGACGGAACCGCACCCTATTGGATATGGTGCGGTCCATGATGAGTAACGCTGAGTTGCCGCGATCATTCTGGGGATATGCGCTAGAATCAGCAGCATACCTTTTGAACCGAGTTCCGACTAAGACTGTGCCTACCACCCCATATGAAATGTGGAGTGGGAAGAAACCCTATCTTCAATATCTGAAGATCTGGGGATGTCCAGCTTTTGTCAAAAAGCAGCATGCGGACAAACTCGAGGCACGCTCAGTACTGTGCAAGTTTGTGGGATACCCAAAGAACACCAGGGGGTATCTTTTCTACTACGCAGAGGAACAAAAAGTCCTTGTTTCTCGTAATGCCCACTTTCTAGAACACCAGTTCTTGGAAAAGGAAATTAGTGGGAGCGCAGTGGAACTGGAAGAAATTCCGGAACCACAGACTGTTACTGAAAGCTTGGTAGAACCAGAGGGTTCAACAGAACAGGACATTCCTACGCCGCTCCGCAGGAGTAGTAGGCAGTCTCATCCGCCCGAGAGATACTGCGGTTTTCTCATAGACGGGGATAGAGAGGATTGCATCATAGATTATGATGAGCCTACTAGCTTCCAGCAGGCCGTTCAGAGCGTTGACTCAGTGAAATGGCTGGATGCAATGCGGACCGAAATGGAGTCCATGTACACCAACAAGGTATGGACGTTGGACATTGCTCCAGACGGGGTAAAACCCGTAGGATGCAAGTGGATCTTCAAAAGGAAGATTGGTGTAGATGGACAGGTTGAGACCTATAAAGCTAGGCTGGTAGCAAAGGGTTTTCGTCAAAGACCTGGCTTGGACTACGACGAAACCTTTTCTCCAGTAGCCATGCTGAAATCCATTCGGATCCTTCTTGCCATTGCTGCCTTCCACGATTATGAGATTTGGCAGATGGACGTAAAAACCGCTTTTCTAAATGGAAATTTAGAGGAGTGTGTCTATATGGATCAGCCAGAGGGTTTCATTCAGAGTGGGAGCAGCGGAAAGGTGTGCAAGTTGCTTAAGTCCATCTATGGACTAAAGCAGGCATCGCGGAGTTGGAACATCTGCTTTGATGAGACGGTCAAAGAATTTGGCTTTATCAAAAATCCAGATGAACCATGCATCTATAGTAGATTTGTAGCGAGAACTGTAGTATTCCTCGTTTTTTACGTGGATGACATTCTCTTAATAGGAAATGATATTCCTATGCTACAATCTGTCAAGGGGTTCTTGTCACAAAGGTTCTCCATGAAAGACCTGGGTGATGCCTCATACATCCTGGGGATCCGGATCCATCGTGATAGATCCAAGAGGATATTGGGACTTTCTCAGTCCAGGTACATCGACACCGTACTGAAAAGATTCAGTATGGAAGATTCCAAGCGTGGTAACCTACCGGCTTGTCACGGGATCACCCTCTCTAAAGAGATGTCTCCCAAGACTGATTTGGAGAGGGATCGCATGTCTATTATACCCTACGCTTCTGCGGTAGGCTCTATAATGTATGCGATGTTGTGTACCAGACCGGATGTAGCTTATGCACTGAGTGTGGTAAGCCGGTATCAGTCAAACCCTGGGGAGAAACACTGGATAGCGGTAAAGAACATTCTCAAGTACCTGAGAAGGACTAAGGAGATGTTCTTGGTGTATGGCGGAAAAGACCTCCAGATCGAGGCCTTTGCTGACTCCAGCTTCCAGAGTGACAAGGATGATTCCAAGTCCATGTCGGGTTTTGTCTTTACCCTCAATGGAGGGGCGGTGTGTTGGAAGAGTTCCAAACAAGAAACCGTTGCAGACTCGACGATGGAAGCGGAATACATCGCTGCATCTGATGCCGCAAAAGAAGCTGTCTGGATGAGGAAGTTCTTGAAAGAACTTCAGGTGGTTCCGTCCATTGTTGATCCAATACCTCTGTATTGCGACAACAACGGGGCTATAGCATTAGCGAAGGAACCCAGGTCCCATCAGAGATCCAGGCACATCTTAAGGCGATATCACCTGATCAGGGAGATCGTAGATCGCCAGGAGATCGAGGTTCGGAGAGTCGCTTCAGAAGATAACACTGCTGATCCATTCACCAAGGCCCTGCCCCAGACTCAGTTCGAGCGGCTGATCGAGATGATAGGTCTTCGATACGCCAGTACATGGCCTTAGTGCAAGTGGGAGATTGTTAGTGTATATGCCCTAGAGGCCATTACTGTATCATACTAGTTTGTATATTACTTAATGGATGCTTGGGATATTCACCTTGTATATACAATCTTGCTCAAAATAGTAGTATGCTACTTGGTTTGTTTCTACTTCAATGTGTACTTGTGTTTATTTCAGTATATCACTTATACGCATTAGTGGAGCCCTTAGGATCTTTGCTTGATTACCAGCGTTGTGATGGCAGTCACACTAGTGGGGGCTGGGTAATCTATAAGCACATCCTTATTCAGGTCCCTGGTCGCAGGACTATCGAGACAGGGCATCGATACTCCGGAGTAGACCAGCGCATGCGCTTCTCATCCCAGTGTGGGAGACGGTCTGTCCCACAGCCGTCAGTACGTCGTACTTGAGATAGTATGCGGGTGCTCGTTAGGTTACGGGTACACTGGACAGGACTCGTCGGGAACTGACTAGTTGGTATTATACCTATCGTCAGTTATCAGTTCCCAGGTGACATGAGTACAGCTTAGTCCGCTGACTTGACACTGTCACTTCGCCTCGGGTGTGTTCCCACTGTACTTTGATCACTACCCTACCACGGCTCAAAGGAGTCGTGCAAACAGGTGGTGGTTGGGTACAGTCCCGAAACACTTGGAGGCAGTGACGGTTAGACAGGATTCGTCTCTCCCGGTATTGGGGGTTGACATCGCGCTGTGTCTAGGAGAGCCATTACACGAGTAGTCCCTGGCCAGGGCAAACGAGATATACTGGTAGGTTTCCAGTGTTATCTCAGGGTGTATTGGGCTTCACTCCGGCACGACTTGTACCGCTATTGGGGGACTGACGTTTACCGCCCCCTAGGCCCGCCATGCGATGTATCAGACGAACAGACCGGACTGTATGGAGAATGTCACACTCAGGCTCAGTAGGAGTTCAGATGGGTTTCGCCTCGTCGGTCTTCTTGTCGGCATTACCTGGGGACCGTTACGCACAGCTAGTGCCGCTTGCGGTCTGTGGTTAAACCCACTGCCAGCGTAGTGTCGAGTCTTTAGAGTCCCACACAGAAAGCTTTTCGCCTTTAGGCAAAAGAGTAGAGGTCGCATGGTATTGCGACAGGTCGCATGGTTTTGCGACAGGGTTCGGTCACATCCGTGCACGTGTGCACGTACAGTGTCCGGACAGTTTACACTAGCGGGCTTTGGTTTAAGCCAGATCCTAGTGTACCTTATGGGATTGGATTTATCCAGTTTGCATTCGTGTTCCTCGGAACGCGGATGCGGGTGTGTATGCACAGTTGACAGGGAGGCAGAGGCAGTGGATTCTCATTAGGGTTGTTGACAGTTGACCGTTGACTTTTGACTTTTTGCTCAACCCTAATGAGAATATGATATGTGATTAACTATTATATTAATTAAGTATTATGGTGATATGGTTGTTGACTTGTTGACTTTTGTTGACTTGTTGACTTTGGTGACTTGTTGACTTTTGTTGACTTGTTGACCGGTTGACTAGGCTTGACTAGTTGACCATCATGATAACCATGGTTATCATTTCATGCCAAAGACTTTTTTCTTGCTTGCTTTTTGAGTAAAATGAGTGCATGATATGATAACCTTATGGTTGCTTCTAACCATCACCAAAAGACTTTTTTGATATGATGAGTTATGATCACTTTGGATTATGAGAGGGTGAGAGAGAAAAGAGAGCCTCATTCTTTCTTGCTCATTCTCTCTCTTGTTCTTGAGCTCTCCCCTTGCTCTCACCCTCAACCTCTTGCTCCCTCTCTTGATCTATGGTTCTCTTGTCTCATGAGTTGAGAATCAAGAACCATAGATAAAATCCCATTCTATTTCCTCTCTACTCATTCTAGTTCACTAGGTTTAGCAAACCAAGTGAACTAGTTTCTTCAAAGACCGAAGAAGGAGCTAAAGGTTGGAGCTTTCAAGTGGATCTATCTTCGGCGTACGGAGACGACGAGAAGGAGCCATCGGACCACCACCGGAGCTTGAAGACGAAGGAGTTCAAGACAAGCTAGGTATAACCATCTCTATCCGAGTAGCTAAATATCTTTAGCTTAGTATGCTAGTTTTAGTTTAGGTAAAGATCCCGACCTAGCTTAGTCCATGTTGCCTCTTGCGTTAAAATTTTGATTTTATACCGTTTCCGCCTCCCCGTAAGAACCGGGGGTCGCAACGTGGACTTACAACAGCTCGCCGGCTCACACACTTCATCATCGATAATTGCCATGTCACTTCACAGTAGTACTGTTGCATTCAGGTTATGACCCTTGCATAGAATACTTGTGTACTTACATTTTGTACACCCATACTTGTACACATACTCATTTGCACATACATAGATGATTCTCGCTTGATTTGGAGATTCGGGAACCGCAAGATACTCTTTAAACTGATTCATTTTAAAAGAGCGGTTTCCCTCAATATTTGCATATTTCTATTCCATATTGCATGATATACTGATATGCTTACATTTCTTTTACATGTCGCATACATCATGCTTTTGATTATACGCATTGAGATATGTTATTTCCATGATATTTCTGGATTTGGGAACCAGGATATTTCAAAGAGATTATTTAATTGTTTTAAAAACCCAGTTACCCTTGATATGATATTTCAGTACGTCCACCATGTGTTTTCTCGATGCTTAGAGCGACATGTGAAACCCGATTCGAGGAGGCGGTGAGGCCGATTGCGGGTACATGGTAGGCCCAGTATGGTACCCCGGGGCAAAAAAAGGATGCTGTGTATACAGACGGTGAGCCTGGCAGAGGGACTACTACCTACCGGTGATTGTATTTGAGCTCGGCGGATATCCGGAGGATACCGACCGGAGTCATGAGATGAATATGAGGGCCGACCAGGGTGTGCGGCGCTTGAGATATATGAAGATTTACATGCGGATGATAGGCACGATTTTCATGATGATTTTGAGTGTCGATGCTAGACACTCAGGTTCCATGATTTAGATATTTCGCGAGCGACACATGTTGATTTACATCCTCATACTTCCATGCATATGCTTTATGATGTTTACATGCATGATGTTTATTGTCATTAGGTGACACATGGACGAGATCTACATACATACAGACATTGATTACATTGAGCATACCTCATTTTTATGATATACTGCTACCTGAGGCACTGACACGAGCTTTTCGTACTACACTTATGTATAGATGTTTACCCTAGCCACCTTATCATGCTTCAGACTTATTCATATTGAGGATATATTTTTACTGATCGTATTGACCTAGGATTATGTCATGCATGCGATTTCTATTCTATGATGTTTTCTATTCACGAGTTGGCAACTCATCCCCGTTATGCCACAGTTCTTGCAGGTTTTGCCGTACAGGTTCCAATGTGGCTTTTCTGGCACACTGCTCCCTTTCTGGGTGATTGCATTGGTAGGTTGGTTCTTGCATCCGAACCACCCTTGTATTATTTTATTCAGTTGTATCTAGAAATTCCATCAACCAAAACTTGTTTATTGTTTCAGACTTAGAAAACCAGTCATTTATTATTTCGACCTTAGAGTCGCGCGTTGTAGTATTATAGTTTTCATGTTGATTTTGAGTTCTTTTGAGTTTGGATCCTCGCCCTTCGGCGTTGTATTTTATATTGCTTGCGTGGTTGTGACCGTCGATTGACGAAGAGCTAGCTCCCGCTTGGGGATGCCTTTTTATTATTGTGTATATATTATTCTTGTTGTACCCCGTTTGGGGCCAGTATTTACAAAGGAAACCCTGCCGAAATTTTTAGAAAAGATATATATTTTAAAATGCATATTCAGCTTACTTATTTAAAAACCTTGTTTTTAAAACATGTTTTCCTTACATCTTAAAAACTAGTTTCTTACTAACTCCTTAAAATGGTTTTAGAATTCTGGTCTTTTGGCTTACTTGAATTAGATGGGGTCCTATAGGCTTCATATGATTCAAGTGCCAGTCACGGGCTATTTCGGGTCGTGACAGCTAACTAGTGCTTATCTGCTAGCATATGATGCGATTGGATTAGGGTATTCGTACGGCGTTGTTTGGCATGCGTCAAGGATCGTGCGGATGGGTTTAATTCAATCAAGAAATGTAAGGGTTGAACTTGACTAGCAGACTATGGGTTGTTTGGCATGCGTCAAGGTCATAGCACGCTAGGGGTAAAATATTATTGGGAATTTCAAGTGTTGAAATTTGCAATGAGATTGCATACCTTCTATGAGATAGTTGGATCCCGATACCCGCTGCGAGTAAGAGTTACTCCTGGGAGAGTTTTACACATTACAATTAGCCGATCATGTAGGGGTCTAGAAAGGTGTTAACAGGGTTACGCCCCTAGGAAAACAAGGTTTACTTTAATTAGGTCCGTGCGAAAGCACGAGGAACCTCCCTCAAAGTACCGGCACTGGCCTGGCTGAAAGATTGGCGAACTTGTAGAGTGTAATTAATCCCGGCTAATCTTTCCTTCTATGGTTTGAAGGAAGATTTGACTAAAACAGTGGGAGACATCCTGATTAGATAAATTGATAACCAATCTAATCTTATAAAAGCGCACGCTGAGTGTTTTCTTCTCTCTCTCTCTCCTTGTTGCGACTATGTCACGCCTTAATCAAGATAATAATACGGATGTATTGACCGAACCCGCTTGTTATACTGAGCTGGGGAACGTTGGTCCTGCTCCAACTTATAATTGTTATAAGACAGAGCAGGAAATTGGGGATTACCAGAATTCCCGTGCCGCCCAAACGAAGAAAGTGCATGTTGATGCATCTTCTTCGGGTGTGTTCATTACAGAGAACTGTTTCTCAGTATCGTTTACGTCCTGGGTATGAGATACCGGATCAGGATCCCGCATATGTAATTTGTTACATGGGCTACAGATAGGTAGAGAACTGAGAATGGGTGATAACTTTTATGAGATAGAAATGGTGCAAGTATTGCAACCAAGTCTGTTGGTAGTTATCACCCTGTATTAGCCAATACATTGATTCTGAACGAATGTTATTAGATACCGAACCTGATATACAACATCATATCAGTCTCTTTAATAGTAAAGAAGGATATAATTTTGTATTATTGGATAATGTTTTGAACATTTCCTATATCAAGAGTTGATCGGTTCAGGCACGTTATCTAAAAGCATAGACGTTCTAAATCAAACCACAGTTCTTAACGTACAGAACACACACAAGAGGAAGAGTTCAGAAATGAACGAATCCTTCTTGAGGCATTGTAGACTAGGTCATATCAATGCGACCCGACTAGCTGAAGTTACATATAGATGCAAGTTTAAATTAGTTTGAATTTTCATCCTGTGAAACTTGCCGGTAATGTCACAGAGATAAGATGACCACACCTCTATTTATTGGAAACAGAGAAAGAGTTAGTGAACTCTTGGGATTGATACATGCTGATGTATGAAAGTCCCCTGTCTACACATGCCAGGACCGGTTCTTTGTACTTCATTACATTCACTGATGATCTCTCAAGATTCAGACATATGATCCTGTTGAAACACAAGTCCGAAAATTTTGAGAAAATCACAGAATATAAGTTAGAAGTAGAGAGCCAAAAACGGGTATATGTATTATGTCCTTTGATGAGATCAAGGAGGAGAATACTTGAGCACAGGATTCCTGAACTATTTTAAAGGAGAATGAGATTCTCTCTCAGCATTACTCCTCCGTATACACCACAGCATGTCGGTGTATCGGGGCGGAGCAAACACACCTTATTAGATATGGTGTGCTCTATGATGAGTAATACTGAGTTTCCTATTTCCTTTTGGGAGTTATGCACTTATGAAGCTGCATAGCTATTGAATAGGGTTCCAATCAAGTCAGTTGCCTACCACTTCATATGTGATATGGAATGGAAAGAGCCCATATCTTAAGTATGTTAAGATTTGGGGTTGTCCAACCTATGTCTAAAAGCATAATCCGGACAAGCTCAAGGCAAAGTCAGTTCTATAGAAGTTTGTTGGATATCCTAAGCATTCGCAAGGGAATATCTTCTACCCAACCGAGGAACAAAAGATGTTTTGTTTCTCAACATGCCACCTTTGTGAAAGGGAATTTCTTGTGAAGAAATTAATGGTCAGGAGGTAGAACTGGAAAAAGTTCCAGCTATACAAACTGCAGCTGATGATTTCGTAGAACCGAAGGATTCAATAGTTTCTAACGAACCTCAGCCTCTCTGCCGATCTAGTAGGGTTCCTCACCCACGTAAGAGATACTTCGGTATTCTCTATGACAGTGGGAGCGAGAATTGCATCATGAGATGATGACCTAACTAGTTTCAAGCAGGCCATCAAGAGTGGGACTCTGTAAGAATGGCTGGATGCTTAGCGATCTGAGATGGAATCCTTATACACCAACAAAGTATGGACTTTGGTTGCTTTATCTGAAGGGTTAAATCCCCATCAGGAGCAAGTATAACTTGAGAAGATTACTTGGTGTACATGGAAAAGTTGAGAGTTTCAAAGCTATGCTTAAGTCCATCTAGATCCTACTTACCACGGCTACATACCATGACAACGATATCTGGCGGTTGGGTGTCATGACTGTTTTTCTAAATGATGATTTGGAAGAGAGCGTCTATAAGTACACCGCCAAAGGGCTTCGTAGACAGTGGGAGCAGCGGAAACGTGAGCAAGATGTTTTATGTGATAAATCAGGCATCGCGGAGTTGGAACCTCTGTTTGGATGTGGTAGTCAAAAAGTTTGACTTCATCAAAATGGTAGATGGACCTTGTATATACAAAAGGGTAGTAGGAAGTATGGTGGTGATCCTCGTAGAGTACGTGGATGACATACTCTTGATAGGGAAGGTGTTTCCTATGCTACGCTCGGTAAAACTCCGCTTATCACAAGGATTCTCCGTATAGGATCAACTTGATACCTCCTAAATCTTGGGTTTTGATCTATGAGATAGATCTAATTGGATGTTAGGATTCTCACTAGTTGTAGTGAGATGGTATCAATCGATACTGGGGAGAATCACTAGAAAGGTTCCAGGGTGATAAGGACGACTGAATGTCAGTCGCAGGCATTGTTCATACCCTCAGTGGAGGGACGGTATGTTGGACGGGTTCCAAGCTAGATACCGTGACTTACTAGATGATTAAAAGAAAGATACGTCATTACCAAGGATGCTACCAAAGAGGCAGTCTGGATATATATAGGTTCATGAGATGAACTTCGTTCCAAACATTGTGTGACAATGGAGTTATGGCTTTGGCCTAGGAACCCCCGTCCCATCAGAAATCCAGATATAATTCTTAGGCAGTATCACCTGATCATAGAGATGGTTGATCTCCAGGGAGATCGAGGTTAGGAGAGTAGACACAGAGGACAACAGTGCGGATCCAGTCACAAAGGCCTTTTTCCCAGTAAAGACTTTTATGTGATGGTTGAGTATGAGATACTTCAACCACAATTAATTGTTAGGTATGTGATGCCACAACAGATGGCCCTAGTGCAAGTGGGAGATTGTTAGTTATATGTATTCCGTAGAGCCCATTACTGTACATATGATGTGTATCGTAATGGATGCTTAGACATTGTAAGTCTACTGTAGCGCCCTGGCCGTCTGTACGAGGCCAAAATGCGGAAACAAAAACTTTTTCAAACTAGAAAAACGGCGCTATCGTATGCTTAAAACCCGGATCGAACCATTAACCAACAACTAGCTATCCAGAGAGAGGGTTGGAAAGCTATACCGATCGATCCGTGTCCTTCGGTCTTTGGCCACCATCCCAACCTCCTCGCAGTATCTCCGGTCTCGGTCACCTCGTCGGAAAGGGCACGACATCATCGATTCCTTTTACGAGCTCCCGCTTCATCCGAAGCAACTCGGGCACGAAGTGTGCTAGCCGACGTGTCCAAGGTGATGTAGAGAATGTTTCTGATCACTTTGTCTCTTGCATCCATGAGTTGGATAGAGGTTAGAGGTGTTGCCATTGATGGAAATGGTGAGCTCAAAAAGCAAGAGGAAGAAGAAGAAGAAGTTCCTTTCTTTTCTTATGTGTTGCTTTGATAAAATGAGAGTAAGAATGAGAAAATACAAGAGCAAACACTAGCCATATGGCTGCCCTCTCTCTCTCCTCTAATTAATTCAACACATTAAATCAATCCGAATGTGACATTAGCACAAGAAAAGAGACCATAAGTCACTAAGCATGTCCATGTCACAATTAATGCACCTCATCATGAATTAAGCTCACTATTTTCACCAAAGTAAACATTGACCCAAATGTTAACAACAATAAAAGATACGGCAACATCTAAAGTAAACTCGTGACGGATCACAAGGATATCCCTCACCTATATATACATACCTGCATCCGCATTCTGACTGAATGCGAATGCGATGAGACTAAAGTAATCCAACAAATCTAATACTAGGATCTGGCTTAAACCAAAGACCACTAGTATGATCCGCCCGATAATGATCCATGCACAACTGCAAGTATATGATCGGACCCTGTCATATATCATACAGCCTCTACAACATTTCTCCCGAAACTTGAGAAACTGTCTGTGGGGGACTATAAAGACTCGTCAATACTTTGGCTGTAGATTTAACCACTAGCACGTCAGAGGTATTAGCCGTATGTAACGAGCAACCAGGTATTGACCAAAAGGGAGGTCGATGAGCGAACTCATCCTGACACCCTACTGAGCCTGTCAATGACAATATCCGTACAGTCCGGTCCGTTTGTCTATGAGCTTCGCATGGCGAGCCTAGGGGGTTGGTAAAATTCAGACCCCTAAAAGCGGTATAAGTCATGTCGGAGTGTAGCCCAGAACACCCTGAGATACTACTGGAATACCTACCAGTAAATCTCCTGCCTTGGCCAAGGACTTCGTGTAATGGCTCTCCTAGACACAGCGCGACCTCACCCCCAATTCCGGGAGAGACGAACCCCTGCCGATCCGCTCACTGCCTCTATGTGGCTTTGGACTGTACCCAACTAAAACCTGTTTGCACGACTCCTTTGAGCCGTGGTAGGGTAGTAATCAAAGTACAGTGGAAACTCACACGAGACAAATGATGATCTCAGGTCGATGAACTAACCTGTACACATGTCATCAGGGAACTGCTATCTGACGTCAGGTATAATACCAATTAGCATGTTCCCGGCGAGTCCTGTCCACTGTACTCATAACCTAATGAGCACCTGTATACATCTTAGGTGATCCAACTGACACCAATGGCTTGTGAGACCGGCCACCGCCTCTCATCGGGGTCTCGACTGTATACACTAGTCTACTAATGGAGTATCGATGCCCAGTTTCGAAACTCGCACGACTAGGGACCTTTTAAGGATGTGCTTATAGACCCCAGCTTCCACGTATGTGGTCGCCATCATACTGCTGGTCGTCAAGCAAGAATCCTGAGGGCTCTATCAGCGTGCAATAGCGACCTGTAAGGCCACCTAAAGTAGTACACGATGATAATGACAAACCATGGTAGCATACTATTCTCCATCAACATGTAATAGTGAACCACAGTGTCACGTAAAGCATGTACATGATGATAAAGACAAACCAGATAGTATACAAACCTCTCGAGTAAGACTGTCCTACCGGTATAGGTCCTCCCTCAATCATTGCAATCACATGCCTGTGATCCAATAATTGACTCTGAGGGCACTATATCCAACAATCTCCCACTTGCACTCAAGGCTAATTATTACGATGTCGCATACTTACAGCCCGTGTTATACCGAACACCCAACTCCTTTACTGATCAGTCTCACAAAGCCCGTTTGTGAAACTATTGCGTTCGAGAAATAGCCTCAGCTAGTGGATCCGTCCTGATGTTTCTTTCTATATCTCTCTTTATCTCAAGTTCGCGGAGAAAGCCATCTCCCGAAATGAGCAATACCTGTCTTAGAATATGTCTGGATATCTGATGGGACCTAGTTCATAAATGAACTCCAAATCCGAACTTCATAGACTGTATCGTCAACTGAAACCAATCAGTATCCTATGCCATGCCTCCCTCGGTATCCGCTTGGACCACATGTCCAAAATACCGCCCCTCGTCAGAGGGAAAACTATACCTCTGACAGCCACTCTGTCATCCAGGTCACCTTGGAAGCCTGGAATGATAACCGTCCCCGGAAAGAGGCTGTCGTTATCATATCCTTAGAACATCCACTTATGTTCTAAAACTGCTTCCAAATATCTCTCCAGGATAGGATTAATATCAACTTACCGCATCTTGTGCAAAAGAAACATCTGGTGTGGTACTTGACATCTCATGATTGACTCAATTGCCTAAGCAAGTGATCTGCCAACCATGCACATTCCTCTCCTCTTTAGTCTATAAGACACCTTTAGAGAGGGTGACTCCATCACTTGCAGGTACACTACCGTGCCAAGAGTCGTCCTTTCTAAAACACCTTTAGAATGCTGTTTAAGTACCCAGATTGGGAAACTACCCAAATCTAGATCTAAAACCATAGATCTAGTAACAAGAATATCTGATATAATTCCATATCCTATGTGGAGAAACCACTATGTGACAACCAAAGTATATCGTAGTATAGGAATTTTAACTTCCTACTCTGTGTATGTCATCCAAGTACCAGGACATCACACCCTACTACCTTGTTAACAGATCCATCCCCTATTCTGATGAAGTCAAACCTATGACTGTCACATAAGAAATAGATGATCTATCTCCGCTATAACTGCTTTAGTCTATAAATAGACATAAGCAACTTGTCCACTATGATTCCGCTGCTCCCACTAACTACGACAACCCTCTGGCAGAGTCATATACACGTGCACTTCTAAAGCTAGTTCAGAACGACGCTATACTCATCCTCCTGCCAGGTCTCATAGCCTGGAACAACAGTAGTGTCAAGACTGGGTAAACAAGAACCTCCCTATCACCGTCCTTGAGGCTACCGGAGTACCTCTTGGGTGCCTGAGGTTACCCACCATATCGGCGGAGTGGCCAATGGAATGTCAAACCAGATTGAATCTTTAGGTTCTTATCAAATTTTTAGTAATCGTTTGCGGTTCTGGAATCACTTCCAGTTCTACCATACTCCCACTACTGTTTTCTTAAAAAATCCATTATACTAAAACTGTGGCGAATCAAGAACAATATCACTATTGATCTTCCAGATGGTAGATAGTCAACCCTCGTCATAGCCCGGGTCAACCCACAAACAGCCATTACAGAAACATGCCTTGAGTTATCCAGAGTCCAGTTTTAAGCATAAGCTGGACAACTCCGCATACCTTAATATTGTTAAGATATGAACTATTCTATATCCAATATAGAAACAGAGGCACTATTTAATTAGAACCAGATTCAAATCATGCAGCTGCCTCCAGTACATGTCAACTAAATAGAGGGAGGCCGATCAGCATTACTCAACTTCGGAGTGCTTACAATTTTGAGTAACCTGAAAGAGAAGCAAGTTCTCTTAATCATTACTATAAACTAAATACCATACACAAGTATCTACATCTTCGATCACCTTGAAGAATCCTGTTACTTGCAACACCGGGTTCTCTACTTTATTCTTATACCTATAACTTCTCAAAACTTGGACCTTGTATTTCTACGAAACACATGTCTAAGAACTAGAGAAGTCATAAGTAAATAGAATATAGTACAAGTACCAACCCCTCTGTCCTCATGGACACTGGACAACATACAATACTCTGTATAAGTCCCCTGAGTCTAATAACTCATTCCCTTTGTGTCGTAGGTTTAAAACTGTACTTTTGGTTAAGAAGAATTACACCGCTGTTTAATGCTCCTTACCTAACCATCCATTGATATAATTAAATGTTATAGACATAATTTCAAAAAGTTATATCTCACTTTATAAAAATAAACGTACAGATATATCAATTTGAAATTGGTGCATAACAACGGATATTCAAAACCAAATATTTGCCGTACGGCAAACAACCGAGGCGATTTCCTCAAATATCACCAATTACAACGAATCCCGATATAATGAGGATAATCACCCAATTCCCAATAACTTACTCCCACTCATCATCCGTAAAACCATACAGATGTGAGAATCAAACCTGGTAAATACATACCCTGGAGCAAGGGCTAATTGGGAAATCAGTTTTCTTTTAACAATACACAGTGAAACTGAAACTTATAAATATTTCGAAAGGGTATCTGGGTATTCCTAGTAATGCCTCTTCCATTATCAGATTCACAATTGTAACTGTATATTTGTTTGCCATCTCTCCAAATCCCTTTATGTGTCTTTAGTCATTACCTTCTGTACACCCCTTTAGGCCAAATGGTTTTCTTCCTTCCCTACAGTTCGGCACCAGCCTATAGTTTGGAAGAAGACTATCCAATAAGCATAATGGGTGTACTCTCCTAGTCCTCGGAGTACTCGTAACCTGAGAGAAGGTGAAGATAAAAGACAACTGAATAAAACCTTATTCCTATTTCTCCTAAACCAGAATCCATCCACAAACTGGAACAAGTTCCTTCGAGTTCGTATATAACCATACGATGGAGTACCCAATAAACTGTTGATCTTCGTAGTGATACGGAGTGTCCTGAAGAAATACAAAGGTGATGTAGGAGTGGCGATGAAATACTTGGTTTGGTCGTAAATAGCAGTCGCAATTTACTTTTCCCTCTTACTAATCCCTTTATTTGTATTAACTTATTACCTTCTGTACACTATCGTTAGGCTAATTTGTTTTCTTCATTCCCCACCGTTCGGCACCTGCCTATGGTTTGGAAGAAGACTATCCAATAAGCATAATAGGTGTACTGTCCTAATCCAAGGAGCACTCGCAACCTGAGAGAAGGTAAAAGGAAAAGACAACTGAATAGTCCTATTCGTTTTCTCCAGAACTAGAAATCATCCTCGAATCTGGAACAAGTTCTTTCGAGTTCGTATATAACCATACGATGGTTTTATCCAATGGAAGTGGTTGTTCGTAGTAATACGGGGTGTGTTGGAGAAAAGGGTAAGAGTAGGAGTGGCAATGAGGTATGCAACTCTGATAATCCAAAAGCTAGTGTTTTAAGAAGATTCGGTTAACTTGGTCACTGAGTCATAATCTAGTGTCGGGCCATGGTCGCTGCCAGAGAGAGTGAAAAGAAACACTAAGCATGCACTCTAACCTAGATTAGAATGGTTGTCACTTTGTCCAATCATGAAACCTCCCACTGTAACCTTAAATTCTCCTCCAAACCTGAAAGAAGAATTAGTCGGGATCACCCGAGGAGTAAACCAACTCATCAATGGGAATCGGGATCCAACTGTCATCGCATGATAACGTGATGGAATCCACTCACGTTATCACACTCCAGAAGGTATGTGCATATCTGGGAAGTTTCAGTTTCTTTAGAAACTCCTAATGTGATTTTTACCCCATGCTCTTATGATCTTGACGAAGGCCAACATATCATAAGTCACATGTTAAGTTCTACCCGTCATTATCCAGCATAATTTGAACCCACCCGTATATACCTTTGACGAAGGCCAAAATAGTAGTACGACTGTCCCGAACCAACGCATCTATCTATACAGCAGAAATAACAAATAGCTGTCATACACTATGCCTTGACGAAGGCCAACATACATAGCATGAATACTAAGTGCTACCTTTCTGAAATGACGGAGGGCTACGAATGGTTTTTGGCGAAAAACCTTTAACGTAATGAACTTGATATCATTGAAGGAACCGGATAGTTTTTTATAAAAATATAGTGGAGAAAACCTTTGCTAAAGAGGTCACTCCCGGTGAAGGGATCTCGGCTCCTTCCCCGTAGAATGAGGTGCAAGATATTACAACTGAATACCATGATGCAAAGCAAAAAGTAATCGACTATACTGAAGTTATTACCCTGATGTAAACTTCTGTCCAAGGGGTCACTCCCAGTGAAAGGATCTCGGCCCTTGCCTCATCGACTGAGGTGCTGGATATTCATAACCCAATACCACTGTGCAAAACAAAAGAGAACGTCCTTGCAATAACAGCTTTTTTTGAAAAATGTTCCAACAACATCAGAATAGGTTTGTTTAGCTTGCATTGATCCGAATCAATGCAGTCCCATCAATTAATCACGAAACAAAAGAACGAATATAAGATATACGTATATGCCATCCGCATTCGCCACTTGGTCCCGTCATCACCCGTTAGGTAACTTAACTAACGACAGAGTGGGGACTGGACTAGCGTGGGTGTAAAACATATACAACATCTACTAGTATATATATCAATATATAATATTCGCTCAAGGCGTGATAAAATGCAACATCACAGAAATGTATTAAGCATCACAGAACAATACAGATAATCTGGGATCCTCGGGTTTCATAGAGCCGCTACTGAAACCCGACGTTCCCCTGGTCGTGTGGATAGCCTATGCAATGAAATCCTAGACCCCTATGGGCGCGGTAAGTAACCTGCCAAAACCTGAAGCGAGGCGGCCCCCTTCAACAACATGAATGGACCACCCAGCACTTCACGGAATCCGGTAACTTGAGCAACCCTCCTTGGGTCAACCTGTACCCCCTACGAGTGCGGCGAATAGCCCGCCAATTCTAGACTAAAGCCCTCTCCGTCTCAAAGCCATGAGATGCGGGCCCGTTGCCCTCTAGAACCCGGCTATCCATGCATCCCAACGCTGGATAATCCTAGTACAAAAAGTAAAATATACAATGGGTACATCGACCTCAGCCCGGTCGTGCCCCAAAAGAATAATATACAAACAGGCAGTGACGGCAGTCCACATGTCGGACCCTCGCCCCGCAATATCAAATGCATATATACAACCGAACTGTACTACCACTGCATCCAAGCTATCCACCACAACAAATCCGCAACATCACAGCACAACACAGAACATCAACATGAATGTCACGTTCGAAAATCCGTCTAAAAGAACTATAGCAATTAGACAGGATTTACCGATCAAATGGCATTCACAGTCGCAGATATAATGTAAATACTGTGAACCAACATGTTTAAAATTTTCGATCAACTAAATTCCCCGAAGTGGGCCCCAAGCACAATACCCAGTACTCAAACAAATTTGGGCCCAAACAAAAAATACCAGAAACCCCATTTCCAAGACTTAGAGCACTGTAAAAATTTTGGTACAGAGAAAGCATAAACTGGCAGCGGAACCGTGGCCCAAACAAGGGTACGGCCGCGGTTCCGCGGCGTCACTGTAGCTTCGTGCTACCAAAATTTCTCAGAATTCTTGGAAAACCCTGCCTATGTTTCTGCAGCAAACCAAATAATTTTTTGACCACAGGAAAAATTCGACAGAAACTGATGACTTGGAAATGCAGTTTTTGAAAATTTCATTCGATCGAAGTTCTAAACACGTTAGAGCAAGCTAGTAAAGGTTAATGGCGTGGCTCTAATACCATGTAAGTCTACGGTAGCGCCCTGGCCGTTTGTACGAGGCCAAAATGCGGAAACGAAAACTTTTTCAAACTACAAAAACGGCGCTATCGTATGCTTAAAACCCGGATCGAACCATTAACCTACAACTAGCTATCTAGAGAGAGGGATGGAAAGCTATACCGATCGATCCGTGTCCCTTTGGTCTTTGGCCACCATCCCAAGCTCCTCGCGGCATCTCCGGTCATGGTCTCCTTGTCGGAAAGGGCACCACATCATCGATTCCTTTTACGGGCTCCCGCGTCGAAGCAACTCGGGCACGAAGTGTACTAGCCGACGTGTCCAAGGTGATGTAGAGAATGTTTGTGATTACTTTGTCTCTTGCATCCATGAGTTGGATGGAGGTTAGAGGTGTTGCCATTGTTGGAAATAGTGAGCTCAAGAAGTAAAAGGAAGAAGAAGAAGAAGTGCCTTTCTTTTCTTATGTGTTGCTTTGATAAAATGATACTAAGAATGAGAAAATACAAGAGCAAACACTAGCCATATGGCTTCCCTCTCTCTCTCTACTTATCAGTTCAACACATTAAATCAATCCTAATGTGACATTAGCACAAGAAAAGAGACCATGAGTCACTAAGCATGTTCATGTCACAAATAATGCACCTCATCATGAATTAAGCTCACTATTTTCACCAAAGTAAAAGTTAACCCAAATGTTTACAACAATAAAAAGATATGGCAACATCTAAAGTAAACTCGTAACGGATCACAAGGATACCCCTCACCTGTATATACATACCTGCATCCGCATTTCGACTGAATGCGAATGCGATGAGACAAAAGTAATCCAACAAATCTAATACTAGGATCCGTCTTAAACCAAAGCCCATTAGGATGATCTGCCCGATCATGATCCGTGCACTACTGCACATATTTGATCGGACCCTGCCATATATCATACGGCCTCTACAACGTTTCGCCCAAATCTTGAGAAACTGTCTATGGGGGACTCTAAAGACTCGTCAATACTTTGGCTATGGATTTAACCACTAGCACGTCAGAGGTATTAGCCGTATGTAACGAGCTACCAGGTATTGACCAAAAGGGAGGTCGATGAGCGAACTCATCCTGACACCCTACTAAGCCTGTCAGTGACAATATCCGTACAGTCCGGTCCGTTCGTCTATGAGCATCGCATGGCGGGCCTAGGGCGTTGGTAAAAGTCAGACCCCCAAAAGCGGTACAAGTAGTGTCGGAGTGTAGCCCAGAACACACTGAGATACTACTGGAATACCTCCTAGTAAATCTCCTGCCTTGGCCAAGAACTTCGTGTAATGGCTCTCCTAGACACAGCGTGACCTCACCCCCAATACCGGGAGAGACGAACCCCTGCCGATCCGCTCACTGCCTCTATGTGGCTTTGGACTGTACCCAACTAAAACCTGTTTGCACGACTCCTTTAAGCCGTGGTAGGGTAGTAATCAAAGTACAGTTGGAACTCACACGAGACAAATGACGATCTCAGGTCGATGAGCTAACTTGTACACTTGTCACCAGAGAACTGCTATCTGACGTCAGGTATAATACCAACTAGCATGTTCCCGGCGAGTACTGTCCGGTGTACTCATAACCCAATGAGCACCTGTATACATTTTAGGTGATCCAACGGACACCAATGGCTTGTGAGACCGGCCACCGCCTCTCGTCGGGGTCTCGACTGTATACACTAGTCTACTTATGGAGTATCGATGCACAGTTTCAAAACTCCCACGACTAGAGACCTTGAGGATGTGCTAATTGACCCCTGCTCCCACGTATATGGTCGCCATCATACTGCTGGTCGTCAAGCAAGAATCCTAAGGGCTCTATCAGCATGCAATAGCGACCTGTAAGGTCACCTAAAATAGTACACGATGATAAAAACAAACCATGGTAGCATACTATTCTCCATCAACGTATAATAGTGAACCACAATATCACGTAAAGCATGTACATGATGATAAAGACAAACCAGATAGTATACAAACATCTCGATTAAGACTGTCCTACCGGTATAGATCATCTATCAATCATTGCAATCATGTGCACGTGATCCAATAATTGACTCTGAGGGCACTATATCCAAAAGACATATATAGGGAGGACTTTCTTGCTCGAAATGATAGTATGCTATTTGGTTGTACTTTATCTTAACATGTACTCTGATTGTCTCTATGTTACATGTTGATAAAGCCCTTAGGATATGTACTCGACTACTGGGACTATGATGAGATCATGCTAGTGGGGCCACGGTAGTTGACGAGTATATCCTATAAATGTTCCTAGTCGAGGGTGTATCGAGACAGGGCATCGATACACCAGAGTAGACTAGCGTATACGCATCTTGACCTATATGATAGGCGATGGATGATCCCATATCTATCGGTGTTTGATATCAAGGATGGTGTATGGGTGCTCAGTGGAGACTGGGTACACTGGACGAACTCACCGAGAACTCCCAGATGGTATTATATCTCACGTCAGATGGCAGTTCTCTGGTGACACTGGTACAAGTTAGTCTGTAGACCCGAGATCGTCATAGAGTCTTGTGTGATTCCCACTGTGCTTTGATTTCCATCATACCACGTCCAAGAGGGCATGCAAAAAGGTGGCTTTTGGGTACAGTCCCAAATCACATGGAGGAAATGAGCGATAGGAGGTGATTCGTCTCTCCCGGTATAGGGAGTTGATGTTGCGTTGTGTTCGATTGGCTATAACTGGAAATCCCTGGCCAGGGTTGCTGAGATTTACTGGTAAGTGTTATCAGTAGCTTCTTGAACTATTATAGACTTCATATCGACATGACTTATCAAGCTACTGGGGTCTGACGTTTACCACCCCTAGGCGAGATATGCGACATATCAGACGAAGAGACCGGACTGTACGGCAGTGCTACTGATTGGATTCACAGGAGAATGCACAGGCTTGCTTGTTGATTTTCTGATCGCTCAATACCTTGGTGGCTGTTATGTTTAGCTGACCGTTTGCAGCTTGTGGGTGTTTGATATGATCATCACCTACTGCCGGCGTATTGACGATTCTTTAGAGTCCTACACAGAGGTTTCCTGACTCAGGCAAAACAGAGTAGGAGCACATATATGATATGTGCGGGACCGAGAACAATATGTGTATGTGATACCATATTAGATTCTCGCGATATGAGATATCGGCCGGGTATATGCGATATAGCCGGGTCATCGGATCAAGTGTTGATTCGATGAACTGATACAGATTATATTAGTCGATTATTTGTGAAATAGCCGGATTATCGGATCAAGTGTTGATTCGATAATTTAATGTATAATTATATATTTGATATATTAAATTACATTAACTGATATAAGCTCAGTAAAAGATTCTTTTTCTCACTCGGATAATACATTGATATATATGCGATATATGTTAATTGTATTATTTTATTTTGTTACAATAAATATTGTATATGTGATATATAATATTGTAACATGTTAGGGTTATTAATGCAACATGTTTAATGGAGATTAAACTTGGTTAGGGTTTTATTTGGGTTAAGCTTTTCTAGAAGTTTCTAGAAGCTTTGCTTTTTCATTTTCATGTAAAGATATTTTCTGGAGATATTTGCTTAACTAAACCCAAACCCCTTTACCATGGTTGTTTCTCTACATGAGTTAAGAATTCATTCTTAACTATGGTTGCATTTCTAACCTCATATATGACTTTCATTATTCATCACAAAAGGATGGATCACTATTCTTCTTCTTCTTCCTTTGAGAAAAGCTTTCTAGCTTTTGCTCTACTGATGATTATGAGTGAGTTAATGAAAATAAATGAGAGCTAAAATCCTGCTTCATCATCCTAATCTATCCTAGCCATTTAGATTAGGGTGTTCACTTCATTTGTGAGTGGGAGCTTGTGTTAAAGAAACTTCAAGGTAGATCTTCTTTGTTATCGAAGATCGGAAGCAAGCATGCATCATTCTCTTCGTGGAGCCTCTCTAGAGTTCAGGAACTTGATGATCGCAGCGAAGGGACCTCAACACGGAGCTTTAGAAGTGAAGGACCGGACTACAAAAGTTATAATCCCAAACTCTTAGATGTTAAAGTGATTAACATGCTTTGTTTCGCCTAATCTCTAGTCTAAAGATCTTGGTTAGGGTTGTTCGGCACGCCTAAATTTTTAATCGGGCATGATTGATGTCTTATAGACCCTTGTGAGAGTGCCTAGTAACCCTACCGCATCATGTTTCGCTTCATATTCCCTGAGTAATAATAATGAATTTATATAGAAATCAAGCAGCACCAGGATGATGTTGGAGAGCACTCGAGTTCACTATGCCAGCACGAGCCTCATTGCTCGGATTTGAACCAGCATGCCACCCAATAAATCTGGCGACACCGGTCCCCCTAGCTCCTTTTCCCCACTTTTTTCTTCTGGCACTTTATAGGCATCACATCATCCATTCTATATTGTTTGTTTATTCTTTTTTGATGTCTATAAATACTAGAACAGATTTGAGCCAAGGGACCATGATGCTATATATATATTCTTTAGTTTATTTTTGTTTTTGGTTTAGGCTTGAGAGTTTTGTGGGCTTCAATTTAGTTTCTTCTTCTTCTTCCCTCTTGAAGCTTTCTTTTGAGAGCTTAATTATGGAGGTTGAACAAGTTACCAATATCTTGTACATAAACTTTTTCAAGTGTTAATAATATTGTTATTGTTTTGTTTACTTGCTTCTTTTATTTCTTGCCTTTTTTCATTATGTGTAACTAATCTTCTTTTGGTTGTGGTGATGATGAGGAAATGAGATGAAAGGCTTTGCCTTCCTCCACCTCCTGTTTATGTTTAATGTGCTTAATTTTATCCTAACTTAATGATTGTTTATGTATTGATGTTATATGGTATTTTGAAACCATGGTTACTTATAAACTCTTCATATACCATACTCACTCCCTTTCTCCATTTCACAATATTTAAGTTAAAATCAATTTGCTGTTATGTTTGCTAAGTTTGGATACGGTATTTTGTGACCAAGTGCTTGACAAAACCTCGATTTTTATATACCCTATACTATCACAAACACTTAGCAAAATTAAGACTTAAATCATTTGCTCTTACTCGCTAATTTGTGTTTTTGATGTTGATGTATGATTGCTAACCCTTATGCTTGGTGTTGATACCTCAAGCTTGGACATACAAACGGTAAGTGAAAAATACGGACTCGTTTCGTTCTTTGTATCGAATATCGGTATTTTGATGACTTTTGCTGTGCAACCGGAATGACAAGTCATGCTTCATGCCGGGATCGACACAAAGACGGACAACTCATGATCAAAGGAGCATCGAAGTAATCGCCGCGATTCAACCATCCGATCCAAAGCCACAGCCATTTCCTTCATAACTTGTTTTCTTTGTTTTCTTGTTTTATATTTTTTTGACAAACCAACCAATTCATTATTTGTTGAACCATAAGCAACAAAACCTAATACACAATTCCTTGCGGATCGACCCATACTTGCCAGCTTGCTACAATACGCCGTGCACTTGCGGTTTATAAATTTTAAAATGAGATCGAGCTCGCATGCGTGCCATGACCCGAAAAGTACGGAACATGACCGGCACTTAAACTACGAAATGTCTCGAGGCGTACGTAATCTAAGTAAGACAAAACCCAGAAATCAAACCAAGTAAAGAAGTAGAGTGAAGGAAAAACCAAATTTTAAACAAGAAGTTTAACAACATAAGCCGAAATATACATTTTTAAAATCTCAAGTCTGTTCTGAAAATTTCGGCAGAGATTCCTTTGTAAAAAGTGACCCCAAACGGGTACAACCTGATAAAGCATATATAATGAATAAAGGCATCCCCAAGCAGGAGCTAGCTCTTCATCAATTGACGGTCACCACCACGCAAGCAATATAATATACAACGCCAAAGGGCGAGGATCAAATTCAGGATAAAAATCCAACCTCATCAAGAAAACCAGAGGAAAAGCATAATAATACAGCGCGCGACTCTAAGGTAGAAAGAATATACACTGGTCTTCTATGTCTATCAAATAATACAAGTCCGGTTGATGGAGTTTTACTAGATACAACTGAAATAACAAATATACAATGGTGGTCCTGATGCAAAAGAACCCACCTACCAAAGCAATCACCCTGAAGGAACAGTGTGCCAGCAAAACCGCAACGAAACCTGTACGGCAAAACCTGCAAGAAACTGTGGCACAACGGGGGTGAGTTGCTAACTCGTGAGTAGAAATCATCTACGAGTAGAAATCGCATGCATGACGCTATCCTAGCTCATATCAAGTAATATCCTTAAATAAATATCCTGGTCCATCTATGTATAAGTGTAACACTACATGCTCGTGTCAGTACCTCAGATAGCAACATATCAGATATATGATGTATGAATGCATTACTAATGAAACAGAATACATCATGAATGAGACAACTGTTTTCATTATTTAATGAGATTTCTGTATGTATATAAATCTCGTATCATCAATGAAATCGACAGATAAAACCGTGTCCAGCATCGACACAAAACATAAATATCATTATCTCAATACCTCAGGCTCCGGCTATTCGGACTGGCCAGTATCATCAAATCTCAATATCTCAGTGTCTCAAAATCTCAATATCTCAATACCTCAGGCCCTGTCAGTCCGGATCGGCCTATATCATCAATTACACGACCACGAGCTGTATCCTCCGGATATTCCGCACCAGGTAAAATCACCGGTAGGCAGTCTGCCTCTGCCGGGCTCATCGTCTACAACTCGAGCTTCTTGCCCCGGGGTACCTTATCGGGCTCACCATATACCCAAGACGGTTCATCCAACTCTTCGAATCGGGTCTCGAAAACAACTCAGAACGGAGAAAACACCATGGTGGATAATACTCAACATAACAAGGAAAACCGTATTTTTTCTCTTTAAAATAATACATCAGCTTACAAAACTTTCACATGCGGTTTCAAAATCCAGAAAATATCAAGAAGAATCTGAAATCATCAAGTCCCCATGTCAATAACAATGAAAACCGACATAAATCTCCATAATAGTTCATAACCAATGAATATACGGATACATCTGATATCATGCAGTAATTAAACTAGCATATGAAAGTTATAACATGTAGCAACTATTAGTTAGCAAGCTCTGTCAATGAAATAGTATTTTCTAAAGTGTTCGTCACATGGCAATTACCGATGAAGATGTGTGTGAGCCGGCAAGCAGATGTACGTGGAACATACGCATCATCGGTAATGGTGCTGGTGTCCTGACAGCAGGGTTTCATGATAATTATAGATATCATTTGCCAAAGCATGCAATGCGATGAAACATCATGAATATATAGAAAGTGATATAGTAACAGCAATCCTGAAAATATACCTACCCAAAATACGAGTCATACAGTTTGGTATTTAAAATGCTCACAATTCTCCACTTTTGAAAACAAGTATTATTCGAGCCCAGTCAAAAGGGTAAGGAAACCCACCTAGGTCTGAGTCGACCTATATATATATCTAGTAGTCAGTGATCTCGCCTCAATAGTATCACGTACGATACAATATATAATATGACATCCTCGAGTCAAGAGTGCGGATCTATCCTCATGACTATATTTCGTACGATAAATCTATCGTACGGCATCCCAAATCTGGGTACGTGTAAAATATCACATTTTTCTCATTATTCATCTGGTATCCTCATCATCACATACCGTGAGCAGGGGTACTGATCTAAGTCTAGTACACTACTAATATCATCAACACTATCATGATCTGGTTACTGATCTAAAGTGTCCGACAATCCGATGTCATCCACACATATTATCATATAGAAGTATACATCGCCCAAGCGATCCATTATAAATACCATAACCTATCCCATCTTATATCTCGATCATATGAAAACTATCTTATATATATCATCATACACATGGTATCGTCGTCCAACGACCCGCTATAACATCATGACATATCTCGGTCACATATTAAATACCTCATGGCATCATGCCCGATCATATCGACTCATTCTCAAGGATCATATAACATTCTCATCATCGAAGAATATGAATACCAATATATATATATATATATATGTAGGGTTCCTAGGCACTCTAGTGAGGTCTCACAAGGCATCGAACATGCCATTTTCAAAAATTCTAGGTGCCGAGAGACCCGACTACGGATCGTTTGCAAGAAAACTAGGCGAAAAAGCTAACTAGTTAACACTTAACTACAAGATACGGAAATACAACCTTTGTAGATCCGGTGCTCCACCTCTATAGCTCCGCAACGAGGTCCTCTCCGCTGTCCAAATCAAATCCGGGCTCAAGCGTCGGCTTCGTCGGAGAATGGGCAAGCTAGGTCGTCGATGTCCATGCCGAAGATGATCTACGTCGAGGCATCGAAAGATCAAGATCACAACTTCACCAAGTCATGAAACTTGTGAAGTAAACACACTCTACTACTAGGCAAGAGGTAGAGGATGAAGAAATAGGAAGTGGGTAGACTTTAGAATTGGATTTCTCACTCATATGCTCAATATGCCATTGATGAAGACAAGCTTCTTCATGAAGAAGAAGAAGAGCAAGAAGAAAATAAATATTATGATAAGAATTCAAATAAAAGGAAAAATCCATTCTTATCATAATTCTCACCATGGTTAGGTGTAGAGAATTAACTTGAGTTAATAGAAGTGGTTAGGGTTAAGCATGAGACAAAATGGTCAAAGTCTTCATGAAGATTCATGAATGGTCAAAAGAAAGCAACCATTTTCCTCATTATCTTTTCATTTATTCATTTATCAAAAATAAATAGATAATTAAATAAGATAAATGAATAACAAATAATAAACCCTAACCATTCCTTTAACCAAGGTTTAATTCTTTATACTTAACCATTTTTTGCATGCACCATCAAATATGATACAAGCAAGTGCACAAATCATATCGCATATGCAATGCGCACACCCGAGTGAGAAAATCCATTTTTAAAGTGAACCGATACTAGTTAATGCAAAGTAATATATCAAATATATAATTATGCATTAAATCATTAAATCAATACTTGATTCAATGATCCGGTCATGTCGCACACAACCGACTAGTATGATTAGTAACAACTTATCGAATCAACACTTGTTCCGATAACCCGGCTATATCACATATAACCGATCAATGTCACATCGCGAGAATCGAATACAGTATCACATACTCGTATTATTCTCGGTCCCGCACATATCTCATATGCGCTCCTATTTCGTTTCGCTTGAGCCAGGAAACCTCTGTGTAGGACTCTAAAGACTCGTCAATACGCCGGCAGCATGCGATGATCATATCAAACACCCACAAGCCGCAAGCGGTCTGCTAAACGTAACGGCCACCCGGGTATTGAGCGATCTGAAGATCGACGAGCAAGCCCGCTCACACTCCAGTGAATCCGACCAGTAACACTACCGTACAGTCCGGTCTGATCGTCTGATATGTCGCATATCTCGCCTAGGGGTGGTAAACGTCAGACCCCAATAGCTCGATAAGTCGTGTCGATATGAGGTCTATAACACTTCGAGAAACTACTGGTAACACTTACCAGAAAATCTCAGCAACCCTGGCCAGGGATTTCCTGTTATAGCCAATCGAACACAGCGCAACATCAACTCCCTATACCGGGAGAGACGAATCCCCTCCTATCGCTCATTGCCTCCATGTGACTCGGGACTGTACCCAAAAACCACCGTTTTGCACGCCTTCTTGGACGTGGTAAGATGGAAATCAAAGCACAGTGGGAACCACACGAGACTCTATGACGATCTCGGGTCAACAGACTACTCTGTACCAGTGTCACCAGAGAACTGCCATCTGACGTGAGGTATAATACCATCTGGGAGTTCTCGGCGAGTCCGTCCAGTGTATCCAGTCTCTACTGAGCACCCGTATATCATCTCTGATGTCAAACACCAATGGATATGGGATCATCCATCGCCCATCTGTATGGGTCGAGAAGGTACACGCTAGTCTACTCTGGTATATCGATGCCCCGTCTCGATACACCTATGACTTGGGACTTTGAAGGATGTACTTATGGACTACCATGTCCCCACTAGTATGATCCGCATCATAGTCCAGGTAGTCAAGTACAGATCCTAAGGGCTTTACCAACATGTAACAGAGAGACAATCAGTATACACGTTAAGGTAAAGAGCAACCAGATAGCATACTATCATGTCGAGCAAGAAAGTCCTCCCTATATATGTCCCAGCATCCACATCAATATACATCCAATGTACAGTAATGGCCTCTAGGGCATACATATAACTAACAATCTCCCACTTGCATTAGGGCCATCTGTAGCAGTGGTTGTAGTATCTCATACTCAACCATCCCACAAAAGTGTCTCTCTGGGAACAGGCCTTTGTGAGTGGATCCGCTGTGTTGTCCTCTGAGTCTACTCTCCAAACCTCGATCACCCTGGAGATCAACCATCTCCATGATCAGGTGATACTGCCTTAGAATAAGTCTGGATCACTGATGGGACCGGCGTTCCTTGGCATAAGCCACAACTCCATTGTCTCACAATGGTAGGAACATAGTTCATCTCATGAACCAATATACACCCAAACAGCCTCTTTGGTAGCATCTTAAGTAGCGATGTATCCAACCATTATCGTCTAGTATGCCACGGTATCTAGCTTGGAACTCTTCCAACATACCGTCCCTTTACTGAGGGTAAAGACAATGCCTGTGACTGACATTCAGTCGTCTTTATCACCCTGGAACCCTTCCAGTGATTCTCCCCAGGATCATGTGATACCATCTCACTTCGACAAGTGAGAATCCTAACATCCATTTAGATCTATCTCATAGATCCAAAACCCAGGATTTAAGAGGTATCATTTTGATCCTATATGGAGAATCATTGTGATAAGCGGAGATTGACCGAGCGTAGCATAAGAAACTCCTTTCTTATCAAGATTACGTCATCCACGTACTCTACGAGGATCGTCACCATACTCCCTACTACCTTTTTGTTTATACAAGGTTCATCTACCATTTTGATGATGTCAAACTCTTTGACTATTTCATCAAAACAGACGTTCCAACTCCGCGATGCCTGCTTTATCCTATAAAGCATCTTGCACACGTTTCCGCTGCTCCCACTGTCTACGAGGTCCTCTGGCTGTGTACTTATAGACTCCCTCTTCTAAAACATCATTTAGAAAAGCTGTCATGACACCCAACCACCAGATATCGTAGTCATGGTATGTAGCCGTGGCAAGTAGGATCTGGATGGACTTAACCATAGCTACTTAGAAAAGGTTTCATCATCATCCATACCTGGTCAATGATGTAGACCTTTAACAAGTCTAGCTTTGAAAGTCTCAACTTTTCATGTACACCAAGTAATCTTCTCAAGATATACTTGCTTCTGATGGGGATTTAACCCTTCAGATATAGCAACCAAAGTCCATACTTTGTTGGTGTATAAGGATTCCATCTCAGATCGATGAACATCCAGCCATTCTTACAGAGTCTCACTCTTGATGGCCAGCTCGAAGCTAGTTGGGTCATCATCTCATGATGCATTCCTCGCTCCCACTGTCATAGAGAAACAGAAGTATCTCTCAGGTGGGTGAGGAACCCTACTAGATCGGCGGAAAGGCTGAGGTTCGTTGGAATCTACTGAATCCCTTGGTTCTACCAAATCATCTGCTGTTGTTTGTATAGCTGGAACCTTTCCAGTTCTACATAACAGATCTTGCCTCGAGCTTGTCCGGATTTTGCTTTTTATACATAGGCCAGACAACCCCAAATCTTAACTGGCTTAATACATGGGCTCTTCCCTTTCCATATCACATATGAAATGGTAGGCAACTGATTTGATTCGAACCTATTCAATAGGTATGCAGCTTCTCAAGCGCATAACTCCCAAAAAGGAAACGGGTAACTCAGTATTACTCATCATAGAGCACACCATATCAAATAGGGTGCGATTGCTCCGCCCCGATATACCATCGTGCTATGGTGTATACGGAGGAGTAATGCTGAGAGAGAATCTCATTCTCCTTTAGAATAGTCCAGGAATTCCGTGCGCAAGTATTCTCCTCTTTGATCTCATTCTAGGACATAGTACTTATACCCATATGCTGGTTCTCTACTTCTCGCTTATATTCTGTGAATATCTCAAAAGGTTCGGACTTGTGTTTCAACAGGAACATATGTCTGAATCTTGAGAGATTATCAGAGAATGTAATGAAGTACTAAGAACCGGTCTTGGCATGTGTAGACAGGGGACCTACATATATCAACATGTATCATCCCAAGAGTTCACTAACTCTTTCTCTGTTTCCAGTAAATGGAGCTGTGGTCATCTTATCTTTGTGACATGACTGGCGAGCTTCACAAGATGTAAATTCAAACTGATTTAAATATGCATCTAAATGTAACTCAGCCAGTCGGGTCGCATTGATATGACCTAGTCTACAATACCTCAAGAAGGATTCGTTCATTTTTGAACTCTCCCTCTTGTGTGTGTTCTGTATATGAAGAACTGTAGTTTGATTTAGAACATTAATGCTTTTAGATAACGTGCCTGAACCGATCAACTTTTGATATAGGAAATGTTCAAAACATTATCCAACAATACAAAATTTTATCATTTCTTTACTAATAAAGAGATAGATATGATTTTGTATATCAGGTTCGGTATCTAATAACATTCGTTCAGAATCAATGTATTCTGGTAATACAGGGTGACAGTGACCAACAGACTTGGCTGCAACACTTGCCCCGTTTTCTGCCTCATGAAACTTATCACCCGTTCTCAGTCCTCTACCTTTATGTAGCCCTATGTAACAGATTACATATCTGGGATCCTGATCTGGTATCACATACCGAGGACGTAAAGGATACTGAGAAACAGTTCTTTGTAACGAACACACCCGAAGATGATGCATCATCATGCACTCTCCTCGTTTGGGCGGCACGGGAATTCTGGTATTCCCCAATTTCCTGCTCGGTCTTATAACAATTATAAGTTGGAGCGGGACCAACGTTCCCCAGCTCAGTATAACAAGCGGGTTCGGTCAATAATCCTTATTATTATCTTGATTAAGGCGTGATATGGTCGCTACCAGGAGAGAGAGAGAAGAAAACACTCAGCGTGCGCTCTTGCAAGAATAGATTGGTTTTTATTTTATCTAATCAGGATGGCTCCCACTGCTTTTTATCAAATCTTCCTTCAAACCCTAAAAGGAAAGACTAGCCGGGATTAATTACACACTACAAGTTCGCCAATCTTTCAGCCAGGCTAGTGTCGGTACTTTGAGGGAGGTCCCCCGTGCTTTCGCACGAACCTAATTAATGTAAACCTCATTTTCCCAGAGGCGTAACCTCGTTGACACCTTTCTAGACACCTACTTGATCGGCTAATTGTAATGTATAAAACTTTCCCAGGAGTAACACTTACTCGCAGCGGGTATCGGGATCCAACTATCTCATAGAAGGTATGCAATCTCATTGCAAATTTCAACACTTGAAATTCCCGATAATATTTTGCCCCTAGCTCGCTATGACCTTGACGAATGCCAAACAACCCATAGTCCACTAGTCAAGTTCAACCCGTACATTTCTTGATCGAATTATACCCACCCGCACGACCCTTGACGAATGCCAAACAACGCCGTATGAATACCCTAATCCAATCGCATCATATGCTCAAGCAGATAAATACTAGCTAGCTACCGTACACTACGCCTTGACGAATGCCAAACTACCGCAGCACCAATACTGACTAGTACATATCTGAAATGACGGAGGGCTACGACAGGTTTTTCTGAAAACCTATTGCGTAATGAACTTGATATCGTTGTAGGATCGAATGAATTTTGAAATGGAGTGTTTTTGAGGCTTTTCTAGTTTTGCTAAAGGAGTCACTCCCGGTGAAGGGATCGTCGGTCCTTTCCTCGTCGAATGAGGTGCGGGATATATCATATATATCACTGTGCAAAGCAAAAACACTTAAAAGCAATCAAAAGACAAACCGAGTGTGTAGCATCTGCCAGTTATTGCTAAAGGAGTCACTCCCGGTGAAGGGATCTCGGTCCTTTCCCCATCGAATAAGGTGCAGGATATATCACATATACCGCTGTGCAAAGCAAGAACTGTAGCTACCTGTTTTATTTTGAAATTCGATTCTACAACATCTTAGGTTTCTTTTATTTCATTAATCACATTAATGAAGTCCCATCATATAAGTACCTAATCATCACAGATAAATACGACGTACACTTATGCCATCCGCATTCGCCTCGATGTCCCCTCGTGCACCGTTAGGTTAGGTGACTAACGGCAGAGCGGGACAGGGCTAGCGCGGGTGTAAAACATAAGTAACGTCTATATAATATATCATATATACTATAATATCTGTCACAGAGCACAGAACATCGCATGATCACATAACAGATAACGCAGCAGAAAATATCATATGAAATATTGGATATACTAGGACGTCCGTGTTTTCAATACGAGCCAGTATAAAACACGGATTCCACGGTCGTGATGAATAGCCAAACCCACACCCCAAGACTCCTACGAGAGCGGCAAGCAACCCTACCAATTCTAGGGTTAGGAGACCCGGACTCGACTCCTCGAGTTGGTCTCCCACTGGACCCCAGAACCCGGTTACTTGTGCTCCCCTCCTTGGGTCTATCCTAGTGCAGAAAAGTAAATAATATACATCAACGGTGACAACTTCCGCAACCTGGAAGCGCCCCAATAAAAGAATATTACATACAAGTTTTTACATGAATGAAAATGAAAAACACTCATCTCACATAAAAACCCCCGGCTATTCAAACACGACGATCCAATATAACATATCCAGCAACACATAACATCACATGTCATCAACGTAAGTAAATATGCGCATCCCAATTGTCGTTGACATATAGCAACGAAACCGGCGATATCACATATTACACTTACGGTCACAGAAAAGAAAGTGTAAAACTACAACAGTAGGAATCCGCAACCACCTCAGACATCGCATGCCTGACCAAATGAATTACTTAGACATCGCATGCCTAACAATTATAAACCCCGCATTTTAGTATCATTATCGAAAACACTTTTCAATACCAAGTCGGGCAATTCAACAGGATTCCCGACATTCTGAACGAATGCTCGTCGCAAACTTCAGTAGACGGCCGCACCCCCGATACCGTCGACGAAGTGCACCAAGGCGGAACACCGCTGCCGCGAGCACCCGGACGGATGCTTTAGGCGACGGGGTTCTCCTACAGTCACTTGGTCGGGGCTATGGAGTGAGGCTGTCTATTAAGTTTACCCGGCGAGTATCCGCGTACGCTACGTGATTGCGACGGACTTTTGATCACATCAAAATTCCGTGGCAACCAATCAAGTGAGACTAAACTGCTATGTTTATAACATTCATTTAGTTATCTCATAACTTATTGTGAATTCCAATTATTGTATCCCATTCCAGATAAATAGAAAATGTTAAACTTTCCGATCGAACAATCGAACACCCAAGTTTTCCCGATACAGATCAACACATGAAATAAGTCTAACAACATTCAGTTCGTGCCTCAGTACCAACGGTCCAGCCGTAGAAGGGTCAAGCCAACGCCTCACATGTGGCACGCCGTACTGCCCCAAACCCGAAGGTTCAAAGGGCAGTTCATGACGGTCACATAATCGAGTTAAGGTTTGTTGTCTTCTAGAGGGACCATCGCGTTACTTGCACTACTTAGAACGTCGTTAAACTACGGAAAAATCCAACACTTGGAAATTTCCCGACAGGGGAAAAATTGGGTATTTATATCCGGTCGAACTTTTTAACATATTCTAATATTTATCCGGAAAGCCACACAGACAAAATTTGATACTCCGATCGAAACACCGAATCCCCAAAACAACTCCAGAAAATTCAACTCTTGAATAAATTTTTAAAAATATCCAGAAGACTCAGCACTACAAGAAAAGAATTACTGTGCAGACCACACACTGTAAATCTACAGTGTGGCCGCGGAACCGCCGCTGGTACAATGGTGGGCGTCGCGGTTCCGCGCTTACTTAGTGGATTTAGAATTACGTGCTTCACAGTAACTCTTAGGATTACCTGCTGAATTTTTTGGAAATTTTTAATCCGGAAAAATCCCAGAAAATAAAAAATGTATAGAGAGCATATTTTGGGTTTCGGTTTTGGGTCGTTCGGACTTCAAAATCCGTCTAGACTTCGCCTAAGGCTCTATCTAGGCTCTGATACCACTGTAGGGTTCCTAGGCACTCTAGTGAGGTCTCACAAGGCATCGAACATGCCATTTTCAAAAATTCTAGGTGCCGAGAGACCCGACTACGGATCGTTTGCCAGAAAACTAGGCGAAAAAGCTAACTAGTTAACACTTAACTACAAGATACGGAAATACAACCTTTGTAAATCCGGTGCTCCACCTCCATAGCTCCGCAACGAGGTCCTCTCCGCTGTCCAAATCAAATCCGGGCTCAAGCATCGGCTTCGTCGGAGAATGGGCAAGCTAGGTCGTCGATGTCCATGCCGAAGATGATCTACGTCGAGGCATCGAAAGATCAAGCTCACAACTTCACCAAGTCATGAAACTTGTGAAGTAAACACACTCTACTACTTGGCAAGAGGTAGAGGATGAAGAAATAGGAAGTGGGTAGACTTTAGAATTGGATTTCTCACTCATATGCTCAATATGCCATTGATGAAGACAAGCTTCTTCATGAAGAAGAAGAAGAGCAAGAAGAAGATAAATATTATGATAAGAATTCAAATAAAAGGAAAAATCCATTCTTATCATAATTCTCACCATGGTTAGATGTAGAGAATTAACTTGAGTTAATAGAAGTGGTTAGGGTTAAGCATGAGACAAAATGGTCAAAGTCTTCATGAAGATTCATGAATGGTCAAAAGAAAGCAACCATTTTCCTCATTATCTTTTCATTTATTCATTTATCAAAAATAAATAGATAATTAAATAAGATAAATGAATAACAAATAATAAACCCTAACCATTCCTTTAACCAAGGTTTAATTCTTTATACTTAACCATTTTTTGCATGCACCATCAAATATGATACAAGCAAGTGCACAAATCATATCGCATATGCAATGCGCACACCCGAGTGAGAAAATCCATTTTTAAAGTGAACCGATACTAGTTAATGCAAAGTAATATATCAAATATATAATTATGCATTAAATCATTAAATCAACACTTTATTCAATGATCCGGTCATGTCGCACACAACCGACTAGTATGATTAGTAACAACTTATCGAATCAACACTTGATCCGATAACCCGGCTATATCACATATAACCGATCAATGTCACATCGCGAGAATCGAATACAGTATCACATACTCGTATTATTCTCGGTCCCGCACATATCTCATATGCGCTCCTATTTCGTTTCGCTTGAGCCAGGAAACCTCTGTGTAGGACTCTAAAGACTCGTCAATACGCCGGCAGCAGGCGATGATCATATCAAACACCCACAAGCCGCAAGCGGTCTGCTAAACGTAACGGACATCCGGGTATTGAGCGATCTGAAGATCGACGAGCAAGCCCGCTCACACTCCAGTGAATCCGACCAGTAACACTACCGTACAGTCCGGTCTGATCGTCTGATATGTCGCATATCTCGCCTAGGGGTGGTAAACGTCAGACCCCAATAGCTCGATAAGTCGTGTCGATATGAGGTCTATAACACTTCGAGAAACTACTGGTAACACTTACCAGTAAATCTCAGCAACCCTGGCCAGGGATTTCCTGTTATAGCCAATCGAACACAGCGCAACATCAACTCCCTATACCGGGAGAGACGAATCCCCTCCTATCGCTCATTGCCTCCATGTGACTCGGGACTGTACCCAAAAACCACCGTTTTGCACGCCCTCTTGGACGTGGTAAGATGGAAATCAAAGCACAGTGGGAACCACACGAGACTCTATGACGATCTCGGGTCAACAGACTACTCTGTACCAGTGTCACCAGAGAACTGCCATCTGACGTGAGGTATAATACCATCTGGGAGTTCTCGGCGAGTCCGTCCAGTGTACCCAGTCTCTACTGAGCACCCGTATATCATCTCTGATGTCAAACACCAATGGATATGGGATCATCCATCGCCCATCTGTATGGGTCGAGAAGGTACACGCTAGTCTACTCTGGTATATCGATGCCCCGTCTCGATACACCCACGACTAGGGACTTTGAAGGATGTACTTATGGACTACCATGTCCCCACTAGTATGATCCGCATCATAGTCCAGGTAGTCAAGTACAGATCCTAAGGTCTTTACCAACATGTAACAGAGAGACAATCAGTATACACGTTAAGGTAAAGAGCAACCAGATCGTATACTACCATGTCGAGCAAGAAAGTCCTCCCTATATATATGTCCCAGCATCCACTACAATATACATCCAATGTACAGTAATGGCCTCTAGGGCATACATATAACTAACAATATATATAAATATGTCCCCAATACGCACATGGAAGTAAGTGTATGCGAGTATGTGTATGTGCGTGTAAGCAAATCTTTATTCTAGGGTTTCGTGACTAAGAAATCCACTAAAGTCCTTTCTTCAATTCTCGCTAACACTAGAACCATTGTCTCCTAAATCTCCTCTTGCTAAGTGTTCATATCTCTCTTCAACATATAAATGTATATCTATATTACATCACATCCATTCTCACAACTTTGCGGGGGTGCTATACGCCATCCACACGACTTCCCCCGTAGATATAAATCTACTCACATGCTCTTGCTTGCTGATGTCGATGCCGCCATCCTCTTCTTCATTGTCTCGAAATCCCCATGAGGTACCTACATATCACAACATAGCATCGTAAACGAAATCACGCACAAAAACTAAAATGTCGTACGAAACACCGATAGCTTAAAAGCTATAGTCTCGCATGCAAAACACAACCAATAACCCTATTCGCCACACGACGGAATCACAATATCAAGTACCAAAACCAAATTTCATAAAACCCGTAGAACAAAATCAGCAACTTAGAAAACATGCTCCAGATTTTACCCTATGTTGAATTAGCCAATTTTGCATATGTGGAGGGTCTAATTTACTGGAGATAAAGCCCTGGAACAAAAACGAGTCGATTCTCCAGTGCTCTGGCCACAAATTGCGGCCAGAAAGAATTTAATTGCGGCCTGGGTAGAGGGTTAGGGGCTATGGTTTCAGTGGGGGGTCTTAGATTGCCTGCTTGTACCTCTGTGTTTGCTAATTAATTTTTCAGGTCGCCGAGTGTTTGCTGATTCAGTTTTCCTATAACAATTTTCACAATTTCAATGTCGGCAGAAATTCAACGTTCTCTTTATGGGGTTATGTCTCAGGTTTGGGTCTGAATTCTAGCACTAGGGGGTTTGTGTGGCCTCTACTAAGCTCGATTATTCTTTAGGAATCAATTCAAACCCATTCATTTTCTAGAAATTTCCAAACCCCACTAAACATTGCCTAATCATTTCTAAACATGCATGCAAGCTAAAGTAACCCAAATTCTAAACTAATGGTTCATAGTTTACCTCATTTGGCACTCATGAATTCCTCTAGGGCACCAAAATGCGAACTTTCTTGGTCCAAAGTGAAGCTTGTGAGCTTGTGCACAAATTTTGTGAATGTGAGATGGACTTTTAATGGGTTTATTTTTTGATGGATTGTGAGGAGGTAGAGAGGAAAAGGAGAGAGGGCAGTGGCAGCAACAAATGTGAGAGGGAGAGGAGTGAAAATGAGTGAATGATTGAAGAGAGAATGGCTCATGACCAAGGTTGACCCCACACCCACTCTTTCTCTCTCTTGCCCATAACTCTATTTTCTATTCATTTCTTTTCTTTTCTTTTTCTTTTCTTTCCTTCTCTCTTCTCATAATAAAACCCAAGTCAAGCATGAAGAAATAAGGTAAAGCCTTCGTAAATTGTAACAAGTGTTAAAATGACATGGTGCGTGTTTTGTACAAAACAAGTTTAATGCACGATTAACGATATTTAATCGCGATTAGCACTAAATAGTGTATAATTAATCATAAAAACTTATAATTTGCATAATTCAACTAAAACACCTTCATTTCAGTAATTTCCATATTTTTCCAATTATTTTTCCAATTTATCGGTATTTAATTATACCACCTTATTAAAATATTCAACATATTTATTATTTAATCATAAGATTAACTAAAAATAATATTTTATTTTTCTGAAATGTTACAATCTTCCCCCCTTAAAGAAATTCAGTCCCCGAATTTAAATTTAAACCCCTCAAATGCTAAAACATTTCAATAAAAAGTCCAAGTCATCGAGGCTCCGAAATCATCAATACATAGAACGCATCATAGAATAAAACATGCGCATGAATAATGAGCAGATAACTCCAAATCAAAACTCCATCACACATCTCTCAATCATCGGAGTCATGGTGAAGACACAAATGTCAAATCCAAAACGAAACCAATATGATATACATCAAAACTATACATGTAAACATCAAATCTATACATGTAAACATTTGAATGAAATGTGTGCCATGCCTTTCATGTTGCTGTGTGATGCGCATAACACTGCACAGTTGCGAACGTCTATTGCAAGAAAATAATCATATATGTATATATCTTTTGTTTAATATGCACGTCCCGCCGTTTTTTTTAAAATAATTTAGATGGGTTCCCTTGTTTTAGACGTTTCGTATCATATCAGACATGTAGGTAATACTTAGACTATAGCTCCCTGGTTGGAAATCCCTTCGATAACTCTCAATGCATGCATAATGTATCCAGGTACTGTCCTCTGATTAGTCCTGCTCAGTACGAAAACAAATGCAATTATCATAAAAACGTACTACTCCATAAGAAATCAATCCCAAAATGTGCATATGAAAGCTACGTGCGTCTGGTGCGCACGGAAATCAAAATCCATGAATGTGCCATACAAGTGTATAGAAATACCATCTAAGTGCAACGGGTGTGCACGAAACACCTGTCAGAAGCAACGTGTGTGCATGACAGCAAAATCAAGTCCATCTGATATGCACGTAGAATCTCGATTAAGTGCATCTGGCGTGCACTAAAATCGCATCTCATATCATGCGCCCAACATGAGCGAATATCCAAATCAGGTGCATCTATCATTCACGAAATCACGAAATCCAATATCAAGCGCTGAACATACGCAAAATCCAATCCAAGCGCATCAAATATGCGCAAGAATCCAATCAGGTTCACAAGGTGCACAAAACAAATATCGAGTATCACAATCGAAATCGACGGTATACAATACATTTCAATCCAAATCAGGTATACCGTGGTATATAATCTCACAACCATGTGCATTAGCGTGCACAAAATCGAATGAAATACTAAAAGTGTATGAAAACTATGCCGAAAGCATAAGTCAAATCACATGCATACCATAGGCATGAAATCAAAATCAACATCTCGAATGATATCAAATCAATGTCAAGTGCAACTGTTGTGCACAAAAATCTCAATCATGCAGAGAAATTGCTCAAAATATCAGGAATGGAATCAAAATCAACATCTCGAATGATATCAAATCAAGGTCAAGTGTAACTGTGGTGCACAAAATCTTAATCCAGTGCAACTAACATGCGCGAATGGAAATCCCAATCGAGTGCATCCGGTGTGCAAAAAACCATATCTCATATTATGCACTCAACATGCGCGAAAATCCAAATCAAGTACATCCGTTATGCACTAATGAAGGCTAAATCAAGGGCATCGAACATGCACGAATAAAATCGAAATCAAGTGCATCCAACATGCACGAATAAAATCTAAATCAAGTGCATCCAACATGCGCGAATAAATCAAAATCAAGTGCATCCAACATGCACGAATAAATCTAAATCAAGTGCATCCAACATGCACGAATAAATCTAAATCAAATAAATCTAAATCAAGTACATCCAACATGCACGAATAAATCTAAATCAAGTGCATCCAACATGCACGAATAAAATCTAAATCAAGTGCATCGAACATGCACGAATAAATCTAAATCAAGTGCATCCAAAATGCACGAATAAAATCTAAATCAGGTGCATCCAACATGCATGAATAAATCTAAATCAAGTGCATCCAACATGCATGGATAAATTCTAAATAAAGTGCATCCAACATGAACGAATAAAATATAAATCAAGCGCATCCAATATGGACAAATACATCTAAATCAAGTGCATCCAATATGAACGAATAAAATCTAAATCAAGTGCATCCAATGCGCACAAAATCCATTATTAAGCACCTAATATGCGCAAAAATCCAACCCAAGCGCGTCAGTCCGTGAAAAGTATCTAGTGCAGTAACATGCATGTAAACGAACATCAAGTGCAGAGGCGCACAAAACACAAATCTGGTAACACAAATGTTCAAAGACATAAATCGGGTGCAATCGAGGTACGGAGTATAATTCCGGTGCAACCAATGCACAAAATACTTAGCTGATGCAACAAATGCTCGAAATAGGAATCCCGTGGATCCAGTGCACAAAATACATTAAAGTGCAACAATCGCAAAAAAATACAAATATGGTGCATAAAGTGCACAAAATACCAACTCTAGTGCATCTAGTGTAGGAAATGCCGATTACAGTGCATCCGGTGCACGAAATGCCGAATACAGTGCATCCGGTGCACGAAATGCCGAATACAGTGCATCCTGTGCACGGAATACCGAATACAGTGCATCCAGTGCACGAAATACCAAATACGGTGCTTCCAATGCACGCAATACCAAATACAGTGCATCCAGTGTACGAAATACCAAATACAGTGCTTCCAGTGCACAAAATACACTATGGTGCAACAATGCACAGCGTAAAAAAACCTAGTGCAACAACTGCAAAAAATACAAATCGGGTGCAACAAGTGCACGGAAATGCATCAATAACTCAAATGCGTATAAAATGCAACACCGGGTGTGCCAAGGTGTATAAAATCATAATCGTGTGCAACTGCATGCACAAAACACGTATCCACGCATTGCAAGCACATGTAAGCTATACCGAATGCAAAAACCAAATCGAGTGCATATCACCTGCACAAAAATCAAATCAGCTGTATGCAATCCATGAAATCATAAACATGTGCAACCAAGGCTCAAAATCAACATCAAGTGCAATAAATACGTACAAATCATAAATTAACACGACGGTGTATAAAAACATATCTTAAGTGCAATAACTATGCACAAAAACGTAAATACCTAGTAGGTGCAACCATGGTGCAAAAAAGCAAATATTATGAAACTCGGTCATCAAAACTCAATCATGCAATAAATCACGCAAAATACCAAAATCCATAGTGACTGATACGTGATAGTCAACTGACGAAATCACAAATCGTAAATACTGTCATCGATATGCCCTTCCTTCAAGGTCTAGAAGGTGTCGGTGCATTCAATGCTAGCAGAGCAAGATGTCTACTTGCCTTCTGATCATGGCCTGTCATCTGGTGTCCTTAGGCTCTCGTCTCTCACTGCGAATTGCTAAGTACATAGCTCTCCAGCTCAACGGTCCAATATTGAACGATAATGGAAGTAGTTCGCTCTGGCGCGTCCTTTGAAGATCTCTGGCTAACTCTTATGGTCACTCATAACATGTCTCGTCGACGATACTGAACTCTGGCCTGCTGGGCGTATGCAATATGACTGATCCTGGGTCCATGTCTTCTCGTATAGTATTTCCAGAAAGGTCTTGTCAAGGTCTCTCCCCAATTTCGTTTCTGCCGAAGTGCCCGGAAGACATCATCTTTTACTATATCTCTTTCTTGTTCCGGAACGGCTGCATACTCATCATGACTCCCTCTTGAAGATATACCCATAGTCAACGCCTCTGCTTGCGTATCACATCTCTGATGTCAGCGGAGTGGAACATCCTCTCATCACGATCTTATACGAACCTCTTACTCCACTTTCCTCTAATGTCGACTGATTCGGACTCGTCTCCTCATGGCTGCATGGAATACGCTCCAACGGCTATACTCGTATCTGGAGTCTCCTAAGCAATTTATCCTATCACATGATAACCGAATGATTGATTAGTCCAAAAATATTATGTTTACCGTAATCAGAAACGGCGTCGCTTTGCAGCTAGCCGGTGAATACGGGTCGATCCACAGAGATGGGTAATTTTCTGATTTTTGTTTTTACGAGTTGATTCCGATGGTGGTTTGGTTTTTGTTGATTGATTTAAAAACTAACTTATACGATATTAAAGAACTTCTTAGGATTAGGTCTAAGGTAGGGTTGATGAGATTAATATTGTCACCTCTTTCAATGCCGTTTGATTAAAACTTTTTAGAAATCATAACAATTATTAGCAAAGGGGATTAGGATGATTGGGAAGAAACGAAGTTTCTTCCTCTAGATCCATGTCCGTCCTTTTCTATTAATTGCTACAACCTTCATGGACGTCATGTATGTCCGGCCCTTTATACTACGGTTCACCGTTACCTCGTAGGTAGGGTGCCGTAGGGAGCGGGTCATGCATGCGTGCATGAAGTTCTACTTATGAAAATGTATGGGCATTGAAGGAGGTGAGAGATATTCATCTTTCACTCCCTCCCTTGTTACTAACCCTAACAAGCGAGGATTTTACTCGCTCATTTGGGGATCTTCTAAAAATGACATCTTTTTTATGTTTAATGTGTTTTGTTTAGATCTAAAATTATTACTTACTTACTGCAGAATAAAAGGAGCTACACTAAGTTAACTAAGGCAAGTGATAAAATTACTCTACTGCAAGAATGATACTAGATAGCTAGGGCAAGAATTAAATTATAACTAAGGCAGGAATTAAAAGAATAAAAACTTAAAAAAATGATGCTCTAGATCTTCCAACAATTTTGAATTTATTGATTGAAAAGAGGCATAAGTTTTACAGACCTGTAATTACAATTTATAGGAAAACAGGGAAACTAGGGTTACAGACTCGCACATGTGCAATTACAGATTTGCCCACTGAAAATCCCAACACCTGCACCGCCACACCGACAGCAGAAAATTCCACCGACACGGGCGCCATACGGCCGCTGAACCGCGGCATAGCGGGGGTTTGGGCCGCGGTTCCGCGGCCCTTTGGTGGGATCACTCCACCATCTTTTCTGGGCTTCATTTTGGTTGTGTGTGCTTGTTATTTATTCATCCCATTTCTCTGTTTGGCTTCTTACTCTTCTCCAGATCATCAGTGAAGATTTGTATTGGTCTTTTAACCGTTTCACCTTGACATGTTTAGACCTTGCGTTGCCTTACAGCTATGTGAATTGTGATTAGTCTGGGCTTGACTAGGATCCGTCTACTTGTTGGTCAAAACTCCCTTTTCTGTATCAACTTTCGTCTTTTTCACTGTATTCGCTTCAAGAGCCTGTATCCTATTACATGCAACAAACGTGCGTCAAGAGTTCCTGTTTACTTATAAAATGAATAAAAGTGGGGCGTATCATTTGCAGTATTATGATATGAACAATGATGTCGAACTTTTCGATCGATTCATCAAGGCTCCTTAATCCCCCAAGAGCTCAACATCTTGGGTACAGTTTAATAGTATCGAATATATGCCACAGCACCTATAGACCAACCGTAGAAGGAAAAACCCAAGCCTCACTAATGGCACCGCTGGACTGTCGCAAACCCTAAGGTTCCCCGGCGTTCCATGGTCATTATGTCGAGTTAGGGTTTTATTCTTCTAGAGGGTCCATAGAATTACTTGCATTGTCTTCTGAACACTTTAAACTTGGAAAATGGGTTTCTGACATTCGATCATCTATATCGACTCTCAACGTATCAGCGTGAAGTCGTCTTTAGCTGGAATCAATCAATCTGATGACCTCGCATCGGGGTAAGCGAACGAACCACATATCCTAGTCATTCATCCTCGGGTGACTAGCGATATTCTATCATATCTCAAAGTACAACTCATACTGCAATAGCTCCAAGCATCTAGGGTGATATCTCACCCTTCGCAGCAGAAACTGGCTCATTCGTCTGTACGCTGAACAGTGCCTCAATCATCAAATAATCTGTGCTTTGACGGTCAACACAATCTGGCTGGCCTCTAGCAGTGACCCAATCCTCTAGTGCTGATATGCACGTCCGAGTAATCTCGTAAAAGCGACCCATCAAATGCTCCTGGGGCGAAAACACAATAAAATGACACCTCTATGCAATCGTGTGTCCCTAGAATCACGCCCTGGTCAGTCCTCGTCTGTGACGAGCTCGTGCTGACCGCAACTCTAGCCGTAGCTCTCCACACCCGTGCAACCGTGATAACAAAACCATAACTGGTACTGATGAGGATAGATCATAAGAATGAAGATAATACTGTGCAAAGAAATGTACATCCTAAGGCTTCTTAACCGGAGTATCGTATCGTAAGTATGCCTCGGAACATACACACGGTACGTCACTCTACTAGAGTCACCTACTCCATCAACCAAGGGTCATCCTACACACAGGAGGTAAAACCTAACGCTCAGATACCAACTTTGTCATGACCCGAAAAGTACGGAACATGACCGGCACTTAAACTACGAAACGTCTCGAGGCGTACATAATCTAAGTAAGACAAAACCCAGAAATCCAAACCATGTAAAGAAGTAGAGTGAAGGAAAAACCAAATTATAAAGCAAGAAGTTTAACAACATAAGCCGAAATATGTATTTTTAAAATCTCAAGTCTTTTCTGAAAATTTCGGTAGAGATTCGTTTGTAAAAACTGACCCCAAACTGGTACAACCTGATAAAGCATATATAACGAATAAAGGCATCCTCAAGCGGGAGCTAGTTCTTCGTCAATTGACGGTCACAAGAACACAAGCAATATAATATACAACGTCGAAGGGCGAGGATCAAACTCAGGATAAAAATCCAAGCTCATCAAGAAAACCAGAGGAAAACTATAATAATACAGCATACGACTCTCAGGTCGAAAAAATATACATTGGTCTTCTATGTCTATCAAATAATACAAGTCTGGTTGATGGTGTTTTACTACATACAACTAAAATAACAAATATACAATGGTGGTCCTGATGCAAAAGAACCCACCTACCAAAGCAATCACCCGGAAGGAACAGTGTGGCAGGAAAACCGCAACGAAACCTGTACGGCAAAACCTGCAAGAAACTGTGGCACAATGGGGGTGAGTAGCCAACTCGCGAGTAGAAAACATCTACGACTAGAATCGCATGCAAGACGCTATCCTAGCTCATACCAAGTAATATCCTCAAATAAATATCCTGGTCCATCTATGTATAAGTGTAATACTACATGCTCGTGTCAGTACCTCAGATAGCAACATATCAGATATATGATGTATGAATGCATTACAAATGAAACAGAATACATCATGAATGAGACAACTGTTTTCTTTATTTGAATAAGATTTCTATATGTATATAAATCGCGTATCATCAATGAAATCGACAGATAAAATAGTGTCCAGCATCGACACAAAACATAAATCTCAGTATCTCAATACCTCAGGCTCCACCTATCCGGACTGGCCTGTATCATCAAATCTCAAAATCTCAAAATCTCAAAATCTCAATACCTCAGTGTTAGTTATATGTATGCCCTAGAGGCCAGTATTGTACAGATTATGTATATTATATTGGATGCTTGGACATATATAGAGATGACTTTCTTGCTCGACATGATAGTATGCTATCTGGTTGCTATTTATCTTAACATGTACACTAGTCTCTTTATACTGTCTTATAGTTACTGTAAGTCCACGTTGCGACCCCCGGTTCTTACGGGGAGGAGGAAACGGTATAAAAATCAAATTTTTAGCGCAAGGGGCAACATGGACTAAACAAAGTCGGGATCTTTTCCTAAAGTAAAACTAGCAAACTTGCTAAAGAGAGTTAGCTACTCGGTCACGACCCGAAAGTACGGAACGTGACTGGCACTTAGATTACGAGACGTCTAAAGGCGTACCGTAACCTAAGTCAGCCAAAACCCAGAAAATCTAAACCAAAATCAAAAGAGAGTGAAGGAAAACCTTAAATGAAAACGTTTTTTTTTTTAAAATCAATTGAGTTGCAAAGAATCCCTTTTTAAAACATCAAAAATTTCTGAAAATTTCGGCAGTCTCCCCTGCATTTTCTATCCCCAAAAATGGGTACAACAAGATAATACATATGAAATCATAAAAATGGCATCCCCAAGCGGGAGCTAGCTCTTCGCCCAAGGCGGATCACAACCACATGCAATATATATAAGCAATACTAAGAAAAGAGCAGAAGAAACCCAAAATATCAGAAAACGCAACGCCGGCTCAAGTGAGCTCGACCCAAAAGAAACCACAAATATACATATCTCTCATTCTCATCACTAGGTCGCATATACAATACAAGTGGTAGATGGAGAATACTAGATACAATGATAAAGCAAAAAGGAATAAAGTATACTCGCAACCCACCTACGGGCGATGTCGCGAGTCTGAGCAAAAGAACTGATGACAAGATAGCCCGTCGCTACGAGACTGACGGGTCCGACCTGCAAGACACTGTGGCACAACGGGGGTGAGTTGCCAGCTCGTGAGTAAATATAACATCTAATAAGGCAATCGTAAGAATGCACGCAATGCACCACAACATGTATGTCCATATGTGATATAATAACTCTAGTATGCATGCACAGGTATGCAATGTCATCATTAAGTCTCTAAGAGTTTTAAATGCTAAGGTTATTGAATTCCTAACTTTAAAGCATGAACATCTGTATAGTAGCTAAATATCATCGAGAAATCATCTGAAAACCTGTGTCAAGCATCGACACCAAAAAGGAATCATATCTGTCTCAATATCGGGCTCCGTCAGTCCGGATCGGCCCACACCATAAATCTCACGACAACGGTCGGTATCCTCCGGATATCCGCCGCGCCAGACATCACCGGTAGGTAGTCTTCCCCTGCTAGGCTCATCGTCTACAACTCGATCTTCTTGCCCCGGGGTACCATACCGGGCCCACCATGTACCCGAGACGGTTCATCCACTCCTCGAATCGGGTCTCTAAATCCAACAGAAAACATGAAAACTCATGGTGGACGACACAGACATCACGAGAAAACCGCAACTTTGTTTTGAAAATGATAAATCTAAGGTTTTGTTAAATTCTTGCGGTTTTCCCCAAAAATCCAGAAATCACAGAAAAACTGAAATCATCAAGAAAATCATAGTGTCCACATGTTATATATAATAAATGTCTATGATATCAATGTATATGATGTGAGTTTTAGTAGCAATCTATATAAATATGATGTTAATGCGAGGTATATGCATGCAATGCGAGGTATATATCATGTTTGAATGCAAATAGCGATATTAAGTTAAACAGGTTTTCTAGTGTACGTGGCATGGCAATTACCAAAGGCGTGTGTGTCCTACGAAATGATATCGCGTATGTATATATGAACGTCATATGAATGTCCATGCAATCTAGTATAGGGTTAGCTGTGAGGGTATGCCATGTATATAAATGGATAAGCTAGCTAACAATATAATTAATGCATAAAGTAGGGTAATCCTAACTAGGGGGGCGCCTCACGCCATCCAGACGATTCCCCCGTAGATGAATATATCTACTCACCAGAAATCCCCGCTAATCTGATCCGGCCACCGCTTTGCCTTTTCGCGCCGTATCCGAAGTTTCCCCGACCGATCCTAAATTTGCACAACACCAAGTATAAGATTACATAACCCTAAACGATGCAAGTCACATTATACAAATATCCACGCCCTCGTATTAAACATAGCATGCACTCGGTGCGCGGAAAAACGCACGAAAATCGCAATCCTTTAACAAAAATCGTCATTTCGGGGAAATCGACAAACTACCACCCGACTAGACGAAACCCCGCGTTCACGCATTCTAATAATCCTATACGAAGCTAATAATATTACTAACCTAACACAAATCGACCGCATACTATTTTTTGTAAAAATCTAGTAAGCGATTTTCAAACCAAATCGATACAAACATTGAAATTTGTCGTTTTAGCGAGCATACCAATACACAATTAACCACTCCAATCACCTAGATAACCATCCCTAGCATAATCCAAGCATCATGCTACTAGCCCTAATTTCTAAAATCAAAACCTTCACTTGATTTTTCCAAATCAAACATTTACTACTAAACTAATATTTAGAATTGAAATTCTAGCACAATTAAACCTCAAGTAAGCAACTAGTTTAGGATTTTCACCTCTCAATCTTGAACCCTAACTTTAATACATCAACCATGCTTCAAACCCTAATCCACAATCAAATCCCTTTCTTGAATTTCATGAACAAGCAATTTCTATTAAATTGATACCTCAAAATTCTATTTTAGCACCTTTAAACTACAATTTGACAAAGAGATTAGAGTTTTCACCTCACAAGTTGAATCCTAACATGCTCAAGCCACCAAATAAGCCTCCTTTCTTCAAGTTTTTAACTAATTTGGGTTGAGGAGAGATAGGATTTGGATTTTGCTTTGAATTGGAGAAAGAATTTGTGGATTTTCATTGAATTTTTGCAAGAAAAGAAGCAAGAATGAAGTGGGAAAATGGAGGTTGCTGCTGTGGGAAGCTCGGCCAGCAGGTGGAGGAAAGAGTTTGGGAATTTTAGAGAAGATTCTAGGTCCAAAACACCCCCATGTTATCATTTAATGCATTTCTTTTCAACATTTTACAAAAAAAACCCTTATTTTACCTCATTTTCTCATTAAATTTCCAACCCAAAAACTAAAAATGTGAAAGTCATGACACAATTTTATTAACACCATATTTTAGCTTATAAAGACTCCTAATTAAGAAATTTACCTAATTAAATTTGTATTTACCCCTAATTAAATGTATTTAAAAAGGCTTAAAATAATAAAAAAATAATTAACTACGAAATTTTTTTTATTTAACTAGAAAATTATAAATGACATTTTAGTGACAAAATTATAGTAATATCTTATCTAAATTTTGTATAATTAGGTCTACAAAGAAAAATACCTATTTTGACTTTTTTACGGAAAAAGCCGAAAATTTTGCCGATTACCGAAAAACTGCCTAAACGATTTTCGAAGGGTTACAATCTTCCCCCCTTAAAGAAATTCGGTCCCCGAATTTAGAATTTAACATACGCGTACCTTCAAAAAGATGGGGATATCTCTTCCTCATCTCGACCTCGGTCTCCCAGATGACCTCCTCGCTGTTCGGGCCACGCCAAAGGACTTTGACAGACGGTATGACCTTCGACCTCAATTTCTTCACCTGCCGATCCAAAATGACCACCGGCTGCTCGGTGAAAGAAAGATCACGCTCTAACTGGATCGTCTGGTGCTGAATCTCCTGGGAAGGATCATGAAGGTACTTGCGGAGCATCGAGACATGGAATACGGGGTGAACATCGGGGAAGCTGGGCGGAAGGGCTAACCGATAAGCGACTGGACCAACGCGCTCTAGGATCTCGAAAGGACCAACATATCTAGGACTCAGCTTCCCTTTCCGCCCAAATCTCATCACACCCTTCATCGGAGAGACCTTCAGGAAAACATGATCGCCAGCAGCGAACTCGAGTCGGCGACGACGCCTGTCAGCATAAGATTTCTGCCTGCTCTGTGCCGCTCTCATCCTGTCCCGAATCAGCTGTATCTTCTCGGTCGTCTCCTGTAAGATCTGCGGCCCCAAAATACTGCTCTCCCTGAGCTCTGTCCAACATACAGGCGATCGACATCTCCTCCCATATAAAGCCTCGAAAGGTGCCATCTGTATTGTCTCCTGGAAGCTATTATTGTAGGAAAACTCGATCAAAGGCAAATGACGATCCCAGCTACCACCGAAATCTAAAACACAAGCCCTGAGCATGTCCTCAAGAGTCTGAATCGTACGCTCCGACTGTCCGTCAGTCTGAGGATGAAAGGCTGTGCTAAAACTCAATCGGGTGCCCAAAGCTTCCTGTAGTTTCTGCCACAATCGGCTGGTAAACTGGGTGCCACGGTCGGACACGATGCAAGTCGGAACACCATGCAGTCGCACTATCTCATCAATATAAACCTGGGCGTACTGAGAAAATCCAAAAGTGGTCTTCACTGGCAGAAAGTGAGCCGCTTTCGTCAGTCGATCAACAATCACCCAGATAGAGTCGTACCCTCGACTGGTCCTGGGTAGACCCACCACGAAGTCCATGGAGACCTGCTCCCACTTCCACTCAGGGATGGGCAAAGGCTGTAACTCGCCGGCTGGCCTCTGGTGCTCAGCCTTGACTTGCTGACAAGTCAGGCATCTCGACACAAAGTCTGTAATATCCTTCTTCATCCCGTCCCACCAGTAAACCTCTCTCAAATCACGATACATCTTGGTGGAACCTGGGTGAACACTGTATACTGATCTATGTGCCTCCTCGAGAATATCACGCCTCAGTCCCTCTGAATCTGGCACGCACAGTCGAGTCCCAAATCGAAGTATCCCCTGATCATCAATCACGAACTCAGAAACTCTGCCCTGCCGAATCTGCTCAATAATCTCTAAGATACGGGCATCGCCGGACTGTGCCTCGTGGATACGGTCAAGTAACTGTGGGCGTGCTCTGAAATGGGCTAGCTGTCCCCCTGTAGGAGTAAACTCGAACTGCACTCTGCTATCACATAAAACCTGCCAATCCGCCGTCGACTGCATCTGTACTGCGCTCAAACAAGATAAGCTACCTCCGGGCCTCCTACTCAAAGCATCTGCCACCACATTCGCCTTGCCCGGATGGTATAGAATCTCGCAGTCATAATCTTTCACCAACTCCATCCAACGGTGCTGTCTCAGGTTCAGGTCTCGCTGCTGGAAGATATACTTCAAACTCTTGTGGTCAGTGTATATCTGGCACGACTCACCGTATAGGTAATGTCTCCAGATCTTAAGTGCAAATACCACTGCAGCCATCTCTAAATCATGGGTGGGGTAGTTCTGTTCGTGTTTCCTCAGCTGCCGAGAAGCATACGCGATAACTCTGTCGTGCTGCATCAATACACAGCCCAGCCCCACTCTAGAAGCATCACAATATACCACGAACCCGCCTGATCCTGAAGGCAATGCTAACACTGGAGCAGTAGTCAGGCGAGTCTTCAACTGCTGAAAGCTATCCTCACATGCCTGTGTCCAATCAAAAGGAACCCCCTTCCGGGTCAACCCGGTCAAAGGTGCAGGAATGCGGGAGAAATCCTGGACGAAACGTCGATAATAGCCGGCCAGACCTAGAAAGCTGCGAACCTCTGTGACTGATACCGGTCTAGGCCAACGCTGAACTGCCTCGATCTTCTTCGGGTCCACGCAAATACCATCTCTCGTCACCACATGACCCAAGAAGTCGACACTGTCTAACCAGAATGCGCACTTGGAGAATTTGGCGAACAGCGGATGCTCCCTCAAAGTCTGTAATGTGATACGTAAGTGCTGCTCATGCTCCTCCCGGCTCCGAGAATAAACCAAGATGTCGTCAATGAACACAATGATGAACTGATCGAGATACGGCCTGAATACGCGGTTCATCAAATCCATAAAAGCTGCCGGGGCATTGGTGAGCCCGAACGACATCACCAAGAACTCGTAATGACCATAACGAGTACGGAAGGCAGTCTTCGGAATATCCTCCTTCCGAACCCGCAACTGGTGATAACCTGATCGTAAATCAACCTTCGAGAAAAACCCTGCACCCTGGAGCTGATCAAATAAGTCATCAATGCGGGGTAGGGGATACCTGTTCCGCACAGTAACTCGGTTCAGCTGACGATAATCAATGCATAAACGCATACTTCCATCCTTCTTCTTAACAAACAAGACGGGAGCGCCCCAAGGTGACACACTCGGTCGGATAAGCCCTTTGTCCAGCAAGTCCTGTAACTGATCCTTTAGCTCTCTCAGCTCCGCCGGGGCCATCCGATAAGGCGGTATAGAGATAGGCCCCGTGCCGGGGATCAAGTCAATACAGAACTCAATCTCGCGCTCTGGTGGCAGACCAGGCAGCTCGTCAGGAAATACATCAGGAAACTCTCTCACAACAGGGACCTGGTCCAACGGAACCTCTGTGGAGCTAGTATCACAAACATAGGCTAAGAATCCCTGACACCCTTTCCTTAAGAGCTGACCAGCGCGAAGAGAAGAAATCAAGCTGGGAAGGGTAGCGCTACGATCTCCCTGAATAATAAGAACCGGCTCACCAGGAAAACTGAATCTGACTGCTTTTTCACGGCAGTCCACGGATGCATAACAGGTGGCTAGCCAGTCCATACCAAGAAGAACGTCAAAGTCTAGCATATCGAGGAGAATCAAATCTACTGAAGAATCTCTCTCCCCGATACGAACGGAACAAGATCGGTACACAAAACGGGCAACAAAAGACTCGCCTACCGGGGTAATAACGACAAGCGGCTGATCTAACGGACAAGACTCTCGGCCCAACCTCGGTGCAAAATACGTGGAAACATAGGAATGTGTGGAGCCTGGATCAAATAATACCCGTGCATCAAAAGAACATACTGGCAGAGTACCTGTCACGACGGCATTGGATGCCTGTGCATCCTGAGGAGTCAATGCGAACACTCGGGCCTGTCCACCACTAATAGCTGGCTGTGCTCTGCCTCTACCTCGGCCTCTGCCTCTGCCTCTGTCGCCTCGTCCTCTATGAACTGGACCGCCACACCCACGGCCTCTGGAAGCATTTGGCTGGCGTGAAGCATCATCAGGAGTAGGAAGTAAAGCTCTCTGCGATGGTGGTGAAGGTGGTAAAGTCACATGCGGGACTGTCGCCGTGCCCGGACGTCCCATGGTACAGTCTCTGATACGGTGGTACTGACTCCCGCACCGAAAACATCCTGGAGACGACTGCTGGGTCTGTGGATATGAACCAAATAACTGACCTCGTCTCAATCCTCTGCCTCCGCCATCTCCCGGAAATAATCTATCACGATGTCTGCCCATCTGCCGCTGAGCTGGCGTATCAGTACGGATCCTCTTCGGCCCAGAAGCGACCGGAGTCTCAGAAATACGCTCCTCCAAAAGTAAGGCTGCGTCCATCGCGGCTGCGTATGTATCAAAGTGCTGGGTGCCGATGGCAAGGAATAGCTGTGTATCAAGCCCTCGTACAAACCTCTTTATCCTCTTCTCTTCTGTGTCGACTAGGTGCGGAGCATATCGAGACAACTGGGTAAACTGTATATCATACTCCGACACTGTCATCCCCGGAGTCTTGCGCAAAGACTCAAAACTACGGGCTCGAGCATCTCGGACACTCTCCGGAAGAAAACGGGCAAGAAATGCAGATGTAAACTCATCCCAGGTCATAGAAGGCAGACCTGCAGCTCGGCCTCTCTCTACTGAGTCGTACCATGTCTGGGCAAGACCCTCCAGACGAAAACTCGCAAACTCCACCAATCTATCCTCAGAACACCTCAACGAACGGCCAATCCGTGCCATCCTATCGAGAAATGCCTGTGGGTCCTCTGTCGCATCTGTACCGGTAAAAGCTGGAGGTCTCAATCTCATGAACTCCTGTAGTGAAACAGGGATAGTCTCCGTTGTAGCAGCAGGAGTGACCATCTGTGCAGCAGGTACGATCGTGGTCTGTGCGGTGGAAGGAACGTCCTCGGATCTCTGTGCCCGGCTGGACTCAACTAAAGATCCCATCATCTGCCGCAACTCTTGCATGCCGGCCTCTAATCTGGCAATACGGTCAGGATAAGGCGGATCAGTAGGACCCTGAGGGGTAGGCGTATCCTCCCGCTCGATCCTCGCCTCAGACGGGCCCGCCCGAATCTCATCCCTAGCGGCAGCCCGCTGAGCTCTCGTAGTCTTTGGCGGCATCGAAGCTGGAATAAGAAATAGAACTGATAAGGACATTGCAATTGGATCAAGGAATGCAAGGAATCACGAAAGGAAATACAAGCAATTATGTCCTAAGGTCACTTAGGCGGAGTACCGTATCGTAAGTATGCCGCGGATCATACCCACGCTACGCCACTCTGCTTAAGTCACCTACTCCATCTACCAAGGTCGTCCTACACTCAGAAAGGTAAAACCTACGCTCTGATACCAACTTTGTCACGACCCGAAAGTACGGAACGTGACTGGCACTTAGATTACGAGACGTCTAAAGGCGTACCGTAACCTAAGTCAGCCAAAACCCAGAAAATCTAAACCAAAATCAAAAGAGAGTGAAGGAAAACCTTAAATGAAAACGTTTTTTTTTTTTTAAATCAATTGAGTTGCAAAGAATCCCTTTTTAAAACATCAAAAATTTCTGAAAATTTCGGCAGAGTCTCCCCTGCATTTTCTATCCCCAAAAATGGGTACAACAAGATAATACATATGAAATCATAAAAATGGCATCCCCAAGCGGGAGCTAGCTCTTCGCCCAAGGCGGATCACAACCACATGCAATATATATAAGCAATACTAAGAAAAGAGCAGAAGAAACCCAAAATATCAGAAAACGCAACGCCGGCTCAAGTGAGCTCGACCCAAAAGAAACCACAAATATACATATCTCTCATTCTCATCACTAGGTCGCATATACAATACAAGTGGTAGATGGAGAATACTAGATACAATGATAAAGCAAAAAGGAATAAAGTATACTCGCAACCCACCTACGGGCGATGTCGCGAGTCTGAGCAAAAGAACTGATGACAAGATAGCCCGCCGCTACGAGACTGACGGGTCCGACCTGCAAGACACTGTGGCACAACGGGGGTGAGTTGCCAGCTCGTGAGTAAATATAACATCTAATAAGGCAATCGTAAGAATGCACGCAATGCACCACAACATGTATGTCCATATGTGATATAATAACTCTAGTATGCATGCACAGGTATGCAATGTCATCATTAAGTCTCTAAGAGTTTTAAATGCTAAGGTTATTGAATTCCTAACTTTAAAGCATGAACATCTGTATAGTAGCTAAATATCATCGAGAAATCATCTGAAAACCTGTGTCAAGCATCGACACCAAAAAGGAATCATATCTGTCTCAATATCGGGCTCCGTCAGTCCGGATCGGCCCACACCATAAATCTCACGACAACGGTCGGTATCCTCCGGATATCCGCCGTGCCAGACATCACCGGTAGGTAGTCTTCCCCTGCCAGGCTCATCGTCTACAACTCGATCTTCTTGCCCCGGGGTACCATACCGGGCCCACCATGTACCCGAGACGGTTCATCCACTCCTCGAATCGGGTCTCGAAATCCAACAGAAAACATGAAAACTCATGGTGGACGACACAGACATCACGAGAAAACCGCAACTTTGTTTTGAAAATGATAAATCTAAGGTTTTGTTAAATTCTTGCGGTTTTCCCCAAAAATCCAGAAATCACAGAAAAACTGAAATCATCAAGAAAATCATAGTGTCCACATGTTATATATAATAAATGTCTATGATATCAATGTATATGATGTGAGTTTTAGTAGCAATCTATATAAATATGATGTTAATGCGAGGTATATGCATGCAATGCGAGGTATATATCATGTTTGAATGCAAATAGCGATATTAAGTTAAACAGGTTTTCTAGTGTACGTGGCATGGCAATTACCAAAGGCGTGTGTGTCACATGAATAGTGCGCGTGCAATCGATGCCAATGGTAAGGTGTTCGTGTTCTATGAAATGATATCGCGTATGTATATATGAACGTCATATGAATGTCCATGCAATCTAGTATAGGGTTAGCTGTGAGGGTATGCCATGTATATAAATGGATAAGCTAGCTAACAATATAATTAATGCATAAAGTAGGGTAATCCTAACTAGGGGGGCGCCTCACGCCATCCAGACGATTCCCCCGTAGATGAATATATCTACTCACCAGAAATCCCCGCTAATCTGATCCGGCCACCGCTTTGCCTTTTCGCGCCGTATCCGAAGTTTCCCCGACCGATCCTAAATTTGCACAACACCAAGTATAAGATTACATAACCCTAAATGATGCAAGTCACATTATACAAATATCCACGCTCTCGTATTAAACATAGCATGCACTCGGTGCGCGGAAAAACGCACGAAAATCGCAATCCTTTAACAAAAATCGTCATTTCGGGGAAATCGACAAACTACCACCCGACTAGACGAAACCCCGCGTTCACGCATTCTAATAATCCTATACGAAGCTAATAATATTACTAACCTAACACAAATCGACCGCATACTATTTTTTGTAAAAATCTAGTAAGCGATTTTCAAACCAAATCGATACAAACATTGAAATTTGTCGTTTTAGCGAGCATACCAATACACAATTAACCACTCCAATCACCTAGATAACCATCCCTAGCATAATCCAAGCATCATGCTACTAGCCCTAATTTCTAAAATCAAAACCTTCACTTGATTTTTCCAAATCAAACATTTACTACTAAACTAATATTTAGAATTGAAATTCTAGCACAATTAAACCTCAAGTAAGCAACTAGTTTAGGATTTTCACCTCTCAATCTTGAACCCTAACTTTAATACATCAACCATGCTTCAAACCCTAATCCACAATCAAATCCCTTTCTTGAATTTCATGAACAAGCAATTTCTATTAAATTGATACCTCAAAATTCTATTTTAGCACCTTTAAACTACAATTTGACAAAGAGATTAGAGTTTTCACCTCACAAGTTGAATCCTAACATGCTCAAGCCACCAAATAAGCCTCCTTTCTTCAAGTTTTTAACTAATTTGGGTTGAGGAGAGATAGGATTTGGATTTTGCTTTGAATTGGAGAAAGAATTTGTGGATTTTCATTGAATTTTTGCAAGAAAAGAAGCAAGAATGAAGTGGGAAAATGGAGGTTGCTGCTGTGGGAAGCTCGGACAGCAGGTGGAGGAAAGAGTTTGGGAATTTTAGAGAAGATTCTAGGTCCAAAACACCCCCATGTTATCATTTAATGCATTTCTTTTCAACATTTTACAAAAAAAACCCTTATTTTACCTCATTTTCTCATTAAATTTCCAACCCAAAAACTAAAAATGTGAAAGTCATGACACAATTTTATTAACACCATATTTTAGCTTATAAAGACTCCTAATTAATAAATTTACCTAATTAAATTTTTATTTACCCCTAATTAAATGTATTTAAAAAGGCTTAAAATAATAAAAAAATAATTAACTACGAAATTTTTTTTATTTAACTAGAAAATTATAAATGACATTTTAGTGACAAAATTATAGTAATATCTTATCTAAATTTTGTATAATTAGGTCTACAAAGAAAAATACCTATTTTGACTTTTTTACGGAAAAAGCCGAAAATTTTGCCGATTACCGAAAAACTGCCTAAACGATTTTCGAAGGGTTACATACTCGGATGAAGATGGTTATACCTTAAATTGAACTCCTTCTTCTTCAAACTTTTGTAGAGGTTGATGGTTCTCTTCTTGTCGCCTTCTTCCGTCGAAGATGGATCCACCTCGAGGGTTCAACCTTTGGGCTCTTTCTCGAACTTGGAGTGAACTAGAATCTCCGGCTTGCTAAACCCTTGATCCTAGAGTGAGTAGAGAGTGTCTAAGGGGTGCTTTTCTTTTTAAAGAGAGGGATTCTCAACACATGAGAAGGGTTCTCTTTTGCTAGAGGAAGAAGAAGATGAAGTGAGGAGAGAGAAGCTAAATGAGATAATGAGCTCTCTTTTTCTTTCTTGCAACCATAATGCCAAAAGAAAAAGAATTATCTAAATTAATAATAATAATAATGAAAATGAAAAGGTTGATGGAAAGTTTAGGAATGACCATTATCATTTCAAACATTAAATGAATTTGCTAGAATCAAAGAGCATCTTTCTTTTGTAATGATGATGGTCAAAACTTCAACCATGGTCAACAAGTCAACCATGGTCAACAAGTCAACATAAAAACCAACCATGACACAATTTCATTTTATTATATATTATTAATTGATAAAACAAAAATCCATTAGGGTTTGGAAAAAGACGACTGTCAACTGTGCATACGCACCCGTTCCGAAACCCTAATGAAAGTCCTCTTCCTCTTCCTCAAATAACTGTGCATACACACCTGCATCCTTGTTCCGAGGAACATGAATACTGAGAGATAAAAGCAACCCCAAAACATATACCAGCATCTGACTCAAACCAGAGCCAGCCAGTAATATCCGTCCGGACTCCAAACGTGCACAAGTGCGCGGATGAGAACGAACCCTGTCGCAAAACCAAGTGACCTCTACTCTGTTTTGCCCAGAGGCGAATACCCTCTGTGTGGGACTCTAAAGACTCGACACTACGCTGGCAGTGGGTTTAACCACAGACCGCAAGCGGCACTAGCTGTGCGTAACGGTCCCCAGGTAGATGTCGACAAGAAGGCTGACGAGGTGAAACCCCATCTGTACTCCTACTGAGTCTGAATGTGACAGTCACCGTACAGTCCGGTCTGTTCGTCTGATACATCGCATGTCGGGCCTAGGGGGCGGTAAAACGTCAGTCCCCCAATAGCGGTACAAGTCGTGTCGGAGTGAAGCCCAAAACACCCTGAGATAACACTGGAACCTACCAGTATATCTCGCTTGCCCTGGCCAGGGACTACTCGTGTAATGGCTCTCCAAGACACAGCGCGATGTCAACCCCCAATATCGGGAGAGACGAATCCTGTCTAACCGTCACTGCCTCCAAGTGCTTCGGGACTGCACCCAACCACCACCTGTTTGCATGACTCCTTTGAGCCGTGGTAGGGTAGTGATCAAAGTGCAGTGGGAACACACTCGAGGCGAAGTGCCAGTGTCAAGTCAGCGGACTAAGCTGTACCCATGTCACCTGGGAACTGATAACTGACGATAGGTATAATACCAACCTGTCAGTTCCCGACGAGTCCTGTCCAGTGTACTCGTAACCCAACGAGCACCCGTATACTATCTCCAGTACGACGTACTGATGGCTGTGGGACAGACCATCTCCCACACTGGGATGAGAAGCGCATACGCTAGTCTACTCCGGAGTATCGATGCCCTGTCTCGATAGTCCTACGACTAGGGACCTGTATAAGGATTTGCTTATAGATTACCCAGCCCCCACTAGTGTGACTGCCATCACAACGCTGGTAATCAAGCAAAGATCCTAAGGGCTCCACTAATGCGTATAAGTGATATACTGAAATAAACACAAGTACACATTGAAGTAGAAACAAACCAAGTAGCATACTACTATATTGAGCAAGATTGTTTATACAAGGTGAATATCCGAAGCTTCCATCAAGTAATATACAAACTAGTATGATACAGTAATGGCCTCTAGGGCATATACACTAACAATCTCCCACTTGCACTAAGGCCATGAACTGGCGTACCGAAGACCTATCATCTCGATCAGCCGCTCGAACTGAGTCTGGGGTAAGGCCTTGGTGAATGGATCTGCAGTGTTCTCTTCTGAAGCAACCCTCCGAACCTCGATCTCCTTGCGATCCACGATTTCCCTGATCAGGTGATACCGCCTCAAGATGTGCCTGGATCTCTGATGGGACCTGGGTTCTTTCGCTAAAGCTATAGCCCCGTTGTTGTCGCAATACAGAGGTATTGGGTCAACAATGGACGGAACCACCTGAAGTTCTTTCAAGAACTTCCTCATCCAGACAGCTTCTTTTGCGGCATCAGATGCAGCGATGTATTCCGCTTCCATAGTCGAGTCTGCAACGGTTTCCTGTTTGGAACTCTTCCAACACACCGCCCCTCCATTGAGGGTAAAGACAAAACCCGACATGGACTTGGAATCATCCTTGTCACTCTGGAAGCTGGAGTCAGCAAAAGCCTCGATCTGGAGGTCTTTTCCGCCATACACCAAGAACATCTCCTTAGTCCTCCTCAGGTACTTGAGAATGTTCTTTACTGCTATCCAGTGTTTCTCCCCAGGGTTTGACTGATACCGGCTTACCACACTCAGTGCACAAGCTACATCCGGTCTGGTACACAACATCGCATACATTATAGAGCCTACCGCAGAAGCGTAGGGTATAATAGACATGCGATCCCTCTCCAAATCAGTCTTGGGAGACATCTCTTTAGAGAGGGTGATCCCGTGACAAGCCGGTAGGTTACCGCGCTTGGAATCTTCCATACTGAATCTTTTCAGTACGGTGTCGATGTACCTGGACTGTGAAAGTCCTAATATCCTCTTGGATCTATCACGATGGATCCGGATCCCCAGGATGTAAGAGGCATCACCCAGGTCTTTCATGGAGAACCTGTGTGACAAGAAACCCTTGACAGATTGTAGCATAGGAATGTCATTTCCTATTAAGAGAATGTCATCCACGTATAAAACAAGGAATACTACAGTTCTCGCTACAAATCTACTATAGATGCATGGTTCATCTGGATTTTTGATAAAGCCAAATTCCTTGACCGTCTCATCAAAACAGATGTTCGAACTCCGCGATGCCTGCTTTAGTCCATAGATGGACTTAAGCAACTTGCACACCTTTCCGCTGCTCCCACTCTGATTGAAACCCTCTGGCTGATCCATATAGACACACTCCTCTAAATTTCCATTTAGAAAAGCGGTTTTTACGTCCATCTGCCAAATCTCATAATCGTGGAAGGCAGCAATGGCAAGAAGGATCCGAATGGATTTCAGCATAGCCACTGGAGAAAAGGTTTCGTCATAGTCCAAGCCAGGTCTTTGACGGAAACCCTTTGCTACAAGTCTAGCTTTATAGGTCTCAACCTGTCCATCTACACCAATCTTCCTTTTGAAGATCCACTTGCATCCTACGGGTTTTACCCCGTCTGGAGCAATGTCCAACGTCCATACTTTGTTGGTGTACATGGACTCCATTTCGGTCCGCATTGCATCCAGCCATTTTACCGAGTCAACGCTCTGAACGGCCTGTTGGAAGCTAGTAGGCTCATCATAATCTATGATGCAATCCTCTCTATCCCCGTCTATGAGAAAACCGTAGTATCTCTCGGGCGGATGAGACTGCCTACTACTCCTGCGGAGCGGCGTAGGAATGTCCTATTCTTTTGAACCCTCTGGTTCCACTAAGCTTTCAGTAATAGTCTGAGATTCTGGAATTTCATCCAGTTCTACTGCGCTCCCACTTATCTGATTTTCCAAAAACTCAGTTTCCAAGAAGTGGGCATGACGAGAAACAAGGACTTTTTGCTTCTCTGCGTAATAGAATAGATACCCCTTGGAGTTCTTTGGGTATCCCACAAACTTGCACTGTACTGAGCGTGCCTCGAGCTTGTCCGCATGCTGCTTTTTTACAAAAGCCGGACATCCCCATGTCTTAAAGGATTTAAGACAGGGTTTCTTCCCACTCCACATCTGATATGGTGTGGTAGGCACAGTCTTAGTAGGAACTTGGTTCAAGAGATGTGCAGCTGTTTCTAGTGCATATCCCCAGAAAGATCGCGGTAACTCAGCCTTACTCATCATGGAACGAACCATATCCAATAGGGTTCGATTCCTTCTTTCCGATACACCGTTATGTTGCGGAGTGTATGGAGGAGTACGCTGAGAGAGAATCCCATTCTCTTTTAAATAGTCCAGGAACTCGGCACTCAAGTATTCACCACCTCGATCCGATCTTAGAATCTTAATACTTTTGCCTGTTTGTTTTTCAACTTCATTCTTGTAATCCCGAAATTTCTCAAAGGCCTCGGATTTGTGCTTCATTAAGAAGACATGTCCATACCTAGAGAAATCGTCTATGAAAGTAATGAAGTATGAATAACCGCTTCGCGCATGTGTAGACATTGGACCGCACACATCGCTGTGTACGAGTCCCAAAAGCTCGCTCGCTCTTTCTCCGTGTCCAGTGAACGGAGTCTTTGTCATCTTTCCCATGAGACAAGATTCACAAGTGGCATAAGACTGATACTCGAACGGATCCAAGTATCCTTCTTTATGTAACTTAGTCAACCGTGTCTCATTGATGTGACCCAGTCTACAATGCCATAAGAAAGCCTGATTGATATCTGGAGACTTTCTTTCGTGTGTATTCTGGATATTGAAAATGTGTGGTTGGTTTAATACGTATATACCATTGCTCAGTGTACCTGACCCAATCAGAACTTGATTAAGGTGAATGTTTACAACATTACTTACAAACGCAAATTCATAACCTTCTTTAGAAACCAATGATACAGAAATGATATTACAAGTTGTGTTGGGTACAAAAAAGCAATTACGCAAAACCAAAACATGCCCATCTGACATTCCCAGGTGATAGTCCCCCACGGCTTTAGCATCCATGCTAGCTCCGTTCGCAACTCTGAGGGTCATGTCACCTTCCTTCAAAAACCTACGGTTTCTCAACGCCTGCAAAGAATTACAGATATGAGATCCTGATCCGGTATCCAATACCCAGGAAGTAGAGTTTATAGAAAGACAGTTTTCAATAACATACACACCTGAAGCTGAAGCCGCAACCTGCTTCAGTTCCTGTGTCCTGGCTTTCCAAGCCCTGCAATCTTTCTTCCAGTGTCCACTCTTATGACAATAGAAGCATTCTTCTTTTCCAACAAGCTTCCCCGCAATCTTTGTTGCCTTTTCCTTTCCCTTCGTACCCACTTTACTAACACCGCCTCTTAGTTTGGCGGGGGCTTTCTTCCTCTTTCCCTTGGCTTTCGCCTTGGACCTAGAGGATGAAGATCCTCCTACAAACAAAGCGAGTGTTTCCCTACTCTTCTGTAGGGTGCCCTCTGCGCTCCTCAGCAGGTTGAGGAGTTCTGAAAGTTCAACTTCCTTTTCTTGTAAGTTGAAGTTCAGTATAAACTGGACGTAAGTGGATGGAAGGGACTGGAGAATTAAATCCGTATAGAGTTCACTGTCCAACGTGGTCCCAAGTTCCGCGAGCTCCTCAGTGTAGCCAATCATCTTAAGCACGTGGTCCGCTACCGATGATCCGACGGCCAACTTTGTCGAAAATAACTTCTTCGACACTTCGTATCTTGCGATACGAGACTGCTCTCCATACAGTTCTTTTGTATGGAGAAATATGGACTCGAGGTCCATATTCTCATGCCTCCTCTGATGTTCGTTGTCCATAGAGGCAAGCACGAGGCACCTGGCCTTCGCGCAATCAATCTCCCAAGTCTTACGGATTTCCTTATCCGCGACGCTGGAGGTGGGACCTGGGACGGGGGGAGCTTTGGTGGTAAGAAGATACCCCAGCTTGTCGTAAGCGATTGCCAATTTGACATTCCTGAGCCAATCATTGTAGTTTGGCCCTGTCAGTATGTTTTTATCTAGAAATAACTTAAGTCCAGTCATTTCGATTTGGTCGCTGCAGGGGGAGAGAAGAAACACTTAGCACGATGCTCTTGCAATTTTAGAATGGTTTTTAATTTGTCTAAACAGGATGGCTCCCACTGTCTCTCGAATCCCTCCTCAAACCACAAAGGAAGAATTAGCCGGGATCAATCCCACCGTACAATACTTGCTTAACCGTTCAGCCAGGACAGTGTCGGTACTTCGAGGGAGGTTTTCCAACGCTTTCGCGAAGTTCCTTAATTTAAGAACCTCTTTTCCCTGGGGGCGTAGCCCCGCTAACACCTTTCTAGGCACCTACTAGGTTTATAGCATTGATCGTTTAGTGAGAAATTTCCCGAAGAGTAGCATATACTCACAGTAGGATCGGGATCCAAATATCATCGCGTGACGAAAATGAAGGAATCCTACCATAATCATCACACTCCAAATGGTATGCAAATCTAGCAAGTTTCAGTACTTGTGAAACTCCCGATGTGGATTTTTGCCCCATGCTCTTATGACCTTGACTAAGGCCAACAAATCATAAGTCACATGTCAAGTTCTTCCCGTCGTTATCCAGGTTAATTTGAACCCACCCGTATATACCCTTGACTATGGCCAACAAGGCAATACGACTGTCCCAAACCAACGCATTCTATCTATGCAACATATGAATACCCACCAGCTACCAAACACTGTGCCTTGACTAAGGCCAACAAACACAGCTTGAATACTGTTGAATATTCATATGAAACGACGGAGGGCTACGGATGGTTTTGGCGAAACCGTGAACGTAGTGAACTTGATATAATCGATGGAACGAGATAGCTTTTAGAAGGAGTGGCTCAAGCTCCGCATTTAAAAGTTAGTTTTGAAAAGAACCGAGTGGTTTTTCGAAAGTGTTCCAACGACTTTAACTTGGTTTATTATCTTGCATTAGTTCTTTTAATGCGTGATATTCTTGCATTAGTTCTTTTAATGCGTCCCATCATTTAATCCTACCATTGCAGAAAACAACCAAAATATGACGTACGCTTATGCCATTCGCATTCGCCACGGGGTCCCGTCATCACTCGTTAGGTTACTTAACTAACGACAGAGCGGGGGCTGGGCTAGCGCGGCTGTAAAACATAAGCAACGCCTAAATAGAAAGCAATGATAGACATTACAGATCACAGATGAATACATTGAATATACTAGCAATCCGCAATCCTTTCGAGCCTGCAACGAAAATCGGATTACACGGTCGCGGTGAATAGCCAAATACCCCACCCAAGACCCCTACGGGTGCGGCAAACTACCCGCCAAGTACTCGGCAGTTTGTGCACCCCCTCCATGGGTCTATCCTAGGAGCAAAAACAGTAAAAAGAATTATACAATGACGGCTACAACCCCGACCCGGTTGTGCGGCCAAACAAATAATATTATTACATCAATTTACATTTACAATGAATGAAAGAAAAACAAAAGCTCATCTCACATCCACCCCGGCTATTCACCCGCGTCAGTCCAACACATTCATATACACATTCCAATATCAAACACAGATCATGTATAACACCGACCAATCGGCTTATAGCGATTAGCCGACGTTCAATACATGCAAACATCACAGATATAACCAACATAGCCAAAGTGTAGCGAAGTTCGAAAAAAAATACGGAATTATAGGACCCCAAAAGTAAATTTCTGTTCTGGAAAATCTGGGCACATATAATATATCTTAAAAATCCCAAAACCAACACAGAGACACACTGCACGAAAAACGATGCAGAGAGGACAACAAACGGCGGCGGTTCCGCGGCAAATGCCTACCTCATGCCGCGGAACCGCGGCGGTTTAGATGAATCAATGGATCGTTTTTCATGGGTGTTCACACAAAACCCTGAGCCGAATTTAGAAGTATAAAGTTTTTCATTTAGAGCAGAAAAAAATTCAACAGAAACTTAGGGTTTTAGTTTTTCCGGTTTTGCGATTTTTCGGCTTCGAACTTCCATACACTTCGCTACCAAGCTAGTTTAAGTTTAGTTAGGCTCTGATACCACTGTAAGTCCACGTTGCGACCCCCGGTTCTTACGGGGAGGCGGAAACGGTATAAAAATCAAATTTTTAGCGCAAGGGGCAACATGGACTAAACAAAGTCGGGATCTTTTCCTAAACTAAAACTAGCAAACTTGCTAAAGAGAGTTAGCTACTCGGATGAAGATGGTTATACCTTAACTTGAACTCCTTCTTCTTCAAACTTTTGTAGAGGTTGATGGTTCTCTTCTTGTCGCCTTCTTCCGTCGAAGATGGATCCACCTCGAGGGTTCAACCTTTGGGCTCTTTCTCGAACTTGGAGTGAACTAGAATCTCCGGCTTGCTAAACCCTTGATCCTAGAGTGAGTAGAGAGTGTCTAAGGGGTGCTTTTCTTTTTAAAGAGAGGGATTCTCAACACATGAGAAGGGTTCTCTTTTGCTAGAGGAAGAAGAAGATGAAGTGAGGAGAGAGAAGCTAAATGAGATAATGAGCTCTCTTTTTCTTTCTTGCAACCATAATGCCAAAAGAAAAAGAATTATCTAAATTAATAATAATAATAATGAAAATGAAAAGGTTGATGGAAAGTTTAGGAATGACCATTATCATTTCAAACATTAAATGAATTTGCTAGAATCAAAGAGCATCTTTCTTTTGTAATGATGATGGTCAAAACATCAACCATGGTCAACAAGTCAACCATGGTCAACAAGTCAACATAAAAACCAACCATGACACAATTTCATTTTATTATATATTATTAATTGATAAATGTAGCGTCTTGAAAAGTCGTTTTGGTGTTTTCCTGAAATTCGGTGAAAATTCGGTATTTTTCCGAAAACCGTCTTTCTCGATATTTTGCAGTTTAGGGCTAATTATACTTAAAATGGATAGGTAATTACTTGTTTTTAGTGACTAATGAGTTAATTATGAAATTTTGGTCATTTAAAAATTTTTCCCTATTTTTCAATTTTTTTAATATTATTTTAAGCCGGTAAGAAAATACTTTAAATAAGCGATAAATACAAATTTTTCCGGGCTAATTTTAATCTCAAAAATTATGATAATTATATTCTAGTGATAACATGAATTTTTAGTAATTTATTTTGATTTTTAACCAATTTTTATGAATTGAAACGAAATTATTGAATTTTTGGGCTAAAACTTGCAATTTGTGAGTTGTAGGGGGCCTTTTTGCATAAAATTTCTTTTGTAAAACCCCTCTATCTTTTTCCTCAGCCCAAGAACAGCCCAATCCTTGGCCAAGACCAGAAAATTCTGACCTCTCTCTTTCTTGAGTTGTTTCTTGAGTTAATTGATAGTTTATGGTATTTATTTTAATATATTGGATAAATGTATGATACATTGACTTTAAAACTTGACCCTTGACCTTCCCACTCACCCCACACCCTCCCCCATACCTCCAACCTGGCCGAAACCTGCACCCCTCTTTCTCATCTCTTTTCTTTGCATTTTTCTTCAATTTCCTTCAAGGAAATGCATCAAAATCCATGAATTAATTCCAAAAATCCAAACAATTTCCTTATGCTATCATTTTCCTTAGCCATTCTTGCTTGGATCTTGGTGTTTGAGGCCATCATTTGGAGGAAACTTTCTTGCTTGATCTATTGATCAAGAGGTATAAATTCCATCTTGTTAAATTCCTTGTTTAAGTGCTTATGTGTTATGGTTTAGTGTTAATTTAGTGTAGTTAATCTAGTTTTCTTAGATTTTTGTTTGAAAATTCTAACTAGGTTTTGAACCATGATAATTTATTTAAGTTGTTTATTAGTTAATCTAGTTGTTAGTAAACTAATCTATATGGTTACCTTATTATGTAGTCTTTAATTATACTAATTTAGGTAATTTTAGAAGTTGATTTTAGTTGTAAAGTTGTTGTTTTAAGGTTTTTCAAGAGAGGGTTATGTATGGAAAATGATATTTGAAGCTTGATTAGTGAGTTGATTAAACCTAATTTGTGTTGATTAAACCTAATTTGCTATCTAGTGTTTTGCTAACCTTAAGCTAAGTGGTTAATTTGCTTATTAGGCTAAATTTTAGTGTTAAAGTAAGGATTTCTTATATAGTTTGAGTTATGTTTGCTATTTATAAAAATCAAGAGAAGGTTTTGTTATGTAAATTAGGTTTTTTTAAGCTTAGTTAATGGTTTAGCATTGGTGTATTGGCTAACTTTTTGGTTAGTTTGGAATGTTGGCGTTGGGTGGGTTGACTTTGTCGCTTTATTGTCGATGTTTGCATCAAATTGCAATTTCTGCTTACTAGTTTTTATAGAAGTTATGTGATGAGTTAATTGTGGTATCTTGATGATTTTGTTGGCTTGTCCTACGACTTTTAGGATGCGTGAGTGCGGTTTTTGGGTAGTCGGGTTTTAGTTTTGCCGGGTGACCCAAATCGGCGTTTTTCGGCAGTTTTTGCGATTTTCGCGTGTGTCCGCGCACTTTGTGCACGTTGTACCCAGCTAGAGAACTTTAGTAGTTTCGTTGGGGTTTTGCGTCGTTCTTGATATGTAACCTTATATTTGATATAAATTACAGGTTCGGTCGCGGAGACGTCTGACGCGGCGCGAAAGGGAAAGGCGGTGATCGGACACAGCTAGCCAGGAATCCCAGTGAGTAGATTTAACATCTACGGGGGACGATCGTCTGGATGGCGCAAGTCGCCCGATAGATTTAGTAAACTGGAAAATAGTAAATTGGATAATCACTTGTGACATTAGAATAATAATACTGGCATGATAATTGCTGCAATTAGATCGATAGGTTATACCCATATACGCAAACTCAATTGTAGGACACATGCACCATTACCAGGTTTTTATATGCAGCACGAGCACTATTCATGTTTACACACACACCCTGGTAATTGCCATGCCACCACACTAGATAACTTTTAAATTTAAAACTTTTACTAATTGATACTTAAACTGGTGCTATTGCCTTTAATTCCTTAAAATGAAACCGTAGAATTGCTATTCATGTGCATGTACTTCATCATATTAATTGTTCATGCTTAATCCATTAATCACACATCGCAACTTGATTATTGATATCATACGCATTCATTATCATTGATATATGCACTTATGTGGATTTCTGGAGATTTTATGATATTGCTGGATTTCGGGGGAAAGCCGCAAAATTTCTAAACTTATTATATTTTTTTAAAAATATGTAAAATTGCGGTTTTCTAGTGATGTAAGTGTCGTCCACCATGAGTTTGCTGTGGATTTGGAAATCCGTGTCGAGGAGTGGAGGAACCGGCACGGGTACATGGTGGGCCCGGTAAGGTACCCCGGGGCAAGAGGAATGTGGTGATGACGTTGAGCCTGGCAGGGGACGGATTACCTACCGGTGACTGTTTGGGACGGCGGATATCCAGAGGATACCGACCGTGGCCGCTTGATGATGAGATATTGATATTTGAGATGGGTCAGCCGGACGGCTGAGGCCAGAGATACATTTATGAGATTTGAGACAGCTTTTGGGTGTCGTTGCTGGACACTGATTTTCGTCGATTCATTGACATTATGCTGGCATTCTAAAAGAGTTTCAAAAACAAAAAGAGATAAAATATTTCTTATATATACCTATTGAGACCTCAGATTTTCATGTTGCATGCATATTGGTACACTGATGTTATATACACACCTGCTAGTGCATCCAGTCATACCTGTATTTTAGATACTAGGATGCTTGTGTGCATGCATACGATAGCCTTTGTAGATGTTATTTATTACTCACGAGTTGGCAACTCACCCCCGTTGTGCCACAGTCTTTTGCAGGTCCGCTCCGTCAGTTCAGTAGCGGCGGGCGCACTTGTCTTTTACCTCTTTTGCCTGAGCTCGAGATTTGCTCATAGGTGGGTTATGTTATTTTTTTGTACCACCTTGTATATTCTTGTATCTAGCGTACTCCATCTACTGTTCTACCAGATTATTGTATATTGATCTAGAGATGAGACTGTGAGGTTTGTGGATTTTATGCTGTATTTTGGGGTCGAGCTCACTTGAGCCGACATGCTACTTTTCATGCTTCCTTATGCTTTATTATGCTTATTGTCATTTACATTGCGTGGGATTTGTGACCGCCTTATGGCGAAGAGCTAGCTCCCGCTTGGGGATGCCCTATTTTGTGGATTCATGTATATATTTTGTTGTACCCATTTTTGGGGGTCAGTATTTACAAAGGAGACTCTGCCGAAATTTTCGGGAAAAATTTGTACTGTTTTAAAAAAAAAAGTGTTTTACATGACTTATTTGATAACTCGCTTTCAATTGATTGGGTTTTCTTCACTCTTTTGCTTCATTGGTTTTGTTTTCTGGGCTTGGCTTACTTATTTTACGGACGCCTTTAGACGTTTCGTAAACTTAAGTGCCAGTCACGTTCCGTACCCTGCGGGTCGTGACAAAGTTGGTATCAAAGCGATAGGTTTACCTTTTTGAGTGTAGGATGACCCTTGGTAGATGGAGTAAGTGACTTAAGCAGGGTAACGTAGCGTACGTATGTCCGCGGCATACTTACGATACGGTACTCCGCCTAAGTGACTTTAGGATATACTTGCTTGAAAAATTCCTTCTTCAATTCCGTGTATCCTATGATCCTATTGCACTGTTCTTACTATCCGTTTTCTTGTGACAGCCACTATGCCGCCGAAGGCTACGAGGGCACAGAGGGCTGCCGCCAGAGACGAGATTCGAGCTGGCTCGTCCGAGACTAGGACTGAGCAGGGTGGTATGCCTACGCCGCTGGGACAGACCGATCTACCTTCCCCAGGCCGTATGGATAGGCTCGAGACCGGTATGGAGGAGTTGCGACAGATGATGGGAGGCATGCAGGAGCTGCGTCAGATGGTAGGATCCCTAGTTGCAGCCAGTCGTACACCGAGGCCGGATGACGTACCTACTACGTCACAGACGACCATGATACCTGCTCCTACTACTACCACCGTGGCCATTCCGGTTTCACTACAGGACTTCATGAGGCTGAGACCTCCAGTATTCACCGGCACCGAGGCAGCGGAGGACCCACAGACGTTCCTTGACAGTTTAGCCAGGATCTGCCGTTCACTGAGATGTTCGGATGATCGATGGGTAGAGCTTGCGAGTTTCCGGCTAGAGGGTCTTGCACAGACATGGTGGGAGTCAGTCTTGAGAGGTCGAGCTGCAGATCTGCCGCCTATGACTTGGGCCGAGTTTACAGCGGTCTTTCTAGCCCGTTTCCTTCCAGAGAGCGTTCGTGACGCCAGAGCTCGCAGTTTCGAGGCCTTAGTCAAGACACCTGGGATGACGGTGTCTGAGTATGACATCCAGTTTACTCAGTTGTCCCGATATGCTCAGTATTTGGTGGATACCGAGGAGAAGATGGTGAAGAGGTTCGTACAGGGACTTGATGCCCAGCTATACCTTGCCATTGGCGCCCAGCACTATGACACTTATTCAGCTGCTATGGATACAGCATTGCGGATGGAGGCACGCATATCACAGACTCCGGCCGTTTCTGGGCCGAAGAGGATGCGCACCGATGTACCGTCTCAGAGACAGCGCGCCAGATTCTTTCCGAGAGATAGGCCTGGCAGAGGATTTGGGCGGGGACAGTTATATGGTTCTTATCCTCAGAGGCAGCAGCCGTCACCAGGATGTTTTGGGTGCGGGAGTCTGCATCATCTTGTCAGAGACTGTCCGGTGAGACGACAGGGAGCAGCGGCAGTTCCGCACGTGACCCTACCACCATCACCACCCCTTCCTCAGAGAGCCCTACTTCCTACCCCAGGCGATGCTCCACGCCAGTTAGGTGCACCGAGAGGCCGTGGACGCGGCGGTCCTGTTCAGAGAGGACGAGGAGGCAGAGGCCGAGGTCGAGGTCAGCCCGCTATCGGTGGAGGACAGGCCCGAGTTTTTGCTTTGACACCGCAGGATGCGCAGGCATCCAATGCCGTTGTGACAGGTACTTTGCCAGTTTGTTCTTTCGACGCACGGGTGTTATTCGACCCAGGTTCCACACATTCGTACGTATCTACACACTTTGCACCGATGTTGGGCCGTGAGTCGTCGTCGTTAGATCAGCCGCTTGTTGTTGTTACTCCGGTAGGCGAGTCGTTTGTCGCTCGTTTTGTATTTCGTTTGTGTTCCGTTCGTATCGGGGAGAGGGATTCATCAGTTGATTTGATACTCCTCGATACGTTGGACTTTGATGTGCTTCTGGGCATGGATTGGCTAGCCACTTGTTATGCTTCGGTGGACTGCCGTGAGAAGGCAGTCAGATTTAGCTTTCCGGGAGAGCCAGTCCTTGTTATTCAGGGAGACCGCAGTGTCGCCCTTCCCAGCTTAATTTCTTCTCTTCGCGCTGGTCAGCTCTTGCGGAAGGGATGTCAGGGATTCTTAGCGTGTATTTGTGATACTCGAGCTGCAGAGGTTCCGTTGGACCAGGTCCCGGTAGTTTGTGAGTTCCCTGATGTTTTCCCTGATGAGCTACCTGGGCTACCGCCTGAGCGCGATGTTGAGTTCTGCATTGATTTGATTCCCGGTTCGGGGCCTATTTCTATACCACCGTATCGGATGGCCCCGGCAGAGCTTCGAGAGCTAAAGGATCAGTTGCAGGATTTGTTGGACAAGGGGCTTATTCGACCGAGTGTTTCTCCGTGGGGTGCTCCGGTCCTGTTTGTCAAGAAGAAGGATGGAAGTTTGCGCTTATGTATCGACTACCGCCAGCTGAACAAAGTTACCATTCGGAACAGATATCCGTTGCCGCGCATTGATGATTCGTTCGACCAGCTTCAGGGTGCGGGGTATTTTTCGAGGATCGATTTGCGATCAGGATACCATCAGCTGCGAGTTCGACAGGAGGATATACCGAGGACAGCTTTCCGCACGCGCTACGGCCACTACGAGTTTTTGGTGATGTCGTTCGGACTCGCCAACGCCCCAGCAGCATTCATGGATTTGATGAACCGTACATTCAGGCCGTATCTTGACTTGTTCATCATCGTGTTTATCGACGATATCTTGGTGTACTCCCGGAGCAGAGAGGAGCACGAGCAGCACTTGCGGATTACGTTACAGACTCTGAGGGAGCATCAGCTGTTCGCGAAGTTCTCCAAGTGTGCTTTCTGGCTGGACAGCGTCGGATTCTTGGGTCACGTGGTTACGAGAGACGGCATTTGTGTGGACCCGAAGAAGATTGAGGCTGTTCAGCAGTGGCCCCGACCTACATCGGTTACCGAGATCCGTAGTTTTCTAGGCTTGGCAGGCTACTACAGGCGTTTTGTTCAGGACTTCTCCCGTATAGCTGCACCGTTGACCGGTTTGACCCGGAAGGGAGTTCCTTTCGTCTGGACAGAGGAGTGCGAGCGCAGTTTTCAGCAGCTACGGACATGTTTGACTACGGCGCCGGTATTATCTTTACCTTCGGGATCAGGCGGATTTGTTGTCTACTGTGATGCTTCGCGAGTGGGATTAGGATGCGTTTTGATGCAGCATGGCCGGGTGATCGCTTATGCTTCTCGGCAGTTGAAGAAGCATGAACAGAACTACCCCACTCATGATTTGGAGATGGCTGCAGTGGTCTTTGCACTGAAGATTTGGCGACATTACCTTTACGGCGAGTCGTGTCAGATATTCACCGATCACAAGAGCTTAAAGTACATATTTCAGCAGCGAGACCTGAACCTCAGACAGCGTCGTTGGATGGAGTTGGTGAAAGACTACGACTGCGAGATCTTATATCATCCCGGCAAGGCGAATGTGGTGGCAGATGCGTTGAGTAGGAGGCCCGGGGGTAGTCTATCCTTTTTGCGCGCAGTGCAGAGGCAGTCGTCAGCAGATTGGCAGATGTTATGCGACAGCCGAGTTGAGTTCGAGTTCACTCAGACAGGGGGACAGCTCGCGCATGTTCGTGCACGCCCACAGTTGCTTGACCGTATATATGAGGCACAGCGTAGTGACGACCGTTGCTCAGAGATCATGGCACAGATGGGACAGGGCAGATTTTCCGAGTTCATGGTTGACGATCAGGGGATTTTACGATATGGATCTAGACTGTGCGTACCAGATGCCGATGGATTACGGCGCGACATTCTCGAGGAGGCACACCGATCAGTGTATAGTGTCCACCCCGGTTCCACCAAGATGTACCATGATATGAGAGAGACCTACTGGTGGGACGGGATGAAGAGGGACATTGCGGAGTTCGTTTCGAGATGCCTGACTTGTCAGCAAGTCAAGGCCGAGCACCAGAGGCCCGCAGGAGAGCTACAGCCGTTACCCATTCCAGAGTGGAAATGGGAGCAGATTTCGATGGACTTCGTTGTGGGTCTACCCAGGACCAGTCGAGGGTACGACTCCATCTGGGTGATCGTGGATAGATTGACGAAAGCGGCTCACTTCCTTCCAGTGAAGACGACTTTCAGCTTCGCTCAGTATGCTCAGCTCTATATTGACGAGATAGTGCGACTACATGGCGTACCGACTTGTATCGTGTCAGATCGAGGCACTCAGTTCACCAGCCGACTTTGGCAGAGACTTCAGGAGGCTTTGGGCACTCGTTTGAGCTTCAGCACGGCGTTTCATCCGCAGACCGACGGACAGTCAGAGCGGACCATTCAGACTCTCGAGGACATGCTCAGAGCGTGCATTTTGGACTTTGGGGGTAGCTGGGATCGTCATTTACCTCTAGTGGAGTTCTCCTACAACAACAGCTTCCAGGATACTATTCAGATGGCACCTTTCGAGGCATTGTATGGGAGGAGATGCAGATCGCCCGTTTGTTGGACAGAGCTCAGCGAGAGCAGTATTTTGGGGCCGCAGATTGTTGAGGAGACGACAGAGAAGATACAGTTGATCCGAGACCGGATGAGAGCGGCTCAGAGCAGGCAGAAATCGTATGCAGACAGGCGCCGTCGCAGTTTAGAGTTCGCAGTTGGCGACCATGTTTTTCTGAAGGTCTCACCGATGAAGGGCGTGATGCGTTTTGGGCGAAAGGGGAAGCTTAGCCCTAGATTCGTAGGTCCCTTCGAGATCCTCGAGCGTGTCGGCGCTGTTGCATATCGTTTGGCTCTTCCACCCAGCTTTCCCGATGTTCACCCCGTCTTCCATGTTTCGATGCTCCGCAAGTACCTTCACGACCCTTCGCATGCGATTCAGCACCCGACAGTCCAGCTAGAGCGCGACCTTTCTTTTGCAGAGCAGCCGGTGGCCATCTTGGATCGGCAGGTGAAGAAGTTGAGGTCGAAGGTTATACCAACCGTCAAGGTCCTTTGGCGTAGCCCAAGCAGCGAGGAGGTTACCTGGGAGACCGAGGGCGAGATGAGGAAGAAATATCCCCATCTCTTCGAAGGTACGCGTAGCTATATTTTTAAATTCGGGGACCGAATTTCTTTAAGGGGGGAAGATTGTAGCGTCTTGAAAAGTCGTTTTGGTGTTTTCCTGAAATTCGGTGAAAATTCGGTATTTTTCCGAAAACCGTCTTTCTCGATATTTTGCAGTTTAGGGCTAATTATACTTAAAATGGATAGGTAATTACTTGTTTTTAGTGACTAATGAGTTAATTATGAAATTTTGGTCATTTAAAAATTTTTCCCTATTTTTCAATTTTTTAATATTATTTTAAGCCGGTAAGAAAATACTTTAAATAAGCGATAAATACAAATTTTTCCGGGCTAATTTTAATCTCAAAAATTATGATAATTATATTCTAGTGATAACATGAATTTTTAGTAATTTATTTTGATTTTTAACCAATTTTTATGAATTGAAACGAAATTATTGAATTTTTGGGCTAAAACTTGCAATTTGTGAGTTGTAGGGGGCCTTTTTGCATAAAATTTCTTTTGTAAAACCCCTCTATCTTTTTCCTCAGCCCAAGAACAGCCCAATCCTTGGCCAAGACCAGAAAATTCTGACCTCTCTCTTTCTTGAGTTGTTTCTTGAGTTAATTGATAGTTTATGGTATTTATTTTAATATATTGGATAAATGTATGATACATTGACTTTAAAACTTGACCCTTGACCTTCCCACTCACCCCACACCCTCCCCCATACCTCCAACCTGGCCGAAACCTGCACCCCTCTTTCTCATCTCTTTTCTTTGCATTTTTCTTCAATTTCCTTCAAGGAAATGCATCAAAATCCATGAATTAATTCCAAAAATCCAAACAATTTCCTTATGCTATCATTTTCCTTAGCCATTCTTGCTTGGATCTTGGTGTTTGAGGCCATCATTTGGAGGAAACTTTCTTGCTTGATCTATTGATCAAGAGGTATAAATTCCATCTTGTTAAATTCCTTGTTTAAGTGCTTATGTGTTATGGTTTAGTGTTAATTTAGTGTAGTTAATCTAGTTTTCTTAGATTTTTGTTTGAAAATTCTAACTAGGTTTTGAACCATGATAATTTATTTAAGTTGTTTATTAGTTAATCTAGTTGTTAGTAAACTAATCTATATGGTTACCTTATTATGTAGTCTTTAATTATACTAATTTAGGTAATTTTAGAAGTTGATTTTAGTTGTAAAGTTGTTGTTTTAAGGTTTTTCAAGAGAGGGTTATGTATGGAAAATGATATTTGAAGCTTGATTAGTGAGTTGATTAAACCTAATTTGTGTTGATTAAACCTAATTTGCTATCTAGTGTTTTGCTAACCTTAAGCTAAGTGGTTAATTTGCTTATTAGGCTAAATTTTAGTGTTAAAGTAAGGATTTCTTATATAGTTTGAGTTATGTTTGCTATTTATAAAAATCAAGAGAAGGTTTTGTTATGTAAATTAGGTTTTTTTAAGCTTAGTTAATGGTTTAGCATTGGTGTATTGGCTAACTTTTTGGTTAGTTTGGAATGTTGGCGTTGGGTGGGTTGACTTTGTCGCTTTATTGTCGATGTTTGCATCAAATTGCAATTTCTGCTTACTAGTTTTTATAGAAGTTATGTGATGAGTTAATTGTGGTATCTTGATGATTTTGTTGGCTTGTCCTACGACTTTTAGGATGCGTGAGTGCGGTTTTTGGGTAGTCGGGTTTTAGTTTTGCCGGGTGACCCAAATCGGCGTTTTTCGGCAGTTTTTGCGATTTTCGCGTGTGTCCGCGCACTTTGTGCACGTTGTACCCAGCTAGAGAACTTTAGTAGTTTCGTTGGGGTTTTGCGTCGTTCTTGATATGTAACCTTATATTTGATATAAATTACAGGTTCGGTCGCGGAGACGTCTGACGCGGCGCGAAAGGGAAAGGCGGTGATCGGACACAGCTAGCCAGGAATCCCAGTGAGTAGATTTAACATCTACGGGGGACGATCGTCTGGATGGCGCAAGTCGCCCGATAGATTTAGTAAACTGGAAAATAGTAAATTGGATAATCACTTGTGACATTAGAATAATAATACTGGCATGATAATTGCTGCAATTAGATCGATAGGTTATACCCATATACGCAAACTCAATTGTAGGACACATGCACCATTACCAGGTTTTTATATGCAGCACGAGCACTATTCATGTTTACACACACACCCTGGTAATTGCCATGCCACCACACTAGATAACTTTTAAATTTAAAACTTTTACTAATTGATACTTAAACTGGTGCTATTGCCTTTAATTCCTTAAAATGAAACCGTAGAATTGCTATTCATGTGCATGTACTTCATCATATTAATTGTTCATGCTTAATCCATTAATCACACATCGCAACTTGATTATTGATATCATACGCATTCATTATCATTGATATATGCACTTATGTGGATTTCTGGAGATTTTATGATATTGCTGGATTTCGGGGGAAAGCCGCAAAATTTCTAAACTTATTATATTTTTTTAAAAATATGTAAAATTGCGGTTTTCTAGTGATGTAAGTGTCGTCCACCATGAGTTTGCTGTGGATTTGGAAATCCGTGTCGAGGAGTGGAGGAACCGGCACGGGTACATGGTGGGCCCGGTAAGGTACCCCGGGGCAAGAGGAATGTGGTGATGACGTTGAGCCTGGCAGGGGACGGATTACCTACCGGTGACTGTTTGGGACGGCGGATATCCAGAGGATACCGACCGTGGCCGCTTGATGATGAGATATTGATATTTGAGATGGGTCAGCCGGACGGCTGAGGCCAGAGATACATTTATGAGATTTGAGACAGCTTTTGGGTGTCGTTGCTGGACACTGATTTTCGTCGATTCATTGACATTATGCTGGCATTCTAAAAGAGTTTCAAAAACAAAAAGAGATAAAATATTTCTTATATATACCTATTGAGACCTCAGATTTTCATGTTGCATGCATATTGGTACACTGATGTTATATACACACCTGCTAGTGCATCCAGTCATACCTGTATTTTAGATACTAGGATGCTTGTGTGCATGCATACGATAGCCTTTGTAGATGTTATTTATTACTCACGAGTTGGCAACTCACCCCCGTTGTGCCACAGTCTTTTGCAGGTCCGCTCCGTCAGTTCAGTAGCGGCGGGCGCACTTGTCTTTTACCTCTTTTGCCTGAGCTCGAGATTTGCTCATAGGTGGGTTATGTTATTTTTTTGTACCACCTTGTATATTCTTGTATCTAGCGTACTCCATCTACTGTTCTACCAGATTATTGTATATTGATCTAGAGATGAGACTGTGAGGTTTGTGGATTTTATGCTGTATTTTGGGGTCGAGCTCACTTGAGCCGACATGCTACTTTTCATGCTTCCTTATGCTTTATTATGCTTATTGTCATTTACATTGCGTGGGATTTGTGACCGCCTTATGGCGAAGAGCTAGCTCCCGCTTGGGGATGCCCTATTTTGTGGATTCATGTATATATTTTGTTGTACCCATTTTTGGGGGTCAGTATTTACAAAGGAGACTCTGCCGAAATTTTCGGGAAAAATTTGTACTGTTTTAAAAAAAAAAGTGTTTTACATGACTTATTTGATAACTCGCTTTCAATTGATTGGGTTTTCTTCACTCTTTTGCTTCATTGGTTTTGTTTTCTGGGCTTGGCTTACTTATTTTACGGACGCCTTTAGACGTTTCGTAAACTTAAGTGCCAGTCACGTTCCGTACCCTGCGGGTCGTGACAATAAAACAAAATTCCATTAGGTTTTGGAAAAAGACGACTGTCAACTGTGCATACGCACCCGTTCCGAAACCCTAATGAAAGTCCTCTTCCTCTTCCTCAAATAACTGTGCATACACACCTGCATCCTTGTTCCGAGGAACATGAATACTGAGAGATAAAAGCAACCCCAAAACATATACCAGCATCTGACTCAAACCAGAGCCAGCCAGTAATATCCGTCCGGACTCCAAACGTGCACAAGTGCGCGGATGAGAACGAACCCTGTCGCAAAACCATGCGACCTCTACTCTGTTTTGCCCAGAGGCGAATACCCTCTGTGTGGGACTCTAAAGACTCGACACTACGCTGGCAGTGGGTTTAACCACAGACCGCAAGCGGCACTAGCTGTGCGTAACGGTCCCCAGGTAGATGTCGACAAGAAGGCTGACGAGGTGAAACCCCATCTGTACTCCTACTGAGTCTGAATGTGACAGTCTCCGTACAGTCCGGTCTGTTCGTCTGATACATCGCATGTCGGGCCTAGGGGGCGGTAAAACGTCAGTCCCCCAATAGCGGTACAAGTCGTGTCGGAGTGAAGCCCAAAACACCCTGAGATAACACTGGAACCTACCAGTATATCTCGCTTGCCCTGGCCAGGGACTACTCGTGTAATGGCTCTCCTAGACACAGCGCGATGTCAACCCCCAATACCAGGAGAGACGAATCCTGTCTAACCGTCACTGCCTCCAAGTGCTTCGGGACTGCACCCAACCACCACCTGTTTGCACGACTCCTTTGAGCCGTGGTAGGGTAGTGATCAAAGTGCAGTGGGAACACACTCGAGGCGAAGTGCCAGTGTCAAGTCAGCGGACTAAGCTGTACCCATGTCACCTGGGAACTGATAACTGACGATAGGTATAATACCAACCTGTCAGTTCCCGACGAGTCCTGTCCAGTGTACTCGTAACCCAACGAGCACCCGTATACTATCTCCAGTACGACGTACTGATGGCTGTGGGACAGACCATCTCCCACACTGGGATGAGAAGCGCATACGCTAGTCTACTCCGGAGTATCGATGCCCTGTCTCGATAGTCCTACGACTAGGGACCTGTATAAGGATGTGCTTATAGATTACCCAGCCCCCACTAGTTTGACTGCCATCACAACGCTGGTAATCAAGCAAAGATCCTAAGGGCTCCACTAATGCGTATAAGTGATATACTGAAATAAACACAAGTACACATTGAAGTAGAAACAAACCAAGTAGCATACTACTATATTGAGCAAGATTGTTTATACAAGGTGAATATCCGAAGCTTCCATCAAGTAATATACAAACTAGTATGATACAGTAATGGCCTCTAGGGCATATACACTAACAGTTACATGTTGGTAAAGCCCTTAGGATGTGTACTTGACTACCTGGACTATGATGCAGATCATACTAGTGGGGACATGGTAGTCCATAAGTACATCCTTCAAGGTCCCTAGTCGTGGGTGTATTGAGATGGGGCATCGATATACCAGAGTAGACTAGCGTATACGCTTCTCAACCCATGTGATGGGCGATGGATGATCCCATATCCATTGGTGTTTGACATCAGAGATGGTATACGGGTGCTCAGTGGAGACTGGGTACACTGGACAGACTCGCCGAGAACTCCCAGATGGTATTATACCTCACGTCAGATGGCAGTTCTCTGGTGACACTTGTGCAGGTTAGTCTGTAGACCCGAGATCGTCATAGAGTCTTGTGTGATTCCCACTCTGCTTTGATCTCCACCTTACCACGTCCATAAGGGCGTGCAAAACGGTGGTCTTTAGGTACAGTCCCGAGTCATATGGAGGCAATGAGCGATAGGAAGGGTTTCGTCTCTCCCGGTATTGGGGGTAGATGTTGCGCTGTGCTCGATTGGCCGTAACAGGGAAGTCCCTGGCCAGGGCTGATCAGAGATTTGCTGGTAAGTGTTACCAGTAGTTTCTCGACCCGTTACGAGCCTCACATCGGCACGACTTATCGGGTTATTGGGGTCTGACGTTTACCACCCCTAGACTTGATATGCGACGTATCAGACGAAGAGACCGGACTGTACGGTAAGTGTTACTGGTCGGATTCGCAGGAGTGTGAGCGGGCTAGCTCGTCGATCTTCTGATCGCTCAATACCCGGGTGGCCGTTACGTTTAGCAGACCGCTTGCGGCTTGTGGGTGTTTAATATGATCATCATCTGCTACCGGCGTATTGACGAGTCTTTAGAGTCCTACACAGAGGTTTCCTGGTTCAAGCGAAACGAAACAGGAGCGCATATGAGATATGTGCAGGACCGAGAATAATGCGTGTATGTGATACCGCATTTCATTCTCGCGATAAATGTTTCGATTGGTTATATTTGATATGACCTAGTTATCGAATCATTGATTCGATAAATCGATACATTGAATACTTGTCGGTTATGTGCGACATGACCGGATCATTGAATCAAATGTTGATTTAATGATTTAATGTATAATTATATATTTGATATATTACTTTGCATTAACTAGTATTGGTTCACTTTAAACGGATTTTTCTCACTTGGATTGCACATTGTATATGTGATATACTTTTGTGCATTTTTTTGTATCATGTTTGATGATACTTGATCATATGGTTAAGTGAATAGAATTAAACCATGGTTATTATGATAATTAGGGTTTTGCATATTTAGTTATTCATTTATTTGTTTATTCATTTATTTGGATAAGTTTAAGATAAGAATGGTGGCTTTATTTGTTTTATGTTGAAGCTTCATGAAGCTTTGACTTTGCTAACCATTCTTGTCTTCATGCTTAACCCTAACCCATCCAAATGACCATGGTTAATTCTCTACACTTAACCCTAGTTTAAGTTATGATAAGTATTTGATTTTCTATTTCTTTTTAATAGAACTCATCATAACCATCTTCTTCTTCTTCTTCTTCAAGCTTGCTACATCAATGGCAACTTGAGATTTAGTGAGAGAAATCCAAATCTAAAGTGAACCCACCTCCTATTTCTTCATCCTCTACCTCTTGCCAAGTGGTTTTGGGTGTTTTCTTCACAAGTTTCACTACTTGGTGAAGTCGGAGCTTGAACTAGTGCAACCTCGACGTAGATCGTCTTTGACACGAAGCCGACGAACTATTCCGCTCACTTCTCCGATGGAGCCGTCGCGAGAGTCCGAGGTTCGTGATGGACAGCGAGGGGACGACCACATGGAGATAAGCAAGTGGAAATCCGGATCTACAAAGGTTGTAACATCTAACCAATAGTTAAATAGTTAACTAGTTTTCCGTTTCGCCAAGACATCTAGCAACGATCCGTTAACTAGGGTTTCTCGGCACCATAATTTTTAAATTTGGCATTTTCGATGCCTTGTGAGACCTCTATAGGGTGCCTAGGAACCTTTCACTGGTATCAGAGCCTAGCTAGAGCCTTAGGCGAATTCTTGACGCGATTTGAAGTCCGAACGAACCCGAAACCCCAAATCTATGATGCTCTCTGTACATTTTCTAAAAACCGGGATTTTTCCAGATTAAAAATGCCTAAAAAATTCAGCAGGAATATCTAAGAGTTATAGTGAAACACGATCTCCTGATTCATCTAAACAGCCGCGGAAACGCGGCAGAAGCATGCATTCTGCCGCGCTTCCGCCGCTCACTTTTCATATTGCGCCATACTGTTTGCACAGTAACTCATATTTTATTATACTGGATTTTCTGGGAATTTTTAATATTTATTCAAGAGTTGAATTTTCTGGAATTGTTTTGGGGATTCGGTGTTTCGATCGGAGTATCATATTTCGTCTTTGTGTTTTTCCGGATAATTTTTAGAATATGTTAAAAAGTTCGACCGGATATAAATACCCAATTTTTCCCCTGTCGGGAAATTTCCAAGTGTTGGATTTTTCCGTAGTTTAACGACGTTCTAAGTAGTGCAAGTAACGCGATGGACCCTCTAGAAGACAACAAACCTTAACTCGATTATGTGACCGTCTTGAACTGCCCTTTGAACCTTCGGGTTTGGGGCAGTACGGCGTGCCACATGTGAGGCGTTGGCTTGACCCTTCTACGGCTGGACCGTTGGTACTGAGGCACGAACTGAATGTTGTTAGACTTATTTCATGTGTTGAGCTGTATCGGGAAAACTTGGGTATTCGACTGTTCGATCGGAAAGTTTAACATTTTCTGTTTATCTGGAATGTGATACAATAATTGGAATTCACAAACAGTTATGAGATAACTGGATGAATGTTATAAATCTAGCAGTTTAGTCCCATACGATATTGAAAAGAGTTTTCGATAATGAGACTAAAATGCGGGGTTTGTAACTGTTAGGCATGTGATGTCTAAAGAGGTTGCGGATTACAATTGTTGTAGTTTTACACTTTCTTTTCTGTGACCGTAAGTGTAGTATGTTCATATCGCCGGTTTCGTTGCTATACATCAACGACAATTGGGGTATGCATACTTACTTACGTTGATGACATGTGATGTTATGTGTTGCTGGATATGTTATATTGGATCGTCGTATTCGAATAGCCGGGGGTTTTTATGTGAGATGAGTGTTTTTCATTTTCATTCATGTAAAAACTTGTATGTAATATTCTTTCATTTGGGGCGCTTCCAGGTAGCGGAAGTTGTCACCCGTTGTATATTATTTACTTTTCCACATTAGGATAGACCCAAGGAGGGGAGCACAAGTAACCGGGTTCTGGGGTCCAGTGGGAGACCAACTCGAGGAGTCGAGTCCGGGTCTCCTAACCCTAGAATTGGCAGGGTTGCTTCCCGCTCTCGTAGGGGTCTAGGGGTGTGGGATTGGCTATTCATCACGACCGTGGAATTCGTGTTTTATACTGTCTCGTATTGAAAACACGGACGTCCTAGTATATCCAATATTTCATATGTTTATTCTGCTGCGATATCTGTGTTGTGATTCTGTGATGGATATAGTATATAGTATATATGATATATTATATAGACGTTACTTATGTTTTACACCCGCGCTAGCCCTGCCCTGCTCTGTCGTTAGTTACCTAACCTAACGGTGCAAGAGGGGACATCGAGGCGAATGCGGATGGCATAAGTGTACGTCATATCTATCTGTGATGTTTAGGTATTTAAATGATGGGACTTCATTAATGTGATTAATGAAAGAAAGAAACCTAAGATGTTGTGGAATCGAATTTTAAAATAAAACAGGTAGCTACAGTTCTTGCTTTGCATAGCGGTATATATGATATACCCTGCACCTTATTCGATGAGGAAAGGACCGAGATCCCTTCACCGGGAGTGACTCCTTTAGCAATAACTGGCAGATGCTACACACTCGGTTTGTTTTTGATTGCTTTTATAGTTTCTGCTTTGCACAGTGATATATATGATATATCCCGCACCTCATTCGACGAGGAAAGGGCCAACGATCCCTTCACCGGGAGTGACCCCTTTAGCAAAACTGGAAAAGCCTCAAAATCACTCCATTTCAAAACTCAATTTGATTCTACAACGATATCAAGTTCATTACGCAATAGGTTTTCAGAAAAACCTGTCGTAGCCCTCCGTCATTTCAGATAAGAACTGTTTAGTATTCGTGCTGCGTTTGTTGGCCTTTGTCAAGGTGTAGTGTGCGGTAGCTAAATAGTGATTATCTGCTTATGCATATGATGCAGATTGTTTCAGGGTAGTCGTACGACCTTGTTGGCCTTTGTCAAGGGTCGTGCGGGTGGGTTTGATTCAATCGAGAAATGACGGGTTGAACTTGACTAGCATCCTGTGATTTGTTGGCCTTTGTCAAGGTCATAGGACACTAGGGGCAAAATATTATCGGGAATTTCAAGTGTTGAAATTTGCAATGAGATTGCATACCTTCTATGAGATAGTTGGATCCCGATACCCACTGCGAGTAAGAGTTACTCCTGGGAGAGTTTTACACATTACAATTAGCCGATAAAGTAGGTGTCTAGAAAGGTGTTAACGAGGTTACGCCTCTGGGAAAACGAGGTTTACAGTAATTAGGTTCGTGTGAAAGCACGGGGGACCTCCCTCAAAGTACCGACACTGGCCTGGCTGAAAGATTGGCGAACTTGTAGTGTGTAATTAATCCCGACTAGTCTTTCCTTTTAGGGTTTGGAGGAAGATTTGATAAAAAGCAGTGGGAGCCATCCTGATTAGATAAGATAATAAACAATCTGATCTTGCACGAGCATACGCTAAAGTGTTTTCTTCTCTCTCTCTCCAGGTAGCGACCATTTCATGCCTTAATAAAGATAATAATATGGATGTATTGACCGAACCCGCATGTTATACTGTGCTGGGGAACGTTGGTTCCGTTCTTACCTATAAGAGTTATAGGACTGAACAGGATATAAGGGAATACCAGGATTCTCATGCCACCCGGATGAAGAAAGTACATGTTGATGCATTTTCTTCGGGTGTGTTCGTTACTGAGAACTGTTTCTCCATTTGCTCTACGTCCTGGGTATTAGATACCGGGTCAGGATCCCATATATGTAATCAGTTACATGGGCTTAGGAAAGGTAGAGAACTTGGAGAAGGTGATAAAGACATTAGAGTCGGAAATGGTGCAATTGTCGCAGCTAAGACTGTCGGGGAATATCACCTTGTATTACCAACTGGTAATACATTGGTTCTGAACGAATGCTATTACATGCCGAACCTGATATGCAACATTATATCGGTTTCTTTATTAAGTAAAGAGGGATATAATTTTGTATTACATGACAATGTTATGAACATTTTCCATAACCAAAAGTTGGTTGGATCAGGCACGTTATGCAATGGCATTTATGTTCTAAATCAATCAACCGTCCTGAGCATAACAAACACACACAAGAGGAAGAGTTCTGAACTCAATGAATCCTTCTTGTGGCATTGTAGACTGGGTTACATCAATGCGACACGACTAGCTAAGTTGCATAAAGATGGATATTTAAATCCGTTTGAATTTTCATCTTATGACACTTGCCAGTCATGTCTCAAAGGCAAGATGACCAAAACTCCGTTTACGGGACACGGAGAAAGAGTTACCGAACTCTTGGGACTTATACATAGTGATGTATGCGGTCCCATGTCTACACATGCCAGGGATGGTTCTTCATACTTCATTACATTCACTGACGATCTCTCTAGGTTCGGGTATGTGTTCCTGATGAAACACAAATCAGAAGCTTTTGAGAAATTTAGGGAATATAAGCAAGAAGTTGAGAACCAAACCGGAAAAAGTATTAAAATCCTACGATCTGATCGAGGAGGAGAATACTTAAGCAATGAATTCCTGGACTTCCTAAAAGAGAATGGGATTCTCTCTCAGCTGACTCCTCCATATACACCACAGCACAACGGTGTATCAGAACGGAGGAACCGCACCCTATTAGATATGGTGCGCTCTATGATGAGCACAGCTGAGTTACCTATTTCCTTCTTGGGTTATGCGCTGGAGACAGCAGCATACCTATTGAATCAAGTTCCATCTAAATCTGTACCTACCACACCATATGAGATATGGAGTGGGAAGAGACCATGTCTTAAACGAGTTAAGATATGGGGTTGCCCGGCCTATGTCAAAAGGCAAAATCCGGACAAACTCGAGGCACGGTCAGTTCTATGCAAGTTTGTGGGATATCCCAAACATTCACATGGATATCTTTTCTACCATACAGAGGAACAAAAAGTGTTTGTTTCTCGCCATGCCACCTTTTTGGAAAAGGAATTTCTTGCAAAAGAAATTAGTGGCGATGAGGTAGAACTGGAAGAAATTCCGGCTACACAAACTCAAACTGAAGATTTAGTGGAACCAGAGGATTCAGTAGCTCCCGACGAACATCAGCCTCTCCGCCGATCTAGTAGGGTTCCTCGCCAACCTGAGAGATACTACGGTTTTCTCATGGACGGTGGAAGCGAGGATTGCATCATGGAAGATGATGACCCAACTAGCTTCGAGCAGGCCATCATGAGTAGGGACTCAGTGAAATGGCTGGATGCTATGCGGTCCGAGATGGAATCCATGTACACCAACAAAGTATGGACTTTGGAAGTTGCTCCTGAAGGGGTAAAACCCATTGGGAGCAAGTGGATCTTCAAGAAGAAACTTGGTGTAGATGGGAAAGTGGAGACTTTCAAAGCTAGACTTGTAGCAAAGGGTTTTCGTCAAAGACCAGGTGTGGACTATGACGAAACCTTTTCTCCAGTGGCTATGCTTAAATCCATCCGAATCATGCTTGCCATTGCTGCCTTTCATGACTACGAAATCTGGAAAATGGATGTTAAGACCGCCTTTCTAAATGGTGATTTAGAAGAGTGCGTGTACATGACTCAGCCAGAGGGCTTCGTAGACAGTGGGAGCAGCGGGAAGGTGTGCAAGCTGCTTAAATCCATTTATGGATTAAAGCAAGCATCGCGGAGTTGGAACATCTGCTTTGACGTCGTTATCAAAGAGGTTGATTTCGTCAAAAACCCAGATGAACCTTGTATCTACAAGAAGGTGGCAGAGAGTAAGGTTGTCTTCCTCGTATTGTACGTGGACGACATACTCTTGATAGGAAATGATATTCCTATGCTGCAATCGGTCAAGCTCTTCTTATCACAAAGATTCTCAATGAAAGATCTTGGTGATGCCTCTTGCATATTGGGGATCAGGATCTATAGAGATAGATCCAAACGGATTTTGGGATTGTCCCAATCCAGGTACATTGACACCATACTAAAGAGGTTTAGTATGGAAGAGTCCAAGCGTGGGAACTTACCCACGATCTCTGGAGTCACTCTCTCCAAAGAAATGTCTCCCAAGACTGATTTGGAGAGAGCTCGCATGCAAGGGATACCCTATGCTTCGGCAGTAGGCTCTATCATGTATGCGATGCTATGTACCAGACCCGATGTAGCATACTCACTAAGTATAGTGAGCAGGTATCAAGCTGATCCTGGAGAGAGTCACTGGACAGCTGTGAAGAGCATTCTCAAGTACTTGCGAAGGACTAGAGATATGTTCTTGGTGTATGGTAACGGAGAACTCCAAGTGGAGTCCTTTACCGATTCGAGCTTCCAGAGTGATAAGGACGACTCTAAGTCGCAGTCGGGCTTTATCTTTACCCTTTACGGAGGGGCGGTTAGCTGGAAGAGTTCCAAGCAGGAAACCGTGGCAGACTCGACGATGGAGGCTGAATACATCGCTGCCAACGATGCTGCTAAAGAAGCTGTCTGGATCAAGAAGTTCATTACTGAACTTGGAGTGGTTCCATCCATTGAGCATCCAATACCTTTGTATTGCGATAACAATGGAGCGGTGGCTTTGGCCAAGGAACCCAGGTCCCATCAGCAATCCAAGCATATTCTGAGGCGGTATCACCTGATCCGGGAGATAGTTGATCGCCGGGAGATCGAGGTCAGGAGGGTAGACTCGAAGAACAACACGACGGATCCACTCACGAAGGCCATTCCCCAGATACAGTTTGAGAGACTCTTCGGGATGCTCGGTATGATATACTACAGCAGCTGGCCCTAGTGCAAGTGGGAGATTGTTAGTTATATGTATGCCCTAGAGGCCAGTATTGTACAGATTATGTATATTATATTGGATGCTTGGACATATATAGAGATGACTTTCTTGCTCGACATGATAGTATGCTATCTGGTTGCTATTTATCTTAACATGTACACTAGTCTCTTTATACTGTCTTATAGTTACATGTTGGTAAAGCCCTTAGGATGTGTACTTGACTACCTGGACTATGATGCAGATCATACTAGTGGGGACATGGTAGTCCATAAGTACATCCTTCAAGGTCCCTAGTCGTGGGTGTATCGAGACGGGGCATCGATATACCAGAGTAGACTAGTGTATACGCTTCTCGACCCATGTGATGGGCGATGGATGATCCCATATCCATTGGTGTTTGACATCAGAGATGGTATACGGGTGCTCAGTGGAGACTGGGTACACTGGACGGACTCGCAGAGAACACCCAGATGGTATTATACCTCACGTCAGATGGCAGTTCTCTGGTGACACTTGTGCAGGTTAGTCTGTAGACCCGAGATCGTCATAGAGTCTTGTGTGATTCCCACTGTGCTTTGATCTCCACCTTACCACGTCCATAAGGGCGTGCAAAACGGTGGTCTTTGGGTACAGTCCCGAGTCATATGGAGGCAATGAGCGATAGGAGGGGTTTCGTCTCTCCCGGTATTGGGGGTAGATGTTGCGCTGTGCTCGATTGGCCGTAACAGGGAAGTCCCTGGCCAGGGCTGATCAGAGATTTGCTGGTAAGTGTTACCAGTAGTTTCTCGACCCGTTACGAGCCTCACATCGGCACGACTTATCGGGTTATTGGGGTCTGACGTTTACCACCCCTAGACTTGATATGCGACGTATCAGACGAAGAGACCGGACTGTACGGTAAGTGTTACTGGTCGGATTCGCAGGAGTGTGAGCGGGCTAGCTCGTCGATCTTCTGATCGCTCAATACCCGGGTGGCCGTTACGTTTAGCAGACCGCTTGCGGCTTGTGGGTGTTTGATATGATCATCATCTGCTACCGGCGTATTGACGAGTCTTTAGAGTCCTACACAGAGGTTTCCTGGTTCAAGCGAAACGAAACAGGAGCGCATATGTGATATGTGCAGGACCGAGAATAATGCGTGTATGTGATACCGCATTTCATTCTCGCGATAAATGTTTCGATTGGTTATATTTGATATGACCTAGTTATCGAATCATTGATTCGATAAATCGATACATTGAATACTAGTCGGTTATGTGCGACATGACCGGATCATTGAATCAAATGTTGATTTAATGATTTAATGTATAATTATATATTTGATATATTACTTTGCATTAACTAGTATTGGTTCACTTTAAACGGATTTTTCTCACTTGGATTGCACATTGTATATGTGATATACTTTTGTGCACTTTTTTGTATCATGTTTGATGATACTTGATCATATGGTTAAGTGAATAGAATTAAACCTTGGTTATTATGATAATTAGGGTTTTGCATATTTAGTTATTCATTTATTTCTTTATTCATTTATTTGGATAAGTTTAAGATAAGAATGGTGGCTTTATTTGTTTTTTGTTGAAGCTTCATGAAGCTTTGACTTTGCTAACCATTCTTGTCTTCATGCTTAACCCTAACCCATCCAAATGACCATGGTTAATTCTCTACAGTTAACCCTAGTTTAAGTTATGATAAGTATTTGATTTTCTATTTCTTTTTAATAGAACTCATCATAACCATCTTTTTCTTCTTCTTCTTCAAGCTTGCTACATCAATGGCAACTTGAGATTTAGTGAGAGAAATCCAAATCTAAAGTGAACCCACCTCCTATTTCTTCATCCTCTACCTCTTGCCAAGTGGTTTTTGGTGTTTTCTTCACAAGTTTCACTACTTGGTGAAGTCGGAGCTTGAACTAGTGCAACCTCGACGTAGATCGTCTTTGACACGAAGCCGACGAACTATTCCGCTCACTTCTCCGATGGAGCCGTCGCGAGAGTCCGAGGTTCGTGATGGACAGCGAGGGGACGACCACATGGAGATAAGCAAGTGGAAATCCGGATCTACAAAGGTTGTAACATCTAACCAATAGTTAAATAGTTAACTAGTTTTCCGTTTCGCCTAGACATCTAGCAACGATCCGTTAACTAGGGTTTCTCGGCACCATAATTTTTAAATTTGGCATGTTCGATGCCTTGTGAGACCTCTATAGGGTGCCTAGGAACCTTTCACTCAGGCTCCGTCAGTCCGGATTGGCCAATATCATCAATCACACGACCACGAACGGTATCCTCCGGATATCCGCCGCGCCAGGTAAAATCACCGGTGGGCAGTCTATCCCTGCCGGGCTCATCGTCTACAACTCGAGCTTCTTGCCCTGGGGTACCATACCGGGCCCACCATGTACCCGAGACGGTTCATCCAACTCCTCGAATCGGGTCTGAAAAGCATCTCAGAACTGAGAAAACACCATGGTGGACAATACTCAACATATCAAAGAAAACCTCATTTTTCTCTTTAAAATATTCATCAGCTTACAACACTTTCACATGCAGTTTCCAAATCCAGAAAATATCAAGAAGAATCCGAAACCATCAAGTCACCATGTCAATAACAATGAAAACCGGCATAAATCTCCATAATACTGCATAACCAATGAATATATGGATGCATCTGATATCATGCAATAATTAAACTAGCATATGAAAGCTATAACATGTAGAAACTATCAGTTAGCAAGCTCTGTCAATGAAATAGTATTTTCTAAAGTGTACGTGACATGGCAATCACCGATGAAGTTGTGTGTGAGCCGGCATGCAGGTGTACGTGGAACATACGCATCATTGGTAATGGTGCTGGTGTCCCGACAGCAGGGTTTCATGATAATTAAAGATAACATATGCACAAGCATGCAATGCGATGAAACATCATGAATATAAAGAATGTGATGTAGTAACATCAATCCTGAAAATATACCTATCCAAAATATGAGTCATACAGTTTGGTATTTAAAATGCACACAATTCTCCACTTTTGAAAACAAGTATGACTAGAGCCCAGCCAAAAGGGTAAGGAAATCCACCTAGGTCTGAGTTGACCTATATATATATCTAGTAGTCGGTGATCTCGCTTCAATAGTATCACGTACGATACAATATATAATATGACATACTCGAGTCAAGAGTGCGGATCTATCCTCATAACTATATTACGTACGGTAGATCTATCGTACGGCATCCTAAATCTGGTTACGTGTCAAAGATCACATTTATCTCATTATTCATCTGGTATCCACATCATCACATATCGCGAGCAGGGGTACTGATCTAAGTCTAATACACTACTAATATCATCAACAATATCATGATCTGGCTACTGATCTAAAGTCTCCTACAATCCGATGTCATCCACACATATTATCATATAGAAGTATATATCGCCTAAGCGATCCATTATAAATATCATAACCTATCTCATCTCATATAACGATCATATGACAACTATCATATATATATCATCATCCACATGGTATCGTCGTCCAACTACCCGCTATAACATCATGACATATCTCGGTCACATATTAAATACCTCACGGCATCATGCCCGATCATATCGACTCATTCCCAAGTATCATATAACATTCTCATCATCCAAGCATATGAAAACCAATATATATATATATATATATATCCCCAATACACACAAGGAAGTAAGTGTATGCGAGTATATGTATGTGCGTGTATGCAAATCTTTATTCTAGGGTTTCGTGACTATGAAATCCACTAAAGTCCTTTCTTCACTTCTCGCTAACACTAGAACAATGATCTTCTAAAGCGCCTCTTGCTAAGTGTTCATATCTCTCTACAACATATAAATGTATATCTATATTACATCACATCCATTCTCACAACTTTGTTGGGGTGCTATACGCCATCCACCCGAATTCCCCCATAAATGTAAATCTACTCACATGCTCTTTCTTGCCGATGTCGATGCCGCCATCCTCTTCTTCATTGTCTCGAAATCCCTGTGAGGTACCTACATATCACATTATAGCATCGTAAACGAAATCACGCACAAAAACCAAAATGTCGTACGAAACACCGATAGGTTAAAACCTATAGTTTTGCATGCAAAACACAACCAATAACCCTATTCGTTGGCGTTCAAACGCCACACGACAGAAACACAATATCAAGTACCAAAACCAAATTTCATAAAACCCGTAAAACAAATCCAGAAACTTAGAAAACATGCTCCAGATTTTACCCTATGTGGAATTTGCCAATTTTTCATATGTGGAGGGTCTAATTTATGGAGAAAAAGCCCTGGAACAAAGCCGAGTCGATTCTCCACTGCTCTGTGTAAGGTCAAGTTACCCACCCCGGTGCTTACGGGGAGGCGGAATAGCTAAAAAACGATTTTTAACACAAGGCAACATGGACTAGAACTAGAGGATCTTTGCTAAACAAAAACTAACAAACTAACTACAAGTTTAGCTACTCGGTTAGAAGGTTATACCTAGGTATTGAACTCCTTCTCTTCTTTCTCCTTGGACTGGTTTGAACGGCTCCTCCTCGTCGCCTTCACTTTGCCGAAGAAAGATCCACCCGAAGGCCTCTACCTTGAGCTCCTACCTCATCCTAGAGGTAACTAAAGTGCTTGGCTTGCTAAACCTAGAACCCTAGAATGAGTAGAGTGAAGTCTTGAAGGTTTTACCTCAAGAGCTTATGGTTCTCAACACATGAGAGATGAGAGCTTTGAGAGGAAGAGGGAGAGTTCAAACATATGAGAGTAAAAGCAAGAGAGAATGAATATCTTTTTACAACCATACTCTCATATGTGTGAATTATGAAAATAATAATAATAATTAAAGAAATTGTGATGGTTCGTTTGGAATAACCAATATCATTTCACATTAAATGAATTTGCAAGAATCAAGAAGCATCTTTCATGTGAAATGATGATGGTCAAATTGTCAACATAAGTCAACCGGTCAATCAAAGTCAAAAAGTCAACATAAATCAAATGGTCAACCTAACCATGGCACAATTATCTTTAATTAATATCATTAATCATATTTCTCCTTTTCATTAGGGTTTGGAAAAAGTCAACGGTCAACAACCCTAAAGAGAATCCTCTACCTCTGTCAACTGTGCATTTACACCTACATCCGTGTTTCAAGGAACACGAATACAATGAGACAAAACCAATCCCAAAACAAATACTAGGATCTGGCTTAAACGAAAGCCCGCTAGTAATAACTGCCCGGACACCAAACGTGCACAAGTGCGCGGATGTGAACGAACCCCGTCGCAAAACCATGCGACGTCTACTCTGTTTTGCCCAAAGGCGAATAGCCCTCTGTGTGGGACTCTAAAGACTCGATACTACGCTGGTAGTGGGTTTAACCACAGGCCGCAAGCTATACTAGCTGTACGTAACGGTCCCCAGGTAGATGCCGATAAGAAGACTGATGAGGCGAACCCATCCGAACTCCTACTGAGCCTGGATGTGACAATCTACGTACAGTTCGGTCTGTTCGTCTAAGAGTATCGCATGGCAGGCCTAGGTGGGCGGTAAACGTCAGTCCTCTAATAGCGGTACAAGTCGTGTCGGAGTGTAGCCCAGAACACCCTGAGATAACACTAGAAATGCTACCAGTATATCTCGCTTGCCGTGGCCAGGGATTTTGTATAATGGCTCTCCTAGACACAGCGCGATATCAACCCCCAATACCGGGAGAGACGAATCCTGTCTAACCGTCACTGCCTCCAAGTGCTTCGGGACAGCACCCAACTGCTAACTGTTTGCACGACTCATTTGAACCGTGTTAGGGTAGCAATCTAAGAACAGTGGGAACACACTCGAGGCGAAGTGACAGTGTCAAGTCAGCGGAATAAGCTGTAGTCATGTCACCTGGGAACTGATAACTGACAATAGGCATGGTACCAACCAACAGTTCCCAGCGAGTCCTGTCCAGTGTACTCGTAACCTAACGAGCACCCACATATTATCTCAAGTACGACGTACTAATGTCTGTGGGACAGACCATCTCCCCTGCTGGGATGAGAAGCGCATACGGTAGTCTACTCCGCAGTATCGATGCCCCTTCTTGATAATCCTACGACTAGGTACCTGTATAAGGATGTGCTTGTAGATTACCCAGCCCCCACTAGTGTGACTGCCATCACAACGCTGGTAATCAAGCAAATATCCTAAGGGCTCCACTAATGTGTATAGGCGATATGCTAAAAGAAACACATGCACACATTAAAGTAGAAATAAATCAAGTAGCATACTACTATTTTGAGCAAGATTGTCTATACAATTGTGAATATCCCAAGCTTCCATTAAGTAATATACAAACTACTATGATACAGTAATGTCCTCTAGGGCATATACACTAACAATCTCCCACTTGCACTAAGGCTATGTACTGGCGTATCGAAGACCTATCATCTCGATCAGCCGCTCGAACTGAGTCTGGGGTATGGCCTTCGTGAATGGATCTGCAATATTATTCTCCGAATCTACTCTCTTCACCTCAATCTCCCGGCGATCAACGATCTCCCTGATCAGGTGATACCGTCTCAAAATGTGTCTGGACTTTTGATGGGACCTGGGTTCCTTCGCTAAAGCTATTGCGCCGTTGTTGTCGCAATACAGCGGTATTGGATCAACAATGGTTGGAACCATCTGAAGCTCCGTGAGGAACTTCTTTATCCAGACAGCTTCCTTTGCGGCATCGCAAGCAGCTATGTACTCCGCTTCAATAGTTGAGTCAGCAACGGTTTCCTGCTTGGAACTCTTCCAGCAAACCGCCCCTCCATTGAGGGTAAAGACATAACCCGACATGGACTTGGAGTCATCCTTGTCACTCTGGAAGATGGAGTCAGTAAAGGCCTCGATCTGGAGGTCTTTTCCGCCATACACCAAGAACATCTCTTTAGTCCTTCTCAGGTACTTGAGAATATTCTTTACTGCTATCCAGTGTTTCTCCCCTGGGTCCGACTGATACCGGCATTCAACGCTTAATGCATATGCTACATCTGGTCTGGTACACAACATCGCATACATTATAGAGCCTACCGCAGATGCGTAGGGTATAGATAACATGCGAGCCCTTTCCAAAACATTCTTGGGAGACATCTCTCGGGAGAGGGTGATTCCGTGACAAGCCGGTAGATTACCACGGTTCGAATCTTCCATACTGAATCATTCAGTATGGTGTCTATGTACCTAGAATACGAAAGTCCCAACATCCTCTTAGATCTATCACGATAGATCTGGATCCCCAGAATGTAGTTGGCATCGCCCAGGTCCTTCATAGAGAACCGTTGTGACAAGAATCTTTTGACTGACTGTAGCATAGGAATGTCATTTCCTATTAGGAGAATGTCATCTACGTATAAGACGAGGAATACCATAGTTCTCCCTATAATCTTATTGTAAATGCATGGTTCATCCGGATTTTTTGATAAAGTCGAATTCTTTGACAGTATCATCAAAGCAGATGTTCCAGCTTCACGATGCCTGCTTCAGTCCATAAATGGACTTAAGCAACTTGGCACACTTTACCGCTGCTCCCACTCTGAATGAAAACCTCCGGCTGATCCATATAGACGCACTCTTCCAAATTTCCATTCAGAAATGCCGTCTTTACGTCCATCTGCCAGATCTCATAATTGTGGAAGGCAGCAATGGCAAGAAGGATCCGAATGGATTTGAGCATAGCCATTGGAGAAAAAGTTTCGTCATAGTCCAAACCAGGTCTTTGACGAAAACCCTTTGCAACAAGTCTAGCTTTATAGGTTTCAACCTGCCCATCTACACCAATCTTCTTTCTGAAGATCCATTTGGAGCCTACGGGTTTTACCCCTTCTGGAGCAATGTCCAAAGTCCAAACTTTGTTGGTGTACATGGACTCCATTTTGGTCCGCATTGCATCCATCCATTTTACTGAGTCACCGGTCTGAATGGCTTGCTGGAAGCTAGTAGGCTCATCATTTTCAATGATGCAATCCTCTCTATCCCCGTCTATGAGAAAATCGTAGTATCTCTCGGGCGGATGAGACTTCCTACTACTCCTGCGGAGTGGCGCAGGAATGTCCTGTTCTTTTGAACCTTCTGGTTCTATTAAGTTTTCAGTAATATCTTATGGTTCTGGAATTTCTTCCAGTTCTATTGCGCTCCCACTTATCTGATTTTCTAAAAATTCAGTTTCCAAGAAGCAGGCATGACAAGAAACAAATACCTTTTGTTCCTCTGCGTAATAGAAGAAATATCCTTTGGAGTTCTTTGGATATCCCACAAACTTGCATTGACCTGAGCGTGCCTCGAGTTTGTCCGCATGCTGCTTTTTAATAAAAGCTGGACATCCCCATGTCTTAATGTGTTTAAGATAGGGTCTCCTCTCACTCCACATCTGATATGGTGTGGTAGGCACTGACTTAGTTGAAACTCGGTTCAAAAGATATGCAGTTGTTTCTAGTGCATAACCCCAGAAAGATCGCGGTAAATCAGCCTTATTCATCATGGAACGAACCATATCCAATAAGGTTCGATTCCGCCTTTCTGATACACCGTTGTGTTGTGGTGTGTATGGAGGAGTAAGCTGAGAGAGAATTCCATTCTCTTTTTAGTCCAGAAACTCGGCACTTAAGTATTCACCACCTCGATCAGATCTCAGTATCTTGATACTTTTGCCTATTTGTTTTTCAACTTCTTTCTTGTATTCCAGAAATTTCTCAAAGGCCTTGGATTTATGCTTCATCAGGAAGACATGTCCATACCAAGAGAAATCATCCGTAAAAGTAATGAGGTATGAATAACCACTTCGCGCATTTATAGACATTGGACCACACACGTCACTTTGTATAAGTCCCAAGAGCTCGCTCGCTCTAACTCCGTGTCCAGTGAACGGAGTTTTTGTCATCTTTCCCATGAGACAAGATTCACAAGTAGCATAAGACTAATACTCGAACGGAATCAAGTATTCCTCTTTAAGTAACTTTGTTAAGCGTGGCTCATTAATGTGACCCGGTCTACAATGCCATAAGAAAGCCAGATTTGTGTCCGGAGACATTCTTTTAAGTGTGTTCTGGACACTGAAAACCTGAGCTTGATTCAGTACGTATATTCCTTTTTCTAATGTACATGACCCAATCAGAACTTGATTTAGGTGGATGTGGACCACATCGCTTACAAAAGTAAAATCATATCCTTCCTTAGAAAGTAAGGATACAGATATGATATTACAAGCCATACTAGGTACATAGAAACAGTTACGCAGAATCAATATCTTCCTACTTTTCAATCCAAGGCGATATTCCCCCACGGATTCAGCATCCACGCTCATTCCGTTGGCAAACCTAAGAGTCATATCACCTATCCTGATAACTCTACGGTCTCTCAGAGCCTGTAATGAATTACAGATGTGAGATCCTGATCCGGTATCCAATACCCAGGAAGTAGGGTTAATTGACATATAGTTTTCTATTACAAACCCACCCGAAGCCGAAGCCACAACATGCTTCGAATCCTGGCTACTGGCTTTACTAGCCCTACAATCCTTCTGCCAATGTCCTTTCCCGTAACAATAGAAACGTCCCTCCTTCACTACATCTAGTCCCAAAACTTTTGCCCTTCCCTTTCCTTCTTCTTCCCTGGTTTTCTTCAGGGTATTAGTACAGGGCAGAGACTGTGGAATCAAGTCAGTACTTGACCCGTTCTTCAACATGGTCTTCAGGTCCGTGAGCTCATCAAAATAGCTAGTCTCTATAAGGACGTTGTCCCCTACAGATACCTCGAATGCCAACCTCGCTTGAAGTAATTCGTTCGAGGTCTCATGTCTTGCGATACGAGATTGCTCTCCATATAATTCTTTGTTATGGAGGAAGACAGAAGCTAAGTCCATCTTCTCGTGCTGCCTCTGGTATGCACCATCAACTGAGGCCAACATGAGGCACTTGGCATTCACACAGTTTTTTTCCGATGTTTTACGGATATCAGTATCCGTGACAGGGGAAACTGGTCCTGAGACGGCAGGGGTTTGATAAGTCAGGAGGTGTCCCAGCTTGTCATGGGTAATGGTCATCTGGACAGACCTTTGCCAGTCATAACAGTCAGATTCAGTCATTTTATTATATAGATGTAACCTATGTCTGGTCACAGGGTCGCTGCAATTAAGGGAGAGAGAAGAAAACACTTAGCATGATGCTCTTGCAAGATTAGATTGGTTTTAGTTTATCTAAACAGGATGGCTCCCACTGTTTCTCTAATCCTTCCTCAAACTATAAAAGAAGAATTAGTCGTGATCAATCTCACCGTACAATACTTGCTTAACCGTTCAGCCAGGCCAGTGTTGGTACTTCGAGGGAGGTTTTACGACGCTTTCGCAAAGTTCCTTAATTAAATAACCACTTTTCCCTATGGGCGTAGCCCCGCTAACACCTTTCTAGACACCTACTTGGCTTATAGCATTGATCGTTAAGTGAGAAAGTTTCCCGAGGAGTAGCATATACTCACACTAAGATCGGGATCCAAATATCATCGTGTGATAAAACTGAAGGAATCCTACCAAAATCATCACACTCCAAATGTTATGCAGCACTAGCAAGTTTCATTTTCTTTAGAAACTCCTGATGTGTATTTTTGCCCCATGCTCTTATGGCCTTGACTTTAGCCAACAAATCATAAGTCATATGTCAAGTTCTACCCGTCATTTTCTAGGTTAATTTGAACCCACCCGTACCTACCCTTGACTTTGGCCAACAAGGCAGTACGACTGTCCCAAACCAACGCATCTATCTATACTACATATGAATATCCAATAGCTACCAATCACTATGTCTTGACTTTGGCCAACAAACACAGCTTGAATACTATTGACTGTCCATATGAAATGACGGAGGGCTGCGAATGGTTTTGGCGAAACCGTGAACGTAGTGAACTTGATATAATCGAAGGAACGTGATAGAATTTAAAAGGAGTGGTTTAAGCTCCATGTTTTTAAAAGTTTTCTGTTTTGAAAAGAAACCGAGTGGTTTTGAAATTGTTCCAACGACTTAACTTTGGTTTATTTTCTTGCATTAATTTAATCCGTCCCATCAATTAATCCTACCATTGAAGAAAACAATGAAAATATGACGTACGCTTATGCCATCCGCATTCGCTGCGGGGCCCCGTCATCACCCGTTAGGTTACTTAACTAACGACAGAGCGGGGGCTGGACTAGCGTGGATGCAAAACATAAGCAACGCCTACTTGATATCATATATAGATATATACATTCGTTAGATGCAATGATAGCCATTCCAGATCACATATGAACACATTGGATATGCTAGGAATCCGCATTTCGTTCGAGCCAGCAACGAAAGACGGATTACACGGTCGGGATGAATAGCCAAACCCCACCCTAGATCTCTACGGGTGTGGCAAACTACCCGCCAAGTACCCGAAGTGATGCAACCTCCCTCAACAACGTGAGTAGGCTACTCGGCACTTCAAAGTACCCGGTAGTTTGTGCACCCCACCTTGGGTCTATCCTATGAGCAAAAACAGTAAAAGAAATAATATACAATGGCGGCTACAACCTTATCCAGGATGTGCGGCCATAAAAATAATATTACATCAATTTACATATTATATCAAATGAAAGATAAAGAAACTCTCATCTCACAAAACCCCGGCTATTCATCCGCGACAATCCAACAAGTTCGTATACACAATCCAACAACATTACAGATCACAGATTTGCACAACGCCCCCTAATCGACGTATAGCGATTAGCCGACGTTCAGTGCATATATCACATTACAGATATAACCATTTAGCAAAATTTTGTAGAATTTCGATCAAAACACCAATTTGTAACTACCCCAAACACAACATTGTTCTCTGGATAATCTGGGCAGAAAAAAATATCTTAAAAATCCCAAAACATCATACAGGAAAAACTGCAGGAAATCCGAGTCGTGGCCGAGTCAGCTCGGCCGCGGAACCGCGGCGAAACGCGTGGTTTCGCCGTGCTTCCGCGGCGCGTTGACCGAGTCGTGGGCTCGTTTTTCCTAGTTGTTTCTAAAAAACCCTGCACTGATTTTTAAGGTATGTGGAAATATTTTTAGGGCTATTTTAAAAATCGGCAGAAAATATGAGTTTTTGACATGTTTCGCGATTTTTTTTCGGAACGAAGTTCTAAACACTTTGTTAATATGCTAGTTGTTGTTTAGCTAGGCTCTGATACTACTGTAAGGCCACGTTACCCATCCCGGTGCTTACGGGGAGGAGGAATAGGTAAAAAACGATTTTTAACACAAGGTAACATGGACTAGAACTAGAGGATCTTTGCTAAACAAAAACTAACAAACTAACTACAAGTTTAGCTACTCGGTTAGAAGGTTATACTTAGATCTTGAACTCCTTCTCTTCTTGCTCCATGGAGTGGTTTGAACGGCTCCTCCTTGTCGCCTTCTCTTTGCCGAAGAAAGATCTACCCGAAGGCCTTTACCTTGAGCTCCTACCTCATCCTAGAGGTAACTAAAGTGCTTGGCTTGCTAAACCTAGAACCCTAGAATGAGTAGAGTGAAGTCTTGAAGGTTTTATCTCAAGAGCTCATGGTTCTCAACACATGAGAGATGAGAGCTTTGAGAGGAAGAGGGAGAGCTCAAACATATGAGAGAGAAAGAGCAAGAGAGAATAAATATCTTTTTACAACCATACTCTCATATGTGTGAATTATAAAAATAATAATAATAATTAAAGAAATTTTGATGGTTCATTTGGAATGATCATTATCATTTCACATTAAATGAATTTGCAAGAATCAAGAAGCATCTTTCATGTGAAATGATGATGGCCAAATTATCAACATAAGTCAACCGGTCAACCAAAGTCAAAAGGTCAACATAAGTCAAATGGTCAACCTAACCATGGCATAATTATCTTTAATTAATATCATTAATCATATTTCTCATTTTCATTAAGGTTTGGAAAAAGTCAACGGTCAACAACCCTAATGGGAATCCTCTGCCTCTGTCAACTGTGGATACACAGCCGCATCCGTGTTTTGAGGAACACGAATACAATGAGACAAAACCAATCCCAAAATAAATACCAGGATCTGGCTTAAACCAAAGCCCGCTAGTAATAACTGCCCGGACACCAAACGTGCATAAGTGCGCAGATGTGAACGAACCCCGTCGAAAAACCATGCGACCTCTAATCTGTTTTGCCCAAAGGCGAATAGCCCACTGTGTGGGGCTCTAAAGACGCGACACTACGCTGGCTGTGGGTTTAACCACAGGCCGCAAGAGGTACTAGCTGTACGTTACGGTCCCCAGGTTGATTCCGATAAGAATACTGATGAGGCGAACCCATCCAAACTCCTAATGAGCCTAAATGTGACAATCTCCGTACAGTCCGGTCTGTTTGTCTAAGGTATCGCATGGCAGGCCTAGGGGGGCGGTAAACGTCAGTCCCGTAATAGCGGTACAAGTCGTGTCGGGGTGTAGCCCAGAACACCCTGAGATAACACTGGAAACACTACCAGTATATCTCGCTTGCCCTGGCTAGGGACTTTGTGTAATGGCTCTCTTAGACACAGCGCGATATCAATGTCCAATACCGGGAGAGACAAATCCTGTCTAACCATCACTGCCTCCAAGTGTTTCGGGACTGCACCCAACTGCTACCTGTTTGCACGACTCATTTGAGCCGTGGTAGGGTAGCAATCTAAGAACAGTGGGAACACACTCGAGGCGAAGTGACAGTGTCAAGTCAGCGGACTAAGCTGTACTCATGTCACCTAGGAATTGATAACTGACGATAGGCATAGTACCAACCAACAGTTCCCAGCGAGTCTTGTCCAGTGTACTCGTAACCTAACGAGCACCCACATACTATCTCAAGTACGACATACTAATGGCTGTGAGACAAACCATCTCCCCTGCTGGGATGAGAAGCGCATACGCTAGTCTACTCCGGAGTTTCGATGCCCCGTCTCGATAATCCTACAACTAGGGACCTATATAAGGATGTGCTTGTATATTACCCAGCCCCCATTAGTGTGACTGCCATCACAACACTGGTAGTCATGCAAAGATCCTAAGGGCTCCACTAATGTGTATAGGCGATATGCTAAAAAAAACACATGCACACATTAAAGTAGAAGCAAATCAAGTAGCATACTACCATTTTGAGAAACATTGTCTATACAACTGTGAATATCCCAAGCTTCCATTAAGTAATATACAAACTAGTATGATACAGTAATGGCCTCTAGGGCATATACACCAACACTCTGGACGTAAATTGTGGCCAGAAAGAATTTAATTGCGGCCTGGGTAGAGGGTTAGGGGCTAGGGTTTCAGTGGGGGGTCCTAGATTGCCTGCTTGTATCTCTGTGTTTGCTAATTAATTTTTCAGGTCGCCGTGTGTTTGCAGATTCAGTTTTCCTATAACAATTCTCACAATTTCAATGTCGGCAGAAATTCAAAGTTCGCTTTCCGGGGTTAAGTCTCTGGTTTGGGTCTGAATTCTAGCACTAGGGGATTTGTGTGGCCTCCACTAAGCTCAATTATGCTATAGGAATCAATTGAAACTCATTTCTAGAAATTTTCAAACCCCACTAAACATCGCCAAATCATTTCTAAACATGCATGCAAGCTAAAGTAACCCAAATTCTACACTAATGGTTAAGAATTTACCTCATTTGGCACCAAAATGCAAACTTTCTTGGTCCAAAGTGAAGCTTGTGAGCTTGTGCACAAATTTTGTGAATGTGAGATGGACTTTTAATGGGTTTATTTTTTGATTGATTGTGAGGAGGTAGAGAAGAAAGGGAGAGGGGGCAGGAGCAGCAGCAGCAAATGTGGGGGGGAGAGGAGAGAAATTGAGTGAATGATTGAAGAGAGAATGGTTCAAGACCAAAATGGACCTCTCACCCACTCTTTCTCTCTCTTACCCATACCTCTATTTTCTATTCTTTTCTTTTCTTTTCTTTTCTTTCTTTTCTTTTCTTCTCTCTTCTCATAATAAAATCCAAATCAAGCATGAAGAAATATGGTAATGTCATGGTAAAATGTAACAAATGTTAAAATGACATAGTGCGTGTTTTGCACAAAACAAGCTTAATCCATGATTAGCGATATTTAATCGCGATTACCACTAAATAGTGTATAATTAATCATAAAAACCTATATTTTACATTATTCACCTAAAACAACTTCATTTCAGTAATTTACATATTTTTTTAAATTTTTTTCCAATTTATCAGTTTTTAATTATACCGCCTTATTAAAATATTCAATATATTTATTATTTAATCATAAAAATTCCAAAAATAAAATTTTATTTTTCTGAAATTTTACAGTACGCATCCATTTCCTTAAAACGATTCTATTTTCAAAACATACGCGTTTGTGCGTGCGGATCAGGTCCCAACAAATGCTGTCTATGTACCCGATTGGGAAACAACCCAAATCAAGATCAAAAACCAGAATTATCTATCTGGTTTTGTACAAGATATTGCATGATTGACTAAATTGCCTAAACAAATGATATGTCATTCATGCCAGTCCCTCTCCTCATCAGTCCAGAAGACATCTCTTTACCGAGGGTGACTCCATCACCTGCTGATACTCCACCACGCCAGGAGTCGTCCATTCTAAAATACTTTTAGAATGTTGTCTAAGTACCCGAATTAGAAAACATCCCAAATCTAGATCTAGTCACCAGAATTCCACATATATTATCTATATCCAACGTGGAGAAAACACTATGTAACAACCAATGTTTGACCGATTGTATTATAGGAATATCACTTTCTATCTAGAGTATGTCATCCAAATCCCACGATAGTACTCCCTACACCCTTCTTATTAGGTTCATCTATTGTTTTGATGAAGTCAATGCCCTTGACTATAACATTTCAGAAAATATGAAATATTATTTTTGGAATTTAATATTAAAATAATATATTTTGCGAAAACGACCTGATTTGCGAAATTTCGGTTTTCGTAAAATGGTATAAATATATATACCAATATTTGTGAAATAATTGGAGATTAAAATGATTTATTCATTTAAAATCTATTTATTTGATTTGGCATTTTTATAATTAATTATATGCAGTTTGAATAAAAATCGATTAGTTCACTGCTAATCGCGATTAGGCCAAATCACTGTTTCTACATTTTTCCATGGCTAGTGCACCATGTCACGTTGCATTTTGTTATTGTTGTATTCATGTTGTTTTATGGGTATTATATGTATTTTTGTGAGAAAAAGAGAAAAGGGTAAAAGAGAGAATGATTAGAGAGAGTGAGAGAGAGTGTTTGAGAAATGAGTTGAGAGAGGGTGAGAATAAGAATGAGAGAGGGGGGCTGCCCATTATTTTCATCATCCTCTTCCTCCTCATCTCCTTCCACCTTCACCCTAAGATCCATCTCCAAACCTTCATCAAAACCCGATACTCCCTTCACAAAAGTTGATCCCCACTTCATCCGCAACACATTGGACTAATCAAAGTTGGATTTTGAAGACTTTGGAGCGCTAGGGTTTTTCTTAAGTTGACCAAATGAGATATATCTTCTTCCATTTAGTTTAGTTTTTAGTTTCTTGCATTCTAGTTTAGTTTAGAAGTTGTTTAAGTGTGAAATGGTGAAGTTAGAAATTTCAAGACAATGATTTGGTTGATTGGGTGGATTTGGTGATGTTTAGGGGCTGTTAGAAGACTTGAGTGGTGTTTTTTCTGGTGTAGACTAGAGAATACGGACTTAGGAACCATCCCATGTCAGTTTTGTGATGTTTGGTGTGCCTATAGGGAATCTGGAGCAACCTGGGGTAATTCTGAGAAAAACAAACAATACCATTGACCTAGACCGAACATTAGGAGACCACCCTGATGAAACGAACCCCAATAGAGACTACTTGGCCGAGGTGGTAGGATTTTGAGGCTTTGTGGCCGGCCCCTTTATGGTGTCTGATGCTGGAATTGGTCCAATGTCTCCCACACTCCTTATACTACCCAATTGTACTGTTTGTTTCTCCCTATTTTACATGAGAGTGAATCTGGGAGCTATTGTGAGTGGTTTTGGTTATGTTTTCCGTATTTTGGAATGCTTGGTTTTGGTATTTGGTATTGTATTTGGTTGTTGGGCGTTTGTACATCAACAAGAAGGGTTGTTTGATTGTTTTGCATGCGTAGGCTATAGGTTCTAACCTTTGAGTGCACCATGTGCTATATTGGTTTTCCGGACATCATGTTAATAGCGATTGTGATTATGTATTTATTGTTGGTACCTTCGCCTGGATTCCAAGACGACGGAGCATGGCATCATCGACTTCGGCAAGCAAGGATCAAGGTGAGTAGATCCATATCAACGGCGGAAGTCAGGGATATGGCGTATAGCACCACCGCAAATTATAAATGGAAACCGATCTATAGGATATAGTCATAGAAACCTAGATTAGAAAACTAGGGATATGGTTAAAAAGAAGGTTGGAGATGATATGAGTGGTTGAGTATATATATTGAGAAATGAGATGGAATCTTTGGGGATATGAAAAGTGAATGTGAATCGCGACTTATAGATATGTAGTTGCACTAGAATTGTAGGGTTACTACGCACTCTAATAAGGTTCTACAACGCATCAACCATGCCCGTTTCAAAGTTTAGCCGTGCCGAATAACCCTAAACAAGATCGTTGCTAGAAAATTAGGGTTTCGCTTGCTAGTAAAAGACATTTACTACTAAGTGAATACGAAATACAACCTTTATAGATCGATCCTTCACTTCTAAAGCTCCTTGTTGAAGTCCCTTCGCTGCGATCGTGGTTCTCTCGGACTTTTGCATGGCTTCACGAGGCTAAAGGTGCGTCCTTGCTTGAAGTCTTCGAGGCCGAAGATGATCTACGTCGAGGGAATGCCAACTCAAGTTTCTACTTCACTAACTAGAGAATTAGTGAAGAAAACACCCTAAACTAAAGTGCTAGTCTAGTATAGGATGGAGAAATAGGAAGTGGGTTCTCTTTAGAATTTTATTTCTCACAAAGTTTCACTCTATTTTCAAAACCCTAGCAAGCTTTTTCTTTTGCTCAATGAAGAAGAAAATGAACAAAAGAAAAGAATGAGGATAATGATCAAGTGAGTGAGCTAACCATGGTGAGTGAGTATTATATGCTAACTCATGTAGAGACATAACCATAGCTAATTCAAAATGGTTAGGTTAATAAAAATCTAAAGTAAAACAAATTTGGTGGACTTTGTCAAAGCATCCACAAGCTTCTACAAGCTTCATGCTTATGACCTAAGCTCCACAAATTTGTAATTACCTTAAATAAATATTAACCACCATCTAAAATAGTATGGTGTATGTCTTGTACACCCATGTCAAGTGTATCATCAACCATGATACAAAAAGTAAACACATTTTAATATATATCACATATATATTAAAGTTGTGTACATGTGAGAAAAAAACCTAAAGTGAACAAGTGTTATTTAATGTAAACTAGTATATCAAATATACAATTATACAATAAATTATTAAATCAACATTTGACTTAATAATCCGGTCATATAACATATAACCGACTAACATCCAATGTATCGACTTATCGAATCAATGCTTGATTCGATAACCCGGCTATATCATATATAACCGACTGATACATAAAGTCGCGAGAATAGAATACGGTATCACATACACGCATTATTCTCGGTCCCGCACATATCACATACGTGCTCCTATTTCGTTTTGCCTGAGCCAGTAAAAGCTCTATGTAGGACTCTAAAGACTCGTCAATACGCCGGCAGTAGGTGATGATCACATCAAGCACCCACAAGCGGTCAGCGGTATTAGCTGGACGTAACGGCTACCCGGGTATTGAGCGATCAGAAGATCAGCAAGCAAGCCTGCTCCAAATCCTGTAAAAGCCTGCCGGTAACACTTCCCATACAGCCCGGTCTCCTCGTCTTAAATGTCGCATATCAAGTGTAGGGGTGGTAAATGTCAGACCACAACAACCGATAAGTCGTGCCGTTGTGAGGCTCATAACGGGTCGAGAAACTACTGGTAACATTTACCAGTAAATCTCTAAATCAGCCCTGGCCGGGGACTTCCCTGTCACGGCCAATCGAGCACAGCGCAACATCAACCCCCAATACCGGGAGAGACGAAACCCCTCCTATCGCTCATTGCCTCCATGTGACTCGGGACTGTACCCAAAAACCACCGTTTTGCATGCCCTCATGGACGTGGTAAGGTAGAAATCAAAGCACAGTGGGAATCACACAAGACTCTATGACGATCTCGGGTCTACAGACTAACCTGCACAAGTGTCACCAGAGAACTGCCATATGACGTAAGGTATAATATCATCTGGGAGTTCTCGGCGAGTCCGTCCAGTGTACCAGGTCTCCACTGAGCACCCGTATACCATCTCTGATTTCAAACACCAATGGATACGGGATCATCCATCGCCCATCTTATGGGTCGAGAAGTGTATACGCTAGTCTACACTGGTATATCGATGCCCCGTCTCGATACACCTACGACTAGGGACCTTGAAGGATGTACTTATGGACTACCATGTCCCCGCTAGTATGATCCGCATCATAGTCCAGGTAGTCATGTACACATCCTAAGGGCTTTACCAACATGTAACTATAAGACAGTATAAAGAGGCAAGTACATATGTTAACATAAAGAGCAACCAGATAGCATACTATCATGTCGAGCAAGAAAGTCCTCTGTATATATGTCCAAGCATCTAATATAATATACATCATCTGTACAATACTGGCCTCTAGGGCATACATACAACTAACAATCTCTCACTTGCACTAGGGCCAGCTACTGTAGTATCGCATAGAAAGCATCCCGAAGAGTCTCTCAAACTGTATCTGGGGAATGGCCTTCGTGAGTGGATCCGCAGTGTTGTTCTTTGTGTCAACCCTCCTGACCTCGATCTCCCGACGATCAACTATCTCCCGGATCAGGTGATACCGCCTCAGAATATGCTTGGATCGCTGATGGGACCTGGGTTCCTTGGCCAAAGCCACCGCTCTATTGTTATCGCAATACAAAGGTATTGGATGCTCAATGGATGGAACCACTCCAAGTTCAGTAATGAACTTGTTGATCCAGACAGCCTCTTTGGCAGCATCGTTGGCAGCGATGTATTCAGCCTCCTTCGTCGAGTCTGCCACGATTTCCTGCTTGGAACTCTTCCCGCTAACCGTCCCTCCGTAAAGGGTAAAGACAAATCCCGAGTGCGACTTAGAGTCATCCTTATCACTTTGGAAGCTCGAATCGGTAAAGGACTCCACTTGGAGTTCTCCGTTACCATACACCAAGAGCATCTCTTTAGTCCTTCGTAAGTACTTAAGAATGCTCTTCACAGCTATCCAGTGACTCTCTCTAGGATCAGCTTGATACCTACTCAATACACCTAGTGAGTATGCTATATCGAGTCTGGTACATAGCATCGCGTACATGATAGAGCCTACAACCGAAGCATAGGGTATCCCTTGCATGCGAGCTCTCTCCAAATCAGTCTTGGGAGACATCTCTTTGGAGAGAGTGAGCCCTGAGATCGTGGGTAAAAACCCACGTTTGGACTCTTCCATACTAAACCTCTTTAGTATGGTGTCAATGTACCTGAATTGGGACAATCCTAATATCCTTTTAGATCTATCTCTATAGATCATAATTCCCAATATGCAGGAGGCATCACCAAGATCTTTCATTGAGAATCTTTGTGATAAGAAGAGCTTGACCGATTGCAGCATAGGAATGTCATTTCCTATCAAGAGTATGTCATCCACATACAATACGAGGAAGACAACCTTACTCTCTGCTACCTTCTTGCAGACACAAGGTTCATCTACGTTTTTGACGAAATCAAACTCTTTGATAACGATGTCAAAGCAGATGTGCCAACTCCGCGATGCATGCTTTAATCCATAAATGGATTTAATCAGCTTGCATACCTTCCCGCTGCTCCCACTATCTACGAAGCCCTCTGGCTGAGTCATGTATACGCACTCTTCTAAATCACCGTTTAGAAAGGCGGTCTTAACATCCATTTGCCAGATTTTTTAGTCATGATATGCAGCGATGGCAAGCATGATCCGGATGGATTTAAGCATAGCCACTGGAGAAAAGGTTTCGTCATAGTCCACACCTGGTCTTTGACGAAAACCCTTTGCAACAAGTCTAGTTTGAAAGTCTCCACTTTCCCATCTACACCATGATTTTTCTTGAAGATCCACTTGGTCCTAATGGGTTTTACCCCTTCAGGAGCAACTTACAAAGTCCATACTTTGTTGGTGTACATGGATTCCATCACGGACCGCATTGAATCCAGCCATTTCACTGAGTCCCCACTCGTGAAGGCCTGCTCGAAGCTAGTTGGGTCATCATTAACCATGATGCAATCCTCGCTCCCACCATCCATGAGAAAACCGTAGTATCTCTCAGGTGGGTGAAGAACCCTACTAGATCGGCGGAGAGGCTGAGACTCGTTGGGAACTACCGAATCCTCCGGTTCCACTATATCTTCAGTTTGAGTTTGTGTAGCAGAAATTTCTTCCAGTTCTACCTTGTCGCCACTAATTTATTTTGCAAGAAATTCCTTTTCTAAAAAGGTGGCATGTCGAGAAAAAAACACCTTTTGTTCCTCGCTATGGTAGAAATGATATCCATGTGAATGTTTGGGATATCCCACAAACTTGCATAAAACTGATCGTGCCTCGAGTTTGTCCGGATTTTTCCTTTTGACATAGGCCAGAAAACCCCATATCTTAACTCGTTTAAGACATGGTCTCTTCCCACTCCATATCTCATATGGTGTGGCAGGTACAGATTTAGACGGAACTTGATTCAATAGGTATGCTGCTGTCTCCACCGCATACCCCCAGAAGGAAATAGGTAACTCAGCTGTGCTCATCATAATGCGCACCATATCTAATAGGGTTCGGTTCCTCCATTCCGATACACCATTATGCTGTCGTGAATATGGAGGAGTCAGCTGAGAGAGAATCCCATTCTCTTTTAGGAAGTCCAGGAATTCATTGCTCAAGTATTCACCTCCTCGATCTGATCGAAGGATTTTAATACTTTTCCCGGTTTGGTTCTCGACTTCTTGTTTATATTCTCTAAATTTCTCAAAAGCTTCTGATTTGTGTTTCATCAGGAACACATATCCGAACCTAGAGAGATCGTCAGTGAATGTAATGAAGTACGAAGAACCATTCCTGGCATGTGTAGACATAGGGCCGCATACATCACTATGTACCTGTCCCAAGAGTTCCGTAACTCTTTCTCCGTGTCCCGTAAACGGAGTTTTGGTCATCTTTCCTTTGAGACATGACTGGCAAGTGTCATAAGATGAAAATTCAAACGGATTCAAATATCCATCCTTATGCAACTTAGCTAGTCGTGTCGCATTGATGTGACCCACTCTACAATGCTACAAGAAGGATTCGTTCAGTTCTAAACTCTTCCTCTTGTGTGTGTTTGTTATGCTCAGAACTGTTGATTGATTTAGAACATAAATGCCATTGCCCAACGTGCCTGATCCAACCAACTTTTGGTTAAGGAAAATGTTCATAACATTATCCTTTAATACAAAATTATATCTCTCTTTACTCAACAAAGAAACTGATATAATATTGCATATCAAGTTCGGCATGTAATAGCATTCGTTCAGAATCAATGTATTACCAGTTGGCAATACAAGGTGATATTCCCCGACGGTTTTAGCTGCAACAATTGCACCATTTCCAACCCTTATGTCTTTATCACCTTCTCCAAGTTCTCTACCTTTCCTAAGCCCATGTAACTGATTACATATATGGGATCCTGACCCGGTATCTAATACCCAGGACGTAGAGCAAATGGAGAAACAGTTCTCTTTAACGAACACACCCAAAGAAAATGCATCAACATGTACTTTCTTCATTCGGGTGGCATGGGAATCCTGGTATTCCCCTATATCCTGTTCAGTCCTATAACTCTTATAAGAAAGAACGGAACCAACGTTCCCCAGCACAGTATAACATGCGGGTTCGGTCAATACATCCATATAATTATCTTTATTAAGGCATGATATGGTCGCTACCTGGAGAGAAAGAGAAGAAAACACTTTAGCGTATGCTCTTGCAAGAACAGATTGGTTATTATTTTATCTAATCAGGATGGATCCCACTGTTTTTATCAAATCTTCCTTCAAACCCTAAAAGGAATGACTAGCCGGGATTAATTACACCTTACAATTACACCAATCTTTCAGCCAGGCCAGTGTCGGTACTTTTAGGGAGGTTCCCCGTGCTTTCGCACGGACCTAATTAAAGTAAACCTCGTTTTCCCAGAGGCGTAACCCCGTTGACACCTTTCTAGATACCTACTTGATCAGCTAATTATCCTGTGTAAAACTCTCCCAGGAGTAACAATTACTCGCAGTGGGTATCGGGATCCAACTATCTCATAGAAGGTATGCAATCTCATTGCAAATTTCAACACTTGAATTTTCCGATAATATTTTGCCCCTAACCCCTATGACCTTGACACAGGCCAACAAATCATAGGATGCTAGTCAAGTTCGACCCGTCATTTCTTGAATGAATCAAACCCACCCGCACGACCCTTGACAAAGGCCAACAAGGTCGTACGACTACCCCAAAACAATTTGCATCATATGCATAAGCAGATAAGCACTATTCAGCTACCGCACACTGCACCTTGACAAAGGCCAACAAACGCAGCACGAATACTAAACAGTTCTTATCTGAAATGACAGAGGGCTACGACAGCTTTTTCTGAAAACCTATTGCGTAATGAACTTGATATCATTGTAGAATCGAGTGAATTTTTGAAAATGGAGTGATTTTGAGGCTTTCATTAGTTTTGCTAAAGAGGTCACTCCCGGTGAAGGGATCACGGCTCTTTCCTCATCGAATAAGGTGTAGGACATATCATATACATCACAATGCAAAGCAAAACTCTAAAAGCTATCAAAAACCAAACCGAGTGTTGTAGCATCTGCTAGTTTTACTAAAGAGGTTACTCCCGGTGAAGGGATCTCGGCTCTTTCCTCATCGAATACGGTGCGGGATATAACATATATATCGCTTTGCAAAGCAAAACTGTAGCTGCCTTTTTTTTTCTTGAAAAAATTGAATCTACAACAACTTTTAGGTTTCTTTTCTTTCATTAATCACATTAATGAAGTCCCATCATTTAAGTCACCTAAACATCACAGATAAATACGACGTACACTTATGCCATCCGCATTCGCCTCGATGTCCCCTCATGCACCGTTAGGTTAGGTAACTAACGGCAGAGCGGGACAGGGCTAGCGCGGATGTAAAACATAAGTAACGCCTACATAATATATCATATATACTATATACAGTATTTATCACAGCACATCACAGATATCGCAGCAGAAGAAACATATGAAACATTGGATATACTAGGACGTCCGTGTTTTATTTTGAGCCTCTATAAAACACGGATTCCACGGTCGCGACGAATAGCCAAACCCACACCCCTAGACCCCTACGTGTGCGGCAAGCAACCCTTCCAATTCTAGAGTTAGGAGACCCGGACTCGACTCCTCGAGTTGGTCTCCCACTGGACTCTAGAACCCGGTTACTTGTGCTATCCTCCTTGGGTCTATCCTAGTGTGGAAAAGTAAATAATATACAAATGGTGACATCGATCTCATCCCAGAAGTGCCCCAATAAAAGAATATTACACACATTTAATTTTACAAGAATGAAAATAAAAACTCTCATCTCATATAAAACCCCCCGGCTATTCAGAACGCGACAATCCAATATAACATATCCAGCAACACATAACATCACATATCATCAACGTAAGTAAATATGCGCATTCCAATTGTCGTTGACATATAGCAACGAAACCGGCGATATCTCATATTACACTTACGATCGCAAAAAGAAAGTGTAAAACTACAACATTTGGAATTCACAATCTCTTTAGACATCGTAAATCCGAAATATCACATACTTCGCATTTCATGCCTAACTGTATGAATTCCACATATTGTATCACATTCCAGATAATTCGACAGTATTAAACTTTCCGATCGAATAATCAAATACCCAAGATTTTCATAATAGCTCAATACTTGAGCGGAGTTCAAAAATTCCAGAATACGTCACAGTAGCAACGGTCCAGCCGTAGAAGGGTCAAGCCAACGCCTCACATGTGGCACGCCGTACTGCCCCAAACCCTAAGGTTAAAAAGGCAGTTCAAGACGGTCACATAATCGAGTTAAGGTTTGTTGTCTTCTAGAGGGTCCATCGCGTCACATGCACGTTTTTCCGAAAGATTTAAACCCGAGAAAAATTCAACAATTGAATGTTTTTCGTGCCGGGAAAAATTGAGTTAATGATATCGGTTCGAACATTTTAATACTTTCTAAACTATCCGGAATAACAAAACAAAATTAAATTCTCCGATCAAATCGACGATTACAAAATAAATCCCAGAATACTCAACACTTGAGTCAGATTAAAAATACCCAGAAAATAGCAATTACAGAAATAGAAATTACAGTACAAAAATGATGAAATATTTCCTCTGTACGGCCGCGGATCCGCGGCCCAAGCAGGGTACGGCCGCGGTTCCGCGACGTCTTGTACGGAATATGCTGTCGTTTTTCACCACAATTCTTAGAAAACCCTGCCGAATTTTTTAGGTATTTTTAATACTGAAAATACACAGTTTTGAAAAAATGTACAGAGAGGGGGTTAACTTTGATATATAGGGGTTCGTTCGGAGTTTTAACTTCGTAAACACGTCGCCTAATGTTCTAGCTAGGCTCTGATACCACTGTAGGGTTACTAGGCACTCTAATAAGGTTCTACAATGCATCAACCATGCCCGTTTCAATGTTTAGCCGTGCCGAATAACCCTAAATAAGATCGTTGCTAGAAAATTAGGGTTTCGCTTGCTAGTAAAAGACATTTACTACTAAGTGAATACGAAATACAACCTTTGTAGATCGGTCCTTCACTTCTAAAGCTCCTTGTTGAAGTCCCTTCGCTGCGATCGTGGTTCTCCCGGACTCTTGCATGGCTTCACGAGGCTAAAGGTGCGTCCTTGCTTGAGGTCTTCGAGGCCGAAGATGATCTACGTCGAGGGGATGCCAACTCAAGCTTCTACCTCACTAACTAGAGAATTAGTGAAGCAAACATCCTAAACTAAAGTGCTAGTCTAGTATAGGATGGAGAAATAGGAAGTGGGTTCTCTTTAGAATTTTATTTCTCACAAAGTTTCACTCTATTTTCCAAACCCTAGCAAGCTTTTTCTTTTGCTCAATGAAGAAGAAGATGAACAAAAGAAAAGAATGAGGATAATGATCAAGTGAGTGAGCTAACCATGGTGATTGAGTATCATATACTAACTCATGTAGAGAATAACCATAGCTAATTCAAAATGGTTAGGTTAATAAAAATCTAAAGTAAAACAAATTTGGTGGACTTTGTCAAAGCATCCACAAGCTTCTACAAGCTTCATGCTTATGACCTAAGCTCCACTAATTGTAATTACCTTAAATAAATATTAACCACCATCTTAAATAGTATGGTGTATGTCTTGTACACCCATGTCAAATGTATCATCAACCATGATACAAAAAGTAAACACATTTTAATATATATCACATATATATTAAAGTTGTGTACATGTGAGAAAAAAACCTAAAGTGAACAAGTGTTAGTTAATGTAAACTAGTATATCAAATATACAATTATACAATAAATTATTAAATCAACACTTGACTCAATAATCCGGTCATATCAGATATAACCGACTAACATCCAATGTATCGACTTATCGAATCAATACTTGATTCGATAACCCGGCTATATTATATATAACCGACTGATACATAAAGTCGCAAGAATAGAATACGGTATAACATAAATGCATTATTCTCGATCCCGCACATATCACATACGTGCTCTTATTTCGTTTTGCCTGAGCCAGTAAAATCTCTATGTAGGGCTCTAAAGACTCGTCAATACGCCGGTAGTAGGTGATGATCACATCAAGAACCCACAAGCCGTCAGCGGTTCTAGCTGGTCGTAACAGTTACCCGGGTATTGAGCGATCAGAAGATCAGCAAGCAAGCCTGCTCCAACTCCTGTAAAAGCTTGCCGGTAACACTTCCCGTACAGTCCGGTCTCCTCGTCTTATATGTCGCATATCAAGTCTAGGGGTGGTAAACGTCAGACCCCAACAACCGATAAGTCGTGCCGATATGAGGCTCATAACGGGTTGAGAAATTACTGGTAACACTTACCATAAAATCTCTAAATCAGCCCTGGCCAGGGACTTCCCTGTCACGGCCAATCGAGCACAGCGCAACATCAACCCCCAATACCGGGAGAGACGAAACCCCCCTATCGCTCATTGCCTCCATGTGACTCGGGACTATACCCAAAAACCACCGTTTTGCACGCCCTCATGGACGTGGAAAGGTGGAAATCAAAGCACAGTTGGAATCACACAAGACTCTATGTTGATCTCGGGTCTACAGACTAACCTGCACAAGTGTCACCAGAGAACTGCCATCTGACGTAAGGTATAATACCATCTGGGAGTTCTCGGCGAGTCCGTCCAGTGTACCCATTCTCCACTGAGCACCCGTATACCATCTCTGATGTCAAACACTAATGGATATGGGATCATCCATCGCCCATCTCATGGGTCGAGAAGTGTATACGCTAGTCTACACTGGTATATCGATGCCCCGTCTCGATGCATCTACGACTAGGGACCTTGAAGGATGTACTTATGGACTACCATGTCCCCACTAGTATGATCCGCATCATAGTCCAGGTAGTCAAGTACACATCCTAAGGGCTTTACCACTATATAACTATAAGATAGTATAAAGAGACAAGTACACATGTTAAGATAAAGAGCAACCAGATAGCATACTATCATCTCGAGCAAGAAAGTCCTCTCTCTATATGTCCAAGCATCTAATATAATATACATCATCTGTACAATACTGGCCTCTAGGGCATACATACAACTAACAAGAATAAGTATGAGTTTTAGAATAACATGGCATTTGATGTATATGGTAGAATGTGTATATAAAATTGACACGATGTAAGATGACTTAATATGATGAAAAGATTATACGATGTGATATGATGACTTGATTAATATGTCGGTATACGGATGCGAGTCGATAAGAGAGGATTGATACCTTTGCCGGTCCCCTGATATGAGATTGTTATTGATCATCTTTTGTGTGTATGGAAAAGTTCTCTCACAACCAAAGAAATTTATACCGCAATCAATTGTAGTTTCGTTAGCGGGAGCGGATCGTCCACTGAGATGTGTGTACTTGTTTGAATTTGTTTTAGTTGAGTGCAAAAGAAAATATAAAAGAAGATGATTCAAGATTTGTGAGATTTAATTTCAAGAAACATAGAGAAAATAGATCTAGAATCAAGAATTAAGAAGTTATCCCCAATCAATTTGATTATCAAGATTATGAAGAATATCTTGTAGGATTCGATTGAGTTAATAGCTAATGATGAATCTAATAATTCCTAATCTTATCTATTGATAATTTATAGCTAGATTGATGATGTTTAATGAAGATTAGGGATCAATTGAAGAAACTAGGGTTTCTCTTTCACTATCCCTTGTCTTTTCAATCATAATCATTCGGATCTAGCCTCTAGCAAAGAAAATTATCAATCGTTTGATCCTTAATTTACAACGAAATAATCAAGAAGTGATCTCGCTCCAAATTAGGTAATCAACGATTCTTTTTGCAATGGTTCACAAATCTCATAAGACTTAAGATTAGTATTAATATTTGATCATAATTAGATCCATCAATTCTTTCGAATCCTCCACAAGCAGAGATTACTCACACATTATGAAAATTGGTGAATCAAGAACAAGAAATTTCATAATGCAATAATGTAAAGAAAGCAAGAATTACAATTATCACCTTTATTAAATCTCTTTCAAATTACACCTCTCAATTAAGTTTACAAGACTAGCTCTCGAATCGCTCCTTGAAAGGGAATTTGTCGTCGATCTTTGTGTAGCTCGATCGCCTTGAGTCGTGGATCGGATGCGGATCTTTTGCTCGTGATGACGACCGGCGTTGCGATAAAGGATCGTTGATTGCTTGCTTGATTTTTTCTCGATGAATCTTGATTTTGCTTTGGATTTGGATTTGGGTTAGGATTTTGGATCACAATTTGTGTCACTCAACTTGTGTAGTGAATTGTTTTAATGTTCAACAACCTTTTGAATGAAGCCCTAGGTATCCTTTAATAGTTTTCCTCTATATTCTCCTAGATGCTAGGATGTAATGAGGCTTGCATAGGAAGCCAGGTAGGTGCCAAGCTTACACTAGAAGCTTGGTTGTTGTAGAGAAGCTTCTGGAGAACCCTAGGGTTTTTGAAGCGTCTTGAGGAAGTTTGGTCGTTAAAAGGAAGCATCTGCAAAAAGTTCCCACCGCCGACGAGTCAAAACGGCCGCGGTTCCACGGCGGATCGGCCTGACTCGGCCGCGGATCCGCGGCCGTTTGATGGACTCAGTGCGTGATTTTCTCTGGATATTCTTGCGTTGTCTTGAGGGTGTTCATTTGATGTCTGGAATTCTATAGTTATCTCTTGGTTGCTGCCAGATCTCAAGTCTTTGACTTGCTGCATTTTATTGACACTTTAGCAATTCCAGTTCTTTAACCTAAAGAATTTCCTGCACACAATCTTGATAAATTGTGTTGAGTTATACAAAATCATACGTGTAGTAATAAACACTCAATTTCCCTCCAGAATGCTGATTATAACTATAACACAGGGTATTTGATATTTTCCAGATGAATTCGTAATCTGTGTTATATTTATAATAAACACCCTTATATGATCAATAAGAGTAGGGAAATTGGCGTGTTAAGAATGCAATATTTTCGACTGATCAAATTCCCCCAAACTTAATTTTGGTCGTCTCGAGCAAATATCTTTTATTTTTATCCAAGAGAAGGAGAAAATAAAAAAATAAAAACTAACTAGCACACTTTCGTAGGCAACACGATTGCACTGGGCATGTGCAACGAGCCTTTAAACCTCTAAGTGTCCCTACTAGGAGGAGTGTTGTCTCCTGAGGGTTTTCAGTGGATTGCCCCCACAAAATCCCATAATAAAAGGAAGACTACGAATGTTACATTTAAAGATAAGAATTTTTAAAGAAAGACTTTCAAAAATCAGAGTTTTCAACTAATACTAGCTTTTCGGTTGCTATGAGCCCTATCTTAATAGTCATGAAAAGATGTTAGAAATCACGCCATCCCTCAATAAAATATCGTCTTTATTCTTCATTCCTACCTTTCTTCAAAACATTGATCATATACCCCGACGTGTGTGTAAAGGACATCCCTACACTCTGAGAATTCAATTCAAGCTATCATACTATTGTCCATCTATCTCAGTACTTTTTAATCGATGAATATTTAGATGGATTCGCTCATACGTTTTTCATGCGACCGTTAATACTTCTTGAGGTACTAACCGACCGATTACTCATGTGATTGCAGATTAGGTGTATTAGTATTTTCCTCGTCTTGCAACACCTAAGGCTTGGCAGTGACTCCCAAACTAGTTGGTCTAAGGCATTAGGTGATGAAGCACCCTCGTTATATTTTTTTATTGCTCCTTTACTGATTATAAAACCAGTGTTCATTTTTCTCACCATTTTATCTTTTATTTTCCATTTATTATTTCCTTCATACTATGGCTTTTAGACAAGAGCATTTCAAGGTATCCTCTACTATCCAGAGATTCAAGACGTGTGTAGGTGCATATAGTAGAGTATCAACATTCAAATGTTTAGCTTCCAGAATGGAAACTATTTTTCAGATTTAATTTTATCCTCAGATTAGTGTCTTCTTTCGTCTTACTAACCCTTGGGACAACGGCTCATAACTACTATTTACTAGTTTCGTTTAAGAAAACTTCTATCTTTCTTGGTTTTTTTAAATTATTCTAATCTTTTGGATATAATTTTTCACATTCTAATTTTTTATTATCTTCAATATGTACAAAAAAATAATATATATATATATATATTATTTTTTTGGTTTTGTGCTTATGCAAAGTATGATGCAAAGTGATGCATAAATAAGCACAAACCACCCACAAACTTGTTTACAACAGTGTCCTCACTGTTGTCATCTATTAAAGCTCAAAAACCTGTAAACTTAAGAGGAAAAAATTTATTAAAGGGGACATGAAATATGATTGTGAAAATCTCCACCAAACTTATTCTTTTATTTATGTACTATATATTTTTTATTTTTTATTTTTATAATGAATGCACAAGTTGACTCACCTCCATTCTAAAGATGGGACAAAATTACCAAGACATGGAGGTGAGGTGGAGGAAAATCAGTCATTATAAAGCGGTTCTTGTAAAAACAGGAGCTCCTCCGTGTGCTCAGTGGAAAAATACGGTTATAGTCTATGTCCATTTACTTTAAAAATTGTACCGTTTTCAACATTTTCAACCTCAAATGTCCCATGCGGGTATACATACTGCACAACAAAATGTCCTTTCCACCGAGATTTTAGCTTACCCGCATGAAGATGGAGACGTGAATCGTAAAGAAGGACTTGTTTACTTGATGTAAAAGTTTTTCTCAAAATGTTTTTATCATGAAATACCTTAGTCCGGTTCTTTACAATTACAGCATTATCATAAGCTTCATCGCGGAGTTCGCTTAGCTCGTTTAATTGCAGCTTCCGAAAGTTGCAGGATTGATTTAAATCAAAGTTAAGTTCTTTAATGGTCCACATTGCTTTGTGCTCAATCTCGACCGGAAGGTGACAAGCCTTTCCAAACACTAGTCGGTAAGGAGACATACCTAGATCAGTTTTATATGCAGTACGTAATGCCCAAAGAGCTGTAGGGTTGCTAGACACGCGCACAAGGGTCTACGAGGCATCAACCATGCCCGATTAAAATTTTAGCCGTGTCGAACAACCCAAAGCCGGATCTTAAAACTAGGGTTTAGGCGAAAACAAGCATGTTAAACTCTTTAACACTAAGTGAGAGAGATTACAACCTTTGTAGATCCGTTCCTTCACTTCTTAAGCTCCGTGTTGAGGTCCTTCGCTGCGATCATCGTATTCCGGACTCTCGAGAGGCTCTACGAAGAGAAAGATGCAGTCTTGCTTCCGATCTTCGATAACATAGATGATCTACCTTGAAGTTTCATTAACATAAGCTAACACTCACAAAATGAAGTGAACACCCTCATCTAAATGGCAAGGGTAGATGAGTATGATGAAGTAGGATTTTTGCTCTCATTTGTTTTCATATTCTCGCTCACTTTCAACACTTAGCAAAAAGCTGGAAAGCTTTTTCAAAGAAGGAACTCAAGGAAGAAGATGATAGAATCCTTTTGTGATGAATAATGAATTAATTGTAGTGGTTACAAATCTAACCAAGGGTTAAGCATGAAGGAGTTAACCCTTGTAGAGAATTAACTAGAGTTAATGGTTTGGATTGGGTTAACATAATATCTTCATAAAATATCAAGCAAAACACAAAGTCAAAGCTTCAGGAAGCTTCATGGAAGCTTCATGCAAAAGCTAATCCAAATCCAAACCCTAAACCATTGTTAAATTTGTAACCCTAACATATTACATTATTATATATCACATATACAATATATTTTGTAACAATAGAAAATAATACAATTAACATATATCGCATATATATCAATGTATTATCCCGTGAGAAAATGAATCTTTTAGTGAGCTAATATTAGTTAATGTAATTTAATATATCATATATATTATTATACATTAAATTATCGAATCAACACTTGATCCGACAATTCGGCTATATCGCATATAACCGACTAATACGATGACCCGGCTATATCACATATACCCGGCCGATATCTCATATCGCGAGAATCCAATACGGTATCACATACCGCATTATCCTCGGTCCCGCACATATCACATATGTGCTCCTACTGCGTTTTGCCTGAGTCAAGAAACCTCTATGTAGGACTCTAAAGAATCGTCAATACGCCGGCAGTAGGTGATGATCATATCAAGCACCCACAAGTTGCAAGCAGTCAGCTAAACGTAACAGCCACCCAGGTATTGAGAGCTCAGAAGATCAACAAGCAAGCCTGTACTTTCTCCCGTGAATCCAATCAGTAACACTCCTGTACAGTCCGGTCTCGTCGTCTGATATGTCGCATATCTCGCCTAGGGGTAGTAAACGTTAGACCCCAGTAGCTCGATAAGTCGTGTCGATATGAGGTCTATAACAGTTCGAGAAACTACTGATAACACTTACCAGTAAATCTCAGCAACCCTGGCCAGGAATTTCCAGTTATAACCAATCGAACACAGCACAACATCAACTCCCTATACCGGGAGAGACGAATTCCCTCCTATCGCTCATTGCCTCCATGTGATTCGGGACTGTACCCAAAAGCCACCATTTTACACGCCCTCTTGGACGTGGTATGATGGAAATCAAAGCACGGTGGAAATCACGCAAGACTGTATGACTATCTCGGGTAACGGACTACTCTGTACTAGTGTCACCGGAGAACTGCCATCCGACGTGAGGTATAATACCATCTGGGAGTTCTCGGCGAGTGCGTCCAATGTACCCAGTCTCCACTGAGCACCCGTACACCATCCTTGATGTCAAACACCGATGGATATGGGATCATCCATCGCCCATCATATGGGTCAAGATGCGTATACGCTAGTCTACTCTGGTGCATCGATGCCCTGTCTCGATACACCCTCGACTAGGAACAGTTATAGGATGTACTCGTCGACTACCGTGGCCCCACTAGTATGATCTCATCATAGTCCCAGTAGTCGAGTATATATCTTAAGGGCTTTATCAACATGTAATATAGAGACAATCAGAGTACATGATAAGATAAAGTGCAACCAGATAGCATACTGTCTATATATGTCCTAGCATCCACTACAATATACATCGTATGTACAGTAATGGCCTCTAGGGCATACATATAACTAACAATCTCCCACTTGCACTAGGGCCATCTGTGGTGGTATCACATACCCAACAATTAGCTGCGGTTCAAGTATCTCATACTCAACCATCCCATAAAAGTCTCTACTGGGAAAAAGGCCTTTGCGAGTGGATCCGCGCTGTTGTCCTCTGTGTCTACTCTCCTAACCTCGATCTCCCTGGAGATCAACCATCTCTATGATCAGGTGATACTGCCTAAGAATTATATCTGAATTTCTGATGGGACGGTAGTTCCTTGGCTAAAGCCACAACTCCATTGTCACACAATGGTAGGAACGAAGTTCATCTCCTGAACTTATATGTATCGAGACTGCCTCTTTGGTAGCATCCTTGGTAACGATGTATCTTGCCTTTAATCATCTAGTAAGTCACGGTATCTTTCTTGGAACTCTTTCAACAAACCGTCCCTCCACTGAGGGTATAGACAATGCCTGCGACTGACATTCAGTCGTCCTTATCACCCTGGAACCTTTCCAGTAATTCTCCCCAGGATCGATTGATACCATCTCACTACAACTAGTGAGTATCCTAACATCTAATTAGATCTATCTCATAGATCCAAAAACCCAGGATTTAGGAGGTATCACTTTGATCCTATATGAAGAATCCTTGTGATAAGCGGAGATTGACCGAGCGTAGCATAGGAAACTCCTTCCCTATCAAGAGTATGTCATCCACGTACTCTACGAGGATCATCACCATACTCCCTACTACCTTTTTGTATATACAAGGTACATCTACCATTTTGATGAAGTCAAACTCTTTGACTACCACATCAAAACAGACGTTCCAACTCCGCGATGCCTGCTTTATCATATAAAACATCTTGCACACGTTTCCGCTGCTCCCACTGTCTACGAAGCCCTCCGGCTGTGTACTTATAGACGCTCTCTTCTAAAACATCATTTAGAAAAGCAGTCATGACACCCAACCACTAGATATCGTAGTCATGGTATGTAGCCGTGGCAAGTAGGATCTGGATGGACTTAAGCATAGCTTCGAAAGTTTCAACTTTTCCATGTACATCAAGTAATCTTGTCAAGATATACTTGCTCCTGATGGGGATTTAACCCTTTAGATAAAGCAACCAAAGTCCATACTTTGTTTGTGTATAAGGATTCCATCTCAGATCGCTAAGCATCCAGCCATTCTTACAGAGTCCCACTCCTGATGGCTAGCTCGAAACTAGTTGGGTCATCATCTCATGATGCAATCCTCGCTCCCACTGTCATAGAGAAACCGAAGTATCTCTCAGGTGGGTAAGAACCCTACTAGATCGGCGGAGAGGCCGAGGTTCGTTAGAATTTATTGAATTCTTTGGTTCTACCAAATCATCTGCTGTAGTTTGTATAGCTGGAACCTTTCCAGTTCTACAGAACAGACCTTGCCTCGAGCTTGTCCGGATTTTGCTTTTTAGACATAGGGCGGACAACCCCAAATCTTAACAAACTTAAGATATGGGCTCTTCCCTTTCCATATCACATATGAAGTGGTAGGTAACTGATTTGATTTGAACCCTATTCAATAGGTATGCAGCTTCTTAAGTGCATAACTCCCAAAAGGAAATAGGCAACTCAGTAGTACTCATCATAGAGCAAACCATATCATATAGGGTGTGATTGCTCCGCCCCGATACACCGACGTGCTGTGGTGTATACGGAGGAGTAATGCTGAGATAGAATCTCATTCTCCTTTTGAATAGTCCAGAAATACAGTGCTGAAGTATTCTCCTCTTTGATCTCATCAAAGGACATAATACTTATACCCGTTTTTGGTTCTCTACTTCTAACTTATATTCTGTGAATATCTCAAAAGCTTCGGACTTGTGTTTCAACAGGAACATATGTCTGAATCTTGAGAGATCATCAGAGAATGTAATGAAGTACAAAGAACCGGTCTTGGCATGTATATACAGGGGACCTTCATACATCATCATGTATCAATCCCAAGAGTTCAATAACTCTTTCTTTGTTTCCAATAAACAGAGCTATGGTCATCTTATCTTTGTGACATGACCGGCAAGTTTCACAAGATGTAAATTCAAACATATTTAAATATGCATCTAAATGAAACTGTAGCTTGTCGGGTCGCATTGATATGACCTAGTCTACAATGCCTCAAGAAAGATTTGTTCATTTCTGAACTCTTCCTCTTGTGTGTGTTCTATACATTAAGAACGGTGGTTTGATTTAGAACGTCTATGTTTTTAGATAACATGCCTGAACCGATGAACTCTTGATAGAGGAAATGTTTAAAGCATTATCCAACAATACAAAATTATATCCTTCTTTACTAATACAGAGATTGATATGATGTTTTATATCAGGTTCGGTATCTAATAACATTTGTTCAGAATCAATGTATTCTTGTAATACAGGGTGATAGTGACCAACAGACTTGGCTGCAACACTTGCACCGTTTCTATCTCATGAAACTTATCACCCGTTCTTAGTTCTCTACCTATCTGTAGCATATGTAACAGATTACATATGCGTGATCCTGATCCGGTATCTCATACCCAGGACGTAAAGGATACTGAGAAACAGTTCTATGTAATGAACACACCTGAAGAAGATGCATCAGCATGCACTTTCTTCGTTGGGTGGCACGGGAATTCTGGTAATCCCCTATTTCCTGCTCTGTCTTATAACAATTATAAGTTGGAGCGGGACCAACGTTCCCCAGCTCAGTATAACAAGCGGGTTCGGTCAATATATCCGTATTATTATCTTGATTAAGGCGTGATATGGTCGCTACCTGGAGAGAGAGAGAAGAAAACACTCAGCGTATGCTCTTGCAAGATTAGATTGGTTATCTAATATATCAAATCAGGATGTCTCCCACTGTTTTAATCAAATCTTCCTTCAAACCCTGAAAGGAAAGACTAGCCGGTTTTAATTACACGCTACAAGTTCGGCAATTTTTTAGCCAGGCCAGTGTCGGTACTTTGTGGGAGGTTCCCCGTGCTTTCGCACGGACCTAATTAAAGTAAAGCTCGTTTTCCCTGGGGCGTAACCCCGTTAACACCTTTCTAGACACTACTTGATCGGCTAATTGTAATGTGTAAAACTCTCTCAGGAGTAACTCTTACTCGCAGCGGGTATCGGAATCCAACTATCTCATAGAAGGTATGCAATCTCATTTCAAATTTCAACACTTGAAATCCCCAATAATATTTTGCCCCTAGCGTCCTATGACCTTGACACAGGCCAACAAACCACAGTGCACTAGTCAAGTTCAACCGTCATTTCTTGATTGAATTAAATGTAGGGTTCCTAGGCATACTAATGAGGTCTCACAAGTGATCAAACATGGCTAATTCAAAATTTTCCATGTGCCTACAAACCCTAATACGGATCGTTAACTAGATGTATAGACGATGCAAGCAAGTAAACTACTTTATTGCTAAAGGAAAGTGACTACAATCTTTGTAGATCCGGTCCTCCACCTCCTAGGCTCCGTGATGACGTCCTTCCGCTGTCCATATCAGATCCCGGACTCTAGCATCGGCTTCATCGGAGAAATGGGCGGGCTAGGTCGTCGACTTCGATGCGAAGATGATCTACGTCGAGGCAACTAAAGATCAAACTCCAACTTCACCAAGTCATGAAACTTATGAAGAAAACACCCTATACTACTTGGCAAGTGGTAGAGGATGAAGAAATAGGAAGTGGGTTCACTTTAGAATTGGATTTCTCACTCTTTTTCTCAAGTTGTCATTGATGGAGGCAAGTTTTTCTTCTTGTTGAAGATGAAGAAGAAGAAGAAAAAAAAATATGATAAGTTTTTTTCAAATAGAAAATAAAATAAATACTTATCATATACCAACCATGGTTAAGCGTTGAGACTAAACTAGAGTTAGGTGAATGGTTAGGTTAAGGGAAGTAAACAAAATGGTCAAGTTTTCAACACTTCATGAAGCTTCATGAAAGAAACAAAGAAAGCCACCATTTCTATTTATCTTTTCCAAAATAAATAAACAAAATAAATAAATGTATAAGTAAACAAAACCCTAACCATTCATATAAACATGGTTTAATCATACACACAAACTCAAGTTAACATGTATCATCAAACATGATACAAACAAGTGCACAAAAGTATATCACATATACAACTTGTGTATATCAAGTGAGAAAATCCATTTAAAGTGAACCAATACTAGTTAATGCAAAGTAATATATCAAATATATAATTATGCATTAAATCATTAAATCAATACTTGATTTAACGATCCGGTCATATCGCATATAACCGACTAATATCCAATGTATCGGCTTATCGAATCAATCCTTGATTCGATAACTAGGTTATATCGCATACAACCAATCGATACATTCATCACGAGAATAGAATACGGTATCACATACTCGCATTATTCTCGGTCCCGCACATATTTCATAAGCGCTCCTATTTCATTTCTCTTGAGCCAGGAAACCTCTGTGTAGGACTCTAAAGACTCGTCAATACGCCGGCAGCAGATGATGATCATATCAAGCATCCACAAGCCGCAAGCGGTCTGCTAAACGTAACGGCCACTCGGGTATTGAGCGATCAGAAGATCGACGAGCAAGCCCGCTCACACTCCTGTGAATCCAACCAGTACCACTTACCGTACAGTCCGGTCTGTTCGTCTGATATGTCGCATATCTCGCCTAGGGGTGGTAAACGTTAGACCCCAGTAGCTCGATAAGTCATTCAGACGTGAGGTCCATAACAATGGTGAAACTACTGATAACTCTTACCAGTATATCACTGCAACCCTGGCAAGGGATTTCCTGTTATGGCCAGTCTGCATAGCGCAACATCAACCCCCAATAACGGGAGAGACGAATCCCCTCCTATCGCTCATTGCCTCCATGTGAATCGGGACTGTACCCAAAATCCACCCGTTTGCACAACTCAGTAGAGCCGTGGTAGGGTGGAAATCAAAGCACAGTAGGAGACACACAAGACTCTATGACGATCTCGGGTCAACAGACTAAGCTGTACCAGTGTCACCAGAGAACTGCCATCTGACGTGAGGTATAATACCATCTGGGAGTTCTCGGCGAGTCCGTTCAGTGTACCCAGTCTCTACTGAGCACCCGCATACCATCTCTGATGTCAAACACCAATGGATATGGGACCATCCATCGCCCATCACATGGGTCGAGAAGATATACGCTAGTCTACTCTGGAATATCGATGCCCCGTCTCGATATTCCCATGACTAGGAACATTGAAGTATGTACTCATGGACTATCCAGGCCCCACTAGTATGATCTACATCATAGTCCTGGAAGTCGAGCACACATCCTAAGGGCTTTATCAACATGCAATCAGAGAGACAGAGAGTATACATGTTAAGATAAAGAGCAACCTGATAGCGTACTATCATGTCGAGCAAGAAAGTCCTACCTATATATGTCCCAGCATCCACTACAATATACATCCAATGTACAGTAATGGCCTCTAGGGCATACATATAACTAACAATCTCCTACTTGCACTAGGGCCATCTGTAGCAGTAGTTGTAGTATCTAACACTCAACCATCCCCTAAAAGTCTCTCTTTGGGAAAAGGCCTTCGTGAGTGGATCCGCCATGTTGTCCTCTGAGTCTACTCTCCTAACCTCGATCACCCTGGAGATCAACTATCTCCATGATCAGGTGATACTGCCTCAGAATATGTCTGGTTCACTGATGGGATTGGGGTTCCTTGGCCAAAGCCATACTTCCATTGTCATACAATGGTAGGAACCTAGTTCATCTTATGAACCAATATACACCCAAACTGTCTCTTTGGTAGTATCTTTAATAGCGCTGTTACCAGCCTTTATCGTCTAGTTTGCCACGGTATCTAGCTTAGAACTCTTCCAACATACCGTCCCTCCACTGAGGGTGAAGACAATGCCTGTGACTGACATTCAGTCGTCTTTATCACCCTGGAACGTTTCCAGTGATTCTCCCCAGGATCGATTGATACCATTTCACTACATCTAGTGAGAATCCTAGCATCCAATTACATCTATCTCATAGATGAAAACTCAGGATTTACGAGGTATCACTTTGATCCTATTGGAGAATCTATGTGATAAGCGGAGATTGACCGTGCGTAGCATAGGAAACTCTTTTCTTATCAAAAGTATGTTGTCCACGTACAATACGAGGATGACCATCTTACTCTCTACTACCTTTTTGTATATACAAGGTTCATCTACCATTTTGATGAAGTCAAACTCTTTGACTACCACATCAAAACAGATGTTCCAACTCCGCGATGCCTGCTTTATTTTGTGAAGCAACTTGCACACGCTTCCGCTGCTCCAATTGTTTACGAAGCCCTCTGACTGTGTTCTTATAGACGTTCTCTTCTAAATCATTATTTAGAAAAGTAGTCATGGCACCCAACCACCAGATATCGTAGTCATGGTATGTAGCAATGGCAAGTAGGATCTGGACGGACTTAAGCATAGTCCCTAGAAAAGGTTTCATCATTATCCACACCTGGTTGATGAATAAAACCTTTAACAAATCTAGCTTTGAAAGTCTCAACTTTTCCATCTACACCAAGTAATCTTCTCAAGATATACTTGCTCCTGATGGGGATTTAACCCTTCAGATATAGCAGCTAAAGTCCATAGTTTGATGGTGTACATGGATTCCATCTCAGATCGCTAAGCATCCAGCCATTCTTACAGAGTCCCTACTCTCGATGGCCTGCTCGAATCTAGTTGGGTCATCATCTTATGATGCAATCCTCGCTCCCCCTGTCATCGAGAAACCGAAGTATCTCTCAAGCGGATGAGGAACCCTGCTAGTTCGGCGGAGAGGCTGAGGTTCGTCGGGGACTATTGAATCCTCTCGTTTTGTCAAATCATTAGCTGCAGTTTTGTATAGCTGGAACCTTTCCAGTTCTACAGAACTGACTTTTCCTCGATCTTGTCCGGATATTGCTTTTGACACAGGCCGGACAATCCCAAATCTTAACTTACTTAAGAGATAGGCTCTTCCCATACCATATCTTATATGGAGTGGTAGGCAGCGATCTGATTCGAACCCTATTCAATAAGTATGCAACTTCATAAGTGCATAACTCCCTAAAAGAAAATAGGAAACTCAGTAGTACTCATCATAGAGCGCACCATATCATATAGGGTGTGATTGCTCCGCCCCGATATACCATCGTGCTATGGTGTATACGGAGGAGTAATGCTGAGAGAGAATCTCATTCTCCTTTAGAATAGTCCAGGAATTCTATGCACAAGTATTCTCCTCCCTGATCTCATCATAGGATATAATATTTATACCCGTATTTTGGTTCTCTACTTCTAACTTATATTTTGTGAATATCTCAAAAGGTTCGGAGTTGTGTTTCAACAGGAACATATGTCTGAATCTTGAGAGATCATCAGAGAACGTAATGAAGTATAAAGAACCAGTCCTGGCATGTGTAGACAGGAGACCTTACATACATCATCATGTATCAGTCCCAAGAGTTCACTAACTCTTTCTCTGTTTCCAATAAACAGAGCTATGGTCATCTTATCTTTGTGACATGACTGGCAAGTTTCACAAGATGTAAATTCAAACTGATTTAAATATGCATCTAAAATGTAACTTCAGCCAGTCGGGTCGCATTGATATGACCTAGTCTACAAAGCCTAAAGAATAATTCGTTCATTTCCGAACTCTTCCTCTCGTGTGTATTCTGTATACGAGGAACTGTAGTTTGATTTAGAACGTCAATGCTTTTAGATAACGTGCCTGAACCGATCAACTTTTGATATAGGAAATGTTCAAAACATTATCCATCAATACAAAATTTTATCATTTCTTTACTAATAAAGAGACTGATATGATTTTGTATATCAGGTTCGGTATCTAATAACATTCGTTCAGAATCAATGTATTGGTAATACAGGGTGACAGTGACCAACAGACTTGGCTGCAACACTGGCCCCGTTTTCTGTCTCATGAAACTTATCACCCGTTCTCAGTTTTGTACCTTTCTGTAGCCCTATGTAACAGATTACATATCTGGGATCCTGATCCGGTATCAAATACCCAGGATGCAGAGGATACTGAGAAACAGTTCTGTATAATGAACACACCCGAAGGAGATGCATCTTATGCACTTTCTTCGTTTGGGCGGCATAGGAATTCTGGTTTTCCCTTATTCCTGCTCTGTCTTATAACAATTATAAGTTGGAGCGGGACCAACGTTCCCCAGCTCAGTATAACAAGCGGGTTCGGTCATTACATCCATATTATTATCTTGATTAAGGCGTGATATGGTCTTTACCTGGAGAGAGAGAGAGAAGAAAACACTCTGCGTGCGCTCTTGCAAGATCAGATTGGTTATATATTCTATCTAATCAGGTTGGCTCCCACTGTTTTTATGAAATCTTCCTTCAAAGCCTAAAAGGAAAGACTAGCCGGGATTAATTACACTCTACAAGTTCGCCAATCTTTCAGCCAGGCCAGTGTCGGTACTTTGAGGGAGGTTCCCCGTGCTTTCGCACGGACCTAATTACAGTAAACCTCGTTTTCCCAGAGGCGTAACCCCGTTGACACCTTTCTAGACACCTACTTGATCGGCTAATTGTAAAGTGCAAAACTCTCCTAGGAGTAACAATTACTCGCAGTGGGTATCGGGATCCAACTATCACATAGAAGGTATACAATCTCATTGCAAATTTCAACACTTGAAACTCCCGATAATGGTTTTTACCCCTAGCACCTATGACCTTAACTATGGTCAACAAATCATAAGTACTAGTCAAGTTCTACCCGTCATTTCGTGATTAATTAGACCCACCCACATAACCCTTAACTAAGGTCAACAAAGTCACGTGACTGTCCTAACTAATCGCATCATATGCGGTGTAGGAAGACATCACTTAGCTACCGTTCACTGTGCCTTAACTAAGGTCACCAAACACAGCACGAATACTAAGTACTCTACTTCCTAAAATGACGGAGGGTTGCGAATGGTTTTTAAGAAAACCTTTAACGCTTTGAACTTGATCTCGTTGCGGAATCAAATGGTTTTTAAATGGAATGTTTATGAGGATTTTCTAGTTTTGCTAAAAGGGTCACTCCCGGTGAAGGGATCGTCGGCCCTTTCCTCGTCGAATGAGGTGCGGGATATATCATATATATCACTGTGCAAAGTAGAAACTATAGAAGCAATAAAAAGACAAACCGAGTGTGTAGCATCTGCCAGTTATTGCTAAAGGAGTCACTCCCGGTGAAGGGATCTCGGTCCTTTCCTCATCGAATAAGGTGCAGGATGTTCTACAAGGAACACCGCGATGCAAAGCAAGAACTGTAGCTACCTGTTTTTATTTTGAAATTCGATTCCACAACATCAATTAGGTTTATTTTCTTTCATTAATCTCATTAATGAATGTCCCATCATTTAAGTCTACCTAAATATTACAGATAAATATAACGTACGCTTATGCCATCCGCATTCGCCTCGATGTCCCGTCTGCACCGTTAGGTTAGGTAACTAACGCCAGAGCGAGGCAGGGCTAGCGCAGGTGTAAAACATAAGTAACGTCTATATAATATATCATATATACTATATATAATATCTATCTGAACAAATCACATGATCACATCACAGATAACGCAACAGAAAATATCATATGAAATATTGGATATACTAGAACGTCCGTGTTTTCAATACGAGCCAGTATAAAACTCGGATTCCACGGTCGTGAAGAATAGCCAATCCCACACCCCTAGACCCCTATGAGAGCGGCAAGCAACCCTACCAATTCTAAGGTTAGGAGACCCGGACTCGACTCCTCGAGATGGTCTCCCACTGGACCCTAGAACCCGGTTACTTGTGCCCTCCTCCTTGGGTCTATCCTACTGCGGAAAAATAAATAATATACAAAAGGTGACATCATCCGCAACCTGGATGTGCCCCAATAAAAGAATATTACATACAAGTTTTACATGAATGAAAATGAAAAACACTCATCTCACATAAAAAAAACCCCGGCTATTCAAACACGACGATCCAATATAACATATCTAGCAACACATAACATCACATGTCGTCAACGTAAGTAAATATGCGCATCCCAATTGTCGTTGAGATATAGCAACGAAACCGGCGATATCACATATTACACTTACGGTCACAGAAAAGAAAGTGTAAAACTACAACAGTTGGAATCCGCAACCTCTTTAGACATCGTATGCCTAATCAAATGAAATACTTAGACATCGCACGCCTAACAATTATAAACCTCGCATTTTAGTCTGAAGATCGAAAACACTTTTCAATATAAAGTCGGGCAATTCAACAGGATTCCCAACATTCTGATCGAATGCTCATCGTAAACTTTAGTAGACGGCCGCAACCCCAATACCGTCGACGAAGTGCACTAAGGCGGAACACCGCTGCCGCGAGCACCCGAACGGATGCTTTCGGCGACGGGGTTCTCCTACAGTCACTTGGTCGGGGCTATGGGGCGAGGTTGTCTATTAAGTTTACCAAGCGAGTATCCGCGTACACTACGTGATTGCGACGGACTTTTGATCGCATCAAAATTCCGTGGCAACCGATCAAGTGAGACTAAACTGCTATGTTTATAATATTCATTCAGTTATCTCATAACTACTTGTGAATTCCAAATGTTGTATCACATTCCGGGTAAATAGAAAATGTTAAACTTTCCGATCGAACAAACGAACACCCAAGTTTTCCCGAAACAGCTCAACACATGAAATAAGTTTAAAAACATTGACTTCGTGCCTCAGTATCAACGGTCCAGCCGTAGAAGGGTCAAGCCAATGCCTCAAATGTGGCATGTCGTACTGCCCCAAACCCTAAGGTTCAAAGGGCAGTTCAAGACGTTCACATAATCGAGTTAAGGTTTGTTGTCTTCTAGAGGGACCATCGCGTTACTTGCACTACTTAGAACGTCATTAAACTATGGAAAAATCAAACAATTGGAAATTTCCCGGTAGGGGAAAAAGTGGGTATTTATATCCGGTCGAACCTTTTTAACATATTCTAAAATTACCCGGAAAAACTCATAGACAAAGTTTGACAATACGATCGAATCTACGAACTCCCAATACAACCAGAAAACTCAACTCTTGAGTTCAAATTTAAAATTCTCAGGAATACCAGCACTGCAAAATAGGAATTACTGTGTAAAATTCATTGAACAAGGAGACCGTACGGCCGCGGAACCGCCGCACGAGCCTTGCTCGTGCCGCGGAACCGTGGCGGTTTGATGGAATTGGGCAATCGAATTTCACAGTAACTCTTAAAAACTGCTGCTGATTTTTCTGCATATTTTTAATTCGTAAAAATCCCCGATTTCAAAAAATGTACAGAGAGCATTTTTGAGTTAGGGTTTCGGTTCGATCGGACTTCTAACTCCGTCTGTGCATCGCCTAAGGCTCTAGCTAGGCTCTGATACCACTGTAGGGTTCCTAGGCACACTAATGTGGTCTCACAAGTGATCAAACATGGCTAATTCAAAATTTTCCGTGTTCCTACAAACCCTAATACGGATCGTTAACGAGATGTATAGACGATGCAAGCAAGTAAACTACTTTATTGCTAAAGGAAAGTGACTACAACCTTTGTAGATCCGGTCCTCCACCTCCTAAGCTCCGTGATGACGTCCTTCCGCTGTCCATATCGAATCCCGGACTCTAGCATCGGCTTCATCGGAGAAATGGGCGGGCTAGGCCGTCGACTTCGATGCCGAAGATGATCTACGTCGATGTTACTCAAGATCAAACTCCAACTTCACCAAGTCATGAAACTTGTGAAGAAAACACCCTATACTACTTGGCAAGTGGTAGAGGATGAAGAAATAGGAAGTGGGTTCACTTTAGAATTGGATTTCTCACTCTTTTTCTCAAGTTGTCATTGATGGAGGCAAGTTTTTCTTCTTGTTGAAGATGAAGAAGAATAAGAAAAAAAAATATTATAAGTTTTTTTCAAATAGAAAATAAAATAAATACTTATCATATACCAACCATGGTTAAGTGTAGAGACTAAACTAGGGTTAGGTGAATGGTTAGGTTAAGGGAAGCAAACAAAATGGTCAAGCTTTCAACACTTCATGAAGCTTCATAAAAGAAACAAAGAAAGCCACCATTTCAATTTATCTTTTCCAAAATAAATAAACAAAATAAATAAATGAATAAGTAAACAAAACCCTAACCATTCGTATAACCATGGTTTAATCATACACACAAACTCAAGCTAGCATGTATCATCAAACATGATACAAACAAGTGCATAAAAGTATATCACATATACAACTTGTGTATATCAAGTGAGAAAATCCATTTAAAGTGAACCAATACAAGTTAATGCAAAGTAATATATCAAATATATAATTATGCATTAAATCATTAAATCAATACTTGATTTAACAATCCGGTCATATCGCATATAACCGACTAATATCCAATGTATCGGCTTATCGAATCAATCCTTGATTCGATAACTAGGTTATATCAGATATAACCTGTAACCCTTCAAAAATCGTTTAGGCAGTTTTTCGGTAATCGGCTAATTTTTCGGCTTTTTCCGTAAAAAGTCAAAATTGATATTTTTCATTGTAGAATTAATTATACAAAATTTAGATAAGATATTACTATAATTTAGTCACTAAAATGTCACTTATAATTATCTAGTTAAATAAAAAAAAAATCGTAATTAATTATTTTTTTTATTATTTTAAGCCTTTTTAAATACATTAAATTAGTGATAAATACAAATTTAATTGGGTAAATTTCATAATTAGGAGTCTTTATAAGCTAAAATATGGTGTTAATAAAATTATATCATGTCTTGCAAACTTTTGGTTTTAGGGTGGGAAAATTTGTGAAAAATGATGCAAAATAAGGGTTTTTTTGTAAAAAGTTGATTGGAAATGCATTAAATGAGAACATGGGGTGCTTTAGACCTAGAAACTTCTCCCAAAAATCCCACACTCCCTCCTCCACCTGCTGGCCGACCCTAATGCTGCAGATTTCCCCACTTCCTCACTTCATTTTGCTTCATTTTCTTGCTAAAATCCTTTAAAAATCAACAAATTTCATTAACCATTCAAAGCCAAACCCTAATCCTTTCTCTCTCAACCCAAATTAGTTCAAAAACATGGTGAAAGGAGGCTTTCTTGGTGACTTGATCAAGCTAGGTTTTCACTTGTAAGGTAAAATCCTAAACTAGTTGCTAATTCGTAGTTTGTTTATGCTAAATTAGATGTTTAAAGTGTTAATTTCATTATAATGGGTTGTCTTGAAAAATCAAGAATGGGTTTTGATATTGAGTTAGGGTTTTAAACATGGTTGTAAAAATTAAGTTAGGGTTTTGGTTATATAATTGATTAGAATGGTTAATTGTGTAATGATACGCTTGCTAAATCGACAAATTGCGATGTTTGTTTCGAATCGGCTAGAAAATTGCTTGCTAGATTTTTTACGAAAATTAGAATGCGATCAAATTGCGTTATGTTAGCGATATAATTAGCTTCGTATAGGACTAATAGAGTGCACGAACGCGGGGTTTCGTCTATTCAGGTTGTAGTTTTGTCGATTTCCCCGAAATGACGATTCTAGTTAAAGGATTGCGATTTTCGTGCGTTTTCCCGCGCACCGAGTGCAGGCTATGAGTAATTCGAGAGCGTTGATAATTGTATGTTGTGACTTGCATTGTGTTAGGTTTTTTAATCTTATGCTTGATATTGTGCAAATATAGGATCGGTCGGGGAAATTTCAGACACGGCACGAAAAGGCAAGGCGGTGGCCGGATCGGATTAGCGGGGATTTCAGGTGAGTAGATGTATTCATCTATGGGGGAATCGTCTGGATGGCGCGATGCGCCCCCTAGTTAGGATTACCCTATTTCTGGCAATATTTATATTGTTAGTTAGTTTACCCCCCTTCATTTACACAGCATACCTTATAGTTAATAGTATGCTAGATTGCATGGATATTCAAATGCACATATGCGATAACGCTTCGTAGGACACGAACACCATTACCATTGGCATCTGTTGCACGTGAACTATTCATGTGACACACACGCCTTTGGTAATTGCCATGCCACGTGCACTATAGAACCTGTTTATCTTAATATCGTCACCTGCATTCATACCTGATATATGAAATTTCATCGCATGCATATACCTCGCATCATCATCATATTTACATGGATTTCTAGCCAAAACTCACATCATATACATTGATATCATAGACATTTATCATATATATAACATGTGGACATTATGATTTTCTTGAGAATTTCAGTTTTGCTGCGATTTCTGGATTTTTGGGGAAAACCGCAAGAATTTAACAAAAGCTTATATTTATCATTTTTAAAACAATGTTGCGGTTTTCTCGTGAGGTATGTGTCGTCCACCATGAGTTTCATGTTTTCTGTTCGATTTCGAGACCCGATTCGAGGAGTGGATGAACCGTCTCGGGTACATGGTGGGCCCGGTATGGTACCCCGGGGCAAGAAGATCGAGTTGTAGACGATGAGCCCGGCAGGGGAAGATTACCTACCGGTGATGTCTGGCGCGGCGGATATCCGGAGCATACCGACCGTTGTCGTGAGATTTATGATATGGGCCGATCCGGACTGACGGAGCCCGATATTGAGACAAATATGATTCCTATGTGGTGTCGATGCTTGACACGGGTTTTCAGATGATTTCTTGATGGTACTTAGCTATTATACAGATATTCATGTTTTAAAAAGTTAAGAATTCAATGCCCTTAGCATTTAAAACACTTAAAGACTTAGTAATGACATTGCATACCTGTGCACGCATATTAGAGATATTATATCACATATGGACATGCATGTTGTGGTGCATTGCGTGCATTCTTACGATTGCTTTATTAGATGTTATATTTACTCACGAGCTGGCAACTCACCCCCGTTGTGCCACAGTGTCTTGCAGGTCGGACCTGTCACCCTTGTAGCGGCGGGCTATCTTATCATCAGCTTCTTTTGCTCAGACTCGCGACATCGCCCGTAGGTGGGTTGTGAGTATACTTTATTTCTTTTTGCTTTATCATTGTATCTAGTATTCTCCATCTACCACTTTATATTGTATATGTGACTTAGTGATGAGACTGAGAGATATGTATATTTGTGGTTTCTTTTGGGTCGAGCTCACTTGAGCCGATGTGTGTTTTCTGGTATTTTGCGTTTCTTTATGCTCTTTTCTTGATATTACTATCATATTGCATGTGGTTGTGATCCGCCTTGGGCGAAGAGCTAGCTCCCGCTTGGGGATGCCATTTTATGATTACAGGTTTATTATCTTGTTGTACCCATTTTGGGGGATAGAAAATACAGGGGAGACTCTGCCGAAATTTTCAGAAATTTTTGATGTTTTAAAAAGGGATTCTATGCAACTTAAATGATTTTAAAAACCATTTTCATTAAAGGTTTTCCTTCACTCTCTCTTTTGATTTTGGTTTAGATTCTTCTGGGCTTTGGCTGACTTAGGTTACGGTACGCCTTTAGACGTCTCGTAATCTAAGTGCCAGTCGCGTTCCGTTCTTTCGGGTCGTGACAAAGTTGGTATCAGAGCGTAGGTTTTACCTTTCTGAGTGTAGGACGACCTTGGTAGATTGAGTAGGTGACTTAAGCAGAGTGGCGTAGCGTGGGTATGATCCGCGGCATACTTACGATACGGTACTCCGCCTAAGTGACCTTAGGACATAATTGCTTGTATTTCCTTTCTTGATTCCTTGCATTCCTTGATTCAATTGCAATGTTCTTATCAGTCCTGTTTCTTATTCCAGCTTCGATGCCGCCAAAGACTACGAGAGCTCAGCGGGCTGCCGCTAGGGATGAGATTCGGGCGGGCCTGTCAGAGGCGAGGATCGAGCGGGATGATACACCTACCCCTCAGGGTCATACTGATCCGCCTTATCCTGACCGTATTGCCAGATTAGAGGCCGGCATGCAAGAGTTGCGGCAGATGATGGGATCTTTAGTCGAGTCCAGTCGGGTACAGAGATCCGAGGACGTTCCTTCCACCGCACAGACCACGATCGTACCCGCTGCACAGATGATCACTCCTGCTGCTACTACGGAGACTATCCCTGTTTCACTACAGGAGTTCATAAGATTGAGACCTCCAGCTTTTACCGGTACAGATGCGACAGAGGACCCACAGGCATTTCTTGATAGGATGGCTCGGATTTGCCGTTCGTTGAGGTGTTCTGATGATAGATTGGTGGAGTTTGCGAGTTTTCGTCTGGAGGGTCTTGCCCAGACATGGTACGACTCAGTAGAGAGAGGTCGAGCTGCAGGTCTGCCTTCTATGACCTGGGATGAGTTTACATCTGCATTTCTTTCCCGTTTTCTTCCGGAGAGTGTCCGAGATGCTCGAGCCCGTAGTTTTGAGTCTTTGCGCAAGACTCCTGGGATGACAGTGTCGGAATATGATATACAGTTTACCCAGTTGTCTCGATATGCTCCGTACCTAGTCGTCACAGAAGAGAAGAGAATAAAGAGGTTTGTACGAGATCTTGATACACAGCTATTCCTTGCCATCGGCACCCAGCACTTTGATACATACGCAGCCGCAATGGACGCAGCCTTACTTTTGGAGTAGCGTATTTCTGAGACTCCGGTCGTTTCTGGGACGAAGAGGATCCGTACTGATACGCCAGCTCAGCGGCAGATGGGCAGACACCGCGATAGATTATTTCCGGGAGATGGTGGAGGCAGAGGATTGAGACGAGGTCAGTTATTTGGTTTATATCCACAGACCCAGCAGTCGTCTCCAGGATGTTTTCGGTGTGGGAGTCAGTACCACCGTGTCAGAGACTGTACCATGGGACGTCCGGGCGCGGCGACAGTCCCGCATGTGACTTTACCACCCTCACCACCTTCGCAGAGAGCTTTACTTCCTACTCCTGATGATGCTTCACGGCAGTCAGATGCTCCTAGAGGCCGTGGGCGTGGCGGTCCAGTTCCGAGAGGACGAGGCGACAGAGGCAGAGGCAGAGGCCGAGGTAGAGGCAGAGGACAGCCAGCTATTAGTGGTGGACAGGCCCGAGTGTTCGCGTTGACTCCTCAGGATGCACAGGCATCCAATGCCGTCTTGACAGGTACTCTGCTAGTATGTTCTTTTGATGCACGGGTATTATTTGATCCAGGCTCGACACATTCCTATGTATCCATGTATTTTGCAACGAGGTTGGGCCGAGAATCTTCTCCGTTAGATCAGCCGCTTGTCGTTATTACCCCGGTAGGCGAGTCTTTTGTTGCCCGTTTTGTGTACCGATCGTGTTCCGTTCGTATCGGGGAGAGAGATTCTTCAGTTGATTTAATTCTCCTCGATATGCTAGACATTGACGTTCTTCTTGGTATGGACTGGCTAGCCACCTGTTATGCATCCGTGGACTGCCGTGAAAAGGCAGTCAGATTCAGTTTTCCTGGTGAGCCGGTTCTTATTATTCAGGGAGATCGTAGTGCTAACCTTCCCAGCTTGATTTCTTCTCTTCGCGCTGGTCAGCTCTTAAGGAAAGGGTGTCAGGGATTCTTAGCCTATGTTTGTGATACTAGTTCCACAGAGGTTCCGTTGGACCAGGTCCCTGTTGTGAGAGAGTTTCCTGATGTATTCCCTGGCGAGCTGCCTGGTCTGCCACCAGAGCGCGAGATTGAGTTCTGTATTGACTTGATCCCTGGCATGGGGCCTATCTCTATACCGCCTTATCGGATGGCCCCGGCGGAGCTGAGAGAGCTAAAGGATCAGTTACAGGACTTGCTAGACAAAGGGCTTATCAGACCGAGTGTGTCATCTTGGGGTGCTCCCGTCCTGTTTGTTAAGAAGAAGGACGGAAGTATGCGTTTATGCATTGATTATCGTCAGCTGAACCGGGTTACTGTGCGGAACAGGTATCCCCTACCCCGCATTGATGACTTATTCGATCAGCTCCAGGGTGCAGGGTTCTTCTCGAAGGTTGATTTACTGTCAGGTTATCACCAGTTGCGAGTTCGGAAGGAGGATATTCCGAAGACCGCCTTACGTACTCGATATGGTCATTATGAGTTCTTGGTGATGTCGTTCGGGCTCACCAATGCCCCGGCAGCATTTATGGATTTGATGAACCGCGTATTCTGGCCGTATCTCGATCAGTTCATCATTGTGTTCATTGACGACATCTTGGTTTATTCTCGGAGCCGGGAGGAGCATGAGCAGCACTTATATATCACATTGCAGACTTTGAGGGAGCATCAGCTGTTCGCCAAATTTTCTAAGTGCGCATTCTGGTTAGACAGTGTCGACTTCTTGGGTCATGTGGTGACGAGAGACGGTATTTGTGTGGACCCGAAGAAGATCGAGGCAGTTCAGCGTTGGCCTAGACCAGTATCAGTTACAGAGGTTCGCAGTTTTCTAGGTCTGGCCGGCTATTATCGACGTTTCGTCCAGGATTTCTCCCGCATTGCTGCACCATTGACCGGGTTGACCCGGAAGGGGGTTCTTTTTGATTGGACCCAGGCATGTGAGGATAGTTTCCAGCAGTTGAAGACTCGTCTGACTACTGCACCAGTGTTAGCATTGCCTTCAGGATCAGGCGGGTTCGTGGTATATTGTGATGCTTCTAGAGTGGGGCTGGGATGTGTATTGATGCAGCACGACAGAGTTATTGCGTATGCTTCTCGGCAGCTGAGGAAACACGAACAGAACTACCCCACCCATGATTTAGAGATGGCTGCAGTGGTATTTGCACTTAAGATCTGGAGACATTACCTATACGGTGAGTCGTGCCAGATATTCACTGACCACAAGAGTTTGAAGTATATCTTCCAGCAGCGAGACCTGAACCTGAGACAGCGCCATTGGATGGAGTTGGTGAAGGATTATGACTGCGAGATTTTATACCATCCGGGCAAGGCGAATGTAGTGGCAGATGCTTTGAGTAGGAGGCCTGGAGGTAGCTTATCTTGTTTGAGCGCAGTGCAGATGCAGTCGACGGCGGATTGGCAGGTGTTATGTGATAGCAGAGTGCAGTTTGAGTTTACTCCTACAGGGGGACAGCTGGCCCATTTCAGAGCACGCCCACAGTTACTTGACCGTATCCGCGAGGTACAGTCCGGCGATGCCCGTATCTTAGAGATTATTGAGCAGATTCGGCAGGGCAGAGTTTCTGAGTTCGTGATTGATGATCAGGGGATACTTCGATTTGGGACTCGACTGTGCGTGCCAGATTCAGAGGGACTGAGGCATGATATTCTCGAGGAGGCACATAGATCAGTATACAGTGTTCTTCCAGGTTCCACCAAGATGTACCGTGATTTGAGAGAGGTTTACTGGTGGGACGGGATGAAGAAGGATGTTACAGACTTTGTGTCCAGATGCCTGACTTGTCAGCACATCAAGGCCGAGCACCAGAGGCCAGCCGGCGAGTTACAGCCTTTGCCCATCCCTGAGTGGAAGTGGGAGCAGGTCTCCATGGACTTCATTGTCGGTTTACCCAGGACCAGTCGAGGGTACGACTCTATTTGGGTGATTGTGGATCGACTGACGAAAGCAGCTCACTTCCTGCCAGTGAAGACCACTTTTGGATTTTCTCAGTACGCCCAGGTTTATATTGATGAGATCGTGCGACTGCATGGTGTTCCGACTTGCATCGTGTCCGACCGTGGCACCCAGTTTACCAGCCGATTGTGGCAGAAACTCCAGGAAGCTTTGGGCACCCAATTTAGTTTTAGCACAGCCTTTCATCCACAGACTGACGGTCAGTCGGAGCGTACGATTCAGACTCTTGAGGACATGCTCAGAGCTTGTGTTTTAGATTTCGGTGGTAGCTGGGATCATCATTTTCCTTTGATCGAGTTTTCCTACAATAATAGCTTCCAGGAGACGATTCAGATGGCACCTTTCGAGGCTTTATATGGGAGGAGATGTCGATCGCCTGTATGTTGGACAGAGCTTAGGGAGAGCAGTATTTTAGGGCCTCAGATCGTACAGGAGACGACCGAGAAGATACAGCTGATTCGGGACAGGATGAGAGCGGCATAGAGCAGGCAGAAATCTTATGCTGACAGGCGCCGTCGCCGACTCGAGTTCGCTGTTGGCGATCATGTTTTCCTGAAGGTCTCTCCGATGAAGGGTGTGATGAGATTTAGGCGGAAAGGGAAACTGAGTCCTAGATATGTTGGTCCTTTCGAGATCCTAGAGCGTGTTGGTCCAGTCGCTTATCGGTTAGCTCTTCCGCCCAGCTTCCCCGATGTTCACCCCGTATTCCATGTCTCGATGCTCCGCAAGTACCTTCATGATCCTTCCCAGGCGATTCAGCTCCAGACGATCTAGCTAGAGCATGATCTTTCTTTCACCGAGAATCCGGTGGTCATTTTGGATCGGCAGGTGAAGAAATTGAGGTTGAAGGTCATACCGTCCGTCAAGGTCCTTTGGCGTGGCCCGAACAGCGAGGAGGTCACCTGGGAGACCGAGGTCGAGATGAGGAAGAGATATCCCCATCTTTTTGAAGGTACGCATAGTTAAATTCTAAATTCGGGGACCGAATTTCTTTAAGGGGGGGAAGATTGTAACCCTTCAAAAATCGTTTAGGCAGTTTTTCGGTAATCGGCTAATTTTTCGGCTTTTTCCGTAAAAAGTCAAAATTGATATTTTTCATTGTAGAGCTAATTATACAAAATTTAGATAAGATATTACTATAATTTAGTCACTAAAATGTCACTTATAATTATCTAGTTAAATAAAAAAAAAATTCGTAATTAATTATTTTTTTTATTATTTTAAGCCTTTTTAAATACATTAAATTAGTGATAAATACAAATTTAATTGGGTAAATTTCATAATTAGGAGTCTTTATAAGCTAAAATATGGTGTTAATAAAATTATATCATGTCTTGCAAACTTTTGGTTTTAGGGTGGGAAAATTTGTGAAAAATGATGCAAAATAAGGGTTTTTTTGTGAAAAGTTGATTGGAAATGCATTAAATGAGAACATGGGGTGCTTTAGACCTAGAAACTTCTCCCAAAAATCCCACACTCCCTCCTCCACTTGCTGGCCAACCCCAATGCTGCAGATTTCCCCACTTCCTCACTTCATTTTGCTTCATTTTCTTGCTAAAATCCTTTAAAAATCAACAAATTTCATTAACCATTCAAAGCCAAACCCTAATCCTTTCTCTCTCAACCCAAATTAGTTCAAAAACATGGTGAAAGGAGGCTTTCTTGGTGAGTTGATCATGCTAGGTTTTCACTTGTAAGGTAAAATCCTAAACTAGTTGCTAATTCGTAATTTGTTTATGCTAAATTAGATGTTTAAAGTGTTAATTTCATTATAATGGGTTGTCTTGAAAAATCAAGAATGGGTTTTGATATTGAGTTAGGGTTTGAAACATGGTTGTAAAAATTAAGTTAGGGTTTTGGTTATATAATTGATTAGAATGGTTAATTGTGTAATGATACGCTTGCTAAATCGACAAATTGCGATGTTTGTATCGACTCGGCTAGAAAATTGCTTGCTAGATTTTTTACGAAAATTAGAATGCGGTCAAATTGCGTTATGTTAGCGATATAATTAGCTTTGTATAGGACTAATAGAGTGCACGAATGCGGGGTTTCGTCTAGTCGGGTTGTAGTTTTGTCGATTTCCCCGAAATGACGATTCTAGTTAAAGGATTGCGATTTTCGTGCGTTTTCCCGCGCATCGAGTGCATGCTATGAGTAATTCGAGAGCGTTGATAATTGTATGTTGTGACTTGCATTGTGTTAGGTTTTTTAATCTTATGCTTGATATTGTGCAAATATAGGATCGGTCGGGGAAACATCAGACACGGCACGAAAAGGCAAGGCGGTGGCCGGATCGGATTAGCGGGGATTTCAGGTGAGTAGATGTATTCATCTATGGGGGAATCTTCTGGATGGCGCGATGCGCCCCCTAGTTAGGATTACCCTATTTCTGGCAATATTTATATTGTTAGTTAGTTTACCCCCCTTCATTTACACAGCATACCTTATAGTTAATAGTATGCTAGATTGCATGGATATTCAAATGCACATATGCGATAACGCTTCGTAGGACACGAACACCATTACCATTGGCATCTGTTGCACGCGCACTATTCATGTGACACACACGCCTTTGGTAATTGCCATGCCACGTGCACTATAGAACCTGTTTATCTTAATATCGTCACCTGCATTCATACCTGATATATGAAATTTCATCGCATGCATATACCTCGCATCATCATCATATTTACATGGATTTCTAGCCAAAACTCACATCATATACATTGATATCATAGACATTTATCATATATATAACATGTGGACATTACGATTTTCTTGAGGATTTCAGTTTTGCTGCGATTTCTGGATTTTTGGGGAAAACCGCAAGAATTTAACAAAAGCTTATATTTATATTTTTTAAAACAAAGTTGCGGTTTTCTCGTGAGGTATGTGTCGTCCACCATGAGTTTTCATGTTTTCTGTTGGATTTTGAGACCCGATTCGAGGAGTGGATGAACCGTCTCGGGTACATGGTGGGCCCGGTATGGTACCCCGGGGCAAGAAGATCGAGTTGTAGACGATGAGCCTGGCAGGGGATGATTACCTACCGGTGATGTCTGGCGCGGCGGATATCCGGAGGATACCGACCGTTGTCGTGAGATTTATGATACGGGCCGATCCGGACTGACGGAGCCCGATATTGAGACAAATATGATTCCTATTTGGTGTCGATGCTTGACACGGGTTTTCAGATGATTTCTTGATGGTACTTAGCTATTATACAGATATTCATGTTTTAAAAAGTTAAGAATTCAATACCCTTAGCATTTAAAACACTTAAAGACTTAGTAATGACATTGCATACCTGTGCACGCATATTAGAGATATTATATCACATATGGACATGCATGTTGTGGTGCATTGCGTGCATTCTTACGATTGCTTTATTAGATGTTATATTTACTCACGAGCTGGCAACTCACCCCCGTTGTGCCACAGTGTCTTGCAGGTCGGACCCGTCACCCTTGTAGCGGCAGGCTATCTTATCATCAGCTTCTTTTGCTCAGACTCGCGACATCTCCAGTAGGTGGGTTGCGAGTATACTTTATTTCTTTTTGCTTTATCATTGTATCTAGTATTCTCCATCTACCACTTTATATTGTATATGCGACTTAGTGATGAGACTGAGAGATATGTATATTTGTGGTTTCTTTTGGGTCGAGCTCACTTGAGCCGACGTGTGTTTTCTGGTATTTTGCGTTTCTTTATGCTCTTTTCTTGATATTACTATCATATTGCATGTGGTTGTGATCCGCCTTGGGCGAAGAGCTAGCTCCCGCTTGGGGATGCCATTTTATGATTACAGGTTTATTATCTTGTTGTACCCATTTTGGGGGATAGAAAATACAGGGGAGACTCTGCCGAAATTTTCAGAAATTTTTGATGTTTTAAAAAGGGATTCTATGCAACTTAAATGATTTTAAAAACCATTTTCATTAAAGGTTTTCCTTCGCTCTCTCTTTTGATTTTGGTTTAGATTCTTCTGGGCTTTGGCTGACTTAGGTTACGGTACGCTTTTAGATGTCTCGTAATCTATGTGCCAGTCGCGTTCCGTTCTTTCGGGTCGTGACATAACCAATCGATACATTCATCGCGAAAATAGAATACGGTATCACATACTCGCATTATTCTCGGTCCCGCACATATCTCATATGTTCTCCTATTTCGTTTCGCTTGAGCCAGGAAACCTCTGTGTAGGACTCTAAAGACTCGTCAATACGCCGGCAGCAGATGATGATCATATCAAGCATTCACAAGCCGCAAGCGGTCTGCTAAACGTAACGGCCACCCGGGTATTGAGCGATCAGAAGATCGACGAGCAAGCCCGCTCACACTCCTGTGAATCCAACCAGTAACACTTACCGTACAGTCCGGTCTGTTCGTCTGATATGTCGCATATCTCGCCTAGGGGAGGTAAACGTCAGACCCCAGTAGCTCGATAAGTCATGCCGACGTGAGGTCCATAACAATCGTGAAACTACTGATAACTCTTACCAGTATATCACTTCAACCCTGTCCTGGGATTTCCTGTTATGGTCAATCGTGCATAGCGCAACATCAACCCCCAATACCGGGAGAGACGAATCCCCTCCTATCGCTCATTGCCTCCATGTGAATCGGGACTGTACCCAAAAACCACCTGTTTGCACGACTCAGTAGAGCCGTGGTAGGGTGGAAATCAAAGCACAGTGGGAGACACACAAGACTCTATGACGTTCTCGGGTCAACAGACTAAGCTGTACCAGTGTCACCAGAAAACTGCCATCTGACGTGAGGTATAATACCATCTGGGAGTTCTCGGCGAGTCTGTTCAGTGTACCTAGTCTCCACTGAGCACCCGCATACCATCTCTGATGTCAAACACCAATGGATATGGGATCATCCATCACCCATCACATGGGTCAAGAACATATACGCTAGTCTACTCTGGAATATCGATGCCCCGTCTCGATATTCCCATGACTAGGAACATTGAAGTATGTACTCATGGACTATCCAGGCCCCACTAGTATGATCTAGATCATAGTCCTGGAAGTCGAGCACACATCCTAAGGGCTTTATCAACATGCAATAAGAGAGACAGAGAGTATACATGTTAAGATAAAGAGCAACCAGATAGTGTACTATCATGTCGAGCAAGAAAGTCCTACCTATATATGTCCCAGCATCCACTACAATATACATCCAATGTACAGTAATGGTCTCTAGGGCATACATATAACTAACATTAAACCCACCCGCACGACCCTTGACGCAGGCCAACAAAGTCGCACGACTACTCTAATCCAATCTGCATCATATGCATAAACAGATAAATACTAGTTAGCTACCGCACACTACGCCTTGACGCAGGCCAACAAACGTAGCACGAATACTAAGTAGGACTTATCTGAAATGACGGAGGGCTACGACAGCTTTTTATGAAAACCCTTTGCGTAATGAACTTGATATCGTTGTAGAATCGAGTGATTTTAAATGGTGTGTTTTTTAGGCTTTTCTAGTTTTGCTAAGGGGGTCACTCCCGGTGAAGGGATCGTCGGCCCTTTCCTCATCGAATAAGGTGCAGGGTATATCATATATACCGCTGTGCAAAGCAAGAACTATAGAAGCAATCAAAAGACAAACCGAGTTTGTAGCATCTGCTAGTTTCACTAAAGAGGTCACTCCCGGTGAAGGGATCTCGGCTCTTTCTTTATCGAATAAGGTGCTGGATGTTCTATAAGGAACACCGCTATGCAAAGCAAGAACTAGAGCTACCAGTTTTTTTAAACAAGTTTCTACAACAACTTAGGTTTCTTTTATTTCATTAATCTCATTAATGAAGTCCCATTTTAATATGCTTCATAAGTATCACATTTGAAACTAAATCTGCAATATAACATATATCTCATATAAATAATATAAATATTCGTCTCAGGCAGTAATATGATCTCATCACAGAACATTGCAGCAGAAGAACATATATGAAATATTGGATATTCTAGGATGTCCGTATTTTAATATGAGCCTGTATAAAACACGGATTCCACGGTCGCGATGAATAGCCATACCCACATCCCTAGACCCCTACGAGAGCGGCAAGTAACACTGCCAATTCTAGGGTTAGGAGACCCGGTCTCGACTCCTCGAGATGGTCTCCCACTGGACCGCAGAACCCGGTTACTTATGCTCCCCACCTTGGGTCTACCTAATGCGGAAAAGTAAATAATATACAACGGTGACATCATCCTCAGCCCGGAAGTGCCCAAATAAAAGAATATTACATACAAATGAATTTTACATGAATAAAAATAAAAACCCTCATCTCACATAAAACCCCCGGCTATTCAGAACGCGACGATCCAATATAACATATCACAGCAACACATAATATAACATATCATCAACGTAAGCAAGTATACGTATCCCGATTGTCGTTGATGTATAGCAACAAAGCCGGCGATACACCACATACTATGCTTACGGTCAAAGAAAAGAAAGTGTAAAACTACAACAGTTGGAATCCACAACCTCCTCAGACATCGCATGCCTAACCAAATGAATTTCTTAGACATCGCATGCCTAACAATTATAAACCCTGCATTTTAGTCTCATCGTCGAAAACTCTTTTCAATATCTAGTCGGGCAATTCAACAATATTCCCGAAAACCTGATCGAATGCTCGTCGCAAACTTTAGTAGTCAGCCGCACCCCTGATACCGTCGACGAAGTACACTAAGGCGGAACACCGCTGCCGCGAGCATCCGAATGGATGCTTTTGGCGACGGGGTTCTCCTACAGTCACTTGGTCGGGGCTATGGGGCATGGAGGTCTATTAAGTTTACCCGGCGAGTATCCGCGTACGCTACGTGATTGCGACGGACTTTTGATCACATCAAAATTCTGTGGCAACCGATCATCTGAGACTAAACTGCTAGATTTATAGCATTCAAATTAGTTATCTCATAACTATATGTGGATTCCAAATATTGTATCACATTCCAAATAAATAGACAATGTTAAACTTTCCGATCGAATTATCAAACACCCAAATTTTCCCAAATAGTTCTCAACACTTAAAATTAGTTTAAAAACATCCATCACATGCATCAGTACCAATGGTCCAGCCGTAGAAGGGTCAAGCCAACGCCTCACATGTGGCACGCCGTACTGCCATAAACCCTAAGTTTCAGAGGCAGTTAAAGACGGTCACATAATCAAGTTAAGGTTTGTTGTCTTCTAGAGGGTCCACCGCGTTACTTGCATGATTTTACGAAAGTTTCAAACTCAAGAAAAAATCCAACTTTTGAAAATTTTCCGACAGGGGAAAAAGTGAGTTATTGATATCCGTTCGAACTTTTTAACAGTTTTTAAAATTATCCGGACAAACTAAACGAAGTTAAATTATCCGATCGAATCAACGAGTCCCCAATACAACCCTAGAAAACTCAACACTTGAGTGGAATTAAAACATTCCCAGAAAAAAAATGACAATAAAGGACCTAAGAATAAATATATGAAGTTCCAGGGACTAATTCAAAATTTTGGCCGCCGAGGTTCCGCGGTCATATAATTTACTTAATGGACCGTACATCACAGTAATTCTTAATTTTTCTTGCTCTATTTTATGAGAATTTTTAAACAGAAAAAATCACATTTTTGAAAATTGTCCAGAGAAGGGTTCGTATCGGGGTATCCGGGTTCGATCGGACTTTAAACTTCGGTTAGACTTCGCCTAAAGCTCTAGCTTGGCTCTGATATCACTATAGGACTGCTAGACACGCGCACAAGGGTCTATAAGGCATCAACCATGCACGATTAAAATTTTAGCCGTGCCGAACAACCCAAAGTCGGATCTTAAAACTAGGGTTTAGGTGAAAACAAGCATGTTAAACTCTTTAACACTAGGTGAGAGGGATTACAACCTTTGTAGATCCGTTCCTTCACTTCTTAAGCTCCGTGTTGAGGTCCCTTCGCTGCGATCATCGTATTCCGGACTCTCGAGAGACTCCACGAAGAGAAAGTTGCAGTCTTGCTTCCGATCTTCGATAACATAGATGATCTACCTTGAATTTTCATTAACACAAGCTAACACTCACAAAATGAAGTGAACACCCTCATCTAAATGGCAAGGGTAGATGAGGATGATGAAGTAGGATTTTTGCTCTCATTTGTTTTCATATTCTCACTCACTTTCATCACTTAGCAAAAAACTAGAAAGCTTTTTGAAAGATGGAACTCAAGGAAGAAGATGATAGAATCCTTTTGTGATGAATAATGAATTAATTGTAGTGGTTACAAATCTAACCAAGGGTTAAGCATGAAGGAGTTAACCTGTCACGTCCCGAAAGTACGGAACATGACCGGCACTTAAACTACGAAACGTCTCGAGGCGTACGTAATCTAAGTAAACCGAAAACCCAGAAATCCAAACCAACAAAAGTAGTAGAGTGAAGGAAAACCAATTTAAAACAAGTAGTTGTAATAGCATAAGCCGAATTATGCGGTTTTTAGGAACATCAAAATTTACTGAAAATTTCGGCAGAGTCTTCTTTGTAAATACTGGCCCCCAAACGGGATACAACATGAATAGTATATGAAATCAATAAAAAGGCATCCCCAAGCGGGAGCTAGCTCTTCGTCAATCGACGGTCACAACCACACAAGCAATATAATATACAACGCTAACGGCGAGGATCAAATTCAAAAGGAAACTCAAAACCATAAGAAAACCGCAGAAATATAACGCGCGACTCTAAGGTTGAAGGAATAACATCACTGGTCTCTATCTCAAAATAAATACATGTTTGGTTGATGGAACTTCTAGATACAACAGAATAATTATATACAAGATATATAATGGGGTACGATACAAGTAAACCCACCTAGTAGCAAATCACCCGAAGGAAACTATGCCCGCAAGCCGTAATGAAACCTGTACGGCAAACCTGCAAGAAACTGGGGCACAACGGGGGTGAGTTGCCAACTCGTGAATAGAAAAAACATCTATGAATAGAAATCGCATAAATAACGCAACCTAGGTAAATGATCATAATATATCCTCAATATATATAACATGCAACCTATAACAAGGCTAGGGTAAATATCTAACCCAAGTGTAATCTCATGTACCCGTGTCAGTGCCTCAGGTAGCAATATATCATATGAATGAGGTATGAATGCATGAAAACAGAATACATGTAAATGAAGAATTGTTTTCATAATTTAGTGAGATTTCCTTTGTATTTTTAAAATGAGGTATCATAATGAAATCAGCATAAAACAGTGCCTAGCATCGGCACAAAACGTAATCCCAATATCTCGATATCTCTGTATCACAGTCTCTATACCTCAATATCTCGAAATCGCAATGTCTCAATCACAATATCTAGGGCGCCGTCAGTCCAGACCGGCCCCTACCATCCATCTCAAGACCACGACGGTATCCTCCGAATATCCGACGCGTCGGGTAAAATCACCGGTAGGTAGTGCTCCCCTGCCAGGCTCACATCGTCATCATCACGCGCTTCTTTCCTCGGGGTACTTTACCGGATCCACCATGTACCCGAAACGGTTCATCCGTCTCCTCGAATTGGGTCTCGAAATCCATCAGCAAACTCATGGTGGACGACTCATACATCATAGGAAAAACCGCACTTTTTATTTTAAAAGAGGGAAAAGGGTTATTTATGTTTTTGCGGTTTTCCTCCAAATCCAGAAAATCTCATGGAAATCCGAATCCAAAACCTCAATAACACGTAAAATAGTGAATATATGCATGAGAATCCATGAATGCGGCATAACAATGAATAACAGTATGCATGAAGTAGCAGGTAATAACTACAATGTCTAAACTAACATATAAGGCAAGTACGCTATGTCAAGCAATGATATTTTCTAAGGTGTACGTGACATGGCAATTACCGATGAAGATGTGTGTGAGTCGGCAAGTAAGTGTACGTGGTACACACGCATCATCGGTAATGGTGCTGGTGTCCTAATAATATGATATCAACATTGCAATAAGAAATTATAACATAAGTATGCGATGCGAAGCGAACCACAATAATACGCGGGAGCTGAATACTAGACGCAACTGTAACTAACCTGCATTAATCTAATATAAGTCCTACAAATGGTGCCTTTTGAAATAACATGAATCATGGGGTTTTGAAAATAGGGGCTTCGGTGTTTTTATGAAAAGGTACGTCTTTTGAAATATCCGTAGGATCCCTTGGGCTGTCTTTTAAAATACCCACGATTCGTTAGTTTTTGAAATAGGTAAGAATCGAATCTAATCTAACAACTAAACTAAACTAAAGGGCTAAGCTAACAAGCTGGACTACAGGTAAGGAAACCGCCTAACATCTGAGTCGATCCATATACGTACCTGTATATATATTAGTCGGTGATCCCGCCTCAATAATATCATATCCGATACCATATCTACAATCAAACATCCCAAGTCAAGAGTGCGGATCAATCATCAAGATATAGCTCGTACGTAAATCCGTCGTACGGCATCCCCAAATCTGGGTACGGGTCAATATCATATTCCTCACACCATTCCTCTGGTATCCTCTTTATTCAAGATCATAGTCTAGGGTACTGACCAATGTCTAGTACAATACTAATATCCTCAATATACTCATGATCTGACTACTGATCGACAATCTCGTACAAACCGATATCGTCAGCACATATCATCATCAAGGGGGGTATACATCGCCCTATACGGCCTAATATCAATATCCTAGCATATCATGCCTCATACCACGATCACATGATGACCATTTATTTATAACACTATTCACCCGTATCGTCGTCCCAAGATCCGCTATAACACCAGGACGTACCTCAAGTACGAATCCTGCCATATCACCGCTATCACAACCACAAAACAAATCTTCTCGACTCAGCTCAATCCCAAGTATCATCCTCAAATCCGTATTTGAACACATAGTCCCATACCCATGTGATCACATAAGTCTAAAGAATCCCATGAGCACATATAAATAGGAATGTATGCAAGTATGTATGTGTGTATGTGTAGTGCAACACTCCCTAGGGTTCGCAACACTAAAATAATCCAACACACCAATATCCATCCTAAACATCGTTATTAATCCCAAATAACAAATAATAATAGCTGGTGTGTATACGCATCCGTATAAACCACCACGGACTGCGGAGGTGCTATACGCCATCCACCCGACTTCTCTCCGTAGATATAAATCTACTCACCTGGTCCTCGCTCGCCGGTGCCGACGTCGCCACGTGCTTGCTTGTCGTCATGAAGTCCACATGGGGTACCTACATATCATAACGCATCGTATCGCATTAAAATCCGACTCATGACCAAAACGACTCACGAATCCCACATAGGTCAAAACCTATGGTTGCTTTCACAAATCGACCCAAAAACCCTCGACAACGGCGTACAAACGTCGATTGATCAAGAAAAACACCAAACACACTCATTTTCACATTCACGAACACTAATTTTAATATAAAATAGGTTAAAACTCACAAAAACCCCAATTTCACTTAAAAAGTCATTTTTCCGAAAATCTAGCAAGCACAAATCACCGCTTTAGTACAAAACTCGATGTATGAACGAATCTAGCGGCCACAATATTCACTAAATATCTTAAATAAGTCATAAAAATAATTTCCACAATTTAATTTCATTAAATTCCATTAACCCCAAAATTCTAGTTTACAAAATACCCAATTTTTAACAATTTATACCAAAAATGCACAAACAACAATTTAGCTAGGATTTTCATGAACTAAAGGCATTAAACCACTCAATATATTATCTATAATGACATGAAACCATAATTATAATTTAATCTAAAGCGTTTAATAATTTTCCAAAACCCTAGTTAGCAAAATAACTTAATTAGGGCATTTTATAAGTAATGGTTTGTAATTAACAACTAGATTAGCTTTCTACTAAACTTAAGATGTTAATCAACATCACTAAACCATGCACAATATATCACAACAAAACCCTAATCTAAACCACCTCTTGAAAACCCACATCTTTAAATTAACCCATAATTAAACGTATAATTAGGCTAGACTAAAGTATTTAGCAACAGTTTAAACAAAAGGCCAAGATTTATACCTCATGAACCATGGATGAAACTTGAGATCTAGACCTCCAATTTGAAATTCTTGCACCAAGATCCATGCTAAATGAGATGAGAGAAAATGGGTAGGAGTCGGATTTGGATTTTAGCTTGATTTTTGAGATATTTTGATGAATTTTTGATGCAAAATGAGAGAGGGAGAGAGAGGGGCTGTTGGTGGTGCAGGAAATGGGAGGGCTCGGCTGAAATTGAGGGAAGAGGAGAGAGAGTGAGGTAGGGAAAGATAACATCTAGTCAACCTAGTCAAAGTCGACTCTCATTTCTACATTTCCTTTTTCTTTTCTTTTCTTTTCTTTTGCAAAACAAGTGGGGACAAGAGAGGGGGGCTGCTGAATTCAGCCAAGGGGGACAGAAAATAGGGGTGTGTGAGTGTGGGTATGGGTGTGGGGTGATGGAAAATGATAAATACTATACCCCAAACATCCATTAACACTAAATTCACTATTTAAGCTTTTTTCTTCGATAATTTCTAAACCGTTTTGGCAAACGATTTCGTTTCAAAAACCACATGATAAAATTTTATTTAAAGTTTTATGATGCACAAAATTTATTTCAACTCATTCCAATTTCTAATTTTCCCTAATTAAATGTATTAGTGACGGCTTAAAATAATAATAAAATAAATTTTTTTCAGAAAATTTGAAATTTCACCAGTGGCTCGATAAAAACCAATTACTAGAAATTACATAACTAGAATATGTATATTTAATTTTTATAATAAGATATTTGCATTTTGACTTTTTACAGAAAACCCCCTTATTTTACCGATTTTCCGAAATTTCACCGAAACGATTTTCAAAACGCTACAATCTACCCCCCTTAAAAAAAATTCGGTCCCCGAATTTAAAGTGAAACTCCCCCCAAATACTCAAACATCTAAACCAAAACCATCAAGTCGTCGGGGCTCCGAAATTGTAAATACATAAAACAAATTGTAGCGCAGCGCATGCGCATGAAAAATGAGCATATAACTCAAAACTATACATGTAAATATAAAATCTATATATGTAAGTATCTGAAGGAAATGCATGCCAAATCTCTTTAAGTCGCTGTGCAACGCGTATAACACTGCACAATGGCGGACGTCTATCATAAGAAAATAACTATATACATATATACCTTTGTTTGAAATGTACGTTCCGCCGTTTTGGAAACAATTTAGAAGGGTCTCCTTGTTTTAAACATTTCGTGTCATATCAGACACGTAGGTAAATGCTGAGGCTATAGCTCGCTTTTTGAAAATCCCTTCAATAACTATTAATACAAGCAAAATATATTCAGGTACTGTACTCTGACTAGTCCTGCTCAGTACGAAAACACATAGCAATATCATAAAAATGTACTGCTCTATAAGAAAAATCAATCCCAAAATACGCGTATGAATACTACATGCGTCTGGTGCGCACGGAAATCAAAATCCAAATATGTGCCATACATATGCACAGAAACAATATCTAAGTGCATCGGGTGTGCACGAAACATCTGTCATAGGCAACATGTGTGCCTGACAGCAAAATCAGGTGCATCTGACATGCACGAAAAATCTCGATTTAGTGCATCTGGTGTGCACCAAAATCACACTTCAAAACATGCGCCCAACATGCGCGAAAATCCAAATCTGGTGTATCCATCGTGCACGAAATCATGAAATCCAATATCAAGTGCCGAATATACGCAAAATCCAATCAGGTGCACAAGGTGCACAAAACAAATATCGAATATCACCATCGAAGTCGAAGTCCAGGGCATCTAAATGCACAACATACGTAACACTGCACTGCAAGCATATAAGAACTATACCGAGTGCAAAAACCAAATCGTGTGCGTATATACGCACAAATCAACTCAACTGTATGAAATCCATATAATCTCAAACATGAGAACCAAGGCACGAAAACTATCTCAAGTGCAACAATTGTGCAAAAATCGTGAATACTCCGTAGGTGCAACCATGGTCCATGGAAACAAATATCACGAAACCCCATCATCAAAATCAAGCATGCAAATAGATCGCTCAAAATACCAAAATCAAGTATGGCGGAATAGTCCCGATCAAGCACATCCTCCAAGAATCTCTGGCCAACTGCCGTGGTCACTCATAGCATGTCTCGTCGACGATCCTGAACTCTGGCCTGCCGGTGTGCCTAACATGACCACTACTGGGTACAAGTCTTCTCGTAATTTATTCCAGAAAGGTCCTATCGAGATCTCTCCCAAATCTCGTCTCTGCCGAACTGTCCGGAAGTCATCGTCCCTTACTAGATCTGTTCTCGTTCTGGAACGGCTGCATACTCAACGCGACTCCTTCTGGAAGGTATATCCAAGTACAATGCCTCGACATACGTATCGCATCTCTGATGTCGGTGGAGTGGAACGTCATCTCATCTAGATCTGGTACGAACCTCTTACTTCACTTTTCTCTAATGTCGTCTGCTTTGGACTCGTCTCGTCGCGGCTGCATGGACTGAGCTCCAACGGCTATCCTCGTATCGGGAGTCTCCCAAGAAATGCATCTCACCACCTAGCATCCGAATTAAGTCGAGCCATCCGATCGAGTCATCAAAACCTCAAAATCCCCCAAGAGCTCAACATCTTGGGCACAGTTTAATAGTATCGAGTACATACCACAGCATCGGTGGTCCAGCCGTAGAAGGGCAAACCCAAGCCTCACCAATGGCGCCGTAGAACTACCGAAAACCCGAAGGTTCAAAGGCTTTCACACGGTCATTAAGTCGAGTTAGGGTTTCATTCTTCTAGAGGGACCATAGAATTGCCTGCATGTCTTTCCGACTACTTTAAACTTGGAATAATAGGTTTCTGAGATTCGATCGTCTCTGTCGACTCCCAACGTCTCCGCGTGAAGTCGTCTCTGGCTGGAATCAATCTATCTGATGACCTCGCATCGGGGTAGGCGAACGATCCACATGTCCTAATCATTCATCCTTGATGACTAGCGACCTTCTATCATCTCTTAGTACAACTCATTCTGCACTAACTCCAGCATCTGGGGCAATATCTCGTCGTTCGCAGCAATAACTAGCTCGCTCGTCTGCACGCTGAACGGTGCCTCAATCATCAGGAGTAAGCAATACTTCAATGGTAATCAAAATCTGGCTGGCCTCTATCAGTGGCTCAATCCTCTAGTGCAAATCGGCACGTCCGAGTAATCTCATACAGCAATCCACCCAACGCTCGTGGCGCGAAGACACAATGAAAAGACACATCTCTGCAATCGTGTGTCGCCGGAATCATGCCCTGGTCAGTCCTCGTTCTTGACGAGCTCATGCTGACCGCAACTCTAGCCGCAGCTCTCCTTGCCCGTAATCGTGGCAGCAAAACCATAACTGGTACTGATGAGGCTAGATCGGAATGAATATAATACTGAGCAAAGAAATGTACATCCTAAGGCTTCTTAAGTGGAGTAGTGTATCGTAAATATGCCGCGGAACATACCCACGGTACGTCACTCTACTTTAGTCACCTATTCCATCAACCAAGGGTCATCCTACGCTCCGAAGGTAAAACCTAATGCTCTGATACCAACTTTGTCACGTCCCGAAAGTACGGAACATGACCGGCACTTAAACTACAAAACGTCTCGAGGCGTACGTAATCTAAGTAAACCGAAAACCCAGAAATCCAAAACAAGAAAAGTAGTAGAGTGAAGGAAAACCAATTTAAAACAAGTAGTTTTAATAGCATAAGCCGAATTATGCGGTTTTTAAGAACATCAAAATTTACTGAAAATTTCGGCAGAGTCTTCTTTGTAAATACTGGCCCCCAAACGGGATACAACATGAATAGTATACGAAATCAATAAAAAGGCATCCCCAAGCGGGAGCTAGCTCTACGTCAATCGACGGTCACAACCATACAAGCAATATAATATACAACGCCAACGGCGAGGATCAAATTCAAAAGGAAACACAAAACCAGAAGAAAACCGCAAAAATACAACGCGCGACTCTAAGGTCGAAGGAATAACATCACTGGTCTCTATCTCAAAATAAATACATGTTTGGTTGATGGAACTTCTAGATACAACAGAATAATAATATACAAGATATATAATGGGGTACGATACAAGTAAACCCACCTAGTAGCAAATCACCCGAAGGAAACTATGCCCGCAAGCCGTAATGAAACCTGTACGGCAAACCTGCAAGAAACTGGGGCACAACGGGGGTGAGTTGCGAACTCGTGAATAGAAAAAACATCTACGAATAGAAATCGCATAAATAACGCAACCTAGGTCAATGATCATAATATATCCTCAATATATATAACATGCAACCTATAACAAGGCTAGGGTAAATATCTAACCCGAGTGTAATCTTATGTGCCTGTGTCAGTGCCTCAGGTAGCAATATATCATATGAATGAGATATGAATGCATTGTTAGTTATATGTATGCCCTAGAGGCCATTACTGTACATAGGATGTATATTGTAGTGGATGCTGGGACATATATAGGGAGGACTTTCTTGCTCGACATGATAGTATGCTATCTGGGTACCCTTTACCTTAACGTGTATACTGATTGTCTCTCTTTTACATGTTGGTAAAGCCCTTAGGATGTGTGCTTGACTACCTGGACTATGATGCGGATCATACTAGTGGGGACATGGTAGTCCATAAGTACATCCTTCAAAGTCCCTAGTCGTGGGTGTATCGAGACGGGGCATCGATATACCAGAGTAGACTAGCGTATACCTTCTCGACCCATACAGATGGGCGATGGATGATCCCATATCCATTGGTGTTTGACATCGGAGATGATATACGGGTGCTCAGTAATGACTGGGTACACTGGACGGACTCGCCGAGAACTCCCAGATGGTATTATACCTCATGTCAGATGGCAGTTCTCTGGTGACACTGGTACAGAGTAGTCTGTTGACCCGAGATCGTCATAGAGTCTTGTGTGGTTCCCACTGTGCTTTGATTTCCATCTTACCACGTCCAAGAGGGCGTGCAAAACGGTGGTTTTTGGGTACAGTCCCGAGTCATATGGAGGCAATGAGCGATAGGAGGGGATTCGTCTCTCCCGGTATAGGGAGTTGATGTTGCGCTGTGTTCGATTGGCTATAACAGGAAATCCCTGGCCAGGGTTGCTGAGATTTTCTGGTAAGTGTTACCAGTAGTTTCTCGAATAGTTATAGACCTCATATCGACACGACTTATTGAGCTATTGGGGTCTGACGTTTACCACCCCTAGTCGAGATATGCGACATATCAGACGATCAGACCGGACTGTACGGTAGTGTTACTGGTCGGATTCACTGGAGTGTGAGCGGGCTTGCTCGTCGATCTTCAGATTGCTCAATACCCGGGTGGCCGTTACGTTTAGCAGACCGCTTGCGGCTTGTGGATGCTTGATATGATCATCATCTGCTGCCGGCGTATTGACGAGTCTTTAGAGTCCTACACAGAGGTTTCCTGGCTCAAGCGAAACGAAATAGGAGCGCATATGAGATATGTGCGGGACCGAGAATAATACGAGTATGTGATACTGTATTCGATTCTCGCGATGTGACATTGATCGGTTATATGCGATATAGCCGGGTTATCGGATCAAGTGTTGATTCGATAAGATGTTACTAATGGTACCAGTCGGTTATGTGCGTCATGACCGGATCGTTAAATCAAGCGTTGATTTAATGATTTAATGCATAATTATATATTTGATATATTACTTTGCATTAACTAGTATTGGTTCACTTTAAATGGATTTTCTCACTCGGTTTGTGCACATTGTATATGTGATATACTTTTGTACACATGATTGTATCATGTTTGATGATGCATGTTTACTTGGTAAAGTATAAAGAATTAAACCATGGTTAAACATATAATTAGGGTTTTATTTTCCATTACTCATTTATTCATTTATTTATTTGTTTATATATTTTGGAAAATAAATGGAAAAGGGAAAAGAATGGTGGCTTAATTTGTTGTTTAGTTGAAGCTTCATGAAGCTTTGACCTTGACCACCATTCTTATCTCATCCTTAACCCTAACCAATGATTTAACCATGGTCAATTCTCTACACATAACCATAGTTAGGATTATGATAAGTTTGGATATTCTTTTCATTTTTAAATAACTCATCATAATTCTTTCTTCTTCTTCTTCATCTTCTTCACATGAAGAAAGTTCACTTCATCAATGGTGATTGATTAAAATGAGTGTGAAATCCAATTCTAAAGTCTACCCACTTCCTATTTCTTCATCCTCTACCTCTTGCCAAGTAGTAGAGTGTGTTTACTTCACAAGTTTCTTGACTTGGTGAAGTCGGAGCTTGATTTAGCGATGCCTCGACGTAGATCATCTTCGGCATGGACATCGACGACCTAGCTTGCCCATTCTCCGACGAAGCCGACGCGAGAGCCCGGGAACTCATTTGGACAGCGAGGAGACATCGTTGCGGAGCTATGGAGGTGGAGCACCGGATCTACAAAGGTTGTATTTCCGTATTCCATTAGTTAAGTGTTAACTAGATTTCATATTCGCCTAGTTTTCTAGCAAACGATCCATAGTCGGGTCTCTCGGCACCCCGTATTTTTGAAAATGGCATGTTCGATGCCTTGTATAACCTCATTAGGGTGCCTAGGAACCCTACAGTGGTATCAGAGCCTAGCTAGAGCCTTAGGCGAAGTCTAGACGGAATTTGAAGTCCGAACGAACCCGAAACCCCGAATCAAACTTGCTCTCTGTCCTTTTTTCAAAAACAGGGATTTTTCAACATTAAAAATATGCAGAAAAATCAGCAGGCAATTCTAAGGGAAACTGTAAAATTCGTGTGCGTAATTCCTTCAATTAGCCGCGGTTCCGCGGCACGAGCTTGGCTCGTGCGGCGGATCCGCGGCTGTTTTGTCCTTTATGGCATACAAATTTGCACAGTAACTCTTATTAAATTATGCTTGATTTTCTGGGAATTTTTAATATTAATTCAAGAGTTGAATTTTCTGCTGCGTATTTGGGGATTCGGTGTTTCGATCGGAGTATCAAATTTTGTCTGTGTGGCTTTCCGGATAAATTTTAGAATGTGTTAAAAAAGTTCGACCGGATATAAATACCCAATTTTTCCCCTGTCGGGAAATTTCCAAGTGTTGGATTTTTCCGTAGTTTAACGACGTTCTAAGTAGTGCAAGTAACGCGATGGTCCTTCTAGAAGACAACAAACCTTAACTCGATTATGTGACCGTCTTGAACTGCCCTTTGAACCTTCGGGTTTGGGGGAGTACGGCGTGCCACATGTGAGGCGTTGGCTTGACCCTTCTACGGCTGGACCGTTGGTACTGAGGCACGAACTGAATGTTGTTAGACTTGTTTCATGTGTTAGATTGTATCGGGAAAACTTGGGTGTTTGATTGTTCGATCGGAAAGTTTAACATTTTCTGTTTATCTGGAATGTGATACAATAATTGGAATTCACAAATTTTTATGAGATAACGGAATGAATATTATAAACGTAGCAGTTTAGTCTCACTTGATCGGTTGCAACGGAATTTTGATGTGATCAAAAGTCCATCGCAATCACGTAGCGTACGCGGATACTCGCCGGGTAAACTTAATAGACAGCCTCACTCCATAGCCCCGACCAAGTGACTGTAGGAGAATCCTGTCGCCGAAAGCATCCGTTCGGGTGCTCGCGGTAGCGGTGTTCCGCCTTGGTGCACTTCGTCGACGGCGTCGGGGGTGCGGCCGTCTGCTGAAGTTTGCGACGAGCATTCGATCAGGATGTCGGGAATCTTGTTGAATTACCCGACTTGATATTGAAAAGTGTTTTCGATAATGAGACTAAAATGCGGGGTTTATAAATGTTAGGCATGCGATGTCTAAAGAATTCATTTGGTCAGGCATGCGATGTCTGAGGTGATTGCGGATTCCAACTGTTGTAGTTTTACACTTTCTTTTCTGTGACCGTAAGTGTAATATGTGATATCGCCGGTTTCGTTGCTATATGTCAACGACAATTGGGATGCGCATATTTACTTACGTTGATGACATGTGATGTTATGTGTTGCTGGATATGTTATATTGGATCGTCGTGTTTGAATAGCCGGGGGTTTTTATGTGAGATGAGTGTTTTTCATTTTCATTCATGTAAAAACTTGTATGTAATATTCTTTTATTGGGGCGCTTCCAGGTTGCGGAAGTTGTCACCTGTTGTATATTATTTACTTTTCCGCACTAGGATAGACCCAAGGAGGAGGGCACAAGTAACCGGGTTCTGGAGTCCAGTGGGAGACCAACTCGAGGAGTCGAGTCCGGGTCTCCTAACACTAGAATTGGTAGGGTTGCTTGCCGCTCTCGTAGGGGTCTAGGGGTGTGGGTTTGGCTATTCAGCACGACCGTGGAATCCGTGTTTTATACTGGCTCGTATTGAAAACACGGACGTCCTAAAATATCCAATATTTCATATGTTTCTTCTGCTGCGATATCTGTGATGTGATCATGTGATGTTCTGTGATAGATACAGTATATAGTATATATGATTTATTATATAGACGTTACTTATGTTTTACACCCGCGCTAGCCCTGCCCTGCTCTGCCGTTAGTTACCTAACCTAACGGTGCACGAGGGGACATCGAGGCGAATGCGGATGGCATAAGTGTACGTCGTATTTATTTGTGATGATTAGGTATTTAAATGATGGGACTTCATTAATGTGATTAATGAAATAAAAGAAACCTAAGATGTTGTAGAATCGAATTTCAAAATAAAACAGGTAGCTACAGTTCTTGCTTTGCACAGCGGTATATATGATATATCCTGCACCTTATTCGATAAGGAAAGGACCGAGATCCCTTCACCGGGAGTGACTCCTTTAGCAATAACTGGCAGATGCTACACACTCGGTTTGTCTTTTGATTGCTTTTAAGTGTTTTTGCTTTGCACAGTGATATATATGATATATCCCGCACCTCATTCGACGAGGAAAGGACCGACGATCCCTTCACCGGGAGTGACTCCTTTAGCAAAACTAGAAAAGCCTCAAAAACACTCCATTTCAAAATTCATTCGATCCTACAACGATATCAAGTTCATTACGCAATATGTTTTCAGAAAAACCTGTCGTAGCCCTCCGTCATTTCAGATACGTACTAGTTAGTATTCGTGCTGCGGTTGTTTGGCCTCCGTCAAGGCGTAGTGTACGGTAGCTAACTAGTGCTTATCTGCTAGCATATGATGCGATTGGATTAGGGTATTCGTACGGCGTTGTTTGGCCTCCGTCAAGGGTCGTGCGGGTGGGTTTAATTCAATCAGGAAATGACGGGTTGAACTTGACTAGCGGACTACGGGTTGTTTGGCCTCCGTCAAGGTCATAGCGAGCTAGGGGCAAAATATTATCGGGAATTTCAAGTGTTGAAATTTGCAATGAGATTGCATACCTTCTATGAGATAGTTGGATCCCGATACCCGCTGCGAGTAAGAGTTACTCCTGGGAGAGTTTTATACATTACAATTAGCCGATCAAGTAGGTGTCTACAAAGGTGTCAACGGGGTTACGCCTCTGGGAAAACGAGGTTTACATTAATTAGGTTCGTGTGAAAGCACGAGGGACCTCCCTCAAAGTACCGACACTGGCCTGGCTGAAAGATTGGCGAACTTGTAGTGTGTAATTAATCCCGGCTAGTCTTTCCTTTTAGGGTTTGAAGGAAGATTTGATAAAAAGCAGTGGGAGCCATCCAGATTAGATAAAATAACAACCAATCTATTCTTGCAAGAGCGCACGCTGAGTGTTTTCTTCTCTCTCTCTCCTGGTAGCGACCATATCACGCCTTAATCAAGATAATAATACGGATTATTGACCGAACCCGCTTGTTATACTGAGCTGGGGAACGTTGGTCCCGCTCCACCTTATAATTGTTATAAGACAGAGCAGGAAATTGGGGAATACCAGATTTCCCGTGCCGCCCAAACGAAGAGAGTGCATGCTGATGCATCATCTTCGGGTGTGTTCATTATACAGAACTGTTTCTCAGTATCCTCCGCATCCTGGTATATGATACCGGATCAGGATCCCAGATATGTAATATGTTACATAGGGCTACAAAAGGGTAGAAAAACTGAGAACGAGTGATAAGTTTCATAAGACAGAAAACGGGGAAAATGTTGCAGCCAAGTCTGTTGGTCACTGTCACCCTGTATTACCAATACATTGATTCTGAACGAATGTTATTAGATACCGAACCTGATATACAAAATCATATCACTCTCTTTGTTTGAAAAGAAAGTATATAATTTTGTATTGATGGATAATGTTTTGAACATTTCTTATATCAAAAGTTGATCGGTTCAGGCACGTTATCTAAAAGCATTGATGTTGTAAATCAAACTACAGTTCTTAGTATACAGAACACACACAAGAGGAAGAGTTCAGAAATGAACGGATTCTTCTTGAGGTATTGTAGACTAGGTCAGATCAATGTGACCCGACTAGCTAGAGTTACATAAAGATGCATATTTAAATTAGTTTGAACTTACATCTTGTGAAACTCGCCGGTCATGTCACAAAGATAAGATGACCATAGCTAGGTTTACTGGAAACAGAGAAAGAGTTATTGAACTCTTGGGATGATACATGTTGATGTATGTAGGTCCCCTGTCTACACATGCCAGGAATGGTTCCTTATACTTTATTACGTTCTCTGATGATCTTTCGAGTTTCAGACCTATGTTCCTGTTGAAACACAAGTCCGAACCTTTTGAGATATTCACAGAATATAAGTTAGAAGTAGAGAACCAAAATACGGGTATAAGTATTATGTCCTTTGATGAGATCAAGGAGGAGAATACTTGAGCACGAAAATCCTGGATTATTCTAAAGGAGAATGAGATTCTCTCTCAGCATTACTCCTCTGTATACACCATAGCACGATGGTATATCGGGGCGGAGCAATAACACCCTATATGATAAGGTGTGCTCTATGATGAGTACTACTGAGTTACCTATTTCCTTTTTGGGAGTTATGCACTTAAGAAGCTGCATACCTATTGAATAGGGTTCAAATCAAATCAGTTGCCTACCACTCCATATGAGATATGGAAAGGGAAGAGCCTATGTCTTAAGCTAGTTAAGATTTGGGGTTGTCTGGCCTATGTCTAAAAGCAAAATCCGGACAAGCTCGAGGCAAGGTCTGTTATGTGGAACTGGAAGTGTTCCAGTTATACAAACTACAGCAGATGATTTGGTACAACCAAAGGATTCAGTAGATTCCAACGAACCTCAGCCTCTCCGCCGATCTAGTAGGGTTCCTCACCCACCTGAGAGATACTTCGGTTTCTCTATAACAGTGGGAGCGAGGATTGCATCATGAGATGATGACCCAACTAGCTTCGAGCAGGCCATCAGGAGTAAGACTCTATAAGAATGGCTGGATGCTTAGTGATCTGAGATGGAATCCTTATACACCAACAAAGTACTGACTTTGGTTGCTATATCTGAAGGGTTAAATCCCCATCAGGAGCAAGTATATCTTGAGAAGATTACTTGGTGTACATGGAAAAGTTGAGACTTTCAAAGCTAGACTTGTTAAAAGTTTGCATCATTGACCAGGTACGGATAATGATGAAACCTTTTCAAGTAGCTATGCTTAAGTCCATCCAGATCCTACTTGCCACGGCTACATACCATGACTACGATATCTGGCGGTTGGGTGTCATGACTGCTTTTCTAAAAGATGTTTTAGAAGAGTGCGTCTATAAGTACACAGCCAGAGGACTTCGTAGACAGTGGGAGCAGCGAAAACGTGTGCAAGATACTTTATAGGATAAAGCAGGCATCGCGGAGTTGGAACATCTGTTTTGATGAAGCGGTCAAAGAGTTTGACATCATCAAAATGGTAGATGAACCTTGTATATACAAAAAGGTAGTAGGGAGTATGGTGATGATCCTCGTAGAGTACGTGGATGTCATACTCTTGATAGGGAAGGAGTTTCCTATGCTACGCTCGATCAATCTCCGTTTATCACATGGATTCTCCACATAGGATCAAAGTGATACCTACTAAATCCTGGGTTTTGGATCTATGAGATAGATTTAATTGGATGTTAGGAATCTCACTAGTTGTAGTGAGACGGTATCAACCGATCCTGGGGAGAATCACTGGAAGGGTTCCAGGGTGATAAAGACGACTGAATGTCAGTCACAGGCATTGTCTTTACCCTCAGTGGAGGGACGGTATGTTGGAAGAGTTCCAAGCCAGATACCGTGGCATACTAGACGATAAAGGCAGGATACATCGTTACTTAAGATGCTACCAAAGAGGCTGTTTGGGTGTATATTGGTTCATGAGATGAACTACGTTCCTCCCATTGTGTGACAATGGAGTTGTGGCTTGTGCCAAGGAACGAAGGTCCCATCAGTGATCCAGACATATTCTAAGGCAGTATCACCTGATCATGGAGATGGTTGATCTCCAGGGTGATCGAGGTAAGGAGAGTAGATTCTGAGGACAACACAGCGGATCCACTCACAAAGGCCTGTTCCCAGAGAGAGATTTTTATGGGATGGTTGAGTATGAGATACTACAACCACTGGTACAGATGGCCCTAGTGCAAGTGGGAGATTGTTAGTTATATGTATGCCCTAGAGGCCATTACTGTACATAAGATGTATATTGTAGTGGATGCTGGGACATATATAGGGAGGACTTTCTTGCTCGACATGATAGTATGCTATCTGGTTACCCTTTACCTTAACGTGTATACTGATTGTCTCTCTGTTACATGTTGGTAAAGCCCTTAGGATGTGTGCTTGACTACCTGGACTATGATGCGGATCATACTAGTGGGGACATGGTAGTCCATAAGTACATCCTTCAAAGTCCCTAGTTGTGGGTGTATCGAGACGGGGCATCGATATACCAGAGTAGACTAGCGTATACCTTCTCGACCCATACAGATGGGCGATGGATGATCCCATATCCATTGGTGTTTGACATCGGAGATGATATACGGGTGCTCAGTAATGACTGGGTACACTGGACGGACTCGCCGAGAACTCCCAGATGGTATTATACCTCACGTCAGATGGCAGTTCTCTGGTGACACTGGTACAGAGTAGTCTGTTGACCCGAGATCGTCATAGAGTCTTGTGTGGTTCCCACAGTGCTTTGATTTCCAACTTACCACGTCCAAGAGGGCGTGCAAAACGGTGGTTTTTAGGTACAGTCCCGAGTCACATGGAGGCAATGAGCGATAGGAGGGGATTCGTCTCTCCCGGTATAGGGAGTTGATGTTGCGCTGTGTTCGATTGGCTATAACAGGAAATCCCTGGCCAGGGTTGCTGAGATTTACTGGTAAGTGTTACCAGTAGTTTCTCGAATAGTTATAGACCTCATATCGACACGACTTATTGAGCTATTGGGGTCTGACGTTTACCACCACTAGGAGAGATATGCGACATATCAGACGATCAGACCGGACTGTACGGTAGTGTTACTGGTCGGATTCACTGGAGTGTGAGCGGGCTTGCTCGTCGATCTTCAGATCGCTCAATACCCGGGTGGCCGTTACGTTTAGCAGACCGCTTGCGGCTTGTGGATGCTTGATATGATCATCATCTGCTGCCGGCGTATTGACGAGTCTTTAGAGTCCTACACAGAGATTTCCTGGCTCAAGCGAAACAAAATAGGAGCGCATATGAGATATGTGCGGGACCGAGAATAATACGAGTATGTGATACTGTATTCGATTCTCGCGATGTGACATTGATCGGTTATATGCGATATAGCCGGGTTATCGGATCAAGTGTTGATTCGATAAGATGTTACTAATGGTACCAGTCGGTTATGTGCGTCATGACCGGATCGTTAAATCAAGCGTTGATTTAATGATTTAATGCATAATTATATATTTGATATATTACTTTGCATTAACTAGTATTGGTTCACTTTAAATGGATTTTCTCACTCGGTTTGTGCACATTGTATATGTGATATACTTTTGTACACATGATTGTATCATGTTTGATGATGCATGTTTACTTGGTTAAGTATAAAGAATTAAACCATGGTCAAACATATAATTAGGGTTTTATTTTCCATTACTTATTTATTCATTTATTTATTTGTTTATATATTTTGGAAAATAAATGGAAAAGAGAAAAGAATGGTGGCTTAATTTGTTGTTTAGTTGAAGCTTCATGAAGCTTTGACCTTGACCACCATTCTTATCTCATCCTTAACCCTAACCAATGATTTAACCATGGTCAATTCTCTACACATAACCATAGTTAGGATTATGATAAGTTTGGATATTCTTTTCATTTTTAAATAACTCATCATAATTCTTTCTTCTTCTTCTTCATCTTCTTCACATGAAGAAAGTTCACTTCATCAAGGTGATTGATGAAAATGAGTGTGAAATCCAATTCTAAAGTCTACCCGCTTCCTATTTCTTCATCCTCTACCTCTTGCCAAGTAGTAGAGTGTGTTTACTTCACAAGTTTCTTGACTTGGTGAAGTCGGAGCTTGATTTAGCGATGCCTCGACGTAGATCATCTTCGGCATGGACATCGACGACCTAGCTTGCCCATTCTCCGACGAAGCCGACGCGAGAGCCCGGGAACTCATTTGGACAGCGATGAGACATCGTTGCGGAGCTATTGAGGTGGAGCACCGGATCTACAAAGGTTGTATTTCCGTATTCCATTAGTTAACTGTTAACTAGATTTCATATTCGCCTAGTTTTCTAGCAAACGATCCGTAGTCGGGTCTCTCGGCACCCCGTATTTTTGAAAATGGCATGTTCGATGCCTTGTATAACCTCATTAGGGTGCCTAGGAACCCTACATGCATGAAAACAGAATACATGTTATTGAAGAACTGTTTTCATAATTTAGTGAGATTTCCTTTATATTTTTAAAATGAGGTATCATAATGAAATCAGCATAAAACAGTGCCTAGCATCGGCACAAAACGTAATCCCAATATTTCGATATCTCTGTATCACAGTCTCTGTACCTCAATATCTCGAAATCTCAATGTCTCAATCACAATATCTAGGGTGCCGTCAGTCCAGACCGGCCCCTACCATCCATCTCAAGACCACGACGGTATCCTCCGGATATCCGACGCGTCGGGTAAAATCACCGGTAGGTAGTGCTCCTCTGCCAGGCTCACATCGTCATCATCACGCGCTTCTTGCCCCGGGGTACCTTACCGGGTCCACCATGTACCCGAAACGGTTCATCCGTCTCTTCGAATCGGGTCTCGAAATCCATCAGCAAACTCATGGTGGACGACTCATACATCATATGAAAAGCCGCACTTTTTATTTTAAAAGAGAGAAAAGGGCTATTTATGTTTTTGCGGTTTTCCTCCTATTTCAGAAAATCTCATGGAAATCCGAATCCAAAACCTCAATAACACGTAAAATTGTGAATATATGCATGAGAATCCATGAATGCGGCATAACAATGAATAACAGTATGCATGAAGTAGCAGGTAATAACTACAATGTCTAAACTAACATATAAGGCAAGTATGCTATGTCAAGCAATAATATTTTCTATGGTGTACATGACATGGCAATTACCGATGAAGATGTGTGTGAGCCGGCAAGTAAGTGTACGTGGTACATACGCATCATCGGTAATGGTGCTGGTGTCCTAACAATATGATATCAACATTGCAATAAGAAATTATAACATAAGTATGCGATGCGAAGCGAACCACAATAATACGCGGGTGCTGAATACTAGACGCAACTGTAACTAACCTGCATTAATCTAATATAAGTCCTACAAATGGTGTCTTTTGAAATAACACGAATCATGGGGTTTTGAAAATAGGGGCTACGGTGTTTTTATGAAAAGATACGTCTTTTTAAATATCCGTAGGATCCCTTGGGCTGTCTTTTAAAATACCCACGATTCGTTAGTTTTTGAAATAGGTAAGAATCGAATCTAATCTAACAACTAAACTAAACTAAAGGGCTAAGCTAACAAGCTGGACTACAGGTAAGGAAACCGCCTAACATCTGAGTCGATCCATATACATACCTGTATATATATTAGTCGGTGATCCCGCCTCAATAATATCATATCCGATACCATATCTACAATCAGACTTCCCAAGTCAAGAGTGCGGATCAATCATCAAGATATAGCTCGTACGTAAATCCGTCGTACGGCATCCCCAAATCTGGGTACGGGTCAATATCATATTCCTCACACCATTCCTCTGGTATCCTCTTTATTCAAGATCATAGTCTAGGGTACTGACCAATGTCTAGTACAATACTAATATCCTCAATATACTCATGATCTGACTACTGATCGACAATCTCGTACAAACCGATATCGTCAGCACAAATCATCATCAAAGGGGGTATACATCGCCCTATACGGCCTAATATCAATATCCTAGCATATCATGCCTCATACCACGATCACATGACGACCATTTATTTATAACACTATTCACCCGTATCGTCGTCCCAAGATCCTCTATAACACCAGGACGTACCTCAAGTACGAATCCTGCCATATCACAGCTATCACAACCACAAAACAAATCTCCTCGACTCAGCTCAATCCCAAGTATCATCCTCAAATCCGTATGTGAACACATAGTCCCATACCCATGTGATCACATAACTATAAAGAATCCCATGAGCACATATAAATAAGAATGTAGGCAAGTATGTATGCGTGTATGTGTAGTGCAACACTACCCTAGGGTTCGCAACACTAAAATAATCCAACACACCAATATCCATCCTAAACATCGTTATTAATCCCAAATAACAAATAATAATTGCTGGTGTGTATACGCATCCGTATACACCACCACGGACTGCGGGGGTGCTATACGCCATCCACCAGACTTCTCCCCGTAGATATAAATCGACTCACCTGGTCCTCGCTCGCCGGTGCCGATGTCGCCACGTGCTTGCCTTGCCGTCTCGAAGTCCACATGGGGTACCTACATATCATAACGCATCGTATCGCATTAAAATCCGACTCATGACCAAAACGACTCACGAATCCCACATAGGTCAAAACCTATGGTTGCTTTCACAAATCGACCCAAAAACCCTCGACATCGGCGTACAAACGTCGATTGATCAAGAAAAACACCAAACACACTCATTTTCACATTCACGAACAATAATTTTAATATAAAATAGGTTAAAACTCACAAAAACCCCAATTTCACTTAAAAAGTCATTTTTCCGAAACTCTAGCAAGCACAAATCACCGCTTTAGTACAAAACTCGATGTATGAACGAATCTAGCGGCCACAATATGCACTAAATATCTTAAATATGTCATAAAAACAATTTCCACAATTTAATTTCATTAAATTCCATTAACCCCAAAATCTAGTTTACAAAATACCCAATTTTTAACAATTTATAGCAAAAATGCACAAACAACAATTTAGCTAGGATTTTCATGAACTAAAGGCATTAAACCACTCAATATATTATCTATAATGACATTAAACCATAATTATAATTTAATCTAAAGCGTTTAATAATTTTCCAAAACCCTAGTTAGCAAAATAACTTAATTAGGGCATTTTATAAGTAATGGTTTGTAAATAACAACTAGATTAGCTTTCTACGAAACTTAAGATGTTAATCAACATCACTAAACCATGCATAATATATCACAACACAATTTCACAACAAAACCCTAATCTAAACCTTCTCTTGAAAACCCACATCTTTAAATTAACCCATAATTAAACGTATAATTAGGCTAGACTAAAGTTTTTAGCAACAATTTAAACAAAAGGCCAAGATTTGTACCTCATGAACCTTGGATGAAACTTAAGATCTAGACCTCCAATTTGAAATCCTTGCACCAAGATCCATTCTAAAGGAGATGAGAGAAAATGGGTAGGAGTCGGATTTGGATTTTAGCTTGATTTTTGAGGTATTTTGATGAATTTTTGATGCAAAATGAGAGAGGGAGAGAGAGGGGCTGTTGGTGGTGCAGGAAATGGGAGGGCTCGGCTGAAATTGAGGGAAGAGGAGAGAGAGTGAGGTGGGGAAAGATAACATCTAGTCAACCTAGTCAAAGTCCACTCTCATTTCTACATTTCCTTTTTCTTTTCTTTTCTTTTCTTTTGCAAAACAAGTGGGGACAAGAGAGGGGGGCTGCTGAATTCAGCCAAGGGGGAGGGAAAATAGGGGTGTGTGAGTGTGGGTATGTGTGTGGGATGATGGAAAATGATAAATACTATACCCACAAACATCCATTAACACTAAATTCATTATTTAAGCCTTTTTCTTCGATAATTTCTAAACCGTTTTGGCAAACGATTTCGTTTCAAAAACCACATGATAAATTTTTATTTAAAGTTTTATGATGCACAAAATTTGTTTCAACTCATTCCAATTTGTAATTTTCCCTAATTAAATGTATTAGTGACGGCTTAAAATAATAATAAAATAAATTTTTTTCAGAAAATTTGAAATTTCCCCAGTGGCTCAATAAACACCAATTACTAGCAATTACATAGGTAGAATATGTATATTTAATTTTTATAATAAGATATTTGCATTTTGAATTTTTACAGAAACCCCCTTATTTTACCGATTTTCCGAAATTTCACCGAAACGATTTTCAAAATGCTACATAACCCTTGTAGAGAATTAACTAGAGTTAATGGTTTGGATTGTGTTAACATAATATCTTCACAAAATATCAAGCAAAACACAAAGTCAAAGCTTCATGAAGCTTCATGCAAAAGCTAACCCTAATCCAAACCCTAAACCATTGTTAAATTTATAACCCTAACATGTTACAATATTATATATCACATATACAATATATTTCGTAACAATAGAAAATAATACAATTAACATATATCGCATATATATCAATGTATTATCCCGTGAGAAAATGAATCTTTTAGTAAGCTAATATTAGTTAATGTAATTTAATATATCATATATATTATTATATATTAAATTATCGAATCAACACTTGATCCGACAATCCCGCTATATCGCATATAACCGACTAATATGATGACCCGGTTATATCACATATACCCGGTCGATATCTCATATCGCGAGAATCCAATACGGTATCACATACCGCATTATCCTCGGTCCCGCACATATCACATATATGCTCCTACTCCGTTTTTCCTGAGTTGAGAAACCTCTGTGTAGGACTCTAAAGAATCGTCAATACGCCGGCAATAGGTGATGATCATATCAAACACCCACAAGCTGCAAGCGGTCAGCTAAATGTAACAGCCATCCAGGTATTGAGCGCTCAGAAGATCAACAAGCAAGCCTGTATTTTCTCCCGTGAATCCAATCAGTAACACTCCCGTACAGTCCGGTCTCGTCGTCTGATATGTCGCATATCTCGCCTAGGGGTGGTAAACGTCAGACCCCAGTAGCTCGATAAGTCATGTCGATATGAGGTCTATAACAATTCGAGAAACTACTGATAACACTTACCAGTAAATCTCAGCAACCCTGGCCAGGGATTTCCGGTTATAGCCAATCGAACAGAGCACAACATCAACTCCCTATACCGGGAGAGACGAATCCCCTCCTATCGCTCATTGCCTCCAAGTGATTCGGGACTGTACCCAAAAGCCACCTTTTTGCACGCCCTCTTGGACGTAGTATGATGGAAATCAAAGCAAGTGGGAATCACACAAGACTCTGTGACGATCTCGGGTCAACAGACTACTCTGTACCAGTGTCACCGGAGAACTGCCATCCGACGTGAGGTATAATACCATCTGGGAGTTCTCGGCGAGTCCGTCACGTATAGCGAGTCCCCACTGAGCACCCGTACACCATCCTTGATGTCAAACACCGATGGATATGGGATCATCCATCGCCCATCATATGGGTCAAGATGCGTATACGCTAGTCTACTCTGGTGCATCGATGTCCTGTCTTGATACACCCTCGACTAGGAACAGTTATAGGATGTACTCGTCGACAACCGTGGCCCCACTAGTATGATCTCATCATAGTCCCAGTAGTTGAGTACATATCCTAAGGGCTTTATCAACATGTAATATAGATACAATCAGAGTACATGTTAAGATAAAATGCAACCAGATAGCAAACTATCATGTCGAGCACGAAAGTCCTCCCTATATATGTCCTAGCATCCACTACAATATACATCGTATGTACAGTAATGGCCTCTAGGGCATACATATAACTAACAAGAGCATCCGTCAATTTGGTTGACCAATCTTTTCGATTTTTAGAAACTGTTTTCTCCAAGATTTGTTTGATTTGTTTGTTTGAAAGCTCAGCTTGCCCGCTCTTTTTGGGATGATAGGGTGTGGAAAGTTTATGGTTGATTGCATATTTCCGCATCGAAGTCTCGAAAAACCCATTACAGAAATGCGTCCCGTTATCGCTAATGATAGCGCATGGGTGTCCAAATCGCGAAAAGATATTTTCTTTTAAGAACTTAATGGCTACCTTGTTGTCATTAGTGCGACAAGGAATAGCTTCCACCTATTTTGAGACGTAATCAATAGCAAGCAATATGTACAAATTCCCAAAGGAGCTGGGAAAACGGCCCATAAAATCAATACCCCAAACGTCAAAAATTTCAACCACCAAAATGGGTTGAAGTGGCATCTCATTTCTCAGAGAAATCCTACCCGTGTGTTGACACTGTGTACAGGTTTTGCAATGATCAAATGAATCTTGTAATAAAGTTGGCCAATAAAAACTGCATTGCAAAACCTTCTCCGCCGTCTTTCGAGGACTAAAGTGACCTCCACATGCCTGATTATGACAGAAAGATAGAACGCTCTTGAATTCATCATTGGGGACAGATCTGCGAATGATCTGGTTAGGATAATACTTAAACAAATAGGGTTCATCCCAGTAAAAGTGTTTTACTTGGGATAGAAATCGATGTTTGTCCTGTTTCAACCATTCACAGGGAATAAGTCCCGTATTAAGATAATTCACAATATCGACAAACCAAGGTTCCTCGGATACGTTCAAGAGTTGTTCATCTGGAAAAGAGTCATTAATTGGCAGGGTCACAGGTGAAGAAGAGATGCGCGAAAGATGGTCGGATACTACGTTTTCACATCCTTTCTTGTCTCGAATAACAAGATCAAATTCTTATAATAGAAGGATCCAACGTATTAACCTACCTTTAGCATCCTTCTTCACCAAAATATGTTTCAAGGCAGAGTGGTCAGTGTATACAACAATTGGTGAGCCAATCAAGTAAGGCATGAATTTTTCTAATGCAAATACAACCGCCAAAAGTTCCTATTCGGTAGTTGTATAGTTAATTTGAGCATCATTCAGGGTCTTGCTGGCATAATAAATCACGTGTTGTATCTTTTCAATTTGTTGTCCTAAGACTGCACCAACTGCAAAATCTGATGCATCACACATAAGCTCAAACGGGTGGTTCCAATCTGGAGATGATAGAACGGGGGCTGTGGTGAGAGAGTTTTTAAGTGAGTCAAATGCTACCTGACAATCCGAGTCAAAGTGAAAGGTTGTGTTCTTGAACAAGAGAAGAGTTAAAGGTCTAGCAATTTTGCTAAAATCCTTAACGAATCTCCTGTAAAAGCCTGCATGGCCAAGAAAGGATCGTATATCCTTGACGTATTTGGGATGAGTAAGGTTCTGAATGACATCTATTTTAGATCTGTCAACCTCAATGCCTTTCCGTCAAATAACAAGTCCAAGCACAATTCCCTCTTGGACCATGAAATGGCATTTTTCTTAATTCAAGGTTAATTTCTTCTTCATACAACGAGTAAGAACTGCGTCAAGATGAGATAGGCAGTCAGCAAAAGAATCTCCGAATATCGAGAAATCGTCCATAAAAATCTCCAGAAAATTCTTGACCATATCCGAAAATATCCCCATCATACACCACTGAAATGTAGCGTGAGCAATGCATAACCCAACGGGCATGCGACTGTAAGAAAAACTACGAAAAGGATAAGTAAATGTGGTTTTATCTTGATCCTTTTCGGCAATAGGGACCTGGTTATAGCCAGAGTATCCGTCCATGATGTTACTGTATATGCCCTAAGGGCCATTATTGTATCATACTAGTTTGTATATTACTTAATGGACGCTTAGGATATTCACATGTATATAACTGTCTTGCTAAACATGGTAGTATGCTACTTGATTTTTCTATCTTAATATGTGAGTATACATATTGATAGAGCTCTTAGGATCTTGCTTGACAACCAGCGTTGTGATGGCAGTCAGACTAGTGGGGGCTGGGTAGTCTACAAGCACATCCTTTTTGAGGTCCCTAGTCGTAGGATTATCGAGACAGGGCATCGATACTCTGGAGTAGACTAGTGTGTACGCTTCTCATCCCAGTTGGGAAGATGGTCTGTCCCACAGCCGTCAGTACGTCGTACTGGAGATAGTATACAGGTGCTCGTTGGGTTACGGGTACACCGGACAGGACTCGCAGGGAATTGTTGGTAGGGTTTTATACCGGTCCTCAGTTAACAGTTCCCAGGTGACATGAGTACAGCATAGTCCGCAGACTTGACACTGCTACTTCGCCTCGAGTGTGTCCCACTGTTCTTAGATTGCTACCATACCATGGCTCAAAGGAGTCGTGCAAACAGGTAGCAGTTGGGTGCAGTCCCAAGCACTTGGAGGCAGTGGCGGTTAGACAGGATTCGTCTCTCCCGGTATTGGGAGTTGATATCGCGCTGTGTCAGAGAGCCATTACGCAAAGTCCCTGGCCAGGGCAAGCGAGATTTACTGGTAGTTTCCAGTAGTTTCTCAGGGTGTAATGGGCTTCGCTCCGACACGACTTATACCGCTATTAGGGGACTGATGCTTGCCGCCCCCTAGGCCCAATATGTGATAGTCTTAGACGAACAGACCAGACTTTACGGAGATTGTCACATCAGGCTCAGTAGGAGTTCGGATGGGTTTCCACATCGGCCTTCTTATCGGCATCTACCTGGGGACCGTTACGTACAGCTAGTGCCGCTTGCGTTCTGTGGTTAAACCCATAGCCAGCGTAGTAGTCGAGTCATTAGAATCCCACACAGAGAGTTTCCCTGCTCCAGGCGAAACGATATAGAGGTCGTATGGTTTTACGACAAGGGTTCGGACGCATACGTGTGTTTACGCACGTACGACTTTCGGACATTTTTTTTACTAGCCGTCTTTGGTTTAATCCAGATTCTAGTATCGGGATTTTGGATTTGTACAGTCTGAAGTTTTTCCGTGTTTTCACGGATAGGAGGGCATTCTCGTAATTTCACGAGAAGCTTCTAGAAGATGGTGATTTGGGGGTTTAGGTGGCATATTCATTTAATGAGATTAGTGACTCATTTGTGTGATTCATCCATGTCATTAATGCATCATAAATGCTTAATGACTCATGGAGATGAATCACCCATTTGTATTTATGAAGCATGGTTGTTAAATCCTATTTTCTATTTATTTGAAAAAGATTAATGCTTCATATATATCATGATAGATCACAATCTCATTCTCATTCTCATGCTCACCTTCTCTCTCCTCAAGCTCTCTCTGTTCAAACCCTAATCCTCCCCTCTCATGTGTTGAGATCAAGGATTAGAATAGACTAATCACTCCATAATCCAACTCTATATCACCTAGGTTACTTAGATTTGCACTTTAAGAAACCTAGTTACCTCTAGTTTCAGGTGAAGCTTGAAGTATAGCTCTCGGGTGGATCGTCTACTACTTGGAGAAGGCCGAGGAGGAGGTGGAGAACGAAAAGACGAAGGACACGGTTCATTAGGTATAATCACTTCACATAGTAGTTTAGAACTCCTATGTTTATCGTAGTTATAGTTTAGCAAAGATTCTTCGGTTAGTCGATGTTTACGCAAAGAACAAGATCGTTTTTCATATTTCCGCCTCCCCGCAGGTCGCGGGGTGTAGTACTTCGACTTACAGTGGTATCAGAGCCTCGCTAAACAATAATTAACTTATTAGTTAAGTCATATGAATTTCGAACGCAAAACGAACCGGAAAACACATCGATATCACCATCTTTCTGTCGATTTTAAAATAGGCTCTAAAAATTTTTCAGGTTGCTTCAGAATAACAAGCATAGAAAGATAAGAACACTGGAGAAAAATGGGTTAGTGAATCGGCCATACAGCCGCGGAACCGCGGCCGATCCCACCGATCCGCCGCGGATCCACGGCCGAGTTAGGGCCGATTCGACCCAGTTTGCTCCAGTTATTCTTTTGTGATATTTTTGTATTTTCTGGAATGTTTATTTTCTGCTCAATGTCTCAGGTGCACAGAGAAGTTTTGGGAATAGAATCTGATATGTTTGCTCGATCGAAATTATACGATGTTTGCTAATTTGATTATATCTATGATTGTATAATGTGTTCGTAAACCTCCCCTAACTGCTAGTATATCGGTTGGCAGGGGGTTAATGGATTTAACTGTTTGTGATTATGAACTGTATTGGACTGTTGTGATGATTAGCAGGGTTTTGTAATGGGTTATTGTATTAATTCATTCAATGTAAATGTAATTTGTTGTAATATTATTTTACGGGGCACATCCAGGTTGAGGTTGTAGCCACCGTTGTATTATTTCATTTTACTGTTTTTTGCTCTTAGGATAGACCCAAGGTGGGTTACACAAACTACCGGATACTTTGAAGTGTTTAGTGGCCTACTGACTTTATTGAGGGAGACCGCTTCACTTCGGGTACTTAGCGGGTAGTTTGCCGTACCCGTAGGGGTCTAGGATGGGGTAATGTCTATTCATCACAACTGTGTAATCCGTCTTTTGTTGCAGGCTCAAAGCAAACACGGATTGCTTGCATATCCAATAATGTTCATATGTGATCTACAATGCCTATTATTGCATCTGACGAATGTACAATATCTATATATGATAGCTATTTAGACGTCACTTATGTTTTACACCCGCGCTAGTCCAGTCCCCGCTCTGCCGTTAGTTAAGTAACCTAACGGGTGATGACGGGACCCAGTGGCGAATGCGGATGGCATAAGAGGATGTTGTATTTTCGTTGTTTTCTGCAATGATAGGTTAAATGATGGGACGCATTATTATTAATGCAAAGAAAATAAAACAAAGTTGAATCGTTGGAATAAATTTAAAAAGAAACCACTCGGTTATTTTAAAAAAAGAGCAGAATTTTTAATTGCGGAGCTTTAACCACTCCTTTTTTAAAAGCTATCAGGTTCCTTCTATTATATCAAGTTCACTACGTTCACGGTTTCACCAAAACCAATCGTAGCCCTCCATCATTTCTTATGAATGATCAGTAGTATTCAAGCTATGTTTGTTTGGCCCTTAGTCAAGACATCGTGATTGGTAGCTGCTTGGGTATTCATTTGTTGCATAGATAGATGAGTTGGTTTGGGACAGTCATATTACTTTGTTTGGCCCTTAGTCAAGAGTTTATACGTGTAGGTTCAAATTAACAAGATAATGATGGGTAGAACTTGACATGTGACTTAAGATTTGTTGGCCCTTAGTAAAGGTCATAAGAACATGGGGCAAAAATCCACATCGGGAGTTTCTAAAGAAACTGAAACTTCTTAGTGTTGCATACCATATGGAGTTTGATGAATGTTGGTAAGATTCCTTCAACATTATCATACGATGATATTTGGATCCCGATCCTACTGTGAGTATATGCTACTTATCAGGAGATTCGTCACTTAACGATCAATGCTATAAACCAAGTAGGTGTCGAGAAAGGTGTCAGCGGGGTTACGCCCCCAGAGAAAAGAGGTTATTTAATTAAGGAACTTCGCGAAAGCGTTGGAAAACCTCCCTCGAAGTATCGACACTGGCCTGACCGAACGGTTAAGCAAGTATTGTACGGTGAGAATGGTCCTGGCTAATTCTTCTTTTATGGTTTGAGGAAGGATTCGAGAAACAGTGGGAGCCATCCAGTTTAGATAAATTAACTTGCAAGAGCATCAAGCTAAAGTGTTTTCTTCTCTCTCTCTCATTGCAGCGACCTTGTGACCATGACTAGGTTACATCTAGATAACAAGTTGACTGAATCTAACTTATATGACTGGCAAAGGTCTGTCCAGATGTCCATTGCCTATGACAAGCTGGACCACCCTATTACTACTCAAGATCCCGCCGTCCTAGGTCCAGTTTCCACAGTCGCGGATATGGATATCCATCAGACAAGGGAAAAGGATAAAGCGAAAGCCCAGTGCCTCGTGTTGGCTTCAAATGATGGTGTATACCAGAAGCAGCACGAGAAGATGGACTCAGTTTCCATCTTTCTCCATAACAAAGATTTATATGGAGAGAAATCTCATATCGCAAGATATGAGACCTCGAACGAATTAATTCAAGCGAGGAAGGCTGCCGGGTCATCTGTAGGGGACAACGTCCTTACAATGACTAGTTATATTGATGAGCTCAAGGACCTGGAGACCACGTTGAGAAACAGGTCATTCGCTGACTTATTTCCACAGTCCCTACCCTCTACTTACACCCTGAAAGAAACCAGGGAGACACAAGCTCTGCTTAATGGGGGACCTTCTTCTTCTACATCCAGGGCGAAAGCAAAGGGTGAAAAGAAGAAGACCTCTACAAAGCCGATATACGGTGTCAGTAAAGTAGGAGGAAAGGGAAGAGCAAAAGTTTCGGGACTTGGTGTAGGTAAGAAGGGATGTTCCTATTGTTATGGGAACGGGCACTGGCAGAAGGATTGCAGGGCTTTGGAAGCCAGTAGCCAGGATACGAAGCATGTTGTGGCTTCGGCCTCAAGTGTGTTTGTAATTGAGAACTGCTTGTCAATTAACTCTACTTCCTGGGTACTAGATACCGGTGCAAGATCTCATATCTGTAATTCATTACATGCTTTGAAAAACCGTAGAGTTATAAGGGTAGGTGATTTGTCTCTCAGAGTTGCAAACAGAATGAGCGTGGACGCTGAATCCGTTGGAGAATATCGCCTAGGTTTGACAAGTGGGCAGATATTGATTCTACGTAACTGTTTGTATGTACTAGTTTGACTTGTAATATCATATCAGTGTCCTCACTTTTGAGAGAGGGATATTATTTTACATTCATAAGCGATGTTGTTCACATCCACCTAAATCAAGTTCTGATTGGGTCCGGTACATTAGATGACGGTATATACGTATTGAGTCAAGCTCAGGTTTTCAATGTCCAGAACACACTTAAAAGAATGTCTCCAGAAATAAATCAGGCTTTCTTATGGCATTGTAGACTAGGTCACATCAATGAAACACGGTTGACGAAGTTACATAGAGAAGGATATTTGAATCCGTTCGAATATCAATCTTATGCTACTTGTGAATCTTCTCTCATGAGAAAGAGGACAAAGACTCCATTTACTAGACACGAAGTAAGAGCGAGTGAGCTCTTGGGACTCGTACACAGTAACGTGTGCGGTCCAATGTCTACACATGTGCGAGGTGGTTATTCCTACTTCATTACTTTTACGGATGATTTTTCTAGGTATGGATATATCTTCTTAATGAAGCATAAATCCGAGGCCTTTGAGAAATTCCGAGTATACAAGAATGAAGTTGAAAAACAGAAAGGAAAAAGTATCAAGACACTGAGATCTGATCGAGGTGGTGAATACTTATGTGCCGAGTTCCTGGGATACTTAAAAGAGAATGGAATTCTCTCTCAGCTTACTCCTCCATACACACCACAACCCAATGGTCTATCGGAAAGGAGGAATCGAACCATATTGGATATGGTTCGTTCCATGATGAGTAAGGCTGAGTTACTGCGATCTTTCTGGGGTTATGCACTAGAATCAGCTGCATATCTTTTGAACCAGGTTCCAACCAAGACTGTGCCTACCACACCATATCAGATGTGGAGTGGGAAGAAACCCTGTCTTAAACATTTTAGGACATGGGGATGTCCATCTTTTGTAAAAAAGCAGCATCCGGACAAGCTCGAGACACGCTCAGTACAGTGTAAGCTTGTGGGATATCCAAAGAACTCCAAGGGATATTATTTCTATTACGCAGAGGAACAAAAGGTTTTTGTTTCACGTCATGCCGACTTCTTAGAAGCCGAATTTTTAGAAAATCAGAAGAGTGGGAGCGCAATAGAACTGGAAGAAATTCCAGAACCAGAAGCTGTTACTGAAAGTTTGGTAGAATAAGAAGTTTAAGAAGAAAGGGACATACCAGCGCCTATCCGCAGAAGTAGTAGGCAGTCTCATCCGCCCGAGAGATACTACGGTTTTCTCATAGACGGGGATCGAGAAGATTGCATCATTGATAATGATGACTCTACTAGCTTCCAGCAAGCCATTCAGAGCGGCAACTCGGTAAAATGGCTGGATGCAATGCGGACCAAAATGGAGTCCATGTACACTAACAAAGTATGGACTTTGGACATTGCTCCAGATGGGGTAAAACCCATTGGGTGCAAGTGGATCATCAGAAAGAAGATTGGTGTAGATGGACAGGTTGAAACCTATAAGGCTAGACTTGTTGCAAAGGGTTTTAGTCAAAGACCTGGTTTGGACTATGATGAAACCTTTTCTCCAGTAGCTATGCTCAAATCCATTCGGGTCCTTCTTTCCATTGCTGCCTTCCACGATTATGAGATCAAGCAGATGGATGTAAAGACGGCTTTTCTAAATGGTGATTTGGAAGAGTGCGTCTATATGGATCAGCCAGAGGGATTCATTCAGAGTGGGAGCAGCGGTAAAGTGTGCAAGTTGCTTAAGTCCATTTATGGACTAAAGCAAACATCGCGGAGTTGGAACATCTGTTTTGATGATACTGTCAAAGAATTCGACTTTATCAAGAATCCAGATGAACCATGCATATACAGTAAGATTGAAGGGAGTGTTGTTATATTCCTCGTCTTGTACGTGGATGACATTCTCCTAATAGGAAATGATATTCCTATGCTACAGTCAGTCAAAAGATTCTTTTCACAAAAATTCTCCATGAAGGACCTGGGTGATGCCTCCTACATTCTGGGGATCCAGATCTATCGTGATAGATCAATGAGGATGTTGGGACTTTCACAGTCCAGGTACATAGACACCATATTGAAAAGATTCAGTATGGAAGATTCTAAGCACGGTAACCTACCGGCTTGTCACGGAATCACGCTCTTCAAAGAGATGTCTCCCAAGACTGATTTAGAAAGGGATCGCATGTCGGTTATACCCTACGCTTCTGCGGTAGGCTCTATAATGTATGCGATTTTATGTACCAGACCAGATGTAGCATACGCATTGAGCGTTGTAAGCCGGTATCAGGCAAACCCAGGGGAGAATCACTGGATAGCAGTAAAGAACATTCTCAAGTACCTGAGGAGGACTAAGGAGATGTTCTTGGTGTATGGCGGAAAAGACCTCCAGATCGAGGCCTTTGCTGACTCCGGCTTCCAGAGTGAGAAGGATGACTCCAAGTCCATGTCGGGTTATGCCTTTACCCTCAATGGAGGGGCGGTCTGTTGGAAAAGTTCCAAGCAGGAGACCGTTGCTGACTCAACGATGGAAGCGGAGTACATAGCTGCTTTCGATGCCGCAAAAGAAGCTGTCTGGATGAAGAAGTTCCTCACAGAACTTTAGGTGGTTCCTACCAGTGTTGGTCCAATACCTCTGTATTGCGACAACAGTGGCGTTATAGCTTTAGCGAAGGAACCCAGGTCCCATCAGAAGTCCAGACACATCTTAAGGCGGTATCACCTGATCAGGGAGATCGTAGATCGCCGGGAGATCGAGGTAAAGAGAGTAAATACAGAGGATAACATTGCTGATCCATTCACGAAGACCCTACCTCAGATTCAGTTCGAGAGGCTACTCGAGATCATCGGTCTTCGATATGCCAGTACATGGCCCTAGTGCAAGTGGGAGATTGTTAGTGTATATGCCCTAGGGGCCATTATTGTATCATACTAGTTTGTATATTATTTAATGGAAGCTTAGGATATTCACATGTATATAACAGTTTTGCTAAACATGGTAGCATGCTACTTGGTTTTTCTATCATAATATGTGAGTATACGTATTGATAGAGCTCTTAGGATCTTGCTTGACTACCAGCGTTGTGATGGCAGTCATACTAGTGGGGGCTGGGTAGTCTACAAGCACATCCTTTTTAAGGTCCCTATTCGTAGGATTATCGAGACAGGGCATCGATACTCCGGAGTAGACTAGTGTGTACGCTTCTCATCCCAGTTGGGGAGATGGTCTGTCCCAAAGCCGTCAGTACGTCGTACGGGAGATAGTATACAGGTGCTCGTTGGGTTACGGGTAGACCTGACATGACTCACAGGGAACTGTTGGTTGGGTTTTATACCAGTCGTTAGTTAACTGTTCCCAGGTGACATGAGTACAGCATAGTCCGCAGACTTGACACTGCTACTTCGCCTCGAGTGTGTCGCACTGTTCTTAGATTGCTACCTTACCACGGCTCAAAGGAGTCGTGCAAACAGGTAGCAGTTGGGTACAGTCCCGAGCACTTGGAGGCAGTGGCGGTTAGACAGGATTCGTCTCTCCCGATATTGGGAGTTGATATCGCGCTGTGTCAGAGAGCCATTACGAAAAGTCCCTGGCCAGGGCAAGCGAGATTTACTGGTAGGTTCCAGTAGTTTCTCATGGTGTAATGGGCTTCGCTTCGACACGACTTATACCGCTCTTAGGGGACTGACGCTTGCCGCCCCCTAGGCCCGATATGCGATAGTCTTAGACGAACAGACCGGACTGTACGGAGATTGTCATATTAGGCTCAGTAGGAGATCGGATGGGTTTCCTTATCGGCCTTCTTATCGACATCTACCTGGGGACCGTTACATACAGCTAGTACCGCTTGCGGTCTGTGGTTAAACCCACTGCCAGCGTAGTAGTCGAGTCATTAGAGTCCCACACAGAGAGTTTCCCTGCTCCAGGCGAAACGATATAGAGGTCGTACGGTTTTACGACAAGGGTTTGGACGCATACGTGTGTTTACGCACGTACGACTTTCGGACAGTTTTTTTTACTAGCCGGCTTTGGTTTAAGCCAGATTCTAGTATCGGGATTTTGGATTTGTACAGTCTAAAGTATTTCCCTGTTTTCACGGATAGGAGGGCGTTCTCGTAATTTCACGAGAAGCATCTAGAAGATGGTGACTTGGGATTTAGATGGCATATGCATTTAATGAGATTAGTGACTCATTTTTGTGATTCATACATGTCGTTAATGCATCATGAATGCTTAATGACTCATGGAGATGAATCACCCATTTGTATTTATGAAGCATGGTTGTTAAATCCTATTTTCTATTTATTTGAAAAAGATTAATGCTTCATATATATCATGATAGATCACAATCTCATTCTCACCTTCTCTCTCCTCAAGCTCTCTCTCTTCAAACCCTAATCCTCTCCTCTCATGTGTTGAGATCAAGGATTAGAATAGACTAATCACTCCATAATCCAACACTATATCACCTAGGTTACTTAGATTAGCACTTTAAGAAACCTAGTTACCTCTAGTTTGAGGTGAAGCTTGTAGTATAGCTCTCGGGTGGATCGTCTACTACTTGGAGAAGGCCGAGGAGGAGGTGGAGAACGAAAAGACGAAGGACACGGTTCATTAGGTATAATCACATCACCTAGTAGTTTAGAACTCCTATGTTTATCGTTAGTTATAGTTTTGCATAGATTCTTCGGTTAGTCGATGTTTACGCAAAGAACAAGGTCGTTTTTCATATTTCCGCCTCCCCGCAAGTCGTGGGGTGTAGTACATCGACTTACACATGAAGCAATAGTATTCACGTCCAACTAAGCGTTCTAACATCCGGTCAATAAAAGGTAGAGGAAAGTGGTCTTTCCTCGTTGCGGCATTGTGTTTTCTATAATCAATACATAAACTCCACCCAGTTTGAGTGCGTGTCTGGATTAACTCATTTGCCTCATTTTCTATGACCGTGATGCTAGATTTCTTAAGGACGACATGAATTAGACTTACCCATTGGCTATCGGAGATTTGGTCAATGATACCACTACCAAGGTATTTGATGATTTCTTTCTTCACCGTAACCTTCATTACGGGGTTTAACCGTCTCTGTGGTTCTCGGGTTGGCTTGGCTTCATCCATCAGATGTATGTGATGTTCTACAATCAAGAGACTAATCACTTTGATGTCAGCCGTAGTCCAACCAAACGCCTACCTATTAGATCTCAATACCGTTAAAAGAGCATTCTCTTGCTCTAGGGCTAGAGAAGCTGATTTGATCATAGGTAAGACTCATTCTCACCTAAATATGCATATTTAAGATGAGAAGATAGCAGTTTGAGATTTAATGCTGGCGGAGAAATTATTGAAGGTAGGGTAAGCGAATGATATTCAGATTCACGAAGAAGCTCGTAGCCAACAAAGGATACAAACTCGGAAGGTGAAGAGTCAAAAGTTTCAGACTCAGGAGTGGAAAGATTGTCCCCACTAAGATGTGCAAGATCAAACATTGATGTGTTAATATCGTCGAGATTCTCAAAGTAATGTTCATCAACCTCGCAGCTGTCACGACCCGAAATATTAGCTCGTGACCAGTACCTGAATCACGCAACGTCTAAAGGCGTAACGGAATTCAAGTAAGCTGAAACCCAGAAATATAAACCTTTTTAAGAAAATAAAAGAGGTGGAGTTTTGAAATTAAGGTATAATAAAATAAAGTTTTCATAAATGCATATAAAAGAAACATGAATAATGAAAGTGAAATTTACTAGTTTGAAAACATGTTTGGTCTTTTAAAAATTTGGGCAGTACCTCCTTTGTAATTTTGATCCAAAACCACAATACAAGATGATAATAAAGGCATCCCCAAGGGGGGGCTAGGTCTTCGCCAACCGGCAGATCACAACCACGCAAGACAGTAAAAAAAATAAAACAACGCCCAACGGCGAAGATCACTACAAAAGGTAAAGAAAAGTAAGACATAAATCCCCAAAGCGAACATAAAACCCATCGCACAAGTCTCGCAACTACAAGTCTCACTAAGTCTCATTACTTATACAATTACTGGTTTTGACTAATGGAGTCGACTAGATCCAATATAAAATATAAATACAAAAGTGGGTACGATACAAATGTCCCACCTACCAATGTAAAACACCCGAATGTATCTGTGTGCCAGCGAAGCCGCTACTAATCCATGCGGTCAACCTGCAAGAACTGTGGCACAATTGGGTGAGTTGCCAACTCGTAAGTAGAAAAACATCTACAAATATAAATCGAATAAACAACAACTCCTAGGTCAGCTATATCATAAAGGAAATACAATGATATCTAGGGTGACCATATCTGTATGTGTGCCAACAATGTAATCAATACCTATGTGTATGCGGATATCATCCAACCATATAATCAATGTATGTATGCATGTGGATCTCGTCTAACCATATAATCAATGTATGTATGCATGTGGATCTCGTCCACGTGTCAACCAATGACACAACAACATCATGCATGTAAATATCATAAAAGCATATGCATGAAAGTATGAGGATATAAATCAACGTGTGTCCCTCGCGACCCATCAAAATCATGGAACCTGAGTGTCCAGCCTCGACACTCGAAAACATCATGAAACCCGTGTCCAGCATCGACACGTAAATCCTCATATATCTCGGGCTCCGTCAGTCTGGATCGGCCCTCGGGCTCCATCTGCGGGATCGGCCCATGGGCTCTGGCAGAACGGGTCGGCCCCATATCCATCTCTCGACCTGGTCGGTATCCTCCGGATAACCGCCAAGCCCAACCAACCACCATTAGGTAGTAGTCCCTCTGCCAGGCTCACCGTCTACTGCACAACAATCCGTTCTCCTCCAGGGGTACCATACCGGGTCCACCATGTACCCGCAATCGACCTCATCCGGCTTTACGAATCGGGTTTCACATGTCACACATCTCAGAATCGAGAAAACGCATGAGGGACGCACTGAAATATCATATCAAGAGAAACCGGGTTTTTATAGCAGTACATACTTTCTTTTGAAATAGCCACGGTTCTGAAATCCAGAAATCTCATGAAAACGGCCTATCTCAATGCGTAAAAATCATAAAGTATGATGTATGCGACATATGATAGAAATGTAAGCATATCCATGTATCATGCAACATGGAACAGTGATGTATCGTATTAAGGGAAAACCGCTCTTTTAAATGAGTTCAGTTTTTAAAATATATCTCGCGGTTCCCAATTTCTCCAAAGTCAAATACAACATCGTATAAAGGTGCATATGCAACAATAGCAAGTAAATTATGCAACAATAGTGTATACATATTCAGATGTTTGTACTTAAGAATAGAGACTATTTTTCAGACTTATTTATATCCTTAGATTAGTGATTCCCTTCATCTTACTAACCCTTATAACAACAGCTCATGGCTACTTATTACTAGCTTCGTTTAAAAACATCTAATTTTCTTGTATTTCTTAAACTTTTCCTTCCTATCGTATGTATTTTTCACTTTCTAAATTTTATTTCCAAGAAAATTTTCATTTATTCAGAAAAAAATTCTTTTTTATCATATATAGTGGCTATTGCCAAATGATATATTAGTAAATACAAACTTCCTCACCAAACCTGTTTGCAGCAGTCTTGTAGACTTGAGAAGAAAATAATAGGGGTAAAATAATAGTTAAATGAAAAATTACCCCCAAACTTGTTCTTTGGCACGCACATAAATTCAGTTATTTTTTTATACTCACCTACATTCTTAGATGAAACAGCGTTACCGAAATATGGGGGTGAGGCGGAGGAAAGTTAGTTGTGATAAAATGGCTCCAGTAAGAACATGAGCTCCTCCACTGGTTTAGCGGAAAAGTACGGTTTTAATCTATGCCCATTTACTTTAAAAATAGAACCATTTTTAATATTTTCAATATCCGCTGCCCCGTGCGGGTACACATACCGCACCACAGAAGGTCATTTCCAACGAGATTTTAGCTTACCCGGATAAAGATGGAGACGGTAATCGTAAAGAAGGACTTATTGTCCTAGTGTGAATGTTTTTCTCAAAAGGTTTTTATCGTGGAACACTTTAGTCTGGTTCTTTACTATAACCGCATTATCGTAAGCTTCATCATGAAGTTCGCTTAGCCCCTTTAATTGCAGCTTCCGATAGCTGCCGAGTAGATCAAAATCATAATTAAGCTCTTTAACAGCCCACATTACTTTATGTTCGATCTAGACAGGAAGGTGGCAAGTCTTCCTAAACACCAGTCGGTATGGAGACATACCAAGATCGGTCTTATAAGCGATACGAAATGCCCAAAGATCATCCATCAATTTTGTGGACCAATCTATATGGTTCTTAGAAACCGTTTTCTCCAAAATTTGTTTAATCTGTTTATTGGAGATCTCAGCTTGCCCGCTCGTTTGGGGATGATAGGGCGTAGAAAGCTTGTAGTTGATTGAATATTTCCGCATCAAAGCCTCGAAAGACCGATTGCAGAAATGCGTCCCGTTTTCGCTAGTTATAGCGCGAGGGTTTTCGAATCGCGAAAAGATATTATTTTCGTAAATAACGGCAATCAAGGCAGTGTCGCTGGTAGCTAACCGTGATGAGTATAGGTCGTCCGCAGGGAAACGTGAACTCTTTTCTTGTTTTAGACGAGTTGATGAAAGATAGGTGATTATTTTGTTTTGACCATTCGCTAGGTAGAAGTCCCGTTGCTAAATAAATCACAATATCCCCGAACCAAGGTTCGCAGGATATGGTAAAGAGCTGTTCGTTGGGAAAGGAGTCATTTATAGGCAAGGTCAACATTGGCAAAGAAGAAAGGCGTCAAAGATGGTCGGCAACGACGTTTTAACATCCATTCTTGTATCGTATGACAAGATCAAATTCTTGTAACAACAGGATTCAACGTATTAGCCTGACTTTAGCATCCTTCTTCGATAAAAGATGTCTTAGGGCGAAATGATCGGTGTAAACTACTACTGGAGAGCCAATCATGTAGGGCCTGAATTTTTCTAATGCAAATACAACTGCCAAGAGTTCTTTCTTGGTAGTTGTATAATTCATTTGGGCATCGTTCAAGGTCCTGCTTGCCTAGTAAATTACATGTGGCATCTTATCAATGTGTTTTCCTAAGACTGCACCAATAGAAAAATCAAATGCATCACACATAAGCTCGAATGGGTGATTCCAATCCGGAGAGGACAGAACGGGGGCTGTAGTGAGGGAGCTTTTAAGTGATTCAAAAACAGCCTCGCAATCCGAATCGAAATGAAATGTTGTATCTTTGGCCAAAAGAAGAGTTATGGGTCTAGTAATTTTGCTAAAGTCCTTAATGAATCTCCTATAAAATCCTGCATGACCAAAAAAGGATCGTATATCTTTGACGCATTTGGGTGGAGGAAGGTTATGGATGACATCTATTTTAGCTCTGTCTACCTCCATACCTTTTCGTGAAATGATATGCCCAAGGACAATACCTTCTTGAACCATGAAATGGCATTTTTCCCCATTTAAAGTTAAATTCTTATCCAAACAGCGGATAAGAACAGCGTCAGGATGACGCAGGAATTCCTCAAAGGAGTCTCCAAATATGGAGAAATCGTCCATAAATATCTCTAGAAAATTCTCGACCATGTCCGAGAATATCCCCAACATACACCGCTGGAACGTAGCGAGAGCATTGCATAACCCAAATGGTATATGTTTATAAGCAAAAGAACCGAAAGGACAAATAATTGTTGTCTTATCTTGATCCTTTTCGGCGACGGGAACCTGGTTATAGCCGGAGTATCCGTCGAAGAAACAATAGTATTCATGCCCGGATAATCGTTCCAACATCTGGTCAATGAAAGGTACAGGGAAGTAATCTTTTCCCATTGTAGCATTGAGTTTTCTATAATCAATACATACCTACTACCCAGTTTAGGTACGTGTTTGGATCAACTCATTAGCTTCATTAGTTATGACCGTGATGCTAGACTTTTTAGGGACCATGTGAATAGGACTTACCCATTGGCTATTAGATATTGGGTAAATTATACCATTATCTAGGCATTTGACGATTTATTTCTTTACTGCCTCCATCATGTCGGGATTCAACCGTCTTTGTGGCTCTCAGGCTGGTTTGGCCTCATCCATCAAAAGTATATGATGTTCAATAATCAATGGACTAATCCCTTTGATGTCTGCCATTATCCAACTAAAAACTTGCTGATTAGATCTCAATACCGACAAAAGAGCTCGCTCTTGCTCTAAATCTAGAGAAGCTGATATGATAACGGCTAAGGACTCATTCTCATATAAATATCCATATTTAAGATGAGATGGTAGTGGCTTGAGATCTAGTTTTGGCAGAAAGACGATAGAAGGCAAGGTAAGGGAATGATATTCGAACTCTTTAAGCGGTTCATGACTGGCGTATGAGATTGACTCGCAAAGCTCAACTAACCTTTGTGACAAGTCAAAGAATTCGAACTCGGGAATGGACTTGTCGACAGAAGGGTCCTCACTCGTATAAATAGCTAGATCAAACACTAACATTCTATTGGCGTCGACATCATTATCGCAAAGTTCCTCAACTTCGCAACTATCAGATACTATCTAGTTGACGGAACATTATTCATACCAGAATATTGCATTTTATACCGCCCATTCTTATGCTCGTGTGTTTATAGGTAGGTGCTTTTAATCCGTGTTTGTTCATATTTACAGATTACAGGTTTCCAGTACAAATATTGCAAATCAAGATAAAATCTCCACAGTTACACCAATACAGAACATCTGTTGACAGCAGATAAAAGCCGGGTTCCGGTCATCCATATCCGTCCAGTGCCGAGTACCAGTTCCTGAGACAAGACATATGACAGTGGTCATTCGTGTCTCGGACAAGCACAGAGCACGAGGGGGGCAGCACAAGAATCAATGGGTGCGCGGAGCTCGAGAGAGAGAGAAGTCAAAAGTGAAGAAATGATAGCAATCTTGGACTAGGAAATCTGCAGATATTCTGGAAGACTTTTGTGCAGTTTGTAGTTGTCAAACACGAGGAATAAAGGAACCAGGGGACCCCAAAAAGTACGAGGAGCCAATTCCTCTGTACGGCCGCGGAACCGCGGCATAAGCTTGCTTTGGCCGCGGATCCGCGGCCGTAAGGACTCCTCTCTCTGTCATCTGTCAGGGGCTGTTTGGTAATTTTGTTTATGGGCAGATTCTTGCCCTAGGTTTCCAGTTCCCTTCCTATAAATACTCCAGATCAGAGCTAAGTCAAGGGTCCAATTTTGTGTTCATTCTTTGTGCCTCTTTTTGTTAGGATTTAGTCTTTTTCTTCTTCTTCTTCATTCTTTCTCCATGAAAATTGTAGTGACAGCTTTTTGAGTGGAAGATCAATGAAGATTAGGGTTTTTGTATCATTCACTTTTATTTAACTTCCCCTTGAGATCCTTTCTTTCTCTTGATCTTTCAACCTCTTCATTGAGCTTGAAAGGTTAAGGGTTTGTTATTGATCTCAAGGGTCGTATTTTGTTCTCTCCTTAGTGCTTCATTTCACATGCGTTCTCTACCCTTCTCTTGATCTTGCAACCTCTTGATTGAGCTTGCAACTTTAAGGGTTGGCTATTGATCCCATGCTTGTTTTGAGTTCTATGGTTCTTGTAATTACTTTCTTGCATTTTTCATTCTTGTCTTTAATTACTTGCAATTTATTACCATGCACTTTAATTACTTGCTTGTAATCTTTTCTTTTCTTTTCTTTGTTCTTTTTGTTCTTTATTTTTTGTTCTTTTTGTGAATGGTTGTAATTATTGTTGTTGTTAAGAATTAATACGATATTGTAAGTTTACATTTCCTTGCTCATTTCCTTTTCTCGTTATTTTCCATTGAACTCCGACCAAACGTTAAGCAAGCGCTCCGTTAGGCACCCTACCCTAACAAGGTAACGGTGATTCCTAACCGCGACCGGTTGCGTTCGGTTTGGCCGGAGGCGGAAGCAAGAAACAAGAACGGAAGGACAAGGGTAAATAAGCCGGATTCCACGAATACCGTGCTTAAATCCCCTAATCCACGTTGTTGCCGATTGCTCTAGCTTCAATTGGTCAAGACTCGGCTCAAAGGTTTTGAGTACGGATTTCTTTAGCTTACAATTTTGTATCTTTTCCTTAACAACTTTATACTTGCAAATAATACACATAGGTTAGATCGAACAAACATACAAATTCTTTATTGACTCGTCTAAAACAAGAAAGGACATACAATCATCTCCCTGTGGATCGACCCGTGCTCAACCAGCTAGCTGCATAGCGACACCGTCTTGATTGCGGTTAACTTTAATTCTTTCTACCAAATGGCGCCGTTGACGGCGAGACGGTAGCGTAATTTATTTCTTGTTATTCGGGTTAATATTCTTTTTGTATATATATATATAAAAAAAAATCTTTTTGTTTTTTTTGATCATTTTTGTTGGCAAATGCAGATTTTTGCAGATTTGCAAACTGCGATTGTGGGGAGCAAAGTGTACGTTCAAGGCTAAGGTGATTGGAAAGTATAGTGCCAAAGATCCGGGTAGTTTGACCCGCGCAAGCGAACTTTTCAAGCTTACCGGATTTGATTCAACGCGGGGTTTCCTAACCCAAAAACTTAACGGTACGTACTTTACTAACACCTTCTTCTCAAATCCGAGGCATCCAATATACTATTCCTTGCAGGATTCTTTGCAAGTTCGCTAGCAAACGCTAAAAATTGACTAACCCGTATTTGTTGCAGTGCCGTGCTTAAACTAAAAAACGATTGTTTGATTCTTTATAGAATTTTTTGAATTGCGCATTGCATACATTAATACGGACTTAAGGGCAAGCGAACCCCACAATATACGGTAAAGGATTTCATCACCTTTTCCGTGGCCCACAAATCACGAACTTGAGCATATCGTTTACCCGCACAAATTTTAAAAGAAATTAGACTTTAAGCCTTAAGGGCTTCGCGCTCACTAGGAGAAGTTGATTGTGTTTAGAACCTCGCTTAATGGTACATTGTTTACGGGGTGTCTAGGAAAGTGTTAACGGCGAAACCGCCAAAAGAGAAAGGGTTATTTAATTAAGGAACTTCGCGAAAGCGCTGGAAAACCTCCCCTTATCTCTGCACTTACCTGGCCTCGTGATCAGTGTATCTTGAGCCTGTTTCTCGACACAGTTTTACTTCGACAATCAAGTTCTGGAGCAGGTCTAGTTGACCTAGGTGAACCCTAGAACGATTAGGTGTGTGGTATTTTTGTGTCGTGATTGTTTTTGTCCAGATTCTTTTTGTGTGTATATTTCATTCTTTTGTTAATATCTAACTAACAAAAAACCAAAAAAAAAATATTTAAAAAAATTTTAAAAAAAATCACATTCATTTTTCCCTTCTTTTCTTTCCTTCTCTCTTCATATCATGGGTACCCCACCTCGCAAAACTCTTGCCGAACTTTGGTACCCACAACCAGACATTACTTCTTACGGTTCTTGCTTTGGCCGAACATCGAACGACCCCTCCATGCCCAAAGTTTCACTGAAAGATCGCATAGCAGCGTCTAGGACAAACACTTGCACTCCTCATTCCACTCTGTATCAACCTTTTCAACCTCCCCCACCCGCTTATGTTGATACCCCTTTTGCAAGTCGTCCTTTGTCCATCGCTGAACGTATTGAACAATCCCGTAGCCAATCTTTCACTCCTTCAAATTCTTGGGATCAACAATTCCATTCACCTTCCTATCCAAATGTTGATCCTGCTCCTGTCCAGCCATTCAATTCCTACCAATCCTACCCTACTTTTTCACCTTCCCTAGACATTGCTTTAGAACCGCCATTTGGGAGTTTCCAGTATCCAAATAACTTCGTATCTTTTACTGAAACCCCATCACAACCTATGTCTAGTCTGGAACAGTCGTTGGAAGACTTTAGGGTAGCGTCGTACCAACAGATGATGGATTTGGATGCGTCCATGGCCGCCCTCATACAACCTAGTGACCCGGTAGCTAGTTTTCAACTAGCTCCAAATTTTCCAATGTATGAAGAGGCGGTCGGACAGGCTGTGAATTTGAGTGGAGAGAGTGAGCTGTACCCCCTTCCAAATCAAACCTACCCGTTTCAAATTGAATCCCACAACTCCTGTGTTGAAAGTCTATCAAGTGTCCCAACTGCATTATCAATTGAAGATAGAATGATTAATGAGTTGTGCGACTTTGTAGGGTTTGATTTGCCAGATTATGAAGGGACCTTGCCAAGTGAAACCACAAACAATCCTTTTGACCTCTACACCTCCATCTTAGAACCTGAATTGATTGAAATCCATGCTTTTGATGAGATGTCGGAGAAAATTGACTTTCACTTGATTAAGGATATTGACGCCGGGAATATTTTGGATGATGAACCCGTAGATTTGGCTGAGTTTGTCTCTTCAAATCATCATCCCGAGTCATTAAATGTTTTTCCCGAACCCCATATGCGTCTGGATTTTGAAGAGAAGTGCATGGATGTGCTAAATTTTGAGAAGAATATTGAGGATAGTTTTGAGGATGAACCAGTTTTAATTGATGAGTCGGATTTTCCAATTTATCCTATTCCTTTCACTGACTGTGTACACCCTCCAGAAATCTTAACCGATACCCTTCCTCAATCACTTCCCCCTATCCTTTCCATCATTCCGACAATGCAAGAAACCGTATCATTTTCACTTCCCGTGTCTGGTTTACCAAGTTCGGCATACCCATGGTTTCTCACGAATCTTGAGGGATTTGACCCCATTTCTCGACGGGTAAATATATTAGCACAATCGCTTTTCACACATCGGTCATCACAAATTGTGCTAATCAATTTACTCCATTTGCACCCTCAAGTTCGTATTCCACTTCTTTTTCCCTTCCGCCATTCTTCTTCTTCTCATATACCGAGACCGTATACCTCTTCTATCTCCATACGGTCTCGCGTATTCTCCATCTCTTTTCTCTACGCCTTCTTTCACCAGCCACTGCTTTATCACGGTAAGATCTTTGAATGGTTGGTGTTAACTTTTGGCCTGTGTAAGGCCTTGTATAGCTTGATACTGTTCTTTCCCCCCTAATCCTGAACTTCAACGCTTAACAGTGGAAACACTGTTTTACTTAAGTTTGGGGGGGACTCCTTTTTTGTATATATTTTTTTTTTGTTTTCCTTTTTGTTTTGTATATAATTTGTTTCTAGGGAGAGCCGACAATTTTGACCCTCTTGGTGTAGCCTGACAGTGAGGGCACTGTCAAGTTTAAGTTTGGGGGTGTGCTCGGTAAGCTTTCTTCCTTCGCATTCATTTGTATATTTTGCATTTGCATACCTTATTAAAAACCCACAAAAATTAAAAATTTTCCAAAAAAAATATAAAAACTTTGTCGTCAAGTTAGCTAATAGGGTAACTTCGATCTTTATTCCGAAAGTTTAGTTGATATGATAGAAATAACTAAATTCTAGGCTTAAGGATTGAAAACCCTAAAAATAACCCTCATTTTGTCTAACTTTGGTAAGTATACGTCCTTACAGTTTTTTTTTAGAAATAGGTAATCTTGAGTTCAGTTCTTGAGTTAAGTCAAGATGAAGGGAAAGTATTGAAGATTTACTGAAGGATAAGTCTGAAAAATAGTTTCTTTTCTTGAGTTCAAATTTAGAAAGTATATACCCTACAGACTGCACTTACACGCACCTTGAAACTTGGAATAGTAGAGGATACCTTGAAATACTCTTGCCTGAAAGCCTAGTATGAAAGAAAAAACGGTATTTAAAGCTAAACACCAAAAGAGCATGTTGAAAAATATATTCGGTCTTGAAAAAGAAAAAGAAAAAGAAAAAGAAAAAGAAAAATAGAATAAAGTCAAGACCTGGAAACTGCTATTTACGCTTTAAGCTCACACATTCAGTAATCGGCCGTTAGTGCCTCAAGAAGCATTAATAGTCGCATGAAAGGTGTGTGAGCAACACCGTCCATCATTAAATGAAAAAAAGTAGTATTAGGTATTAAGACAAGGGTATTATAGCTTGAATTGAATTCTTAAGTATAGGGGTGCAAATATACACACACGTAGGGGTATACAATTGATGTTTGAATAAGAGATAGAAATAAAGAATAAGACTTGTGTTTTCTGTAAAGTTGATAAAAATCCCCGATTTAAGGCCGCACTTTAGAAGGAAAACTCAGGAGAACCAACATCTTTCTAAACTTTTTTGGAACGTATATGATCTAAGGTTAAATAGATAGGAGGTGTGAAAAATAAGGGTTGAATATTTCTAACTTAGGATGATAGAGTTTTTAACGTAAATACTAAACTGTAGGAGTAGAATCGATGTTAACTTATGACACTAGCTTGACGGGATTTTATGGGTAGTATCCGCTGAAAACCCTCAGGAGACAACACTCCTCCTACTAGGGACACCTAGAGGTTTAACGGCTTGTTGCACGTGCTCAGTGCAATCGCGTTCCCTGCGAAAGTGCGGTTAGGATTTTATTTTTGTGAATAATTGGTTTTGCTCGGGACGAGCAAAAGTTAAGTTTGGGGGTATTTGTTCATACCAGAATATTGCATTTTATACCGCCCATTCTTATGCTCGTGTGTTTATAGGTAGGTGCTTTTAATCCGTGTTTGTTCATATTTACAGATTACAGGTTTCCAGTAAAAATATTGCAAATCAAGATAAAATCTCCATAGTTACACCAAATACAGAACATCTGTTGACAGCAGATAAAAGCCGGGTTTCGGTCATCCATATCCGTCCAGTGCCGAGTACCAGTTCCTGAGACAAGACATATGACAGTGGTCATTCGTGTCTCGGACATGCACAGAGCACGAGGGGGGCAGCACAAGAATCAATGGGTTCGCGGAGCTCGAGAGAGAGAGAAGTCAAAAGTGAAGAAATGATAGCAATCTTGGACTAGGAAATCTGCAGATATTCTGGAAGACTTTTGTGCAGTTTGTAGTTGTCAAACACGAGGAATAAAGGAACCAGGGGACCCCAAAAAGTACGAGGAGCCAATTCCTCTGTACGGCCGCGGAACCGCGGCATAAGCTTGCTTAGGCCGCGGATCCGCGGCCGTAAGGACTCCTCTCTCTGTCATCTTTCAGGGGCTGTTTGGTAATTTTGTTTATGGGCAGATTCTTGCCCTAGGTTTCCAGTTCCCTTCCTATAAATACTCCAGATCTGAGCTAAGTCAAGGGTCCAATTTTGTGTTCATTCTTTGTGCCTCTTTTTGTTAGGATTTAGTCTTTTTCTTCTTCTTCTTCATTCTTTCTCCATGAAAATTGTAGTGAGAGCTTTTTGAGTGGAAGATCAATGAAGATGAGGGTTTTTGTATCATTCTCTTTTATTTAACTTCCCCTTGAGATCCTTGCTTTCTCTTGATCTTTCAACCTCTTCATTGAGCTTGAAAGGTTAAGGGTTTGTTATTGATCTCAAGGGTCGTATTTTGTTCTCTCCTTAGTGCTTTATTTCACATGCGTTCTCTACCCTTCTCTTGATCTTGCAACCTCTTGATTGAGCTTGCAAGTTTAAGGGTTGGCTATTGATCCCATGCTTGTTTTGAGTTCTATGGTTCTTGTAATTACTTTCTTGCATTTTTCATTCTTGTCTTTAATTACTTGCAATTTATTACCATGCACTTTAATTACTTGCTTGTAATCTTTTCTTTTCTTTTCTTTGTTCTTTTTGTTCTCTATTTTTTGTTCTTTTTGTGAATGGTTGTAATTATTGTTGTTGTTAGGAATTAATACGATATTGTAAGTTAACATTTCTTTGCTCATTTCCTTTTCTCGTTATTTTCCATTGAACTCCGCCCAAACGTTATGCAAGCGCTCCGTTAGGCACCCTACCCTAACAAGGTAACGGTGATTCCTAACCGCGACCGGTTGCATTCGGTTTGGCCGGAGGCGGAAGCAAGAGACAAGAACGGAAGGACAAGGGTAAATAAGCCGGATTCTACGAATACCGTGCTTAAATCCCCTAATCCACGTTGTTTCCGATTGCTCTAGCTTCAATTGGTCAAGACTCGGCTCAAAGGTTTTGAGTACGGATTTCTTTAGCTTACAATTTTGTATCTTTTCCTTAACAACTTTATACTTGCAAATAATACACATAGGTTAGATCGAACAAACATACAAATTCTTTATTGACTCGTCTAAAACAAGAAAGGACATACAACCATCTCCCTGTGGATCGACCCGTGCTCAACCGGCTAGCTGCATAGCGACACCGTCTTGATTGCGGTTAACTTTAATTCTTCCAATCAAACATATATCAATTAGATGAGCAGAAAGTTCGGAGGGTTGACTTCCTATCCTGAAAATGTTAAGCTCAATTGTCATCTTCCCGGAGGATAGGTTCATAGAGTCGTTAAAACAATTGATTACAGCATTGGACGTTGCTAGAAAATGCCGACCAAGAATCACAGGAATTTGGTTTCGTGGGTTCGCCACAGGCTTTGTATCTAAAACAATAAAGTCCACAGGGAATATAAATTCCCCGACTTTGATTAATACGTCCTCTAGCTCACCCCTAGGTGTAAGTCGATGTCGCGTACCCCGCGGGTTCGCGGGGAGGCAGAATACGCAAAAAATATGATTTTTTAGGAGCTTCGGAACACCGACTAAAATACAGGATCGATATATAAACCATAACAAACTAAAAAAATTATGAGGTTCTAACTAATATGATTAAAGTTATACCTCCAAGTATGAAGTCCTTCAGTTCCTGTCTCTTCCTCCTTTTCTTAAGCTTCTTGAAGAGTGAACAGATCGCGCTCGATCAATGGCCTCTTTGCGTCATAGATGATCCACCAGAGAGTGTCAACTTTGAGCTCCTACCTCTAAATAGAGGTAACTAGGGTACCTAATATGCTAATCTAAGTAGCCTAGATAATGTAAAGAGTGATTATGGATTGATTAGTCTTAAGTCCCTAGGTTTCTCAACTCATGAGACAATTAGGGTTAGAGGAAGAAGAGAGAGAGCTTGGAGGAGAGAGAGTGTTGAGGATAGAATGAAATGAATATGGCTCACTTTGATAACTATGAAGCAAAAAAAAATTCAACAAAATAACTTAAATCAACCATGCCTCAATAGTCATCCCATGAGTCATCAAGTAGCCATGCTTCATTCATTGCATAATAACACCTCATCCTCCAACTCATCAACCATTTCACAAAAATGGTTATAAAACAAATGAGGTGTCTTCTTCTAGAAGCACTCTTGCAAAAAATACAAGAATACCTCTCAGCCTTATATACATACCCTTATCCGTATTCCGAAAAATACGAGTACAAAGAGACAAAAATAATCCAATAATCTAATACTAGGATCTGGCTTAAACTAAAGCCCACTAGTATTATCTGCCCGATCATCATCTGTATAGCCAGTATACATATGTGATCGAAACCCTGCCGTAAAACCATGCATCCTATACTTCGTTTTGCCCAAAGCAGAAAAACCCTCTGTGTGGGACTCTGAAGACTCGACAGCATGCTGGCAGTGGGTTTAACTACAAGCACGTCAGTGATATTAGCTGCACATAACGGCAACCCAGATATCTGTCGAAAAAGAAGGTCAACCAGCGAACTCATCCGAACCCCTATTGAGCCTGTCCGTGACAATCTCCGTGCAGTCCTATCTGTTCGTTTGAGAGTATCTCATGTAAGGTATAGGTGGTGGTAAACATCAGACCCCTAATAACTAGACAAGTCATGTAAGTGTGGTTCAAGACCATCCGAGAATCAACTGGTCTAACCACTAGTAATTCTTAATCCGCCCTGGCCAGGAATTTATGGTGTTGACCAACCGATCACAGCGTGACATTAAATCCCTATACCGGGAGTGACAAATCCCTAACAGTCACTAACTGCTTCCATGTGGCTTGGGATTATACCCAACTGTAAGTGCACGGCGGCGCCCCGGCCGTCAATACGACGCCGGAATGCGGAAACGAAACTTTTCTAAAAACTAGAAACCGGCACCACCGCGCACTAATATCCCGGATCGGGCCATTAACCTACTCCTAGCTAACTATGAGAATGGGAAGGAATCTATACCGAGCGATCCGTGTCCATCGGTCTTCGGCCTCCACTCCGATCTTCTCGCGGAATCTCCGGTCTTCATCTCCTCGTCGAAACGGGAACCACATCGCCGGGTTCTTTTACGGGCTCCCACCTCTGGACCGAGGCAACTCGGGCATGAAGTTGGTGAGCCGACGTGCCCAAGGGTGCTGTAGATGAAGTGTAGAAACCACTGTCTCAATGGGGTAATGAAGTTGTCTTATATGGATGAAGGTGGAGAAATGATCTTTGAAAAACATTGGAGCTCTCATTTTTCAAGCATAGAATGAGATGAAGATTTTTCCCTCATGAAATGAACCACTCACAAAATGAACCTCTCATCTCACTCAAATGTGGCCGGCCAAAAAAGAGGGAGTGAGTCCATGAAGGGAGGTGAGAGTAGTAGAAGTAATGGTGACTACAACCTAAAAGCAAATCTCACTTCAATAATCCAAATCAATCCCTTCTTAAACCATCACCATTAATTCAAGTGATCATCAAAGAAAAAGCAAAGATGCTTGTATTATCATAACAACCAAAAACCACAAAGTACCCTCCACAAATGCTAATTTGCATAATTTGCAAATATGCAAATTAGCCCCTCCATCGGAAAAATCCGGCCGTGAGGGAACAAAGGAAAACTGGCCGAAACGGAATGCAAACTGGCAACTTCAGAAAACTGATCCCGTAATAAATTACAGGAAAACCCCGCGACCGTATATACATACCCGCATTTGTATTCCCACTGAATACAAATGCAAAGAGACAAAATTTACACTGTACAATACTAGGATCCGACTTAAACCAAAGCCCGCTAGTATTATCCGTCCGATCATGATCCGTGGAATACCGCACGGATCTGATCGAACCATGCCATATCTCCATACGACCTCTACAGCGTTTCGCCTGAAACTTGAGAAAACGGTCTGTGGGGGACTCTAAAGACACTTCAATACTTTGGCTGTGGATTTAACCACTAGCACGTCAGAGGTATTAGCCTATACGTAACGGGCTACCAGGTATTGACCAAAAGGGACGTCGATGAGCGAACTCATCCTGAAACCCTACTAAGCCTGTCAGTGACAATATCCGTACAGTCCGGTCCGTTCGTCTATGAGCATCGCATGGCGGGCCTAGGGGGTTGGTAAAAGTCAGACCCCCAAAAGCGGTACAAGTCGTGTCGGAGTGTAGCCCAGAACACCTTGAGATACTACTGGAATACCTACTAGTAAATCTCCTGCCATGGCCTAGGATTTCGTTTAATGGCTCTCCTAGACACAGCGCGACCTCACCCCCAATACCGGGAGAGACGAACCCTTGAAGATCCGCTCACTGCCTCCTTGTGGCTCGGGACTGTACCCAACTAAAACCTGTTTGCACGTCTCCTTTGAGTGTGGTAGGGTAGTAATCAAAGCACAGTGGGAACTCACACGAGACAAATGACGATCTCAGGTTGATGAACTAACCTGTACACATGTCACCAGGGAACTGCTATCTGACGTCAGGTATCAGACCAACTAGCATGTTCCCGGCGAGACCTGTCCGGTATACCCATAACCCAGTGAGCACCTGTATATATCTTAGGTGAACCAACTGACACCAGTGGCTTGTGAGACCGGCCACTGCCCCTCGTCGGGGTCTCGACTGTATACACTAGTCTACTCTGGAGTATCGATGCCCGGTCTCGAAACTCCCACGACTAGAGACCTTTTAAGGATGTGCTTATAGACCCCAGCTCCCGCGTATATGATCGCCCTCATACTGCTGGCAGTCAAGCAAGAATCCTTGGGGCTCTATCAACGTGCAATAGTGGCCTGTAAGGTCACCTAAAGCAGTACATGATGATAAAGATAAACCAGATAGCATACTGATTGATTGATATTCTTGATGTGTATGTTTTTAGAAAATGAGTAGAAATCACAATCAAAGAATTATTTGACCGTAATCAATAATGGTGTCGGATTGTAGCGCATTAGTGAGTGTGGATCGTCCACAGGGATTGCGCGATTCGTTCGTATCTTGTTTTGTTTGAATCGAAACTTTAATAGAAAAGAAAAGCAAAATGATTCAGGATTTTATCGATGAGTTTCATGTATCACTATTCTAATCAAGTATCAAGAAAACGATAAACATCAAGAATCAAGTATCGATAGACTTCCAATCACTTTAGGTTTCAAGATTTGAAGTAAAACTCGTAGGAATCGATTCGATCGTTGATGTGATGAAGGCTAGAACTTAACGTTTCTTATCCATTAACGATTTGGTGCTAACTCGATGTCGATTGATCGAGGACTAAGGATCTTGCGAAGAATTAGGGTTTCCTCGTCCTATCCTTTATCCTTTCGATGAATCACATTCACTAGTTAGCTTCTTGAAAATCCAATGATTGATAGTTGATCTCTAGATCATGCGAAAACAATCAAGAATGCATTTCGCATTGATCTAGATCATCGATCATTCAATTTTCAAGAATTTCCAAATGCTATAAGACTTAAGAAAAACGTAAAAGATTCGTCAATATCATCATTCTACAATCGTTTTGATTCCTCCACGAGCGGAGTTTATTCGCGCATCATCACAAAGAATACATTCAAGAATTGAATACGAATCATAATGCTCGAATTGAAACAAAAGCAAGTTTAAAGAATATTCACCTTTATTTATTCCACAAATTGTTACACATTGCTCAAGAGACTACAAGAATTTGAGAAGGAACAAAATTGTCAAATCTAGCGTTGCATCGGCTCCTTGAGTCGTGGATCGGCTTGGATCTCATGCTCCGATGAATGCCGGCTTCGCTTCTAAAGGATGGCTGAAGACTTGCTTTGCTTGAACTCCATGGATCTTGAATTTGGAATATTGATTGATTGGATTAGGGTTAGGGTTTAGAACACAAGTTTTGTCACTAAACTTGTTGGAGAAATGGGAAAGATGAAGGTTGAAGAAGAATGATTAGCTTTCAACAACCAAAAATTGATTAAGGATTGATTAGCCATTTCAAGAGAGTCTTAGGGTCTTTTTATAGGTTTTCCAAACCCTGGGTCTAGGAATTCAAATTTGACTTTTCCCTCCAAAAGTTAGTTAGAGGAAGAGGCTTCTAGAAGTAGTTAGTTAGTGGATTAGCTTCTACCCTAAGCTAGGAGGTTAAGGGGAAGGTTCTAGGTCCTTAATAGAGTTTAAGTGAAGCTTGTTAAGGAAGCAAGGGGTGTTTAGTTAGGAACCCTAGGTTTGCTGAACTGGTAGAAGCTTCAGGAGTATTCTGGAACTTGCATTGGCTTTCTGAAGTGTAGGTACAAAGATAAGAGTTATGAAGCAACTTTGAGATGCTGATGTGGACAAGCCGTCGCGGAACCGCGACACAAGGCGGCTCCGGCCGTGGTTCCGCGTCCACTTTGATGGCTTGGGGCTTCATTTTTTTAGGGTTGCTTTCGGATGTCTTAAATGGTACTTTCTGATATTTTGAATCTCTGAATGATTCTTAGATCAATACCAGATTTCAAATCCATGAGTTGGCGTCTTTTTAACCGTCTTCGTTTGTAAATTTGACCGATCTTCTGTAATGTCCTGCACAGACTTCGAAACACAAGTTGCGATATATAGGAATGATGCCATGCTATGAAATGCAGTCAATTTCCCTTATAGTGCCGGTTTTAAAGTCTAACACATGTAATCTGATATTTTAACGACTGATTTGCTAATATGTGCTATATGAATACCGAACACTTCTAGATGAGTGCAAATGATAGGGAAATTGCCGGTTTAAAGATGCAGTATTTTCGACTGATCAAATTCCCCCAAACTTATTTTCGATCGTCTGGAGCGAACTTTATTATAAAAAATATAAGGATAAAATAAAGAAAGAGAAAAACTAACTAGCACACTTTCATAGGCAACACGATTGCACTGAGCACGTGCAACAAGCCTTTAAACCTCTAGGTGTCCCTAGTAGGAGGAGTGTTGTCTCCTGAGGGTTTTCTGCGGATTGCACCCACAAAATCCAATAATAAAAGGAAGATCATGAATATTACATTTAAAGAAAAGAATTGTAAAAGAAAAGCCTTGAAAATTAGGGTTTCCAACTAAGCTAGCTTTTCGGTTGTCATGAGCCCTATCTTAATGGTCATGAAAAGATGTCCGAAATCACGTCCTCCCTCAATAAAACATCGTCTTATTCTTCATTCCTATCTTTCTTCCAAACATCGATCATATCACCCTTCGTGTGTGTAAAGGATATCCCTACACCCGGAGAATTCAATTCAAGCTATCATACTCTTCCCCATCAGCCTCAGTACTTTTTAATTAATGAATATTTAGACGAATTTGCTTACGTATTTTCGTGCGACCGTTAATACTTCTTGAGGTACTAACCGACCGATTACTCATATGCTTGCTTATTTGGTGTATTTTCCTCATCTTGCACCACCTAAGGCATAGCAGTAACTCCCAGACCAGTTGGCCTTAGGGCACTAGGTGAAGAGGCACCCTCGCTATATATTTTTTTATTGCCCTCAGTTATAACAAAACCAGGGTCCATTTTTCTCACCACTTTATATATTTTTTATTCACTTTTTTATTTCCTTCATACATGGGCTTTAAGACAAGAGCATTTCAAGGTATCCTCTACTACCCCGGGCTTCAAGACGTGTGTAAGTGCGAATAGCAGGGTATCAAAGTTCAAAATGTTTGGCTTTCCAGAATAGAAACTATTTTTCAGAGTTATTTTGATCCTCAGATTAGTGACTTCCTTCATCTTACTAACCCTTGGGACAACGGCTCTTAACTACTTATTACAAGTTCGTATAAGAAAACTTATAATTTTCTTGGTTTTCGTAAATTTTCTAATCCTATTGATGTAATTTTTCACTATCTAATCTTTTATTATCTTATTTATGCACAAATTTTTTTAAATATTTTGAAAATTTTTAAATTTTTATAGGTTTTCGAAAATGTTTTGTGCTTATGCAAAGTGATATGAAAGTGATGCGCAAATAAGCATAAACCTCCCCTAAACTTGTTTTTAACAGTGTCCTCACTGTTGCCTTCCGCTAAATCTCGAAAAACCTGTAAGCTTGGGAGGAAATTTATTAATGGGAGCAAAATATTTAAGTGAAGATCCTCCCCCAAACTTATTTTTGGCTCAATATTTTGTAAAGATTTTCTTTCCAAGAGCCAGAAAAAATGTCCCCCCCCCAAACTTGAGTTATGCAATGTTAATCTTTGAAAATCACATGAGAGGGTCAAAAATCAATGGTCGATGCCAAGCTTTGCAAAGACCGAATGTCAACACAAACCATTCAAAAATTTTATCAATGCAGTGCTCTGGTTGGTGGAAGAAGAAGTGGGGAAATGTTAAGTGGTGGAAGAGAGTGTGTGTGCGTCTCATTTTGGAGAGACGATGCAATGAATGTGATGGATTACTCGCATTCTTTTTACAGTTCAGAAGAAGGGGTGGAGGTTCAATTTCATTGATTGGGAGATGATTCATCTCAACACCCGTGTCATTCAAAAATGCGAGTTCATCAGCGAAGATCTCCTCAAATGTTCCATCAATACCCTGAAGAATAATGTCATTACAAAGTACGGGGTGATCTTCAGACTCTAAAAGCAGTTCATAATCGGTGTTAATTGTTGACCCGAACATCTCGGTGGAAGAGTCCGTATGTGGATGATACATAGTTGGGTCAAACAACAACGTATGAAAAGAGTCGAGATCGGTATCAGGAGGATCATCAAATTCGCTGCTGTCGACATCCATTAAGTCGACAAAACAGACCTGAGCTGTAGGATTGGAGGGTACACTTCCCAACTTCTAAATGTTCAGCTCAATTGACCTATTACGAAAGGATAGGGTCATAGAGCCATTAGGACAGTTGATTATAGTGTTGGAAGTGGCCAAAAAGGGGCGATCTAAAATCACCGGAATTTGATTTCGTGGGTTCGCTACAGGCTGTGTTAAAATTAGAATAAAATCCACAGGGAATATAAATTCCCCGATTTTTATTAACACATCCTCAAGTTCACCCATAGGTTTGGTGATTGATCGGTCAGCCATCTGGAGAGTGCAATGGGTTGGCTTCAACTCTTCGATCCCTAACTACTCATAGACTGAGAATGGAAGCAGGTTAACACTAGCGCCAAGGTCTAGTAGAGCACGGTTGATGTGTTTTTCCCCGATAGAAATGGAAATCGTAGGATATCCAGGATCCTTACGTTTCCTCGGTAATTGCTAGGGAAAGGTTGTGTCTACTGTTTTTGCCATGAATATCTTCTTGGGCACTTGAGTCTTCCTCTTCCTAGTGCACAAGTTCTTAAGAGTTTTCGCATAGAACGGAACTTGTTGGATGGCATCTAGGAGAGGGATGTTGATGTTAACTTGCTTAAAAATGTCCATAATCTTCTCCATATGTGGACTCGGTGTGTTTGCCCTTAACCGATTAGGATAAGGTGCTTTAGCAATAAGCGTTGGGTCCATCATAGGAGAAGGAAGTGTGTGTGGACCCGATCCCAGAATAGAAGTGGGGATCGTCCGTGGAGGAGTAGAAGAGGTGGGCTGAGGTAGCGAGCTTTGTGGGAAACGAAGAATAGGCTCGCAAGAAGGTGGTAGGGTCGAAGAACTGGGGTCAGAATTAGAAGTGTGTGTGTGTGAGCAATGGTCTCAGCCGGGGTATCATTGATTGATTTGTCAGTGTTATCAAACTCTTCCCCAACGTGATTGTCAAGCACTCTTCCAGATCTCAACGTGATTGCATTCACACGATGTGAATAGCCAGGATTGGGTAAAGGTTGAGCTGGAAGTTTCCCTTTCTCTCTTGCAATCATTTCCGCTTTTAGTTGTGCAATTTGTGCTTCCATCGATTTGATATTCTCATTTTGAGAGACAATGATCTTCATCACATTCTCGATGGAAGATTGCAAACTTGCCGTCCCTTGGATGGATTGTTTCATGAAAGTGTCCAAGGTTTGTGCTAGTGTAGAGGTATTATCTGTACCGTTCAATTGCAAAGAGTTTTCATTTAGTGCAAAAGTGTTGGCCGGATTTTTTACGTTTTGTGATTGGAAGGGGTGCTGACTCAATTGAAGTGGTTGCTGTTGTGGTGGAGGGACCCTTTGGAAATTGTGTTTGGTCGGAACCGTGTTTTGAGATTATGATTGGTTCCAAGCAAAATTAGGGCGATTCCTCCAACCATGATTATATGTGCAAGAAATTGGATCGTTTCTAGGTCTTTGAAATGCGGCATTGGTATGCTCTTGACCTTGAAACGGAGAATTTAGTGGACATTCTTCCGTCAAGTGAGAAGGATCAGCACAGCAGCCACATACAGTTTTGATGAGTGACATTTGATTTAGGGCGGCAGCTAAAAATTTGTTTTCCATAGTCTCGAGTTTCTTTTGCATAGCTGAAATTTCAGCTCTAACTCCTATGGAAACATCCGATTGGTTATTGCCCGCCCTAGACGATTGACTCACACCCTCCCACTGTAAAGACTTTTCAGCGAAATTTTCTAAAAATTTCCAGGCTTCCCCATCATCTTTGGTCATGAAATTGCCTTGACACATGGATTCAAGGGGTCTGTCTTGTGTTAGGATTAATGCGCTCATAAATGATTCGGCACAGTTCCCATCTGTTAGTTATATGTATGCCCTAGAGGCTATTACTATACATAGGATGTATATTGTAGTGGATGCTGGGACATATATAGGGAGGACTTTCTTGCTCGACATGATAGTATGCTATCTGGTTGATATTTACCTTAACGTGTATGCTGATTGTCTCTCTGTTACATGTTGGTAAAGCCCTTAGGATCTGTACTTGACTACCTGGATTATGATGCGGATCATACTAGTGGGGACAAGGTAGTCCATAAGTACATCCTTCACAGTCCCTAGTCGTGGGTGTATCGAGACGGGGCATCGATATACCAGAGTAGACTAGCGTATACCTTCTCGACCCATACAGATGGGCGATGGATGATCCCATATCCATTGGTGTTTGACATCAGAGATGATATACGGGTGCTCAATAGAGACTGGGTACACTGGACGGACTCGCCGAGAACTCCCAGATGGTATTATACCTCACGTCAGATGGCAGTTCTCTGGTGACACTGGTACAGAGTAGTCTGTTGACCCGAGATCGTCATAGAGTCTTGTGTGGTTCCCACTATGCTTTGATTTCCATCTTACCACGTCCAAGAGGGCGTGCAAAACGGTGGTTTTTGGGTACAGTCCCGAGTCACATGGAGGCAATGAGCGATAGGAGGGGATTCGTCTCTCCCGGTATATGGGGGTTGATGTTGCGCTGTGTTCGATTGGCTATAACAGGAAATCCCTGGCCAGGGTTGCTGAGATTTACTGGTAAGTGTTACCAGTAGTTTCTCGAACAGTTATAGACCTCTTATCGACACGACTTATTGAGCTATTGGGGTCTGACGTATACCACCCCTAGGCGAGATATGCGACAGATCAGACGATCAGACCGGACTGTACGGTAGTGTTACTGGTCGGATTCACTGGAGTGTGAGCGGGCTTGCTCGTCGATCTTCAGATCGCTCAATACCCGGGTGGCCGTTACATTTAGCAGACCGCTTGCGGCTTGTGGATGCTTGATATGATCATCATCTGCTGCCGGCGTATTGACGAGTCTTTAGAGTCCTACACAGAGGTTTCCTGGCTCAAGCGAAACGAAATAAGAGCGCATATGAGATATGTGCGGGACCGAGAATAATGCATGTATGTGATACCGTATTCTATTCTCGCGATAAATATATCGAATGGTTGTATGCGATATAACCAAGTTATCGATTCAAGCGTTGATTCGATAAGCCGATATATTGTATACTAGTCGGTTGTGTGCGACATAACCGGGTCATTGAATCAAGTGTTGATTTAATGATTTAATGCATATTTATATATTTGATATATTACTTTGCATCAACTAGTATCGGTTTACTTTAGAATTGGATTTCTCACTCATTTCCAACAATCACCATTGATGGAGCTTAAGCTTCTTCACTTGAAGAATGAAGAAGAAGAAGGAAAAATGATATGATAAGTTAATTCTAAAATGAAAAGAATAATACATTCTTATCATCTTAGAACCATGGTTTAGTGTAGAGAATTAATCATGGTTGAGTGGTATGGTTAGGGTTAAGGATGAGATAAGAATAGTGGACTAAGTCAAAGCTTCATGAAGCTTTAACAAAACAACAAAAGAAGCCACCATTCTTTTTCTCATTTTCTTTTATTCATTTATCAAAAATAAATAGATAACTAAATAAGATAAATGAATAACAAATAATAAACCCTAACCATCATCTTAACCTTTGTTTAATTCTATACACTTAACCAAAATCCATGTATCATCAAACATGATACAAACATGTGCACAAAATCATATCGCATATTTAATGCGCACACCCGAGTGAGAAAATCCATCTTAAGTAAACCGATACTAGTTGATGCAAAGTAATATATCAAATATATAAATATGCATTAAATCATTAAATCAACACTTGATTCAATGACCCGGTTATGTCGCACACAACCGACTAGTATACAATATATCGGCTTATCGAATCAACGCTTGAATCGATAACTAGGTTATATCGCATACAACCATTCGATATATTTATCGCGAGAATAGAATACGGTATCACATACATGCATTATTCTCGGTCCCGCACATATCTCATATGCGCTCCTATTTCGTTTCGCTTGAGCCAGGAAACTTCTGTGTAGGACTCTAAAGACTCGTCAATACGCCGGCAGCAGATGATGATCATATCAAGCATCCACAAGCCGCAAGCGGTCTGCTAAACGTAACGGCCACCCGGGTATTGAGCGATCTGAAGAACGACGAGCAAGCCCGCTCACACTCCAGTGAATCCGACCAGTAACACTACCGTACAGTCCGGTCTGATCGTCTGATCTGTCGCATATCTCGCCTAGGGGTGGTATACGTCAGACCCCAATAGCTCAATAAGTCGTGTCGATAAGAGGTCTATAACTGTTCGAGAAACTACTGGTAACACTTACCAGTAAATCTCAGCAACCCTGGCCAGGGATTTCCTGTTATAGCCAATCGAACATAGCGCAACATCAACCCCCATATACCGGGAGAGACGAATCCCCTCCTATCGCTCATTGCCTCCATGTGACTCGGGACTGTACCCAAAAACCACCGTTTTGCACGCCCTCTTGGACGTGGTAAGATGGAAATCAAAGCATAGTGGGAACCACACAAGACTCTATGACGATCTCGGGTCAACAGACTACTCTGTACCAGTGTCACCAGAGAACTGCCATCTGACGTGAGGTATAATACCATCTGGGAGTTCTCGGCGAGTCCGTCCAGTGTACCCAGTCTCTACTGAGCACCCGTATATCATCTCTGATGTCAAACACCAATGGATATGGGATCATCCATCGCCCATCTGTATGGGTCGAGAAGGTATACGCTAGTCTACTCTGGTATATCGATGCCCCGTCTCGATACACCCACGACTAGGGACTGTGAAGGATGTACTTATGGACTCTCTTGTCCCCACTAGTATGATCCGCATCATAATCCAGGTAGTCAAGTACAGATCCTAAGGGCTTTACCAACATGTAACAGAGAGACAATCAGCATACACGTTAAGGTAAATATCAACCAGATAGCATACTATCATGTCGAGCAAGAAAGTCCTCCCTATATATGTCCCAGCATCCACTACAATATACATCCTATGTATAGTAATGGCCTCTAGGGCATACATATAACTAACAATCTCCCACTTGCACTAGGGCCATCTGTAGCTGTGGTTGCAGTATCTCATACTCAACCATCCCATAAAAGTCTCTCTCTGGGAACAGGCCTTTGTGAGTGGATCCGCTGTGTTGTCCTCTGAGTCTACTCTCCTAACCTCGATCTCCCTGGAGATCAACCATCTCCATGATCAAGTGATACTGCCTTAGAATAAGTCTGGATCACTGATGGGACGGACGTTCCTTGGCATAAGCCACAACTCCATTGTCTCACAATGGTAGGAACATAGTTCATCTCATGAACCATTATACACCCAAACAGCCTCTTTGGTAGCATCTTAAGTATCGATGTATCCAGCCTTTATCGTCTAGTATGTCACGGTATCTAACTTGGAACTCTTCCAACATACCGTCCCTTTACTAAGGGTAAAGACAATGCCTGCGACTGACATTCAGTCGTCTTTATCACCCTGGAACACTTCCAGTGATTCTCCCCAGGATCGTTTGATACCGTCTCACTACATCTAGTGAGAATTCTAACATCCATTTAGATCTATCTCATAGATCCAAAATCCAGGATTTAGTAGGTATCACTTTGATCCTTTACGGAGAATCTTTGTGATAAACGGAGATTGATCGAGCGTAGCATAGGAAACACCTTCCCTATCAAGAGTATGTCATCCATGTACTCTACGAGGATCGTCACCATACTCCCTACTACCTTTTTGTTTATACAAGGTTCATCTACCATTTTGATGATGTCAAACTCTTTGACTACTTCATCAAAACAGATGTTCCAACTCCGCGATGCCTGCTTTATCCTATAAAGCATCTTGCACACGTTTCCGCTGCTCCCACTGTCTACGAAGCCCTCTGGCTGTGTACTTATAGACACTCTCTTCTAAACATCATTTAGAAAAGCTGTCATGACACCCAACCGCCAGATATCGTAGTCATGGTATGAAGCCGTGGCAAGTAGGATCTGGATGGACTTAAGCATAGTCACTTGAAAAGGTTTCATCATGATCCACACCTGGTCAATGACGAAAACCTTTAACAAGTCTAGCTTTGAAAGTCTCAACTCTTCCATGTACACCAAGTAATCTTCTCAAGATATACTTGCTCCTGATGGGGATTTAACCCTTCAGATATTGCAACCAAAGTCCATACTTTGTTGGTGTATAAGGATTCCATCTCAGATCGCTAAACATCCAGCCATTCTTACAGAGTCTTACTCCTGATGGCCAGCTCGAAATTAGTTGGGTCATCATCTCATGATGCAATCCTCGCTCCCACTGTCATAGAGAAACCGAAGTATCTCTCAGGTGGGTGAGGAACCCTACTAGATCGGCGGAGAGGCTGAGGTTCGTTGGTATCTACTGAATCCTTTGGTTCTATCAAATCATCAGCTGTAGTTTGTATAGCTAGAACCTTTCCAGTTCTACATTACAGACCTTGCCTCGAGCTTGTCCGGATTTTGTTTTCAGACATAGGCCGGACAACTCCAAATCTTAACTAACTTAAGATATGGGCTCTTCCCTTTCCATATCACATATGAAGTGGTAGGCAACTGATTTGATTCGAACCCATTCAATAGGTATGCATCTTCGTAAGTGCATAACTCCCTAAAGGAAACAGGTAACTCAGTAGTACTCATCATAGAGCACACCTTATCATATAGGGTGTGATTGCTCCGCCCCGATATACCATCGTGCTATGGTGTATACGGAGGAGTAATGCCGAGAGAGAATCTCATTCTCCTTTAGAAAAGTCCAGGATTTCCGTGCTCAAGTATTCTCCTCCTTGATCTCATCAAAGGACATAATACTTATACCCGTGTTTTGGTTCTCTACTTCTAACTTATATTCTGTGAATATCTTAAAAGGTTCGGACATGTGTTCCAACAGGAACATGGGTCTGAATCTCGAAAGATTATCAGAGAATGTAATGAAGTAAAAAGAACCGATCCTGGCATATGTAGACAGGGGACCTTACATACATCAACATGTATCATCCCAAGAGTTCAGTAACTCTTTCTCTGTTTCCAGTAAACGGAGCTATGGTCATCTTATCTTTGTGACATGACTGGCGAGTTTCACAAGATGTAAATTCAAACTAATTTAAATATGCATCTTTATGTAACTCTAGCTAGTCGGGTCACATTGATCTGACCTAGTCTACAATGCCTCAAGAAGAATTCCTTCATTTCTGAACTCTTCCTCTTGTGTGTGTTCAGTATACTAAGAACTGTAGTTTGATTTAGAACATCAATGCTTTTAGATAACGTGCCTGAACCGATCAACTTTTGATATAGGAAATGTTCAAAACATTATCCAACCATACAAAATTTTATCACTTCTTTACTTATAAAGAGATTGATATGATTTCGTATATCAGGTTCGGTATCTAATAATATTCGTTCAGAATCAATGTATTGATAATACAGGGTGACAGTGACCAACAGACTTGGCTGCAACACTTGCCCTGTTTTCTGCCTCATGAAACTTATCACCCGTTCTCAGTTCTCTACCTTTCTGTAGCCCTATGTAACAGATTACATATCTGGGATCCTGATCTGGTATCACATACCCAGGACGTAAAGGATACAGAGAAACAGTTCTGTATAACGAACACACCCGAAGATGATGCATGAGCATGCACTCTCTTCGTTTGGGCGGCACGGGAATTCTGGTAATCCCCAATTTCCTGCTCTGTCTTATAACAATTATAAGTTGGAGCGGGACCAACGTTCCCCAGCTCAGTATAACAAGCGGGTTCAGTCAATATTCCGTATTATTATCTTGATTAAGGCGTGATATGGTCGCTACCAGGAGAGAGAGAGAAGAAAACACTCAGCGTGCGCTCTGTCAAGAATAGATTGGTTATTATTTTATCTAATCAGGATGGCTCCCACTGCTTTTTATCAAATCTTCCTTCAAACCCTAAAAGGAAAGACTAGCCGGGATTAATTACACACTACTAGTTCGCCAATCTTTCAGCCAGGCCAGTGTCGGTACTTTGAGGGAGGTCCCCCGTGCTTTCACACGAACCTAATTAATGTAAACCTCGTTTTCCCAGAGGCGTAACCCCGTTGACACCTTTCTAGACACCTACTTGATCGGCTAATTGTAATGTATAAAACTCTCCCAGGAGTAACACTTACTCGCAGCGGGTATCGGGATCCAACTATCTCATAGAAGGTATGCAATCTCATTGCAAATTTCAACACTTGAAATTCCCGATAATATTTTGCCCCTAACGTGCTATGACCTTGACGAAAGCCAACAAACCATAGCCCGCTAGTCAAGTTCAACCCGTACATTTCATGATCGAATTAAACCCACCCGCACGACCCTTGACGAAAGCCAACAAAGCCGCACGACTACCCTAATCCAATCGCATCGTATGCTAGCAGATAAGCAGCATATAGCTACCGCACACTGCACCTTGACGAAAGCCAACAAATGCAGCACGAATACTATATACAACTTATCTGAAATGACGGAGGGCTACGACAGGTTTTTCTGAAAACCTATTGCGTAATGAACTTGATATCGTTGTAGAATCAAATGAATTTTGAAATGGAGTGTTTTTGAGGCTTTTCTAGTTTTGCTAAAGGAGTCACTCCCGGTGAAGGGATCGTCGGTCCTTTCCTCGTCGAATGAGGTGCGGGATATATCGTATATATCACTGTGCAAAGCAAAAACTCTTAAAAGCAATCAAAAGACAAACCGAGTGTGTAGCATTGACCAGTTATTGCTAAAGGAGTCACTCCCGGTGAAGGGATCTCGGTCCTTTCCTCGTCGAATGAGGTGCAGGATATATCACATATACCGCTTTGCAAAGCAAGAACTGTAGCTACCTGTTTTATTTTGAAATTCGATTCTACAACATCTTAGGTTTCTTTTAATTCATTAATCACATTAATGAAGTCCCATCATTTAAGTACCTAAACATCACAGATAGATATGACGTACACTTATGCCATCCGCATTCGCCTCGATGTCCCCTCATGCACCGTTAGGTTAGGTAACTAACGGCAGAGCAGGGCAGGGCTAGCGCGGGTGTAAAACATAAGTAACATCTATATAATATATCATATATACTATATACTGTATCTATCAAAGAACATCACATGATCACATCACAGATATCGCAGCAGAAGAAATATATGAAATATTGGATATACTAGGACGTCCGTGTTTTCAATACGAGCCAGTATAAAACACGGATTCCACGGTCGTGATGAATAGCCAAACCCACACCCCTAGACCCCTACGAGAGCGGCAAGCAACCCTACCAATTCTAGAGTTAGGAGACCCGGACTCGACTCCTCGAGTTGGTCTCCCACTGGACTCCAGAACCCGGTTACTTGTGCCCTCCTCCTTGGGTCTATCCTAGTGCGGAAAAGTAAATAATATACAAACGGTGACAACTTCCGCAGCCTGGAAGCGCCCCAATAAAAGAATATTACATACAAGTTCTTACATGAATGAAAATGAAAAACACTCATCTCACATAAAAACCCCCCGGCTATTCAAACACGACGATCCAATATAACATATCCAGCAACACATAACATCACATGTCATCAACGTAAGTAAATATGTCCATCCCAATTGTCGTTGACATATAGCAACGAAACCGGCGATATCACATATTACACTTACGGTCACAGAAAAGAAAGTGTAAAACTACAACAGTTGGAATCCGCAACCACCTCAGACATCGCATGCCTGACCAAATGAATTACTTAGACATCACATGCCTAACAATTATAAACCCCGCACTTTAGTCTCAAAATCGAAAACACTTTTCAATATCAAGTCGGGCAATTCAACAAGATTCCCGACACCCTGATCGAATGCTCGTCGCAAACTTCAGTAGGCGGCCGCACCCCCGATACCGTCGACGAAGTGCACCAAGGCGGAACACCGCTACCGCGAGCACCCTGACGGATGCTTTCGGCGACGGGGTTCTCCTACAGTCACTTGGTCGGGGCTATGGAGCGAGGCTGTCTATTAAGTTTACCCGGCGAGTATCCGCGTACGCTACGTGATTGCGACGGACTTTTGATCACATCAAAATTCCGTGGCAACCGATCAAGTGAGACTAAATTGCTACGTTTATAACATTCATTCAGTTATCACATAACTTTTGTGAATTCCAATTATTGTATCCCATTCCAGATAAATAGAAAATGTTAAACTTTCCGATCGAACATTCTAACATCCAACCTTTCCCGATATAGATCAACACATGAAATGAGTCTAACAACATTCAGTTCGTACCTCAGTACCAACGGTCCAGCCGTAGAAGGGTCAAGCCAACGCCTCACATGTGGCACGCCGTACTGCCCCAAACCCGAAGGTTCAAAGGGCAGTTCAAGACGGTCACATAATCGAGTTAAGGTTTGTGTCTTCTAGAGGGACCATCGCGTTACTTGCACTACTTAGAACGTCGTTAAACTACGGAAAAATCCAACACTTGGAAATTTCCCGACAGGGGAAAAGTTGGGTATTTATATCCGGTCGAACATTTTAACATATCCTAAAATTTATCCGGAAAGACACACAGACAAAATTGATACCCCGATCGAAACACCGAATCCCCAAATCAACTCAGAAAAATTCAACTCTGGAAAAAATATTAAAAATTCCCAGAAAAACTAGCATGGAAAAACTGGAATTACTGTAGAAAATGAGAAGCGCAAAACGACAAAATGGCCGCCCTTCCGCCGCACAAGCCTAGCTTGTGCCGCGGAAGCGCCGCGCATTGAAGGAATTGAGTGCACGAATTTTACAGTATTTCTTAGAATTGCCTTCTGATTTTTCTGGATATTTTTAATACTGAAAAATCCCTGATTTTAAAAATTGTACAGAGAGCAATATTGGTTCGGGGTTTCGGATTCGTTCGGACTTCAATTTCCGTCTACGCTTCGCCTAAGGCTCTAGCTAGGCTCTGATACCACTGCAGGGTTCCTAGGCACTCTAGTGAGGTCTCCAAAGCCATCAACCATGGCAATTTCAAAAATTATGGTGCCTACAAACCCTAAACAACGGATCGTATACTAGAAGTCTAGGCAAACAAGAACTAGTTAACAGTTAACTAGTTCTTGTTCGCCTAGACTTCTAGTATACGATCCGTTGTTTAGGGTTTGTAGGCACCATAATTTTTGAAATTGCCATGGTTGATGGCTTTGGAGACCTCACTAGAGTGCCTAGGAACCCTGCACCATCTAGGGATGCCGTGATGTGGACATTGGACTAACAGATCCTTGAAGCGTTCAAGACATTTTGAAAATGGTTCGTTTGGAAGCTGGGTGAATTGATTTATTTCGCTACGGACTCAAGCTGTTTTATGATGTGGGTAGAATTTCTTAAGGAATGCTTTGACGAAGTCTTCCCAATTTGAAATGGAATGTGCGGTAGTGTTATACAGCCACTTCTCGGCTATATCGCACAAGGTGAATGGGAGAAGACGGAGACGCATAGAATCCACAGAAAGCTGCGAGGTACCCATCATTGCGCATACATTTTCAAATTTCGTGATAAACACGTATGCATCTTCAGTCTCGAGACCGTGAAATTTTGGTAGAAGGTTGATGTATTGGGGTTTAATCTGAAAATTTTCCCCGTTGGCTGGTGGAATAGAAAGACAGGTGGAAAGGGGACCTCGTGTAGCATAGCACCTCTCTTGGAGAGAGATGCAGGGTGGATTCTGCGCACCAACGGACGGCGGCAGAGTAGTGGTAAAGAAGTTCGATAGAGTCGGATCCATCGATGTGGGTGTGGTGGTGGGTAAAAGAAAGGTAAATGGAGAAATACCGACTTCGGAGTCGATCAAGGGGACGCGAACAAGTCGGGCACTAGAATCCCGTGTCCAGCCTATCTTGCACTAAAAAGGGTTAGTACAAGTGGCAGCGTGGCTTTATAATTAGGGGAATGAATGAATGTGATAGGTGTTTGTTTTGAAAAATGATACGGATTTTTTAAAAAATGATGCACGCACACAAATGCAACAAGCAATACCCTAAAATCTAGTGGTCACCTAGGTCAGGCTCTAGACCGCTCCTAACTGCTAAAAGACAAGTCGTAGGATAAATCCTCCACTGCCTCTTTGTCTCTCCTATGGCCAGGTAAGTGGGAGGTTCTCCACTACGTAAGTAGTGGGCCTAATTTAGTAACCACTAGCCTTCGACACACTTGCCTTAGACACCATAAAAGAAACGCGGATAAACAATGGATTACCCAAGGCTTTCTTCTGTCCTAAGTGAGCGCGACGGTCCTTAGAGTCATCTCTAGATATTTTTTAGTTAATTAGTGTAAATGAGGATGCAATTTTGCGATTTTCGGGGCTTAGGAAGGGTGATGAACTCCCCACCTAATCTGTATTTGGTCTTTGCCCCTTAATTTCCGTATTAATATGCAAACAACGAAAAATCAAAACATGCACAATTTATTTTGCTTTTGCGGCGTTGCGATTTATTTGCAAAGAAACCTGCAGCAAATTGTTGGTTGGAGCAGATGTGGAGAGAGATAAGAAAGTGTAGGATATACCTGAGAAATTCCGTACAGTGAGCTGATAGAAGCGCCGTGGAAACGCGGTTCTAGGTAGCAGTTTGCCGCGGAAACGCTGTCCTATGGATCGATCTCTGTGCAAAATTTCTTGAGTATGCTACTATTCACTTCCTAAGTCCTCTTGTATATACTGAAATTTTTTTCCACAGCTCCAATGATTCCAGATTTCCTCGCACAAATCACAACAACTCGTTTTAGTGTTTGCACGAATTTTGATCTAAAAATTATAATGGAATAAATTTTTCAACTCAAATTTCAAAATACGAACAATTAGCGCACTATCCCCGGCAACGGCGCCATTTGATTAATTAATATTCTTGATGTGTATGTTTTTAGAAAATGAGTAGAAATCACAATCAAAGAATTATTTGACCGCAATCAATAACGTTGTCGGATTGTAGCGCATTAGTGAGTGTGGATCGTCCACAGGGATTGCGCGATTCGTTCGTATCTTGTTTTGTTTGAATCAAAACTTTAATAGAAAAGAAAAGCAAAATGATTCAAGATTTTATCGATGAGTTTCAAGAATCACTATTCTAATCAAGAATCAAGAAAACGATAAACATCAAGAATCAAGTATCGATAGACTTCTAATCAGTTTAGGTTTCAAGATTTGAAGTAAAACTCGTAGGAATCGATTCGATCGTAGATGTGATGAAGACTAGAAATTAACGTTTCTTATCCATTAACGATTTGATGCTAACTCGATGTCGATTGATCGAGGACTAAGGATCTTGCGAAGAATTAGTGTTTCCTCGTCCTATCCTTTGTCCTTTCGATGAATCACATTCACTAGTTAGCTTCTTGAAAATCCAATGATCGATAGTTGATCTCCAGATCGTGCGAAAACAATCAAGAATGCATTTCGCATCGATCTAGATCATCGATCATTTAATTTTCAAGAATTTCCAATTGCTACAAGACTTAAGAAAAACGTAAAAGATTCGTCAATATCATCATTCTACAATCGTTTCGATTCCTCCACGAGCGGAGTTTATTCGCGCATCATCAAAAAGAATACATTCAAGAATTGAATACGAATCATAATGCTCGAATTGAAATAAAATCAAGTTTAAAGAATCTTCACCTTTATTTATTCCACAAATTGTTACACATTGCTCAAGAGAATACAAGAATTTGTGAAGGAACAAAATTGTCGAATCTAGCGTTGCATCGGCTCCTTGAGTCGTGGATCGGCTTGGATCTCGTGCTCCGATGAATGCCGTCTTCGCTTCTAAAGGATGGTTGAAGACTTGTTTTGCTTAAACTCCATGGATCTTGAATTTGGAATCTTGATTGATTGGATTAGGGTTAGGGTTTGGAACACAAGTTTTGTCACTAAACTTGTGGGAGAAATGAGGAAGATGAAGGTAGAAGAAGAATGATTAGCTTTCAACAACCAAAAATTGATTAAGGATTGATCAGCCATTTCAAGAGAGCCTTGGGGTCTTTTTATAGGTTTTCCAAACTCTAGGTCTAGGAATTCAAATTTGAGTTTTCCCAGCAAAGGTTAGTTAGAGGAAGAGGCTTCTAGAAGTAGTTAGTTAGGGGATTAGCTCCTACCCTAAGCTAGGAGGTTAGGGGGAAGGTTCTAGGTCCTTAATAGAGTTTAAGTGAAGCTTGTTAAGGAAGCTAGGGGTGTTTTGTTAGGAACCCTAGGTTTGCTGAACTGGCAGAAGCTTCAGGAGTATTCTGGAACTTGCAATGGCTTTCTGAAGTGTTGGTACAAAGAAAAGAGTAATGAAGCAACTTTGAGATGCTGATGTGGACAAGCCACCGCGGAACCGCGGCACAAGGCGGCTCCGGCCGTGGTTCCGCGACCACTTTGATGGCTTGGGGCTTCATATTTTCAGTGTTGCTTCCTGATGTCTTAAATGGTACTTTCTGATATTTTGAATCTCTGAATGATTCTTAGATCAATACCAGATTCGAAATCCATGAGTTAGCGTCTTTTTAACCGTCTTCGTTTGTAAATTTGGCCGATCTTCTATAATGTCCTGCACAGACTTCGAAACACAAGTTGCGATATATAGGAATGATGCCATGCTATGAAATGCAGTCAATTTCCCTTATAGTGCCTGTTTTAAAGTCTAACGCATGTAATCTGAAATTTTAACGACAGATTTGCTAATATGTGCTATATGAATGCCGAACACTTCTAGATGAGTGCAAATGAAAGGGAAATTGCCGGTTTAAAGATGCAGTATTTTCGACTGATCACATACTACCATCTTGAGTAAGACTGCCCTACCGGTATAGCTCCTCCCTTAATCATTGCAATCACGCGCCTGTAATCCAATAATTGACTCTGAGGGAACGATCTCCAACAATCTCCCACTTGCACTCAAGGCTAATTATTGCGATGTCGCATACTCACAGCCCGTGTGATACCGAACACCCAACTCCTCTAATAATCAGTCTCACAAAACCCGTTTGCGAAACTATTGCGTTCAAGGAATAGCCTTAGTGAGTGGATCTACTCAGATGTTTCTTTCTATGTCTCTCTTTATCGCAAGTTCGCGGAGAAACCCATCTCCGGAAATTAGCAATACCTGTCTTAGAATATGTCTGGATATCTGATGGGACCTAGCTCATAAATGAACTCCAAATCTAAACTTCTTAGACTGTATCGTCAACTGAACTTAATCTGTTTCCTGCGCCATGCCTCCCTCAGTACCCACCTGGACCACCTATCCAAAATACTGCCCCTCGTTAGAGGGAAAACTGTAACTCTGGCAGTCACTCTGTCATCCAGGTCGCCTTAAAAGCCTGGAATGATAACTGTCTTCCAAAGGTGGCTGCCGTTATCATTTCCCTAGAACATCAACTTATGTTCTAAAACTGCTTCCAATCGTTTCTCCAGGATTGGATTATTATCAACTTACTGCATCTCGTGCAAAAACAACATCTGGTGTGGTACTTAACATCTTATGATTGACTCAATTGCCTAAGCAAGTGATCTGCCAATCATGCACATCCCTCTCCCCTTTAGTCTGTAAGACTCCTTTAGAGAGGGTGACTCCATCACCTGCAGGTATACTACCGTGCCAGGAGTCGTCCATTCTAAAAACTCTCAGAATGCTGTCAAGGTACCCTGATTTGGAAACCACCCAAATCTAGATCTATAGATCTAGTAACCAGAATGTCTTGATATTATATCCAAGTCCCATGTGGAGAAACCACTGTGTGACCACCAAAGTATAACCGATCGTAGTATAGGAATATCATTTCCTACTGTATGTATGTCATCCAAATACCAGGACATCACACCCTACTACCTTCTTAACAGATCCATCCCCTATTCTGAGGAAGTCAAACCTATGACTGTCACATCAGAAATAGATGATCTATCTCCGCTATTGTAAGTCCGCGGCGGCGCCCCGGCCGTCGATCCGACGCCGGAAATGCGGAAACGAAAAACTTTGCAAACTAGAAAACCGGCACCACCGCGCACTTTTCACCCGGATCGGGCCATTAACCTAGCAACTAGCAAAGTAAAATACGGGTAGAGAGTTATACCAAGCGATCCGTGTCCTTCGGTCTTCGTCTCCACTCCGATCTCCGACGGAAACTCCGTTCATCTCCTCCTCGTCGGAAAGGGCACCAAGTAACCGGAATCTTTTACGGGCTCCCACCTCTATACCGAGGCAACTCGGGCACGAAGTTGGCTAGCCGACGCGTCCAAGACTTGCTGTAGGCTAGTGTAGAGTCTTTGTCTCTTTGGGGTTTAGTTGCCATGGAGGATGGAGGAAGAGGTTAAGAAAATTGGTTCTTTCAATTTTCTAGCAAGAAAAATGAGATGAAGAATGATGCCACCTTTTCAAATGAAACTCTCTCTTTTTTTCTCTAAAGAAGTGGCCGGCCCCTCTATAAAGAATGGTGGGGGAAAAAAGAAAATCCCCATCCAAGAGCAGAAAATGAATAATCTAATATAAAATGGTCACACCCATTTCATATCAAAATCAACTTCACCATCCAACTCAATCCTATCATAATAAAAGCAAGTGAAGGGATGAAAATGGAATCTCATGATGAATGATGCCTCACACACATGCAATAAAGCCCTCCACAAATAAGTTATTTGCAAACTGCAAATATCCCCCCTCCATCGAAAGTCCGGCCGTGAAGGAACAAAGAAAAACCGGCCGGAACGGAATGCAAACTGGCAACTTCAGAAAACTGATCCCGTATTAAATTACAGGAAAACCCCGCTACTGCACATACATGCCCGCATTTGTATTCCCACTGAACACAAATGCAAAGAGACAAAATCTACACTATCTAATACTAGGATCCGGCTTAAGCCAAAGCCGGCTAGTAAAAACCCGTCCGATCACGATTCGTGCAATACCGCACGTATCTGATTGAACCCTGCCATATCTCCATACGGCCTCTACAGCGTTTCGCCCGAAACCTTAGTAACTGTGTGTGGTGGACTCTAAAGACTCGTCAATACCTTGGTTGTGGATTTAACCACTAGCAAGTCAGAGGTATAAGCCAATACGTAACGCGCCACCAGGTTTTGACCAAAAGGGACGTCGATGAGCGAACTCATCCTGACACCCTACTGAGACTGTCGGTGACAATATCCGTACAGTCCGGTCCGTTCGTCTATGAGCATCGCATGGCGGGCCTAGGGGGTTGGTAAAAGGCAGACCCCGAATAGCGGTACAAGTCGTGTCGGAGTGTAGCCCAGAACACCCTGAGATACTACTGGAATACCTACCAGCAAATCTCCTGCCTTGGCCAAGGACTTTTCATGTTCTGGCTCTCCTAGACACAGCGCGACCTCACCCCCAATTTCGGGAGAGATGAACCCCTGCAGATCCGCTCACTGCCTCTATGTGGCTCGGGACTGTACCCAACTAAAACCTGTTTGCACGTCTCCTTTGAGCGTGGTAGGGTAGTAATCAAAGCACAGTGGGAACTCACACGAGACAAATGACGATCTCAGGTCGATGAACTAACCTGTACATATGTCACCTGGGAACCGCTATCTGACGTCAGGTATAATACCAACTAGCAGGCTCCCGGCGAGTCCTGTCCGGTGTACTCATAACCCAATGAGCACCTGTATACATCTTAGGTGAACCAACTGACACCAGTGGCTTGTGAGACCGGCCACCGCCCCTCGTCGGGGTCTCGACTGTATACACTAGTCTACTCTGGAGATTCGATGCCCTGTCTCGAAACTCCCACGGCTAGGGACCTTTTAAGGATATGCTTACAGACCCCAGCTCTCACGTATATGATCGCCCTCATACTGCTGGTAGTCAAGCAAGAATCCTAGAGGCTCTATCAACATGTAATAGCGACTCGTAAGGTCACCTAAAGCAGTACACGATGATAAAGATAAACCAGATAGCATACTATCATCTCGAGTAAGACTGTCCTACCGGCATAGGTCCTCCTCAATCATTTCAATCACGTGCCTGTGATCCAATAATTGACTCTGAGGGCACTATATCCAACAATCTCCCACTTGCACTCAAGGCTAATTATTGCGATGTTGCATACTCACAGCCCGTGTGATACCGAACATCCAACTCCTCTACTAGTCAGTCTCACAAAGCTCGTTTGCGAAACTATTGCGTTCGAGGAATAGCCTCAGTGAGTGGATCCGCTGTGATGTTTCTTTCTATGTCTCTCTATATCTCAAGTTCGCGGAGAAAGCCATCTCCCGAAATGAGCAATACCTGTCTTAGAATGTTTGGATGTCTGATGGGACCTAGCTCATAAATGAACTCCAAATCCAAACTTCTTAGACTGTATCGTCAACTGAACTTAATCAGTATCCTGTGCCATCCTTCCCTCAGTATCCGCTTGGACGACCTGTCCAAAATATTGCCCCTCGACAGAGGGAAAACTATGACTCTGACGACCAACCTGTCGTCCATGTCACCTTGAAAGCCTGGAATGATAACCGTCTCCTGAATGAGGCTGTCGTTATCATATCCCTAGAACATCCACTTATGTTCTAAACCTGCTTCCGACTGTTTCCCCAGGATTAAATCAATATCAACTTATTGCATCTACTGCAAGAACAACATCTGGTGTGGTACTTGACATCTCATGATCAACTCAATTGCCTAAGCAAGTGATCTGCCAATCATGCGTATCCCTCTCCCCTTTAGTCTGTAAGACGCCTTTAGAGAGGGTGACTCCATCACCTGCAGGTACACTACCATGCCAGGAGTCGTCCATTCTAAATACTCATAGAATGCTGTCTAAGTACCCAGATTGAGAAACCACCCAAATTTAGATCTATAGATCTAGTAACCAGAATGTCTGATATAATATCCAAGTCTTATGTGGAGAAACCACTGTGTGACGACCAAAGTATAACCAATCGTAGTATAGGAATATCACTTCCTACTCTGTGTATGTCATCAAATACCAGGACATCACACCCTACTACCTTCTTAACAGATCCATCCCCTATTCTGATGAAGTCAAACCTATGACTGTCACATCAGAAATAGATGATCTTTCTCGGCTGTATCTGCTTTAGTCTATAAATAGACATAAGCCACTTGTCCACCAATGCTTCCGCTGCTCCCCCTGACTACGACAACCCTCTGGCAGAGTCATATAGACGTACACTTCTAAAACCAGTTTAGAACGACGCTATACTCATCCTCCTGCCGGGTCTCACAGTCTGGAACAACAGCAATGGCAAGTCTGGGTAAACAAGAACCTCCCTGCTACCGTCCCTGAGCATACTGAAGTACCTCTCGGGTGCCTGAGGTTACCCACCATATCTGCGGAGTGGCCAATGGAATGTCAAACCAGATTGAATCTTTAAGTTCTTATCAAATTTTCAGTAATCGTTTGCTGTTCTGGAATCACTTCCAGTTCTACCATACTCCCACTACTGTTTTCTGAAAAAATCCATTTCTATTAAAACTGTGGCGAGTCAAGAACAATATCACTATTGATCTTCCAGATGGTAGAAAGTCAACCCTCGTCATAGCCCGGGTCAACCCACAAACAGCCATTACAGAAACGTGCCTTGAGTAATCCGGAGTCTGGTTTTAAGCATAAGCCGGACAACTCCCCATACCTTAATAATGTCAAGATATGAACTGTTCTATATCCAATATAGAAACAGAGACACTGATTTAATTGAACCAGATTCAAATCATGCAGCTGTCTCCAGTGCATGTCAACTAAATGGAAGGAGGCCGATCAGCGTTACTCAACTTAGGAGTACTTCCAATTATGAGTAACCTGAAAGAGAAGCAAATTCTCTTAATCATTACTATCAACTGAATACCATACACAAGTATCTACATCTTCGATCACCTTGAAGAATCCCGATACTTGCAATACCTGGTTCTCTACTCTATTCTTATACCTATAACTTCTCAAAACATGGACTCTGTGTTTCTACGAAACACCTGTCAAACTAGAGAAGTCATAAGTAAACCGAATATAGTACGAGGACCAACCCCTCTGTCCTAATGGACACTGGACAACATACAATACTCTGTATAAGTCCCGTGAGTCTAATAACTCATTCACTGTGTGTTGTAGGTTGAAAACTGTACTATGGTTATGAAGAATTACACCGCTGTTGAATGCTCCTTACCTAATCAACCACTGATATAGGTAAATGTCACAGACATAATTTCAAAAAGGTATATCTCACTCTATAAAAATAGGCGTACAGATATATCAATTTGAAATTGGTGCATAACAACGGATATTCAAAACCAAATATTTGCCGCCCGGCAAACAACCCAGGGGACTTCCTCAAATATCACCAATTACAACGAATTCCGATATAATGAGGATGATCACCTAATTCCCAATAACTTACTCCCACTCATCATCTGTAAAACTATACAGATATGAGAATCATACCTGGTAAATACATACCCTGGAGCAAGTGTCTAATCGGGAAATCAGTTTTCTTTTAACTGTGCGCAGTGAAACTGAAACATTTAAATGTTTCGATGTGGTATCCCGGTATTCCTAGTAATGCCACTTCCATTATCCAGATTCACAACTGTAACCGTATAATTCTTTGCCACTTCTCCAAATCCCTTTTTATGTCTTTAGTCATTAACTTCTGCACACCCCTTTAAGGCAAATGGTTTTCTTCCTTCCCTACCGTTCGGCACCAGCCTATGGTTTGGAAGAAGACTATCCAATAAGCGTAATGGGTGTACTTTCCTAGTCCTAGGAGCACTCGCAATGCGAGAGAAGGTGAAGATAAAAGACAACCGAATAAACCTTATTCCTATTTCTCCTGAACCAGGATCCATCCCCGAACTGGAACAAGTTCCTTTCGAGTTCGTATATAACCATACGATGGATTATCCAATAAACTTGGGATCTTCGTAGTGATACGGAGTGTCCTGGAGAAATACAAAGGTGATTTAGGATTGGCGAAGAAATACTTGGTTTGGTCGTGAATAGTAGTCGCAATTTATTTTGCCCTCTTACTAATCCCTTTCTTTGTCTTAACTTAATACCTTCTGCACACCACCGTTAGGCTAATTGGTTTTCTTCATTCCCTACCGGTCGGCTCCTGCCTATGGTTTGGAAGAAGAATATCCAATTTGCGTAATAGGTGTACTATCTCCTAAACCAAGGAGTACTCGCAACCTGAGAGAAGGTAAAAGGAAAAGACAACTGAATAGTCCTAATCGTTTTCTCCAGAAGCAGAAACCATCCTCGAATTCCTTCGAGTTCGTATATAACCATACGACGGTTTTGTCCAATGGAAGTGGACGTTCGTAGTAATATGGGGTGTCCTGGAGAAAAGGGTAAAAGTAGGAGTGGCAATGAGGTCTGCAACTCTGACAATCCAAAAGCCAATGTTAAGATGGTTCGGTCAATATGGTCACTGAGTCATAGTCTAGGGTCGGGTCAATGGTCGCTGCCAAAGAGAGAGAGAAAAGAAACACTCAGCGTGCATTCTAACCTAGATCAGAATGGTTATCACTTTATCTAATCTGGAAAACTCCCACTGTAACGTCAAATTCTTCCCCAAACCTAAAAGAAGAATTAGCCGGGATCACCCGAGGAGTAAACCAACTCATCAGTGGGAATCGGGATCCAACTATCATCGCATGATAACGTGACGGAATCCGCTCACGCTATCACACTCCAGAAGGTATGCGCATATCTGGCAAGTTTCGGTTATTTTGAAACTCCCGATGTGGATTTTTGCCCCATGCTCTTATGACCATGGCGAAGGTCAACAAATCATAAGTCACATGTCAAGTTCTACCCGTCATTGTCCAGGTTAATTTGAACCCACCCGTACAAGCCCTTGACGAAGGTCAACAAGGCTATACGACTGTCCCAAACCAATGCATCTATCTATGCAGCAGAAAGGTAACAAGCAGCTACCATACACTATGCCTTGACGAAGGCCAATAAACATAGCATGAATACTACGTGCTACCCGTCTGAAATGACGGAGGGCTACGAATGGTTTCTGGCGAAAACCTTTAACGTAATGAACTTGATATCGTTGAAGGAACGGATAGCTTTTTAGAAAAATATAGTAACGAAAACCTTTGATAAAAAGGTCACTCCCGGTGAAGGGATCTCGGCTCTTTCCCCGTAGAATGAGGTGCAGGATATTCCAACTGAATACCATGATGCAAAGCAAAAGTAATCGGCTATAGTGAAGTTATTGCCCTGACGCAAACTTTTGTCCAAGGGGTCACTCCCGGTGAAGCGATCTCGGCCCTTGCCACGTCGACTGAGGAGCAGGATATTCCAACTGAATACCACTGTGCAAAACAAAAGAGAACGCCCTTGCAATAACAGCTTTTTGAAAAATGTTCCAATAACATCAGAATAGGTTTGTTTATCTTGCATTGATCCGAATCAACGCAGTCCCATCTATTGATCACACCAGAAAGAACGAAAATAATGACGTACGTATATGCCATCCGCATTCGCCACTAGGTCCCGTCATCACCCGTTAGGTTAGCTAACTAATGACAGAGCGGGGACTGGACTAGCGCGGATGCAAAACATATACAACATCTACTAGTATATATATCAATATATAATATTTCGCTCAAGGCGTGATAAAATGCAACATCACAGAAATGTACCGCATCACAGAACAATACAGATATATGGGATCCCCGGGTTTCATAGAGCCGCTACTGAAACCCGACGTTCCCCTGGTCGTGTGGATAGCCTGTGCAATGAAAACCTAGACCCCTACGGGCGCGGCAAGTTACCCGCCAAAACCTGAAGCGAGGCAGCCCCCTTCAGCAACGTAAATGGACCACCCAACACTTCACGGAATCCGGTAACTTGGGCACCCCTCGTGGGCCAACCTGTACCCCCTACGAGTGCGGCGAATAGCCCGCCAATTCTAGAGTGAAGCCCCTTCCGTCTCAATGCCATGAGATGCGTGCTCGTTACCCTCTAGAACCCGGCTATCCGTGCACCCCTAATCGGGGCAATCCTAGTACAGAAAGTAAAATATACATACATTGGGTACATCGACCGCAACCTGGTCGTGCCCCAAAAGAATAATACAAACAGGCAGTGACGGCAGTCCACATGTCGGATGCTCGCCCCGCAATATCAAGTGTACATATAAAACAAAAATGCACCAGCATTGCATCCAGGCTATCCCCCACGACCAATCCGCAACATCACAGCACAACACAGAACATCAACGTGAATGTCAAGTTCGTAAATCCGTCTAAAAGGGCTATAGCAGATAGACTGGATTTACCGATCGAGTGACATTCACGGTCGCAGATATAATGTAAATACTGTGAACTAACATGTTTAAAATATCCGATCGAACAAATTTATCAAAGTGGGCCCAAGCAGTACTGTAGCACTTACAGAAAATCTGGGCCCAAAAAGAATATCCCAAAACCCCTATTTCCAAGTATAATACAATCTGGAAAAATTTGGTGCAGTGAGGAGCCTAAGTGGCTGCGGAACCGTGGCCCAAGCGTGGATATGGCAGCGGTTCCGCTGTGGGATGATGGATTCAGGCGACCAAAATTTTACTAGAATTCTTATACTTCCCAGCACATCATTCTGCAACTACCTGAAAAAATTTTGGAGCAGAAAAAATTTCGACAGAAACACGATGCATTGGAAAATACGGTTTTTGGGGATTTTTGTTCGATCGAGTTCTAAACATACTAGAGCAAGCTAGGCATGGTTAATGGCGTGGCTCTGATACCAATGTAAGTCCGCGGCGGCGCCCTGGCCGTCGATCCGACGCTGGAAATGCGGAAACGAAAAACTTTGCAAACTAGCAAACCGGCAACACCGCGCACTTTTCACCCGGATCGGGCCATTAACCTAGAAACTAGCAAAGTAAAATATGGGTAGAGAGTTATACCAAGCGATCCGTGTCCTTCGGTCTTCGTCTCCACTCCGATCTCCCGCGGAAACTCCGTTCATCTCCTCCTCGTCGGAAAGGGCACCGCGTAGCCGGAATCTTTTACGGGCTTCCACCTCTATACCGAGGCAACTCGAGCGCGAAGTTGGCTAGCCGACGCGTCCAAGACTTGCTGTAGGCTAGTGTAGATTCTTTGTCTCTTTGGGGTTTAGTTTCCATGGAGGATGGAGGAAGAGGTTAAGAAAATTGGTGCTTTCAATTTTTCAGCAAGAAAAATGAGATGAAGAATGATGCCACCTTTTCAAATGAAACTCTCTCTTTTTTTCTCTAAAGAAGTGGCCGGCCCCTCTATAAAGAATGGTGGGGGAAAAAAGAAAATCCTCATCCAAGAGAAGAAAATGAATAATCTAATATAAAATGGTCACACCCATTTCATATCCAAATCAACTTCACCATCCAACTCAATCCTATCATAATAAAAGCAAGTGAAGAGATGAAAATGGAATCTCATGATGAATGATGCCACACACACATGCAATAAAGCCCTCCACAAATAAGTTATTTGCAAACTGCAAATAACACCCCTCCATCGAATGTCCGGCCGTGAAGGAACAAAGAAAAACCGGCCGGAACGGAATGCAAACTGGCAACTTCAGAAAACTGATCCCGTAATAAATTACAGGAAAACCCCGCTACTGCATATACATGCCCGCATTTGTATTCCCACTGAACACAAATGCAAAGAGACAAAATCTACACTATCTAATTCTAGGATCCGGCTTAAGCCAAAGCCGGCTAGTAAAAACCCGTCCGATCACGATTCGTGCAATACCGCACGTATCTGATCGAACCCTGCCATATCTCCATACGGCCTCTACAGCATTTCGCCTGAAACCTGAGTAACCATGTGTGGTGGACTCTAAAGACTCGTCAATACCTTGGTTGTGGATTTTACCACTAGCAAGTCAGAGGTATAAGCCAATACGTAACAGGCCACCAGGTATTGACCAAAAGGGACGTCGATGAGCGAACTCATCCTGACACCCTACTGAGCCTTTCAGTGACAATATCCATATAGTCCGGTCCGTTCGTCTATGAGCATCGCATGTTGGGCCTAGGGGGTTGGTAAAAGTCATACCCCCAATAGCGGTACAAGTCGTGTCGGAGTGTAGCCCAGAACACCCTGAGATACTACTGGAATACCTACCAGCAAATCTCCTGCCTTGGCCAAGGACTTTTCATGTTCTGGCTCTCCTAGACACAGCGCGACCTCATCCCCAATACCGGGAGTGACGAACCCCTACAGATCCGCTCACTGCCTCCATGTGGCTCAGGACTGTACCCAACTAAAACCTGTTTGCACGTCTCCTTTGAGCGTGGTAGGGTAGTAAACAAAGCACAGTGGGAACTAACACGAGACAAATGACGATCTCAGGTCGATGAACTAACCTGTACACATGTCACCTGGGAACTACTATCTGACGTCAGGTATAATACCAACTAGCAGGCTCCTGGCGAGTCCTGTCAGGTGTACTCATAACCCAATGAGCACCTGTATACATCTTAGGTGAACCAACTGACACCAGTGGCTTGTGAGACCGGCCACCGCCCCTCGTCAGGGTCTCGATTGTATACACTAGTCTACTCTAGAGAATCGATGCCATGTCTCGAAACTCCCACGACTAGGGACCTTTTAAGTATAGTGGCAAGAATCCTAGGGGCTCTATCAACATGTAATAGTGACTCGTAAGGTCACCTAAAGCAGTACATGATGATAAAAATAAACTAGATAGCATACTATCATCTCGAGTAAGACTGTCCTACCGGCATAGGTCCTCCTCAATCATTGCAATCACGTGTCTGTGATCCAATAATTGACTCTGAGGGCACTATATCCAACAGCTATATCTGCTTTAGTCTATAAATAGACATAAGCCACTTGTCCACTATGCTTCCGCTGCTCCCACTGACTATGACAACCCTCTGGCAGAGTCATATACACGTACACTTCTGAAGCCAGTTCAGAACGATGCTATACTCATCCTCCTGCCGGGTCTCACAGTCTGGAACAACAGCATTGGCAAGTCTGGGTAAACAAGAATCTCTCTGTCACCATCCTTGAGTTATACCGAAGTACCTCTCGGGTGCCTGAGGTTACCCACCATATATGCTGATTGGCTAATGGAATGTCAAACGAGATTGAATCATTAGGTTCTTATCAAATCTTCAGTAATCGTTTGCGGTTCTGGAATCAATTCCAGTTCTACCATACTCCCACTACTGTTTTCTGAAAAATCCAATTTTTTTAAAACTGTGGCGAGTCAAGAACAATATCACTATTGATCTTCCAGATGGTAGAAGTCAACCCTCATCATAGCCTGGGTCAACCCACAAACAGCCATTACAGAAACGTGTCTTGAGTTATCCAGAGTCTAGTTTTAAGCATAAGCCGGACAACTCCCCATACCTTAACATCGTTAAGATATGAACTATTCTATATCCAATATAGAACCAGAGGCACTGATTTAATTGAACCAGATTCAAATCATGCAGCTTTCTCCAGTGCATGTCAACTAAATGGAAAGAGGCTGATCAGCATTACTCAGCTTAGGAGTACTTCCAATTATGAGTAACCTGAAAGGGAAGCAAGTTCTCTTAATCATTACTATCAACTGAATACCCTACACAAGTATCTACATCTTCGATCACCTTGAAGAATCCCGATACTTGCAACACCTGGTTCTCTATTTTATTCGTATACCTATAACTTCTCAAAACTCGGACCCTTCATTTCTACGAAACACATGTCTAAGAACTAGAGAAGTCGTAAGTAAATAGAATATAGTACGAGGACCCCTCTATCCTAATGGACACTGGACAATATACAATCCTCTGTATAAGTCCCCTGAGTCTAATAATTCATTCACTGTGTGTCGAAGGTTGAAAACTGTACTTATGGTTAAGAAGAATTACACCGCTGTTCAATACTCCTTACCTAACCATCCACGGATATAGGTAAATGTCATAGACATAATTTATAAAAGATATATCTTACTCTATAAAAAATAGACGTACAGATATATCAATTTTAAATTGGTGCATAACAACGGATATTCAAAACCAAATATGTCCGGCAAACGGCCCATGCGATTTCCTCAAATATCACCAATTACAACGAATTCTGATAAAATGAGGATGATCACCTAATTCCCAATAACTTACTCCCACTCATCATCTGTAAAACCATACAGATGTGAGAATCATACCTGGTAAATACATACCCTGGAGCAAGTGTCTAATTAGGAAATCAATTTTCTTTTAACAGTACACAGTGAAATTGAAACATTGGAATGTTTCGATTGGGTATCCAGGTATTCCTAGTAATGCCTCTTCCATTATCAGATTCACAACTGTAACCGTATATTTCTTTGCCATCTCTCCACATCCTTTCATATGTCTTTAGTCAATACCTTCTCTACACCCTCTTAGGCTAAATGGTTTTCTTCCTTCCCTACCATTCGGCACCAGCCTATGGTTTGGAAGAAGATTATCCAATAAGCATAATGGGTGTACTGTCCTAATCCTAGGAGCACTTGCAATGCAAGAGAAGGTGAAGATAAAAGACAACCGAATAAACCTTATTCTTATTTCTCCTGAACCAGAATCCATCCCCGAACTGGAACGAGTTCCTTTCGAGTTCGTATATAACCATACGATGGAGTATCCAATAAACTGTGGATCTTCGTAGTGATACGCAGTGTCCTGGAGAAATACAAAGTTGAAGTAGGAGTGGTAATGAAATACTTAGTTTGGTCGTGAATAGCAGTCGCAATTTACTTTGCCCTCCTTCTAATCCCTTTATTTGTCTTTAAATAATACCTTCTGTACACCATCGTTATGCTAATTGGTTTTCTTCATTCCCCATCGTACGGCACCAGCCTAAGGTTTGGAAGAAGATTATCCAATTTGCGTAATAGGTGTACTATCTCCTAAACCAAGAAGTACTCGCAACCTGGGAGAAGGTAAAAGGAAAAGACAACTGAATAGTCCTATTCGTTTTCTTCAGAACAGGAAACCATCCTCGAATAAATTCCTTCGAGTTCGTATATAACAATACGATGATTTTGTCCAATGGAAGTGGACGTTCGTAGTAATACGGGGTGTCCTGCAGAAAAAGGGTAAAAATAGGAGTGGCAATAAGGTATGCAACTCTGACAATCCAGAAGCTAGTGTTTAAGAAGGTTCGGTCAACTTGGTCACTTAGTCATAGTCTAGAGACAGGCCATTGTCGCTACCAAAGAAAGAGAGAAAAGAAACACTCAGCGTGCACTCTAACCTAGATCAGAATGGTTATTACTTTGTCTAATCAGGAAACCTCCCACTGTAACGTCAAATTCTTCCTCAAACCTGAAAGAAGAATTAGTTGGGATCACCCGAGGAGTAAACTAACTCATCAGTGGGAATCGGGATCCAACTATCATCGCATGATAATGTGACGGAATCCGCTCAGGTTATCACACTCCAGAAGGTATGCGCGTATCTGGCAAGTTTCAGTTTCTTTAGAAACTCCCGATGTGATTTTTGCCCCATGCTCTTATGACCATGACGAAGGTCAACAAATCATAAGTCACATGTCAAGTTCTACCCGTTATTGTCTAGGTTAATTTGAACCCACCTGTACAAGCCCTTGACGAAGGTCAACAAGGCTATACGACTGTCCCAAACCAACGCATCTATCTATGCAGCAGAAAGGTAACAAGCAGCTACCATACACTATGCCTTGACGAAAGTCAACAAACATAGCATGAATACTACGTGCTACCTGTCTGAAATGACTGAGGGCTACGAATGGTTTCTGGCGAAAACCTTTAATATAATGAACTTGATATCGTTGAAGGAACTGGATAGCTTTATAAAAATATAGTGGCGAAAACCTTTGCTAAAGAGGTCACTCCCGGTGAAGGGATCTCGGCTCTTTCCCCGTAGAATGAGGTGCAGGATATTCCAACTAAATACCACGATGCAAAGCAATGGTAATCGGTTATAGTGAAGTTATTGCCCTGACGCAAACTTCTGTCCAAGGGGTCACTCCCGGTGAAGGGATCTCGGCCCTTGCCTCGTCGACTGAGGTGCTGGATATTCATAACCGAATACCACTGTGCAAAACAAAAGAGAACGCCCATGCAATAACAGCTTTTTGAAAAATTGTTTCAAAAACATCAGAATAGGTTTGTTTAGCTTGCATTGATTTGAATCGACGCAGTCCCATCAATTGATCACACCACAAAAGAATGAAAATAATGATGTACGTATATGCCATCCGCATTCGCCACTGGGTCCCGTCATCACCCGTTAGGTTACTTAACTAACGAGAGCAGGGAGTGGACTAGCGCGGATGCAAAACATATACAACATCTACTAGTATATATATCAATATATAATATTCGCTCAAGGCGTGATAAAATGCTACATCGCAGAAATGTAATAAGCATCACAGAATAATACAGATATCTGGGATCCCCGGGTTTCATAGAGCCGCTACTGAAACCCGACGTTCCCCTGGTCGTGTGGATAGCCTATGCAATGAAAATCCTAGAACCCTACAGGAGCGGCAAGTTACCCGCCAAAACCTGAAGCGAGGCAGCCCCCTTCAGCAACGTGAATGGACCACCCAGCACTTCACGGAATCCGGTATCTTAGGCATGTTGGAGATAGTGCCCTAAGAGTCAATTATTAGGTCACAGGTACGTGATTGTAATGATTGAGGGAGGACCTATCCCAGTAGGACAGTCTTGCTCGAGATGATAGTATGCTATCTGGTTTACCTTTATCATCGTGTACTGCTTTAGGTGACATGACACGTCGCTATTACACGTTGATAGAGCCCCTAGGATTCTTGCTTGACCACCAGCAGTATGAGGGCGATCATATAAGTGGGAGCTGGGGGTCTATAAGCTTATCCTTAAAAGGTCCTTAGTCGTGGGAGTTTCGAGACTGGGCATCGATACTCCATTAGTAGACTAGTGTATACAGTCGAGACCCCGACGAGGGGCGGTGGCCGGTCTCACAAGCCACTGGTGTCAGTTGGATCACCTAAGATGTATACAGGTGCTCATTGGGTTATGAGTACACCGGACAGGACTCGCCGGGAACATGCTAGTTGGTCATATACCAGACGTCAGATGGCAGTTCCCTGGTGACATGTGTGCAGGTTAGTTCATCGACCTGGGGATCGTCATTTGTCTCGTGTGAGTTCCCACTGTACTTTGATTACTACCCTACCACGGCTCAAAGGAGTCGTGCAAACAGGTTTTAGTTGGGTACAGTCCCGAGCCACATGGAGGCAGTGAGCGTATCTTCAGGGGTTCGTCTCTCCCGGTATTGGGGGTGAGGTCGTGCTGTGTCTAGGAGAGCCATTACACAAAGTCCTTGGTCAAGGCAAGAAGATTTACTGGTAGGTATTCCAGTAGTATCTCAGGGTGTTCTGGGCTACACTCCGACACGACTTGTACCGCTTTTGGGGGTCTGACTTTTACCAACCTGAAAAATTTTTCGAGACCAAAATATTTCAACAGAAACTGATGTGAACTAGAAATGCAAGTTTTGGAATTTTGGTCGATCGGAAATGCAAAACACATCAAACGAAGCTAGACGAAGTTAATGGCGAGTCTCTGATACCACTGTAAGTGCACGGCGGCGCCCCGGCCGTCAATCCGACGGCCAAACGCGGAAACGGTGGTAAACTTAAAATTTTGCGGACTTGGCAAAACGGCACCACCGCGCACTAAAACCGGATCGGGCCATTAAACTAAATCTAGCTAACTACAAAGAGAAGGGGAAGAGATATACCGACGATCCAAGTCCTCCGGTCTTCTCGCCATCGTCCGGATCTCCTGCGGAAAAGTCCCGTCTCCTCCTCGTCGCCGGAAGTGCACCACATCGCCTACTTTGTTTACGGGCTCCCACCTCAATGCCGAGGCAACTCGGGCACGAAGCCGGCTACTCGACGTGCCCAAGATTCGTTGTAGAATGTGTAGTAGAGGATTGTGTCTCATTTGGGGTTATGGAGTTGTGCCATTTTGTGGAAGAAAAGAGAGGAACTTTTGGAGAGGGTTCTTGTGTGATTTTTGGAGAATGAAGAGAACCAAAAATTGCCACACCAAAATCAATCACCCACCACTCTAAAGAATGGCCGGCCCTCTTTGTGAATGGGGAGAGAGTGTGAGTGAGGGGAGAGCCAAGGATTAATCAATCACCACCATAATGCAAGGGAGAGAGAAAAGCTCATGATATCAAGAAATGATTGCAAGTAAATAACCTCACTCCAACTACCAAATCATCAACAACCATCATGTCCCTCCATCATCATACAAAAGTCAAGCCATGATGAGGTTAACAAGTCAAAAGATGGTGCTATCATGATACAACAAAAATGCAAAGACCCCCTCCACAAATGCCTATTTGCAACAATGCAAATAAGCCCTCCTCCACCAATCTTCGGCCAATGTACGGAACAATGGAAATTCGCCGAAACGGAAAGCAAACTGGCAACTCCAGAAAACTGGTCCCGTAATAAATCACAGGAAAACTCCGATACTGTGCATACACACCCGCATCTGTATTTCGACCGAAATACAAATGCAATGTGACAAAATCTACACTGTACTATACTAGGATCCGGCTTATACCAAAGCCGGCTAGTAATTTCCGTTCGATCCTGATCCGTGCAATACCGCACGTATCTGATCGAACCCTGCCATATATGCATACGGCCTATAGTACAGACTGTCCGATCCTGATCCGTGCAATACCGCACGTATCTGATCGGACCTTGCCATATCTCCATACGGCCTCTACAACCTTTCGCCCGAAAGCTGAGTAACTGAATGTGGGGGACTCTAAAGACTCGTCAACACCTTGGTTGTGGATTTAACCACTAGCACGTCAGAGGTATAAGCCAATACGTGACGGGCTACCAGGTACTGACCAAATGGGACGTCGATGAGGAAGCTCACCCCGACACCCAACTGAGCCTGTCAGTGACAATATCCGTGCAGTCCGGTCCGTTCGTCTATGAGCATCGCATGGCGGGCCTAGGGGGTTGGTAAAAGTCAGACCCCCAAAAGCGGTACAAGTCGTGTCGGAGTGTAGCCCAGAACACCCTGAGATACTACTGGAATACCTACCAGTAAATCTCCTTGCCTTGGCCAAGGACTTTGTGTAATGGCTCTCCTAGACACAGCACGACCTCACCCCCAATACCGGGAGAGACGAACCCCTGAAGATACGCTCACTGCCTCCATGTGGCTCGGGACTGTACCCAACTAAAACCTGTTTGCACGACTCCTTTGAGCCGTGGTAGGGTAGTAATCAAAGTACAGTGGGAACTCACACGAGACAAATGACGATCCCCAGGTCGATGAACTAACCTGCACACATGTCACCAGGGAACTGCCATCTGACGTCTGGTATATGACCAACTAGCATGTTCCCGGCGAGTCCTGTCCGGTGTACTCATAACCCAATGAGCACCTGTATACATCTTAGGTGATCCAACTGACACCAGTGGCTTGTGAGACCGGCCACTGCCCCTCGTCGGGGTCTCGACTGTATACACTAGTCTACTAATGGAGTATCGATGCCCAGTCTCGAAACTCCCAAGACTAGGGACCTTTTAAGGATAAGCTTATAGACCCCCAGCTCCCACTTATATACAGAGGCTTTCTGGGATTATTTTGTGGGTTTTGGAATATTAAAATTGGGCCAATTATTTCTGTGAGTGCTACAGTATTAGTTTGGGGCCCACTTGTTAATTTTTGGTCAATCGGAAAATCTTAAACACATTTTTCACAGTATTTACATTATATCTGCGACCATGAATGTCACTCGATCGGTAAATCCGGTCTAACTGCTATAGCCCGGTTAGACGGATTTGCGAACGTGACTTTCACATTGATGTTCTATGTATTTGCTGTGATGTTGCGGATCGGTCGTGGGGATAGCCTGGATGCAATGCTAGTACAGTTTTGTTGTATTATGTACATTTGGTATTGCGGAGCGAGCGTCCGACATGTGGACTGCCGTCGCTGCCTGTTTGTATTATTATTTTGGGGCACGACCTGGTTGCGGTCGATGTACCCGTTGTATGTATATTTTACTTTCTGTACTAGGATTGCCCCGCGGAGGGGTGCACGGATAGCCGGGTTCTGGAGGGCAACAAGCCCGCATCTCATGGCATTGAGACGGAGGGGGCTTCACTCTAGGATTGGCGGGCTATTCGCCGCACTCGTAGGGGGTACAGGTTGACCCAGGAGGGGTGCCCAAGTTGCCGGATTCCGTGAAGTGCTGGGTGGTCCATTCACGGCGCTGAAGGGGGCTGCCTCGCTTCAGGTTTTGGCGGGTGACTTGTCGCGCCCGTAGGGGTCTAGGATTTCATTGCACAGGCTATCCACACGACCAGGGGAACGTCGGGTTTCAGCGGCTCTGTGAAACCCGGGGATCCCAGATATCTGTATTGTTTCTGTGATGCTGTACATTTTCTGTGATGTTGCATTTTTATTCACGCCTTGAGCGAATATAATATATTGGTATATATATATTAGTAGATGTTGTATATGTTTTGCATCCGCGCTAGTCCAGTCCCCGCTCTGTCGTTAGTTAGCTAACCTAACGGGTAATGACGGGACCCAGTGGCGAATGCGGATGGCATATACGTACGTCAGTATATTTTCGTTCTTTGTGGTGTGATCAATTGATGGGACTGCATTGATTCGGATCAATGCAAAGTTAAAAACAAACCTAATCTGATGTTGTTGGAACACTTTTTCAAAAAGCTGTTATTGCAAGGACGTTTACTTTTGTTTTGCATCGTGGTATTCAGTTAGAATATCCTGCTCCTCAGTCGACGAGGCAAGGGCCGAGATCCCTTCACCGGGAGTGACCCCTTGGACAAAAAGTTTGCGTCAGGGCATTAACTTCACTATAGCCGATTACTTTTGCTTTGCATCGTGGTATTCAGTTGGAATATCCTGCACCTCATTCTACGGGGAAAGAGCCGAGATCCCTTCACCGGGAGTGACCTCTTTAGTAAAGGTTTTCGTCACTATATTTTCTAAAAAGCTATCCGTTCCTTCAACGATATCAAGTTCTTTACGTTAAAGGTTTTCGCCAGAAACCATTCGTAGCCCTCCGTCGTTTCAGACGGGTAGCACGTAGTATTCATGCTGTGTTTGTTGACCTTCGTCAAGGCATAGTGTATGGTAGCTGCTTGTTACCTTTCTGCTGCATAGATAGATGCGTTGGTTTGGGACAGTCGTATAGCCTTGTTGACCTTCGTCAAGGGCTTGTACGGGTGGATTCAAATTAACCTGGATAATGACGGGTAGAACTTGACATGTGACTTATGATTTGTTCACCTTCGCCAAGGTCATAAGAGCATGGGGCAGAAATCACATCGGGAGTTTCAAAAGAACTGAGACTTGCCAGATATGCGCATACCTTCTGGAGTGTGATACCGTGAGCGAATTCCGTCACGTTATCATGCGATGAGAGTTGGATCCCGATTCCCACTGATGGGTTAGTTTACTCCTCGGGTAACCCCGACTAATTCTTCTTTCAGGTTTGGAGGAGAATTTGAGGTACAGTGGGAGGATTCCAGATTAGATAAATTGGTAACCATTCTGATCTAGGTTAGAGTGCACGCTGAATGTTTCTTTTCTCTCTCTCTTTGGCAGCGACCATTGACCCGACCCTAAGACTTTGACTCAGTGACCAAGTTGACCGAACCTTCTTAAACACCGGCTTTTGGATTGTCAGAGTTGCAGACCTCATTGCCACTCCTACTTTTACCCTTTTTCTCCAGGACACCCCGTATTACTACGAACGTCCACTTCCATTGGACAAAACCATCGTATGGTTAGATACGAACTCGAAAGAATTTATTCGAGGATGGTTTCCGGTTCTGGAGAAAACGGATAGGATTATTCAGTTGTCTTTTCCTTTTACCCTCTCTCAGGTTACGAGTACTCCTTGGTTTAGGGGTAGTACACCTATTACGCAAATTGGATTGTCTTCTTCCAAACCTTAGGCTGGTGCCGACCGGTAGGGAATGAAGAAAACCAATTAGCATAACGATGGTGTGCAGAAGGTATTAAGTTCAGACAAAGCAAGGGATTAGTAAGAGGGCAAAGTAAATTGCAACAGATATTCACGACCAAACCAAATATTTCATTACCACTCCCACATCACCTTTGTATTTCTCCAGGACACTCCGTATCACTACGAAGATCCACAGTTTATTTGGATACTCCATCGTATGGTTATATACGAACTCGAATGGAACTTGTTCCAGTTCGGGGATGGATTCTGGTTCAGGAGAAATAGGAATAAGGTTTATTCGGTTGTCTTTTATCTTCACCCTCTCTCATTGCGAGTGTTCCTAGGATGCGGACAGTACACCCATTATGCTTATTGGATAGTCTTCTTCCAAACCATAGGCTGGTGCCGAACGGTAGGGAAGGAAGAAAACCATTTGGCCTAAAAGGGTGTGCAGAAGGTAAAGACTAAAGACATATGAAGGGATTTGGAGAGGTGGCAAAGAACTATACGGTTACAGTCGTGAATCTGGAAGAGGCATTACTAGGAATACCAGAATACCCCATCGGAACATTTCAATGTTTCAGTTTCACTGTGTAATGTTAAAGGAAAACTGATTTCCCGATTAGATACTTACTCCAGGGTATGTATTTACCAGGTACGATTCTCACATCTGTATGGTTTTACAGATGATGAGTGGGAGTAAGTTGTTGGGAATTGGGTGATTATCCTCATTATATCGGAATTCGTTGTAATCGGTGATATTTGAGGAAATCACCTGGGCTGTTTGCCGGTCGGCAAATATTTGGTTTTGAATATCCACTGTTATGCACCAATTTCAAATTGATATATCTGTACGTCTATTTTCATAGAGTGAGATATACCTTTCTGAAATTATGTCTACGACATTTACCTATATCAGTGGATGGTTAGGTAAGGAGCATTAATTAGCGGTGTAATTCTTCTTAACCATAAGTACAGTTTTCAACCTACGACACACAGTGAATGAGTTATCAGACTTAAGGGACTTATACAGAGTATTGTATGTTGTCCAGTGTCCATTAGGACAGAGGGGTTGGTCCTCGTACTATATTCGGTTTACTTATGACTTCTCTAGTTTTTAGACAAGTGTTTCGTGGAAACACAGGGTCCGAATTTGGAGAAGTTATAGGTATTTGAATAGAGTAAAGAACCAGGTGTAGCAAGTATCGGGATTCTTCAAAGTGATCGAAGATGTAGATACTTGTATATGGTATTCAGTTGATAGTAGTGATTAAGAGAAATTGCTTCTCTTTCAGGTTACTCATAAATGGAAGCATTCCTAAGTTGAGTAACGCTGATCGGCCTCCTTCCATTTAGTTGACATGCACTGGAGACAGTTGCATGATTTGAATCTGGTTCAATTAAATCAGTGCCTCTGGTTCTATATATGATATAGAACAGTTCATATCTTAACGATGTTAAGGTACGGGGAGTTGTCCGGTTTATGATTAAAACCAGACACTGGACAACTCAAGGCACGTTTCTGTAATAGCTGTTTGTGGGTTGACCCAGGCTATGACGAGGGTTGATTTTCTACCATCTGGACGAACAATAGCGATATTGTTCTAGACTCGCCACAGTTTTATTAAAAATGGATTTTTTCAGAAAAACAGTAGTGGGAGTATGGTAGAACTGGAAGTGATTCCAGAACCACAAACGATTACTGAAGATTTGATAAGGAACCTAAAGATTCAATCTGAATTGACATTCCATTGGCCACTCCGCAGATAAGGTGGGTAACTTCAGGCACCCGAGAGGTACTCCGGTAGCCTCAAGGACGGTGACAGGGAAGTTCTTGTTTACCCACAATTACCATTGCTGTTGTTCCAGGCTGCGAGACCCGGCGGGAGGATGAGTATAGCGTCGTTCTAAACTAGTTTTAGAAGTGCACGTCTATATGACTCTGCCAGAGGGTTGTCGTAGTCAGTGGGAGCAGCGGAAGCATTGGTGGACAGGTAGCTTATGTCTATTTATAGACTAGAGCAGATGTAGTGGAGAAAGATCATCTATTTCTGACGTGACAGTCATGGGTTTGACTTCATCAGAATAGGGGATGGATCTGTTGAGAAGGTAGTAGGGTGTGATATCCTGGTATTTGGATGATATACACAGAGTAGGAAAGGAAACTCCTACACTACGATCGGTTATAGTTTGGTCGTCACACAGTTGTTTCTCCACAAAGGAAATGGATTTTATATCAGACATACTGGTTACTAGATCTATGGTCTTAGATCTAGATTTGGGTGGTTTCCCAATCAGGGTACTTGACAGCGTTCTAAGAGTATTTAGGATGGACGACTCCTGGCACGGTAGTGTACCTGCAGGTAATGGAGTCACCCTCTCCAAAGGTGTCTTACAGACTAAAGGGGAGAGGGACGGGCATGATTGGCAGATCACTTGCTCAGGCAATTGAGTCAATCGTGAGATGTCAAGTACCACACCAGATGTTGTTCTTGCACTAGATGCAATAACTTGACATTAATCCAATCCTGGAGAAACAGTCGGAAGCAGTTTTAGAACATAAGTGGATGTTCTAGGGAGATGATAACGACAGCCTCATTCAGGAGACAGTTATCATTCCAGGCTTCCAAGGTGACATGGACGACAAGAAGGTTGTCAGAGTTATAGTTTTCCTTCTGATGAGGGGCAGTATTTTGGACAGGTGGTCCAAGGCAATACTGAGGGAGGCATAGCGCGCAGGATACTGATTAAGTTCAGTTGACGATATAGTCTAAGAAGTTTGGATTTGGAGTTCATTTATGAGCTATGTCCCATAAGACATCCAGACACATTCTAAGACAGGTATTGCTCATTTCGGGAGATAGGTTTCTCCGCGAACTTGAGATATAGAGAGACATAGAATGAAACAACTAAGCGGATCCACTCACTGAGGCTATTCCTCGAACGCAATAGTTCCGCAAACGAGCTTTGTGAGACTGACTAGTAGAGGAGTTGGGTGTTCGGTATCACACGGGCTGTGAGTATGCGACATCGCAATAATTAGCCTTGAGTGCAAGTGGGAGATTGTTGGAGATAGTGCCCTCAGAGTCAATTATTAGGTCACAGGTACGTGATTGTAATGATTGAGGGAGGACCTATCCCAGTAGGACAGTCTTGCTCGAGATGATAGTATGCTATCTGGTTTACCTTTATCATCGTGTACTGCTTTAGGTGACATGACACGTCGCTATTACACGTTGATAGAGCCCCTAGGATTCTTGCTTGACCACCAGCAGTATGAGGGCGATCATATAAGTGGGAGCTGGGGGTCTATAAGCTTATCCTTAAAAGGTCCCTAGTCGTGGGAGTTTCGAGACTGGGCATCGATACTCCATTAGTAGACTAGTGTATACAGTCGAGACCCCGACGAGAGGCGGTGGCCGGTCTCACAAGCCACTGGTGTCAGTTGGATCACCTAAGATGTATACAGGTGCTCATTGGGTTATGAGTACACCGGACAGGACTCGCCGGGAACATGCTAGTTGGTCATATACCAGACGTCAGATGGCAGTTCCCTGGTGACATGTGTGCAGGTTAGTTCATCGACCTGGGGATCGTCATTTGTCTCGTGTGAGTTCCCACTGTACTTTGATTACTACCCTACCACGGCTCAAAGGAGTCGTGCAAACAGGTTTTAGTTGGGTACAGTCCCGAGCCACATGGAGGCAGTGAGCGTATCTTCAGGGGTTCGTCTCTCCCGGTATTGGGGGTGAGGTCGTGCTGTGTCTAGGAGAGCCATTACACAAAGTCCTTGGCCAAGGCAAGGAGATTTACTGGTAGGTATTCCAGTAGTATCTCAGGGTGTTCTGGGCTACACTCCGACACGACTTGTACCGCTTTTGGGGGTCTGACTTTTACCAACCCCCTAGGCCCGCCATGCGATGCTCATAGACGAACGGACCGGACTGCACGGATATTGTCACTGACAGGCTCAGTTGGGTGTCGGGGTGAGCTTCCTCATCGACGTCCCATTTGGTCAGTACCTGGTAGCCCGTCACGTATTGGCTTATACCTCTAACGTGCTAGTGTTTAAATCCACAACCAAGGTGTTGACGAGTCTTTAGAGTCCCCCACATTCAGTTACTCAGCTTTCGGGCGAAAGGTTGTAGAGGCCGTATGGAGATATGGCAAGGTCCGATCAGATACGTGCGGTATTGCACGGATCAGGATTGGACAGTCTGTACTATAGGCCGTATGCATATATGGCAGGGTTCGATCAGATACGTGCGGTATTGCACGGATCAGGATCGAACGGAAATTACTAGCCGGCTTTGGTATAAGCCGGATCCTAGTATAGTACAGTGTAGATTTTGTCTCATTGCATTTGTATTTCGGTCGAAATACAGATGCGGGTGTGTATGCACAGTATCGGGGTTTTCCTGTGATTTATTACGGGACCAGTTTTCTGGAGTTGCCAGTTTGCTTTCCGTTTCGGCCAATTTCCATTGTTCCGTTCATTGGCCGAAGATTGGTGGAGGAGGGCTTATTTGCATTGTTGCAAATAGGCATTTGTGGAGGGGGTCTTTGCATTTTTGTTGTATCATGATAGCACCATCTTTTGACTTGTTAACCTCATCATGGCTTGACTTTTGTATGATGATGGAGGGACATGATGGTTGTTGATGATTTGGTAGTTGGAGTGAGGTTATTTACTTGCAATCATTTCTTGATATCATGAGCTTTTCTCTCTCCCTTGCATTATGGTGGTGATTGATTAATCCTTGGCTCTCCCCTCACTCACACTCTCTCCCCATTCACAAAGAGAGCCGGCCATTCTTTAGAGTGGTGGGTGATTGATTTTGGTGTGGCAATTTTTGGTTCTCTTCATTCTCCAAAAATCACACAAGAACCCTTTCCAAAAGTTCCTCTCTTTTCCTCCACAAAATGGCACAACTCCATAACCCCAAATGAGACACAATCCTCTACTACACATTCTACAACGAATCTTGGGCACGTCGAGTAGCCGGCTTCGTGCCCGAGTTGCCTCGGCATTGAGGTGGGAGCCCGTAAACAAAGTAGGCGATGTGGTGCACTTCCGGCGACGAGGAGGAGACGGGACTTTTCCGCAGGAGATCCGGACGATGGCGAGAAGACCGGAGGACTTGGATCGTCGGTATATCTCTTCCCCTTCTCTTTGTAGTTAGCTAGATTTAGTTTAATGGCCCGATCCGGTTTTAGTGCGCGGTGGTGCCGTTTTGCCAAGTCCGCAAAATTTTAAGTTTACCACCGTTTCCGCGTTTGGCCGTCGGATTGACGGCCGGGGCGCCGCCGTGCACTTACAAGGCACCCTTCCTTCGGTCAACCTATACCCCCTACGAGTGCGGCGAATAGCCCGCCAATTCTAGAGTAAAGCCTCTTCCGTCACAACGCCAAGAGATGCGGGCCCGTTGCCCTCTAGAACCCGGCTATCCCTGCACCCCACCTTAGGGTAATCCTAGTACAGAAAGTAAAATATATACAACGGGTACATCGACCTCAGCCCGGTCGTGCCCCAAAAGAATAATATACAAACAGGCAGTGACGGCAGTCCACATGTCGGACGCTCGCCCCGCAATATAAAATGTATATATAAAACAAAACTGTACTAACATTGCATCCAGGCTATCTCCCACGACCAATCCGCAACATCACCTCACAACACAAAATATCAACGTGAATGTCACGTTCGCAAATCCGTCTCAAAGGACTATAGCAGTTAGACAGGATTTACCGATCAAATGACATTCACGGTCGCAGATATAATGTAAATACTGTGAACTAACATGATTAAAATTTTCAATCGATCAAATTTACCGAAGTGGGCCCCAAGCACTACTGTAGCACTTAAGGAAAATCTGGGCCCAAAAAGAACATTCCAAAAATCCCATTTTCAACTCAGAAGCTCTCTGTAAAATTTTGGTTCATTGAACAGTAAAGATAGCCGCGGAACCGCGGTCAATGCGCGGGTTTGGCCGCGGTTCCGTGGTGGAATGGTGAGTTCATGCGACCAAATTTTCATAGCATGCTTAGAATTCCCTGCACGTATTTCTGCAATGTACTGAAATTTTTTTTGACAACGATAAAATTTCGACAGAAACTGTGCATTAGAAATCGGGTTTTCGGAAAATCCGTTCGATCGAACTTGTAAATATGTTATAGTAGGCTAGACTAGGTTAATGGCGTGGCTCTGATACCAGTGTAAGTGCACGGCGGCGCCCTGGCCGTCAATCCGACACCGGAATGCGGAAACAAAACTTTTCTAAAAACTAGAAACCGGCACCACCGCGCACTAATATCCCGGATCGGGCCATTAACCTACTCCTAGCTAACTATGAGAATGGGAAGGAAGCTATACCAAGCGATCCGTGTCCATCGATCTTCGGCCTCCACTCCGATCTCCTCGCGGAATCTCCGGTCTTCATCTCCTCGTCGGAACGGGCACCACATCGCCGGGTTCTTTTTTGGGCTCCCACCTCTGGACCGAGGCAACTCGGACACGAAGTTGGCGAGCCGACGTGCCCAAGGGTGTTGTAGATGAAGTTTAGAAACCATTGTCTCAACGGGGTAATGAAGTTGCCTTGTATGGATGGAGGTGGAGAAATGATCTTTGAAAAAGAATGGAGCTCTCATTTTTCGAGCATGGAATGAGATGAAGATTTTTCCCTCATGAAATGAACCACTCACAAAATGAATCTCTCATCTCACTCAAATGTGGCCGGCCAAAAGAGAGGGAGTGAGTCCATGAAGGGAAGTGAGAGTAGTAGAAGGAATGTTGACCACAACCTAAAAGCAAATCTCACTTCAATAACCCAAATCAATCCCATCATAAACCATCACCATTAATGCAAGTCATCATCAAAGAAAAAGCAAAGATGCTTGTATTATCATAACAACCAAAAGACACAAAGAACCCTCCACAAATGCTAATTTGCAAATATGCAAATTATCCTCTCCATCGAAAAAAACCGGCCGTAAGGGAACAAAGGAAAACTGGCCGAAATGGAATGCAAACTGGCAACTTCAGAAAACTGATCCCGTAATAAATTACAGGAAAACCCCGCGACCGTATATACATACCCGCATTTGTATTCCCACTGAATACAAATGCAAAGAGACAAAATCTACACTGTACAATACTAGGATCCGGCTTAAACCAAATCCCGCTATTATTATCCGTCCGATCATGATCCGTGCAATACCGCACGTATCTGATCGAACCCTGCCATATCTCCATACGGCCTCTACAGCGTTTCGCCCGAAACTTGAGAAAACGGTCTGTGGGGGACTCTAAAGACTCTTCAATACTTTGGTTGTGGATTTAACCACTAGCACGTCAGAGGTATTAGCCTATACGTAACGGGATACCAGGTATTGACCAAAAGGGATGTCGATGAGAGAACTCATCCTGACACCCTACTGAGCCTGTCAGTAACAATATCTGTACAGTCCGGTCCGTTCGTCTATGAGCATCGCATGGCGGGCCTAGGGGGTTGGTAAATGTCAGACCCCCAAAAGCGGTACAAGTCGTGTCGGAGTGTAGCCCAGAACACCCTAAGATACTACTGGAATACCTAATAGTAAATCTCCTGCCTTGGATAAGGACTTCGTGTAATGGCTCTCCTAGACACAGCGCGACCACACCCCCAATACCGGGAGAGACGAACCCCTGAAGATCCGCTCACTGCCTCCATGTGGCTCGGGACTGTACCCAACTAAAACCTGTTTGCACGTCTCCTTCGAGCGTGGTAGGATAGTAATCAAAGCACAGTGGGAACTCACACGAGACAAATGACGATCTCAGGTCGATGAACTAACCTGTACACATGTCACCAGGGAACTGCTATCTGACGTCAGGTATAAGACCAACTAGCATATTCCCAGCGAGTCCTGTCTGGTGTACTCATAACCCAATGAGCACCTGTATACATCTTAGGTGAACCAACAGACACCAGTGGCTTATGAGACCGGCCACCGCCCCTCGTCGGGGTCTCGACTGTATACAATAGTCTACTCTGGAGTATCGATGCCCTATCTCGAAACTCGCACGACTAGGGACCTTTTAAGGATGTGCTTATAGACCCCAGCTCCCATGTATATGATCGCCCTCATACTGCTGGCAGTCAAGCAGGAATCCTAGGGGCTCTATCAATGTGCAATAGTGACCTGTAAGGTCACCTAAAGCAGTACACGATGATAAAGATAAACCAGATAGCATAATATCATCTTGAGTAAGACTGTTCTACCGGTATAGGTCCTCACTCAATCATTGCAATCACGCGCCTGTGATCCAATAAATGACTCTAAGGGCACTATCTCCAACACCAACTAAAACCTGTTTGCATGACTCAGTAGAGCCATGGTAGGGTAGTAATCAAAGCACAGTGGGAACTCACACGAGACAAATGACAACCTCAGGTCGACAGACTATCTGCATACATGTCACCAGAGAGCTGCTATCTGACGCTAGGTATAATACCATCTAGCCAGTCCTCGGTGAGTCCTTTCTGATAAACTCACACCCAGTGAGCATTTGTATACAATCTTAGGTGCACCTCACCAATGGTTGCTGGACAAATTCATCTCCCCTCGTTAGGGTCTAGATATGTATACACTAATCTACTCTGGAGTATCGATGCCTAGTCTCGATACTCCTACGACTAAGGACATTTTAAGGATGTGCCTATCGACTACCCAGCTCCCACAAGTTTGATTTCCATCACAACGTTGGTAGTCAGGCAAAGATCCTACGGGCTTTATCAACATGTATACAAGATATGAAATACAAAGTAAAACACATCACTTGTTAAGATAAAGACAAACCAAATAGCGTACTATCATATCGAGCAAGATTGTCCTGTACATACATATCCCTAGCATCCTATACAATGAAGGCCTGTAGGGAATATATATCCAACAATCTCCCACTTGCACTAGGGCCTATAATTTACGCAATAAGTACCCACGGTCTGCACTAGAGCCAGTTGCTGGCGTACCGTATGCCCAAATCTCAAACAGTCTCTCGAACTGGACTTGAGGGTTGGCCTTGGTGAATGGATCTGCCGTGTTGTCCATTGTGTCCACTCTCCGCACTTCGATATCCTGGCGATCCACGATCTCCCAGATTAGGTGATACCGCCTCAAGATATGTCTAGATTTCTGATAGGAACTTGGTTCCTTCGCTAATGCTACAGCCCCATTGTTATCGCAATACAAGGGTATTGGATTGGCAATGGACGGAACCACCTGAAGTTCAGAGATGAACTTCTTTATCCAGACTGCCTCTTTTATAGCATCATTAGGAGCTATATACGCAGCTTCCATCGTTGAGTGTGCGACGGTGTCTTGTTTGGAACTCTTCCAACATACCGCCCCTCCATTGAGGGTAAACACATAACCCGAGACAGATTTAGAGTCATCCATGTCGCTTTTAAAGATGGAATCGATAAATGCCTTGATCTGGAGGTCCCCATTACCGTATACCAAGAACATCTCCTTAGTCCTTCTCAAGTACTTGAGAATGTTCTTAACTGCTATCCATTATTTCTCACTCGGGTTTTACTTATACCTGCTTACCATACTAAGTGCGTAAGCTACAACTGGTCTGTTACATAACATCGCATACATTATAGATCCTACCGCCGAAGCGTATAGTATAATGCTCATGCAAGCCCTCTCTTTATCAGTCCTTGGAGACATCTCTTTGGAGAGGGTGATCCTGTGACAAGCTGGTAAATTACCACGCTTGGAATATTCCAAACTAAACCTATTTAGTATGGTGTCAATGTACCTGGACTGTGAAAATCCCATCATTCTTCTAGACCTATCACGATAGATCTTAATCCCCAGAATGTAGGAGGCATCACCCAAGTCTTTCATGGAGAACTTCTGTGACAAGTAGAGCTTGACTAATTGTAGCATAAGGATGTCATTCCCTATCAGAAGTGTTAGTTATATGTATGCCCTAGAGGCCATTACTGTACATAGGATGTATATTGTAGTGGATGCTGGGACATATATAGGGAGGACTTTCTTGCTCGACATGATAGTATGCTATCTGGTTGAACTTTACCTTAACGTGTATACTGATTGTCTCTCTGTTACATGTTGGTAAAGCCCTTAGGATCTGTACTTGACTACCTGGACTATGATGCGGATCATACTAGTGGGGACATGGTAGTCCATAAGTACATCCTTCAAAGTCCTTAGTCGTGGGTGTATCGAGACGGGGCATCGATACACCAGAGTAGACTAGCGTATACCTTCTCGACCCATACAGATGGGCGATGGATGATCCCATATCCATTGGTGTTTGACATCGGAGATGATATACGGGTGCTCAGTTGAGACTGGGTACACTGGACGGACTCGCCGAGAACTCCCAGATGGTATTATACCTCACGTCAGATGGCAGTTCTCTGGTGACACTGGTACAGAGTAGTCTGTTGACCCGAGATCGTCATAGAGTCTTGTGTGGTTCCCACTGTGCTTTGATTTCCATCTTACCACGTCCAAGAGGGCGTGCAAAACGGTGGTTTTTGGGTACAGTCCCGAGTCACATGGAGGCAATGAGCGATAGGAGGGGATTCGTCTCTCCCGGTATAGGGGGTTGATGTTGTGCTGTGTTCGATTGGCTATAACAGGAAATCCCTGGCCAGGGTTGCTGAGATTTACTGGTAAGTGTTACCAGTAGTTTCTCGAACAGTTATAGACCTCATATTGACACGACTTATTGAGCTATTGGGGTCTGACGTTTACCACCCCTAGGCGAGATATGCGACATATCAAACGATCAGACCGGACTGTACGGTAGTGTTACTGGTCGGATTCACTGGAGTGTGAGCGGGCTTGCTCGTCGATCTTCAGATCGCTCAATACCCGGGTGGCCGTTACGTTTAGCAGACCGCTTGCGGCTTGTGGGTGTCTGATATGATCATCATCCGCTGCCGGCGTATTGACGAGTCTTTAGAGTCCTACACAGAGGTTTCCTGGCTCAAGCGAAACGAAATAGGAGCGCATATGAGATATGTGCGGGACCGAGAATAATGCGTGTATGTGATACCGTATTCTATTCTCGCGATAAATATATCGAATGGTTGTATGCGATATAACCTAGTTATCGATTCAAGCGTTGATTCGATAAGCCGATATATTATATACTAGTCGGTTGTGTGCGACATAACCGGGTCATTGAATCAAGTGTTGATTTAATGATTTAATGCATATTTATATATTTGATATATTACTTTGCATCAACTAGTATCGGTTTACTTAAGATGGATTTTCTCACTCGGATGGGCGCATTGTATATGCGATATATTTTTGTGCACTTGATTGTATCATGTTTGATGATACATGTCATACTAGGGTTCAAGTGTAAAGATTAAACCTTGATTAATGAAATGGTTAGGGTTTATTATTTATTATTCATTTATCTTATTTAATTATCCTTTTTATTTTTGATAAATGAATAAAAGAAAAGAGAAAAGAATGGTGGCTAATTTTGTTCTTTAGTTGAAGCTTCATGAAGCTTTGTTCAAGTCAACCATTCTTATCTCATCCTTAACCCTAACCATTCCCACTAACCATGATTCATTCTCTACACTTGACTCTAGTTAAAATTATGATAAGAATTCATTTTCTTTTCTTATTCATTTAACTTATCATAACTTTGGATAAGCTTTCTTCTTCTTCTTCCTTGACTTCATGAAAAAAAGCTTACCTCATCAATGGTGATTGATATTTTTGAGTGAGAAATCCAATTCTAAAGTTAACCCACTTCCTATTTCTTCATCCTCTACCTCTTGCCAAGTAGTAGAGTGTGTTTACTTCACAAGTTTCTTGACTTGGTGAAGTCGGAGCTTGATTTAGCGATGCCTCGACGTAGATCATCTTCGGCATGGACATCGACGACCTAGCTTGCCCATTCTCCGACGAAGCCGATCCTAGAGCCCGGATTTGACTTGGACAGCGGAGAGGACTTCGTTGCGGAGCTATGGAGGTGGAGCACCGGATCTACAAAGGTTGTATTTCCGTTTTCTCATTAGTTAAGTGTTAACTAGTTCAATGTTCGCCTAGACATCTAGTTATCGATCCGTAGTTTAGGGTTTGTAGGCACCATATTTTTTGAAATTGCCATGGTTGATGGCTTGGGAGACCTCACTAGAGTGCCTAGGAACCCTACAGTGGTATCAAAGCCTAGCTAGAGCCTTAGGCGAAGTCCAGACGGAATTTGAAGCCCGAACGAACCCGAAATCAACCCGGCAAATTGCTCTCTGGACGATTTTGAAAAACAGGGTTTTTTCCATATTAAAAATATTCAGAGAACTCAGTAAAATAATATAAGAATTACTGTTTAAATTTGAGGGGTTAATTCGTTATTATAGGCGCGGATCCGCGGCCTTCCTGTTGTCTCAGGCCGCGGATGAGCGGCCGTACGACCTCCAATTTAAAAAAAATTTATACAGTAATTCCTAGTTTTATGTACTGGATTTGCTGGGAATTTTTAATATTTTTTATAGAGCTGAATTTTCTGAGTTGTTTTGGGGATTCGGTGATTCGATCGGGTTTATCAAATTTTGTCTGTGTGGCTTTCCGGATAAATCTTAGAATATGTTAAAAAGTTCGACCGGATATAAATACCCAACTTTTCCCCTGTCGGGAAATTTCCAAGTGTTGGATTTTTCCGTAGTTTAACGACGTTCTAAGTTGTGCAAGTAACGCGATGGTCCCTCTAGAAGACACAAACCTTAACTCGATTATGTGACCGTCTTGAACTGCCCTTTGAACCTTCGGGTTTGGGGCAGTACGGCGTGCCACATGTGAGGCGTTGGCTTGACCCTTCTACGGCTGGACCGTTGGTACTGAGGTACGAACTGAATGTTGTTAGACTTATTTCATGTGTTGATCTGTATCGGGAAAACTTGGGTGTTCGATTGTTCGATCGGAAAGTTTAACATTTTCTGTTTATCTGGAATGGGATACAATAATTGGAATTCACAAAGTTATGAGATAACTAAATGAATGTTATAAACGTAGCAGTTTAGTCTCACTTGATCGGTTGCCAAGGAATTTTGATGTGATCAAAAGTCCGTCGCAATCACGTAGCGTACGCGGATACTCCCCGGGTAAACTTAATAGACAGCCTCACTCCATAGCCCCGACCAAGTGACTGTAGGAGAACCCCGTCGCCGAAAGCATCCGTACGGGTGCTCGCGGTAGCGGTGTTCCGCCTTGGTGCACTTCGTCGACGGTATCGGGGGTGCGGCCGTCTACTGAAGTTTGCGACGAGTATTCGATCAGGATGTCGGGAATCTTGATGAATTGCCCGACTTGATATTGAAAAGTGTTTTCGATAATGAGACTAAAATGCGGGGTTTGTAATTGTTAGGCATGCGATGTCTAAGTAATTCATTTGGTCAGGCATGCGATGTCTGAGGTGGTTGCGGATTCCAACTGTTGTAGTTTTACACTTTCTTTTCTGTGACCGTAAGTGTAATATGTGATATCGCCGGTTTCGTTGCTATATGTCAACGACAATTGGGATGGACATATTTACTTACGTTGATGACATGTGATGTTATGTGTTGCTGGATACGTTATATTGGATCGTCATGTTTGAATAGCCGGGGGTTTTTATGTGAGATGGGTGTTTTTCATTTTCATTCATCTAAAAACTTATATGTAATATTCTTTTATTGGGGCGCTTCCTGGTTGCGGGAGTTGTCACCTGTTGTATATTATTTACTTTTCCGCACTAGGATAGACCCAAGGAGGAGGGCACAAGTAACCGGGTTCTGGAGTCCAGTGGGAGACCAACTCGAGGAGTCGAGTCCGGGTCTCCTAACTCTAGAATTGGTAGGGTTGCTTGCCGCTCTCGTAGGGGTCTAGGGGTGTGGGTTTGGCTATTCATCACGACCGTGGAATCCGTGTTTTATACTTGCTCGTATTGAAAACACGGACGTCCTAGTATATCCAATATTTCATATGATTCTTCTGCTGCGATATCTGTGATGTGATCATGTGATGTTCTGTGATAGATACAGTATATAGTATATATGATATATTATATAGACGTTACTTATGTTTTACACCCGCGCTAGCCCTGCCCCGCTCTGTCGTTAGTTACCTAACCTAACGGTGCACGAGGGGACATCGAGGCGAATGCGGATGGCATAAGTGTACGTCGTATTTATCTGTGATGTTTAGGTACTTAAATGATGGGACTTCATTAATGTGATTAATGAAATAAAAGAAACCTAAGATGTTGTAGAATCGAATTTCAAAATAAAACAGGTAGCTACAGTTTTTGCTTTGCACAGCGGTATATGTGATATATCCTGCACCTTATTCGATGAGGAAAGGACCGAGATCCCTTCACCGGGAGTGACTCCTTTAGCAATAACTGGTAGATGCTACACACACGGTTTGTCTTTTGATTGCTTTTAAGTGTTTTTGCTTTGCACAGTGATATATATGATATATCCCGCACCTCATTCGACGAGGAAAGGACCGACGATCCCTTCACCAGGAGTGACTCCTTTAGCAAAACTAGAAAAGCCTCAAAAACACTCCATTTCAAAATTCATTCGATCCTACAACGATATCAAGTTCATTACGCAATAGGTTTTCAGAAAAACCTGTCGTAGCCCTCCGTCATTTCAGATAAGTAGTAGTTAGTATTCGTGCTGCGTTTGTTGGCCTCTGTCAAGGCGCAGTGTGCGGTAGCTGATTAGTGCTTATCTGCATAAGCATATGATGTGATTGATTTAGGGTAGTCGTGCGACCTTGTTGACCTCTGTCAAGGGTCGTACGGGTGGATTTACTTCAATCAGGAAATGACGGGTTGAACTTGACTAGCAGCCTATGGTTTGTTGACCTCTGTCAAGGTCATAGGACGCTAGGGGCAAAATATTATCGGGAATTTCAAGTGTTGAGATTTGCAATGAGATTGCATACCTTCTATGAGATAGTTGGATCCCGATACCCGCTGCGAGTAAGTGTTACTCCTGGGAGAGTTTTACGCATTACAATTAGCCGATCAAGTAGGTGTTAACGAGGTTACGCCTCTGGGAAAATGAGGTTTACATTAATTAGGTTCGTGCGAAAGCACGGGGGACCACCCTCAATGTACCGACACTGGCCTGGCTGAAAGATTGGCGAACTTGTAGTGTGTAATTAATCCCGGCTAGTCTTTCCTTTTAGGGTTTGAAGGAAGATTTGATAAAAAGCAGTGGGAGCCATCCTGATTAGATAAAATAATAACCAATCTATTCTTGACAGAGCGCACGCTGAGTGTTTTCTTCTCTCTCTCTCCTGGTAGCGACCATATCACGCCTTAATCAAGATAATAATACGGATTATTGACCGAACCCGCTTGTTATACTGAGCTGGGGAACGTTGGTCCCGCTCCAACTTATAATAGTTATAAGACAGAGCAGGAAATTGGGGATTACCAGAATTCCCGTGCCGCCCAAACGAAGAGAGTGCATGATGATGCATCATCTTCGGGTGTGTTCATTACAAAGAACTGTTTCTCTGTATCCTCTACGTCCTGGGTATGTGATACCAGATCAGGATCCCAGATATGTAATCAGTTACATAGGGCTACAGAAAGGTAGAGAACTGAGAACGGGTGATAAGTTTCATGAGGCAGAAAACGGGGCAAGTGTTGCAGCCAAGTCTGTTGGTCACTGTCACCCTGTATTACAGTACATTGATTCTGAACGAATGTTATTAGATACCGAACCTGATATACAAAATCGTATCTGTCTCTTTATCAGTAAAGAAACGGTAAAATTTTGTATAGTTGGATAATGTTTTGAACATTTCCTATATCAAAAGTTGATCGGTTCAGGCACGTTATCTAAAAGCATTGATGTTCTAAATCAAACTACAGTTCTTAGTATATGAAACACACACAAGAGGAAGAGTTCAGAAATGAACGAATCCTTCTTGAGGTATTGTAGACTAGGTCAGATCAATGCGACCTGACTGGCTAGAGTTACATATAGATGTATATTTAAATCAGTTTGAATTTACATCTTATGAAACTCGCCAGTCATGTCACAAAGATAAGATGACCACAGCTCTGTTTAATGGAAACAGAGAAAGAGTTGGTAAACTCTTGGGATGATACATGTTGATGTATGTAGGTCCCCTGTCTACACATGCCAGGACTAGTTCTTTATACTTCATTACGTTCTCTGATAATCTCTCAAGATTCAGTCATATGTTCCTGCTGAAACATGAGTCCGAACCTTTTGAGATATTCACAGAATATAAGTTAGAAGTAGAGAACCAAAATGTGGGTATAAGTATTATGTCCTTTGATGTGATCAAGGAGGAGAATACTTGAGCACGGAAATCCTGGACTATTCTAAAGGAGAATGAGATTCTCTCTCAGCATTACTCCTCTGAATACACCATAGCTCGATGGTATATCAGGGCGGAGCATATACACCCTATTTGATATGGTGTGCTCTATGATGAGTACTACTGAGTTACCTATTTCCTTTTGGGTGTTATGCACTTGAGAAGCTGCATACCTATTGAATAAGGTTCGAATCAAATCAGTTGCCTACCACTTCATATTTGATATGGAAAGGGAAGAGCCCATATCTTAAGCTAGTTAAGATTTGGGGTTGTCCGGCCTATGTCTGAAAGCAGAATCCGGACAAGCTCGAGGCAAGTTCAGTTATGTAGAACTGGAAATGTTCCAGCTATACAGACTACAGCAGATGATTAGATAGAACCAAAGGATTCAGTAGATTCCAACGAACCTCAGCCTCTCCGCCGATCTAGTAGGTTTCCTCACCCACCTGAGAGATACTTCTGTTTCTTCATGACAGTGGGAGCGAGGATCGCATCATGAGATGATGACCCAACTAGTTTCGAACTGGCCATCAGGAGTGTGACTCTGTAAGAATGGCTGGATGCTTAGTGATCTGAGATGGAATCCTTATACACCAACAAAGTATGGACTTTGGTTGCTATATCTGAAGGGTTAAATCCCCATCAGGAGCAAGTATATCTTGAGAAGATTACTTGGTGTACATGGAAAGGTTGAGACTTTCAAAGCTAGACTTGTTAAAGGTTTTCGTCGTCGACCAGGCGTGGATAATGATGAAACTTTTTCAAGTGGCTATGCTTAAGTCCATCCAGATCCTACTTGCCACGGCTACATACCATGACTGCGATATCTGGTGGTTGGGTGTCTTGACTGCTTTTCTAAATGTTGATTTAGAAGAGAGCGTCTATAAGTACACAGCCAGAGGGCCTCGTAGACAGTGGGAGCAGCGGAAACGTGTGCAAGATGTTTTATATGATAAAGCAGGCATCGCGGAGTTGGAACATCTGTTTTGATGAATTAGTCAAACAGTTTGACATCATCAAAATGGTAGATGAACCTTGTATAAACAAAAGGGTAGTAGGGAGTATGGTAGTGATCCTCGTAGAGTACGTGGATGACATACTCTTGATAGGGAAGGAGTTTCCTATGCTACGCTCGATCAATCTCCGCTTATCACATTGATTCTCCATAAAGGATCATAATGATCCCTACTAACTCCTGGATTTTGGATCTATGAGATAGATCTAAATGGATGTTAGGATTCTCACTAGATGTAGTGAGATGGTATCAATCGATCCTAGGGAGAATCACTGGAAGTGTTCCAGGGTGATAAAGACGACTGAGTGTCAGTCACAGGCATTGTCTTTACCCTCAGTGAAGGGACGGTATGTTGGAAGAGTTCCAAGCTGGATACCGTGACATACTAGAAGATAAAGGCAGGATACATTGCTACTTAAGATGCTACCAAAGAGGCTGTTTGGGTGTATAATGGTTCATCAGATGAACTTAGTTCCTCCCATTGTGTGACAATGGAGTTGTGGCTTATGCCAAGGAACGCCGGTCCCATCAGTGATCCAGACATATTCTAAGGCAGTATCACCTGATCATGGAGATGGTTGATCTCTAAGGGATCGAGGTTAGGAGAGTAGATTCAGAGGACAACACAGCGGATCCACTCACAAAGGCCTGTTCCCAGAGAGAGACTTTTATGGGATGGTTGAGTATGAGATACTTCAAACCACTGCTACAGATGGCCCTAGTGCAAGTGGGAGATTGTTAGTTATATGTATGCCCTAGAGGTCATTACTGTACATAGGATGTATATTGTAGTGGATGCTGGGACATATATAGGGAGGACTTTCTTGCTCGACATGATAGTATGCTATCTGGTTGAACTTTACCTTAACGTGTATACTGATTGTCTCTCTGTTACATGTTGGTAAAGCCCTTAGGATCTGTACTTGACTACCTGGAGTATGATGCGGATCATACTAGTGGGGACATGGTAGTCCATAAGTACATCCTTCAAAGTCCCTAGTCGTGGGTGTATCGAGACGGGGCATCGATACACCAGAGTAGACTAGCGTATACCTTCTCGACCCATACAGATGGGCGATGGATGATCCCATATCCATTGGTGTTTGACATCGGAGATGATATACGGGTGCTCAGTTGAGACTGGGTACACTGGACGGACTCGCCGAGAACTCCCAGATGGTATTATACCTCACGTCAGATGGCAGTTCTCTGGTGACACTGGTACAGAGTAGTCTGTTGACCCGAGATCGTCATAGAGTCTTGTGTGGTTCCCACTGTGCTTTGATTTCCATCTTACCACGTCCAAGAGGGCGTGCAAAACGGTGGTTTTTGGGTACAGTCCCGAGTCACATGGAGGCAATGAGCGATAGGAGGGGATTCGTCTCTCCCGGTATAGGGGGTTGATGTTGTGCTGTGTTCGATTGGCTATAACAGGAAATCCCTGGCCAGGGTTGCTGAGATTTACTGGTAAGTGTTACCAGTAGTTTCTCGAATAGTTATAGACCTCATATTGACACGACTTATTGAGCTATTGGGGTCTGACGTTTACCACCCCTAGGCGAGATATGCGACATATCAGACGATCAGACCGGACTGTACGGTAGTGTTACTGGTCGGATTCACTGGAGTGTGAGCGGGCTTGCTCGTCGATCTTCAGATCGCTCAATACCCGGGTGGCCGTTACGTTTAGCAGACCGCTTGCGGCTTGTGGGTGTCTGATATGATCATCATCCGCTGCCGGCGTATTGACGAGTCTTTAGAGTCCTACACAGAGGTTTCCTGGCTCAAGCGAAACGAAATAGGAGCGCATATGAGATATGTGCGGGACCGAGAATAATGCGTGTATGTGATACCGTATTCTATTCTCGCGATAAATATATCGAATGGTTGTATGCGATATAACCTAGTTATCGATTCAAGCGTTGATTCGATAAGCCGATATATTATATACTAGTCGGTTGTGTGCGACATAACCGGGTCATTGAATCAAGTGTTGATTTAATGATTTAATGCATATTTATATATTTGATATATTACTTTGCATCAACTAGTATCGGTTTACTTAAGATGGATTTTCTCACTCGGATGGGCGCATTGTATATGCGATATATTTTTGTGCACTTGATTGTATCATGTTTGATGATACATGTCATACTAGGGTTCAAGTGTAAAGATTAAACCTTGATTAATGAAATGGTTAGGGTTTATTATTTATTATTCATTTATCTTATTTAATTATCCTTTTTATTTTTGATAAATGAATAAAAGAAAAGAGAAAAGAATGGTGGCTAATTTTGTTCTTTAGTTGAAGCTTCATGAAGCTTTGTTCAAGTCAACCATTCTTATCTCATCCTTAACCCTAACCATTCCCACTAACCATGATTCATTCTCTACACTTGACTCTAGTTAAAATTATGATAAGAATTCATTTTCTTTTCTTATTCATTTAACTTATCATAACTTTGGATAAGCTTTCTTCTTCTTCTTCCTTGACTTCATGAAGAAAAGCTTACCTCATCAATGGTGATTGATATTTTTGAGTGAGAAATCCAATTCTAAAGTTAACCCACTTCCTATTTCTTCATCCTCTACCTCTTGCCAAGTAGTAGAGTGTGTTTACTTCACAAGTTTCTTGACTTGGTGAAGTCGGAGCTTGATTTAGCGATGCCTCGACGTAGATCATCTTCGGCATGGACATCGACGACCTAGCTTGCCCATTCTCCGACGAAGCCGATCCTAAAGCCCGGATTTGACTTGGACAGCGGAGAGGACTTCGTTGCGGAGCTATGGAGGTGGAGCACCGGATCTACAAAGGTTGTATTTCCGTTTTCTCATTAGTTAAGTGTTAACTAGTTCAATGTTCGCCTAGACATCTAGTTATCGATCCGTAGTTTAGGGTTTGTAGGCACCATATTTTTTGAAATTGCCATGGTTGATGGCTTGGGAGACCTCACTAGAGTGCCTAGGAACCCTACAAGAAGTATGTCGTCAACTTACAGTACGAGGAAGACTACTGCTCCTTCTACAATCTTCCAATAAATGCATGGCTCATCTACATTCTTGATAAAGTCAAATTCTTTGACCGTCTTATCAAAGCAGATGTTCCAAGTCCGCGATGCTTGCATTAATCCATAAATGGATTTAAGCTACTTGCACACCTTTCCACTGCTCCCACTGTCTAAGAAACCCTCTGGCTGATCCACGTAAACATTTTACTCTAAATATCCATTTAGAAAAGTTGTTTTCATGTCCATCTTCCAGATTTCATAGTGATGGAAAGAAGCAATGGCAAGAAGGATCCGAATGGATTTAAGCATAGCCACTGGAGAAAAGGTTTTATCATAATCCAATCCTGGTCTTTGATGAAAACCTTTTGCAACATGTCTAGATTTGTAGGTTTCCACTTGTCGTATACATATCTAGTTCCCAATTTCTCCATAGTCAAATACAACTGTTGTGTAGTGGGAGAGCCCGGGCCATCGAACCGTGGCCAAATCCGGAACAAAAATTTCTTAAAACCCGGCGCTAGCATTACCCGTTTTGCAAGATCGAATCCATTAACCCTAAATCTAGCAACCTAACAATAGGAGATAGAATGGCTATACCTAATGATCCAAGTCCTTCGGGTCATCAACCATTTCCGAGCTCCTAGTAATGCTGATCGACTTTGGTCTCCGGTCTTCCTTCGTCTTCGATGATCCACCCGAGGGAAACGGCGCAAGCTTCAGGTTCGCCAAGCGAACCAACCGACCCTCCAAGATCGCTAGTAGTAGAGGGTGGGGGTGTATGATAGTCTTACTATATTTTTCTCTCATAATCTAATGCTTATAGAGCACCCATGGAAGATGTTGAGGTGATGCAAGCAAGAATGGTATGAGCTAAATGGTTAAGTCTTTTTGGATGTGCATATGAGAGTGAGCAACAGAGAGAGGTAATCAAAATGAGCAAAAACCCTTTTACCTCAAGTGTGGCCGGCCCTCCCCTCTCATGCCCACCCAAAATGTCATTCCCAATTTCATTAAACAAATACCCATACCAACCACAACAATGCCAAAGTCTTTGCTTTGACCAAATAACCCATACCCTTGCCAAGTCACCATTTACACCTCATCTAAAACAAATGATTTTCTAAAGAAAATCAATAATGAGGTGGCATCATCTAGAAGCCATTCCGTATAAATACGGAATGCTTCTTGGTATATGTATCGAAATACACATACGCATATTCGTACGAAAATACAAATAGCCAAAGAGAGAAAATAAATAGTGAGCAATAATACTAGAATACATATGCAAATTATTAAATCAAAACCTGATTTAACAATCTGGCTTAATCCTAAGACGCTAGTATTATCAACTGTCCGATTAAAGTCTGCGCAGCCTTTGCACATATTTAATCGAACACCTGTATGTACCAACATACAACAACTACACCATATCGCCTGAGCCGTGAAAACCCTCTGTGTGGGACTCTAAAGACTCATCAATACTCTGGCAGTGGGTTTAACCACAAGCATGTCAGCGGCACTAGCTGTACGTAACGGCTACCCAGGTATTGAGCGAAAGGAAGGCCGACGAGCAAACTCATCCGAACCCCTACTGAGCCTGTTAGTGACAAAATCCGTACATGCCGGTCTGTTCGTCCAAGAGTATCGCATATCGGGTCTAGGGGGTGGATAAAGTCAGACCCCTAACAACGCGATAATTCGTGTCGGTATGAAACCCATCACTACCCGAGATACTATCGATCCTGGATCGGTAATTCTCACATACCCCGGCCGAGGATTTCTAGTGATTGCCACCCGTGCACTGCGCGACATCAACCCCCAATACCGGGAGTGACGAATCCCCGGCGATCCGCTCTCTGCCTCCATGTGGCTCGGGACTGTACCCAACTAAAACCTGTTTGCACGACTCCTTTGAGCCGTGGTAGGGTAGTAATCAAAGCACAATAGGAACTCACATGAGACAAATGACGATCTCAGGTCGACAGACTAACCTGTACACATTTCACCAAAGAACTGTTATCTGACTATAGGTATAATACCAACTAGCATGTTCCCGACGAGTCCGTCTAGTGTACTCATAACCCAATGAGCACCTGCATACTATCTTAGGTGAACAACTAACACCAATGGGTTGTGAGACCGGCCACCGCCCCTCGTCAGGGTCTAGATAAGTATACACCAGTCTACACTGGAGTATCGATGCCCAGTCTCGATACTCCTATGACTAGGGACATTTAACGATGTGCTTACAGACCCCCAGCTCCTACGTATGTGATCGCCATCACAATGCTGGTAGTCAAGCAAGATCCTAAGGGCTTTATCAATATTTACATGATGATAAAGACAAACCTGATAGCATACTATTATCTCGAGTAAGACAGTTTTATCGGTATAGGTCCTCCCTCAATCATCATGATCACCTATCTGCGACTATGATAATTGCCTTGAGGGCATTATAGCCAATAATCTCCCACTTGCACTTAAGGCTAATTATTGCGATGTCGCACACTCACAGCCCGTGTGATACCGAACACCCAACTCTTCTACTAATCAGTTTCACAAACCTCGTTTGTAAAACTATTGCGTTCGAGAAATAGCCTCCGTGAGTGGATCCGCTACAGTGTCACTTTCTATGTCTCTCTTAATCTCAACTTCGTGGAGAAAACTATCTCCCGAAATGAGCAATACCCGTCTTAGAATATTTCTGGATATCTGATGGGACCCAGTTCACAAATGAACTCCAAATCCAGCAAACTTCTTAAACTGTATCGTCTATTGAACTTAATCAGTATGCTGCGCCATGCCTTCCTCAGTATCCTCTTGGATCACCTGTCCAAAATACTACCCCTCGTCAGAGGGAAAACAATAACTCTGACAGTCACTCTGTCATCCAGGTCACCTTGGAAGCCTGAAATGATAACCGTCTCCCGAAGGACACTGCCGTTATCAAAACCCTAGAACATCTACTTATGTTCTAAAACTGCTTCCTAACGTTTCTCCAGGATTGGATTAATATCATAACTTATTGCATCTAGTGCAAAAACAACATGTGGTGTGGTACTTGACATCTCATGATTGACTCAATTGCCTAAATAAGTGATATGTCAATCATGCACACCCCTCTCCCCTTTAGTCTATAGGACACCTTTAGAGAGGGTGACTCCATCACCTGCAGGTACACCACCATGCCAGGAGTTGTCCATTCTAAATATCTTTAGATTACCGTCTAAGTACCTAGATTGGGAAACTACCCAAATCTAGATCTAAACTATAGATCCGGTAACCAGAATGCCTGATATTATATCCAAAACCTATGTGGAGAAAACACTGTGTGACAACAAAAGTATAACCGATCGTAGTTTAGGAATTTCACTTCCTACTCTGTGTATGTCATCCTCAATACCAGGACATACACCCTACTACTTTCTTAACAGATCCATCTCCTATTCTGATGAAGTCAAAAACCTATGACTGTCACTTCAAAATAGATGATCTATCTCTGCCATATCCGCTTTAGTCTATAAATAGACATGCTACTTGTCCACTACGCTTCCGCTGCTCCCACTGACTACGATAACCCTCTGGCAGAGTCATATACACGTGCACTTCCAAAGCTAGTTTAGAATGACGCTATACTCATCCTTTTGCCGGGTCTCATTTCTGGAACAACAGTAGTGTCATGTTCGGGTAAACAAGAACCTCCCTGTTACCGTCCTTGAGGCTACCTGAGTACCTCTCGGGTGGCTGAGGTTACCTTCCATATCTGCCGAGTGGCTAATGGAATGTCAATCCTGATTGAATCTTTAGGTCCTATTAAATTTTCCGTAATCGTTTATGGTTCTGGAATCACTTCCAGTTCTACCATACTCCCACTATTGTTTTCTGAAAAAATTCCATTTTACTAAAACTGTGGCGAGTCAAGGACAATATCACTATTGATCTTCCAGATGGTAGAAAGTTAACCCTCGTCAAAGCCCGGGATAACCCACAAACAGCCATTACTGAAACGTGCCCTGAGTTTATCCGGATTCTGGTTTTAAGCATTAGCCGGACGACTCCCTATACCTTAACATCGTTAAGATATAAATTGATTCTATATTTATCTAATATAGAAACAAAAGCACTCATTTAATTAGAACCAGATTCAAATCATGCATCTATCTCCAGTGTATGTCAACTAAATGGAGAGAGGCCAATCAGCATTACTCAACTTAGGAGTGCGTCCAATTATGAGTAACCTGAAAGAGAAACAAGTTTCTCAAAACCATTACTATCAACTGAATACCTCATACAAGTATCTACATCTTCGATCACCTTGAAGAATCCAGATACTTGCGACACCTGGTTCTCTACTTTATTCTTGTACCTATAACTTCTCAAACATGGACCTTGTATTTCTACGAAACACTTGTCCAAAACTTGAGAAGTCACAAGTAAACAGAATATAGTACAAGGACCAACCCCTTTGTCATAATGGACACTGGACAACATACAATACTTTGTATAAGTCCCCTGAGTTTAATCTCTCAAACCCTGTGCGTCGTAGGTTGAAAACTGTACCTAGGTGATTTCCTGAAATATCACCAATTACAAAGAATTCCGATGAAGATGATCACCTAATTCCCAATAACTTACTCCCACTCATCATCTGTAAAACCATACAGATGTGAGAATCATACCTGGTAAATACATACCCTGGAGCAAGGGTCTAAATGGGAAATCAGTTTTCTATTAACAATACACAGTGAAACTGAAACATGAATATGTTTAGAAAGGGTATCGGGGTATTCGTAGTAATGCCTCTTCCATTATCAGATTCATGATTGTAACCGTATATTTCCTTGCCATCTCTTCAATTCCCTTTATTTGTCTTTACTCATTACCTTCTATACACCATCGTTAGGCTAAGTGGTTTTCTTCCTTCCCTACCGTTCGGCACCAGCCTATGGTTTGGAAGAAGACTATCCAATAAGCATAATAGGTGTACTCTCCGAATCCTAGGAGCACTCGCAACCCGAGAGAAGGTAAGTATAAAAGACAACTGAATAAACCTTATTCCTATTTCTCCTGAACCAGAATCCATTCTCGAAAAAGTTCCTTCGAGTTCGTATATAACCATACGATGGATTTATCCAATGGAATTGGATGTTCATAGTGATACGAGGTATTCTGGAGAAATACAAAGGTGAAGTAGGAGTGTCGATGAAATACGTGGTTTGGTCGTGAATCATAGCAGTCGCATTTTACTTTGCCCTCTTTCTAATCCCTTTATTTGTCTTTACTTATTACCTTCTGCACACCATACTTAGGCTTATTGGTTTTCTTCATTCCCTACCTTTCAGCACCAGCCTATGGTTTGGAAGAAGACTATCCAATAAGCATAATTGGTGTACTCTCCTAATCCTAGTAGCCCTCACAACCTGAGAGAAGGTAAAAGGAAAAGACAACTGAATAGTCCTATTCATTTTTCCAGAACCAGAAACCATCCACGAAAAAGTTCCTTCGAGTTCGTATATAACCATACGATGGTTTTATCCAATGGAAGTGGATATATGTACTGATACGGGGTGTTCTGGAGAAAAGAAAAGGTTAAAAGAAGGAGTGGCAATGATGTATGCAAGTTGGACAGTCCAAAAGCCAGTGTTTTTAAGAAAGTTCAGTTAACTTGGTTGCTGAGTCAATGTCTAAGGTCGGGGCATGGTCGATGTCAAAGAGAGAGAGAAAAGAAACACTCAGCGTGCACTTTAACCTAGATCAGAATGGATAATCACTTTATCTAATCTGGATGGCTTCCACTGTTTTCTCAAATTCTCCTCCAAACCTAAAAGGAGAATTAGTCGGAATCACCTGAGGTGTAATCCTACTCATCAGTGGGAATCGGGATCCAACTATCATCGCATGATAGCTTGATGGAAGCCACTCAAGTCACCACACTTCAGAAGGTATGCGCATGCTTGGTAAGTTTCCTTTATGTTTGAAACTCCCGATATGATTTTTACCCCAAGCTGCTGATGACCTTGACGGATGCCAACAAATCATAAGTTGCAAGTCAAGATCTACCCGTCATTGTCCTGATTAATATAAAGCCACCCGTACTCGCCCTTGACGGATGCCAACAAGGCTGCACGACTGTCCTAGATTAATGCATATCCATGCTACAGAAAAGTAACATATAGCTACCGCACACTATGCCTTGACGGAAGCCAACAAACATAGCACGAATACTAGGCGCTGCTTTTCTGAAATGACGGAGGGCTACAGCTGGTTTTTTGCGAAAAACCTTTAACGTAATGAACTTGATATCGTTGAAGGAATCCAAGTGGTTTTTATAAAAGTATAGTGGCAAAAACTTTTGCTAAAGAGGTCACTCCCGGTGAAGGGATCTCGGCTCTTTCCCCGTCGAATGAGGTGCAGGATATTCCAAACTGAATACCACGATGCAAAGCAAAAAGTAATCGACTATAGTGAAGTTATTATGTTGACGCAAACTCCTGCCAAAGGGGTCACTCCCGATGAAGGGATCTCGGCCCTTGCCTCGTCGAATGAGGTGCTGGATATTCATACCCGAATACCACTGTGCAGAGCAAAAGCGTACGTCTGTAATGTCAGTTTTTAAAAAACTTGGTTCCAACAACATTATATTTATATTGGTTTGTTTTCCTTGTATTGATAAGAATCAACGCAGTCCAATCAATTAATCACACCAGAAAAGAACGAAAATAAAATGTACGTATATGCCACCCGTATTCACCACTGGTCCCGTCACCACCCGTTAGGTTACTTAACTAACGACAGAGCGAGGACTGGGCTACCGCGGGTGCAAAACATATACAACATCTACTAGTATATATAAATATATATAACAATCGTCCTAGGCATGATAAATGCAACATCACAGAAAAGTTATAAGCATCACAGAACAATAAGATAATCTAGGAGCCCCGGGTTTCCTTCGAGCCACAACAGAAAACCCGACGTTCCCCTGGTAGTGTGGATAGCCTTTGCAATGAACTCCTAGACCCCTACGAGTGCGGAAAGTTACCCGCCAAAACCTGAGGCGAGGCAGCCCCCTTCAGCAAAGTAAAAGGACCACCCAGCAATTCACCGGAATTCGGTAACTTGAACACCCCTCCTTGGTCATCCTATACCCCCTATGAGTGCGGCGAATAGCCCGCCAATTCTAGAGTAAGCTCCCCTCCGTCTCAACACCATGAGATGCGGACCCGTTCCCCTCTAGAATCCGGCTATTCATGCACCCCACCTTGGGGTAATTCTTGTACTGAAAATAAAATAATATACAAGGGTGACATCGACCTCAGCCCGGTCGTGCCCCAAAAGAATAATGTACAAACAGACAGTGATGGCAGTCCACATGTCGGACGCTCGCCCCGCAATATCTAATGTACAAATAAATCCGAACTGCACTACCTTTGCACACAAGCTATCCACCACGACAATCCACAACATCACAGCACAATACAGAACATCAACGTGAATGTCACGTTCGCAAACCCGTCTAAAAGGACTATAGCGATTAGACAAGGTTTACCGATCAAATGATATTCACGGTCACAGATAGAAATGTAAAGTACTGAAAAATTACACAGTTAAAATTTCGATCGACTAAATTTATCCGCAAAGGCCCCAAAAGAAAATCCAGTACTCTAAAAATTGTGGGCCAAGACTAAACATCACAAAAAATCACAATTCAATGTTCTGAGCTACAGGAAAATTTCACGGCCCGTTGCTACTAAACGGCCGCGGAACCGCCGCCAATAGGGGATTAGTGCGGCGGTTCCGCAGCGCCTTAGAGGCTTCAGGAGCCCAAAGTTTTTCTGCATTCATAAAATCTCCTGAACGGATTTTTAGACCTCTGGAAATAATTTTTGGAGCACTTTCAGAAATCGACAGAAACTTGACAATACGGAAAATTGTTTTAGAAATTTTGATCGATCGAGATTTTAAGCTTGTGCAAACTAGCTAGTAGGGATTAATGGGTGGCTCCGATACCATTGTTGGGTAGTGGTAGTGCGCGGCCATCGAACCGTGGCCAAATGCAGAACAAAATTTTTTTAAAACCCGGCGCTACCATTACCCGTTTTGCAAGATCGAAACCATTAACCCTAAAATTAGCAAGCTTACAAAAGGAGATAGAATGGCTATACCTAATGATCCATGTCCTTCGGGTCTTCAACCATTTTCAAGCTCCTAGTGATGCGGATCGACTTTGGTCGCCGGTCTTCCTTCGTCTCCGATGATCTACCCGAGAGAAACGGCGTAAGCTTCAGGTTCGCCAAGCGAACCAACCGACCCTCCAAGATCACTAGTAGTGGAGGGTGGGGGTGTATGATAGTCTCACTATATTTTTCACTCATAATCTAATGGTCATAGAGCACCCATGGAAGATGTTGAGGTGATGCAAGCAAGAATGGTATGAGCTAAATGGTAAAGTCTTTTGGGATGTGCATATGAGAGTGGGCAAGAGAGAGAGGTAATCAAAATGAGCAAAAACCCCTTTACCTCAAGTGTGGCCGGCCCTCCCCTCTCATGCCCACCCAAAATGTCATTCCCAATTTCATTAAACAAATACCCATAACAATCACAACAATGCCAAAGTCCATGCTTGACCAAATAACCCATACCCTTGCCAAGTTACCATTTCCACCTCATCTAAAACAAATGATTTTCTAAAGAAAATCAATAATGAGGTGGCATCATCTAAAAGCCTTTCCGTATAAATACCGAATGGCTCCCTGTATATGTATCGAAATACACATACGCGTATTCGTACGAAAATACAAATAGCCAAAGAGAGAAAACAAATAGTGAGCAATAATACTAGAAAAAATATATATAAATACATATGTAAATTATTAAATCAAAACTTGATTTAACAATCTGGCTTAATCCTAAGCCGCTAGTATTATCAACCGTCAGATTAAAGTCTGCGCGGCCTGTGCACATATTCAATCGAACACCTGTATGTACCAACATACAACAACTACACAATATCGCCTGAGCCGTGAAACCCTCTGTGTGGGACTCTAAAGACTCGTCAATACTCTGGCAGTGGGTTTAACCACAAGCACGTCAGCGGCACTAGCTGTACGTAACGGCTACCCAGGTATTGATTGAAAGGAAGGCCGACGACCAAACTCATCCGAACCCCTACTGAGCCTGTCAGTGACAATATCCGTACAGTCCGGTCTGTTCGTCTAAGAGTATCGCATATCGGGTCTAGGGGATGGATAAAGTCAGACCCCTAACAATGCGATAATTCGTGTCGGTATGAAACCCATCACAACCCGAGAAACTATCGATCCTGGATCGGTAATTCTCATATACCCCGGCCGAGTATTTCTAGTGATGGCCACCCGTGCACTGCGCGACATCAACCCCCAATACCGGGAGAGACGAATCCCCGACGATCCGCTCACTGCCTCCATGTGGCTCGGAATTGTACCCAACTAAAACCTGTTTGCACGACTCCTTTGAGACGTGGTAGGGTAGTAATCAAAGCACAGTGGGAACTCACATGAGACAAATGATGATCTCAGGTCGACAGACTAACCTGTACACATTGTTAGTTATATGTATGCCCTAGAGGCCATTACTGTACATAGGATGTATATTGTAGTGGATGCTGGGACGTATATAGGAAGGACTTTCTTGCTCGACATGATAGTATGCTATCTGGTTACACTTTACCTTAACGTGTATACTGATTGTCTCTCTGTTACATGTTGGTAAAGCCCTTAGGATGTGTACTTGACTACCTGGACTGTGATGCGGATCATACTAGTGGGGACATGGTAGTCTATAAGTACATCCTTCAAAGTCCCTAGTCGTGGATGTATCGAGACGGGGCATCGATATACCAGAGTAGACTAGCGTGTACCTTCTCGACCCATACAGATGGGCGATGGGTGATCCCATATCCATCGGTGTTTGACATCAGAGATTATATACGGGTGCTCAGTGGAGACTGGGTACACTGGAAGGACTCGCCGAGAACTCCCAGATGGTATTATACCTCACGTCAGATGGCAGTTCTCTGGTGACACTGGTACAGAGTAGTTTGTTGACCCGAGATCGTCATAGAGTCTTGTGTGGTTCCCACTGTGCTTTGATTTCCATCTTACCACGTCCAAGAGGGCGTGCAAAACGGTGGTTTTTGGGTACAGTCTCGAGTCACATGGAGGCAATGAGCGATAGGAGGGGATTCGTCTCACCCGGTATAGGGAGTTGATGTTGTGCTGTGTTCGATTGGCTATAACAGGAAATCCCTGGCCAGGGTTGCTGAGATTTACTGGTAAGTGTTACCAGTAGTTTCTCGAATTGTTATAGACCTCATATCGACACGACTTATCGAGCTATTGGGGTCTGACGTTTACCACCCCTAGGCGAGATATGCGACATATCAGACGATCAGACCGGACTGTACGGTAGTGTTACTGGTTGGATTCACTGGAGTGTGAGCGGGCTTGCTCGTCGATCTTCAGATCGCTCAATACCGGGGTGGCCGTTACGTTTAGCAGACCGCTTGCGGCTTGTGGGTGTTTGATATGATCATCGCCTGCTGCCGGCGTATTGACGAGTCTTTAGAGTCCTACACTGAGGTTTCCTGCCTCAAGCGAAACGAAATAGGAGCGCATATGAGATATGTGCAGGACCGAGAATAATGCGTGTATGTGATACCGTATTCTATTCTCGTGATGAATGTATCGATTGGTTGTATGCGATATAACCTAGTTATCTAATCAAGTATTGATTCGATAAGCCGATACATAGGATACTAGTCGGTTATATGCGATATGACCGGATCGTTAAATCAAGTATTGATTTAATGATTTAATGTATAATTATATATTTGATATATTACTTTGCATTAACTAGTATTGGTTCACTTTAAATGGATTTTCTCGCTCGGGTGTGCACATTGTATATGTGATATACTTTTTGTGCACTTGATTGTATCATGTTTGATGATACATGCTCATTAGGGTTTGTGTGAAGATCAAACCATGGTTGTATATAGGTTAGGGTTATGGTTTTCTTATTTATTTATTTATTCATTTATTCTTATTGGAAAATATTATGCATAAAGAGAAAATGGTGGCTTTCTTTGTTTGTACATTGAAGCTTCATGAAGCTTTGACCTTGTGACCATATTTTCTTGATGCTTAACCCTAACCCTTCATTCTAACAGTTAGGTCCACGTTACCTCTCCCGGTACTTTCGGGGTTGCGGAAACGGTAAAACAAAATTTTTTCTAAACTTTGTAACATGGACCGTAAAAGCCGGATCTTTGCTAAACATTACACTAGCATCCTAACAAGAGATGTATCTACTCGGTTAGGAATTATACCTCAACTTGAACTCCTTCTCTTCTTGTTGTTCTTCTTATTTGTTGTTCTTCACTTCTTGTTGCTCTTCTCTTTGCTCGCTCAATGGTTGATCCGGACTTTGGTCACCTCCGCGGCCTCCTTGAGTCGAAGACGATCCACCCGAGAGATGTACACCGAGCTCCACCTCAAGCCGAGGTAACTAGGGCAAGGAGATTGCTAATCTAGAAGGCCTAGGATGTGTAGAGGAGATGTATGGATGTGTTTGTCAAGTGAAAACCTTTTTCTCTCAACACATGAGATCAAAGGAGAAATCAAGAGGAGGAAGAAGAAGGAGGTTTTCTTGCAACCATTGAGCTTCTCATTTCAAGAGAGAGAATGAGAATAATATTATGATACAAAAGAAAAGAACCATGGTTGCAAATAATGCAAAACAACGTCATTACTAATCCCATCAAGATAAAGTTGATGGCTACTTTGAAATGACCATTATCATAATCCAAAAGAAAAAAGAAAAGAAAAGAAAAGTGAAGAACCCTCTTGAAAGTCAATGGTCAACCCGGTCAACCGGTCAACAAAGTCAAGAGAGGTCAACGGGGTTAAATGGTCAATGCAATTAGCCATCATAAGATTATCACTAATAGGATTAGTAAATGATGTTCGCGGCTCATAATGGTTTTGACCAATACGAACTGTCAAAACCCTAATGAGTCCGCCTCAAAATGGTTTTGACCGAATCAACTGTCAAAACCCTAATGAGCCTGCCACATAGCGGTTTTGGCCGAACCAACTGCCAAAACCCTAATGAGGCACCTCCTCCTTCATCGCTCCGGAAAACTGTGCATACACACCTGCATCCGTATTCCGTAGAATGCGGATGCGCAGAAGACAAAACAAATCCAACCGTGCAGTGCTAGGATCCGGCTTAAACCAAAGCCAACTAGTACTGCCTGCCCGAACACCATACGCACACAAGTGTACGTAGTGATCGGAGCCCTGCCGTAAAAACCATACGGCCTCTACACGTTTCGCTCAGTGCAGGGAAACTCTCTGTGTGGGACTCTAAAGACTCGACACTACGCTGGCAGTGGGTTTAACCACAGACCGCAAGCGGCACTAGCTGTACGTAACGGTCCCCAGGTAGATGTCGATAAGAAGGCCGATGAGGTAAACCCATCCGAACTCCTACTGAGCCTGTATGTGACAATCTCCGTACAGTCCGGTCTGTTCGCCTGATACATCGCATGGCGGGCCTAGGGGGGCGGTAAACGTCAGTCCCCTAATAGCGGTACAAGTCGTGTCGGAGTGAAGCCCAATATACCCTGAGATAACACTGGAAACCTACCAGTATATCTCGCTTGCTCTGGCCAGAGACTACTCGTGTAATGGCTCTCCTAGACACAGCGCGATGTCAACCCCCAATACCGGGAGAGACGAATCCTGTCTAACCGTCACTGCCTCCAAGTGCTTCGGGAATGCTCCCAACTACTACCTGTTTGCACGACTCAGTAGAGCCGTGGTAGGGTGGCAATCAAAGAACAGTGGGAACACACTCGAGGGGAAGTGACAGTGTCAAGTCAGCGGACTAAGCTGTACTCATGTCACCTGGGAACTGATAACTGACGATAGGTATAATACCAACCATCAGTTCCCGACGAGTCCTGTCCAGTGTACTCGTAACCCAACGAGCACCCGCATACTATCTCAAGTACGACGTACCGACGGCTGTGGGACAGACCGTCTCCCGTGCTGGGATGAGAAGCGCATACGCTAGTCTACTCCGGAGTATCGATGCCCTATCTCGATACTCCCACGACTAGGGACGTGTATAAGGATGTGCTTGTAGATTACCCAGCCCCCACGAGTGTGATCGCCATCACAACGCCGGTAATCAAGCAAAGATCCTAAGGGCTCTACTAATGCGTATAGGTGATATAATAAATAAACACACATGTACACATTAAAGCAGAGACAAACCAAGTAGCATACTACTATATTGAGCAAGATTGTCTGTACAACTGTGAATATCCCAAGCTTCCATCAAGTAATATACATACTAGTATGATACAGTAATGGCCTCTAGGGCATATACACTAACAATCTCCCACTTGCACTAAGGCCATGTACTGGCGTATCGAAGACCTATCATCTCGATCAGCCGCTCAAACTGAGTCTGGGGTAAAGCCTTCGTGAATGGGTCCGCAGTGTTGTCCTTTGTGTCCACTCTCCGCACATCGATCTCCTGTCGATCAATGATCTCCCTGATCAGGTGATACCGACTTAAGATGTGCCTGGATTTCTGATGGGACCTTGGTTCCTTCGCTAAAGCTATAGCCCCATTGTTATCGTAATACAAAGGTATTGGGTCAACAATGGACGGAACCACCTGAAGTTCACTAATGAACTTCTTAATCCAGACCGCCTCTTTTGCGGCATCGCTTGCAGCAATGTATTCAGCCTCCATCGTCGAGTCTGCGACGGTATCCTGCTTGGAACTCCTCCAACATACCGCCCCTCCATTGAGGGTAAACACAAAACCCGAGACAGACTTGCTGTCATCTTTGTCACTCTGGAAGCTTGAATCGGTAAAGGACTCGACCCTGAGGTCTCTATTACCGTAAACCAGGAACATCTCCTTAGTCCTTCTCAGGTACTTGAGAATGTTCTTCACTGCTGTCCAGTGGTCCTCCCCTGGGTCTGACTGATACCGGCTTACCGCGCTCAGCGCGTAAGCTACATCTGGTCTTGTACATAGCATCGCATACATTATAGATCCTACCGCCGAAGCGTAGGGTATAGTGCTCATGCGAACCCTCTCCTCGTCAGTCTTAGGAGACATCTTCTTGGAGAGGGTAATTCCGTGCAATGCGGGTATGTTACCGCGCTTGGAATCCTCCATACTAAATCTCTTTAGTACGGTCTCTATGTACCTGGACTGCGAAAGTCTCAGTAGTCTCTTGGATCTATCTCTATAGATCTTGATCCCCAGAATGTACGAGGCATCACCCAGGTCTTTCATGGAGAACCTTTGTGACAAAAATAGCTTGACCGATTGTAGCATAGGAATGTCATTTCCTATCAAAAGAATGTCGTCCACGTACAAGACTAGGAATACGACAGTTCGTCCTACAATCTTCTTATATACACAGGGTTCATCTTCGTTCTTGATGAAATCAAATTCCTTGATTGCCTCATCAAAACAGATGTTCCAGCTCCGCGATGCCTGCTTTAATCCATAAATGGATTTAAGCAACTTGCACACCTTTCCGCTGCTCCCACTGTCTACGAAACCTTCTGGTTGATCCATGTAAACGCACTCTTCCAAACAACCATTGAGGAAAGCCGTTTTAACATCCATCTGCCAGATCTCATAGTCATGGAAGGCAGCAATGGCAACTAGGATCCGAATGGATTTGAGCATAGCCACCGGAGAAAAAGTTTCGTCATAGTCCAAACCAGGTCTTTGACGGAAACCTTTTGCAACGAGTCTAGCTTTATAGGTTTCTACCTGCCCATCTACACCAAGTTTCCTTTTGTAGATCCATTTGCATCCAACGGGTTTTACCCCAGGTGGAGCAATATCCAAGGTCCACACTTTATTGGCGTACATGGACTCCATTTCGGATTGCATTGCTTCCTGCCACTTATCAGAGTCCCTACTGATAATGGCCTGCCTGAAACTGGTAGGGTCATCTTCTTCCAAGATGCAATCCTCTCGATCCCCGTCTATGAGAAAACCGTAGTATCTCTCGGGAGGATGAGAAATCCTACCAGATCTGCGGAGTGGCTGAGGTTCGTTTGGGGTTATTGATTCTACCGGTTCCTCCAAATTTTCTGTTAAAGCTTGTGTTTCTGGAATTTCATCCAGTTCTACCGTGCTGCCACTAATGTTTTTAACAAGAAATTCTTTTTCTAAAAATGTGGCATTTCTTGAAACAATTATCTTCTGTTCCTCTGCATGGTAGAATAGATACCCACTTGAATCTTTTGGGTATCCCACAAACTTACACAAAACTGCCCGTGCCTCAAGTTTGTCTGGGTTCTGCTTTTTGACATAAGCTGGGCAACCCCAAATCTTAATACGTTTAAGATACAAACTTTTACCACTCGATATTTCATACGGAGTCTTAGGCACGGATTTGGATGGAACTTGATTCAATAGATGTGCTGCAGTTTGAAGTGCATATCCCCAGAATGAAAGAGGTAACTCAGCACTACTCATCATGGAGCGAACCATATCCAATAGGGTACGATTCCTCCGCTCCGAAACACCGTTGTGCTGTGGTGTATAAGGAGGAGTAAGCTGAGAGAGAATACCATTCACTTTTAAGTAATCTAGGAATTCCGTGCTTAAGTACTCCCCTCCCCTGTCAGACCGGAGGATCTTGATACTTTTGCCAGTCTGGTTCTCTACTTCGTTTCTGAATTTCTTGAATTTCTCAAAAGCTTCAGATTTGTGTTTCATCAGATACACATATCCGAACCTAGAGAGATCGTCAGTGAATGTGATGAAGTACGAGAACCCACCCCTTGCATGTATAGACATCGGACCACATACATCACTATGTACGAGTCCCAAGAGCTCTGCTGCTCTTTCTCCATGTCCGGTGAACGGAGATTTGGTCATCTTTCCTTTGAGACAAGACTGACAAGTTTCATAAGATGAAAACTCGAACGTATCCAAGAGTCCATCTTTATGCAACTTACTCAGTCTTTTCTCTCCGATATGACCAAGTCTACAATGCCACAAGTAGGATTCATTCGTATCTGAATTCTTCCTCTTGCGTGTGTTTTGTATGTTGAGAACTGTATTCTGATTTAGAACGTAGATACCATTACACAGTGTACGCCCTGCAACCAGTACCTTATCAAGGTAAATGTTCATGATATTCTTTTCAAGAACAAAGTTATATCCATCTTTATCGAGTAAAGAAACTGATATGATGTTGCAAACCATGGAGGGTACATAGTAGCAATCGTTCAAAATCATAGTCTTGCCATTTGGCAATACTAGGTGATATTCACCGACGGCTGCCGCATTAACTTGTGCTCCGTTCGCTACTCTGAGCGACATATCACCCGGTGCAACTTTCCTACTTTTTCTCAGTCCCTGTAATAAATTACAGATATGAGATCCTGATCCGGTATCAAGTACCCAGCAGGTAGGGCTGACCGTAAAACAGTTCTCAATTACAAGAACACCTGAAGTAGATGCAAAACCATGCTTCTTCTTCAACTGGGTATTCTGGAAATCCATACAATCCCCTTTCCCATTCTCATGACTCTTGTCACAAGTTAGAGCTGAACCAACTTTCCCCAGTCCCGAATACGAATTCGGATCGGTCAAGCGATACATTTTATTATCTTGATTAGGGCGTAAAAAGGTTGCTGCCTGGAGAGAGAGAAAAGAAACACTCAGCATATGCTCTTGCAAGATTAGATTGGTTTATTAATTTATCTAACCAGGATGTCTCCCACTGTTTCCTCAAATTCTTCTTAAAACCTTTTTAAAAGAAGAACTAGCCGGGTTTTAATTCACGTCACAATACTTGCTTAACCTTTCAGCCAGGCTAGTGTCGGTACTTCGAGGGAGGTTTTCCAACGCTTTCGCGAAGTTCCTTAATTAAAGAACCGCTTTTCCCTGGGGGCGTAGCCCCGCTAACACCTTTCTAGACACCTACTAGGTTTATAGCATTGATCGTTAAGTGAAATAATCTCCCGAGAGTAAACCAACTCATCAGTGGGATCGGGATCCAACTGTCATTGTGTGATAACCTAGATGGAATCCACTCTAGTCACCACACTCCAGAAGGTATGCTAAATCTGCAAGTTTCAGTTCTTTTGAAACTCCTGATGCAGTTTTTGCCCCTAGGACCCAAGTGATCTTGACACAGTCAACAAATCAAAAAGTCCTAGTCAAGTTCATCCCGTCATTATCTTGATTGCATTAAACCCACCTGCATAACCCTTGACACAGTCAACAAGGTTCTACAAACGTCCTAACCAATCACATTGTATCCAGCAAATAAGCTACACTTAGCTACCGTTCACTGCGCCTTGACACAGTCAACAAACGCAGCACGAATACTAAGTATAACTTATAAGAAACGACGGAGGGCTACGGCTGGGTTTTTGGCGAAAAACCCGTTAACGTAATGAACTTGATATCGTTGAAGGAACGTGATACACCCTTTTGAAAAACATAATGGCGAAAACTTTTGCTAAAGAGGTCACTCCCTGTGAAGGGATCTCGGCTCTTTCCTCGTCGAGTGAGGTGCTGGGCATTCGTAAGATGAATACCTTGATGCAAAGCAAGAATAATCGACTATGGTGAAGTTATTACCCTGACGCAAACCTTTTGTCCAAGGGGTCACTCCCGATGAGGGGATCTCGGCCCTTGCCTCGTCGATTGAGGTGCTGGGCATTCATAACCGAATACCTCGATGCAAAACAAAAAGATGAACGTCCTTGTAATAACAGCTTTTTGAAAAACTTGTTCCAACAACGTATTTTAGGTTTATTTTCTTGCATTAGTTCTTTTAATGCGTCCCATCATTTAAATCCTATCATTGCAGAAAACAACCAAAATATGACGTACGCTTATGCCATTCGCATTCGCCACGGGGCCCCGTCATCACCCGTTAGGTTACTTAACTAACGACAGAGCGGGGGCTGGGCTAGCGCGGCTGTAAAACATAAGCAACGCCTAAATAGTTATTATATATAGATATACTGCAATGAAAACCAATCCAGATCACAGATGAACACTTTGGATATACTAGGGACCCGCGATTCGTTCGAGCCTGCAACGAAAAGCGGATTACACGGTCGCGATGAATAGCCAATACCCCACCCAAGACCCCTACGGGTGCGGCAAACTACCCGCCAAGTACCCGAAGCGAAGCAACCTCCCTCAATGCCATGAGTAGGCTACTCGGCACTTCGAGATACCCGGTAGTTTATGCATCCCTCCATGGGTCTATCCTAGGAGAAAAAAAAGTAAAAAGAATTATACAATGACGGCTACAACCCCGACCCGGTTGTGCGGCCATACAAATAATATTACATCAATTTACAAATTTATTACATGAATGAAAGAAAAAGAAACTCTCATCTCACATCCACCCCGGCTATTCATCCGCGACAATCCAACGAGTTCATATACACAAACCATCAACAACAATCACAGATCACAGAGATGTATAACCCCGACTAATCGACATATAGCGATTAGCCGACGTTCAATACATTCAAACATCACAGATATAACCAACATAGTCAAAGTGTAGTGAAGTTCGGAAAAAATACGGAATTATAGGCCCCCAAAAACAAATTTCTATTCTGGAAAATCTGGGCACATATAATATATCTCAAAAATCCAAAAACCAATACTGAGATACACTGCACCAAAATCGAGGCAGAGCGGAGACAAGAAGACCGCGGATCCGCGGCGACATAGCTTGCTGTCGCCGCGGAAACGCGCTCGTTTGGTCAGATCTCTGGCTCGTTTTTGGTGGTTATCTTTAGAAAACCCTGAGATGATTTTAGGTGCATGACAAATTTTGTTTTGACCAGAAAAATTTTTAACAGAAACTCAGGTTTTCGCAACTTGGTTTTATCGATTTTTCCGTTTCGAAGTTCGATACACTTCACTACCAAGCTAGTTTATGTTTAGTTAGGCTCTGATACCACTGTTAGGTCCACGTTACCTCTCCCGGTACTTTCGGGGTTGTGGAAACGGCAAAACAAAAAAATTTCTAAACTTTGTAACATGGACCGTAAAAGCCGGATCTTTGCTAAACATTACACTAGCATCCTAACAAGAGATGTATCTACTCGGTTAGGGGTTATACCTCAACTTGAACTCCTTCCCTTCTTGTTGTTCTTCTTCTTTGTTGTTCTTCACTTCTTGTTGCTCTTCTCTTTGCTCGCTCAACGGTTGATCCGAACTTTGGTCACCTCCACGGCCTCCTTGAGTCGAAGGCGATCCACCCGAGAGATGTACACCGAGCTCCACCTCAAGCCGAGGTAACTAGGGCAAGGAGATTGCTAATCTAGAAGCCCTAGGATGTGTAGAGGAGATGTATGGATGTGTTTGTCAAGTGAAAACCTTTTTCTCTCAACACATGAGATCAAAGGAGAAATCAAGAGGAGGAAGAAGAAGGAGGTTTTCTTGCAACCATGGAGCTTCTCATTTCAAGAGAGAGAATGAGAATAATATTATGATACAAAAGAAAAGAACCATGGTTGCAAATAATGCAAAACAACACCATTACTAATCCCATCAAGATAAAGTTGATGGCTACTTTGAAATGACCATTATGATAATCCAAAAGAAGAAAGAAAAGAAAAAAAGTGTAGAACCCTCTTGAAAGTCAATGGTCAACCCGGTCAACCGGTCAACAAAGTCAAGAGAGGTCAACGGGGTCAAATGGTCAATGCAATTAGCCATCATAAGATTATCACTAATAGGATTAGTAAATGATGTTCGCGGCTCATAATGGTTTTGACCAATACGAACTGTCAAAACCCTAATGAGTCCGCCTCAAAATGGTTTTGACCGAATCAACTGTCAAAACCCTAATGAGCCTGCCACATAGCGGTTTTGGCCGAACCAACTGCCAAAACCCTAATGAGGCACCTCCTCCTTCATCGCTCCGGAAAACTGTGCATACACACCTGCATCCGTATTCCGTAGAATGCGGATGCGCAGAAGACAAAACAAATCCATCCGTGCAGTGCTAGGATCCGGCTTAAACCAAAGCCTACTAGTACTGCCTGCTCGAACACCATACGTACACAAGTGTACGTAAGTGATCGGAGCCCTGCCGTAAAAACCATACGGCCTCTACACGTTTCGCTCAGTGCAGGGAAACTCTCTGTGTGGGACTCTAAAGACTCGACACTACGCTGGCAGTGGGTTTAACCACAGACCGCAAGAGGCACTAGCTGTACGTAACGGTCCCCAGGTAGATGTCGATAAGAAGGCCGATGAGGTAAACCCATCCGAACTCCTACTGAGCCTGTATGTGACAATCTCCGTACAGTCCGGTCTGTTCGTCTGATACATCTCATGGCGGGCCTAGGGGGGCGGTAACGTCAGTCCCCTAATAGCGGTACAAGTCGTGTCGGAGTGAAGCCTAATACACCCTGAGATAACACTGGAAACCTACCAGTATATCTCGCTTGCCCTGGCTAGGGACTACTCGTGTAATGGCTCTCCTAGACACAGCGCGATGTCAACCCCCAATACCGGGAGAGACGAATCCTGTCTAACCGTCACTGCCTCCAAGTGCTTCGGGACTGCTCCCAACTACTACCTGTTTGCAGGACTCAGTAGAGCCGTGGTAGGGTGGCAATCAAAGAACAGTGGGAACACACTCGAGGCGAAGTGACAGTGTCAAGTCAGCGGACTAAGCTGTACTCATGTCACCTGGGAACTGATAACTGACGATAGGTATAATACCAACCATCAGTTCCCGACGAGTCCTGTCCATTGTACTCGTAACCCAACGAGCACCCGTATACTATCTCAAGTACGACGTAGCGACGGCTGTGGGACAGACCGTCTCCCGTGCTGGGATGAGAAGCGCATACGCTAGTCTACTCCGGAGTATCGATGCCCTATCTCGATACTCCTACGACTAGGGACGTGTATAAGGATGTGCTTGTAGATTACCCAGCCCCCATGAGTGTGATCGCCATCACAACGCCGGTAATCAAGCAAAGATCCTATGGGCTCTACTAATGCGTATAGGTAATATAATAAATAAACACACATGTACACATTAAAGCAGAGACAAACCAAGTAGCATACTACTATATTGAGCAAGATTGTCTGTACAACTGTGAATATCCCAAGCTTCCATCAAGTAATATACATACTAGTATGATACAGTAATGGCCTCTAGGGCATATACACTAACACTAACTATGGTTTATTCTCTACAACAAACTATGGTTGGCTTATGATAAGTATTCATATTATATTCTTTTTAGAAAAGAATAATATAACACTTATCATCTTCTTCCTCCTCTTCTTCTTGATGAAGAAACCTTACTTCAACAATGGCAACTTGAGCAAATGAGTGAGAAATCCAATTCTAAAGTGAACCCATCTCCTATTTCTTCATCCTCTACCTCTTGCCAAGTAGTAGAGTGTGTTTCCTTCACAAGTTTTCATGGCTTGGTGAAGGTGGAGCTTGATCTAGCGATGCCTCGACGTAGATCATCTTCGGCATGGACATCGACGACCTAGCTCGCCTATTCTCCGATGAAGCCGATGCAAGAGCCTGGGATTTGTTTTGGACAGCGAGAGGACTTCATTGCGGAGCTATGGAGGTAGAGCACCGGATCTACAAAGGTTGTATTTCCGTCTAACTCATAGTTAAGTGTTAACTAGTTTATTTTTCGCCTAGTTTTCTAGCCAACGATCCGTAGTCGGGTTTCTCGGCACCGTTAAAATTAGAAATTGGAATGGTTGATGCCTTGTGAGACCTCTTGGGAGTGCCCAGGAACCCTACAGTGGTATCAGAGCCAAGCTAGAGCCTTAGGCGAAGTCTAGACGCAATTTGAAGTCCGAACGAACCCGAAACCCAACACCAAACATGCTCTCTGTCCTTTTTCTAAAATCTGGGATTTTTCAAAATTAAAAATATGCAGAAAATCAAGCAGGGTGTTCTAGGAATTACTGTAAATTTCGTGGACCTAATTCAACTATTCCACCGCGGTTCCGCGGCATGAGCAAGGCTCATGCGGCGGATCCGCGGCCGTACGGCCACAGTATTTAAATTATTTTGCACAGTAATTCTTAGTTTCCAGTGGTGATTTTTCTGGGAATTTTTAATATTTTTTCAAGAGTTGAATTTTCTGGGGTTGTTTTGGGGATTCGGTGTTTCGATCGGAGTATCAAATTTTGTCTATGTGGCTTTCCGGATAAATTTTAGAATATGTTAAAAAGTTCGACCGGATATAAATACCCAATTTTTCCCCTATCGGGAAATTTCCAAGTGTTGGATTTTTCCGTAGTTTAACGACGTTCTAAGTAGTGCAAGTAACGCGATGGACCCTCTAGAAGACAACAAACCTTAATTCGATTATGTGACCGTCTTGAACTGCCCTTTGAACCTTCGGGTTTGGGGCAGTACGGCGTGCCACATGTGAGGCGTTGGCTTGACCCTTCTACGGCTGGACCGTTGGTACTGAGGCACGAACTGAATGTTGTTAGACTTATTTCATGTGTTGAGCTGTATCGGGAAAACTTGGGTGTTTGACTGTTCGATCGAAAAGTTTAACATTTTCTGTTTATCTGGAATGGGATACAATAATTGGAATTCACAAAAGTTATGTGATAACTGAATGAATGTTATAAACATAGCACTTTAGTCTCACTTGATCGGTTGCCACGGAATTTTGATGCGATCAAAAGTCCGTCGCAATCACGTAGCATACGCGGATATTCGCCGGACAAACTTAATAGACAGCTACATCCCATAGCCCCGACCAAGTGACTGTAGGAGAACCCCGTCGCCGAAAGCATCCGTCCGGGTGCTCGCGGTAGCGGTGTTCCGCCTTGGTGCACTTCGTCGACGGTATCTGGGGTGCGGCCGCCTACTGAAGTTTGCGACGAGTATTCGATCAGGATGTCAGGAATCTTGTTGAATTGCCCGACTTGATATAGAAAAGTGTTTTCCATAATGAGACTAAAATGCGGGGTTTATAATTGTTAGGCATGCGATGTCTAAGTAATTCATTTGGTCAGGCATGCGATGTCTGAGGAGGTTGCGGATTCCAACTGTTGTAGTTTTACACTTTCTTTTCTGTGACCGTAAGTGTAATATGTGATATCGCCGGTTTCGTTGCTATATGTCAACGACAATTGGGATGGACATATTTACTTACGCTGATAACATGTGATGTTATGTGTTGCTGGATATGTTATATTGGATCGTCGTGTTTGAATAGCCGGGGGTTTTTATGTGAGATGGGTGTTTTTCATTTTCATTCATGTAAAAACTTGTATGTAATATTCTTTTATTGGGGCACTTCCAGGTTGCGGAAGATGTCACCCTTTGTATATTATTTACTTTTCCGCACTAGGATAGACCCAAGGAAGGGAGCACAAGTAACCGGGTTCTGGAGTACAGTGGGAGACCAACTCGAGGAATCGAGTCCGGGTCTCCTAACTCTAGAATTGGCAGGGTTGCTTGCCGCTCTCGTAGGGGTCTAGGGGTGTGGGTTTGGCTATTCATCACGACCGTGGAATCCGTGTTTTATACTGGCTCGTATTGAAAACATGGACGTCCTAGTATATCCAATATTTCATATGTTCTTCTGCTGCGATATCTGTGATGTGATCATATGATGTTCTGTGATAGATACAGTATATAGTATATATGATATATTATATAGACGTTACTTATGTTTTACACCCGCGCTAGCCCTGCCCCGCTCTGTCGTTAGTTACCTAACCTAACGGTGCGCGAGGGGACATCGAGGCGAATGCGGATGGCATAAGTGTACGTCGTATTTATCTGTGATGTTTAGGTACTTAAATGATGGGACTTCATTAATGAGATTAATGAAATAAAAGAAACCTAAGTTGTTGTAGAATCGAATTTCAAAATTAAAACAGGTAGCTACAGTTCTTGCTTTGCACAGAGGTATATATGATATATCCTGCACCTTATTCGATAAGGAAAGGACCGAGATCCCTTCACCGGGAGTGACTCCTTTAGCAATAACTGGCCGATGCCACACACTCGGTTTGACTTTTGATTGCTTTTAACTGTTTTTGCTTTGCACAGTGATATATATGATATATCCCGCACCTCATTCGACGAGGAAAGGACCGACGATCCCTTCACCGGGAGTGACTCCTTTAGCAAAACTAGAAAAGCCTCAAAAGCACTCCATTTCAAAATCATTTGATTCTACGACGATATCAAGTTCATTACGCAATAGGTTTTCAGAAAAACCTGTCGTAGCCCTCCGTCATTTCAGATACGTACTAGTTAGTATTCGTGCTGCGGTTGTTTGGCCTCCGTCAAGGCGTAGTGTACGGTAGCTAACTAGTGCTTATCTGCTAGCATATGATGCGATTGGATTAGGGTATTCGTACGGCGTTGTTTGGCCTCCGTCAAGGGTCGTGCGGGTGGGTTTAATTCAATCAGGAAATGACGGGTTGAACTTGACTAGCGGACTATGGGTAGTTTGGCCTCCGTCAAGGTCATAGGACGCTAGGGGTAAAATATTATCGGGAATTTCAAGTGTTGAAATTTGCAATGAGATTGCATACCTTCTATGAGATAGTTGGATCCCGATACCCACTGCGAGTAAGAGTTACTCCTGGGAGAGTTTTATACAATACAATTAGCAGATCAAGTAGGTGTCTAGAATGGTGTTAACGAGGTTACGCCTCTGGTAAAACGAGATTTACATTAATTAGGTTCGTGCGAAAGCACGGGGGACCTCCTTCAAAGTACCGACACTGGCCTGGCTGAAAGATTGGCGAACTTGTAGTGTGTAATTAATCCCGGCTAGTCTTTCCTTTTAGGGTTTGAAGGAAGATTTGATAAAAAGCAGCGGGAGCCATCCTGATTAGATAAAATAATAACCAATCTATTCTTGCAAGAGCGCACGCTGAGTGTTTTCTTCTCTCTCTCTCCTGGTAGCGACCATGTCACACCTTAATCAAGATAATAATACGGATTATTGACCGAACCCGCTTGTTATACTGAGCTGGGGAACGTTGGTCCCGCTCCAACTTATAATTGTTATACGACAGAGCAGGAAATTGGGGAATAACAGATTTTCCGTGCCGCCCAAACGAAGAGATTGCATGCTGATGTATCATCTTCGGGTGTGTTCATTATACAGAACTGTTTCTCAGTATCCTCCGCATCCTTGGTATATGATACCGGATCAGGATCCCAGATATGTAATCTGTTACATAGGGCTACAAAAGGGTAGAAAAACTGAGCTCGGGTGATAAGTTTCATGAGGCAGAAAACGGGGCAAGAGTTGCAGCCAAGTCTGTCGGTCACTGTCACCCTGTATTACCAATACATTGATTCTGAACGAATGTTATTAGATACCGAACCTGATATACCAAATCATATCACTCTCTTTGTTAAAAAAGAAAGGATATAATTTTGTATTGATGGATAATGTTTTGAACATTTTCTATATCAAAAGTTGATCGGTTCAGGCACATTATCTAAAAGCATTGATGTTCTAAATCAAACTACAGTTCTTAGTATATGGAACACACACAAGAGGAAGAGTTCAGAAATGAACGGATTCTTCTTGAGGTATTGTAGACTAGGTCAGATCAATGTGACCCGACTAGCTGAAGTTACATTTAGATCTATATTTAAATCAGTTTGAATTTACATCTTGTGAAACTCGCCAATCATGTCACAAAGATAAGATGACCATAGCCCTGTTTATTAGAAACAGAGAAAGTGTTAGTGAACTCTTGGGATGATACATGTTGATGTATGTAGGTCCCCTGTCTACACATACCAGGACTGGTTCTTTATACGTCATTATATTCTCTGATAATCTCTCAAGATTCAGACATATGTTCCTGTTGAAACACAAGTCCGAACCTTTTGAGATATTCACAGAATATAAGTTAGAAGTAGAGAACAAATACGGGTATAAGTATTATGTCCTATGATGAGATCAAGGAGGAGAATACTTGAGCACGGAATTTCTGGATTATTCTAAAGGAGAATGAGATTCTCTCTCAGCATTACTCCTCCGTATACACCATAGCATGATGGTATATCGGGACGGAGCAATCACACCCTATATGATATGGTGTGCTCTATGATGAGTACTACTGAGTTACCTTTTTCCTTTTGGGAGTTATGCGCTTGAGAAGCTGCATACCTATTGAATAGGGTTCAAATCAAATCAGTTGTCTACCATTTCATATGTGATATGGAATGGGAAGGGCCCATGTCTTAAGTTAGTTAAGATTTGGGGTTGTCCGGCCTATGTCTAAAAGCAAAATCCGGACAAGCTCGAGGCAAGGTCTGTTATGTAGAACTGGAAATGTTCCAGCTATACAAACTACAGCAGATGATTTGGTACAACCAGAGGGTTCAGTAGATACCAACGAACCTCAGCCTCTCCGCCGATCTAGTAGGGTTCCTCACCCACCTGAGAGATACTTCGGTTTCTCCATGACAGTGGGAGCGAAGATTGCATCATGAGATGATGACCCAACTAGCTTCGAGCTGGCCATCAGGAGTAAGACTCTGTAAGAATGGCTGGATGTTTAGCGATCTGAGATGGAATCCATGTACACCAACAAAGTATTGACTTTGGTTGCTATATCTGAAGGGTTAAATCCCCATCAGGAGCAGGTATATCTTGAGAAGATTACTTGGTGTACATGGAAAAGTTGAAACTTTCAAAGCTAGACTTGTTAAAGGTTTTCGTCATCGACCAGGCGTGGATAATGATGAAACTTTTTCCAGAAGCTATACTTAAGTCCATCCAGATCCTACTTGCCACGGCTAGATACCATGACTACGATATCTGGTGGTTGGGTGTCATGACTGCTGTTCTAAATAATGTTTTAGAAGAGTGTGTCTATAAGTACACAGCCAGAGGGCCTCGTAGACAGTGGGAGCAGCGGAAACGTGTGCAAGATGCTTTATAGGATAAAGCAGGCATCGCGGAGTTGGAACATCTGTTTTGATGGATTAGTCAAACAAGTTGACATCATCAAAATGGTAGATGAACCTTGTATAAACAAAAAGGGTAGTAGGGAGTATGGTGACGATCCTCGTAGAGTACGTGGATGACATACTCTTGATGGGGAAGGAGTTTCCTATGCTATGCTCGATCAATCTCCGCTTATCACAATGATTCTCCATATATGATCAAAATGATACCTACTAAATCCTGGATTTTGGATCTATGAGATAGATCTAAATGGATGTTAGGCTACTCACTAGCTGTAGTGAGATGGTATCAATCGATCCAGGGGAGAATCACTGGAAGTGTTCCAGGGTGATAAAGACGACTGAATGTCAGTCGCAGGCATTGTCTTTACCCTCAATACAGGGACGGTATGTTGGAAGAGTTCCAAGCTAGATACCGTGACATACTAGACGATAAAGGCTGGATACGTCGCTACTTAAGATGCTGCCAAAGAGGCTGTTTGGATGTATATTGGTTCATGAGTTGAACTATTTTCCTCCCATTGTGTGACAATGGAGTTGTGGCTTATCCCAAGGAACGCATGTCCCATCAGTGATCCAGACATATTCTAAGGCAGTATCACCTGATCGTGGAGATGGTTGATCTCCAGAGTGATCGAGGTTAGGAGAGTAGACTCAGAGGACAACACGGCGGATCCACTCACGAAGGCCTATTCCCATAGAGAGACTTTTATGGGATGGTTGAGTATGAGATACTACAACCACTGCTACAGATGGCCCTAGTGCAAGTGGGAGATTGTTAGTTATATGTATGCCCTAGAGGCCATTACTGTACATTGGATGTATATTGTAGTGGATGCTGGGACGTATATAGGAAGGACTTTCTTGCTCGACATGATAGTATGCTATCTGGTTACACTTTACCTTAATGTGTATACTGATTGTCTCTCTGTTACATGTTGGTAAAGCCCTTAGGATGTGTACTTGACTACCTGGACTGTGATGCGGATCATACTAGTGGGGACATGGTAGTCCATAAGTACATCCTTCAAAGTCCCTAGTCGTGGGTGTATCGAGACGGGGCATCGATATACCAGAGTAGACTAGCGTGTACCTTCTCGACCCATACAGATGGGCGATGGATGATCCCATATCCATCGGTGTTTGACATCAGAGATGATATACGGGTGCTCAGTGGAGACTGGGTACACTGGACGGACTCGCCGAAAACTCCCAGATGGTATTATACCTCACGTCAGATGGCAGTTCTCTGGTGACACTGGTACAGAGTAGTCTGTTGACCCGAGATCGTCATAGAGTCTTGTGTGGTTCCCACTGTGCTTTGATTTCCATCTTACCACATCCAAGAGGGCGTGCAAAACGGTGGTTTTTGGGTACAGTCCCGAGTCACATGGAGGCAATGAGCGATAGGAGGGGATTCGTCTCTCCCGGTATAGGGAGTTGATGTTGCGCTGTGTTCGATTGGCTATAACCGGAAATCCCTGGCCAGGGTTGCTGAGATTTACTGGTAAGTGTTACCAGTAGTTTCTCGAATTGTTATAGACCTCATATCGACACGACTTATCGAGCTATTGGGGTCTGACGTTTACCACCCATAGGCGAGATATGCGACATATCAGACGATCAGACCGGACTGTACGGTAGTGTTTCTGGTTGGATTCACTGGAGTGTGAGCGGGCTTGCTCGTCGATCTTCAGATCGCTCAATACCCGGATGGCCGTTACGTTTAGCAGACCGCTTGCGGCTTGTGGGTGTTTGATATGATCATCGCTTGCTGCCGGCGTATTGACGAGTCTTTAGAGTCCTGCACAGAGGTTTCCAGGCTCAAGCGAAACGAAATAGGAGCGCATATGAGATATGTGCAGGACCGAGAAATAATGCGTGTATGTGATACCGTATTCTATTCTCGCGATGAATGTATCGATTGGTTGTATGCGATATAACCTAGTTATCGAATCAAGTATTGATTCGATAAGCCGATACATAGGATACTAGTCGGTTATATGCGATATGACCGGATCGTTAAATCAAGTATTGATTTAATGATTTAATGTATAATTATATATTTGATTTATTAATTTGCATTAACTAGTATTGGTTCACTTTAAATGGATTTTCTCGCTCGGGTGTGCACATTGTATATGTGATATACTTTTTGTGCACTTGATTGTATCATGTTTGATGATACATGCTCACTAGGGTTTGTGTGAAGATTAAACCATGGTTGTATATAGGTTAGGGTTATGGTTTTCTTATTTATTTATTTATTCATTTATTCTTATTGGAAAATATTATGCATAAAGAGAAAATGGTGGCTTTCTTTGTTTGTACATTGAAGCTTCATGAAGCTTTGACCTTGTGACCATTTTGTCTTGATGCTTAACCCTAACCCTTCATTCTAACTATGGTTTATTCTCTACAACAAACTATGGTTGGCTTATGATAAGTATTCATATTATATTCTTTTTAGAAAAGAATAATATAACACTTATCATCTTCTTCCTCTTCTTCTTCTTGATGAAGAAACCTTACTTCAAAAATGGCAACTTGAGCAAATGAGTGAGAAATCCAATTCTAAAGTGAACCCATCTCCTATTTCTTCATCCTCTACCTCTTGCCAAGTAGTAGAGTGTGTTTCCTTCACAAGTTTTCATGGCTTGGTGAAGGTGGAGCTTGATTTAGCGATGCCTCGACGTAGATCATCTTCGGCATGGACATCGACGACCTAGCTCGCCTATTCTCCGATGAAGCCGACGCTAGAGCCCGGGATTTGTTTTGGACAGCGAGAGGACTTCATTGCGGAGCTATGGAGGTGGAGCACCGGATCTACAAAGGTTGTATTTCCGTCTAACTCATAGTTAAGTTTTAACTAGTTTCTTTTTCGCCTAGTTTTCTAGCCAACGATCCGTAGTCGGGTTTCTCGGCACCGTTAAAATTAGAAATTGGCATGGTTGATGCCTTGTGAGACCTATTGGGAGTGCCTAGGAACCCTAAACACATGTCACCAGGGAACTGCTATCTGACTATAGGTATAATACCAACTAGCATGTTCCCGGCGAGTCCGTCCAGTGTACTCATAACCCAAAGAGCACCTGCATAATATCTTAGGTGAACAACTAACACCAATGGCTTGTAAGACAGGCCACCGCCCATCGTCAGGGTCTAGATAAGTATACACCAGTCTACACTGGAGTATCGATGCCCAGTCTCGATACTCCCACGACTAGGGACATTTAAGGATGTGCTTCCAGACCCCCAGCTCCCACGTATGTGATCGCCATCGCAATGCTGGTAGTGAAGCAAGATCCTAAGGGCTTTATCAACATTTACATGATGATAAAGACAAACCAGATAGCATACTATCATCTCGAGTAAGACTGTTTTATCGGTATAGGTCCTCCCTCAATCATCATGATCACATGTCTGCGACTAAGATAATTGCCTTGAATGCACTAAAGGCAACAACAACATCGTATAATGGTGCATATGCAACAATAGCAAGTAAATTATGCAAGGAGTCATATCATGATGCAGCAATCCTACTGTGTAGTGACATTGCAATTATCGATGATGATGTGTGTGAGCTGGAAAATCTGTGTGCGTGTAACATACGCATCATCGATAATGGTGTAAGTGTACTAGCACAGGTATATGCAATACAATGCGAATAACATGGAAGCAGCATAAGGTAAATTATATGGAAATGCTGACAGGTACACGTATCTAATGTGACCGAGTTGGTGAATCTATCAATCGGCATCCAGCATCACAACATCATGTACGGTATAATCCATCGTATGACATCCTCTAGTCAAGGGTATGGATCAATCATCAATTCAACTCATCACGTACGGAAAATCATCATACGACGACATTAAACCAATAGGGATCCTATCAACCTATAAGTCAATAAGTGTATGGCCTAATGTCACGCACGGCCTATCATTCATGATTCACAACATTATATATATATATATATATCTCCATATACCTATGTCCCAAGTCACATCCATAACAATCTCATTTGAGGGGACCGGCAAGGTATCAATCATCTCAATCGACTTTCATCCGTATACCAACATATCCCAAATCATCATATCGCATCGTACATTCTTTTCATCACATTTATATCTCACATCGAATCAAAAGTCATATATACAATCTACCTTTACTATAAGCATATGTTTCTAATCTAACATACATACCCGGACCACACAATCAGTTTTTAAAAGATGTGAATCGTAGTTTTGAAAGTCGGGCTACGGTATTTTTAACGAAAAGATATCATTTGAAAATCAATAACGTCTCTCAAGGTATCTGTTTAAAAGATGCATACGATTCTTCAGTTTTGAAATAGGTATGGTTCGGATGACACACCTACGTCGGCTATCTAGTCCTACAGTACCATAAACGGCAATATCGTCAAACATTATACTCAAATCCCGTCATCACATATTAGCCGTATCATATCACTTCTAACTATCTTTTAGTTTCAATATAGTTTCTCTAACTATCATTTAACTCTATCTATAGTTTCCTATTAAAAGTTTCCTTAACCATATACTATGAATCGATTTCCATCAAAAACTTGCGAGGGTGCTATACGCCATCCACCTGACTTCCCCCGTGGATATAGATCCACTCACTTTGATTCTTGCTTGCCGAAGTCGATGACGCCATGCTCCGTCGCCTCGGAATCCATGCGAAGGTACCTACAATATCAACACAATCGCAAATGCTATTGAAATCGAGTTCGGAAAGCCGATACAGCACACGGCGCACTCATAGGTTAGAACCTATGGCCTACGCGTGCAAAAACAATCAAACAACCCTTGTTGTAGATGTACGAACATCCAACAACCAAAATAATATATAATACCAAAACCAAGCATTCAAAATACGGAAAACATAACCAAAAATCACATCAATGTGCTCCCAGATTTTCCATCAGGCAAAATTAGCCAATTTTGAATATGGGGTTGCTTTTGATATAGGATAACAATGCCCCAGACCAAAAATGACAAGGGTTCACTCCAACTTGGCCAAAATTTGCGGCCTATAGCAATAAATCTGAGGCCAGAATAGGGGATATTGGGCTAGGGTTTCAGGTGGTGGTTCATGATTGTCTGGACGTTTCATGGTCATGGGAACTTCTTTTATAGTTGTCTCGGGCCATCCCAGATCTCTAATTAGCATCACTAAATCCACAAAAACCTGATATCGATGAATCTAAAATTCGTATTTAAGGGTTTGGTCACTGGTCCAGGTCAAGAATTGGTCTCTAGGTCCTTCTACCAGCCACTAGGCATCACCCAATCCACACCACACTCAAACCATTCTCTAGGAATTTCCAAGTTCACCAATCCACACCTTAACCGAATTCTAAACTAACTAGAATGCTAGGAAAACATAAACTAACCAAGTGAGGGGAAACATACCTCATGGATGCAACCAAGAAAAACCCTAGTAGTCCCAAGTCCTCAAAATCAAAAATTGATGGGTGCAAAGTGTAGAGGGTGAAGAGGGGATCAAATTTAACGAAAGGAGTTTAGGGTTTGGATGAATATTTTGAGATGATATCATGGGGTGGAGGTGGAGGGAAGTGAGGAAGAAGAAGGAGAAGGAAATGATGGGGGAGGAAAGATGTGGCTGCCCTCTCTCTCTTCTTTATTCTCACCCTCTCTCTCACTAATTTACCCTATTGCCCTTTCTCTTATTCTTTTCTTTTTCCGTCACAAAACCAAAACACAATATGAAACCAATAATACAAATGAACCATAAGCAACCAAATGCAACATGATGTGGTGCACTAGCCACGAAAACTGTAGAAACATGAATTTGGCCTAATCGCGATTAGCAGTGCACTAATCGGGTTTTTATCCAAACTGCATATAATAAATTTGAAAATGCCAAATCCGATAAATAAATTTTGAAATGAATAAATCATTTTAATTTACATTTATTTCACATTTATTGGTATATATTTATACCCTTTTTCGAAAACCCCAATTTCGCAAATCGGCCAGTTTTCGGGAAAAATATTATTTTAATATTAAATTCCAAAAATAATATTTGATATTTTCCGAAATGTTACAATCTTCCTCCCTTAAATAAACTTGGTCCCCGAATTTAAATTTAAACCCCCAAAATGTAAAATATTTCAATAATCAGCTCAAATCAACGGGGCTCCGAAATCACGGAAGATACAGAATAACACAGGGCGTCGGTGCGCATGAAAACGAGTACAAAACTCAAAATCGAACTCCGTCAAGTGTCACGCAAATCATCTGATTTGCACACATATCCTCGGAGTTACAATAGAGATACAGACCTCGAAATCTACTGCTGAAATCTAATATGCAATAGTCAAATACTATAATACATGTATAGTACACAACTTTGGAAAACTTTAAAGTACTGAATAAAACTCATGCAAAAATCTTTTCTAAATTACCGCGTGAATGCGTAACTCACGGCAGAAGTGATGAAATCTCATTTGTAAAATAATAATATATATAATATATGTTTTGCTAAATATACGTTCCGTCGTTTCAAAATATCCCAAAAGGTTTTCCCTTATAAATGTTCGTGTCACTCACGGACACGTAGGAAATGGCGAGACTATAGCTCCTTTTGAAAACCTCTTGGTAATCTTTTAATGCATGTAAAGTACTCAGGTACTGTCCTCAGATCAGTCCCGTTCGACAACTACATAAAATAGTGCCTAACATGTAAATAAGATGCTCAAAAGCAAAATCAACCTCAAAAGGCGTATCCAACAATCACGTGTGTCTGGTGCGCATGGAAATCGAATCCAAGTACAAGTGCCATAATACACACAAAAGCCAATACTAAGTGCAACGGGTGTGCACGAAAGCATCTGTCCTGTGCAACGGGTGTGCACGACAACAATATCTGGTGCATCAATTGTGCACTAGAATCTCAAATCTGGTGCATCAAATGCGCGAAATACAAGTACGGTGCAACCAATGCACGAAAATCACATTAATAACTCAAATGCGTATAAGAACGACACCGTGTGTACCAAGTTGTATAAATCAAAAACGTGTGCAACTATGAGCATAAATCTGTATCAATGCACTACAAGCACATGTGAGCTATACCGAGTGCAAAAATCACATCATCTGTATGAAATCCACGAAATCATAAACACTTGATATGAAGGTACAAAATCGACGTCAAATGCAATAGGTATTCACAAATCTCAAATCAACACAACGGTGTATAAATTATATATCCAGCGCAATAACTATGCCCAAAAATTTAATACCCAGCAGGTGCAGCCATGGTGCTCGAAAACAATATCATGAAACCCAATCATCAAAACTTAAATCCAAGCAATATAAGCGTGATACTAAGATCACAAACGCAAATCGCAACAAATGATATTACCTCCAACAATGTCGAAAAATGTCAGCGCGCCCAAAACTGGCAGAGCAAGAACATTCGCTTGCCTTCTGCTCACGGTCTGACGTCCTCTATCTCCGGGTCTTCATTTCCCCGTGGATTCACAAATCTCGCAATCCATCGGCTCGTCGGCCCGGGACGGTGTGCTAATGGAAACTATTCCGCTCTGGCACTTCTCTGGTCATCTCTCGGCCAATCATCACGACCATTCATAAAGCAGCATATCAATGGCGTCGGCCTCTGGCACTTTGAAAACAAGTGACACATCTGATCCTCGGTGCAACTCTCATCACAGCAGTGTAAAGGAAGGAATCCTGCTCATAGTCTCTTCCGATCTCGCCTATGCCGAACAGTACGGAGGCTGGTACTCTTGCATAATATTTTCTCGTATTCTGCACATTTGTGTTTTCAGCACAACATTTCCTCGCGAATTGGCTGCATCCCAATGCCTCTGTATACATATCAGATCTCTCATCACGACGGGGAGTAACAACAGCTCGTCAGCATCTCACACGATACTCTTGTTCCACTCGTCTGTATCATCGTCCACCTTGACGTCACGCCATGCTATCTACGCAATGGAACTGTTCTCAGCTACAGTCAATCCGAAGTCTCTCACACGGACTCGAATTCACAAACTCGGTATCTTCACCACTCTGTAGAAGATATCTGGCCGAACACGTCCTCGAGAAATCGTCCTAACCATCGGAAGAATACTCAATACTCGTCCGTTCTCGATCAACTCACAACGCATCTGGGTGAGGTCCTTTATCAAAAGCTGGTCAGCTTTCTGATCTCTTATCACATGAAATCAAGACAACGCCAAAATTTTCGATCGAGTCATCAAAGTCCCATAATTCCCTGAAAGCTCAACACCTGAGCACAGTCTAATAATATCTAGTACATACCACAGTACCTATGGACCAACCGTAGAAGGGCAAACCCAAGCCTCACTGATGGCACTGCTAAACTGCCGCAAACCCTAAGGTTCAAAAGCAGTTCCATGGTCATGATGTCAAGTTAGGGTTTCATTCTTCAAGAGGGTCGACAGAATTACCTGCTTGTTCTTCCGAATAATTAAACTGGGAAAAATGGGTTTCTGACATTCGTTCAAACTTTTAACTTCGCCTATACAACATGTGAATATCCTTCGTCCGCATGCTAAACAATGCTTCAATTTTCCAGGAGAGGCGATACATCACGGTCATCTCTGGATCTGAATAAGACTCTCCACACTGGAAATCAACTGGGCCTGAGTCGGCGCATCAATCTGATGAATCCGCTTCGTCTCTCAACTTGGGGTAGACTAGCTATCATTTATCGCATTGCTGCCTGGAAGCTCCGGCGATCTCAGCTCGTAAGCTCTGGAAGCGACATCTGTTAGTTATATGTATACCCTAGAGGCCATTACTATACATAGGATGTATATTGTAGTGGATGCTTGGACAAATATAGGGAGGACTTTCTTTCTCGATATGATAGTATGCTATCTGGTTGCTCTTTACCTTAACGTGTACACTGATTGTCTCTCTGTTACATGTTGGTAAAGCCCTTAGGATGTGTACTTGACTACCTGGACTAAGATATGGATCATACTAGTGGGGACATGGTAGTCCATAAGAGCATCCTTCAAGGTCCCTAGTCGTGGGTATATCGAGACGGGGCATCGATATACCAGAGTAGACTAGCGTATACCTTCTCGACCCATACAGATGGGCGATGGATGATCCCATATCCATTGGTGTTTGACATCAGAGATGATATACGGGTGCCCAGTTGAGACTGGGTACACTAGACGGACTCGCCGAGAACTCCCAGATGGTACTATACCTTACGTCAGATGGCAGTTCTCTGGTGACACTGGTACAGAGTAGTCTGTTGACCCGAGATTGTCATAGAGTCTTGTGTGGTTCCCACTGTGCTTTGATTTCCACCTTACCACGTCCAAGAGGGCGCGCAAAACGATGGTTTTTGGGTACAGTCCCGAATCATATGGAGGCAATGAGCGATAGGAGGGGATTCGTCTCTCCCGGTATAGGGAGTTGATGTTGCGCTGTGTTCGATTGGCTATAACCGGAAATCCCTGGCCAGGGTTGCTGAGATTTACTGGTAAGTGTTACCAGTAGTTTCTCGAACTGTTATAGACCTCATATCGACACGGCTTATCGAGCTATTGGGGTCTGACGTTTACCACCCCTAGGCGAGATATGCGACATATCAGACGACGAGACCGGACTGTACGGTAAGTGTTACTGGTTGGATTCACAGGAGTGTGAGCGGGCTTGCTCGTCGATCTTCTGATCACTTAATACCCGGGTGGCCGTTATGTTTAGTAGACCGCTTGGGGCTTGTGGGTGTTTGATATGATCATCACCTGCTGCCGGCGTATTGACGAGTCTTTAGAGTCCTACACAGAGGTTTCCTTGCTCAAGCGAAACGAAATAGGAGCACATATGAGATATGTTCGGGACCGAGAATAATCCGTGTATGTGATACCGTATTCTATTCTCGCGATGAATGTATCGATTGGTTGTATGCGATATAACCTAGTTATCGAATCAAGGATTGACTCGATAAGTCGATACATTGGATATTAGTCGGTCATATGCGATATGACCGGATCGTTAAATCAAGCGTTGATTTAATGATTTAATGCATAATTATATATTTGATATATTACTTTGCATTAACTACTATTGGTTCATTTAAAAAGGATTTTCTCACTTGATGTGCACATTGTATATGTGATATACTTTTGTGCATTTGATTGTATCATGTTTGATGATACATGATAGTTTGTGTGTTTGGTTTCAACCATGGTTGGTCAATGGTTAGGGTTTCTTTTTCTTCATTTACTTATTCATTTATTTATTTATTGATTTTAGAAAGAAATAAAATGGTGGCTAACTTTGGTTTATCTTTGAAGCTTCATGAAGCATTGAAATGGTTGACCATTTTGTATCTTTCCCTAACCCTAACCATTCACCTAACCTTGGTTCATTCTCTACACCTAACTATGGTTGCTATATGATAAGTATCATTTTTAATTTCTATTTTCAATAATACTTATCATATTCTTTCTTCTTCTTCTTCTTCTTGAACAAAGAAGAAAACCTTGCTTCCATCAATGGCAACTTGAGAAAAAGAGTGAGAAATCCAATTCTAAAGTGAACCCACTTCCTATTTCTTCATCCTCTACCACTTGCCAAGTAGTATAGGGTGTTTTCTTCACAAGTTTCATGGCTTGGTGAAGTTGGAGCTTGATCTTGTGTTGCCTCGACGTAGATCATCTCCGGCATCGAAGTCGACGACCTAACGCGCCCATTTCTCCGATGAAGCCGACGCTAGAGCCCGAGATCCGATGATCGCAGCGAGGGGATTTCATCACGGAGCTATGGAGGTGGAGGACCGGATCTACAAAGGTTGTAATTCCGTTCAACTCTTAGTTAAGTTGTTAACTAGTTGCTTGTTTCGCCTAAATTCTAGTTAACGATCCGTATTAGGGTTTGTAGGCACAAGAAAAATTAGAATTTGGCATGGTTGATGCCTAGTGAGACCTCATTAGTGTGCCTAGGAACCCTACAGTGGTATCAGAGCCTAGCTAGAGCCTTAAGCGATGCGTAGACGATGTTAGAAACCCGATCGAACCCGAAACCCCAATTTTTCAACCTCTCTGGACATTTTTTCAAAACTGGGTTTTTTCCAGATTAAATTTTTTTTAAAAATTTAGCAGGAAATTGTTCGAATTACGGTGCAAAATCGACCAAAAGATATGATTAAAGAGCGGCGGAACCACAGGAGAAGCATGGCTTCTGCGGCGGTTCCGCGGCCAAAATATCTCTTCTTGAAACACTGTTTGCACAGTAATGTCTTATTTTGTTTGCTGTATTTTCTGGGAATTTTTAATATTTATTCAAGAGTTGAATATTCTGGGTTTTATTTGGAGTTCGTACATTTGATCGGATTGTCAAACTTTGTCTATGTGTTTTTCCGGATAATTTTTAGAATATGTTAAAAAGTTCGACCGGATATAAATACCCACTTTTTCCCCTGCCGGGAAATTTCCAATTGTTGGATTTTTCCGTAGTTTAACGACGTTCTAAGTAGTGCAAGTAACGCGATGGTCCCTCTAGAGAACAACAAACCTTAACTCGATTATGTGACCGTCTTGAACTGCCCTTTGAACCTTCGGGTTTGGGGCAGTACGGCGTGCCACATGTGAAGCATTGGCTTGACCCTTCTACGGCTGGACCGTTGGTACTGAGGCATGAACTTGATGTTTTTTTAAACCTATTTCATGTGTTGATTTGTTTCGGAAAAACTTGGGTGTTTGAATGTTAGATCGGAAAGTTTAACATTTTCTATTTATCTGGAATTGGATACAATAATTGGAATTCACAAATAGTTATGAGATAACTGAATGAATGTAATAAACATAGCAGTTTAGTCTCACTTGATTGATTGCCACGGAATTTTGATGTGATCAAAAGTCCGTCGTAATCACGTAGCGTACGCGGATACTCGCCGGGTAAACTTAATAGACATCCACACCCCAAAGCCCAGACCAAGTGACTGTAGGAGAACCCCGTCGCCGATAGCATCCGTTCGGGTGCTCGCGGCAGCGGTGTTCCGCCTTGGTGCACTTCGTCGACGGCGTCGGGGTTGCGGCCGCCTACTAAAGTTTGCGACGAGCATTCAATCAGGATATCGGGAATCTTGTTGAATTTCCCTACTTTAATATTGAAAAGTGTTTTCGATAATGAGACTAAAATGCGGGGTTTATAATTGTTAGGCATGCGATGTCTAAGGAATTCATTTGATTAGGCATGCGATGTCTATGTAGGTTGCGGATTCCAACTGTTGTAGTTTTACACTTTCTTTTCTGTGACCGTAAGTGTAATATGTGATATCGCCGGCTTCGTTGCTATATGTCAATGACAATTGAGATGCGCATATTTACTTACGTTGATGACATGTTATGTGTTGCTGGATATGTTATATTGGATCGTCGTGTTTGAATAGCCGGGGGAGTTTTCTGTGAGATGAGTGTTTTTCATTTTCATTCATGTAAAAACTTGTATGTAATATTCTTTTATTGGGGCACTTCCAGGTTGCGGTTGTTGTCACCTTTTGTATATTATTTACTTTTCCGCACTAGGATAGACCCAAGGAGGAGGGCACAAGTAACCGGGTTCTGGAGTCCAGTGGGAGACTAACTCGAGGAGTCGATTCCGGGTCTCCTAACTCTAGAATTGGTAGGGTTGCTTTCCGCTCTCGTAGGGGTCTTGGAGTGTGGGTTTGGCTATTCATCGCGACCGTGGAATCCGTGTTTTATACTGGCTCGTATTGAAAACACGGACGTCCTAGTATATCCAATGTTTCATATGATTCTTCTGCTGCGATATCTGTGATGTGATCATGTGATATGTTCTGTGATGGATACTGTATATAATATATATGATATATTATATAAACGTTACTTATGTTTTACACCCGCGCTAGCCCTGCCCCGCTCTGCTGTTAGTTACCTAACCTAACGGTGCATGAGGGGACATCGAGGCGAATGCGGATGGCATAAGTGTACGTCGTATTTATCTGTGATGTTTAGGTGACTTAAATGATGGGAATTCATTAATGTGATTAATGAAATAAAAGAAACCTAAAGATGTTGTGGAATCGAATTTCAAAAATAAAACAGGTAGCTACAGTTCTTGCTTTGCACAGCGGTATGTATGATATATCCTGCACCTTATTCGATAAGGAAAGGACTGAGATCCCTTCGCCGGGAGTGACTCCTTTAGCAATAACTGGCAGATGCTACAACCCTCGGTTTTTCTTTTGATTGCTTCTATAGTTTCTGCTTTGCACAGTGATATATATGATATATCCCGCACCTCATTCGACGAGGAAAGGACCGACGATCCCTTCACTGGGAGTGACTCTTTTAGCAAAACTAGAAAAGCCTAAAAAACACACCATTTTAAAATCATTTGATTCTACAACGATATCAAGTTCATTACACAATAGGTTTTCAGAAAAACCTGTCGTAGCCCTCCGTCATTTCAGATAAGTCCTGTTTAGTATTCGTGCTGCGTTTGTTGACCTTGTCAAGGCGCAGTGTGCAGTAGCTAACCAGTATTTATCTGCTTATGCATATGATGCAGATTGGGTTAGGTTAGTCGTACGGCCTGTTGACCTTGTCAAGGGTCGTGCAGGTGGGTTTGATTCAATCAAGAAATGACGGGTTGAACTTGACTTACGGTCTATGGTTTGTTGACCTTGTCAAGGTCGTAGATCGTTTGGGGCAAAATATTATTGGGAATTTCATGTGTTGAAATTTGCAATGAGATAGTTGGATCCCGATACCCGTTGCGAGTAAGAGTTACTGCTGGGAGAGTTTTACACATTATAATTAGCCGATCAAGTAGGTGTCTAGAAAGGTGTTAACGAGGTTATGCCTCAGGGAAAACGAGGTTTACATTAATTAGGTTCGTGCGAAAGCACGGGGGACCTCCCTCAAAGTACCAACACTGGGCTGGCTGAAAGATTGGCGAACTTGTAGCGTGTAATTAATCCCGGCTAGTCTTTCCTTTTAGGGTTTGAAGGAAGATTTGATAAAAACAGTGGGAGCCATCCTGATTAGATAAAATAATAACCAATCTATTCTTGCAAGAGCACACGCTGAGTGTTTTCTTCTCTCTCTCTCCAGGTAGCGACCATATCACGCCTTAATCAAGATAATAATACGGAATATTGACCGAACCCGCTTGTTATACTGAGCTGGGGAACGTTGGTCCCGCTCCAACTTATAATTGTCATAAGACAGAGCAGGAAATAGGGGAATACCAAGATTCCCATACCGCCCAAACGAAGAAAGTGCATATGATGCATCTTCTTCGGGTGTGTTCGTTACTAAGAACTGTTTTTCTGTATCCTCTACGTCCTGGGTATTTGATACCGGATCAGGATCCCAGATATGTAATCTGTTACATAGGGCTACAGATAGGTAGAGAAATGAGAACGGGTGATAAGTTTCATGAGGCAGAAAACGGGGCAAGTGTTGCAGCCAAGTCTGTTGGTCACTGTCACCCTGTATGATCAGTACATTGATTCTGAACGAATGTTATTAGATACCGAACCTGATATACAAAATCATATCTGTCTCTTTATTAGTAAAGAAACGATAAAATTTTGTATTGTTGGATAATGTTTTGAACATTTCCTATATCAAAAGTTGATCGGATCAGGCACGTTATCTAAAAGCATTGATGTTCTAAATCAAACTACAGTTCTTAGTATACAGAACACACACAAGAGGAAGAGTTCAAAACTGATCGAATCCTTCTTGACGTATTGTAGACTAGGTCATATCAATGCGACCAGACTAGCTGAAGTTACATATAGATGCATATTTAAATACTGTTTGAATTTACATCTTGTGAAACTTGCCTATCATGTCACAGAGATAAGATGACCATAGCTCTGTTTATTGGAAACATAGAAAGAGTTAGTAAACTCTTGGGACTGATACATGATGATGTATGTAAGGTCCCCTGTCTACATATGCCAGGACCGATTCTTTATACTTCATTACATTCTCTGATAATCTCTTAAGATTCAGACATATGTTCCTGTTGAGACACAAGTCCGAACCTTTTTGAGATATTCACAGAATATAAGTTAGAAGTAGAGAACCAATAGGGGTATAAGTATTATGCCCTTTGATGTGATCAGGGAGGAGAATACTTGTTCATGGAATTCCTGGACTATTCTAAAGGAGAATGAGATTCTCTCTCAGCATTACTCCTCCGTATACACCATAGCACGATGATATATCGGGGCGGAGCAATAGCACCCTATGTGATATGGTGTGCTCTACGATGAGTACTACTGAGTTTCCTATTTCCTTTTGGGAGTTATGCGCTTGAGAAGCTGCATACCTATTGAATAGGGTTCGAATCAAATCACAGCCTACCACTCCATATGAGATATGGTATGGGAAGAGCCCATGTCTTAAGCTAGTTAAAATTTGGGTTGTCCGGCCTATGTCTAAAAGCAAAATACGGACAAGCTCGAGGCAAGGTCAGTTATGTAGAACTGGAAAGGTTCCAGCTATACAAACTACAGCAGATGATTTGGTAGAACCAAGGGATTCAGTAGATTCCAACGAACCTCAGCCTCTCCGCCGATCTAGTAGGTTTCCTCATCCGCCTGAGAGATACTTCGGTTTCTCGATGACAGTGGGAGCGAAGATTGCATCATGAGATGATGACCCAACTAGTTTCGAGCAGGCCATCGAGAGTAGGGACTCTGTAAGAATGGCTGGATGCTTAGCGATCTGAGATGGAATCCTTATACACCAACAAAGTATGGACTTTAGTTGCTTTATCTGAAGGGTTAAATCCCTATCAGGAGCAAGTATATCTTGAGAAGATTACTTGGTCTACTTGGAAAAGTTGAGACTTTCAAAGCTTGACTTGTTAAAGGTTTTCGTCATCGACCAGGCGTGGATAATGATGAAACCTTTTCCAGTGGCTATGCTTAAGTCCATCCGGATCCTACTTGCCACGGCTACATACCATGACTACGATATCTGGCGGTTGGGTGTCATGACTGCTTTTCTAAAATGATGTTTTAGAAGAGAGCGTCTGTAAGTACACAGCCAGAGGGCTTCGTAGACAGTGGGAGCAGCGGAAACGTATACAAGATGCTTTATAGGATAAAGCAGGCATCGCGGAGTTGGAACGTCTGTTTTGATGTAGTAGTCAAAGAGTTTGACATCATCAAAATGGTAGATGAACATTGTATAAACAAAAAGGTAGTAGGGAGTATGGTGACGATCCTCGTAGAGTACGTGGATGACATACACTTGATAGGGAAGGAGTTTCCTATGCTACGCTCGATCAATCTCCGCTTATCACAATGATTCTCCACATAGGATCAAAGTGATACCTACTAAATCCTGGGTTTTGGATCTATGAGATAGATCTAAATGGATGTTAGGATTCTCACTAGTTGAAGTGAGATGGTATCAATTGATCCTGGGGAGAATCGCTGGAAGTGTCCCAGGGTGATAAGGACGATTGAATGTCAGTCACAGGCATTGTCTTTACCCTCAGTGGAGGGACGGTATGTTAGAAGAGTTCCAAGCTAGATACCGTGGCATACTAGACGATAAAGGCAGGATACATCGCTACTTAAGATGTTACCAAAGAGGCTGTTAGGGTGTATATTTGTTCATGAGATGAACTTAGTTCCTCCCATTGTGTGAAAATGGAGTTGTAGCTTATGCTAAGGAACGTCTGTCCCATCAGTGATCCAGACATATTCTAAGGCAGTATCACCTGATCATGGAGATGGTTGATCTCAAAGGAGATCGAGGTTAGGAGAGTAGACTCAGAAGACAACACTGCGGATCCACTCAAAAAGGCCTTTTCCCAGAGAGAGACATTTAAGAGATGGTTGAGTATGAGATACTACAACCACTGCTATCAGATGGCCCTAGTGCAAGTGGGAGATTGTTAGTTATATGTATGCCCTAGAGGCCATTACTATACATAGGATGTATATTGTAGTGGATGCTTGGACATATATGGGGAGGACTTTCTTGCTCGACATGATAGTATGCTATCTGGTTGCTCTTTACCTTAACGTGTACACTGATTGTCTCTCTGTTACATGTTGGTAAAGCCCTTAGGATGTGTACTTGACTACCTGGACTATGATGCGGATCATACTAGTAGGGACATGGTAGTCCATAAGTGCATCCTTCAAGGTCCCTAGTCGTGGGTATATCGAGACAGGGCATCGATATACCAGAGTAGACTAGCGTATACCTTCTCGACCCATACAGATGGGCGATGGATGAACCCATATCCATTGGTGTTTGACATCAGAGATGATATACGGGTGCCCAGTGGAGACTGGGTACACTGGACGGACTCGCCGAGAACTCCCAGATGGAATTATACCTTACGTCAGATGGCAGTTCTCTGGTGACACTGGTACAGAATAGTCTGTTGACCCGAGATCGTCATAGAGTCTTGTGTGGTTCCCACTGTGCTTTGATTTCCACCTTACCACGTCCAAGAGGGCATGCAAAAAGGTGGATTTTGGGTACAGTCCCGAATCACATGGAGGAAATGAGCGATAGGAGGGGATTCATCTCTCCCGGTATAGGGAGTTGATGTTGCGCTGTGTTCGATTGGTTATAACCGGAAATCCCCGGCCAGGGTTGCTGAGATTTACTAGTAAGTGTTACCAGTAGTTTCTCGAACTGTTATAGACCTCATATCGACACGACTTATCGAGCTATTGGGGTCTGACGTTTACCACCCCTAGGCGAGATATGCGACATATCAGACAAAGAGACCGGACTGTACGATAAGTGTTACTGGTTGGATTCACAGGAGTGTTAGCGGGCTTGCTCGTCGATCTTCTGATCGCTCAATACCCGGGTGGCCGTTACGTTTAGCAGACCGCTTGCGGCTTGTGAGTGTTTGATATGATCATCACCTGCTGCCGGTGTTTTGACGAGTCTTTAGAGTCCTACACAGAGGTTTCCTGGCTCAAGCGAAACGAAATAGGTGCACATATGAGATATGTGCAGGACCGAGAATAATGCGTGTATGTGATACCGTATTCTATTCTCGCGATGAATGTATCGATTGGTTTTATGCAATATAACCTAGTTATCGAATCAAGGATTGACTCGATAAGTCGATATATTGGATATTAGTCGGTCATATGCGATATGACCGGATCGTTAAATCAAGTGTTGATTTAATGATTTAATTCATAATTATATATTTGATATATTACTTTGCATTAACTACTATTGGTTCAATTAAAAAGGATTTTCTCACTTGATGTGTGCATTGTATATGTGATATACTTTTGTGCATTTGATTGTATCATGTTTGATGATACATGATAGTTTGTGTGTTTGGTTTAAACCATGGTTGGTCAATGGTTAGGGTTTCTTTTTGTTCATTTACTTATTCATTTATTTATTTATTGATTTTAGAAAGAAATAAAATGGTGGCTAACTTTGGTTTATCTTTGAAGCTTCATGAAGCTTTGAAATGGTTGACCATTTTGTTTCTTTCCCTAACCTTAGCCATTCACCTAACCTTGGTTCATTCTCTACACCTAACTATGGTTGCTATATGATAAGTATCATTTTTAATTTCTATTTTAAATAATACTTATCATATTCTTTCTTCTTCTTCTTCTTCTTGAACAAAGAAGAAAACCTTGCTTCCATCAATGGCAACTTGAGAAAAAGAGTGAGAAATCCAATTCTAAAGTCAACCCACTTCCTATTTCATCATCCTCTACCACTTGCCAAGTAGTATAGGGTGTTTTCTTCACAAGTTTCATGGCTTGGTGAAGTTGGAGCTTGATCTTGTGTTGCCTCGACGTAGATCATCTTCGGCATCGAAGTCGACGACCTAGCCCGCCCATTTCTCCGATGAAGCCGACGCTAGAGCCTGAGATCCGATGATCGCAGCGAGGGGATTTCATCACGGAGCTATGGAGGTGGAGGACCGGATCTACAAAGGTTGTATTTCCGTTCAACTCTTAGTTAAGTTGTTAACTAGTTGCTTGTTTCTCCTAAATTCTAGTTAACGATCCGTACTAGGGTTTGTACGCACAAGAAAAATTTGAATTTGACATGGTTGATGCCTTGTGAGACCTCATTAGTGTGCCTAGGAACCCTACAACATCCTATCAATCTCAGCAATAGCTGGGACATCTGTCTGCACGGTAGATGACATCACAATCTCTGAGATATGCTGTACATCAACAGTCCTCTCACAACTGGTAGCCTCTATCAATAGCGCGATCATCTGGTGCAAACCCAATCACTCGCTTCAGATAGGAGGTCACAACACAAACGCTAACTCGAGACGTTCCCCTTGTTACCAGAAACACAATGGTCAGTCCTCGTCCATGACGAGCTCGCCCTGACCGCAACACTAGCAGCAGCTCCGTCTACGCTTAAACCATGGTGACAGGAACCTCAATCGAGTATTGATGAAAACAGATCAAAGGCATAAAAGGAAACGACAGATCCAGAATGGATACAAGATCATAAGAAGGAACAACATCAATGAGGGTATGATCATGGAACAAATAGGATCGAGGATCTCAAATGGATGTATAATCGTGGGTACGAAGAGAATCACTGATCTTAAAATATATACATCCTAATGTTTCTTAAGTGGAGTATCGTATCGTAAATATTCCGCGGAACATACGTACGGTACGTCACTCTACTTAAGCTACCTGCTTCATCAATCAGGGTCAGCCTATGAAATGAAAGTTCGGGTCTAATACCCCCCGTTCAAGTCTAAGTTCCGTAAGGTCAAGCCTAGGTTCCAAAATACATACCCGCCCTAGACTCCGCATAGTCAAACATAGACTCGAACAAAGGTTAAACCTAGCGCTCTGATACCAACTTTTTCATGACCCGAAATATTAGCTTGTGACCAGCACTTTAATCACGCAACGTCTAAAGGCGTAATGGAATTCAAGTATGCTGAATCCCAGAAATCTAAACCTTTTTAAGAAAATAAAAGAGATGGTGTTTTCAAATAAAGGTACAATGAAATCAAGTTTTCATAAATGCATGGAAAAGGAATATGAATAATGCAAGTGAAATTTACTAGTTTGAAAACATGTTTCGTCTTTTAAAAATTTTGGGCAACACCTCCTTTGTATTTTTGATCCAAAACAACAATACAAGATGATAATAAAAGCATCCCCAAGCGGGAGCTAGCTCTTCGCCAACTGGCGGATCACAACCACGCAAAACAGTAAAAATTAGTATACGACGCCCAACAGCGAAGATCACCACAAAAGATAAAGAAAAGCAAGACATAAATCCCCAAAGCAAACATAAAACCCATCGCTCAAGTCTCGCAACTACAAGTCTCACTATGTCTCATTACTTATACAATTACTAGTTTTGACTGATGGAGTCGACTAGATACAATATGAAATATAAATACAAGAGTGGGTACGATACAAATGTCCCACCTAACAATGCAAAACACCCGAATGCAACTGTATGCCAGCGAAGCCGCTACTGATCCCTGCGGTCAACCTGCAAGAGCTGTGGCACAACGGGGGTGAGTTGCCAACTGGTTAGTTGAAAAACATCTACAAGTAGAAATCGAATAAACAACGACTCCTAGGTCAACTATAACATAAAGGTAATACTATGGTATCTATGGTGACCATATCTGTATGTATGCCAACAATGTAATCAACACCTATGTGTATGCGGATATCATCCAACCATATAATCAATGTATGTATGCATGTGGATCTCGTCCACCCATATAATCAATGTATGTATGTATGTGGATCTCGTCCACGTGTCAACCAATGACACAACAACATCATGCATATAAATATCATAAAAGTATATGCATGAAGGTATGAGGATATAAATCAACGTGTGTCCCTCGCGACCCATCAAAATAATTGAACCTGAGTGTCCAGAATCGACTCTCGAAAACATCATGAAACCCGTGTCCAGCATCAACACGTAAATCCTCATATATCTCGCGCTCTGTCAGTCTGGATCGGCCCTCGGGCTCCGTCTGCGAGATCGGCCTGCGGGCTCCGGCAGAACGGGTCGGCCCCATATCCATCTCTCGACCCGGTCGGTATCCTCCGGATAACAGCCAAGCCCAACCAATCATCGGTAGGTAGTAGTCCCTCTGCCAGGCTCACCATCTACTGCACAGCAATCCGTTCTCGTCCTGAGGTACCATACCGGGTCACCATGTACCCGCAATCGGCCTCATCCAGCTCCTCGAATCGGGTTTCACATGTCACACATCTCAAAACTGAGAAAACGTATGTTGGACGCACTGAAATATCATATCAAGAGAAACCGAGGTTTTACAGCAGTACATACTTTCTTTTGAAATAGCCATGGTTCTCAAATCTAGAAATCTCATGAAAACAGCATATCTCAATGTGTAAAAATCATAAAGCATGATGTATGCGACATATGATAGAAATGTAAGCATATCCATGTATCATGCAACATGGAACAGTGACGTATCAAATTAATTGAAAACTGCTCTTTTAAATGATTTCAGTTTTTAAAATATATCCTGCGGTTCCCAATTTCTCTAAAGTCAAAAACAACATCGTATAAAGGTGGATATGCATCAATAGCAAGTAAATTATGCAAGGAGTCATATCATGATGCAGCAATCCTGCTGTGTAGTGATATGGCAATTATCGATGATGATGCGTGTGAGCTGGCAAATCTGTGTATATGTAACAAACGCATCATCGATAATGGTGTAAGTGTACTAGCACAGGTATATGCAATGTAATGCGAATAACATGGAAGCAGCATAAGGTAAATTATATGCAAATGCTGACAGGTACACGTATCTAATATGACCGAGTCGGAAGAGGAGATTTGTTTAATCACACCGGAGAAGTAATCGGCATCCAGCCCTACAACATCACGTACGGTATAATCCATCGTTCGACATCCTCGAGTCAAGGGTATGGATCAATCATCAAGTCAACTCATCACGTACAGAAAATCCTCATACGGCAGTATTAAACCGATAGGGATCCTATCAACCTATAGACAATGAGGGTACGGCCTAATATCACGCACGGCCTATCATTCGTGATTCACAACATTATACATACATACATATATATATATATACCTATGTCCCAAGTCACATCAATAACAATCTCATATCAGGGGACCGGCAAGGTATCAATCATCTCAATCGACTCCCATCCTTATAACAACATATCCCAAATCATCATATCGCATCGTACATTCTTTTCATCACATTTATATTTCACATCGAATCAAAAGTCATATATACAATCTACCTTTACTATAAGCATGCGTATCTAATCTAACATACACAACCGAACCACACAATCAGTTTTTAAAAGATGTGAATCGTAGTTTTGAAAGTTGAGCTACGGTGTTTTTAAGGAAAAGATATCTTTTGAAAATCCGTAACGTCCCTCAAGGTATTTGTTTAAAAGATGCATACGATTCTTCAGCTTAGAAATAGGTATGGTTCGGATGACATACCTACGTCGGCTATCTAGTCCTATAGTACCCTAAACGGTAATATCTGAAGGGATTCCTTGGAACCACTACAAGGGTTTGGTAGCATCACACATGCCATATTAAAAAATTTAGAGGGTGCTAAAGAAACCATCCTAAGGATCAAACTAAAAAAGCTTGGGTAACACTAAAATTATCAAAAACAACAAGTAGTAAAGTACTAGGTTTAGAGAATACAACCTTTGTAGCTCCCTTTGCTATACTCTTTGGCTACTTGAGAGTTGAAAGAAGCTTGCTTGAGATCCTCCAAGTCCACGATGATCCACCCGGAGTCCTCTTTGTCCAAGCTCAAAGCTCCATTTGATCAAGAGAAGAAGTTGAAACCAACACTCTAAACTAATAGGCAAGAGTAGTATAGAATGATAATGTGGACTTAAAAACCCTAACTTGATCACTCTTTCACTCACTATCAAAACCTAGAGAGCAAGAGAGAGAGAGAGGAAGAAGAAGATGGCAATATGAGAGCTCAAGATAATGATAAAGTTTAGGATAAAATGAGAAAAGAAAAAATATATATTTTTTCTTCTTCTCATTCTTAACTCTAGTTAATAAATATCTAGATATTTCTTTTGGACCAAAAATGGCCATGAAAAATAACTCATGGTTAACTCAATGGTTTAGTGCAAGAATAAAATAATCAACCATGAATTATTATCATTTCCGCTAACTCCAAAAATAAATATCAACATATTTATAAAGGTGTGAGTCTTATATTGCCGAATGTATCAATAACCATAATACAAATGAGTATGCATGTATGTGTGCATGCACATCCATATGTGCATCAATGTAAACATGTGCATACATGCATGCATACACCAAAAGGGTTAAAGTGAAAATGCTAATGGTCAATGTTAAATCAACACTTGATTTAGCAAACCGGTCATATCTCATACGACTCGAACAATAGCAAACTGCCCGATTAATATATGGTATCTCATACGCGCTTTTAATCAGATCCCCATGCATATCTCATATGCATACCACATCGTTTCGCCTGGACTAGGTAACTCCATTGTGGGACTCTGAGACTCGTCAATACGCCGGCAGTGGGTGATGATCAAATCAGGCACCCCCAAGCTGCAAGAGGTCAGCTAAACTTAACGGCCAACTGGGTATTGACCGATCAGAAGAAAACAAGCGAACCTGTTACAACTCCCGTCGAGTCAACCGGCAACACTACCGTACAGTCCGGTCTCTTCGTCAGATATGCTGCATATTGAATCTAGGGATGGTAACGTCGACCCTAATAACACAATAAGTCGTGCCGATGAATGGTCTATAACAGATCGAGAATCTATTGATAACACTTATAAGTAAATCTCAACAGCCCTGGCCAGGGACTTACTGATATAGCCAATCGAGCACTGCACAGCATCAACTCCTACTAACTGGAGAGACGAAACCCCTCCTATCGCTCATCGTCTCCGTGTGTCTCGGGACTGTACTTAAAAGCCACCTGTTTGCACGACTCAATAGAGCCTTGGTAGGGTGGTAATAAAAGTACAGTGGGAGAACACACAGGACTCTTTGACGATCTCGATTCTACAGACTAACCTGTACCAGTGTCACCTGAGAACTGCTATCCGACAATAGATATAATACAATATAGGAGTTCTCGGCGATTCCATCCAGTGTACCCAGTCTCCACTGAGCACCCGCATATGATCTCGATGTCAAACAACAATGGATGTGGGAACTTCCATCTCCCATCATATGGGTCTAGTACCATATACGCTAGTCTACTCTGGTATATCGATGCCCCGTCTCAATACACCTACGACTAAGGACATTTCAGGATATGCTTATAATCTACAGACGTCCCACTAGTATGATCTCCATCATAATCACAACATTCAAGCAAATATCCTCAGGGCTTTATCGACATGTGTAAATGAAAAAAAGCATGATCAAGTCAACATGTCAGATAAAGAAGAACCAGATAGCATACTATCATGACAAGCAAGAATGTGCACTGAAAATATATACATGTATAAATACATCAACTATCATATAATGGCATCTAGGGCATACATATATCCAACAATCTCCCACTTACACTAATGTCAGTTATTGGCATATCTCATACCCAACATCTCAAAAAGTCACTCATGCTGCGGCTGAGGGAGGGCCTTGGTTAGTGGATCCGCGGTTTTATTCTTTGTGTCTACTCTCCTAATCTCGATCTCGTGGTGATCTACAATCTCCCGGATCAAATGAAAGCGCCTCAGGATGTGTCTAGACCACTGATGGGACCTGGGCTCCTTGGCTAACGCCATAGCCCCATTATTATTATAATACAATGGTATTGGATCAATAATGGTTGGAACTACTCCTAGTACCGAGACGAACTTTTTCATCCAGACTGCTTCCTTGGCGGCATCAGTTGCAGCAATGTACTCAGCTTCCATCGTAGAGTCTGCAATGGTATCCTGTTTGGAACTCTTCCAACTTACCGTCCTTCCATTGAGGGTAAATACAAACCTAGAGATAGATTTGCTGTCGTCCTTATCTCTCTGGAGGCTCGAATCGGTAAAGGCCTCCATTTGAAGATCTCCATTACCATTCATCAAGAACAATTCTTTAGTCCTTTGCAAGTACTTAAGAAGGTTCTTCACAGCTATCCAGTGATTCTCCCCTGGGTTGGATTGATAACTGCTTACTACACTAAGTGCATAAGTAACATCTGGGCGAGTACATAACATCGCATACATTATAGATCCTATTGCTGAAGCATAGGGTATAATGCTCATGCAAGCTCTCTCTTCATCGATCTTTGGGCAAAAGTCCTTGGAGAGAGTGACTCTATGGCAAGCGGGTAAGGCACCTCGCTTGGAGTCTTCCATACTAAACCTCTTTAAGATAGTGTTGATGTACCCAGTTTAGGACAATCCCAATAACCTCTTGGATCTATCCCTATAGATCCGAATGCCCATAATGTATGTGGCATCACCCAGGTCCTTCATAGAGAACCTTAGTGATAAGAAAGATTTGACCGACTGTAGCATAGGAATATCATTTCCTATCAGAAGAATGTCATCCAAGTATAGTACGAGGAATGTGACAGCTCTTCTTACTGCCTTCTTATAAACACAAGGTTCATCTGGATTTTTGATGAAATAAAACTCTTTGATAACATCATCAAAATAGATGTTCCAACTCCATGATGACTGCTTTAATCCATAAATGGATTTAAGCAATCTACATGCTTTCCCGCTGCTCCCACTGTCAATGAAGCTTTCTGGTTGATCCATATAAACGCATTCATCTAAATCCCCGTTTAGAAATGCAGTTTTAACGTCCATCTACCAGATTTCATAGTCGTAGTAAGCAGCAATAGCAAGTAGGATCCGAATGGATTTAAGCATGGCTACGGGAGAAAAAGTTTCGTCATAGTCCAGACCTAGTCTTTGACAAAATCCTTTCGCCACTTGTCTTGCCTTATAGGTCTCCACCTGCCCATCTACACCAATCTTTCTTTCAAAGATCCATTTGCACCCTACGGTTTTTACCCCATGGGGTACAATGTCTAAATTCAACACTTTGTTGTTGTACATAGACTCCATTTCAGATCTCATGGCATCCTGCCACTTCACAGAGTCTTCACTTGTGATAGCTTGCTGAAAACTGGTAGGATCATCATCCTCTATGATGCAGTCTTCTCTGTCACCATCAATAAGGAAACCATAGTACCTCTCCGGTGGGCGAGAAGTCCTACCAGACGTACGGAGTGGTCGAGGTTCATCAGTTTCTGTTGCAACAGCCGGTTCAACCAAGTCGCCATTTGTAATTTCTGTTTCTGGAATTTCTTGTAGGTCTACCTGTTGGGTTTACCTACCACCTCATGAAGGGATTGGAAGCATCACATGTACCAAAGATTCATATTTTAGGGTGCTAAGTAAGCATACAAAGAATCAATCCGAGAAAAATTAGTGTTTCAAAAACAACACTTCAACACAAGTAGATGAAGCTAGGGTTTTGAGAGTACAACCTTTGTAGCTCCCTACGCTAGACTCCTTGGCTACTTGGGGTTTGGAAAAAGTCCGCTTGAACTCCTCTAGGTCCACGATGATCCACCCGGAGTCCGCTTTGTCCAAGCTTGGAACTTCACTTGATCAAGAGAAAGAAATGAAGCTAACACTCTAAACAAGTGGGCAAGACTTGTGTAGAATGATGTTGTGGTGGCTTTTCTCACTTCAAAATCCTAACTTCATGAGTAATTTGCTCACTAGAGAAATCTAGAGAGCAAAGGAAGAAGGAGGAAGAAGATGATGGCCTTTTTAGAACAAGAGAAAAGATAATCCCTTTTGAAAAATAGAAAATATATGAATATATATTTTCCACTTCTCATCTCAAACCATGGTTAAACAATAAAGATATTATTGAACTTGAGTTGAAACACAGAAGGAAAGTTAATCCATGGTTAAATGGTGGGTGAGCATGGTTAGGTCAAAGAAGTGTGTAGAAAGAAACCATGAATTATCCTTTCCTTTTTCTTTTTGTTTTAAAACAAATACAATAATAATACATATATAAAACCATGGTGTGAGTCTTATATTACCACCATTTTCTATGTATATACAACCATGAAGGATGATGTATGTATGTATGTGTGCATGCACATCCATATGTGCATGAATCAAGAAAGAATGCATACATGCATGCATACATCCATAAGTACAAGAAAGGATTTCTAGTGAGAAACTAATGGTTAAATGATAAATCAACACTTGATTTATCAATCCGGCCATATCACATACGACCCGACCAAAAGCAAGCCGCCCGATCAATATACTGTATCTCATACGCGCATTTTGACCAGGTCCATGCGCATATCGCATACGCGCACCACAACGTTTCGCCTGGACTAGGTAACTCCTTTGTGGGACTCTAAGACTCGTCAATACGCCGGCAGTGGGTGATGATCATATCAAGCACCCCCAAGCTGTAAGCGGTCAGCTAAACTAACGGCCACCCGGGTATTGAGCGATCAGAAGAAAACAAGCGAACCTGCTACAACTCCCGTCGAGCCAATCGACAACACTACCCGTGCAGTCCAGTCTCCTCGTCTGATATGTCGCATATCAAGTCTAGGGGTGGTAAACGTCAGACCCCAATAACCGATAAGTCGTGCCGATGTGAGGCTCAAAACGGGTCGAGAAACTACTGGTAACACTTACCAGTAAATCTCTAATCAGCCCTGGCCAGGGACTTCCCAGTTACGGCCTATCGAGCACAGTGCAACATCAACCCCCAATACCGGGAGAGACGAAACCCCTCCTATCGTTCATTGCCTCCATGTGACTGGGGACTGTACCCAAAAACCACCGTTTTCCATGCCCTCATGGACATGGTAAGGTGGAAATCAAATCACAGTAGGAATCACATAAGACTCTATGACGATCTCGGGTCTACAGACTAACCTGCAAAAGTGTCACCAGAGAACTGCCATCTGACGTGAGGTATAATACCATCTGGGAATTCTCGGCGAGTCCGTCCAGTGTACCCAGTCTCCACTGAGCACCCGTATACCATCTCTGATGTCGAACACCAATGGATATGGGATCATCCATCGCCCATCTCATGGGTCGAGAAGCGTATACGCTAGTCTACACTGGTATATCGATGCCCCGTCTCGATACACCCACGACTAGGGACCATGAAGGATGTACTTATGGACTACCATGTCCCCACTAGTATGATCCGCATCATAGTCCAGGTAGTCAAGTACACATCCTAAAAGCTTTACCAACATGTAACTATGAGACAGTATAAAGAGACAAGTATACATGTTAAGATAAAGAGCAACCAGATAGCATACTATCATATCGAGCAAGAAAGTCATCTTTATATATGTCCAAGCATCCAATATAATATACATCATCTGTACAATACTGGCCTCTAGGGCATACATACAACTAACAATACCACACTGCCATCAGTATCATTTGTAAAAAAATCTTTTTCTAAATATGTGGCATACTGAGAAACAAACACTTTTTGTTCCTCCTTGTGGTAGAATAGATATTCATATGAATTCTTTGGATATCACACAAAATTAAACATGATTGACCGTGTCTTGAGTATGTCCGGATTTTTCTTTTTAACATAGGCCGAACAACCCCAAATCTTAATTCATTTAAGAGATGGTCTCTTCCCATGCCATATCTCATATGGCGTGGTAGACACGGTTTTGGTTGGGACCCTGTTCAGTAGAAACACTGCAGTCTCCAATGCACGCCCCCAAAATGAGACGGGTAACGCAGCATCACTCATCATGGAACGAACCATATCTAATAGGGTCCGGTTCCGTCGTTCTGACACACCGCTGTACAGTGGTGTGTAAGGAGGAGTGAGCTGAGAGAGAATCTTATTCTCTTTTAAGAAGTTTGCAAACTCTGTACTGAGATACTCCCCACCATGATCTGATCGAAGCATTTTGATACTCAAGCCGGTTTGTTTTTCTACTTTAAGTTTATATTCAGTGAATTTCTCGAAAGCTTTGGACTTATGCTTTAATAAAAATAAATGACCGAATCTTGAGAAATCATCATTGAAGGTAATGAAGTAAGAAAAACCGTCTCTAGCCTGTGTAGACTTTGGCCTGCGTACATCACTATGTATAAAGCCTAAGAGCTCAGTGGCTATTTCTCTATGTCCTGTAAACGGAGTTTTGGTCATTTTACCCTTGATACAAGAATGGCAAGTCGCATAAGATTTATATTCAAAAAGGTTTAAATATCCATCTTTGTGTAACTTGTTTAGTCTTCTTTCGTTAAGATGACCAAGTCTACAGTGCCTAAGAAAAGCTTCATTTATTTCTGAAAGTTTTCTTTTATTAGTGTGTTGTATGCTGAAAACTGTGTGTTGATTTAGGACGTATATCCTGTTATTAAGCGTACCATACCCAACCAACATTTGATTCTGGTTAATGTTCAAAACATTATCCTGCAACACAAATTATATCCTTCGTTGTCTAACAAAGAAAAGGATACAATATTACAAAGCATAACAGGTACATAATAACATGGGTTCAAAACCAATATACACCCTGAAGGCAACCCCAGGTGATACTCTCCGACAGAAATCGCATATACATTGGAACCGTTTCCAACCCAGAGAGTATGGTCACCTGTCATCAAAACATTGCTATTTCTCAGCCCTTGTATAGAATTGCAATTATGAGAACCTGAACCTGTATCTAATACACAGGAAGCAGAGTTTATAGAAAAACAGTTTTCTGTCAAAAACAAACCTGAAGCGGAAGCATCACTATGCTTCTTCTTGAGATCCAAGTACTCAGTGCAGTTGCACTTGGACTGTCCCGGTTTGTGGCAGTGATAACATTCCCCTATCCCTGATTCCCCATCTTTAGTCTTGTCTTTCCCTTTAACCTTTTTAACTCCACCTCTAGTTTTGGTGGGTTTCTTCTTCATCTAGCTTTCGGGTGAGAGGAAGAAAATGGCCCAACAGTTAAAGCGGGAGTCTTCACTGACTTCAGCGTGCTCTCTGCACTCCTTAACATATTAAGGAGTTCAAGTAGTTCCGTCTCCATGTTTTGCATGTTGAAGTTAACTACAAGTTAAGCAAAGGTGGAGGGGAGAGACTGCAGAATAATATCAGTATATTGCTCATTGTCCATAGTCCATCCAAGATCCTCAAGCTCTTCTGTGATAGCTATCATCTTAAGAACATGGTCTTCTACTGGTGTGCCAGGGGCCATCCGCGTCTGAAACAGCTTTCGTAATGCTTCGTATCGTAAGACACGAGATTGCTCCCCATACAACTCCTTTGTATGGAGAAATATGGCTTGGACGTCCATATTCTCGTGTTGCATCTGATGTGTGTTATCCATCGATGCAAGCGCGAGGCATTTGGCCGTGGCACAGTCAGCGTCCCATGTCTTGCGGACTTCCTTATCTGCAATTGAAGATTTAGGACCTGGGACGGGCGGGGCTGGAGCCGTGAGGACATATGATACCTTATCATAAGTCATGGCAACGTTAAGGTTCCTTAGCCAGTCTTTATAATTGGTCCCATTCAGTTTATTTTTATCTAGTAGAAGCTTGAGTCCTGTCATTAGTATTTGCTATTAAGAGAGAGAAAAGAATACACTCAGCGAAAGCTTTTGCAAAGATCAGATTGGTTATTATCTTATCTAATAGATGTCACCCACTGCTTTTATCAAATTTCCCCTCAAACCCTAAAAGGAAAACTAGCCAGGATTAATTACGGTCTAGAACTCCGCTAACCGTTTAGCCAGGCCAGTGTCGGTAGTTGAAGGTGGTTCCCCGTGCTTTCTCACGAACCTAATTAATATAAACCTCATCTTCCCAGAGGCTTAGCCTCGTTAACACCTTTCTAGACACCTAATGGGTTAGCTAATTGTAAACTGCAAAACACTCCTGGGAGCAACTATTGCTCACAGTAGGATCGGGATCCAACCATCATATGGAAGGTATGCAATCTCATTGCAAATTTCAACTCTTGAAATTCCTTATATGGTTTTTACCCCTCGTACTCATGACCTTAACTATAGTCAACAAATCACAAGCACAAGTTACGTTCTACCCGTCATTTATTGATTAATTAGACCCACCCATATGACCCTTAACTATGGTCAACAAATTCATATGAATGTCCTAATTAATCTGCATCATATGCAGTGTAGGAAGACATCGTATAGCTACCGTACACTACGCCTTAACTATAGTCAACAAACGTAGCATGAATACTATATACTCTACTTCCTAAAATGACGGAGGGTTGAGGATGGTTTTGAAGAAAACTTTTAACGCTTTAAACTTGATATCGCCGTAGAATCAAATGGTTTTCAAAAAGAGTGGCTTAAGCTCCGCAATTTTGATATGTATCTTTTTCTTAAAAAGCCGAGTGGTTTTCAAATCTGATTCTACAACATCTTTTTAGGTTTATTATTCTTCACATTAACATAATAATGTTGTCCCATCATTTAAGTCCTTAAGCCAGTCACAGAAAAGAAACGAAAATACAACGTACGCTTATGTCACCCGCATTCGCCGCAATGTTCCGTTATACACCGTTAGGTTACTTAACTAACGGCATGACGGGACGGGACTAGCACTGGTGTAAAACAAAAGCAACGTCTACTATATATCTCATATATAGTATTGCATTCGTCTCAGATATGTTAAGCAATCACATCACAGCATATAGGCAGCAGAAACACCGATATATGATCATATATCATATATTATGACGTCCGTATTTTGTATTTAGACAACAATAGAAAATACGGATTCCACGGTCAAGATGAATAGCCAATCCCACACCCTAGACACCTACGAGAGTGGCAAGTGACCCTGCTAATTCTGGAGTTAGGAAACCCGGTCTCGACGCCTCGAGATAGTCTCCCACTGGACCATAGAGTCACATGTGCTCTCCACCTTGGGTCTATCCTAATGCGGAAAAGTAAATAATATACAATAATGGTCACATCATCCTCAACCCGGAATTGCCCCAAATAAAAGAATATTACATTACAAATGAATTTTACATGAATAAAAAGTAAAACTCACATCTCACATAAAAATCCCCAGCTATTCGATCACGACAATCCTATACATCATAGCACAACAACACATAACATCACATGACATCAATGTAAGCAAGTGTGCGTACCCGAATTGCCGTAGACATATAGCAACGAAACCGGCAATACACATACTACACTTATGGTCGCCGCAATAAGTATCACATACAACTAGACGATGTTAAATCCTTCGATCGAATTAACGAACACCCATATTTCCCAGCAAGCTCAACACTTGAGCGCCATTAAACAATACCCAAAGTCCATGCTACAGTATTTAATGGACCAGCCGTAGAAGGGCAAACCCAAGCCTCATTTGTGGCGCAACTAACTATGGTAAACCCTAAGGTTTAGTCGCAGTTCTGTGGTCACATCTCGAGTTAGGGTTTCATTCTTCTAGAAGGTCCATAAGAATACCTACATTATATATTAAGTACGTTCAACCTAGAAAAATACGAGTGTTTGATATTCGTTTGACCTATTTAACGTCTCCTAGGTTACCAATACAATGATAAAAATACGAATACGAAATACTTCGCAATGAGTCCATTACCAAACTTACATCACATGCAATTCTGGACAACCAAACAATACCAGAAACCCCAGATCAAGATGTAAAGAGCACTGGTGCAATACGAGCAGGAGAGGAGCATGTACGGCCGGCGTCGCCGGAAAAACCAGTGCCGTCTCTGGATTTTTCCGAGCCCCCCGACTCGTACTTCACCTGCATTCTTATAATCTCATAAATGTCACTCTGCAGTTACTAAATTAATTTTTATACAGGTTTTAAAAAAATTTCCACAGGGCATTTAAATGGGTTTCTAAAATCGTATTTTTGCAGAGTTTTTCGGTTTCGCATTATCATAACATCGTCTAGGTTTCTAGTTAGGCTCTGATACCATGAAGGGATTCCTTAGAACCACTACTAGGGTTTGGTAGCACCACACATGCCACATTAATAAATTTAGAGGGTGCTAAAGAAACTATCCTAAGGATCAAACTATAAAATCTAGGGTAACACTAAAACTATCACAAACCACAAGTAGTAAAGTACTAGGTTTAGAGAATACAACCTTTGTAGCTCCTTTTGCTAGACTCTTTGGGTACTTAAGAGTTGAAAGAAGCTTGCTTGAGATCCTCCAAGTCCATGATGATCCACCCGGAGTCCTATTTGTCCAAGCTCAAAGCTCCACTTGATCAAGAGAAGAAGTTGAAGCCAACACTCTAAACTAATGGGCAAAAGTAGTATAGAATGATGATGTGGTTTGATTTCTCACTTAAAAACCCTAACTTGATCACTCTTTCACTCACTATCAAAACCTAGAGAGCAAGAGAGAGAGGAAGAAGAAGATGGCAATATGAGAGCTCAAGATAATGATAAAATTTAGGATAAAAATTATATATATATATATATATATATATATTTATATTTTCTTCTTCTCATTCTTAACCCTAGTTAATAAATTTCTAGATATTTCTTTTGGACCAAAAATGGCCATGAAAAATAACTCATGGTTAACTCAATGGTTTAGTATAAGAATGAAATAATCAACCATGAATTATTATCATTTCCACTAACTCCAAAAATAAATATCAAAATATTTATAAAGGTGTGAGTCTTATATTGCCACCATCAAATGTATGAACAACCATGATACAAATGACTATGCATGTATGTGTGCAAGCACATCCATATTTGCATCAATGTAAACATGTGTATACATGCATGCATACACCAAAAGGGTTTAAAGTGAAAATGCTAATGGTCAATGTTAATTCAACTCTTGATTTAACAAACCAGTCAAATCTCATACGACCGGACCAATAGCAGACCGCCCGATTAATATACAGTATCTCATACACGCATTTAATCGGGTCCCCGCGCATATCTCATATGCACACCACATCGTTTCGCCTGGACTAGGTAACTCCATTGTGGGACTCTAAGACTCGTCAATACGCCGGCAGTGGGTGTTGATCATATCAAGCACCACCAAGCCGCAAGAGGTTAGCTAAACATAACGGCCACCGGGTATTGAGCGATCAAAAGAAAACAAGCGAACCTGTCACAACTCCCGTCGAGCCAAACGACAACACTACCGTATAGTCCGGTATCTTCGTCAGATATGCTTCATATCGAGTCTAGGGATGGTAATGTCGACCCCAATAACTCAATAAGTTGTGCCGATGAATTGTGTATAACAGATCGAGAAACTACTGATAACACTTATCAGTAAATCTCAACAGCCCTGCCAAGGGACTTATTGATATAGCCAATCGAGCACAGCACAGCATCAGCTCCCAATACCTGGAGAGACGAAACCCCTCCTATCTCACATCGTCTCCATGTGTCTCGGGACTGTACCCAAAAACCACCTGTTTGCACGACTCATTAGAGCCGTGGTAGGGTGGTAATAAAAGTACAGTGGGAGAACACACAAGACTCTATGACGATCTCGGGTCTACAGACTAACCTGTACCAGTGTCACCTGAGAACTGCTATCCGATGACAGATATAATACCAAATAGGAGTTCTCGGTGAGTTTGTCCAGTGTACCCAGTCTCCACTGAGCACCCGCATATGATCTCGATATCAAACATCAATGAATGTGGGAACTTCCATCGCCCATCATATGGGTCTAGTATCATATACGCTAGTCTACTCTGGTATATCGATGCCCCATCTCGATAGACCTATCACTAAGGACATTTCAGGATATGCTTATAAACTACAGATGTCCCACTAGTATGATCACCATCATAATCACAGTAGTCAAGCGAATATCCTCAGGGCTTTATCAATATGTATAAATCAATAAAAGCATGATCAAGTCAACATGTCAGATAAAGAAGAACTAGATAGCATACTATCATGTCGAGGAAGAAAGAACACTGAATATATATACATGTATAAATACATCCACTATCATATAATTGCCTCTAGGGCATACTTAAATCCAACAATATCATCAAAGATCATCATCAGATCCCGTCATCACATATTAGCCGTATCATATCACATCTAACTATCCTTTAGTTTCAATATAGTTTCTCTAACTATATTTTAACTCTATCTATAGTTTCCTATTAAATGTTTCCTTTACCATATACTATGAATCGGTTTCCACCAAAAACTTGCGAGGGTGCTATACGCCATCCACCCGACTTTCCCCGTAGATATAGATCCACTCACCTTGATCCTTGCTTGCCGAAGTCGATGAAGCCACGCTCCGTCGCCTTAGAATCCATGCGAAGGTACCTACAATATCAACACAATCGCAGATGCTTTTAAAATCGAGTTCGGAAAACCGATACGGCACAAGGCGCGCTCATAGATACAACATATGGCCCACGCGTGCAAAAACAATCAAACAACCCTTGTAGTCGATGTACGAACATGCAACAACCAAAATAATATCAAAAACCAAAGCCAAGCATTCAAAATACGGAAAACATAACCAAAAATCACACGAATGTGCTCTTGGATTTTCCATCAGGCAAAATTACCCAATTTTGCATATGGGGTTGCTCTAGATATAGGATAACAATGCCCCAGAATAAAAATCACATGGTTTCACTCCAACTTGGCCGCAATTTGCGGCCTATAGCAATAAATCTGCGTCCAGACTAGGGGATATTGGGCTCGGGTTTCAGGTGGTGGTTCATGGTTGCTAGCACGTCTCATGGTCATTAGCACGTCTCATTGTCATGGGAACATCTTTTATGGTTGTCTCGGGTCTTCCCAGATCTATAAATACCATCACTAAATCCACAAAAACCTGATATCGATGAATCTAAATTTCTTATTTAGGGGTTTGGTCACTGGTCCAGGTCAAGAATTGGTCTTTAAGGCCTTGTAAGAGCCACTAGGCATCACCCAATCCACACCACAATCAAACCCTTCTCTAAGAATTTCCATGTTCACCAATCCACACCTTAACCCAATTCTAAACTAAATAGAATGCTAGGAAAACATAAAATAACCAAGTGAGAGGAAATATACCTCATGGACGCAACCAAGCAAAACCCTAGAAGTCCCAAGTCTCAAAATCCAACATTGATGGGTCCAAAGTGTAGAGGGTGAAGAGGGGATCAACTTTAATGAAAGGGGTTTATGGTTTGGATGAATATTTTGAGATGATATCATGGGGTGAAGGTGGAGGGAAGTGAGGAAGAAGAAGGAGAAGGAAATGATGGGGGAGGAAAGATGTGGCTGCCCTCTCTCTCTCTTCTTTATTTTCACCCTCTCTCACTAATTTACCCTATTGCCCTTTCTCTAATTCTTTTCTTTTTCCCTCACAAAACCAAAACAAAATACGAAACCAATAACACAAATGAACCACATGCAACCAAATGCAACATGATATGGTGCACTAGCCATGGAAAACTGTAGAAACACGGATTTGGCCTAATCGCAATTAGCAGTGCACTAATCGGGTTTTTATCCAAACTGCATATAATAAATTCGAAAATGCCAAATCCGATAAATATATTTCAAATGAGTAAATGATTTTAATTTCCATTTATTTCACACTTATTGGTATATATTTATACCCTTTTTCGAAAACCCCAATTTCGCAAATCGGGCTGTTTTCGGGAAAAATATTATTTTAACATTAAATTCCAAAAATAATATTTAATATTTTCCGAAATGTTACAGCAGCTTTCGGTAGCAATCTCTTGGACGGAACAGACATCAAGTATATGAGCAGAGGGTTCAGACGGCTGACTTCCAATTTTGTAAATGTTCAGTTCAATTGTCATTTTTCCAAAAGACAGGTTCGTTGAACCGTTTCGACAATTAATGATAACATTGGAAATGGGAAGGAATGGTCGACCCAAAATCACCGAAATTTTGGTTCCTTGGGTTTGCTGCGGGCTATGTGTCTAGAACAATAAAGTCCACAGGAAATATGAATTTCCCGACTTTTATCAACACATCCTCAAGTTCACCCCTAGATTTGGTGATTGAACGTTCTGCCATTTGGAGAGTGCGGTGAGCTAGTTTCAACTCTCCAATCTTTAACTGCTCGTAAACAGAATATGGAAGCAGCTTAACACTTGCGCCCAGGTCAAGTAAAGCACGGTTAATGTTTTTACCCCCAATAGAAATTGATATCGTAGGATATCCAGGGTCCTTAGTTTTCTTTGGTAACTGTGGGGTAAAAGCAGTGCTAACATTATTAGTCATGAAAACCTTTTTTGTCACTTCAGTCTTCCTCTTCATAGTGCACAAGTCCTTAAGAATTTTTGCATAAGCGGGGACTTGTTGAATAGCGTCTAGGAGAGGGATGTTGATGTTAACCTGTTTAAACATTTCCATAATCTTCTCCATATGTGGACTCGATTTGTTTCCACTTAACCGATTCGGATAAGAAGCTTTAGCAGTAAAAGCTGGGTCCAATATTGGAGAAGGTGATGTGTATGGAAGTGATCCCAGAATAGGAGTGGGGATCTGATTGATCTCAAAAATATTTCTAAACCGAAATCAAGAACGGCGTCGCTTTGCAGCTAGCCGGTGAGTACGAGTCGGTCCACAGGGATTTTGTGAATTTCCTAATCGCTCTTACGAGTTAATTCCGAACGGTGTGAACGGATTGATTAAATCTAAAAACTAAATTAATCTATATCTAAATCTTGCTAGGGTTAGGTTTCGGCTAAGTTTGGAAAAACAATAAATCTCACCGCTTTCTATACCCATATTAAGATCTATTAGGAGTTATGGTAATTATTAATAGAGGGGATTAGAACCATTTGGAAAGATGTTTCTTCCTCTTGGTTCTTGTCCTTCCTTTATCAATCCTTACCCTAAGCTCCATGGAAAATACGCTCAACCGGGCCTTTATACTACGGTATCACCGCTACCTAGAGGGATAGGGTGCCGTAGGGAGCGGTGTGTGCATGTATGCATGGAGTCCTATTAATTATATATGATGGGCAACAAAGGGGTGAGAGATGTTCATCTCTCAAACCATCCCCAAATCTAACCCTAACAAGCGAGGAGTCTACTCGCTCATTAGGGAATTGAAAAACATTTATCTAGGGCAGAGAATAAAAGAACTAACTATCTAACTAGGGCAAGGAATTAAATTAAACTAGGGCAAATAAGAAATTTAACCTAGGGTAGAAAATAAATTAAGAACTTACAAATTGAATCTCTCTAAAAAGAATTCTGAATTTTATTAATGAAACGAGGCATAGCCTAATACAAGGATTTGGGTCTCTATTTAAAGGACATAGAAAACCATAGGTTTACAATCGCCCCATGTCTGCTATTACAAAAATACCCCTAGGAAGACTTAGTCAGCGCCGCCAGAGTTATGGTAAAAATATTTTCCTCTTTGTGCTCTACCCAGCCGTGGAACCGCGGCCATAGGCTCGGTTTGGCCGCGGTTCCGCGGCCAAACTGGGGCCTTGTGTGTTGAAAATTCTTGTGCTGGCTTTGGACTTGATTTTCTTCCTAGTTCTCCGGTTGGTTCTGCAGAATAGCTTCTAGGTTTCTTCCAGATCTCCCAGTGAATAATTATAGTGGACTTTCACCGTTTGCTTCGTGTCGAAGTCTTGAACCTTGCGCTGCCCTGTACTTTGTGAACTGATCTTCGTGCAGGCTTGATCAAGATACTTCTATTTGTTGGTTGTAGTTTCACTTTTGTATCGTCTTTTGTCTTTTTCACTGTTTTTATTCCGAAAACCTGTAACCTGCAACTATGTAGAAGACATGGGTCAAAAGCACCTGTTTATTTGTAAAATAACTAGGACTAGGGAATATAATAATGCAATATTATGGTATGAACAAATACCCCCAAACTTATCTTTTGCTCGTCCTCGAGCAAACCCTAGTTTTATTCTCGACAAAATCCTAACCTCACTTTCGCAGGGAAACGCGATTGCACTGAGCTCGTGCAACAAGCCGTTAAACCTCTAGGTGTCCCTAGTAGGAGGAGTGTTGTCTCCTGAGGGTTTACAGCGGATACTACCCACAAAATCCTATCAATTTGTCCCATTGAGTTTTATTCTCCAATTAGGTTTTCTAACAAGGAATTCTATTATTTTCGACTCATAAATTATCCACCCATATTCTTCACGCTTCCTTATCATTTAACTTAAGATTATATATGTTCTGCATACTTACTTAGCTTTCGGCATCTCTTAAGTTTTCCTTCTAGGGTTCTATCTCAACTTAGGAATATTTATCATCTCTACTAAAAATACAAGTCCTATTCTTCATTCCTATCTCTTATCTAAACCCTAATCACATACCCCTACGTGTGTATATAAATAACCCCTACACTTGGGAATTCAAATCAAGCAATCATACTCTTGTCCGTTGTCCAAAGTACTTCTTAATTGGTGAATTTTTAAATGAATTTTGCTTACACATCCTTCATGCGACCGTTAATACTTCTTGAGGTACCAACGACCGATTACAAATTGCGTTTGCACTTTAAAGCGTACTTCCTAGTCTTGTAACAACTAAGGCTTTAGCAGTGACTCCCAAACCAGTTGGTCTAAGGCACTAGGTGATGAAGCACCCTCGCTAAATATTTTTATAATTTTGTAGCCTTAAGTAATCACAAAAACCAGTGTTCATTTTTTTTATCTCTTTATTCACACTTGAATTTTTTCTTTTATTTTTTTCGTACTAAGGACTTTAGACAAGAGCATTTCAAGGTCTTCTCTACTATTCCAAGTTTGAAGGTGCGTGTTTGTGCAATTTGTAGGGTATAAATTTTCAGAATTTAGACTTAAGCTAGGAATTATTTTTCAAACCTATACGTTAATAAAAATATCAATACTTTTCCCTTGTTTTAACTTAGCCCAAGAAGTCAACTCAAAATTTGCCTATTTCTAAATAAACTACAAAGACATATACTTTCTACCGTTAAACTTTAAGAAAGGTTATTTTTAGGGTTTTTAATTTACAAAGTCTAAGATCTAGTTGTTCCTAGCTAGTTAACCTTTTTGTCAAACTCAAGTCAATTATGGCCAAAATTGAATACATTTATTTTTTATAATTTTTAAAAAATTTCAATTTTTATGGGTTTTAAAATAGGTATGCAAATGCAAAAATATACACATGAATGCGAAGGAAGAAGGCTTACCGAGCATACCCCCAAACTTAAACTTGACAGTGTCCTCACTGTCATGCTACACCAAAAGGGTCAAAATTGTCGGCACTCCCCTGTTTATTTATTTATAAATTTTTTTTATTAAAAGAAAAACAAAATATATATACAAAAAGGGTCCCACCAAACTTAAGCGAAACAGTGTTTCCACTATTTAAGCATTAAAGTTCAGAGTTGGGGAGGAGAAAAATCAAACTATATAAGGCCTTACACAGACCAAAAGTTAGCACCAACCATTCAAAAATTCTATCGTGATAATGGTGGGGTTGGTGAAAGAATGGAGTGCAAAGAAAAGTAATGAGTAGCACACGAGACCGTGTGGAGATACAAACGGTATACGGTCTTGGTGGAGGAGAATGGCGGAGGGAAAAAAGAAATGGTTGTGGTTCTACTTCTTCGAGTGGTGGTTGATTAATCACAGAATCCGTATCGTTTAAGAATGCGAGTTCGTCGGCGAAAATATCTTCGAAACTTTCATCGAAGGTCCAATTGAAACTTATCGAAGTCAAAATATCGGATTGTGATTCATCAACACTCGGTATCATTAAAGGAAGATTAGAAAAACCAAAGATAGTGGGAATACGAACTTGAGGGTGGGGATGGAGCGTATAAATTAGAACTATTTGTAATGACCGTTGTGTAGAAAGCGATTGTGCTAATCTATCAACCCGCGGAAAAATGATATTAAATCCCTCAAAATTCATGAGCAAACATGGATACGTCGAACTTAGTATTGGAGATGAAAGTGTAACTGTCTCTTGCAAAGTCGGAGCGAGGACGGAGGGAAGTGAGTGAGGAAGGGTATCAGTTAAAGATTTAGGAGGGTGTACACAATCAGTGGATGGGATATGATGAATTGGGAAATCCGACTCATCAAACAAAACTGGTTCATCCTCAACAATTTTCTCAATATTCTCCTCAAAATTTAGCTTATCCATGTCATTATCATCAAAATCAAGACGCATATGAAGTTCGGGAGAAACATTTAATGACTCGGGATGATGAATTGGACATAAAATTTCAATCAAATCTACGGGTTCATCATCCAAAATATTCCCGGCGACTATATCCTCAATCAAGTGAAAATCAATTTTTTCTGACACCTCATCAAAAGCATGGATATTTATCAATTTAGGTTCGAGAGTGGAGGTATAAAGGTCAAAAGTAGTAGGTGTGGTTCCACTCGAAAGGGATTCTTTACAATCTGGCAAATCAAGCACTACAAAGTCACACAACTCGTTAGATGTTTTATTTTCAACTTGTGAATCATTTAGGACAATCAATGGAAAACCGGAGTTGTGGGCTTCAAATGGGTATGGGTAGGGTTGATTTGGAAAGGTGTAGAACCTACTCTCTCTTCTCAAATGCTCACTCTGTCCCACCGCCTCCTCATACATTGGAATTTTTGGAGCTAGTTGGTGAATAGCTACCGGTTCACTAGGTTGCGTAAGGGCGGCCATGGACGCATCCACATTCCTCATCATTTTGTTTGTTGCTAAAATATAAACTTCCAACGACTGTTCCAAACTAGACATGGGTTGTGAAGGGGTTTCGGTAAAAGATTCGAAATTGTTTGGATACGTGAGACTCCCAAATGGCTGTGTAGAAGCAATGTCTAGTGAAGGTGGGAAAGTCGGGTAGGACTGGTAGGAATAGGATGGTTGGACAGGAGTAGGATCGACATTTGTATAAAATGGTGAATAGACTTGTTGATCCCTATAAAAGTAGTATAGTGTTGAGTATTCCCGCCTGTCACGCGGGTGACCCTGGTTTGATCCTCGGCAACGACGCCATTTGATTGATCTCAAAAATATTTCTAAACCGCAATCAAGAACGGCGTCGCTTTGCAGCTAGCCGGTGAGTACGGGTCGGTCCACAGGGATTTTGTGAATTTCCTAATCGCTCTTACGAGTTAATTCTGAACAGTGTGAGCGGATTGATTAAATCTAAAAACTAAATTAATCTAGATCAAAATCTTGCTAGGGTTAGGTTCAGGTTAAGTTTGGAAAGTTAATAAATCTCACCGCTTTCTATACCCATATTAAGAACTATTAGGAGTTATGGTAATTATTAATAGAGGGGATTAGAACCATTTGGAAAGATTTTTCTTCATCTAGGTTCTTGTCCTTCCTTTATCAATCTTTACCCTAACCTCCATGGAAAACACGCTCAACTGGGCCTTTATACTACGGTATCACTGCTACCTCGAGGGATAGGGTGCCGTAGGGAGCGGTGTGTGCATGTATGCATGGAGTCCTATTAATTATATGTGATGGGCAAGAAAGGGGTGAGAGATCTTCATCTCTCAAACCTTCCCTAAATTTAACCCTAACAAGCGAGAAGACTACTCGCTCATTAGGGAATTGAAAAACAATTATCTAGGGCAGAGAATAAAAGATCTAACTATCTAACTAGGGCAAGGAACTAAATTTAAATAGGGCAGATAAGAAATTTAACCTAGGACAGAAAATAAATTAAGAACTTACAAATTGATGCTCTCCAAAAAAAATTCTGAATTTTAATAATGAAAGGAGGCATAACCTAATATAAGGATTTGGGTCTCTATTTATAGGACATAGAAAAACCTAGGTTTACAATCGCCGCTTGTCTGCTATTACAAAAATACCCCTAGGAAGACTTAGTGAGCGCCGCCAGAGTTATGGTAAAAATATTTTCCTCTTTGTGCTCTACCAAGCAGCGGAACCGCGGCCATAGGCTAGGTTTGGCTGCGTTTCCACGGCCAAACTGGGGGCTTGTGTGTTGAAAATTCTTGTGATGGCTTTGGACTTGATTTTCTTCCTAGTTCTCTGGTTGGTTCTGCAGAATAGCTTCTTGGTTTCTTCCAGATCTCCCAGTGAATAATTGTAGTGGACTTTCACCGTTTGCTTCGTGTCGAAGCCTTGAACCTTGCGCTGCCCTGTACTTTGTGAACTGATCTTCATGTAGGCTTGATCAAGATCCTTCTATTTGTTGGTCGTAGTCTCACTTTTGTATCGTCTTTTGTCTTTTTCACTGTTTTTATTCCGAGAACCTATAACCTGCAACTTTGTAGCAGACATGGGTCAAAAGCACCTGTTTATATGTAAAATAACAAGGACTGGGGAATATAATAATGCAATATTATGGTATGAACAGGATCGTCTTTTGTGGACTAGAAGAGGTATGCTGAGGGTTCGAGCCTCGGGAAAAACGAAGAATAGGCTCGTAATAAGGTGGTGTGGTTGACGAACAAGGATCAGAAGTAGAAGTAGATGTGGAAGTAGAAGGAAAAGTGGAAGTGAAAGCCGGGGTGTTATTGATATTTTCATCCTGATTATCAATCTCTTCACCGACTTGATTATTCAGCACTCTTCTAGATCTCAACGTTATAATGACATTCATATTGTAGTTTTGTGAATGCCCAGGATTCGGTAGGGGTTGAGACGGAAGTTTCCCTTTCTCTCTAGCACTCATTTCGGCAATCAATCGGGCAATTTGTACTTCCATCGATTTAATACTCTCGCTTTGGAAAGCGGAGTTTTTCTTCATATCATCGAGAGAAGACTTAAATTCAGCCGACATTTGAATGGATTGTTTCATAAACATTTCCAATGTCCGTTCGGTTATCAGCACCGGCCAATTGCAAAGAATTATACGGTGCAGAAGTGTTGACCGGATTTTGGATGTTTTGTGATTGATAGGGGTGCTGAATCAATTGAAGTTGTTGCTATTGTGGTGGAGGACCCCTTTGAAAATTATTTTGGTTTGGAACCGTGTTTTGAGTTTGTGATTGGTTCCAAGCAAAATTAAGGTGATTCCTTCAACCCTGATTATAAGTTGAAGAATACGGATTGTTTCTAGGTCTTTGCTGGAAAGCAGCATTGGTATACTCTTGACCTTGAAATGGAGAATTTAAAGGAAATTCTTCCGTAACATGATATGGATCAGAGCAGCATCCGCGTATAGTTTTGGAGAGTGACATCTAATTTAGGGAGGTTAATAAAAATTTGTGTTCCATAGCTTCGACTTTCTTTTGCATTGCTGCCATTTCAGCTCTAACTCCTATGGAAACATCAAGTTGATGAATACCACCCCTAGACGATGATTGGTTCACACTCTCCCACTGTAAAGTTCTTTCAGCGAAATCTTCTAAAAACCTCCAGGCTTCACTATCATCTTTAGACATGAAGATGCCTTGACACATGGATTCAAGACTCTATTTTGTTGTAGGATTAATGCCCTCATATATGATTCTGCACAGATCCCATCGGTGGATTCCGTGATGAAAACATTGAACTAACAGATCCATGAAGCGTTCAAAACACCTCGAAAATGATTCATTGGGAAGCTGGGTAAATTGATTTATTTTGCTACAGACTCGGGCTGTCTTATGATTAGGGTAGAATTTCAACGAATTCATCCCGGTTTGAAATAGAATGTGCGGCTGTGTTATAAAGCCACTTCTCGTCTAAATCGCAGAAAGTGAACGGGAGAAGACGTAGACGCATAGCATCCACAAAAAGCTGTGAAGTACCCATCATAGCGCATACATTTTCAAATTTGGTAATAAAGACGAATGCGTCTTCAGACTCGAGACCGTGATATTTTGGTAAAATATTGATGTATTGAGGTTTAATTTCGAAATTGTCCCAATTGGCTTGTGGAATGGTAAGACAGGTCTAAAGAGGACCTCGAATACAGTAGCATCTCTCTTAGAGAGAGATGCGGGGCAGATTCTGCGCACCTGCGGACTGTAGCAGAGTGGTGTTAAAGAAGTTCGATGGAGATTCGTCCATCGAAGCGAGTGTCGTAGTGGATGAAGAAAAAGTAGACGTAGAATTACCGACTTCGGAGTCGATAGGTGGAACGCGGAAAAGACAGGCACTAGAATCCCGTGTCCAGCCGAGCATGCACTAAATGGTTTAGCACAAGTGGCAACGTTGTGATAATTAAGGAAAAGATGGATTTGGTGTTTGTTTATGAAAAAGACGGATTTTTGAAAAATCACAAAAACAATGCATAAGCAACCCTAATTCTAATGGTCACCTAGGTCACGTCTCTAGACCGCTCCTAGACTTCCAGAAGACAAGTCGCAAGATAGATTCTCTACCACCTCTTTGTTCCTTCTGTGGCCAGGTATGTGCCGAGTAAGTGGGAGGTTCTCCGCTACGTAAGTAGCTGGCCTAATTAAGTAACCACTTGCCTTAGACACACTTTCCTAGACACCACAAAAGAAACACGGTAGATTACCCATGACCTCTGTCTGTCCTAAATGAGCGCGACGGTCCTTAATGTCTTGTCTAGATCTTTTTTAATTAATGCGGGTGATGCGGATGCATGTTTATGATTCCGGGGCTTATGATGGGTAATGAAATCCCCACATAATCTGAATTTGGTCTTTTGCCCCTTAATTTCCGTATTAAAATATGCAAACAACCAAGATCAAACACGCAACAATTTTCTTCTTTTAGCGGCGCTAAGAATTTTGTAATGAATCCTGCAGAAATTGGTTAATGGACAAGAGCAGGGAGGAGATAAGAAAGTCAGAAATATACCTGAGAAAAATGAAGCACTGAAACTTCAAGATTGCCGAGGTTCCACCGCGAAATGCTACCAAGTGCCGCGGTTTAGCGGTCTGTTGATGTGATCTATACACAAGATTTGGTACAAATGCTCCTATTGCCGTACTGGATCTCCTTAGATGATCTGAATATTTTTCCTCTTGCTCCAATGATTCCAGATTCCCCTGCAATAATCACAACAAATCGTTAAGTACTTGATGCGATTTTGAGCTAAGAAATTCTGATAGAATAATAAAATTTTTGTTAGTTATATGTATGCCCTAGAGGCCATTACTATACATACGTTGTATATTGTAGTGGATGCTTAGACATATATAGGGAGGACTTTCTTGCTCGACATGATAGTATGCTCTCTGTTTACTCTTTATCTTAACATGTACTCTGATTGTCTCTATGTCACATGTTGATAAAGCCCTTAGGATGAGTACTTGACTACCAGGACTTTGATGCAGATCATACTAGTGGGGACAGTGTAGTCGCCAAATACATCCTTCAAATGTTCCTAGTTATGGGATTGCCGAGACAGGGCATCGATACTCCAAAGTAGACCAGCGTATGCGCTTCTTGACCCATATGATGGGCGATGGATGATCCCATATCCATTGGTGTTTGACATCAGAAAAGGTATACAGGTGCTCAGTGGAGACTGGATACACTGGACGGACTCGCCGAGAACTCCCTGATGGTATTATACCTCACGTCAGATGGCAGTTCTCTGATGACACTGGTACAGGTTAGTCTGTAGACCCGAGATCGTCATAGTGTCTTGTGTGATTCCCACTATGCTTTGATTTTCATCATACCACGTCCAAGAGGGCGTGCAAAAAGGTTGCTTTTGGGTACTTTCCCGAATCACATGGAGGCAAAGAGCGATAGGAGGGGTTTCGTCTCTCCCAGTATAGGGAGTTGATGTTGCGCTGTGTTCGATTGGCTATAACTGGAAATCCCTGGACAGGGTTGCCGAGATTTTCTTCTAAGAGTTATCGGTAGTTTCTCGAACTCTTATGCACCTCATATCGACACGACTTATCAAGCTACTGGGTCTGACGTTTACCACCCCTAGGCGAGATATGTGACATATCAGACGAAGAGATCGGACTGCGCGAGAGTGTTACTGGTTGGATTCACGGGAGAATGTACAGGCTTGCTTCTTGATCTTCTTATTGCTCAATACCTGGGTGGCTGTTACGTTTTGCTGACCGCTTGCTGCTTGTGGGTCTTTAATATGATCATCACCTACTGCCGGCGTATTGACGATTCTTTAGAGTCCTACACAGAGGTTTCCTGGCTCAGGAAAAATGGAGTAGGAGCACGTATGTGATATGTGCGGGACCGAGAATAATACATGTATGCGATACCGTATTAGATTCTCGCGATATGAGATATCGGCTGGGTATGTGATATAGCCGGGTCATCGGATCAAGTGTTGATTCGATGATACAGATTATATTAGTCGATTATTTATGAAATAGCCGGATTATCGGATCAAGTGTTGATTCGATAATTTAATGTATAATTATATATTTGATATATTGAATTACATTAACTAATATAAGCTCACTTAAAGATTCTTTTTCTCACTCGGGTAATACATTGAAATATATGTGATATATGTTAATTGTATTATTTTATTTTGTTACAATAAATATTGTATATGTGATATATAATATTGTAACATGTTATGGTTATAAATGCAACATGTTTTGTGGAGTTTAAATATGGTTAGGGTTTGGATTAGGGTTATGTTTTCATGAAGATTTCAAGAAGCTTCTTGAAGCTTTGACTTTGACCTTGATATTTTGTGTTATTTTGCAAAGATATTTATTTAACCCAACCCAACTCTTTAACCATAGTTAAATATCTACAAGGGTTAAGTCTTCTAACTTAACCCATGGTTGTAATTCTAACCTTACACCTGATTCATTATTCATCACAAAAGGATTTGATCATCGTCTTCTTCTTTCATGCTTGATGAAAAGCTTCACTAGCTTTTTCATATGTGATGATTTTGAGTGAGATAAAGAAAAACAAATGTGAGCTAAATTCCTACTTCATTATCCTAATCTATTCTAGCCACTTAGATTATGGTGTTTTCTTTGCTAATACTTGATTAGCAAAGCAAGAGCTTGGGATTTAGTTTCTTCAAGGTAGATCATCTTCGTTATTGAAGATCGGAAGCAAGATTGCATCTTTCTCTTCATTAAGCCTCTCTAGAGTCCAGAAAATCGATGATCGCAGTGAAGGGACCTCAACACGGAGCTTTAGAAGTGAAGGAACGGACTACAAAGGTTGTAATCCCAAACTCTTAGAAGTAAAATTGTTTACTTGCTTTGTTTCTCCTAATCTCTAGTCTAAGATCTTGGTTAGGGTTGTTCGGCATGTCTAAATTTTCAATCGGGCAAGGTTGATGCCTTGTAGAAGCTTGTGATAGTGCCTAGTAACCCTACAGTGGTATCAGCGCCAAGCTAGAGCTTTAGGCGAAGTCTAGACGAAGTTTAAAGTCCGATCGAACCCCGAAACGCCGCAAAATACCCCCTCTCTGGAAATTTTTTAAAATGTTGATTTTTTCTGTATTAAAAATACACAGAAAATTAAGCAGGAATTCTAAGGATTACTGTGAAAAAGATATTTTAATTCTCTCAAAGCACCGCGGAACCGCGGAAATACCCTGCCTTGCGCGGCGGTTCCGCGGCCGTACATAGGAATTAGGGTTAGTTTTTTCTACAGTAACATCCGTAGGTAACATCCGTAGGTATTTTTTCATGCTTCTGAGAATTTTTAATTCTACTCAAGTGTTGAGTTTTCTAGAGATCTTTTGTATTCGTTGATTAGATCGGAAAGTTTAACTTCGTTTATGTTTTTCCGTGTAATTTAGAACGTATTTAAAAGTTCGAACGGATATCAATAACTCACTTTTTCCCCTGCCGGAAAATTTCTGAGTGTTGGATTTTTCCTTAGTTTAAGAACGTTCTAAGTCGTGCAAGTAACGCAGTGGACCCTCTAGAAGAACACAAACCTTAACTCGATTATGTGACCGTCTGAACTGCCTCTAAACCTCAGGGTTTAAGGCAGTACGGCGTTGCCACATGTGAGGCGTTGGTTTGACCCTTCTACGGCTGGACCATTGGTACTGTGGCATGTGATGGATACTTTTTGAACTCCGCTCAAGTGTTGAGCTATTTGAGAAATCTTGGGTGTTTGTTTCTTCGATCGGAAAGTTTAACATTGTCTATTTATCTGGAATGTGATACAATATTTAGAATCCACAAGTAGTTATGAGATAAGTAATTTGAATGTTATAAATCTAGCAGTTTAGTCTCATTTGATCGGTTGCCACGGGATTTTGATGTGATCAAAAGTCTGTCGCAATCACGTAGTGTACGTGGATACTCGCCGGGTAAACTTAATAGATAGCCACGCCCCATAGCCCCGACCAAGTGACTGTAGGAGAACCCCATCGCCAAAGCATCCGTTCGGGTGCTCGCGGCAGCGGTGTTCCTCCTTGGTGCACTTTGTCGACGGCATCTGGGGGTGCGGCCGTCAACTAAAGTTTGCGACGAGCATTCGATCAGGATGTCGGGAATCTTGTTGAATTTCCCGACTTGATATTGAGAAGTGTTTTCGAGATCGAGACTAAAATGCGGGGTTTATAATTGTTAGGCATGCGATGTCTAAGGAATTCATTTGGTTAGGCCTGAGATGTCTAAGGTGGTTGCGGATTCCAACTGTTGTAGTTTTACACTTTCTTTTTTGTGACCGTAAGTGTAGTATGTGGTGTATCGCCTGTTTCGTTGCTATACATCAACGACAATCGGGATACGCATACATGCTTACGTTGATGACATGTGATGTTATCTGTTGCTGTGATATGTTATATTGGATCGTCGCGTTCTGATTAGACGGGGTTTTATGTGAGATGAGAGTTTTTCTTTTTCAATCATGTAAAATTCATTGTATGTAATATTCTTTTATTGGGGAACTTCCGAGATGAGGATGATGTCACCATTGTATATTATTTACTTTTCCGCATTAGGTATACCCAAGGCGGGGAACACAAGTAACCGGGTTCTAGGGTCCAGTGGGAGACTATCTCGAGGAGTCGTGACCGAGTCTCCTAACCCTAGAATTGGCAGTGTTGCTTGCCGCTCTCATAGGGGTCTAGGGATGTGGGTTTGGCTATTCATCGCGACCATGGAATCCGCGTTTTATACAGGCTGGCATAAAACACGGAAATCCTATTATATCCAATATTTCATATGTTATCTTCTGCTGCAATGTTCTGTGATGAGATCATATTACTGCCTGAGACGAATGTTTATATTATATATATGAGATATATGTAATATTGTTGATTTCGTTTCAAATGTGATGCTTGTAAAGCATAATAAAATGGGACTTCATTAGTGAGATTAATGAAATAAATGAAACCTAAAGATGTTGTAGAAACCTGTCTCAAAAACAGGTAGCTTTAGTTCTTGCTTTGCATAGCGGTGTTCCTTATAGAACATCCAGCACCTTATTCGATAAGGAAAGAGCCGAGATCCCTTCACCGGGAGTGACCTCTTTAGCAAAACTAGCAGATGCTACAAACTCGGTTTGTCTTTTGATGGTTTTTATAGTTTCTGCTTTGCATAGTGATATTAGTGAAATATCCTGCCCCTTATTCGATGAGGAAAGAGCCGAGATCCCTTCACCGGGAGTGACCTCTTTAGCAAAACTAGAAAAGGCCTCAAAAACATTCCATTTAAAATCACTCGATTCTACAACGATATCAAGTTCATTACGCAAAGAGTTTTCCTAAAAACCTATCGTAGCCCTCCGTCATTTCAGATAAGTACTTCACGGTATTCATGTTGCGTATGTTGACCTTATCAAGGCGTAGTGTGCGGTAGCTATTTATGCTTATCTGCAAAAGCTTATGATGCGATTGAGTTAGGGTAGTCGTGTGACATTGTTGACCTTGTCAAGGGTCATGCGGGTGGGTTTAATTCAATCGGGAAATGACGGGTTGAACTTGACTTGCGGTCTATGCTTTGTTGACCTTGTCAAGGTCATAGATCGCTCGGGGAAAAATATTATTGGGAATTTCAATAGTTGAAATTTGCAATGAGATTACATACCTTCTATGAGATAGTTGGATCCCGATACCCGATGCGAGTAAAAGTTACTCCCGGGAGAGTTTTACACATTACAATTAGCCGATCAAGAAGATGTCAAGAAAGGTGTCAACGGGGTTATGCCTCTGGGAATATGAGGTTTACTTTAATTAGGTCCATGAGAAAGCACGGTGAACCTCCCTCAAAGTACCGGCACTGGCCTGGCTGAAAGATTGGTGAACTTGTAGAGTGTAATTAATCCCGGCTAGTCTTTGTTTTCAGGGTTTGAAGGAAGATTTGACTAAAACAGTGGGAGACATCCTGATTAGATATATTAATAACCAATCTAATTTTGCAAGAGCATACGCTGAGTGTTTTCTTCTATCTCTCTCCAGGTACCGACTATGCCACACCTTAATCAAGATAATAATACAGATGTATTGACCGAACCCGCTGGTTATACTGCGCTAAGGAACGTTGGTCCCGCTCCAACTTATAATTGTTATAAGACAGAGCAGGAAATAGGGGATTACCAGAATTCCCGTGCCACCCAAATGAAGAAAGTGCATGCTGATGCATCTTCTTTGGGTGTGTTCATTACCGAGAACTGTTTCTCAGTATCTTTTACATCCTGGGTATGAGATAATGGAACAGGATCCCGCAAATGTAATTTGTTACATGGGCTACAAATAGGTAGAGAACTGAGAACGGGTGATAAGTTTCAAGAGTTGGAAATGATGCAAGTGTTGCAGCCAAATCAGTTGGCAGTTGTCACCCTGTATTATCAGAATACATTGATTCTGAACGAATGTTATTAGATACCGAACCTGATATACAACATCAAATCAGTCTCTTTATTGGTAAAGAAGGATATAATTTTGTATTGTTGGATAATGTTTTGAACATTTCTTATATCAAGAGTTGATCGGTTCAGGCACGTTATCTAAATGCATAGACGTTCTAAATCAAACTACAGTTCTTAACGTACAGAACACACAGAAGAAGAAGAGTTCATATATGAACGAATCCATCTTGAGGCATTGTAGACTAGGTCACATTAATGCGACCCGACTAGCTGAAATTACATAAAGATGCATATTTAAATTCGTTTGGATTTACATCTTGTAAAACTTGCCAGTCATGTCACAAAGATAAGATGACAACAACTTCGTTTATTAGAAACAGAGAAAGAGTTAGTGAACTCTTGGGATTGATACATGTTGATGTATGAAAGTCCCCTGTCAACATATGCAAGGACCAGTTCTTTGTACTTCATTACATTCACTGATGATCTCTCAAGATTCAGACATATGTTTCTGTTGAAACTCAAGTCCGAAACTTTTAAGATAATCAAAGAATATAAGTTAGAAGTAGAGAACCAAAAATTGGGTATAAGTATTATGTCCTTTGATGTGATCAAGGAGGAGAATACTTGAGCACGGAATTCCTGGACTATTCTAAAGAAGAATGAGATTCTATCTAAGCATTACACCTCCAAATACACCACAACACGTCGTTGTATCGGGGCGAAGCAATCACACCTTATGTGATATGGTGTGCTCTATGATGAGTACTACTGAATTGCCTATTTTCTTTTGGGGTTAAACACTTGAGAAGTTGCAGACCTATTGAATATGGTTCCAACCAAATCAGATGCCTACCACTCCATATGTGATATGGTATGGGAAGAGCCTATATCTTAAAAATGTTAAGATTTGGGGTTATCCGGCCTATGTCAAAAGCAAAATCCGGACATGAGGTAAGGTCAGTTCTGTAGAAGTTTGTAGAATATCCCAAGCATTCGCAAGGGAATATCTTCATCCACACCGAGGAACAAAAGATGTTTTATTTATCAGAATACCACTTTTTGAGAAAAAAGGGAATTTCTTGCAAAGAAATTAGTGGTTATGAGGTAGAAATGGAAGGAGTTCCAGCTATACAAACTGCAGCTGATGATTTGGTTAACCCAGAGGATTCAATAGTTTCCATCGAACCTCAGCCTATCCGCTGATCTGGTAGGGTTCCTCATCCACCTGAGAGATACTTCGGTTTCCCTATGACAGTAGGAGCAAGGATTGCATCATGAGATGATGACCCAACTAGTTTCGAGCCGGCCAGCGGGAGTGGGGATTCTGTGAGAATGGCTGGATGCTTAGCGATCTTGTTGGAGATAGTGCCCTCAGAGTCAATTATTGGATCACAGGCACGTGATTGCAATGATTGAGGAAGGACCTATACCGGTAGGACAGTCTTACTCAAGATGATAGTATGCTATCTGGTTTATCTTTATCATCGTGTACTACTTTAGGTGACCTTACAGGTCGCTATTGCACGTTGATAGAGCCCCTAGGATTCTTGCTCGACTGCCAGCAATATGAGGGCGATCATATACGTGGGAGCTGGGGTCTATAAGCACATCCTTAAAAGTTCCCTAGTCGTGGGAGTTTCGAGACAGGGCATCGATACTCCAGAGTAGACTAGTGTATACAGTCGAGACCCCGATGAAGGTATGTGGCTGGTCTCACAAGCCACTGGTGTCAGTTGGTTCACCTAAGATGTATGCAGGTGCTCATTGGGTTATGAGTACACCGGACAGGACTCGCCGGGAACATGCTAGTTAGTCTTATACCTGACGTCAGATAGCAGTTCCCTGGTGACATGTGTACAGGTTAGTTCATCGACCTGAGATCATCATTTGTCTCGTGTGAGTTCCCACTGTGCTTTGATTACTACCCTACTACGCTCAAAGGAGACGTGCAAACAGGTTTTAGTTGGGTACAGTCCCGAGCCACATGGAGGCAGTGAGCAGATCGTCAGGGGTTCGTCTCTCCCGGTATTAGGGATGAGGTCGCGCTGTGTCTAGGAGAGCCATTACACAAAGTCCTCGGCCAAGGCAGGAGATTTACTGGTAGGTATTCCAGTAGTATCTTAGGGTGTTCTGGGCTACACTCCGACACAACTTGTACCGCTTTTGGGAGTCTGACTTTTACCAACCCCCTAAGCCCGCCATGCGATGCTCATAGAAGAACGGACTGAACTGTACGGATATTGTCACTGACAGGCTCAGTAGGGTGTCAGGATGAGTTCGCTCATCGACGTCCCTTTTGGTCAATACCTGGTAGTCCGTTACGTATAGGCTAATACCTCTGACGTGCTAGTGGTTAAATCCATAACCAACGTATTGAAGAGGCTTTAGAGTCCCCCACAGACCGTTTTCTCAAATTTCGTGCGAAACGATGTAGAGGCCGTATGGAGATATGGCAGGGTTCGATCAAATACGTGCGGTATTGCACGGATCATGATCGGACGGATAATACTTGCGGTGTTAGTTATATGTATGCCCTAGAAGCCATTACTGTACATTGGATGTATACTGTAGTGGATGCTGGGACATATATAGGTAGGACTTTCTTGCTCGACATGATAGTACGCTATCTGGTTGCACTTTATCTTAACATGTATACTTTCTGTTTCTCTGATTACATATTGATAAAGCCCTTAGGATGTGTACTCGACTTCCAGGACTATGATGCAGATCATACTAGTGGGGCCTGGGTAGTCCATGAGTGCATCCTTGAAATGTTCCTAGTCGAGGGAATATCGAGACGGGGCATCGATATTCCAGAGTAGACTAGCGCATTTCTTCTCGACCCATGCGATGGGCGATGGATGATCCCATATCCATTGGTGTTTGACATCAAAGATGGTATGCGGGTGCTCAGTGGAGACTGGGTACACTGAACGGACTCGCCGAGAACTACCAGATGGTATTATACCTCACGTCAGATGGCAGTTCTCTGGTGACACTGGTACAGCTTAGTTTGTTGACCCGAGATCGTCATAGAGCCTTGTGTGTCTCCCACTGTGCTTTGATTTCCACCTTACCACGGCTCTACTGAGTCGTGCAAACAGGTGGTTTTTGGGTACAGTCCCGATTCACATGGAGGCAATGAGCGATAGGAGGGGATTCGTCTCTCCCGGTATTGGGGGTTGATGTTGTGCTATGCTCGACTGGCCATAACAGGAAATCCCTGGCCAGGGTTGCAGTGATATACTGGTAAGAGTTATCATTAGTTTCACGAATGTTATGGACCTCAAGTCGGCATGACTTATCGAGCTATTGGGTTCTGACGTTTACCACCCCTATGCGAGATATGCGACATATCAGACGAACAGACCGGACTGTACGGTAAGTGTTACTGGTTGGATTCACAGGAGTGTGAGCGGGCTTGCTCGTCGATCTTATGATCGCTCAATACCCGGGTGGCCGTTACGTTTAGCAGACCGCTTGCGGCTTGTGGGTGTTTGATATGATCATCATCCGCTGCCGGCGTATTGACGAATCTTTAGAGTCCTACACAGAGGTTTCCTGGCTCAAGCGAAACGAAATAGGAGCGCATATGAGATATGTGCGGGACCGAGAATAATGCGTGTATGTGATACCGTATTTCATTCTCGCGATGAATGTGTGTCGAATGGTTGTATGCGATATAACCTAGTTATCGAATCAAGGATTGATTCGATAAGCCGATACATTGGATACTAGCCGGTTATATGCGACATGACCGGATCATTGAATCAAGTGTTGATTTAATGATTTAATGTATAATTATATATTTGATATATTACTTTGCATTAACTAGTATTGGTTCACTTTAAATGGATTTACTCACTTGGTTTGTGCACATTGCATATGTGATATATTTTGTGCACATGATTGTATCATGTTTAATGATACATGTAAGCTAGGGTTAGTGTGAAGAATTAGACCATGGTTAAGATTATGATTAGGGTTTTCTTTTTTCTTATTTATTTATTTATTTATGTTGGAAAAAGATGAGAAAAGAATGGTTGCTAATTTTGTTCGCTAGTTGAAGATTCTTGAAGCTTTGAATTAGTCCACCATTCTTATCTCATCCTTAACCCTAACCATTCAAGTTAACCATGGTCCATTCTCTACAACTAACCAAGGGTTAGTAAATGATAAGTATTGATTTATTTATCATTTACTTAATACTTATCATATTCTTTTCTTCATCTTCCTCTTCTTCAACAAAAGAAAAAGCTTGCTACATCAATGGTGTTTGATGAAAAAGTGTGAGAAATCCAAATCTAAAGTCTACCCACTTTCTATTTCTTCATCCTGTACCTCTTGCCAAGTTGTATAGGGTGTTTACTTCACAAGTTTTCAAAGCTTGGTGAAGTTGGAGCTTGTTCTTGCGATGCCTCGACGTAGATCATCTTCGGCATCGAACCGACGATCAAGCCCGCCCATTCTCCGATGAAGCTAACGCGAGGGTCCAAGATCGAATTTGTACAGCGGAGAGGACTTCTTCACGGAGCCTAGGAGGTGGTGGACAGGATCTATAAAGGTTGTAGTCACTTTCCCTTAGCATTTAATTCGATTACATGCTTGATTCGCCTAGATATTTAGTAAACGATCCGTATTAGGGTTTGTAGGCACCCGTAAAATTTGATTTGTGCATGTTTGATCACTTGTGAGACTCCATATGAGTGCTTAGGAACCCTACAGTGGTATCAGAGCCTAGCTAGAGCCTTAGACGAAGTCCCGACGGAATCAGAAGTCCGATCGACCCAAAACCCAACTTTGAAAATGCTCTCTGGACATTTCTGTAAAATGTGGTTTTTTCGAGATTAAAAATATTCAGAAAAATCAGCAGGAAGATCTAACAAATACTGTAAAATTCGTGGTCCTGATTCCACAAAGTTGGCGCGGATCCGCGGCCTTACAGAAGGCTCATACGGCGAATCCGCGGCCAGTTTGTCGTTTTGTGCATCTATTTCTGCACAGTAATTCTTATTTTTCTGTGCTGATTTTTCTGGGAATTTTTAATAATTTTTCCAGAGTTGTATTTTCTGTGTTGTATTGGGGACTCGGTGTATTCGATCGGACTGTCTAATTTTGTCGGTGTGCTTTTCCGCGTATTTTTAGAATATGTTAAAAAGTTCGACCGGATATAAATACCCACTTTTTCCCCTGCCGGGAAATTTCCAATTGTTGGATTTTTCCGTAGTTTAACGACGTTCTAAGTAGTGCAAGTAACGCGATGGACCCTCTAGAAGACAACAAACCTTAACTCGATTATTTGACCGTCTTGAACTGCCCTTTGAACCTTCGGGTTTGGGGCAGTACGGCGTGCCACATGTGAGGCGTTGGCTTGACCCTTCTACGGCTGGACCGTTGCTACTGAGGCACGAACTGAATGCTGTTAGACTTATTTCATGTGTTGAGCTGTATCGGGAAAACTTGGGTGTTCGATTGTTCGACCGGAAAGTTTAACATTTTCTATTTATCCGGAATGTGATACAACAATTGGAATTCACAAATAGTTATGAGATAACGGAATGAATATTATAAACATAGCAGTTTAGTCTCACTTGATCGGTTGCCACGGAATTTTGATGTGATCAAAAGTCCGTAGCAATCACGTAGCGTACGCGGATACTCGCCGGGTAAACTTAATAGACAGCCTCACTCCATTGCCCCGACCAAGTGACTGTAGGAGAACCCCGTCGCCGAAAGCATCCGTTCGGGTGCTCGCGGTAGCGGTGTTCCGCCTTGGTGCACTTCGTCGACGGTTTCGGGGGTGCGGCCGTCTACTAAAGTTTGGGACGAGCATTCGATCAGAATGTCGGGAATCTTGTTGAATTGCCCGACTTGATATTGAAAAGTGTTTTCGATAATGAGACTAAAATGCGGGGTTTATAATTGTTAGGCATGCGATGTCTAAGTATTTCATTTGGTCAGGCATGCGATGTCTGAGGAGGTTGCGGATTCCAACTGTTGTAGTTTTACACTTTCTTTTCTGTGACCGTAAGTGTAATATGTGATATCGCCGGTTTCGTTGCTATATGTCAACGACAATTGGGATGCGCATATTTACTTACGTTGATGACATGAGATGTTATGTGTTGCTGGATATGTTATATTGGATCGTCGTGTTTGAATAGCCGGGGGTTTTTTATGTGAGATGAGTGTTTTTCATTTTCATTCATGTAAAAACTTGTATGTAATATTCTTTTATTGGGGCACTTCCAGGTTGCGGAAGTCTTCACCCGTTGTATATTATTTACTTTTCTGCACTAGGATAGACCCAAGGAGGGGAGCACAAGTAACCGGGTTCTGGGGTCCAGTGGGAGACCAACTCGAGGAGTCGAGTCCAGGTCTCCTAACCCTAGAATTGGTAGGGTTGCTTGCCGCTCTCGTAGGGGTCTAGGGGTGTGGGATTGGCTATTCATCACGACCGTGGAATCCGTGTTTTATACTGGCTCGTAATGAAAACACGGACGTCCTAGTATATCCAATATTTCATATGTTTCTTCTGCTGTGATTTATCTATGATGAGATCATGTGATGTTCTGTGACAGATATTATATATAGTATATATGATATATTATATAGACGTTCTTATGTTTTACACCCGCGCTAGCCCTGCCTCGCTCTGGCGTTAGTTACCTAACCTAACGGTGCAGACGGGACATCGAGGCGAATGCGGATGGCATAAGCGTACGCTATATTTATCTGTGATGGTTAGGTGGACTTAAATGATGGGATATTCATTAATGAGATTAATGAAAGAAAATAAACCTAATTGATGTTGTGGAATCGAATTTCAAAATAAAACAGGTAGCTACAGTTCTTGCTTTGCATCGCGGTGTTCATTATAGAACATCCAGCACCTTATTCGATGAGGAAAGGACCGAGATCCCTTCACCGGGAGTGACTCCTTTAGCAATAACTGGCAGATGCTACAACCCTCGGTTTGTCTTTGATCGCTTCTATAGTTTCCGCTTTGCACAGTGATATATATGATATATCCCGCACCTCATTCGACGAGGAAAGGGCCGACGATCCCTTCACCGGGAGTGACCCTTTTAGCAAAACCAGAAAAGCCTCGAAAACATTCCATTTAAAAACCATTTGATTCCGCAACGAGATCAAGTTCAAAGCGTTAAAGGTTTTCACAAAAACCTGCCGCAACCCTCCGTCATTTTAGGAAGTAGAGTACTTAGTATTCGTGTTGTGTTTGTTGACCATAGTCAAGGCACAGTATACGGTAGCTAAGTGATGTCTTCCTACACCGCATATGATGCGATTAGTTAGGACAGTCGCGTGACTTTGTTGACCTTAGTTAAGGGTCATGTGGGTGGGTCTAATTAATCACGAAATGACGGGTAGAACTTGACTAGTACTTATGATTTGTTGACCATAGTTAAGGTCATAGGTGCTAGGGGTAAAAACCTTTATCGGGAGTTTCAAGTGTTGAAACTTGCAATGAGATTGCATACCTTCTATGTGATAGTTGGATCCCGATACCCACTGCGAGTAATTGTTACTCCTGGGAGAGTTTTGCACTTTACAATTAGCCGATCAAGTAGGTGTCTAGAAAGGTGTCAACGGGGTTACGCCTCTGGGAAAACGAGGTTTACTGTAATTAGGTCCGTGCGAAAGCACGGGGAACCTCCCTCAAAGTACCGACACTGGCCTGGCTGAAAGGTTGGCGAACTTGTAGAGTGTAATTAATTCCGGCTAGTCTTTCCTTTTAATGTTTGAAGGAAGATTTGATAAAAACAGTGGGAGCCATCCTGATTAGATAAAATATATAACCAATCTGATCTTGCAAGAGCGCACGCAGAGTGTTTTCTTCTCTCTCTCTCCTGGTAGCGACCATATCACGCCTTAATCAAGATAATAATACGGATGTATTGACCGAACCTGCTTGTTATAATGAGCTGGGGAACGTTGGTCCCGCTCCAACTTATAATTGTTATAAGACAGAGCAGGAAATTGGGGAATTCCAGAATTCCTATGCCGCCCAAACGAAGAAAGTGCATATGATGCATCTCCTTCGGGTGTGTTCATTACAAAGAACTGTTTCTCAGTATCCTATGCATCCTGGGTATATGATACCGGATCAGGATCCCAGATATGTAATCTGTTACATAGAGCTACAAAAAGATAGAAAAACTGAGAACGGATGATTAGTTTCATGAGGCAGAAAACGGGGCAAGTGTTGCAGCCAAGTCTGTTGGTCACTGTCACCCTGTATTACGAATACATTGATTCTGAACAAATGCTATTAGATACCGAACCTGATATACAAAATCATATCAGTCTCTTTATTAGTAAAGAAAAGATATAATTTTGTATTGATGGATAATGTTTTGAACATTTCCTATATCAAAAGTTGATCGGTTCAGGCACGTTATCTAAAAACATTGACGTTCTAAATCAAACTACAGTTCCTCGTATACAGAACACACACAAGAGGAAGAGTTCAGAAATGAACGAATTCTTCTGGAGGTATTGTAGACTAGGTCATATCAATGTGACCCGACTAGCTGAAGTTACATTTAGATGCATATTTAAATCAGTTTGAATTTACATCTTGTGAAACTTGCCAGTCATGTCACAAAGATATAATGACACCAGCTCTGTTTACTGGAAACAGAGAAAGAGTTAGTAAACTCTTGGGACTGATACATGATGATGTATGTAAGGTCTCCTGTCTACACATGCCAGGACTGGTTCTTTTTACTTCATTATATTATCTGATAATCTCTCAAGATTCAGTCATATGTTCCTTTTGAAACATAAGTCCGAACCTTTTGAGGTATTCACAGAATATAAGTAGGAAGTTGAGAACCAAAATACGGGTATAAGTATTATGTCCTATGATGAGATCAGGTAAGAGAATACTTGTGCATGGAATCCTTGGACTATTCTAAAGGAAAATGAGATTCTCTCTCAGTATTACTCCTCTGAATACACCACAGCACAACGGTGTATCGGGGCGGAGCAATCACACAATATTAGATATCGTGTGCTCTATGATGAGTATTACTGAGTTACCTATTTCCTTTTGGGAGTTATGCGCTTGAGAAGCTGCATACCTATTGAATTAGGTTCGAATCAAATCAGTGCCTACCACTCCATATAAGATATGGTATGGGAAGAACCCATCTCTTAAGCGAGTTAAGATTTGGGATTGTCCGGCCTATGTCAAAAGCAAAATCCGGACAAGATCGAGGCAAGATCAGTTCTGTAGAACTGGAAAGGTTCCAGCTGTACAAAACTGCAGATAATTTGGTAGAACCAAAGGATTCAATAGTTTCCGACGAACCTCAGCCTCTCCGCCGATCTAGTAGGGTTCCTCACCCACCTGAGAGATACCTCGGTTTCTCGATGACAGTGGGAGCGAGGATTGCATCATGAGATGATGACCCAACCAGTTTCGAGCAGGCCATCGAGAGTAGGGACTCTGTAAGAATGGCTGGATGCTTAGTGATCTGAGATGGAATCCTTATACACCAACAAAGTATGGACTTTGGTTGCTATAACTGAAGGGTTAAATCCCCATCAGGAACAAGTATATCTTGAGAAGATTGCTCGGTGTACATGGAAAGGTTGAGACTTTCAAAGCTAGACTTGTTAAAGGTTTTCGTCATCAACCAGGCACGGATAATGATGAAACCTTTTCCAGGGACTATGTTTAAATCCATCCAGATCCTACTTGCCACGGCTACATACCATGACTACGATATCTGGTGGTTGGGTGCCTTGACTACTTTTCTAAATATTGATTTAGAAGAGAACGTCTATAAGAACACAGCCAGAGGGCCTCGTAGTCAGTGGGAGCAGCGGAAACGTGTGCAAGATGCTTTATAGGATAAAGCAGGCATCGCGGAGTTGGAACATCTGTTTTGATGGATTAGTCAAAGAAGTTGACATCATCAAAATGGTAGATGAACCTTGTATAAACAAAATGGTAGTAGGGAGTATGGTGACGATCCTCGTAGAGTACGTGGATGACATACTCTTGTTAGGGAAGGAGTTTCCTATACTACGATCGGTCAATCTCGTATTATCACTAGGATTCCCCAAATAGGATCAAAGTGATACCTCCTAAATCGTGAGTTTTCAACTATGAGATAGATGTAATTGGATGTTAGGATTCTCACTAGATGTAGTGAGATGGTATCAATCGATCCTGGGGAGAATCACTGGAAGTATTCCAGGGTGATAAAGACGACTGAATGTCAGTCACAGGCACTGTCTTTACCCTCAGTAAAGGGACGGTATGTTGGAAGAGTTCCAAGCTCGATACCGTGGCAAACTAGACGATAAAGGCTGGTAACATCGCTATTAAAGATACTACCAAAGAGGAAGTTTGGGTGTATATTGGTTAATAAGATGAACTAGGTTCCTGCCATTGTATGACAATGGAAGCGTGGCTTCGACCCTGGAACCCTGGTCCCATCAGTGACCCAGACATATTCTGAGGCAGCATCACCTGATCATGGAGATAGTTAATCTCCAGGATGATCGAGGTTAGGAGAGTAGACTCAGAGGACAACACGGCGGATCCACTCACGAAGGCCTTTTCCCAAAGAGAGACTTTTATGGGATGGTTGAGTATGTGATACTGCAACCACTGCTACAGATGGCCCTAGTGCAAGTGGGAGATTGTTAGTTATATGTATGCCCTAGAGGTCATTACTGTACATTGGATGTATACTGTAGTGGATGCTGGAACATATATAGGTAGGACTTTCTTGCTCGACATGATAGTACGCTATCTGTTTGCACTTTATCTTAACATGTATACTTTCTGTTTCTCTGATTACATGTTGATAAAGCCCTTAGGATGTGTACTCGACTTCCAGGACTATGATGTAGATCATACTAGTGGGGCCTGGGTAGTCCATGAGTGCATCCTTGAAATGTTCCTAGTCGAGGGAATATCGAGACGGGGCATCGATATTCCAGAGTAGACTAGCGCATATCTTCTCGACCCATGCGATGGGCGATGGATGATCCCATATCCATTGGTGTTTGACATCGAAGATGGTATGCGGGTGCTCGGTGGAGACTGGGTACACTGAACGGACTCGCCGAGAACTCCCAGATGGTATTATACCTCACGTCAGATGGCAGTTCTCTGGTGACACTGGTACAACTTAGTCTGTTGACCTGAGATCGTCATAGAGTCTTGTGTATCTCCCACTGTGCTTTGATTTCCACCCTACCACGGCTCTACTGAGTCGTGCAAACAGGTGGTTTTTGGGTACAGTCCCGATTCACATGGAGGCAATGAGCGATAGAAGGGGATTCGTCTCTCCCGGTATTGGAGGTTGATGTTGTGCTATGCTCGAATGGCCATAACAGGAAATCCCTGGCCAGGGTTGCAGTGATATACTGGTAAGAGTTATCAGTAGTTTCACGAATGTTATGGACCTCAAGTAGGCATGACTTATCGAGCTATTGGGGTCTGACGTTTACCACCCCTAGGTGAGATATGCGACATATCAGACGAACAGACCGGACTGTAGGGTAAGTGTTACTGGTTGGATTCGCAGGAGTGTGAGCGGGATTGCTCGTCGATCTTCTGATCGCTCAATACCCGGGTGGCCGTTACGTTTAGCAGACCGCTTGCGGCTTGTGGGTGTTTGATATGATCATCATCCGCTGCCGGCGTATTGACGATCTTTAGAGTCCTACACAGAGGTTTCCTGGTTCAAGCGAAACGAAATAGGAGCGCATATGAGATATGTGCTGGACCGAGAATAATGCGTGTATGTGATACCGTATTTCATTCTCACGATGAATGTGTGTCGAATGGTTGTATACGATATAACCTAGTTATCGAATCAAGGATTGATTCGATAAGCCGATACATTAGAAACTAGCCGGTTATATGCGACATGACCGGATCATTGAATCAAGTGTTGATTTAATGATTTAATGTATAATTATATATTTGATATATTACTTTGCATTAACTAGTATTGGTTCACTTTAAATGGATTTACTCACTTGGTTTGTGCACATTGCATATGTGATATATTTTGTGCACATGATTGTATCATGTTTAATGATACATGCAAGCTAGGGTTAGTGTGAAGAATTAGACCATGGTTTAGATTATGATTAGGGTTTTCTTTTTTCTTATTTATTTATTTATTTATGTTGGAAAAAGATGAGAAAAGAATGGTTGCTAATTTTGTTTGCTAGTTGAAGATTCTTGAAGCTTTGAATTAGTCCACCATTCTTATCTCATCCTTAACCCTAACCATTCAAGTTAACCATGGTCCATTCTCTACAACTAACCAAGGGTTAGTAAATGATAAGTATTGATTTATTTATCATTTACTTAATACTTATCATATTCTTTTCTTCATCTTCCTCTTCTTCAACAAAAGAAAAAGCTTGCTACATCAATGGTGTTTGATGAAAAAGTGTGAGAAATCCAAATCTAAAGTCTACCCACTTCCTATTTCTTCATCCTCTACCTCTTGCCAAGTTGTATAGGGTGTTTACTTCACAAGTTTTCAAAGCTTGGTGAAGTTGGAGCTTGTTCTTGCGATGCCTCGACGTAAATCATCTTCGGCATCGAATCGACGATCAAGCCCGCCCATTCTCCGATGAAGCTAACGCGAGGGTCCAAGATCGGATTTGTACAGCGGAGAGGACTTCTTCACGGAGCCTAGGAGGTGGTGGACCGGATCTACAAAGGTTGTAGTCACTTTCCCTTAGCATTTAATTCGATTAGATGCTTGCTTCGCCTAGATATCTAGTAAACGATCCGTATTAGGGTATCTAGGCACCCGTAAAATTTGATTTGTGCATGTTTGATCACTTGTGAGACTCCATATGAGTGCCTAGAAACCCTACATGCGGGCTTTGGTTTAAGCCGGATCCTAGTATTGTACAGTGTGGATTTTGTCTCTTTGCATTTGTATTCAGTGGGAATACAAATGCGGGTATGTATATACGGTCGCGGGGTTTTCCTGTAATTTATTACGGGATCTGTTTTCTGAATTTGCCAGTTTGCATTCCGTTTTGGCCAGTTTTCCTTTGTTCCCTCACGGCCGGATTTTTCCGATGTAGGGGCTAATTTGCATATTTGCAAATTAGCATTTATGGAGGGTTCTTTGTGGCTTTTGGTTGTTATGATAATACAAGCATCTTTGCTTTTTCATTGATGATGAATTGCATTAATGGTGATGGTTTATGAAGGGATTGATTTGGATTATTGAAGTGAGATTTGCTTTTAGGTTGTGGTCACCATTCTTTCTACTACTCTCACCTCCCTTCATGGACTCACTCCCTCTTTTTTGGCCAGCCACAATTGAGTGAGATGAGAGGTTCATTTTGTGAGTGGTTCATTTCATGAGGGAAAAATCTTCATCTCATTCCATGCTTGAAAAATGAGAGCTCCATTCTTTTTCAAAGATCATTTCTCCACATCCTTCCATACAAGGCAACTTCATTACCCCATTGAGACAATGGTTTCTACACTTCATCTACAGCACCCTTGGGCACGTCGGCTCGCCAACTTCGTGCCCGAGTTGCCTCGGTCCAGAGGTGGGAGCCCGTAAAAGAACCCGGCGATGTGGTGCCCGTTCGTACGCGGAGATGAAGACCGGAGATTCCACGAGGAGATTGGAGTGGAGGCTGAAGACCGATGGACACTGATCGGTCGGTATAGCTTCCTTCCCATTCTCATAGTTAGCTAGGAGTAGGTTAATGACCCGATCCGGGATATTAGTGCGTGGTGGTGCCGGTTTATAGTTTTTGGAAAAGTTTCGTTTCCGCATTCCAGCGTCGGATTGACGGCCGGGGCGCCGCCGTGCACTTACACTGGTATCAGAGCCATGCCATTAACCTAGTCTAGCCTACTCTAACGTGTTTAAAAGTTCGATCGAACGGATTTTCCGAAAACCCGATTTCTAATGCACAGTTTCTGTCGAAATTTTATAGTTGTCAAAATTTTTTTCAGTACATTGCAGAAATACGTGCAGGGAATTCTAAGCATGTCACGACCCGAAAGTACGGAACATGACCGGCACTTAGACTACGAAACGTCTCGAGGCGTACGTAATCTAAGTAAGCCGAAAACCCAGAAATCCAAAACCAATAAAAGTAGTAGAGTGAAGGAAAACCAATTTAAATCAAGTAGTTTTAATTGCATAAGCCGAATTATGCGTTTTTTTTAAAACATCAAATATTTCCTGAAAATTTCGGCAGAGTCTCCTTTGTAAATATTGGCCCCCAAACGAGATACAACATGAATAGTATATGAAATCAATAAAAGGCATCTCCAATCGGGAGCTAGCTCTTCGTCAATCGAAGGTCACAACCACACAAGCAATATAATATACAACGCCAAGGGCGAGGATCAAAACTCAAAAGGAAACTCAAAACCACCAGAAATCCACAGAAATATAACGCGCGACTCTAAGGTCGAAAGAATAACATCACCGGTCTCTATCTCTGAAATAAATACATGTTTGGTTGATGGAATTTACTAGATACAACTGAATAATATTATACAAGGTAATATGATGGGTACGATATCAATAAACCCACCAACTAGCAAGTCACCCGAATGAAGCAGTGCCAGCAAAGCCGTAATGAAACCTGTACAGCAAAACCTATAAGGAACTGTGGCATAATGGGGGTGAGTTGCCAACTCGTGAGTAGAAAAACATCTACGAACAGAAACCGCATGAACAACGCAAACCTAGGTCAACGATCATAATATATCCTCAAAATATAACCAGCAACCTATAACCGTTGCTAGGGTATACCACTAAACAACAGTAATACCAAGTGCTCGTGTCAGTGCCTCAGATAGCAATATATCATATGGATGATGTAGGAATGCATGAAAACAGAATACATGTACTGAAGAAACTGCTTTCATAACTTTGTGAGATTACTTTATTTTTAAAGTGAGGTATCATAAATGAAATCGGCATAAACAGTGTCTAGCATCAACACAAAACATAAATACCAATGTCTCAAAAATCCGAGGCTCCGGCTATCCGGGCTGGCCTGTATCATCAAATCTCAGTACCTCAATATCTCAAAATCTCAGTATCAATCTCACTATCTAGGGTACTGTCAGTCCTGACCAGCCCCTACCATCAATCTCAAGACCACGACGGTACCATCCGGATATCCGACGCGTCGAGTAAAATCACCGGTCGGTAGTGCCCCTCTGCCAGGCTCAACGTCAACAACACGGCCATCTCGCCCCGGGGTACCGCACCGGGCCCACCATGTACCCGAAACGGTTCATCCAACTCCTCGAATCGGGTCTCGAAATCCATCAGCAAACTCATGGTGGATGACTCATACATCATGGGAAAACCACACTTTTTATTTAAAGGAGAGGAAAGAAGCTTATACAAGTTTTGCGGTTTTCCCCCAAATCCAGAAAATCTCATGGAAATCCGAATCCAAATCATCAATAGCATGTAAAACCATGAATATAGGCATGAGAATCCATGAATACGGCATAACAATAAATAACAGTATGCGTGAAGTGACAAGTAATAACTACAATATCTAAGCTGGCATATAAGGTAAGTATACTAATATCATGTCAAACTGCTAGCTATCAAGCTAAGTTAAGGCATGATATTTTCTAAGGTGTGCGTGACATGGCAATTACCGATGAAGATGTGTGTGAGCCGGCAAGTAAGTGTACGTGGTACATACGCATCATCGGTAATGGTGCTGGTGTCCTAACAGCATAATATCAACAATGCAATATGAAATAACAATGTAAGTATGCGATGCTGAGCGACAACCATAATGAACGGGAACTAAATATTAAACAATGGTGCCATTTGAAATAACACGAATCGTGGGGTTTTGAAAATAAGGGCTACAGTGGTTTTAAGAAAGGTTACGTCTTTTGAAATATCCGTAAATCCCTTGACCTGTCTTTTAAAATACCCACGATCCACTAGTTTTTGAATTAGGTAGGAGTCTAATCTAATCTAACAACTACACTAATCTATACGGCTGAACTAACAAGCTGAACTACAGGTAAGGAAACCGCCTATCATCTGAGTCGATACATATACATACATGTATATGTATAGTCGGTGATCCCACCTCAATAATATCATTTCCGATACCATATCTATAGTCAGACATCCCAAGTCAAGGGTGCGGATCAATCATCAATATATAGCTCGTACGGCATCCCAAATCTGGGTACGGGTCAATATCACATTCATCATACTATTCATCTGGTATCCTCTTTATCAAATATCATGATCGGGGTACTGACCTACGTCTAGTACAATACTGATACCACCTACGTATGCATGCACGTGTGTGAAACACTACGTCAAAGGACCCGCTACAACGTCATGTCGTATCTCAAATACGAACCCTGCCAAATCACCGATCTCACGGCCTCAAATCAAATCTCATCGACTCATCTTAGATCCCAAGTACTATCCTCAAATCCAGTATATGAACACATAGTCCCATACCCATGTGAACACATAACTATATAACCCCATATAAGCACATATGAAGAAGAATGTATGCAAGTATGGGTGTGTGTGTAAATGTGGTGCAACTTTTACTCTAGGGTCTCGCAACACTAAACCTATCCATTCACACCTAAAATCTATCTTTATCATCAATAACCTCAATAATAAATAATCAATATATATGTGTGTTTATGTATTCGTATACATCACCACGGACTGTGGGGGTGCTATACGCCATCCACCCGACTTCTCCCCATAGATATAAATCTACTCACCTGGTCCTCGCTCGCCGGTGCCGATGTCGCCACGTGCTTGCTTGTCGTCTCGAAGTCCACATGGGGTACCTACATATCATAACGCACCGTATCGCATTAAAACCAAATTCGAAATCGAAACGGCATACGAAAATCAAATCGGCACGCGTATCACACATAGGTCAAAACCTATCGCCTACGCAGGCAAGAACAGCAAAACCAACCCTCGATGTCGATGTACAAACTTCAAACCATCGAGAAAAACCCAAAAACTCTCATTTGCGCATTCACGAACACTAATTATAATATAAAATAGGTTAGAATTCACAAAAACCACAAATTCACCTTAAAAGCCATTTTTCCGAAAATTAGCAAGCAAAAATTATCCGTTTTAGTACAAAACTCGACGTTTAAACAAATCTAGCGGCCATAATACTTATTAAATATCTTAAATAAGTCATAAAAACAATTCCCATAATTTAATTTCATTAAATTCCAATGACCCCTAAATTCAAGTTTACAAAATACCCAATTTTAACAATTTTATAGCAAAAATACACAAACAACAATTTAGCTTGGATTTTCATGAACTAAAGGCAGTAAACCACTCAATATAATATTAATAATGACATGAAACCATAATTATATTTTAACCTAAAGCATTTCATAATTTTCCAAAATCCCTAGTTAGCAAAATAACTTAATTAGGGCATTTTATAAGTAATGGTTTGTAATTAACAACTAGATTAGCTTTCTACAATACTTAAGATGTTAATCCACATCACATAACCATGCACAATTTATCATAACCCAAATCCACAACAAAACCCTAACTTGAATTCCTTAATCATGCCATTAAACTCATCTAAAACCTAATTAATCACTTAATTAATTAGCTTTAAGAAATTAACTAACAAATTAAGCAAAAAGGGTTGGAATTTATACCCAATAATTTTGAAGATCCACAAGCACACATAGCCTCCCAAATCGAAATTTTGTTCCCTAGATCCATGCAATTTTGGCTAATAAGAAATGGGTAGGAGTCGGATTTTGATTTTGGTGAGGTTTTACTTTGATTTTTGGCAATTTTTTTGAGGATTTTTGGAGAAGATATGAGATGAGGGAAAGAGAGGGGAGGGGCTGCTGAAATCAGCAGTGGGCTCGGCCAAATGGGGAGGAGAAGAGAGTGTGAGGTGATTGGAGAGAGAATGGGGTCAAAACGTCCACCTTTTACTTTTATCATTCTCTTTTCTTTTCTTTTCTTTTCTTTCTTTTCTTTTGCAACACAAGTGTGGACAATTGAGAAGGGGCTGCTGAATTCAGCCATGGGAAAGGACAAATGGGGGTGTGTGAGTGTTGGTTTGGGTGTAGGGTGATGAAAAATGATAAATACTATACCCCAAACATCCATTTACACTAAATTCACTAAAAAAACCCTTTTTTCTTCAATAATTTCTAAACCGTTATGGCAAACGATTTCGTTTCAGAAACAATATTTTAAAATTTTGTTTAATGTGCCAAGAATTATAAAATTTGTATCAACCCATTCCAATTTGTAATTTTCCCTAATTAAATGTATTAGTGACGGCTTAAAATAATATTAAAATAATTTTTTCTCCCAAAATTTGAAATTTCACCAGTGGCTCAATAAACACCAAATACTAGCAATTACATAGCTAGAATATGTATATTTAATTTTTATAATAAACATATTTGTATTTTGACTTTGTACAGAAAACCCGCCTTATTTTACCGATTTTCCGAAATTCCACCGAAACGATTTTCAAAACGTTACAATCTTTCCCCCTTAAACAAATTCGGCCCCCGAATTTAAATTAAAACTCCCTCCAAATACTAAAACATCTAAGCCAAAACCATCAAGTCGTCGGGGCTCCGAAATCGTAAATACATAAAACAAATCGTAGCGCAACGCATGCGGATGAAAAATGAGCATATAACTCAAAATCAAAACTCCGTCAAGCATCCCGCAATCATCGGAGTCATGGTAAAGACACAATGTCAAATCCAATACAAAACCAATATGATATAACTCGAAAGTATACACGTAAATATCAAATCTATATATGTAAATATTTGAAGGGAATGCATGCCAAATCTCTTAAAGTCGCTGTGCAATGCGCATAACACTGCACAGTGGCGGACGTCTATCATAAGAAAATATTCATATACATATATACCTTTTGTTTGAACTGTATGTTCCGCCATTTTGGGAAACAATTTGGAAGGGTTTTCTTGTTTTAAACATTTCGTGTCATATCAGACACGTAGGTAAATACTGAGACTATAGCTCGTTTTTGGAATTCCCTTCGATAGCTATCAATGCATGCAAAATACATTCAGGTACTGTCCTCTTACTAGTCCTGCTCAGTACGAAAACACATAGCAAATATCATAAAAACGTACTGCTCTATAAGAAATAAATCCGAAAATATGCATACGAATACTACGAGTGTCTGATGTGCACGGAAATCAAAATCCATATATGTGCCAACATATGCACAGAAACAAGATCTAAGTGCATCGGGTGTGCACGAAACATCTGTCATAAGCAACGTGTGTGCCTGACAGCAAAACGGATGTATCTGACATGCACGAAGAATCTCGATTTAGTGCATCTGGTGTGCACCAAAATCGTATCTCAAAACATACGCGAAAATCAAAATCAGGTGCATCCATTGTGCACGAAATCATGAAATCCGAAATCAAGCGCCGAACATGCGCAAAATCCAATCAGGTGCACAAGGTGCACAAAACAAATATCGAACATCACAATCGAAATCGAAGTCCAGTGCATCTAAATGCACAACATACGTAACACTGCACTGCAAGCATATATGAACTATACCGAGTGCAAAAACCAAATCGTGTGCATACATACGCACAAAATCAACTCAACTGTATGAAACCCATAAAATCATAAACGTGAGAAACCAAGGCACAAAAACGATATCAAGTGCAACCACTATGCAAAAATCGTAAATACTCAGCTGGTGCAACCATGGTCCATGAAAACAAATATCATGAAACTCAATCATCAAAACCAATCATGCGAATAGATCGCTCAAAATACCAAAATCAAGTATGGCGGAATAGTCCCGCTCAAGCACATCCTCCAAGAATCTCTGGCCAACTGTCGTGGTCACTCATAGCATGTCTCGTCGACGATCCTGAACTCTGGCCTGCCGGTGTGCGTAACATGACCACTCCTGGGTTCAAGTCTTCTCGTAATTTGTCCCAGAAAGGTCCTGTTGAGATCTCTCCCAAATCTCGTCTCTGCCGAACTGTCCGGAAGTCATTGTCCTTTACTATATCTGTTTCTTGTTCCGGAATGGCTGCATACTCATCGCGACTCCTTTTGGAAGATATATCCAGCACAATGCCTCGGCATGCGTATCGCATCTCTGATATCAGCGGAGTGGAACATCATCTTATCCAGATCTTGTACGGACATCTTTACTCCACTTTTCTCTAATGTCGACTGCTTCGGACTCGTCTCGTCGTGGCTGCATGGACTGAGCTCCATCGGCTATCCTCGTATCTGGAGTCTCCCAAGAAATGCATCTCACCACCTAGCATCCGGATGAAGTCGAACCATCCGATCGATTCGTCAAAACCTCATAATCCCCCAAGAGCTCAACCTCTTGGGTACAGTTTAATAGTATCGAGTACGTACCACAGCATCGATGGTCTAGCCGTAGAAGGGCAAACCCAAGCCTCACTAATGGCGCCATGGAACTGCCGCAAACCCTAAGGTTCAAAGGCTTTCATACGGTCATTAAGTCGAGTTAGAGTTTCATTCTTCTAGAGGGTCCATAGAATTGCCTGCATGTCTTTCCGAATAGTTTAAACTTGGGCTAATAGGTTGCTGACATTCGATCGTCTCTGTTGACTCTCAACGTCTCCGTGTGAAGTCGTCTCTGGCTGGAATCAATCTATCTGATGACCTCGCATTAGGGTAGCGAACGAACCACATGTCCTAGTCATTCATCCTCGGTGACTAGCGACCTTCTATCATCTCTTAGTACAACCACGTAATGCAATTGCTCCAACATCTGGTGCGATATCCCGTCGTTCGCGGCAACAACTGGCTCACATGTCTGCACGTTGAACAGTGCCTCAATCATCATGAGTAAGCAATACACCAACTGTCATCAAAATCTGGTTGGCCTCTGTCATTGGCTCAATCGTCTGGGGTTGATCTGCACGTCTAAGTAATCTCATACAGCAATCCAACCAACACTCGTGGTGCGAAAGCATAATAAAAAGACACATCTCTGCAATCGTATGTCGCCGAAATCATGCCCTGGTCAGTCCTCGTTCTTGAGGAGCTCATGGTGACCGCAACTCTAGCCGTAGCTCTCCCTGCCCGTAATCGTGGCAGCAAAACCATACCTGGTACCGATGAGGCTAGATCAGGAATGAATATGATACTGAGCAAAGAAATGTATATCATAAGGCTCCTTATGTGGAGTAGCATATCGTAAGTATACCGCGGAACATACTCACGGCACGTCACTCTACTTTGGTCACCTATTCCATCAACCAAGGGTCATCCAACGCTACGAAGGTAAAACCTAACGCTCTGATACCAACTTTGTCATGACCCGAAAGTACGGAACATGACCGGCACTTAGACTACGAAACGTCTCGAGGCGTACGTAATCTAAGTAAGCCGAAAACCCAAAAATCCAAAAACAAGAAAAGTAGTAGTGTGAAGGAAAACCAATTTAAATCAAGTAGTTTTAATAGCATAAGCCAAATTATGCGTTTTTTTTGAAACATCAAATATTTCCTGAAAATTTCGGCAGAGTCTCCTTTGTAAATACTGGCCCCCAAACGGGATACAACATGAATAGTATACGAAATCAATAAAAGGCATCTCCAAGCGGGAGCTAGCTCTTCGTCAATCGACGGTCACAACCACAGAAGAAATATAATATACAACGCCAAGGGCGAGGATCAAAACTCAAAAGGAAACTCAAAACCACCAGAAATCCACAGAAATATAATGCGCGACACTAAGGTCGAAAGAATAACGTCACTGGTCTCTATCTCTGAAATAAATACATGTTTGGTTGATGGAATTTACTAGATACAACTGAATAATATTATACTAGGTAATATGATGGGTACGATATCAATAAACCTACCAACTAGCAAGTCACCCGAATGAAGCAGTGCCAGCAAAGCCGTAATGAAACCTGTACGGCAAAACCTATAAGGAACTGTGGCACAATGGGGGTGAGTTGCCCACTCGTGAGTAGAAAAACATCTACGAACAGAAACCGCATGAACAACGCAAACCTAGGTCAACGATCATAATATATCCTTAAAATATAACCATGGCTAGGGTATACCACTAAACAACAGTAATACCAAGTGCTCGTGTCAGTGCCTCAGATAGCAATAAATCATATGGATGATGTAGGAATGCATGAAAACAGAATACATGTACTGAAGAAATTGCTTTCATAACTTTGTGAGATTACTTTATTTTTAAAGCGAGGTATCATAAATGAAATCAGCATAAACAGTGTCTAGCATCGACACAAAACTTAAATCCCAATATCTCAAAAATCCGAGGCTCCGGCTATCCGGACTGGCCTGTATCATCAAATCTCAGTACCTCAATATCTCAAAATCTCAGTATCAATCTCACTATCTAAGGCGCCGTCAGTCCTGACCGGCCCCTACCATCAATCTCAAGACCACGACGGTATCCTCCGGATATCCGACGCGTCGGGTAAAATTACCGGTCGGTAGTGCTCCCCTGCCAGGCTCAACGTCAACAACACGGCCTTCTCACCGCGGGGTACCGCACCGGGCCCACCATGTACCCGAAATGGTTCATCGAACTCCTCGAATCGGGTCTCGAAATCCATCAGCAAACTCATGGTGGACGACTCATACATCATGGGAAAACCGCATTTTTTATTAAAAGAGAAGAAAGAAGCTTATAAAAGTTTTGCGGTTTTCCCCCAAATCCATAAAATCTCATGGAAATCCGAATCCAAATCATCAATAGCATGTAAAACCATGAATATAGGCATGAGAATCCATGAATACGGCATAACAATGAATAACAGTATGCATGAAGTGACAAGTAATAACTATAATATCTAAGCTGGCATATAAGGTAAGTACACTAATATCATGTCAAACTCATAGCTATCAAGCAAAGTTAAGGCATAATATTTTCTAAGGTGTACGTGACATGGCAATTACCGATGAAGATGTGTGTGATCCGGCAAGTAAGTGTACGTGGTACATACGAATCATCGGTAATGGTGCTGGTGTCCTAACAGCATAATATCAACAATGCAATATGAAATAACAATGTAAGTATGCGATGCGGAGCGAGCAACCATAATGAGCGGGAACTAAATATTAAACAATGGTGCCATTTGAAATAACATGAATCGTGGGGTTTTGAAAATAAGGGCTACGGTGGTTTTAAGAAAGGATACTTCTTTTGAAATATCCGTAGATCCCTTGACCTGTCTTTTAAAATACCCACGATCCGCTAGTTTTTGAAATAGGTAGGAGTCTAATCTAATCTAACAACTACACTAAACTATACGGCTGAACTAACAAGCTGAACTACAGGTAAGGAAACCGCCTATCATCTGAGTCGATACATATACATACATGTATATGTATAGTAGGTGATCCCGCCTCAATAATATCATTTCCGATACCATATCTATAGTCAGACATCCCAAGTCAAGAGTGCGGATCAATCATCAATATATAGCTCGTACGTAAATCCGTCGTACGGCATCCCAAATCTGGGTACGGGTCAATATCACATTCATCATACTATTTATCGGGTAACCACTTTATAAAATATCATGATCGGGGTACTGACCTACGTCTAGTACAATACTGATACCACCTACGTATGCATGCACGTGTGTGAAACACTACGTCAAAGGACCCGCTACAACGTCATGTCGTATCTCAAATACGAACCATGCTAATTCACCGATCTCACGGCCTCAAATCAAATCTCATCGACTCATCTCACATCCCAAGTACTATCCTCAAATCCAGTATATGAACACATAACTTTATAACCCCATATAAGTGCATATGAAGAAGAATGTATGCAAGTATGGGTGTGTGTGTGTAAATGTGGTGCAACCTCTACTCTAGGGTCTCGCAACACTAAACCTATCCATTCACACCTAAAATCTATCTTTATCATCAATAACCTCAATAATAAATAATCAATATATATGTGTGTATACGTATTCGTATACATCACCACGGACTGCGGGGGTGCTATATGCCATCCACCCGACTTCTCCCCTTAGATATAAATCTACTCACCTGGTCCTCGCTCGCCGGTGCCGACGTCGCCACGCGCTTGCTTGTCGTCTCGAAGTCCACATGGGGTACCTACATATCATAACGCACCGTATCACATTAAAACCGAATTCGAAATCGAAACGGCATACGAAAATCAAATCGGCACGCGTATCACGCATAGGTCAAAACCTATCGCCTACGCAGGCAAGAACAGCCAAACCAACCCTCGATGTCGATGTACAAATTTCAAACCATCAAGAAAAACCCAAACACTCTCATTTGCGCATTCACGAACACTAATTATAATATAAAATAGGTTAGAATTCACACAAACCACAAATTCACCTTGAAAGCCATTTTTCCGAAAATCTAGCAAGAAAAAATTATCCGTTTTAGTACAAAACTCGACGTTTAAAAAGATCTAGCGGCCATAATACTTATTAAATATCTTAAATAAGTCATAAAAACAATTCCCATAATTTAATCTCATTAAATTCCATTGACCCCAAAATTCTAGTTTACAAAATACCCAATTTTAACAATTTTATAGCAAAAATACACAAACAACAATTTAGCTTGGATTTTCATGAACTAAAGGCATTAAACCATTCAATATAATATTAATAATGATCTGAAACCATAATTATATTTTAACCTAAAGCATTTCATAATTTTCCAAAATCCCTAGTTAGCAAAATAACTTAATTAGGGCATTTTATAAGTAATGGTTTGTAATTAACAACTAGATTAGCTTTCTACAATACTTAAGATGTTAATCCACATCACATAACCATGCACAATTTAGCACAACCCAAATCCACAACAAAACCCTAACTTGAATTCCTTAATCATGCAATTAAACTCATCTAAAACCTAATTAATCACTTAATTAATTAGCTTTATGAAATTAACTAACAAATTAAGCAAAAAGGGTTAGAATTTATACCCAATAATTTTGAAGATCCACATGCACACATAGCCTCCCAAATCAAAATTTTGTTCCCTACATCCATGCAATTTTGGCTAATGGGAAATGGGTAGGAGTCGGATTTTGATTTTGGTGAGGTTTTACTTTGATTTTTGGCAATTTTTTTGAGGATTTTTGGAGAAGAGATGAGATGAGGGAAAGAGAGGGGAGGGGCTGCTGAAATCAGCAGTAGGCTCGGCCAAATGGGGAGGAGAAGTGAGTGTGAGGTGATTGAAGAGAGAATGGGGTCAAAAAGTCCACCTTTTACTTCTATCATTCTCTTTTCTTTTCTTTCTTTTCTTTTGCAACACAAGTGGGGACAATTGAGGGGGGGCTACTGAATTCAGCCATGGGGAAGGAAAAATGGGGGTGTGTGAGTGTGGGTATGGACGTGGGGTGATGAAAAATGATAAATACTATACCCCAAACAACCATTTACACTAAATTCACTAAAAAAAGCCTTTTTCTTCAATAATTTCTAAACCGTTTTGGAAAACGATTTCGTTTCAGAAACAATATTTTAAAATTTTGTTTAATGTACCAAGAATTATAAAATTTGTATCAACCCATTCCAATTTGTAATTTTCCCTAATTAATTGTATTAGTGACGGCTTAAAATAATATTAAAATAATTTTTTTCAGAAAATTTGAAATTTCACCAGTGGCTCAATAAACACCAAATACTAGCAATTACATAGATAGAATATGTATATTTAATTTTTATATTAAAGATATTTGTATTTTGACTTTTTACAGAAAACCCGTCTTATTTTACCGATTTTCCGAAATTCCACCGAAACGATTTTCAAAACGTTACAAAGCATGCTGTGAAAATTTGGTCACATGAACTCACCATTCCACCGCGGAACCGCGGCCAAACCCACACATTGGCCGCGGTTCCACGGCTATCTTTACTGTTCAATGCACCAAAATTTTACAGAGAGTTTCTGAGTTGAAAATGGGGTTTTTGGAATGTTCTTTTTGGGCCCAGATTTTCTTTGAGTGCTACAGTAGTGCTTGGGGCCCACTTCGGAAGATTTGATCGATCAAAAATTTTAAACATGTTAGTTCACAGTATTTACATTATATCTGCGACCGTGAATGTCATTTGATCGGTAAATCCTGTCTAACTGCTATAGCCCTTTTAGACGGATTTGCGAACGTGACATTCACGTTGATGTTCTGTGTTGTGCTGTGATGTTGCGGATTGGTCGTGGGAGATAGCCTGGATGCAATGTTAGTATAGTGTTGTTTCATATGTACATTTGATATTGCGGGGTGAGCGTCCGACAAGTGGACTGCCGTCACTGCCTGTTTGTATATTATTCTTTTTGGGCACGAGCGGGCTGAGGTCGATGTACCCGTTGTATATATTTACTTTCTGTACTAGGATTACCCCAAGGTGAGGTGCACGGATAGCCGGGCTCTAATGGGCAACGGGCCCGCATCTCATGGCGTTGAGATGGAAGGGGCTTTACTCTAGAATTGGCGGGCTATTCGCCGCACTCGCAGGGGGTATAGGTTGACCCAAGGAGGGGTGCCCAAGTTACCGGATTCCGTGAAGTGCTGGGTGGTCCATTCACGTTGCTGAAGAGGGCTGCCTCGCTTCAGGTTTTGGTGGGTAACTTGTCGCGCCCGTAGGGGTCATGGATTTTCATTGCACAGGCTATCCACACGACCAGGGGAACGTCGGGTTTCAGTAGCGGCTCTATGAAATCCGTGGATCCCAGATATCTGTATTATTCTGTGATTCTTATTACATTTCTGTGATGTTGCATTTTATCACGCGTTGAGCGAATATTATATATTGATATATATACTAGTAGATGTTGTGTATGTTTTGCATCCGCGCTAGTCTAGTCCCCGCTCTGTCGTTAGTTAAGAAACCTAACGGGTGATGACGGGACCCAGTGGCGAATGCGGATGGCATATACGTACATCATTATTTTCGTTCTTTTGTGGTGTGATCAATTGATGGGACTGCGTTGATTCGGATCAATGCAAGCTAAACAAATCTATTCTGATGTTGTTGGAACAATTTTTCAAAAAGCTGTTATTGCAAGGGCGTTCTCTTTTATTTTGCACAGTGGTATTCGGTTATGAATATCCAGCACCTCAGTCGACGAGGCAAGGGCCGAGATCCCTTCACCGGGAGTGACCCCTTAGACAGAAGTTTGCGTCCGGGCAATAACTTCACTATAGACGATTACCTTTGCTTTGCATCGTGGTATTCAGTTGGAATATCCTGCACCTCATTCTACGGGGAAAGAGCCGAGATCCCTTCACCGGGAGTGACCTCTTTAGCAAAGGTTTTCGCCACTATATTTTTATAAAGCTATCCAGTTCCTCCAACGATATCAAGTTCATTACGTTAAAGGTTTTCGCCATAAACCATTCGTAGCCCTCCGTCATTTCAGACGGGCAGCACGTAGTATTCATGCTATGTTTGGTGACCTTCGTCAAGGCATAGGGTATGGTAGCTGCTTGTTACCTTTCTGCTGCATAGATAGATGCGTTGGATTGGGACAGTCGTATAGCCTTGTTGACCTTCGTCAAGGGCTTGTACGGGTGGGTTCAAATTAACCTGAAAAATGACAGGTAGAACTTGACATGTGACTTATGATTTGTTGACCTTCGTCAAGGTCATAAGAGCATGGGGCAAAAATCACATCGGGAGTTTCTAAAGAAACTGAAACTTGCACGATACGCGCATACCTTCTAGAGTGTGATAACGTGAGCGGATTCCGTCACATTATCATGCGATGATAGTTAGATCCTGATTCCCACTGATGAGTTGGTTTACTCCTCGGGTGATCCCGACTAATTCTTCTTTCAGGTTTGGGGAAGAATTTGACGTTTTAGTGGGAGGTTTCCTGATTAGACAAAGTAATAACCATTCTGATCTAGGTTAGAGTGCACGCTGAGTGTTTCTTTTCTCTCTCTCTTTAGTAGCGACCATGGCCCGTCCCTAGACTATGACTTAGTGACCAAGTTGACCGAACCTTCTTAAACACTGGCTTCTGGATTGTCAGAGTTGCATACCTCATTGCCACTCCTACTTTTACCCTTTTCTCCAGGACACCCTGTATTACAACGAACGTCCACTTCCATTGGACAAAACCATCGTATGGTTATATACGAACTCGAAGGAATTTATTCGAGAATGGTTTCCGGTTCTGAAGAAAACGAATAGGACTATTCAGTTGTCTTTTCCTTTTACCTTCTCTCAGGTTGCGAGTACTCCTTGGTTTAGGAGATAGTACACCTATTACGCAAATTGGATAGTCTTCTTCCAAACCTTATGTAGGGTTGCTATGCATGCGCACAAGGGTCTATGTGGCATCAACAATGCCCGATTAAAATTTTAGCCGTGGCTAACAACCCAAATCCGGATCTTTAAACTAGGGTTTAGGCGAAAACTAACATGTTAAACACTTTAACACTAAGTGAGAGGGATTACAACCTTTGTATATCCGGTACTTCACTTCTTAAGCTCCGTGTTGAGGTCCTTTCGCTGCGATCATCGTGTTCCGGACTCTCGAGAGGCTTCACGAAGAGAATGATGCAACCTTGCTTCCGATCATCGATAACATAGATGATCTACCTTAAAGTTTCATTAACACAAGCTAACACTCACTAAATGAAGTGAACACCCTCATCTAAAAGGCAAGGATACATGAGGATGATGAAGTAGGATTTTTGCTCTCATTTATAATCTTTTTCTCACTCACTTTCATCACAAAAGAAAGCTTTTTCATGAAGAAAACTCAAGGAAGAAGAAGAATGAATGAAGATGATAACTTAATCCTTTTGTGATGAACAATGAATTGTTGTAGTGGTTACAAATCTAACCAAGGGTTAAGCATGAAAGAGTTAACCCTTGTAGAGAGTTAACTAGAGTTAATGGTTTGGAGTGGGTTAACATAATATCTCACAAAATATCAAGCAACCATAAAGTCAAAGCTTCATGAAGCTTCATGCAAAAGCTAACCCTAATCCAAACCCTAACCAAATTTTAACCCTAATCCATTGTTAAATTTATAACCCTAACATGTTACAATATTATATATCACATATACAATATATTTTGTAACAATAGAAAATAATACAATTAACATATATCTCGCATATATATCAATGTATTATCCCATGAGAAAATGAATCTTTTTGTGAGCTAATATTAGTTAATTTAATTTAATATATCATATATATTATTATACATTAAATTATCGAATCAACACTTGATCTGAAAATCCGGCTATATCGCATATAACCGACTAATATGATGACCCGGCTATATCACATATACCCGGCCGATATCTCATATCGCGAGAATCCAATACGGCATCACATACCGCATTATCCTCGGTCCCGCACATATTACATATGTGCTCCTACTCCGTTTTTCCTGAGCTAAGAAACCTCTGTGTAGGACTCTAAAGAATCGTCAATACGCCGGCAGTAGGTGATGATCATATCAAACACCAACAAGCTGCAAGCGGTCAGCTAAACGTAACAGCTACCCAGGTATTGAGCGCTCAGAAGATCAATAAGCAAGCCTGTACATTCTCCTGTGAATCCAATCAGTAACACTCCCGTACAGTCCGGTCTCGTCGTCTGATATGTCGCTTATCTCGCCTAGGGGTGGTAAACGTCAGACCCCAATAGCTCGATAAGTCGTGTCGATATGAGGTCTATGACAGTTCGAGAAACTACTGATAACACTTAGCAGTAAATCTCAGCAACCCTGGCCAGGGATTTCCGGTTATAGCCAATCGAACACAGCGCAACATCAACTCCTTATACTGGGAGAGACGAATCCCCTCCTATCGCTCATTGCCTCCATTTGATTCGGGACAGTACCCAAAATCCACCTTTTTGCACGCCCTCTTGGACGTGGTATGATGGAAAACAAAGCACAGTGGGAATCACAGAAGACTCTATGACGATCTCGGGTCAACAGACTGCTCTGTACCAGTGTCACCGGTGAACTGCCATCTGACATAAGGTATAATACCATCTGGGAGTTCTCGGTGAGTCCGCCCAGTGTACCCAGTCTTCACAGATCACCCATATATTATCTCTGATGTCAAACACCAGTGGATATGGGATCATCCATCACCCATCTGTATGGGTCGAGAAGGCATACGCTAGTCTACACTGGTATATCGATGCCTCGTCTCGATACACCCACGACTAGGGACCTTGAAGGATGTACTTATGGACTACCATGTCCCCACTAGTATGATCCGCATCATAGTCCTGGTAGTCAAGGACACATCCTAAGAGCTTTACCAACATGTAACAGAGAGACAATCAGTATACACGTTAAGGTAAAGAGTAACCAGATAGCATACTATCATGTCGAGCAAGAAAGTCCTCCCTATATATGTCCAAGCGTCCACTACAATATACATCATATGTACAGTAATGGCCTCTACGGCATACATATAACTAACAATCTCCCACTTGCACCAGGGCCATCTGTTGTGGTATCACATACCCAACAATTAGCTGTGGTTGAAGTATCTCATACTCAACCATCCTATAAAAGTCTCTACTGGGAAAAAGGCCTTTGTGATTGGATCCGCGCTGTTGTCCTATGTGTCTACTCTCCTAACCTCGATCTCCCTGGAGATCAACCATCTCCATGATCAGGTGATACTGCCTAACAATTATATCTGGATTTCTTATGGGACGGGGGTTCCTTGGCCAAAGCCACAACTCCATTGTCATACAATGGTAGGAACGAAGTTCATCTCATGAACCTATATATATCCAGACTGCATCTTTGGTAGCACCCTTGGTAACGATGTATCTTACCTTTAATCGTCTAGTAAGTCACGATATCTAGCTTGGAACTCTTCCAACATACCGTCCCTCCACTGAGGGAAAAGACAATGCCTGCGACCGACATTCAGTCGTCCTTATCACCCAGGAACCATTCCAGTGATTCTCCCCAGGATCGTTTGATACCATCTCACTACAACTAGTGAGAATCCTAACATCCAAATAGATCTATCTCATAGATCCATAACCCAGGATTTAGGAGGTATCATCTTGATCCTATATGGAGAATCCTTGCCCTTGCCTCGTCGACTGAGGAGCAGGATATTCCAACTGAATACCACTGTGCAAAACAAAAGAGAACGCCCTTGCAATAACAGCTTTTTGAAAAAGTGTTCCAACAACATCAGAATAGGTTTGTTTATCTTGCATTGATCCGAATCAACGCAGTCCCATCAATTGATCACACCACAAAGAACGAAAATATACTGACGTACGTATATGCCAGCCGCATTCGCCACTGGGTCCCGTCATCACCCGTTAGGTTAGCTAACTAACGACCGAGCGGGGACTGGACTAGTGCGGATGCAAAACATATACAACATCTGATAGTATATATATAATATATAATTTTCGCTCAAGGCGCGATAAAATGCAACACAGAAATGTATAGCAACACAGATCAATACAGATATCTGGGATCCCCGGGTTTCACAGAGCCGCTACTGAAACCCGACGTTCCCCTGGTCGTGTGGATAGCCTGTGCAATGAAATCCTAGACCCCTACGGGCACGGCAAGTTACCCGCCAAAACTTGAAGCGAGGCAGCCCCCTTCAGAAATGTGAATGGACCACCCAGCACTTCACGGAATCCGATAACTTGGGCACCCCTCTTGGGTCAACCCTATACCCCCTACGAGTGCGGCGAATAGCCCACCAATTCTAGAGTAAAGCCCCCTCCGTCTCAATGCCATGAGATGCGGGCCTGTTGCCCTCTAGAACCGGGCTATCCTTGCACCCCTCCGTGGGGTAATCCTAGTACAGAAAGTAAGATATACATACAACGGGTACATCGACCGCAACCTGGTCGTGCCCCAAAAGAATAATACAAACAGGCAGTGACGGCAGTCCACATGTCGGACGCTCGCCCCGCAATATCAAATGTACATATAAAACAGAACTGTACTAATATTGCATCCAGGCTATCCCCCACGACCGATCCTCAACATCACAGCACAACACAGAACATCAACGTGAATGTCACGTTCGCAAATCCGTCTAAAAGGGCTATAGCAGTTAGACGGGATTTACCGATCAAGTGACATTCACGGTCGCAGATATAATGTAAATACTGTGAACTGGCATGTTTAAAATATCCGATCGAACAAATATTACCAAGTGGGCCCCAAACAGTACTGCAGCAGTTACAGAAAATCTGGGCCCAAAAATAATATCCCAAAACCCCTATTTCCTATTAAAAAGCCCATTGGAAAAATTTGGCCCAATGAGGACACTTTATCACCGCGGAACCGCGTCCAAACCAGGGGTTTGGCCGCATTTCCGCGGTTGTACTAACGAATCATTGGATCAAATTTTCCCAGAATTCTTAGAATTTCCTGATTGTGTTCTGCAATGACCTGAAAAATTTTTGGAGCAGAAAAAAAATTTTGACAGAAAACACAACGCATTGAAAATACGGTTTTTGGGGATTTTGTTCGATCGGGTTTCAAACACACTAGAGCAAGCTAGGCATGGTTAATGGCCTGTCTCTGATAACAATGTAAGTCCACGGCGGCGCCCAGGTCGTCGATCCGACGCCGGAAACGCGGAAACAAAACTTTCAAAAACTATTGAACCGGAACCACCGCGCACTTTTCACCCGGATCGGGTTAGCAAAAAGGAAAAGAGTAGAGAAGTATACCAAGCGATCCGTGTCCTTCGGTCTTCGTCTCCACTCCGATCTCCCACGGATACTTCATCCGTCACCTCCTCGTCGAAACGGGCACCACATCGCCAAAGTCTTTTACGGGCTCCTACCTCTGGACCGAGGCAACTCGGGCGCGAAGTTGGCTAGCCGACGCGTCCAAGATTTGCTGTAGACTAGTGCAGAAAAGTTTGTCTCTTTGGGGTTATAGTTGCCATGGAGGAATTGAGAAGAGAATGAGAAAAAGAATGAGCTTTTGAGCTAATCTTTTTGCAACCATAGAATGAGATGAATATAAAATGCCACACCACAAATTGATCCCTCTCCCCTCCTCTTTAGTGGCCGGCCCCTCTCAAGAAAAAAAATGGTGGAGCATCAAAAATCAAAAAGAGAAAATGAGAGATAAGCATAAGAAAATAGTCACCCTCATTTCTCTTCTCATCAAATCAAACAACCATCACATGAAAGCAATGAATAAGACTAGAATGGAATCTCATCATGATGCTACCATTTTACAAGAAAGCCCTCCACAAATAAGTTATTTGCAAACTGCAAATAACACCCTTCATCGATAAAGTCCGGCCGTGAAGGAACAAAGGAAAACAGGCCGGAACGAAATGCAAACTGGCAACTTCAGAAAACTGATCCCGTAATAAATTACAGGAAAACCCAGCTACTGCAAATACATGCCCGCATTTGTATTCCCACTGAACACAAATGCAAAGAGACAAAATCTACACTATCTAATACTAGGATCCGGCTTAAGCCAAAGCCGGCTAGTAAAAACCGTCCGATCACGATCCGTGCAATACCGCACGTATCTGATCGAACCCTGCCATATCTCCATACGGCCTCTACAGCGTTTCGCCCGAAACTTGAGTAACTGTGTGTGGTGGACTCTAAAGACTCGTCAATACTATGGCTGTGGATTTAACCACTAGCACGTCAGAGGTATAAGCCAATACGTGACGGGCTTCCAGGTATTGACCAAAAGGGACGTCGATGAGCGAACTCATCCTGACACCCTACTGAGCCTGTCAGTGACAATATCCGTACAGTCCGGTTCGTTCGTCTATGAGCATCGCATGGCGGGCCTAGGGGGTTGGTAAAATTCAGACCCCCAAAAGCGGTACAAGTCGTGTCGGAATGTAGCCCAGAACACCCTGAGATACTACTGGAATACCTACCAGCAAATCTCCTTCCTTGGCCAAGGACTTTTCATGTTCTGGCTCTCCTAGACACAGCGCGACCTCACCCCCAATACCGGGAGAGACGAACCCCTGCAGATCCGCTCACTACCTCCATGTAGCTCGGGACTGTACCCAACTAAAACCTGTTTGCACGACTCCTTTGAGCCGTGGTAGGGTAGTAATCAAAGCACAGTGGGAACTCACATGAGACAAATGACGATCTCAGGTCGATGAACTAACCTGTACACATGTCACCTGGGAACCGCTATATGACGTCTGGTATAATCCCAACTAGCAGGTTCCCGACGAGTCCTGTCCGGTGTACTCATAACTCAATGAGCACCTGTATACATCTTAGGTGAACCAACTGACACCAGTGGCTTGTGAGACTGGCCACCGCCCCTCGTCGGGGTCTCGACTGTATACACTAGTCTACTCTGGAGAATCGATACCCTGTCTCGAAACTCCCTCGACTAGGGACCTTTTAAGGATGCGCTTATAGACTCCAGCTCTCACATATATGATCGCCCTCATACTGCTGGTAGTCAAGCAAGGATCCTAGAGGCTCTATCAACGTGCAATAGCGACTCGTAAGGTCACCTAAAGCAGTACACGATGATAAAGATAAACCAGATAGCATACTATCATCTTGAGTAAGACTGTCCTACTGGGACAGGTCCTCCCCTCAATCATTGCAATCACGTGCCTGTGATCCAATAATTGACTCTGAGGGCACTATCTCCAACAACTCCATTGAGCCGTGGTAGGGTAGTAATCAAAGTACAGTGGGTACACAATCGAGGTGAAGTAGCAGTGTCAAGTCGACGGACTAAGCTGTACTCCTGTCACCTGGGAACTGTTATCTGATGATAGGTATACTACCAACCAACAGTTCCCGACGAGTCCTGTCTAGTGTACTCGTAACCTAACGAGCAACCGCATACTATCTCCAGTACGACGTACTAATGGTTGTGGGACAGACCATCTCCCCTGCTGGGATGAGAAGCGTATACGTTAGTATACTCCAAAGTATTGATGCCCCGTCTCGATAATCCTATGACTAGGGACCTGTATAAGGATGTGCTTGTAGATTACCCAGCCCCCACTTGTGTGACTGCCATCACAATGCTGGTAATAAAGCAAAGATCCCAAGGGCTCCATTAATATGTATAGGCGATATGCTAAAAGAAACACATGCATATATTGAAGTAGAAACAAACCAAGTAACATACTACCATTTTGAGCAAGATTGTCTATACAACTGTGAATTTTCCAAGCTTCCATTAAGTAATATACAAACTAGTATGATACAGTAATGTCCTCTAGGGCATATACACTAATATTCAGCACATCCATGCATTTATCCTTAAAATTCAGACGCATATGGAGTTCGGGAAAAACAGTCAATGACTCAGGATGATGAATTGGAGAGAAAAACTCATCTAAATCTAAAGGCTCATCATCCAAAATATTCCCAGCGCCATTATCCTGAATCAAGTGAAAATCAATATTCTCAGACACCTCATCAAAAGCATGGATTTCAATCGATTGTTGTTCTAAGATGGAGGTGTAGAGGTCAAAAAGTTTAGGATTGGTTTCACTTGGATGGGACTCATCACAATCGGCTAAATCAAATACTATAAAGTCGTACAACTCATTAACCACTCTATCTATAATTGGTGAATCGTTTGGAACATTAGATAGACATTCAAAACCGGAGTCGTGTGATTCAAGTTGAAACTGGTAGGTTCTATTTGGAAGGGTATACAACTCACTCTCTCCACTCAAATTCTCAACCTGTCCTACTGCCTCTTCATACATTTGAAAATTTGGAGCTAGTTGGAAACTAGCTACCGGGTCAGTAGGTTGTATGAGGGCGGCCATGGACGCATTAAAATCCATCATCTGTTGGCATGACGCTACCCTAAAATCTTCCAACGACTGTTCCAGACATGATATGGGTTGTGATGGGGTTTCAGCAAAACATTCGAAGTTGTTTGTATACTGGAAACCCCCAAATGACTGTGTAGAAGCAATGTCTAAGGAAGGCGCAAAAGTTCGGTAGGATTGGTAGGAATTTAATGGTTGGACAGGGGCAGAATCAACGTACGAATAAGAAGGTGAATTGAATTGTTGATCCAAAGAATTTGTAGTGGTGAAAGGAGTGAAAGATCGGCTACGAGATTGTTCAATATGTTCCGCGATGGACAAAGGACGACATGCAAAAGGGGTATCGACATAAGAGGGTGGTGAAGGTTGAAACGATTGATACAAAGTGAATTGCGGAGTACAAGTGTTTGTCCTAGACGCGTCTATGCGATCTTTCAATGAAATTTTGGGCATGGAGGGGTCGTTCGAAATTCGACCAAAGCAAGAACCGTAGGAAGTTATGTCTGGTTATGGGTACCAAAGTTCGGCACGGGTTTTTCGAGGTGGGGTACCCATGATATGAAGAGAGGAAGAAGAATAAGATAAAAGGTGGTGAAAAAGAATTTGGTTTTTTTTAGTTGGCTGTTAACAGAAGAATGAAATATACAAAAACAAATCAAGACAAAAACAATCACGACACAAAAAAACCACACCTAATCGTTCTAGGTTTCACCTAGGTCAACTAGACTTGCTCAAGAACTTGATTGGTGAAGTAAAACTGTGTCGAGAAACGGGCTCAAGATATACTGATCACGAGACCAGGTAAGTGCAGAGATAAAGGGAGGTTTTCAGACGCTTTCGCGAAGGTCTTTAATTAAATAACCCATTCTCTTTTGGCGGTTTCGCCGTTAACACTTTCCTAGACACTCCGTAAATAATATACCGTTAACCGGTGTTCTAAACACAGTTAACTTCTCCTAGTGAGCGCAATGTCCTTAAAGGCTTAAAGTTTAGTTTCTTTTAAAAATTGTGCGGTTAAGCGTTATGCTCAGTTTCGTGATTTGTAGGCCACGGAAAAGGTGATGAAATCCTTTACCGTATATTGTGCGGTTCGCTTGCCCTTAAGTCCGTATTAATGTACGCAATGCGCAATTCTATAAAGAATCAAATAATTGTTTTTTTATTAAGCACGACACTGCAACAAATACGGGTTAGTCAATTTTTAGCATTTTCTAGCGAACTTGCAAAGAATCCTGTAAGGACAGATAGTGGATGCGTCGAATTTGAGAAAAAGGTGTTTGTAAAATACGTACCGTTAAGTTGTGGGTTAAGAAACCCCCGTTGAATCGAATCCAAGTAGCTTGAAAAGTTCGCTTGCTCGGGTCAAATGTTAGTTATATGTATGCCCTAGAGGCCATTACTGTGCATTGGATGTATAATGTAATGGATGCTGGGACATATATAGGTAGGACTTTCTTGCTCGACAAGATAGTACGCTATCTGGTTGCTCTTTATCTTAACTTGTATACTTTCTGTCTCTCTATTACATGTTGATAAAGCCCTTAGGATGTGTACTCGACTTCCAGGACTATGATGTAGATCATACTAGTGGGGCCTGGGTAGTCCATGTGTACATCCTTCAATGTTCCTAGTATTGGGAGTATCGAGACGGGGCATCGATATTCCAGAGTAGACTAGCGTATATCTTCTCGACCGATGTGATGGGCGATGGATGATCCCATATCCATTGGTGTTTGACATCAGAGATGGTATGCGGGTGCTCAGTGGAGACTGGGTACACTGAACGGACTCGCCGAGAACTCCCAGATGGTATTATACCTCACGTCAGATGGCAGTTCTCTGGTAACACTGGTACAGCTTAGTCTGTTAACCCGAGATCGTCATAGAGTCTTGTGTCTCCCACAGTGCTTTGATTTCCACCCTACCATGGCTCTACTGAGTCGTGCAAACAGGTGGTTTTTGGGTACAGTCCCGATTCACTTGGAGGCAATGAGCGATAGGAGGGGATTCGTCTCTCCCGGTATTGGGGGTTGATGTTGCGCTATGCTCGACTGGCCATAACAGGAAATCCCTGGCCAGGGTTGCAGTGATATGCTGGTAAGAGTTATCAGTAGTTTCACGATTGTTATGGACCTTACGTCGGCATGACTTATCGAGCTACTGGGGTCTGACGTTTACCACCCCTCGGCGAGATATGCGGCATATCAGACGAACAGACCGGACTGTACGGTAAGTGTTACTGGTTGGATTCACCGGAGTGTGAGCGGGCTTGCTCGTCGATCTTCTGATCGCTCAATACCCGGGTGGCCGTTACGTTTAGCAGACCGCTTGCGGCTTGTGGGTGTTTGATATGATCATCACCTGCTGCCGGCGTATTGACGAGTCTTTAGAGTCATACACAGAGGTTTCCTGGCTCAAGCGAAACGAAATAGGAGCGCATATAAGATATGTGCAGGACCGAGAATAATGCATGTATGTGATACCGTATTCTATTCTCGCGATGAATGTATCGATTGGTTGTATGTGATATAACCTAGTTATCGAATCGAGGATTGATTCGATAAGCCGATACATTGGATATTAGTCGGTTATATGCGATATGACCGGATCATTAAATCAAGTGTTGATTTAATGATTTAATGCATAATTATATATTTGATATATTACTTTACATTAACTAGTATTTGTTCACTTAAAATGGATTTTCTCACTTGATGTGCACATTGTATATGTTATATATTTTTGTGCACTTGATTATATCATGTTTGATGATACATGCATGTTTAGGTGTATGTTTAGTTTAAACCATGTTTAAGTGAATGGTTAGGGTTTTGTTTATTTACTTATTCATTTATTTATTCATTCATTAATTCATTTTTGGGCAAAATGAAATGGTGGCTTAGTTTGTTTTGTTGTTGAAGCTTCATGAAGCTTTGAATAAGTCTACCATTTTGTCTTTTGCCTTAACCCTAACCATTCACCTAACCCTAGTTTATTCTCTACACTAAACCATGGTTGAATATATGATAAGTATCATTTTATTTTCTTTTTGAAATATACTTATCATATTCTTTTCTTCTTCTTCAAGATGGAGAAAAGCTTGCTACCATCAATGCTGAAATGAGAAAATAAGTGAGAAATCCAATTCTAAAGTTAACCCACTTCCTATTTCTTCATCCTCTACCACTTGCCAAGTAGTATATGGTGTTTTCTTCACAAGTTTCATGACTTGATGAAGTTGGACCTTGATCTTGAGTTGCCTCGACGTTGATCATCTTCGGCATCAAAGTCGACGACCTAGCCCGATCATTTCTCCGACGAAACCTTCGCCAGAGTCCGGATTCCGATAGGTACAGCGGAGAGACGTCATCACGGAGCTAGAGAGGTGGAGGACCGGATCTACAAAGGTTGTAATCACTTTCCTCTTAGTTAAAGTTGTTAACTCGCATTGCATCGCCTTACTTCTAGTTATGATCTTGCTTAGGGTAACTTGGCACATAGGAAATTTTTGAATTTGGCATGTTTAATCTGTTGTGGAACATCATGGGTGTGCCTAGGAACCCTACAGTGGTATCAGAGCCTAGCTAGAGCCTTAGGCGATGCGTAGACGGAGTTAGAAGTCCGATCGAACCGAAACCCTAATCTCAAATTGCTCTCTGTACATTTTTTGAAATCGGGGAATTTTGAGAATAAAAATATGCAGAAAAATCAGCAGGAGTTTCTAAGAATTACTGTGAAGCCCGTACTCCTAATTCCATCAAAGCGCGGCGGAACCGCGGAGTTAGCAAGGCTAATGCGGCGGTTCTGCGGCCATTTAGTCTCCTCTTTCATTTAATTTTACACAGAAATTCCTATTTTGTAGTGCTGGTTTTCCTGGGAATTTTTAATCTGAACTCAAGAGTTGAGTTTTCTGGGTTGTATTGGGAGTGCGGAGATTCGATCGGACTGTCTAATTTTGTCTGTGTTTTTCCGGGTAATTTTAGAATATGTTAAAAGTTCGACCAGATATAAATACCCACTTTTTCCACTGCCGGGAAATTTTCAATTGTTGGACTTTTCCGTAGTTTAATGACGTTCTAAGTAGTGCAAGTAACGCGATGGTCCCTCTAGAAGACAACAAACCTTAACTCGATTATGTGACCGTCTTGAACTGCCCTTTGAACCCTAGGGTTTGGGGCAGTATGGCATGCCACATGTCAGGCGTTGGCTTGACCCTTCTACGGCTGGACTGTTGGTACTGAGGCATGAAATGAATGTTTTTAAACTTATTTCATGTGTTGAGCTGTTTCGGGAAAACTTGGGTGTTCGATTGTTCGATCGGAAAGTTTAATATTTTCTATTTATCCGGAATGTGATACAACATTTGGAATTCACAAGTAGTTCTGAGATAACTGAATGAATGTTATAAACATAGCAGTTTATTCTCACTTGATCGGTTGCCACGGAATTTTGATGTGATCAAAAGTCCGTCGTAAGCACGTAGCGTACGCGGATACTCGCCGGGTAAACTTAATTGACAGCCTCACCCCATAGCCCCGACCAAGTGACTGTAGGAGAACCCCGTCGCCGAAAGCATCCGTTCGGGTGTTCGCGGCAGCGGTGTTCCGCCTTGGTGCACTTCGTCGACGGCGTCGGGGGTGCAGCCGCCTACTAAAGTTTGCGACGAGCATTCGATCAAGATGTCGGGAATCTTGTTGAATTGCCCGACTTGATATTGAAAAGAGTTTTCGATAATAAGACTAAAATGCAGGGTTTATAATTGTTAAGCATGCGATGTCTAAGTATTTCATTTGATTAGGCATGCGATGTCTAAAGAGTTTGCGGATTCCAACTGTTGTAGTTTTACACTTTCTTTTCTGTGTCCGTAAGTGTAATATGTGATATCGCCGGTTTCGTTGCTATATGTCAACGACAATTGGGATGCGCATATTTACTTACGTTGATGACATGTGATGTTATGTGTTGCTGGATATGTTATATTGGATCGTCGTGTTTGAATTGCTGGGTTTTTTTTATGTGAGATGAGTGTTTTTCATTTTCATTCATGTAAAAACTTGTATGTAATATTCTTTTATTGGGGCACTTCCAGGTTGCGGATGATGTCACCATTTGTATAATATTTACTTTTCCGCATTAGGATAGCCCAAGGAGGGGAGAACAAGTAACCGGGTTCTAGGGTCCAGTGGGAGACCATCTCGAGAGGTCGAGTCCGGGTCTCCTAACCCTAGAATTGGTAGGGTTGCTTGCCGCTCTCGTAGGGGTCTAGGGGTGTGGGATTGGCTATTCATCACGACCGGGGAATCCGTGTTTTATACTGGCTCGTATTAAAAACACGGACGTCCTAGTATATCCAATATTTCATATGATATTTTCTGGTGCGTTATCTGTGATGTGATCATGTGATTTGTTCAGATAGATATAGTATATAGTATATATGATATATTATATAGACGTTGCTTATGTTTTGCACCCGCACTAGCCCTGTCTTGCTCTGGCTTTTGTTACCTAACCTAACGGTGCAGACGGGACATCGAGGCGAATGCGGATGGCATAAGCGTACGTTATATTTATCTGTGATGTTTAGGTGGACTTAAATGATGGGACATTCATTCATGAGATTAATGAAAGAAAATAAACCTAATTGATGTTGTGGAATCGAATTTCAAAATAAAAACAGGTAGCTACAGTTCTTGCTTTGCATCGCGGTGTTCCTTGTAGAACATCCTGCACCTTATTCGATGAGGAAAGGACCGAGATCCCTTCACCGGGAGTCACTCCTTTAGCAGTAACTGGCAGATGCTACACACTCGGTTTGTCTTTTGAATGCTTCTATAGTTTCTGCTTTGCACAGTGATATATATGATATATCCCGCACCTCATTCGACGAGGAAAGGGCCGACGATCCCTTCACCGGGAGTGACCCCTTTAGAAAAACTAGAAAAGCCTCAAAAACATTCCATTTAAAAACCATTTGATTCCGCAACGAGATCAAGTTCAAAGCGTTAAAGGTTTTCATAAAAACCATTCGCAACCCTCCGTCATTTTTGGAAGTAGAGTACTTAGTATTCGTGCTGTGTTTGTTGACCTTAGTTAGGGCATAATGTACAGTAGCTAAGTGATGTCTTCCTACACAGCATATGATGCGATTAGTTAGGATAGTCGCGTGACTTTGTTGACCTTAGTTAAGGGTCATGTGGGTGGGTCTAATTAATCACGAAATGACGGGTAGAACTTGACTAGTACTTATGATTTGTTGACCATAGTTAAGGTCATAAGTGCTAGGGGTAAAAATCTTTATCGGGAGTTTCAAGTGTTGAAATTTGCAATGAGATTGCATACCTTCTACTTGATAGTTGGATCCCGATACCCACCGCGAGTAATTGTTACTCCTGGGAGAGTTTTGCAATTTGCAATTAGCCGATCAAGTAAGTGTCTAGAAAGGTGTCAACGGGGTTACGCCTCTGGGAAAACGAGGTTTACTGTAATTAGGTCCGTGCGAAAGCACGGGGAACCTCCCTCAAAGTACCGACACTGGCCTGGCTGAAAGATTGGCGAACTTGTAGAGTGTAATTAATCCCGGCTAGTCTTTCCTTTTAGGGTTTGAAGAAAAATTTGATAAAAACAGTGGGAGCCATCCTGATTAGATAAAATATATAACCAATCTAATCTTGCAAATAGGGCACGCAGAGTGTTTTCTTCTCTCTCTCTCTAGGTAGCGACCATATCACACCTTAATCAAAATAATAATATGGATGTATTGACCAAACCCGCTTGTTATACTGAGATGGGGAACGTTGGTCCCGCTCCAACTTATAATTGTTATAAGACAGAGCAAGAAATAGGGGAATACCAGAATTCCTATGCCGCCCAAACGAAGAAAGTGCATATGATGCATCTTCTTCGGGTGTGCTCGTTACACAGAACTGTTTCTCAGTATCCTCTGCATCCTGGGTATTTGATATCGGATCAGGATCCCAGATATGTAATCTGTTACATAGGGCTACAGAAAGGTAGAAAACCGAGAACGGGTGATAAGTTTCATGAGACAGAAAACGGGGCAAGTGTTGCAGCCAAGTCTGTTGGTCACTGTCACCCTGTATTACCAATACATTGATTCTGAACAAATGCTATCAGATACCGAACCTGATATATAAAATCATATCAATCACTTTATTTATTAAAGAAATGATAAAATTTTGTGTTGTTGGATAATGTTTTGAACATTTTCCATATCAAAAGTTGATCGGTTCAGGCATGTTATCTAAAAGCATTAACGTTCTAAATCAAACTACAGTTCCTAGTATATAGAACACACACAAGAGGAAGAGTTCAGAAATGAACGAATCCTTCTTGAGTCATTGTAGACTAGGTCATATCAATGCGACCCGACTGGCTGAAGTTTTATTTTAGATGCATATTTAAATCAGTTTGAATTTACATCTTGTGAAACTGGCCAGTCATGTCACAAAGATAAAATGACCATAGCTCTGTTTGTGGGAAACAGAGAAAGAGTTAGTAAACTCTTGGGACTGATACATGATGAAGTATGTAAGGTCCCCTGTCTATACATGCAAGGACCGGTTCTTTGTACATCATTACATTCTCTGATAGTCTCTCAAGATTCAACCATATGTTCCTGTTGAAATATAAGTCCGAACCTTTTGAGATATTCACAGAATATAAGCTAGAAGTAGAGAACCAAGATACGGGTATAAGTATTATGTCCTATGATAAGATCAGGGAGGAGAATACTTGTGCATGGAATTCTTGGACTATTCTAAAGGAAAATGAGATTCTCTCTCAGTGTTACTCCTCTGAATGCACCACAGCACATCGGTGTATAGGGGTGGTGCAATCGCACCATATTAGATATGGTGTGCTCTATGATAAGTACTACTGAGTTACCTATTTCATTTTGGGGTTGTGCACTTGAGAAGCTGCATACCTATTGAATTGGGTTCGAATCAAATCAGTGCCTACCACTCCATAAAAGATATGGTATGGGAAGAACCCATCTCTTAAGTAAGTTAAGATTTGGGATTGTCCGGCCTATGTCTAAAGCATAATCCGGACAAGATGGAGGCAAGGTCAGTTCTGTAGAATTGGAAAGGTTCCAGCTATACAAAACTGCAGCTGATGATTTGACAGAACCAAAGGATTCAATAGTTCCCAACGAACCTCAGCCACTCCACCGATCTGGTAGGGTTTCTCATCCGCCTGAGAGATACTTTGGTTTCTCAATGACAGTGGGAGCGAGGAATGCATCATGAGATGATGACCCAACTAGTTTCGAGCAGGCCATTGAGAGTAGGGACTCTGTAAGAATGGCTGGATGCTTAGCGATCTGAGACGGAATCCATGTACACCAACAAAGTATGGACTTTGGTCGCTATATCTGAAGGGTTAAATCCCTATCAGGAGCAAGTATATCTTGAGAAGATTACTTGGTGTAGATAGAAAGGTTGAGATTTTCAAAGCTAGACTTGTTAAAGGTTTTTCGTCATCAACCAGGCAAGGATAATGATGAAACCTTTTCCAGGGTCTATGCTTAAGTCCATCCAGATCCTACTTGACATTGCTACATACCATGACTATGATATCTGGTGGTTGGGTGCCATGACTACTTTTCTAAATAGTGATTTAGAAGGGAACGTCTATAAGAACACAGCCAGAGGGCTTCGTAAACAGTGGGTGCAGCGGAAACGTGTACAAGATGCTTTATAGGATAAAGCAGGCATCACGGAGTTGGAACATCTGTTTTGATGTAGTAGTCAAACAGTTTGACATCATCAAAATGGTAGATGAACCTTGTATATACAAAAAGGTAGTAGGGAGTATGGTGATGATCCTCGTAGAGTACGTGGATGACATACTCTTGATAGGGAAGGAGTTTCCTATGCTACGCTTGGTCAATCTCCGCTTATCACAATGATTCTCCATATAGGATCAATGTGATACCTCCTAAATCCTGGGTTTTGGATCTATGAGATAGATCTAATTGGATGTTAGGATTCTCACTAGTTGTAGTGAGATGGTATCAATCGATCCTGGAGAGAATCACTGGAAAGGTTCCTGGGTTATAAGGACGACTGGGTGTGAGTCGCAGGCACTGTCTTTACCCTCAGTAAAGGGACGGTATGTTGGAAGAGTTCCAAGCTAGATACCATGGCAATCTAGACGATAAAGGCTGGTAACATCGCTATTAAAGATACTACCAAAGAGGAAGTTTGGGTGTCTATTGGTTCATAAGATGAACTGGGTTCCTACCATTGTATGACAATGGAAGTGTGGCTTTGGCCCAGGAACCCTGGTCCCATCAGTGACCCAGACATATTCTGAGGCAGCATCACCTGATCATGGAGATAGTTGATCTCTAGGGTGATCGAGGTTAGGAGAGTAGACTCATAGGACAACACGGCGGATCCACTCACAAAGGCTTTTTCCCACAGAGAGACTTATATGGGATAGTTGAGTATGTGATACTGGAACCACCGCTACAGATGGCCCTAGTGCAAGTGGGAGATTGTTAGTTATATGTATGCCCTAGAGGCCATTACTGTGCATTGGATGTATATTGTAATGGATGCTGGGACATATATAGGTAGGACATTCTTGCTCGACATGATAGTACGCTATCTGGTTGCTCTTTATCTTAACATGTATACTTTCTGTCTCTCTATTACATGTTGATAAAGCCCTTAGGATGTGTACTCGACTTCCAGGACTATGATGTAGATCATACTAGTGGGGCCTGAGTAGTTCATGAGTACATCCTTCAATGTTCCTAATCGTGGGAGTATCGAGACGGGGCATCGATATTCCAGAGTAGACTAGCGTATATCTTCTCGACCCATATGATGGGAGATGGATGATCCCATATCCATTGGTGTTTGACATCAGAGATGGTATGCGGGTGCTCAGTGGAGAATGGGTACACTGAACGGACTCGCCGAGAACTCCCAGATGGTATTATACCTCACATCAGATGGCAGTTCTCTGGTGACACTGGTACAGCTTAGTCTGTTGACCCGAGATCGTCATAGAGTCTTGTGTGTCTCCCACTATGCTTTGATTTCCACCCTACCACGGCTCTATTGAGTCATGCAAACATGTGGTTTTTGGGTACAGTCCCGATTCACATGGAGGCAATGAGTGAAAGGAGGGGATTCGTCTCTCCCGGTATTGGGGGTTGATGTTGCGCTGTGCTCGACTGGCCATAACAGGAAATCCCTGGCCAGGGTTGCAGTGATATACTGGTAAGAGTTATCAGTAGTTTTACGATTGTTATGGACCTTACGTCGGCATGACTTATCGAGCTTCTGGGGTCTGACGTTTACCACCCCTAGGCGAGATATGCGGCATATCAGACGAATAGACCTGACTGTACGGTAAGTGTTACTGGTTGGATTCACAGGAGTGTGAGCAGGCTTGCTCGTCGATCTTCTGATCGCTTAATACCCGGGTGGCCGTTACGTTTAGCAGACCGCTTGCCGCTTGTAGGTGTTTGATATGATCATCACCTGCTGCCGGCGTATTGACGAGTCTTTAGAGCCCTACACAGAGATTTCCTGGCTCAAGAGAAACGAAATAGGAGCGCATATGAGATATGTGCGGGACCGAGAATAATGCGTGTATGTGATACCGTATTCTATTCTCGCGATGAATGTATCGATTGGTTGTATGTGATGTAACATAGTTATCGAATCGAGGATTAATTCGATAAGCCGATACATTGGATATTAGTCGGTTATATGCGATATGACCGGATCGTTAAATCAAGTTTTGATTTAATGATTTAATGCATAATTATATATTTGATATATTACTTTACATTAACTAGTATTTGTTTACTTAAAATGGATTTTCTCACTTGATGTGCACATTGTATATGTGATATATTTTTGTGCACTTGATTGCATCATGTTTGATGATACATGCATGTTTGGGTGTATGTTTAGTTTCAACCATGTTTAAGTGAATGGTTAGGGTTTTGTTTATTTACTTATTCATTTATTTATTTATTCATTAATTCATTGTTGGGCAAAATGAAATGGTGGCTTAGTTTGTTTTGTTGTTGAAGCTTCATGAAGCTTTGAATAAGTCTACCATTTTGTCTTTTGCCTTAACCCTAACCATTCACCTAACCATAGTTTATTCTCTACACTAAACCATGGTTGAATATATGATAAGTATCATTTTATTTTCTTTTTGAAATATACTTATCATATTCTTTTCTTCTTCTTCTCCTTCTTCAAGATGAAGAAAAGCTTGCTACCATCACTGGTGAAATGAGAAAAAGAGTGAGAAATCCAATTCGAAAGTGAACCCACTTCCTATTACTTCATCCTCTACCACTTGCCAAGTAGTATAGGGTGTTTTTTCTTCACAAGTTTCATGACTTGATGAAGTTGGAGCTTGAACTTGAGTTGCCTCGACGTAGATCATCTTCGGCTTCGAAGTCGACGACTTAGCCCGATCATTTCTCCGACGAAACCTTCGCCAGAGTCCGGTTTCCAATAGGTACAGCAGAGAGACGTCATCACGGAGCTAGAGAGGTGGAGGACCAGATCTACAAAGGTTGTAATCACTTTCCTCTTAGTTAAAGTTGTTAACTCGCATTGCATCACCTTACCTCTAGTTACGATCTTGCTTAGGGTCACTTGGCACATAGGAAATTTTTGAATTTGGCATGTTTGATCTGTTGTGGAACATCATGGGTGTGCCTAGGAACCCTACATCAAACTTCCCGAATCTTTGGCGTTGTACTTCGTAATCACCCTAGAATTGAATGTACACTTTGCTCCCTCACGATCGCAGTTCGTAAATCCGCAAAATTCTACAAATGTCGAAAAAACGGATATTAGTGCGAAAAGCGATACGAATGCCCAAATACCTGCAAACTAAAAATTATAAAAAAACAAACAATACAAATAATACAAAACCAGAACACTTGAGCACAGAGGACAAATTGGAGGCAGAAGGAGGTGGTAGGGCCGACGACGTCGGAATTGTAGGTGATGTCGCCGACCAAGTTATGGAAGATGTGCTCCAATCTTCTTCTGTGTTCACTGTGTTCCACTAGAGTCACACTGATATTGTTTGATTTTTTATTTTAGATCTAGAGTGGTAGCAGGTCCAATTTCCAGAGAACAAAATGGTTAGGAATGTTAGTTTTGGAAAAAATTTTAAAATTTTTAGTTTGTTTTCAAAAATTTTTAGATGGATATTCACAAGATTAACTCGAAATAACAAAAACAAAAACGTTATCGTCTCCCCGGCAACGGCGCCATTTGATCGCACGCCAAAAGCGTGTCGGATATTTAAAATTTCTAAAGTTTAATCGCGATCAGACGGTGTCGCTTTGCAGCTAGCCGCGATGAGCACGGGTCGATCCACAGGGAGACAGAGCATTTTAAGTTCTTGTTCTTACGATTTAATGCGCGTGGGCGGAATTGTTCATGACTAACATATGTGTTATATGCAAGTATAAATCTTGTTAGGAAACGATAGGATAGTGTAAGTTAATGGATTCCGTATTCAAGTACTTTGAGCCGAACTCAACTAATGAAGCTAGAGCAATCGGCAACTACGCGGATTAGGGTACATAAGCACCGTATTTAAGAAAGACTGCTTATTGACCCTTGTCCGTCCGTTCTTGTCTCTTGCTTTTGCCTCCGGCCAATTCGAACGCAACCGGTCGTGGTTAGGAATCACCGTTACCTTGGTAGGGTTGGGTGCCTAACGAAGCGCTTGCGTAAGGTTTGGGCAGAGTTTCAAATGGAAAAGACGGGAAAAGGAAATGAGGAACGAAATGTTAACTTACAATATCTTTCTCTTTTCCTAACAACACATATTAACAACCTTTCACAAAACAAACAAAAAAGAGCAAAAGAAAAGATAAGCAAAGAAAAGAAACAATTACAAACAAGTAATTAAAGTGCATGGAATTTAAGTGCATGAAAGTAAATCATGAATCTAAAGCATGTAATAAAAAGCAAGAAAGAAATATGCAAGAAATAGAACTAGGAACCGCAAAACATATTGCAAGACATGGATTCAATAGCCCAAACTTAAACTTGCAAGCTCAATAAAAAAGTTGCAAGATCAAGAGAGGGCAAAGAACTCATGGTGAATGAAGGCACAAAAAGAGAACTTTATTGATTCCATATGAATGATACAACCCTTGAGATCAATAACCAACCCTTAAATTTTCAAGCTCAATGAAAAGGTTGAAAGATCAAGAGAAAGTTAAGAACTCAAGGAGACTAAGCTATTTACAAGAAAAGAGAAAAGAAAACTTGGACTAAAGAATGAAAATCCAGGACTAAAGAATGACCCCCTTCCCTTGCTGCTATGATATGCTTTTATAGGCTTCAAAGAAAATTAAATAAACAATAAAAATGAGCTGACGTGGCATCAAGGGTCTGTGTGTGAAGAACTCGGGCTCACTGGAGCATGTGGGGCCGGCCAGGCCGGTCCAAGAGGGAATGTGCTCGGCCAAGTTGGTGAGTCCAGGGCTCGTGCTTTGTATGATGACTTGTGTGTCCCCTCACATCACTTTGGTGCAGTTTAGTTTCTCTGATTTGGCTTGGTATGCACCCAGGTTTTTTGGGGAATTTTGAATCTTCAATTCAACACATAATCTTTACCATTAAATGCTCATTACTCCATTCCCACATGTGCCTAAATCTATGGCTGCCCCCATAATGGTCTTGTTGATTTTATTTTATTTTGCACTTATTATTGGAGGGAATTTTTGAAGCTTCAAATCAACACATAATCCTTAGCATTGAATGCATATATCCACATGTGCCTAAAAGTCTTGTGTACACACTTGTTTGTGTTGGACCATTTAGATAAAAAAAATGTGTAAACAAACTTGTTGCGAAAAGGAACTCATGAAGTATCGGTCGGTTTGCGGTTCTAGTTGCAGTGTCGGCTCTCAATTGATATATCCATGCTTTTGAATGTATTTCTAGTATTATGTCGTGGATACTTATAATCTGTAATACTGAGCAGACAATTGTTTATAATACCGATAAATACAACAAATAGATAATGCATGAGCGGTATTAGAATGCAGTTTTCTAATATGAACAACGACGTATGTAGAGAGAGTAGAACCAGATGAACATCAGTCTTAGAAGCGATCTCGTACCTGTCATACGATAACGCTGTCAGAAGAAGAGCCTGAGAATACGGATGACCTCCCATGGTGCCTCGAAAACGATGATGACGAGGTGATCTCAGAGTTTCCGCCGGCTCCAAAAGTGCTGGAAGATGGAATACATACTACTGCAGACAACCTCAAGAAAATTGATTTGGGGACAGCAAGTGACCCGCGGACGACGTTCATCAGTGAGCTGTTGTCTGAAGAAAAGGTGGCTACGCTAAAATACGTACTCATGCAACATAAAGATTGCTTCGCATGGAACTATTCCAAGATGCCAGGATTAGATCCAGAGATTGCTTTGGATAAATTGGCAATATCTCCAGACATCAAACCGATCAAAGAAGCACCGAGAAGAATGCGGCTCGAGGTTGAGATGATCATCAACGCCGAGGTCAAGAAGCTAATCGACTCCGGCTTCATCCAAGAGGTTGAGTATCCTGACTGGATCACTAACATTGTCACAGTGATGAAGAAAAATCGGACGGTGCGCATTTGCGTAGACTTTCAGGATCTCAATAAAGCTTTCCTGAAGGACGACTTCCCAGTACCAGTCACCGAGCTGATGATAGACAATACGTCCACTCACGAAGTCTTCTCCATTATGGATGGATCGTCAGGATACAATCAGATAAAAGATGCATCCCGAGGACTAGAAACATACCGCTTTCCGGACCCTTTTAGGCATATTCAACTACATGGTGATGCCCTTCGGTCTAAAGAACGCCGGTGCCACCTATTATTGGGCCATGACGAAGATCTTCGATTACCTCATACATGAAGTCGTCGAATGCTATATCGACAACCTCGTGGTTAAGAGCAAATCATAAGAGGAGCATTTAGAGCATCTGAAGACCGTATTTCAACGCCTTCGAAAATACAACTTGAAGATGAACCCTCTCAAATGCGCGTTCAGAGTTTCCTCAGGAAAATTCCTGGGGTTCATCGTCCGACACCGAGGTATTGAGATAGATCCGTCGAAGAACAAAGCGATCATAGAACTGCCTCCGCCAATGTATATCAAACAGCTGCAGTCTCTTCAAGGAAAGCTCGCGTACATCCAGCGATTTATAGCCAATCTCTCAGGCAAATGCCGTCCTTACAGCCACTTGATGAAGAAAGGGAACCCCGTTCATCTGGGATCACAAATGCTAAAGCGCACTGGACGAAATCAAGCAATACCTGCAGAATCCGTCGGTGCTAACTGCTCCTGTTAAAGGAAAACCTCTCGTCCTATATACAATGGACCTCGAAAGTTCGCTAGGCGCATTATGGGCACAAGAAAACGACCAAGGGAAGAAGAGAGCCCTCTACTATTTGAGTCGAGTTCTTCTGGGGGCAGAAAGCAATTACTCCCCCATCGAAAAACACTGCCTGGCGTTGATCTTCACGATAACGAAGCTCAGACACTACGCGTTGGCACATGAGATCCATCTCATATCAAAAGTGGATCCTCTCAAACACTTGATGTCGAAGGCCATATTAACGGGACGACTCGCTAAGTGGGCCCTGCTGTTAATGGAGTTCTCAATAACTTACCGACTTCTTAAGGGAGTAAAAGGCCAGGCCATCGCTGACTTTCTCGTTGAGCATCCGATACCTGCCGATTCTCCTTTGTATTGCGAACTTCCTGACGAACATGCGTTTGACCCGATTGACGGTGGTGATACCTGGTGGAACTTTATTTCGATGGAGCGTCTTCCATGAAGAAGCGCAAACAAAGCACCCCTATAATCAAATCAAGGGTAACCCTTATCTTCGTGACTCCACATGGAGGAATAATGCGATTTGCCTTTTCCTTAACTGAGCCGAGGACGAACAACGAAGCCGAGTATGAAGCTTTGATAGCGGGTCTTGAGATCGCCATCGACATGGGAATTGAAAACCTTCTCATATACGGAGACTCCTAACTGATCGTCGGTCAAGTAAACGGCGACTATCACACGTGCAAGCCAGGGTTGGTAAAATACGGCGAGAGAGCACAGCGACTGCTGACTCAAATTCCTTCCTACACCTTAGAAAGTTTACAACGCACGGAAAATAGCAAGGCGGACGCATTAGCCAAGCTTGCTAAAGAACCGGCTGATGGAAACCTCGATGACGTGAGGATCGTTGTGCGAAGCTGTCGGGTTCTCGCACCGGCAGAAGTATCTCTGGAGTCTTCCGAAGAAAAGGGAGCGACCGAGCAAACGATTTTACAAATAAAAGACCAGGAAAAGGTTACCGATTGGAGGGAAGTCTTTATAGACTACTTCAAATCCCGTCGAACACCTGAAGATGCATCTTCAAGACATCAGCTTATGAAACGAGCTCTGTCTTTTGCATTCGTCAATGATACTCTGTATAAGAGATCATTTGATTCTCTATGGCTAAGATGCCTGGGACCCGAAGAGGCGAGAAGATTCGTCCAAGAAACCCACGACAGACTCTGCGATTCTAAACAAGCCGGGCCTAAGATGAAGCTGAAGATCAAACGGATGGGATATTATTGGACTACGATGATCCAAGACCGCCTCGAATACGCAAAGCAGTGCCATTCGTGCCAGATTCACTGAGACTTTATCCATCAACATCCGAATCAACTACAGCCAACCGTGGCTAGCTGGCCGTTTGAAACGTGGGGGACTGACATAATTAGCCCCATCGAACCACCATCGTTCAGTGGACATTGATTCATTTTGGCGACAACTGATTACTTCTCCAAATGGGCAGAAGCAGTACCGCTGAGGGAAGTGAAGATGGAGAATATCCTCCATTTCTTCAAGACGCACATCATTTATCGGTTTGGAACTCCACATCGGATAATCTTCGATAACAGGCCAGCCTACAGAAGCCACAAGATAAGCCGCTTCGCAAAACAACATAACATAGATTGGAGATACTCTTCAGTCTGTAATCCCAGAGCTAATGGTCTAGCTGAAGGTTTCAACAAGACCTTGACAAATATCGTGAAAAAGACGTTGTCCCGAAATAAGGACTGGCACGAGAGACTGCATGAAGCTCTCTGGGCATATCGAACTACGATCAAAACGGCCACGAACACAACGCCGTACGCATTGGTATTCGGTACAGAGGCGGTACTTCCCCTCGAGATAGAGCTACCCTCTCTACGAGTGGTAGTTTACTACGAGCAAACGGATGAAGAAAATGCTCACATTCAGCTTGAGGAGCTCGACGCCCTTGATGAAACCCGGCTCATAGCGCAGCAAATCTGGAAGCTTATAAGAAAAGATGACGCGCTCATACGAAAGGTTGACTAGGCCGAGAACATTCCGCCAAGGCGAACTCGTGCTAGTGGTCAAAAGACTTATGATCCCTAATCGCGCCAAGCGGGGGAAATTCGAGCTAAACTATGAAGGCCCGTATATCATAGACAAGGTTTACCAGGGTGGAGCCTATCTACTCATGGACATGCATGGCGAAAGGCCCTTCAGACCAATAAATGGTCGCTTCCTAAAAAAGTACTAGGCCTGACGAGTCATGGCCTAGGTTAATGATAGATGACGACGACTATGTCCCCTCGCTATCTTCCTAAGCCTAAACTCTATAAGTAGTAGCCGGCTTATTGGACCGAAACGTCCTTAAACTAACAATAGACCGAAACGTCCCTAAACTAACAGCAGACCGAAATGTCCCTAAACTAACAGCGGACCGAAACGTCCTTAAACTAACAGCTGACCAAAACGTTCTTAAACTAACGATGGACCACTATGTCCAAAAACTAGCCGTTGACCGAGACGTCGATAAACTACTGCGGGTTACAGCATCACGAAGTTGATAAAAAAAACTGTATGTCCATAAGCAAAATGGGCACGGATGAAAATCCGAAAGGGCTCCGTGAGTAAAAACAGCATGGCTACCAGCGAGTTTTGTGAAAACCCGAAATGGTGCAATCTCGTTCAAAGACACTTGCATGGTCCTCTCGACTTTGTAAGGAGAAACCACCTGCGTGAGATCCTTACGACTCACAAGGGAGCAACACACTTAGGGATCCCCCGATTCCTAAGGAGAAATTACACTTGCGAGATCCCCACGACTCGTAAGGAGAACCCTCTTATGGGCCCCTCACGGCTCATAAGATTTGAAAGTCTTAAGTTACAGGGATCTAAAACTGTTCTTAAGCAATCACCACAACCTCCGATACTGCCCTACAAGCGGCTCAATGCTGACCCTTGTATACAATCCACGGGCGTGAATAAACATTTCCCTAACATAGTCCCATCCGTGAACTAGGGATATGTTTGCACGATGAACGGCCCTTGTAAATCCTCTCGACTTATATGGAGAAAGCCACTCTTGTAAAATCCTTACGACTTATAAGAGAACATGCACTTAGGAATCCTCACGGTTCCTAAGGAGAAAACGCACCTACGAGATTCTCACGACTCGCAGGGAGAAATACATTTATGAGACCCTTACGGATCATGTCGAAAGCCTCAGTCGACAGGATCCTAACACTGTTCATTAAGCCACCTTTGTTCGACATCCACAGAGGCAAATGATGATTCGCTCCTGGCAATATTCCAGTTATAGCGGTACTGATGCCGAAATCGGTGTCTAATCCAAGCTTGCAGCAAGAAGCTAGCGAGCCACACAAGTATACTAAACAACCGAAATGATGGGGAAAGTTGCAAAAAAAATCAATAAGTAAAAATGTATGCATGTAAAATAGCCGAAATGATTGGGCAACTAGTAATAAAAAGCTGCGAGTAAAAACAAAATAAATAGCCGAAATGATTGGGCACAGCAAAAAATAGCCAAAATGATTAGGCAATCGCGACCTTCGCGATATAAAAGCTGAAATGATAGAGCATCGCGGAAAGAAATAAAATAAAATGAAACTTTTTGCCTTACAAGTGATATCATATCAATCCCTGTATACAATACAGGGGCGCAAACAAATAAGGAATCACACCTTCCGTCCCCAGGCTCCATCAGAAGAAGAAGCCAAATCTAACGGACCACTTCGATATTCGTCTCATTACAACAGACGCGACGCCATCCATATGACCCCGTTCGGAAGTACGTCATCCACATGACCCCGTTCGGAAATACGTCATCCACATGACCCCGTTCGGAAATACGATATCAGCATGACCCCGCTCGGAAATACGTCATCCACATGACCCCGTTCGGAAATACGTCATCAATATGACCCCGTTCGGAAATACGTCATCCGTATGACCCCGCTTGGAAATACGTCTTCCACATGACCCCATTCGGAAATACGTCATCAACATGACCCCGTTCGGAAATACGTCATCAATATGACCCCGTTCGGAAATACGTCATCCGTATGACCCCGCTCGGAAATACGTCATCCACATGACCCCGTTCGGAAATACGTCATCGGCATGACCCCGCTTGGAAATACGTCATCCATATGACCCCGTTCGGAAATACGTCACCAGCATTACCCCGCTCGGAAACACGTCATCATCCACATGTCCCCGTTCGGAAATACGTCATCGGCATGACCCCACTCGGAAATACGTCATCAATTGTAAGTCCACGTTGCCCACCACGATGCTTGCGGGGAGGCAGAAACGGTATAAAAATCGGATTTTTATCGAACTAGGCATAATGGACTATCAAAAGGAGGATCTTTGCTAAATAAAAACTAACTACAAAGCTAACTTGTTTTAGCTACATGGAAGAAAGGTTACACCTAGGGCTTTATGTCCTTCTCTCCTTGGTCCTTTGGAGTGAAAGATGTGATCTTCTTGTCGCCTTCTCTAGTCGAAGAAGGTTCCACCCGAGAGCCTCAACCTTTGGCTTCAACTTCAAGCTAGAAGTAACTAAGATGCTAGAAGTGCTAATCCTAGAACCATAGAAGAGAGTAGAGAGTATCTTAGAATGGTTTATCTCAAGCTCCAGTGTTTCTCAACTCATTAGAGGGGAGAGCTAGAGAGAGAGGAAGAGGAGGAGAGAGAATCTATATGATAGCATGAGGAGAATAATGAACCATTCTCACATATATGTGTGAATTATGTAAATTAGATAATTAGCCAGATAATTGTCATGGTTAATCAGGACTTGACCATTATCATTTCACATTAAATGCAAATTGCAAGGATCAAAGAGCATCTTTTATATGGAATGATGATGGTCAACATGTCAACCAAAGTCAACAAGTCAAGATAGTCAAATGGTCAACAACCGTAACCATGCACAATTATATTTAACTAATATCAATTAATCATTATACACCCATACAGATTAGGGTTAACAAAATGACAATGGTCATTAACCCTAATCAAAGTCCTCTCCCTCTGTCTCAGTCAACTGTGCATACGCACCCGTACCCGTGATCCGAGGGACACGAATACAATGAGATAAAACCAATCCCAAATCATGTACTAGGATCTGGCTTAAACCAAAGCCCGCTAGTATAAGCTGTCCGGACAGCAAACGTGTACAAGTGCGCGGATGTGAACGAACCCTGTCGCAAAACCATGCGACCTCTACTCATTTTGCCTAAAGGCGAATAACTCTCTGTGTGGGACTTTAAAGACTCGACACTACGCTGGCAGTGGGTTTAACCACAGACCGCAAGCGGCACTAGCTGTACGTAACGGTCCCCAGGTAGATACCGATAAGAAGACTGACGAGGTGAACCCATCTGAACTCCTACTGAGCCTGAATGTGACAGTCTCCGTACAGTCCGGTCTGTTTGTCTGATACATTGCATGGCGGGCCTAGAAGGGCGGTAAACGTTAGTCCCCTAATAGCGGTACAAGTCATGTCGGAGTGTAGCCCAGAACACCCTGAGATAACACTGGAAACCTACTAGTATATCTCGCTTGCCCTGGCCAGGGACTACTTGTGTAATGGCTCTCCTGGACACAGCGCGATGTTAACCCCCAATACTGGGAGAGACGAATCCTTTCTAACCGTCACTGCCTCCAAGTGCTTCGGGACTGCACCCAACTACTACATGTTTGCACGACTCTTTTGAGCCGTGGTAGGGTAGTAATCAAAGTATAGTGGGAACACACTCGAGGTGAAGTGGCAGTGTCAAGTCAGCGGACTAAGCTGTACTCATGTCACCTGGGAACTGATAACTGACGATAGGTATAATACCAACCAACAGTTCCCGACGAGTCGTGTCCAGTGTACTCGTAACCTAACAAGCGCCCGCATACTATCTCAAGTACGACGTACTCACGGCTGTAGGACAGACCGTCTCCCGTGCTGGGATGAGAAGCGCATACGCTAGTCTACTCCGGAGTATCGATGCCCTGTCTCGATAATCCCACGACCAGGGACGTGTAAATAAGGATGTGCTTATAGATTACCCAGCCCCCACGAGTGTAACTGCCATCACAACGCTGGTAATCAAGCAAAGATCCTAAGGGTTCACTAATACGTATAGGTGATATAATAAAAGAAACACATGTACACATTAAAGTAGAGACAAACCAAGTTGCATACTACCATTTCGAGCAAGATTGTCTATACAACTGTGAATATTCCAAGCTTCCATCTAGTAATATACATACTAGTATGATACAGTAATGGTCTCTAGGGCATATACACTAACAATCTCCCACTTGCACTAAGGCCATGTACTGGCGTATCGAAGACCTATCATCTCGATCAGCCGCTCGAACTGAGTCTGGGGTAAGGCCTTCATGAATGGATCTGCAGTGTTATCTTCTGAAGCAACCCTCCGAACCTTGATCTCCCTGATCAGGTGATACCGCCTCAAGATGTGTCTGGATTTCTGATGGGACCTGGGTTCCTTCGCTAAAGCTATAGCCCCGTTGTTGTCGCAATACAGAGGTATTGGATCAACAATGGACGGAACCACCTGAAGTTCTTTCAAGAACTTCCTCATCCAGACAGCTTCTTTTGCGGCATCAGATGCAGCGATATATTCCGCTTCTATAGTCGAGTCAGCAATGGTTTCCTGTTTGGAACTCTTCCAACACACCGCCCCTCCATTGAGGGTAAAGACAAAACCCGACATGGACATGGAATCATCCTTGTCACTCTGGAAGCTGGAGTCAGCAAAGGCCTCAAACTGGATGTCTTTTCCGTCATGCATCAAGAACTTCTCCTTTATCCTTCTCAGGTACTTGAGAATGTTCTTTCCCGCTATCCAGTGTTTCTCCCCACGGTTTGACTGATACCTGCTTACCAAATTCAGTGCATAAGACACATCTGGTCTGGTACACAACATTGCATACATTATAGAGCCTACCGCAGAAGCGTAGGGTATAATAGAAATGCGATCCCTCTCCAAATCAGTCTTGGGAGACATCTCTTTCGAGAGGATGATCCCGTGACAAGCCGGTAGATTACCGCGCTTGGAATCTTCCATACTGAATCTTTTCAGTATGGTGTCGATGTACCTGGACTGTGAGTGTCCTAATATCTTCTTGGATCTCACGGTAGATCCGGATCCCCAGAATGTATGAGGCATCACCCAGGTCTTTCATAGAGAACCTGTGTGACAAGAACCCTTTGACAGATTGTAGCATAGGAATGTCATTTCATATTAAGAGAATGTCATTCACGTATAAAACGAGGAATACTACAATTCTCGCTACAAATCTACTATAGATGCATGGTTCATCTGGATTTTTGATAAAGCCAAATTCCTTTACCGTCTCATCAAAACAGATGTTCCAACTCCGCGACGCCTGCTTTAGTCCATAAATGGACTTAAGCAACTTGCACACCTTTGTTGGAGATAGTGCCCTCAGAGTCAATTATTGGATCACAGGCACGTGATTGCAATGATTGAGGGAGGACCTAACTCAGTAGGATAGTCTTACTCGAGATGATAGTATGCTCTCTGGTTTATCTTCATCATCGTGTACTGCTTTAGGTGACCTGACATGTCGCTATTACACGTTGATAGAGCCCCTAGGATTCTTGCTTGATCACCAGCAGTATGAGCGCGATCATATAAGTGGGAGCTGGGGTCTATAAGCACATCCTTAAAAGGTCCCTAGTCGTGGGAGTTTCGAGACAGGGCATCGATACTCCAGAGTAGACTAGTGTATACAGTCGAGACCCCGACGAGGGGCGGTGGCCGGTCTCACAAGCCATTGGTGTCAGTTGGATCACCTAAGATGTATACAGGTGCTCATTGGGTTATGAGTACACGGGACAGGACTCGCCGGGAACATGCTAGTTGGTCTTATACCTGACATCAGATAAAGTTCCCTGGTGACATGTGTACAGGTTAGTTCATCGACCTGGGGATCGTCATTTGTCTCGTGTGAGTTCCCACTTTACTTTGATTACTACCCTACCACGCTCAAAGGAGACGTGCAAACAGGTTTTATTTGGGTACAGTCCCGAGCCACATGGAGGCAGTGAGCGGATCTTCAGGGGTTCGTCTCTCCCGGTATTGGGGGTGAGGTCGCGCTGTGTCTAGGAGAGCCATTACACGAAGCCCTCGGCCGAGGCAGGAGATTTACTGGTAGGTATTCCAGTAGTATCTCAGGGTGTTCTGGGCAACACTCCGACACGACTTGTACCGCTTTTGGAGGTCTGACTTTTACCAACCCCCTAGGCCCGCCATGCGATGCTCATAGACGAAAGGACCGGACTGTACGGATATTGTCACTGACAGGCTCAGTAGGGTGTCAGGATGAGTTCGCTCATCGACGTCCCTTTTGGTCAATACCTGGTAGCCCGTTACGTATTGGCTTATACCTCTGACGTGCTAGTGGTTAAATCCACAACCAAGGTGTTGACGAGTCTTTAGATTCGCCCACATTCAGTTACTCAGCTTTCGGGCGAAACGCTGTAGAGGGCGTATGGAGATATGGCAGGGTTCGATCAGATACGTGCGGTATTGCACGGATCAGGATCGGACGAATAATACTAGCCGGCTTTGGTTTAATCCGGATCCTAGTATAGTACAGTGTAGATTTTGTCTCATTGCATTTGTATTTCGGTCGGAATACAGATGCGGGTGTGTATGCACAGTATCGGGGTTTTCATGTAATTTATTACGGGACCAATTTTCTGGAGTTGCCAGTTTGCTTTCCGTTTCGGCCATATTTCTTTGTATCTTTCATTGGCCGAAGTTTGGTGGAGGAAGGCTTATTTGCAATTGTGCAAATAAGCATTTGTGGAGGGTGGTCATTGCATATTGTTGTATCATGATGGTGCACCATCCATTGACCTCACTTGACTTTCTTTTTCCATGATTGCTTGACTTTGGATGTCATTATGGTTGTGGTGGAGTGTTGGATTTAGCTTCTTATCATTCTTGATCATGATCACTTTTCTCTCTCTCTTTCTTGTGATTGATCCACTCTCCCCTCTCATTCTCTCGATGAAAATTTGGCCGGCCATTCCATGAAGGGGGTGGGCTGTCCAAATTTGGAGAGGGCATTTTTCCTCTCTTTTGGCTTGAAAAAGATATAGCTTCATCCAAAAAGATTCATAGCTCATTTCCTACACCAAAATGGCAACCTCCTACAACCCCAATTGAGACATAGCACTACACCATTCTACAGCAAATCTTGGGCACGTCGACTCGCCAGCTTCGTGCCCGAGTTGCCTCGGTATAGAGGTGGGAGCCCGTAAAAGATGCAGGCGACGTGGTGCCCTTCCGGCGAGGAGGTGGAGACTGGACATTCCGCGGGAGATCGGGACGACGGGGAGAAGACCGGAGGACACGGATCACTCGGTATATCTCTCTTCCCCATCTAGTAGTTAGCTAGGACTAGTTAATGGTACGATCCGGGTTTTAGTGCGCGGTGGTGCCGATTCAAGAAAAATTAAAGTTAACCATCGCTTCCGCATTTGGCCTCGGGATGGAGGCCGGGGCGTCGCCGGGCACTTACAACCTTTCTGCTGCTCCCACTCTGAAAGAAACCCTCTGGCTGGTCCATATAGACAGACTCCTCTAAATTTCCATTTAGAAAAGCGGTTTTTACGTCCATCTGCCAAATCTCATAATCGTGGAAGGCAGCAATGGCAAGAAGGATCCGAATGGATTTCAGCATAGCTACTGGAGAAAAGCTTTCGTCATAGTCCAAACCAGGTCTCTGACGAAAACCCTTTGCAACCAGTCTAGCTTTATAGGTCTCAACCTGTCCATCTACACCAATCTTCCTTTTGAAGATCCACTTGCATCCTACGGGTTTTACCCCATCTGGAGCAATGTCCAACGTCCATACTTTGTTGGTGTACATGGACTCCATTTCAGTCCGCATTGCATCCAGTCATTTTACCGAGTCAACGCTCTGAATGGCTTGCTGGAAGCTAGTAGGCTCATCACAATCAATGATGCAATCCTCTCTATCCCCGTCTATGAGAAAACCGTAATATCTCTCGGGCGGATGAGACTGCCTACTACTCCTCCGGAGTGGCGTGGGAATGTCCTGGTCTTTCGAACCCTCTGGTTCTACTAAGCTTTCAGTAATAGCTCATGGTTCTGGAATTTCTTCCAGTTCTATTGCGCTCCCACTAATTTCCTTTTCCAAGAAGTGGTGTTCTAGAAAGTGGGCATGGCGAGAAACAAAAACCTTTTGTTCCTCTGCGCAATAAAAGAAATATCCCTTGGAGTTCTTTGGATATCCCACAAACTTGCACTGTACTGAGCATGCCTCGAGCTTGTCCGCATGCTCCTTTTTGACAAAAGCTGGACATCCCCATTTCTTAATATGATTAAGATAGGGTCTCTTCCCACACCACATCTGATATGGCGTAGTAGGCACAGTCTTAGTTGGAACTCGGTTCAAAAGGTATGCAGCTGATTCTAGCGCATATCCCCAGAATGATCGCGGTAACTCAGCGTTACTCATCATGGACCGTACCATATCCAATAAGGTTCGGTTCCGTCTCTCCGATACACCGTTATGTTGCGGAGTGTATGGAGGAGTAAGCTGAGAGAGAATTCCATTCTCTTTTAAGTAACCCAGGAACTCGGCACTCAAGTATTCACCACCTCGATCAGATCTCAGTGCCTTGATACTTTTGCCTGTTTGTTTTTCTACTTCATTCTTATATTCCTGGAATTTTTCAAAGGCCTCGGATTTATGTTTCATTAGGAAGAAATATCCGTACCTTGAAAAGTCATCCGTAAAAGTAATGAAGTAAGAATAACCGCTTCGTGCATGCGTAGACATTGGACCGCACATGTCACTGTGTACGAGTCCCAAGAGGTCGCTCGCTCTCACTCCGTGTCCAGTGAACGGAGTCTTTGTCATCTTTCCTTTGAGACAGGATTGACAAGTTGCATACGATTGATATTCGAACGGATCCAAATATCCTTTTGTATGTAACTTAGTCAACCTTCTCTCATTGATGTGACCGAGTCTACAATGCCACAAGAAAGTCTGATTGATTTCTGGAGACTTTCTTTTGTATGTATTCTGGACATTGAAAATCTGTGGTTGGTTTAATACGTATATACCATTGCTCAATTACCTGACCCAATCAGAACTTGATTAAGGTGAATGTTTACAACATTACTTACAAAGGCAAATTCATAACCTTCTTTAGAAATTAAAGATACAGAAATGATATTACAAGTTGCGTTGGGTATAAAAAAACAATTACGTAAAACCAAAACATGTCCATCTGACATTCCTAGGTGATAGTCCCCCATGGCCTCAGCATCCATGCTAGCTCCGCTTGCAACTCTGAGGGTCTTGTCACATGCCTTCAAAAACCTACGCTTTCTCAGCTCCTGCAAAGAATTACAGATATGAGATCCTGATCCGGTATCCAATACCCAGGAAGTAGAGTTTATTGATAGACAGTTTTCAATAACATACACACCTGAAGCTGAAGCCGCAACTCGCTTCAGATCCTGGGTTCTGGCCTTCCAAGCCTTGCAATCCTGTTTCCAGTGTCCACTCTTGTGACAGTAAAAGCACTCTTCTTTCCCCCACAAGCTTCCCCGCTACCTTTGTTGCTTTTGCCTTTGTCTTCGTATCCACTTTACTAACACCGCCCCTTTGTTTAGCGGGGGCTTTCTTCTTCTTTCCCTTGGCTTTCGCCCTGGACTTAGAAGAGGAAGATCCTCCTACAAACAAAGTGGATGTTTCCCTACCTTTCTGTAGGGTGCCCTCTGCACTCCTCACCATGTTGAGGAGCTCTGAAAGTTCAACTTTCTTTTCCTGTAAGTTGAAGATCAGGATGAACTGGCATAAGTGGAAGGAAGGGATTGGAGAATCAAGTCCGTATAGAGCTCATTCTCCAACGTGGTCCCAAGTTCCGCGAGCTCCTCTATGTAGCCAATCATCATAAGCGCGTGTTCCGCTACCGATGATCCGACGGCCAATCTTGCCGAAAACAGCTTCTTCGACACTTCGTATCATGCGATACGAGACTGCTCTCCATACAGTTCTTTTGTATGAAGAAATATGGATTCTAAGTCCATATTCTCGTGCCTCCTCTGATGTTCATTGTCCATAGAGGCAAGCACGAGGCATTTGGCCTTCGCGCAATCTATTTCCCAGGTCTTATAGATTTCCCTATTTACGATACTGGTTTTGGGACCTGGGACAGAGGGAGCTTTGGTGGTAAGAAGATACCCCAACTTGTGATAAGTGATTGCCATCTTGACATTCCTGAGCCAATCTTTGTAGTTTGGCCCTGTCAGTATGTTTTTATCTAGTAATAACTTAAGTCCGGTCATCTTGATTGGTCGCTGCAATTAGGAGAGAGATAAGAAACACTTTAGCATGATGCTCTTGCAAGTTTAGAGTGGTTTTTAGTTTGTCTAAACAGGATGGCTCCCACTGTCTCTCGAATGCCTCCTCAAACAATAAAGGAAGAATTAGTCGGGATCAATCTCACCGTACAATACTTGCTTAACCGTTCAGCCAGGCCAGTGTCGGTACTTCGAGGGAGGTTTTCCAACGCTTTCGCAAAGTTCCTTAAATAAGTAACCTCTTTTCCCTATGGTCGTAGCCCCACTAACACCTTTGTAGACACCTACTACGTTTATAACATTGATCGTTAAGTGAGAAATTTCCCGAGGAGTAGCATATACTCACAGTAGGATCGGGATCCAAATATCATCGCGTGATAAAACTGAAAGAATCCTACCAGAATCGTCACACTCCAAATGGTATGTAGCGCTAGCAAGTTTCAGTACTTATGAAACTCCCGATGTGGATTTTTTCCCCATGCTCTTATGACCTTGACTTTGGCCAAAATATCATAAGTCACATGTCAAGTTCTACCCGTCATTCTCCAGGTTAATTTGGACCCACCCGTACCTACCCTTGACTTTGGCCAAAATGACTGTACGACTGTCCTAAACAAACGCATCTATCTATGCTGCACATGAATACGCAATAGCTACCAATCACTATGACTTGACTTTGGCCAACATACATAGCTTGAATACTTTTTGACCATTCATGTGGAATGACGGAGGGCTACAAATGGTTTTGGTGAAACCGTGAACGTAGTGAACTTGATATAATCGATGGAACGAGATAGCTTTTAAAATGAGTGGTTCAAGCTCCGCATTTAAAAGTTGGTTTTGAAAAGAACCGAGTGGTTTTGAAAGTGTTCCAACGACTTTTACTTGGTCTATTTTCTTGCATTAATTCTAATGCGTCCCATCATTTAATCCTACCATTGCAGAAAACAACCAAAATATAGTGTACGCTTATGCCATCCGCATTCGCCACGGGGCCCCGTCATCACCCGTTAGGTTACTTAACTAACGACAGAGCGGGGGCTGGACTAGCGCGGATGCAAAACATAAGAAACACCTAAATAGGTATCATATATAGATATAAAGCAATGATAGTCAATCCAGATCACAGATGAACACTTTGGATATACTAGGAATCCACGGTTCGTTCGAGCCTGCAACGAAAAGCAGATTACACGGTCACGATGAATAGCCAATACCCCACCCAAGACCCCTACGGGTGCGGCAAACTACCCGCCAAGTACCCGAAGTGAAGCAACCTCCCTCAAAGACGTGAGTAGGCCACTCGGCACTTCGAGATACCCGGTAGTTTGTGCACCCTACCATGGGTCTATCCAAGGAGCAAAAACAGTAAAAAGAAATTATACAATGACGGCTACAACCCCGACCCGGTTGTGCAGCCAAATAAATAATATTACATCAATTTACATATTACATGAATGAAAGAAAAAGAAACTCTCATCTCACACGCATTCCCGGCTATTTATCCATGACAATCCACCGAGTTCATATACACAAACCAACAAGCATTACAGATCACATATATGTATAACCCCCACTAATCGACGTATAGCGATTAGCAGACGTTCAATACATTTAAACATCACAGATATAACCCAATAGTCAAAGTATAGTGAAGTTCGATCAAAAATATGGATTTATAGCCACCCCAAATACAATTTTCTATTCTGGAAAACGTGGGCAGAAATAAAATATCTTAAAAATCCAAAAACCTTAATAGAAGAACACTGCACCAAACTCGGTCCAGAACCGAGTCAACTCGGCAGCGGTTCCGCGGCAATAAGCATGTTATTGCCGCGGAAACACGGCACTTTGAACGATTCACTGGATCGTCTTTGGTGAGTTTCTTAACAAAATCCTGAGCCGATTTTTGAAGTATGATTTATTATTTTTAGAGCCAAAAAAATTCAACAGAAACTTAGGGTTTTGAAATTTTACTTTTGCGATTTTTACCGATCGAACTTCTATACACTTTACTAACTAGCTAGTTTATGTTTAGTTAGGCTCTGATACCACTGTAAGTCCACGTTGCCCACCCCGGTGCTTGCGGGGAGGCGGAAACGGTATAAAAATCGGATTTTTATCGAACTAGACAACATGGACTATCAAAAGGAGGATCTTTGCTAAACAAAAATTAACTACAAAGCTAACTAGTTTTAGCTACATGGAAGAAAGGTTATACCTAGGGCTTTATGTCCTTCTCTCCTTGCTCCTTTGGAGTGAAAGATGTGATCTTCTTGTCGCCTTCTCTAGTCGAAGAAGGATCCACCCGAGAGCCTCAACCTTTGGCTTCAACTTCAAGCTAGAAGTAACTAAGATGCTAGAAGTGCTAATCCTAGAACCTTAGAAGAGAGTAGAGAGTATCTTAGAATGGTTTATCTCAATCTCAAGTGTTTCTCAACTCATGAGAGGGGAGAGCTAGAGAGAGAGGAAGAGGAGGAGAGAGAATCTATATGATAGAATAAGGAGAATAAGGAACCATTCTCGCATATATGTGTGAATTATGTAAATTAGAAAATTAGCTAGATAATTGTCATGGTTAATTAAGACTTGACCATTATGATTTCACATTAAATGCAAATTGCAAGGATCAAAGAGCATCTTTTATATGGAATGATGATGGTCAACATGTCAACCTAAGTCAATAAGTCAAGATAGTCAAATGGTCAACAACCCTAACCATGCACAATTATATTTAACTAATATCAATCAATCATAATACACACATAAGGATTAGGGTTAACAAAATGACAATGGTCATTAACCCTAATCAAAGTCCTCTCCCTATGTCTCAGTCAACTGTGCATACGCACCCGTATCCATGATCCGAGGGACACGAATACAATGAGATAAAACCAATCCCAAATCATATACTAGGATCCGGCTTAAACCAAAGCCCGCTAGTATAAGATGTCCGGACAGCAAACGTGCACAAGTGCGCGGATGTGAACGAACCCTGTCGCAAAACCATGCGACCTCTACTCATTTTGCCTAAAGGCGAATAACTCTCTGTGTGGGACTCTAAAGACTCGACACTACGCAGGCTGTGGGTTTAACCACAGACCGCAAGCGGCACTAGCTGTACGTAACGGTCCCCAGTTAGAAGCCTATAAGAAGACTGACGAGGTGAACCCATCTGAACTCCTACTGAGCCTGAATGTGACAGTCTCCGTAAAGTCCGGTCTGTTCGTCTAATACATCGCATGGCGGGCCTAAGGGGGCGGTAAATGTCAGTCCCCTAATAGTGGTACAAGTCGTGTCGGAGTGTAGCCCAGAACACCCTGAGATAACACTGGAAACCTACCAGTATATCTCGCTTGCCCTGGCCAGGGACTACTTGTGTAATGGCTTTCCTGGACACAGCACGATGTCAACCCCCAATACCGGGAGAGACGAATCCTGTCTAACCGTCACTGCCTCCAAGTGCTTTGGGACTGCACCCAACTACTACCTGTTTGCACGACTCCTTTGAGCCGTGGTAGGGTAGTAATCAAAGTACAGTGGGAACACACTTGAGGCGAAGTGACAGTATCAAGTCATCGGACTAAGCTGTACTCATGTCACCTGGGAACTGATAACTGACGATAGGTATAATACCAACCAACAGTTCCCGACGAGTCCTGTCCAGTGTACTCGTGATTGGTATGATACGTGCGTGTTCAAGTTTAGTTTAAAATACCGCAATCAAGACGGTTTCGCTTGTAGCTAGCCGATTGAGTACGGGTCGTCCGCAGGGAGATGGGAATCTTTTTCTATGTGTTTTTCGACGAGTTAAGTCCGGTTGTTCAGATTTTGTTGTGGTTATCTAAGTGTTAAGTTGATATTTAAAGAGATCTTGTTAGGGTTAGGATTAGGTTAGTTTGAGTTAGGAGTCTCCACATCTTTCGTTGCCCCACTTAATATCGGTGTTACGGTAATCGGCAACAACGGGGATTAGCACGACTAGGAAGGACTTTGCGAGTATAAGCTAAGCTTTCCAACGCATAAGTCTTCCTTTTGGTGCTTGTCCGTCCGTTCTTGGCTCTTATCCATAACCTCCGGTTAATTCAACCACAACCGGTCTCACTACGGAATCACCGCTATCATGTAGGATAGGGTGCCGTAAGGAGCGGATTGTGGTTCAATTAACGGGAGTCGATTCAAGTTGTTTGGCAAGGAAAGAGTGAGAGAGATTTCCTTCTCTCAAACTTCCCTTATCCTACCCTAACAAGTAAAGAACTACTCACACTTCATGATAGGAAAAACAAAACAACACAAAAGAGGAAGATAGAAAGAAGGAGATTAGAAGAATACGACTAACTGTTTGCGACCTCACCTTGGCGAGGATCGAGCGTAAGTATCATTGTCGTATGTAAGGATAAAGAAAAAAGAGAAGAAAGAAACAACAAAGAAATAACAACAACTACTTAACGAATTTAAAGTTACAACAATTATAACAAGTAAAGAAAGAGACAAGCATGATAATAATAAAAATGGTCTTCTTTATTCATCACTCTTCACTCAAAAGCTCACTACAAGTTTAATGGAGAAGAGGTGAGAAGAGGAAGAAGAACAACACTAAAACTAGGCAAAATGAGAATACAAAATTGGACCCTTTCTTCACAAAATTCTGGGCTATTTATAGGCCAAGAAATGAAACCCTAGGGCAACCAACAGAACCCTGATGCAATGACCAAACTGCCCCCAAAAGCCCATGCTCTGACCTGACTGTACGGCCGCGGATCCGCCGCCTAAGTCCCCCTATGGCCGCGGATCCGCGCCCCTATAGTCGACTTAGGGTGTGGGCTTCTGAGTACTTTCCTGTTCTCCTGTCCCCTCTTGTCTGGTGTGGGTATTTTCTGATAATTCATTCCTATTTCTTCCAGAATTTCTATTGAGCAAAGGTGGACTTTTTTGTGGATGATTGCCTCGAGCTCCGCGTAGATCTCTTGGATTTTGTGCTACCATTGAGCCTTGTGCATGAGAATGACATTGAGTTGACACTTTGTCTTCCTAAACTGGTATCTGGCAACATACGGATGAAGATCGGAGACCGTGTTTTATCTGTGGTTGGCAGGAACCGGATTTTGTTGTGTTTTTCATGAATTTCTCCGTTTGAGAACCGGGAACCTGTATCCTGCAATTGACTAGCAAACACGGCTCAAGAGTATCTACCGATATGCAATGTGATAAAAATTGGGCGGTATGAAAATGCAAAAATCTGATATGAACAAATACCCCCAAACTTATCATTTGCTCGTCCCGAGCAAAGCCCATTTATTCACAAAAAATTTCCTAACCTCACTTTCGCAGGGAACGCGATTGCACTGAGCATGTGCAACAAGCCGTTAAACCTCTAGGTGTCCCTAGTATGAGGAGTGTTGTCTCCTGAGGGTTTTCAGCGGATACTACCCACAAAATCCGGTCAAGTTGGTTTTGTAAAATAACTAAGCTTCAAACCCTAAAGTTTTGTTTTAGAAAATAACAATTCTATAATCCTAAGTCTAGATCATCGAACCTTTATTTTTCACACCTCGCTTCTTATTTAACTACAGATTTTATATGTCTTTACGTGCAGTGCAAATAGTGTCGTTAAGTTCCCGAAAGGTCGAATAAAGTCATCATGTCTCACAATAAAGCCCAGATAACAATTTAAAAAGGATCACATAAGTTTTATAAAGAGTTAAGCATTTTTCAAGTTTCGTTTTCCAGTAAGGTTTCAACTTCAGAATTTCTATCATCCATAACAGGAAACTAAATCGTATTTTTCACTCCACCTTTTTCTTGTTTTCATTTCATACACACCTCTGTGAACGTGCAATAGTCTTTATCATAGAATAAAACCTTCATATCTCCGTTAAAATTTTTATAAAAGCCTGTCTTTTATCAAGATTATTCTCACACAAAGAACCCTTAGGAATTTTAACTCGGAGAGAAAACTTGCTTGACTTTGTTTTAAACTGGACTTTCTAGGCTTCTTAGCGAGCTTTGGGCCAATGCACCCAAACCAGTTGGTTTTAGGGCATTAGGTGTAGAAACACCCCAGCGGACTTAATTACTCAAGTTACCTAGGTCCAAAAACAAAAGACAGTTTGGCGTAAAAATCAGATGATTTGATACGAACGGAGATATAACCGGCAGTTCAAATATTTTTTGGATAAAAGACGTGTTTAGTGGGTTTGGTGTGTAATCATTCCAATCAAGTTTTAGATGGGTTATTTTTCAGACTTAGTTCCAATTACGGCATCAATAACATTCCTTCCTATTCGCTTTACTTCATAAACTATTCTTGACATTACTTATTTCAGAACAAACCTATTTGATCCTTAGAAAATCATTTATCTGTTTAAAAGTTTTTTAAACATAAAAGACTTGTCATCTAATTCCCAAAAACTTGCGACACGTGTAGTGTGATGTAAAGACGTATATCAGCTATAGTTAACATCAAAGGAGAGTTATCTTTCAGGTTTTTCAAAATCCAAACATAAGATCTAGTTATTCCTATTTTTTTCAAACAAAAACCGTCGAATGTTGAATCCGAATTCTTCCACAAGCTAACTTGACAAAAAGTTTTTATATTTTTTAGAAAATTTTCAAATTTTTGGATTTTATGGATTTAAATATGCAGATGCAAAATATACATATGAATGCGAAGGTAAGAAATGCGTACCGAGCGTACCCCCAAACTTAAACTGGACAGTGTCCTCACTGTCATTGCATGAAGAGATCATTTGAAGGGTCAAAATTGTTGGTTAGCGATACACAAATTTTTATTTGTGTTTTTGTTTTTAAAGAAAAGAAAAAGAATATGCACAAATATATACAAAATGGTTTGTACATACCCCCAAACTTATTTGGAACAGTGTCCACTGTTCTTGGCTGGATAACCGAAGTTTGGAGGTAGGCAGAGGAAGATCATTCAGGGTAAACCGGCACCTGTAAGAACAGGAGCTCCTCTGTTGGTTCGGCGCTAAGGTACGGTTTGCATCGGTGTCCGTTCACATTGAAGAGTGAACCGTCCTTTGGATTTTCCAAATCCACAGCGCCCTGCGGATACACATTCCGCACAAAATACGGCCCTTTCCAGCGAGATCTCAGCTTTCCAGGATGGAAGTGAAGTCGGGTGTCGTAAAGAAGTACCTGCTGACCAGGTACGAAGGTTTTGCGCAAAAGGTGTTTATCGTGAAACACCTTCGTTCGATTCTTAACGACAACCGCGTTATCGTAAGCCGCATCCCTAAGCTCACTCAGTTCGTTCAGCTGCAGCTTCCGGTGGCTGCCCGCATCCTCCAGAGACAGATTCAGCTCCTTTATCGCCCAAAAAGCGTGATGCTCGATTTCGACAGGAAGGTGGCAGGCTTTTCCGTACACAAGCTGATAGGGAGACATGCCAAGGTCGGTCTTATAAGCGGTTCTAAATGCCCAAAGGGCATCGGTGAGTTTCAGAGACCAATCCTTACGGTTCTTGGAAACCGTCTTCTCCAATATCTGCTTGATTTGCCGATTTGAAACTTCGGCCTGCCCGCAGGTTTGGGGGTGGTAAGGCGTAGAGAGCTTATGATTTATGGAGTATTTCCGCATCAAGGCTTCGAAAGTTTTATTGCAGAAATGACTTCCATTGTCGCTAATGATCGCTCGGGGGTGCCCAAACCGTGAGAAAATGTTTTCTTTAAGGAACCTAACGACAACCTTGTTGTCGTTAGTCCGGCTGGGCACAGCCTCGACCCATTTAGAGACGTAATCAACAGCTAGAAGAATGTACAAGTTCCCAAAAGAGTTGGGAAACGGCCCCATGAAGTCTATCCCCCAAACATCGAAAATCTCCACAACCAAGATCGGTTGGAGCGGCATCTCGTTCCTCCGGGATATCCGGCCCATGTGTTGGCACCGGGAGCAAGTCTTGCAATAATCGTGAGCGTCTTTGAAAAGTTGTGGCCAGTAGAAACCACATTGCAAGATCTTCTCAGCTGTCTTTCTGGGCCCAAAATGCCCGCCACACGCTTGATCGTGGCAAAATGACAGCACACTCTTGAATTCCTCATCAGGGACACACCGACGAATAATCTGGTCGGGACAGTACCTGAACAAGTAGGGTTCGTCCCAGTAAAAGTGTTTTACTTGGGATAAGAAGCGAAGTCTGTCCTGACTTGACCATTCGGTCGGTAGTAATCCCGTGGCCAAATAGTTCACAATATCTGCGAACCAGGGTTCGCACGATACTGTCAAGAGTTGTTCATCCGGGAAAACGTCATTGATCGGAATTGGAAGCGAAGGCGAAGAAGGAAGTCGCGAGAGATGATCGGCAGAGATGATCGGCAACCACGTTTTCACATCCTCGTTTGTCCTTAATGACAAGGTCAAACTCTTGAAGCAAGAGGATCCAACGGATTAACCGAGATTTGGCATCTTTCTTCGCAAAAAGATGGCACAGAGCTGAATGGTCAGTGTAGACAATGACTGGAGAGCCGATGAGGTAGGGCCAGAACTTTTCTAAAGCAAATACAACGGCTAAGAATTCCTTCTCAGTTGTTGTATAGTTGAGTTGGGCGTCGTTCAGGGTTCGGCTCGCGTAATAGATTACGTGCGGCATCTTGTTGATGTGCTGTCCAAGGACAGCACCGATGGCAAAGTCGGATGCATCGCACATAATCTCAAATGGGTGCGTCCAGTCAGGTGAAGAGAGAACGGGAGCAGAAGTGAGTGAGCGTTTCAGTGACTCGAAGGCAGTCACACAGCTCGAGTTGAAGTCGAAAGGCGTGTCCTTGGCCAGCAAAAGTGTCAAGGGCCTAGCAATCTTGCTAAAGTCCTTGATAAACCGTCTATAGAAACCGGCATGGCCAAGGAAGGCTCGGATATCTCTGACGCATCGGGGAGGAGGCAGATTGGAAATGACCTCAATCTTTGCTTTGTCAACCTCTATGCCATTTTGCGAGATTATATGTCCTAAGACAATACCTTCACGCACCATGAAGTGGCATTTCTCCCAGTTCAAAGTGAGATTCTTGTCCTTACATCGGGTAAGGACAGCGTCAAGATGCAGCAAACACTCGTCAAAGGAGTCGCCGAAGATGGAGAAGTCATCCATGAAAATCTCCAGAAATATTTCCACCATGTCCGAGAAAATTCCCATCATACACCGCTGGAAGGTAGCGGGCGCATTGCATAACCCAAAGGGCATGCGTCGATATGCAAATGTGCCGAAAGGACAAGTGAAAGTGGTCTTGTCCTGGTCTTTTTCGGCGATGGGAATTTGATTATAGCCAGAGTAGCCATCAAGAAAACAATAGTACTCATGTCCGGCCAATCGTTCAAGCATTTGGTCAATGAAAGGTAGCGGAAAGTGGTCTTTCCGCGTTGCGGCGTTGAGTTTTCTGTAATCAATGCAAACTCGCCACCCAGTTTGGGTGCGAGTAGGGATTAACTCATTCGCCTCGTTGGTGATGACCGTGATGCCCGACTTCTTGGGGACAACGTGAATAGGGCTAACCCACTGGCTATCAGAGATAGGGTAAATGATACCACTATCTAGACATTTGACGATCTCCTTCTTCACAGCCTCCTTCATGACTGGATTAAGACGTCTTTGTGGATCCCGGGCTGGTTTGGCATCATCCATCAGATGAATATGATGCTCAACGATCAGGGGACTAATCCCCTTGATGTCCGCCATGGACCAGCCAAAAGCTTGCCTGTTGCTGTGCAAGACCGCGAGAAGAGCTTTCTCTTGCTCTGGAGCTAGAGACGCCGAAATGATGACAGGGAGGGTCTCGTTCTCACCTAAGTAAGCGTACTTAAGGTGAGACGGCAAAGGCTTGAGTTCGAGCGTTGGAGGTGAAATGATGGAAGGCAAGACTGGTGCAAAGGTCTCGAACTCAAAGGACTCCAGCAAAGGTTCAAAGCGAGTGTAGGCAACCGAGTTGGATGGTTCAGGTAACTCATCCGGAAAGTCGAAGGATTCAAACTCGGGTTGTGCGCAGTTAAGATCGTTTGAAAACGTGAAACACTCGTAGTCGTTGTCGGGCGCAGAAGCAGCAGCAGGTTCGAAGAGAAACGCACTAGTGGCGTCAAGATTATCGTGTTCAAACAGAAACTCCTCGAATTCACACTCTTCTGGGGTGATCTCCTGGATTGAGCAGACATCCAGTATATGAGCATTAGGTTCGGCGGGCTGATTCCCCAACCTAAAAATGTTGAGTTCAATCGTCATATTTCCAAAAGAGAGGTTCATTGAACCATTGCGACAATTGATCACAGCATTTGAGGTTGCGAGAAATGGGCGACCGAGTATCACCGGAATTTGATTCCGGGGGTTAGCTACAGGTTGTGTATCTAAGACAATGAAGTCGACGGGGAATATGAAGTCCCCGACTTTTATTAACACATCCTCTAGCTCACCCCTAGGATGGGTGATCGATCGATCGGCCATCTGGAGAGTGCAGTGTGTGGGTTTCAGCTCTCCGACGCCTAATTGCGCGTATACTGAATACGGAAGCAAGTTAACACTGGCACCAAGATCTAATAGTGCGCGGTTGATGTTCTTATCCCCAATAGTAATTGAAATCGTAGGACAGCCAGGGTCCTTCCGTTTTTGTGGTAAAGATTGGGTAAGGGCATCACTCACAGCACTAGCCAAGAAAACTTTCTTGGGTACCTGAGACTTCCTCTTTTTCGTGCACAAGTCTTTTAAGATTTTTGCGTAAGATGGGACTTGTTGGACAGCATCTAAAAGAGGAATGTTAATGTTAACTTGCTTGAATAACTCCAAAATCTTCTCCATTTGTGGATTTTGTTTGTTAGACCTCAACCGGTTTGGAAATGGAACATTTTGAAAATTGGTTGAGTCTAATGCTGGAGGAGGAGATTTTGGAGTTGGAACGGATCCCAGAATAGGTGTTTTCGTGGAGTGAGAAGTGGGTCCGTTCAGAGCAGAAGAAGAAAAGGGAGAGCCTTGTGAAGAACAGAGAATAGGCTCGGAAGACGAAGAAGAAGAAGGAGAAGAAGAAGAAGAAGAAGCAGCGGCCGGGGTGTCATCGTTGATCCGTTTGCCAATGTTGTTTTGCAGCACCCTCCCTGATCTCAGTGTGGTCACGGCACTCACATTATGGTTTTGTTGTTCAAGAGCAACATGTGCATTATGTGGGTGCCCGGATTTGGACGTGGTTGGGACGGGAGCTTTCCCTTCTCTCGCTCGCTCAAGGCCGCGTTCAGCTGTGCAATCTGGGCCTCGATGGTCTTGATGCTTTGCCCGTGTGCGGCAGTGTGTTGCACTAAAGATTGAATCGAAGACTGGATGTTGGCGGTGGATTGAGTCGATTGTTTAACAAACGCCTCCAGACTTCGCTCGAGCGAGGAAACCTTATCAGTGTTTGACGGAAAAAAATTGTTTGGTGGAAAAGAGTTGTTCGGTGCAAAGTTGTTCGTCTGGTTTTGGAAGGGTTGGGGTTGGAAGGGCTGCTGATACTGAGTTTGTTGCTGCGCTTGTTGTTGCGGCGGAGGGGCCCTTTGGAAATTGTTTCCCTGGAATTGATTCTGATTCTGATTCCAGGCGAAATTGGGGTGCTTCCTCCAACCGGGATTGTAGGTGGAAGAGTATGGATCATTCCTCGGTCTTTGCTGGAAGGCAACATTAACCTGATCCTGTCCTTGCGAGGGTGGATTGTAAGGACACTCTTCGGTCAAGTGGGAAGGATCGGAACAACAAGCGCAGATGGTACGAAGGGGGAGAACAGGTGTGGGGGCAGGAGCAGAAAATTTGCTCTCTATCGCTTCAAGCTTTCGTGTTATTGCAGCCATTTCAGCTTTCATCGCAATAGAGACATCGAGTTGGTGGATTCCTACCCTAGACTGACCGGTAGAAGTGGAGGTAGAAGAAGCAGAAGTCGGTCTAGTGCTCTCCCACTGTAGCGTTTGCTCCGCAAGATCGTCAAAGAACTGCCACGCTTCCTCGTCAGATTTAGATAGGAAGTGGCCCTGACAGATGGTTTCCAGCAACTGCTTCGTTGCTGGGTTCAGTCCCTCGTATAAGGTTTGGCAGAGCTGCCATTTCTCTATACCGTGGTGAGGACACTGAACAAGAAGGTCTTTGTATCGGTCAAAGCACTTCCAGAAGGGTTCAGAAGGAAGCTGGGAGAATTGGTTGATCTCATTTCGAATTTTTGCGGTTTTATGATTTGGGTAGAATTTTTTCAGAAACGCTTTAACAAACTCGTCCCAGCTGGTGATTGAGTGGGAAGCGGTGCTATACAGCCATTTTTCTGCGAGATCGCATAAAGTGAACGGAATGACCCGTAGACGTATAGCATCGTCCGACAACTGGGTTGTTTTCATCATGGCACAGACATTTTGAAATTTGTTAATGAAGATATAGGCATCTTCAGATTCAAGCCCATGAAAACGTGGAAGCATGTTGATGAAATGGGGCTTAATTTCAAAGTTGTCCCCATTGGCCGGAGGAAGAGAAAGGCAGGTGGGAAGTGCAGAACGGGTGGGGTAGAAACGATCCTGGAGCGCAATTTGCTGCGGCGCTACAACAGGCGGAGGTGGTGGAATATTGGTCTCCGTAGGAGGTGGAGCCAATCCAGCGGTGGTCAAAGAGATGTTCGGATTAAATCCCGACATCGCGGAAGAAGAGGAAGGTGAAGGTGAAGGTGAAGATGTATGAACAGAATTCCGGTCAACGTCGGAGTTGGCCGGCAAAGGAAGGGGTGAAAGAGGAGTGGACGGAGTATCGACTTCGGAGTCGATCGCGTAGTCGGTCGCGACTAACGTAACGCGGACTAGACGGGCGCTAGTGTCCCGAGTCCAAGCGGACATACACTAAACGAGTTTAGTATAGTCAAAGCGGAGAACGTGAGGGTAAGAAAACGTCAATGAAGAAAGGCGATGGGTGGTGGGTGAAAATGGATTTGGCGACAAAGGGCAAGTTTTTATAAAAGTTTTTGATTTTTTCTTTTTTATTTTGTTTTTAGAAAGAGATTTACTAAAGTATGTACGGAAATACTGCTTAAGGAATCACAAACAAGATATGCACAATCACACCTAGATCTAGGGTAACCTAGGTCTACTAGACCTGCTCCTGAACTTGATTGTTGAAGTTAAACAGTGTCGAGAAACAGGCTTAAAAATACACTGATCATGAGGCCAGGTAAGTGCAGAGATAAGGGGAGGTTGTCCAACGCTTTCGCGAAGTTCCTTAATTAAATAACCCTTTCTCTTTCGGCGGTTGCGCCTTTAACACTTTCCTAGACACCCCGTAAACAATATACGGTTAAGCAAGGTTCTAAACAAGGTTTATCTTCTCCTAATGAGCGCGAAGTCCTTAGGGCTGAAGTCTAGTATTTTTTAATTTACAATGGACAATGCATATGCTTTAGTGATTTCCGGGGTCCTGGGAAGGGTGATGAAATCCCCACCCAATCTGGATTGGTTTCAAGCCCCTTAAGTCCGTATTAAAGAATGCAAAACAGTAACAAATCAAATGCAAACAATTTTTATTTGCGGCGCAAAGAATCCTGCACAAGAACAGTTTATTAGAAGGGGGAGAAGAGTTTGCGCAAAGAAGGCTGCAGAAACACAGTTCAGTGGAGTTCAGAGGAGTGGAGAGAGGCAGAGGGACTTACAGAGAAATTTTGGGGCTCTGAAGCCACCAAGTGGCCGCGGATCCGCCGCCTATTCCCCTCTATTGCCGCGGATCCGCGGCAGGAAGTGGGTATTGGGCCATCAATTTTCTGGTGTGGGCTCTGTTTGGTGTCCTCTGTTTTTCTGGATGTGTGGAATGCTGAGTTGCTCACTTTATCTACTCCAGATTTTTACCGTAGACCGGATGCTTCGTTTTTGTCCGTCGCGGTGTAGCCGCGAAAATGTGGGTCTATCTTCCCACGTCTTTGGCACTGTACTTGAACTCCGTATTTCCAACGTCTTTGGCGTCGATCTTGAGCTTCGTATTTCCTGCACACTTGCACAAAAACTAATCAAGAATAACAAGATGGTTTCTTTTACAAAGTATATTTTTTTTTCGTTTTTTTTTTATACTTACAAATTAACCCGAAATTACACAAGGAAATAAACTACCGTCTCCCCGGCAACGGCGCCATTTGATTGGTATGATACGTGCGTGTTCAAGTTTAGTTTAAAATACCGCAATCAAGACGGTTTCGCATGTAGCTAACCGGTTGAGTACGGGTCGTCCGCAGGGAGATGGGAATCTTTTTCTATGTGTTTTTCGACGAGTTAAGTCCGGTTGTTCAGATTTTGTTGTGGTTATCTAAGTGTTAAGTTGATATTTAAAGAGAGCTTGTTAGGGTTAGGATTAGGTTAGTTTGAGTTAGGAGTCTCCACATCTTTCGTTGCCCCACTTAATATCGGTGTTACGGTAATCGGCAACAACGGGGATTAGCACGACTAGGAAGGACTTTGCGAGTATAAGCTAAGCTTTCCAACGCATAAGTCTTCCTTTTGGTGCTTGTCCGTCTGTTCTTGGCTCTTATCCATAACCTCCGGTTAATTCAACCACAACCGGTCTCACTACGGAATCACCGCTATCATGTAGAATAGGGTGCCGTAAGGAGCGGATTGTGGTTCAATTAACCGGAGTCGATTCAAGTTGTTGGGTAAGGAAAGAGTGAGAGAGATTTCCTTCTCTCAAACTTCCCTTATCCTACCCTAACAAGTAAAGAACTACTCACACTTCATGATAGGAAAAACAAAACAACACAAAAGAGGAAGATAGAAAGAAGGAGATTAGAAGAATACGACTAACTGTTTGCGACCTCACCTTGGCGAGGATCGAGCGTAAGTATCATTGTCGTATGTAAGGATAAAGAAAAAAAAGAAGAAAGAAACAACAAAGAAATAACAACAACTACTTAACGAATTTAAAGTTACAACAATTATAACAAGTAAAGAAAGAGACAAGCATGATAATAATAAAAATGGTCTTCTTTATTCATCACTCTTCACTCAAAAGCTCACTACAAGTTTAATGGAGAAGAGGTGAGAAGAGGAAGAAGAACAACACTAAAACTAGGCAAAATGAGAATACAAAATTGGACCCTTTCTTCACAAAATTCTGGGCTATTTATAGGCCAAGAAATGAAACCCTAGGGCAACCAACAGAACCCTGATGCAATGACCAAACTGCCCCCAAAAGCCCATGCTCTGACCTGACTGTACGGCCGCGGATCCGCCGCCTAAGCCCCCCCATGGTCGCTGATCCGCGCCCCTATAGTCGACTTAGGGTGTGGGCTTCTGAGTACTTTCCTGTTCTCCTGTCCCCTCTTGTCTGGTGTGGGTATTTTCTGATAATTCATTCCTATTTCTTCCAGAATTTCTATTGAGCAAAGGTGGACTTTTTTGTGGATGATTGCATCGAGCTCCGCGTAGATCTCTTGGATTTTGTGCTACCATTGAGCCTTGTGCATGAGAATGACATTGAGTTGACACTTTGTCTTCCTAAACTGGTATCTGGCAACATACGGATGAAGAGCGGAGACCGTGTTTTATCTGTGGTTGGCAGGAACCGGATTTTGTTGTGTTTTTCATGAATTTCTCTGTTTGAGAACCGGGAACCTGTATCCTGCAATTGACTAGCAAACACGGCTCAAGAGTATCTACCGATATGCAATGTGATAAAAATTGGGCGGTATGAAAATGCAAAAATCTGATATGAACAACTCGTAACCTAACGAGCACCCGCATACTATCTCAATTATGACGTACTGACGGCTGTGGGACAGACCGTCTCCCGTGCTGGGATGAGAAGCGCATACGCTAGTCTACTCCGGAGTATCGATGCCCTGTCTCGATAATCCCACGACTAGAGATTTGTAAATATGGATGTTCTTATAGATTACCCAGCCCCCACGAGTGTGACTGCCATCATAACGCTGGTAATCAGGCAAAGATCCTAAGGGCTCCACTAATGCGTATAGGTGATATAATAAAAGAATTACATGTACACATTAAAGCCGAGACAAACCAAGTAGCATACTACCATTTCGAGCAAGATTGTCTATACAACTGTGAATATCCCAAGCTTCCATCAGGTAATATACATACTAGTATGATACAGTAATGGCCTCTAGGGCATATACACTAACATCAATATGACCCCGATCGGAAATACGTCATCCACATGACCCCACCCGGAAATACATCATCCACATGACCCCGTTCAGAAATACGTCATCCATATGACCCCGTTCGGAAATACGTCATCCAAATGACCCCGCTCGGAAATACGTCATCCATATGACCCCGTTCGGAAATACGTCATCATCCATATGACCCCGCTCGGAAACACGTCATCAGCATGACCCTGCTCGGAAACACGTCATCATCCATTTGACCCCGTTCGGAAATATGTCATCAGCATGACCCTGCTCGGAAATACGTCATCATCCACATGACCCCGTTCGGAAATACGTCATCAGCATGACCCCGCTCAAAGACACGTCATCATCCATATGACCCCATTCGGAAATATGTCATCAGTGTCACGACCCGCAGGGTATGGAATGTGACTGGCTCTTAAGTTACGAAATGTCTCAAGACGTCCGTAAAATAAGTAAGCCAAAGCCAAGAAATCAAAACCAAAAAGCAGAAGAGTGAAAGAAAACCAATCAATTGAAAGCGGGTTTATCAATTAAGTCATCTCAAGCCTTTTTTAAAAACAATATCAATTTTTCCGAAAATTTCGGCAGAGTCTCCTTTGTAAATACTGGCCCCCAAAATGGGTACAACAAAAATATATATGAATACAACAAATAAAGCATCCCCAAGCGGGAGCTAGCTCTTTGTCACAAGGCGGTCACAAATCCCACGCAATGTAAATCGGCAATGTGCATAAATAAACATAAGAAGCACAAGTAAAACAGCATGTCGACTCAAGTAACCTCGACCCCAAAATACATCATAAAAAGCCCACAAATCTCACAGTCTCGTCTCTAGGTCAATATACAACAATACTGGTAAATACAGTAGATGGAGTACTCTAGATACAAAAAATATACATGGTGGTATAAAATAATAATACAACCCACCTACGAGCAAAAGCTTCGAATCCAGGAAAAAGAGGCAAAAGAAGCAAGTGCGACCGCCGCTACTGTACTGACGGAGCGGACCTGCAAAAGGCTGTGGCACAACGGGGGTGAGTTGCCAACTCGTGAGTAATAAACAATATCTACAAAGGCTATCGCATGCATGCACACAAGTATCCTAGCATCTTTAAAACAGATATGGCAGGGTATACTAGCAGGTATGTATGCAGCATGAATATACTAGCATGTATATATGCAACATGAGTATTCTAGCAGGTATGTATGCAATATGAATCAACTCGTGATCTGCATGTGTAAGTATAAGAAATCATCTTTTTCCTTTAGGAATCTCTTTTGAAATATCAGCACAATACCAATAGTGTAGCGCCCTGAAAAGTCGTTTTGGTGTTTTCCTGAAAATCGTTGAAAATTCGGTATTTTTCCGTAAACCGTCTTTTTTGTTATTTTGCAGTTTAGGACTAATTAAACCTAATTTGGATAGGTAATTGCTATTTTTTGTAGAAAATGAGTTACTTATGAAATTCTGGTCGTTTAAAAATTTTCCCTAATTTTTCAATTTTTAATATTATTTTAAGCCGGTAAGAAAATAAATTTAATTAGCGATAAATAAAAATTTAGATGGGCTAAATTTAAGCTTTAAAATCATGTTAATTAAAATCTAGTTGTAACATAAATTTTTAGTATTTTATTTAAAGTTTTAACTAATTTTTATTATAGAAAACGAAATTTATAGAATTTAAGCTTAAACTTGCAATTTTGGACTTGTAGGGGGTCTTTTTGCATAAAATTTTTTTTGTAATACCCCCATTCACTCTTCCCTCACCCCAGGCCGGCCCACTTCAGCAGCACAAGGAAAAAAATTCCTTGCCTCCTTTGACTTTTTATTATGTGTTGAAATGAGGTGTTTTTATAAGGTTTTTGATTTATTAATTGGGTATGGGTCTTTAGTTGATTGGTATGGTTGACCTTGACTTTTCCCCAACTCCCCCACACCTCTCCACACTCCCTCCTCAGCCCAAATTCCTGCAGAAAACAGCCCCAAAAATTTTCCCCATTTCTCCTTCTATTTTGCTTCATTTTCACCTCAAAAATCCATCAAAATTCAAATTTCCTTCAGAAATCCAATGCAAACCCTTAATCCATCTCTTCTCACATCCCAATTGGTTTAAATCTTGGAGAAAGGAGGTGCCTTGGGAGGCTAGGGCAAGCTAAGGTTTGAACTTGTGAGGTATAATTTCAATCTTTGATTATTTGGTAGTTGTTATATGCTAAATTAGAACCTTGATGTGTTAATTTTTGTTGTTGATTTCTAATCTAGGTTTTAAAGTGAATGGTTTGAATTTTAATTAGGGTTTTAGAAACAATTAATAAGTTAATTAAGTTATTTTGCTTCCTAGTGTTTTACACTAACCTAATTAATGGAGTTATTTTGCTTAAGTGGTTCCATTTTATGCGAATCTAAGTTAATCTAGTGTGAATTTGGATCGCTATTGCTTGTTAAAAAAAATCAAGAAAGGGGTTTGTGTATGCAAATAGGTTGAAGCATGGTTGTTGTGTTGTAATTATAGTGTTGTGGGTAACTAGTTATGCGGTTGGATGTTCTTGCTAGGTTGTAGTCTTTTTGTCGCAAATCGGCAATGTTTGCACCGATTTTTTTTTTGAATGTAATGCTTACTAGGTTTTTATAAAAATATTGTGATGAATTATTTGCAATATCTTGATGATATTTTTGGCATATCCTATGACATTTAGGATGTGTGAGTGCGGATTTTTTAGTGATAGGGTTTTAGCTTTGCCGGGCGACCAAATCGACGATTTTAGTTAGTTTTTGCGATTTTCGCGTGTGTTCCGCGCACCTTGTGCACCTTGTACCTAGATTGTGAACGTTGCTATTTTCATTTAAGATTTGCGTCGTTTCATGGTATGTAACCTTATGTTTAGTATTGATGTAAATTCCAGGTTCGGTCGCGGAGACGTCAGACGCGGCACGAAAGAGGAAAGCGGTGATTGGGCGTGACTAGCTAGGGATTCCGGTGAGTAGATGTAACATCTACGGGGGACTATCGTTGGATGGCGCAAGACGCCCGATAGTTTTAGTAGCTTAAAAAGATTCTTAGTAATGTTAGTAATTAGGGGTGTAATACTTGTATGATTATTTGCTACATCCATGCCTTATATTGACATACATATGCGAACCCGTTCTATAGGACACCTGCACCATTGCCAGGGTTTTTATATGCATTACGAGCACTATTCATGCTTACACACACGCCCTGGTAATTGCCATGCCACCACACTAGATAACCTATAATTTGAAACCTTTTACTACAATTGATGCTTTAACCTGTGCTATTGCCTTTAATTCTTTAAAATGAAATCATAAGATTGCTAATCATGTGTATATACTTCATCATGTTATTTGTTCACGCCTAGTCTATCAATCATACATCGCAACTTGATTATTGACACCATATGCATTCATTATCATTGGCATATGCATTTATGAGGATTTCTTGAGATTTTGTGATATTCTGGATTTCGGGGGAAAGCCGCAAAATTTCTAAACTTACTATATTTTTAATTATGTAAATTGCAGTTTTCTAGTGATGTAAGTTTCGTCCACCATGAGTTTGCTGTGGTTTTCGAGACCCGTTTCGAGGAGTTGGATGAACCGTCTCGGGTACATGGTGGGCCCGGTAAGGTACCCCGGGGCAAGAAGTTCGTGGTGCTGACGATGAGCCTGGCAGGGGACGGATTACCTACCGGTGACTGTTTCGGACGGCGGATATCCAGAGGATACCGACCGTGGCCGCGAGATGATGAGATAGTGATATTGAGATGGGTCAGCCGGATGGCTGAGGCCAGAGATACTATGACATGGATATATAAGATTTGTGATAGTTTTGAGGTGTCGTTGCTGGACACAGGTTCTTGTTGATTCTATTGATATTGTGCTGGTATTTCAAAAGAGATTCCTAAAAGAAAAACATGATTCTTATACTTACACATTCAGATCATGAGTTGATTCGCATTGCATTCATACCTGCTAGTATATTCATATTGCATACATACCAGCAATTATGTCCTGCCTTACCTGTATTTTAGATGCTAGGATGCTTGTGTGCATGCATTCGATAGCCTGTGTAGATGTTATTTATTACTTACGAGTTGGCAACTCACCCCCGTTGTGCCACAGCCTTTTGCAGGTCCGCTCCGTCAGTACAGTAGCGCCGGGCGCACTTGCGTCTTTTGCCTCATTTGCCTGGACTCGAGGTTTTGCTCTTAGGTGGGTTATATTATTATTTTTGTACCACCTTGTATATTCTTTGTATCTAGTGTACTCCATCTACTGTATCTACCAGTATTGTTGTATATTGACCTAGGGATGAGACTGTGAGATTTGTGGACTTTTTATGCTGTATTTTGGGGTCGAGCTCACTTGAGTCGACATGCTGTTTTTCTCATGCTTCTTTATGATTATTTTGCATGTTGTTGTTTTATATTGCGTGGGATTTGTGACCACCTTGTGGCGAAGAGCTAGCTCCCGCTTGGGGATGCCATATTTGTTGGATTTAGATATATTCTTCTTGTACCTATTTTGGGGCCCAGTATTTACAAAGAAGACTCTGCCGAAATTTTCAGAAAATTTGATATTGTTTTAAAAAAAAGGTTTTATATGACTTGTTTGATAAACTCGCTTTCAATTGATTGGTTTTTCTTCACTCTTTTGCTTTTTGGTTTTGGTTTCTGGGCTTTGGCTTACTTATTTTACGGACGTCTTGAGACGTTTCGTAAACTTAAGTGCCAGTCACGTCCGTGCCCTGCGGGTCATGACAAAGTAGGTATCAGAGCGATAGGTTTTACCTTTTTGAGTGTCAACCAGAATCCGTGTCCAGTAACGACACCTCAAAACTGTCTCAAATCTCATATACACATCATAGTATCTCTGGCCCCAGCCGTCCGGCTGACCCATCTCAAATATCAATATCTCATCATCTCGCAGCCACGGTCGGTATCCTCTGGATGTCCGCCGTGCCAAAAAGTCACCGGTATGTAGTCTATCCCCTGCCGGCTCAACGTCAGCAACACGACCTTCTTGCCCCGGGTACCTTACCGGGCCCACCATGTACCCGAGACGGTTCATCCAACTCCTCGAAACGGATCTCGAAAACCACAGCAAACTCATGGTGGACGACACTTACATCACTAGAAAACCGCAATTTACATATTTTAAAAGGTAATAAGTTTAGAAATTTTGCGGCATTCCCCCGAAATCCAGAAATATCATAAAATCTCATGAAATCCTCATAAGTGCATATGTCAATGATAATGAATTCATATGGTATCAATAATCAAGTTGCGATGTATGATTAATAGACTAGGCATGAAAAAATAATATGATGAGGTACATGCACATGAATAGCAATCCTACGAATTTATTTTAAGGATTTAAAGGCAATAGCACAGGTTTAAGCATCAATTATAGTAAAAGGTTTCAAATTATAGGTTATCTTGTGTGGTGGCATGGAAATTACCAGGGCGTGTGTGTACGCATGAATAGTGCTCGTGCTGCATATAAAAACCCTGGCAATGGTGCATGTGTCCTATAATATGCGTTCGCATATGTATGTAAATAAAGCATGTATGTAGTTACTAATATTACTAGAAATCTTTAACTACTTAAACTATGGGGCGACTTGCGCCATCCAAACGATAGTCCCCCGTAGATGTTACATCTACTCACCGGAATCCCCAGCTAGTTACGTCCAATCACCGCTTTCCCTTTTCGTGCTGCGTCCAAAGTCTCCGCGACCGATCCTGGAATTTGTACCAATACAAAACATAAGTTTACATATCATAAAACGAAGCAAATCCCAAACGAAAATATCAACGTTCACAAATTAGGCACAAGGTGCGCGGAACACACACGAAAATCACAAAAACTAACTATAATCGTCGTTTTGGGGCGCCCGGCAAAACTAAAACCCGATCACATAAAATTCTGCATTCACATACCCTACAAGTCATAGGAGATGTGAAAAATATAATCAAAATATCACAAATAATTCACCTCTTAATTTTATGAAAAACCTAGTAAGCATGAAAACAAGAAAATTGATGCAAAAATCACGGATTTGCGACAAAAGGACTACAATCTAGCATGAACAACCAATCCACACTACAAGAAATCTACAATACTCAAATAACCCACATGCAATGCTTCAAATTTCCATTTTCCTTAAACAATTCCTTTCTTGATTTTTATAACTAACAAAAACCAACCCAAACTATACATGAAACACGAAATTAACCCTAATTTGAAGCCCAATAAGCAAGTTAACCTCTTAGATTTGGTTTGTATAATAACTAGATAACAAAATAACTTAATTAACCTAATAATGGTTTTCTAAACCCTAATTAAACTCAAATCATAAACTTTAAAAAAAACTAGTATGCAAATAGCACTAAAATTAACATTAAAACAACTAAATTAAAGGAATTAACCATAAGTATTCAAATGGGTAAGGATTATACCTCAATTTCTATGGATCTAGCATGGTGATTTGCCACTAAAGATGCCTCCTTTCTCCAAGATTTAAACCAAATTGGGTGTGAGAAAAGATGGATTAAGGGTTTGTTTTGAATTTATGAAGGAAGTTGTTGATTTTTGATGGATTTTGATGGATTTTGATGAATTTTTGGAAGGAAAAAGAGAAGGGGAAATTTGGGACAGCAGTAGGGACAACTCTCGGCCAAGTGGGAAGGGAGTGGGGGAGAATGGTGTGGGATTGCTAAATCTTTCACCAAGTCAAAGCCATTACATACCCAAAGTACACCATACCTTAATTACAATATTTTAATCCTTTTCATACCATTTCCTTCACATGAGTTGAGGAAAAATTCTGTAGGCTTGCTGCTGAGGTGGGGGCGGCCAAGAAGGAGTGAGGATGAGTGGGAGAGAGTGCACAAAAATTTTTATGCAAAAAGACCCCCCACAAGTCCAAAAATCCATGTTTTAGTTCAAAATAAATATATTTTTGTTTTCCATAACAAAAACTCATTAAAACTTGAAATAAAATACTAAAAATTTATATTACAACTAGATTTTAATTAACATGAATTTAAAGATTAAAATTAGCCCATTTAAATTTGTATTTATCACTAATTTAATATATTTTTTTACCGGCATAAAATAATATAAAAAAATTGAAAAATTAGGGAAAAATTTTAAACGACCAGAATTTTATAACTAACTCATTAGCTACTAAAAAATAGCACTTACCTATCCAAATTAGGTATAATTAGGCCTAAACTGCAAAATAACAATAATAACGATTTACGGAAAAATACCAAATTTTCACCGATTTTCGGGAAAACACCAAAACGACCTTTTCAAGGCGCTACAATCTTCCCCCCTTAAAGAAATTTGGTCCCCGAATTTAAAAATATATCTACGCATACCTTCAAAGAGATGGGGATATTTCTTCCTCATCTCGTCCTCGGTCTCCCAGGTGACCTCCTCGCTGCTCGGGCCACGCCAAAGTACCTTGACGGTCGGTATAACTTTCGATCTCAATTTCTTCAGCTGCCGATCCAGGATGACCACCGGTTGCTCTGTAAAAGAAAGGTCGCACTCTAGCTGGACTGTCGGTTGCTGAATCGCATGCGAAGGGTCGTGAAGGTACTTGCAGAGCATCGAAACATAGAAGACGGGGTGAACATCGGGAAAGCTGGGTGGAAGTGCCAAACGATACGCAACTTTGCCGACACGCTCGAGGATCTCGAAGGGACCCACAAATCTGGGACTAATCTTTCCTTTTCCCCCAAATCGCATCATGCCCTTCATCGAGGAGACCCTCAGAAAAACATGATCGCCAACTGCGAACTCTAGCCTGCGACGGCGCCTGTCTGCATACGATTTCTGCCTGCTCTGAGACGCTCCCATCCGATCTCGAATCAACTGTATCTTCGCGGTCGTCTCCTCAACAAGCTGCGGCCCTAATATACTGCCCTCGCTGAGCTCTGTCCGACAGACGGGCGATCTGCATCTCCTCCCATACAATGCCTCGAAAGGTGCCATCTGAATAGTATCCTGGAAGCTGTTGTTGTAGGAGAACTCCACTAAGGGTAATGATGATCCCAGCTAACTCCGAAGTCTAAAACGTACGCTCGGAGCATGTCCTCAAGAGTCTGAATAGTCCGCTCTGACTGTCCATCGGTCTGAGGATGAAATGCTGTGCTGAAGCTCAAACGGGTGCCCAATGCCTCCTGAAGTCGCTACCACAGTCGGCTGGTAAACTGGGTGCCTCTGTCTGACACGGTACAAGTCGGTACGCTATGTAACCGTACGATCTCGTCGATGTCAATCTGGGCATACTGAGCAAAACTGAAAGCGGTCTTCACTAGCAAGAAGTGAGCCGCTTTCGTCAATCGATCCACGATCACCCAAATGGAGTCGTACCCTCGACTGGTCCTGGGTAGACCCACCACAAAGTCCATTGAAATCTGCCCCCATTTCCACTCCGGAATGGGCAAAGGCTGCAACTCTCCTGCTGGCCTCTCGTACTTGCTGACATGTCAGGCATCTCGATACGAAGTCTGTGTCGCCCCTCTTCATCCCGTCCCACCAAAAGACATCTCTCAAATCGTGGTACATCTTGGTGGAACCCGGATGAACGCTGTATGTTGATATATGCGCTCCTCAAGAATCTAAGGCCGCCGTCCCTCAAAATCTGGTACGCACAGTCGAGTCCCAAATCGCAGTACTCCCTTATCATCGATCATGAACTCGGAAACTCTGCCCTGCCGCACCTGCTCTATGATCTCTGAAAGACGGTCATCGCTGGGCTATGCCTCTCGAATACGGTCAAGTAACCGAGGACGTGCACGAACATGCGCAAGCTGTCCCCTTGTCGGAGTGAACTCGAACTCTACCCGGCTATCGCATAAAATCTGCCAATCTGCCGACGACTGCCTCTGTACTGCGCGCAACCAAGATAGACTACCCCTGGGCCTCCTGCTTAAAGCATCCGCCACTACATTAGCCTTGCCCGGGTAATACAAAATCTCGCAATCGTAGTCCTTTGCTAGTTCCATCCAATCGAAAGGAACTCCCTTCCAGGTCAATCTGGTCAAAGGTGCAGCAATACGGGAGAAATCCAGAACGAATCGCCTGTAGTAGCCAGCCAGGCCTAGGAAACTGCGGATCGCCGTAACTGATGTCGGTCTGGGCCACAGCTGAACGGCCTCGATATTCTTCGGGTGCACACATATGCCATCTCTCGTAATCACGTGACCCAAGAAACCAACGCTGTCCAGCCAGAATGCACTCTTGGAAAATTTAGCGAAAAGTCGGTGCCCCCTTAAAGTCTGCAACGTAATCTGCAAGTGCTGCTCGTGCTCCTCTCGGCTCCGGGAATACACCAAAATATCATCAATGAACACTATGATGAATAAGTCGAGATACTGCCGGAATATATGGTTCATCAAATCCATGAATGTTGCAGGGGCGTTGGTGAGTCCGAACGACATCAGCAAAAACTCATAGTGGCCGGAGCGCGTGCAGAAAGCTGTCCTCGGTAAATCCTCCTGTCTAACTCGTAGCTGATGGTATCCTGATCGCAAATCGATCCCCGAAAAATATCCTGCCCCCTGAAGCTGGTCGAACAAATCGTCGATACGTGGTAAGGGATACCGGTTCCATACGGTAACTTTGTTCAGCTGGCGGTAGTCGATACACAAACGCAAACTGCCGTCCTTCTTCTTGACAAACAAGACCAGAGCACCCCAGCGAGAAACGCTAGGTCGAATAAGCCCCTTATCCAACAAATCCTGCAACTGATCCTTCAGCTCTCTAAGCTCCGCCGGGGCCATCCGATAAGGCGGTATGGAAATAGGCCTCGAGCCGGGAATTAAGTCAATGCAGAACTCAACGTCGCGCTCAGGCGGTAGCCCAGGCAGCTCGTCAGGGAAAACATCAGGAAACTCACAAACAATCGGGACCCGGTCCAAAGGAACCTCTGCAGCTCGAGTATCATAAATATACGCTAAGAATCCCTGACATCCTTTCCGCAAGAGCTGACCAGCACTACGAGACGAAATCAAGCTGGGAAGGGTGACGCTGTGGTCCCCCCGAATAACAAGGACTGGCTCTCCCGGAAATCTAAATCTGACTGCCTTCTCACGGCAGTCCACCGAAGCATAACAAGTGGCCAGCCAGTCCATGTCCAGAAGCACATCAAAGTCCAACATATCAAGGAGAATCAAATCAACCGACGAATCCCTCTCCCCGATACGAACGGAACACAAACGAAACACAAAACGAGCAACAAACGACTCGCCTACCAGGGTAATAACAACAAGCGGCTGATCTAACGACGATGAATCATGGCCCAACATCGGTGCAAAGTGTATAGATACGTACGAATGTGTGGAACCCGGGTCGAATAATACTCGTGCATCGAAAGAACATACTGGCAAGGTACTTATCACAGCGGCATTGGATGCCTGCGCATCCTGCTGTGTCAAGGCGAAAACTCGGGCCTGTCCCCCACCAATAGCTGGCTATCCTCGGCCTCGGCCTCGGCCTCCTCATCCTCTCTGGATCGGACCGCCACGTCCACGGCTTCTGGGTGCATCAAGCTGACGTGGAGCATCGCCTGTGGTAGGAAGTGGGGCTCTCTGAGGAGGAGGTGGTGATGGCGGTAAGGTCACATGTGGAACTGTCGCCGCTCTCTGTCGTCTTACCGGACAGTCTCTGATATGGTGGTGCGAACTCCCGCACCTAAAACATTCTGGCGACGGCTGTTGTCCCTGTGGATATGAACCATATAACTGACCCCGTCCAAATCCTCTGCCAGCCCCATTTCTCGGAAAGAATCTGGCGCGCTGCCTCTGCGACGGCACATCGGTGCGAATCCTCTTCGGCCCAGAAACGACCGAAGTCTGTGATATGCGTGCCTCCATCCGCAATGCCGTATCCATAGCAGCTGAATAGGTGTCGAAATGCTGGGCGCCGATAGCAAGAAATAGCTGGGTATCAAGTCCCTGCACGAACCTCCTCACTATCTTTTCTTTAGTATCCACCAAATACGGAGCATATCTGGACAATTGCATGAACTGGACATCGTATTCAGACACCGTCATCCCTGGAGTCTTGATCAAGGCCTCAAAACTACGAGCTCTGGCATCACGTACGCTCTCTGGGAGGAAACGAGCTAGAAAGACTGCTGTAAACTCGGCCCAAGTCATAGACGGTAGACCTGCAGCTCGACCTCTCAAGACTGACTCCCACCATGTCTGCGCGAGGCCCTCTAGACGGAAACTCGTGAGCTCCACCCATCGATCGTTCGAACATCTAAGCGAACGGCAGATCCTGGCTAAACTGTCAAGGAATGTCTGTGGATCCTCTGCTGCATCGGTGCCCGTGAAGACTGGAGATCTCAGCCTCATGAAATCCTTTAGCGATACTGGGATAGCCACGGTAGTAGTAGTAGGAGCAACTGTCTGGGCAGCAGGCACCATCATAGTCTGTGATGTGGTAGGTACGTGTAGGGTTCCTAGGCACCCTAATGAGGTCTCACAAGGCATCGAACATGCCAATATAAAATTTTAACGGTGCCGAGAGACCCGACTACGGATCGTTTGCTAGAAAACTAGGCGAAAAAGTAATCTAGTTAACAGTTAACTAAGGGATACGGATATACAACCTTTCTAGATCCATTTGTCCACCTCCATAGCTCCATGAAGAAGTCATCTCCGCTGTACAAATCCGAAATCCGGGCTCTTGCGTCGGCTTCATCGGAGAAGAAGCGGGCTAGGTCATCGACGACGTGCCGAAGATGATCAACGTCGAGGCATCGCTAAATCAAGCTCCGACTTCATCAAGTCAAGAAACTTGTGAAGAAAACACACTCTACTACTTGGCAAGAGGTAGAGGATGAAGAAATAGGAAGTGGGTTCAATTTAGTATTGGATTTCTCACTCTTTATCATCAATCACCATTGATGAAGAAAGCTTTTTCTTCATGAAAGAAGATGAAGAAGAAGAAGAATATTATGATAAGTTCTTTCAAAAAGAAAAGAATAACAATCCTTATCATAACACTAACCATGGTAATGTGTAGAGAATCAATCATGGTTAAATGGGATGGTTAGGGTTAAGCATGAGACAAAATGGTCATTTGGTCAAAGTCTTCATGAAGGTTCATGAATGAACAAAAGAAAGCAACCATTTTCCTCATTTTGCCTTTTCTTTTTCCAAAAAGATAAATGAATAAAATGAAATCAAAAACCCTAATCACCCACTTAACTATAGTTTAATTCTTAACACTTAACCATAAGGCATGTATCATCAAACATGATACAAGCAAGTGCACAAAACTATATCGAATATACAATGTGCACACCCGAGCGAGAAAATCCATTTAAAGTGAACCGATACTAGTTAATGCAAAGTAATATATCAAATATATTATTATGCATTAAATCATTAAATCAACACTTGATTTAACGATCCGGTCATATCACATATAACCGACTAGTATCATTAGTAACAACTTATCGAATCAACACTTGATCCGATAACCCGGCTATATCGCATATAACCGATCAATGTCACATCACGAGAATCGAATACAATATCACATACTGGTATTATTCTCGGTCCCGCACATATCTCATATGCGCTCCTATTTCATTTCGCTTGAGCCAGGAAACCTCTGTGTAGGACTCTAAAGACTCGTCAATACACCGGCAGCGGATGATGATCATATCAAACATCCACAAGCCGCAAGCGGTCTGCTAAACGTAACGGCCACCCGGGTATTGAGCGATCAGAAGATCGACGAGCAAGCCCGTTCACACTCCTGTGAATCCAACCAGTAACACTACCGTACAGTCCGGTCTGATCGTCTGATATGTCGCATATCTCGCCTAGGGGTGGTAAACGTCAGACCCCAATAGCTCGATAAGTCGTGTCGATATGAGGTCTATAACTATTCGAGAAACTACAGGTAACACTTACCAGTAAATCTCAGCAACCCTGGCCAGGGATTTCCTGTTATAGCCAATCGAACACAGTGCAACATCAACTCCCTATACCGGGAGAGACGAATCCCCTCCTATCGCTCATTGCCTCCATATGACTCGGCACTGTACCCAAAAACCACCGTTTTCCACGCCCTCTTGGACGTGTTAAGATGGAAATCAAAGCACAGTGGGAACCACACAAGACTCTATGACGATCTCGGGTCAACAGACTACTCTGTACCAGTGTCACCAGAGAACTGCCATCTGACGTGAGGTATAATACCATCTGGGAGTTCTCGGCGAGTCCGTCCAGTGTACCCAGTCTCTACTGAGCACCCGTATATCATCTCCGATGTCAAACACCAATGGATATGGGATCATCCATCGCCCATCTGTATGGGTCGAGAAGGTATACGCTAGTCTACTCTGGTATATCGATGCCCCGTCTCGATACACCCACGACTAGGGACTTTGAAGGATGTACTTATGGACTACCATGTCCCCACTAGTATGATCCGCATTATAGTCCAGGTAGTCAAGTACAGATCCTAAGGGCTTTACCAACATGTTACAGAGAGACAATCAGCATACACGTTAAGGTAAAGGGTAACCAGATAGCATACTATCATGTCGAGCAAGAAAGTCCTCCCTATATATGTCCCAGCATCCACTACAATATACATCCTATGTACAGTAATGGCCTCTAGGGAATACATATAACTAACAATCTCCCACTTGCACTAGGGCCATCTGTAGCAGTGGTTGCAGTATCTCATATTCAACCATCCCATAATTATCTCTCTCTGGGAACAGGCCTTTGTGTTGTCCTCTGAGTCTACTCTCCAAACCTAGATCACCCTGGAGATTAACCATCTCCATGATCAGGTGATACTGCCTTAGAATATGTCTGGATCACTAATGGGACGGGCGTTCCTTGGCATAAGCCACAACTCCATTGTCACACAATGGTAGGAACGTAGTTCATCTTATGAACCAATATACACCAAAACAGCCTCTTTGGTAGCATCTTAAGTAGCGATATATCGTGCCTTTATCATCTAGTAAGTCACGGTATCTAGCTTGGAACTCTTCCAACATACCGTCCCTTTACTGAGGGTAAAGACAATGCCTGCGACTGACACTCAGTCGTCATTATCACTCTGGAACCCTTCCAGTGATTCTCCCCAGGATCGGTTGATACCGTCTCACTACAACTAGTGAGATTCCTAACATCCAATTAGATCTATCTCATAGATCCAAAAACCCAGGATTTAGGAGGTATCAATTTGATCCTATATGGAGAATCATCGAGATAAGCGGATATTGATCGAGTGTAGCATAGGAAACTCCTTCCCCATCAAGAGTATGTCATCCACGTACTCTACGAGGATCGTCACCATACTCCCTACTACCTTTTTGTTTATACAAGGTTCATCTACAATTTTGATGATGTCAAACTCTTTGACTAATCCATCAAAACAGATGTTCCAACCTCGCGATGCCTGCTTTATCATATAAAACATCTTGCACACGTTTCCGCTGCTCCCACTGTCTATGAAGCCCTCTGGCTGTGTACTTATAGACGTTCTCTTCTAAAACATCATTTAGAAAAGCTGTCATGACACCCAACCACCAGATATCGTAGTCATGGTATGTAGCCGTGGCAAGTAGGATCTGGATGGACTTAAGCATAGGTACTTGAAAAGGTTTCATCATTATCCACAGCTGGTCAATGATGCAAACTTTTAACAACTCTAGCTTTGAAAGTCTCAACTTTTCCATGTACACCAAGTAATCTTCTCAAGATATACCTACTCCTGATGGGGATTTAACCCTTCAGATATAGCAACCAAAGTCCATACTTTGTTGGTGTATAAGGATTCCATCTCAGATCGATAAACATCCAGCCATTCTTACAGAGTCTCACTCTTGATGGCCAGCTCAAAACTAGTTGGGTCATCATCTCATGATGCAATCCTCGCTCCCAATGTCATAGAGAAAACGAAGTATCTCTCAGGTGGGTAAGGAACCCTTCTAGATCGGCGGAGAGGCTGAGGTTCGTTGGTATCTACTGAATCCTTTGGTTCTACCAAATCATCTTCTGTTGTTTGTATAGCTGGAACTATTCCAGTTATACATTACAGACCTTGCCTCTAACTTGTCCGGATTATGGTTTTAGACATAGGCCGGACAACCCCAAATCTTAACCAACTTAAGATATGGGCTCTTTCCTTTCCATATCACATATGAAATGGTAGGCAACTGATTTGATTCGAACCTATTCAATAGGTATGCAGCTTCTCAAGCGCATAACTCCCAAAAAGGAAAAAGGCAACTCAGTAGTACTCATCATGGAGCACACCTTATCATATAGGGTGTGATTGATCCGCCCTGATATACCATCGTGCTATGGTGTATACAGAGGAGTAATGCTGAGAGAGAATCTCATTCTCCTTTAGTATAATCCAGGATTTCCGTGCACAAGTATTCTCCTCCCTGATCTCATCAAAGGACATAATACTTATACCCATATTTTGGTTCTCTACTTCTAACTTATATTCTGTGAATATCTCAGAAGGTTCGGACTTATGTTTCAACAGGAACATATGTCTGAATCTTGAGAGATCATCAGAGAACGTAATGAAGTATAAAGAACCAGTCTTGGCATGTGTAGACAGGGGACCTACATACATCAACATGTATCATCCCAAGAGTTCACTAACTCTTTCTCTGTTTCCAGTAAACGAGCTATGGTCATCTTATCTTTGTGACATGACTGGCAAGTTTCATAAGATGTAAATTCAAACAGATTTAAATATGCATCTACATGTAACTCTAGCTAGTCGGGTCACATTGATCTGACCTAGTCTACAATGCCTCAAGAAGAATTCGTTCATTTCTGAACTCTTCCTCTTATGTGTGTTCTGTATACTAAGAACTGTAGTTTGATTTAGAACATCAATGCTTTTAGATAACGTGCCTGAACCGATCAACTTTTGATATAGGAAATGTTCAAAACATTATCCAACAATACAAAATTTTATCATTTCTTTATTAATAAAGGGACTGATACGATTTTGTATATCAGGTTCGGTATCTAATAACATTCGTTCAGAATCAATGTATTGTAATACAGGGTGACAGTGACCAACAGACTTGGCTGCAACTCTTGCCCCGTTTTCTGCCTCATGAAACTTATCACCCGTTCTCAGTTCTCTACTTTTCTGTAGCCCTATGTAACAGATTACATATCTGGGATCCTGATCTGGTATCACATACCCAGGACGTAAAGGATACTGAGAAACAGTTCTGTATAATGAACACACCCGAAGATGATGCATCATCATGCACTCTCTTCGTTTGGGCGGCACGGGAAATCTGGTATTCCCTAAATTCCTGCTCTGTCTTATAACAATTATAAGTTGGAGCGGGACCAACGTTCCCCAGCTCAGTATAACAAGCGGGTTCGGTCAATAATCCGTTTTATTATCTTGATTAAGGCGTGATATGGTTGCTACCTGGAGAGAGAGAGAAGAAAACACTCAGCGTGCGCTCTTGCAAGAATAGATTGGTTATTATTTTATCTAATCAGGATGGCTCCCACTGCTTTTTATCAAATCTTCCTTCAAACCCTAAAAGGAAAGACTAGCCGGGATTAATTACACACTACAAGTTCGCCAATCTTTCAGCCAGGCCAGTGTCGGTACTTTGAGGGAGGTCCCCCGTGCTTTCGCACGAACCTAATTGCTGTAAACCTCGTTTTCCCAGAGGCGTAACCCCGTTGACACCTTTCTAGACACCTACTTGATCGGCTAATTGTAATGTATAAAACTCTCCCAGGAGTAACTCTTACTCGCAGCGGGTATCGGGATCCAACTATCTCATAGAAGGTATGCAATCTCATTGCAAATTTCAACACTTGAAATTCCCGATAATATTTTGCCCCTAACGTGCTATGACCTTGACGAAAGCCAATAAACCATAGCCCGCTAGTCAAGTTCAACCCGTACATTTCTTGATCGAATTAAACCCACCCGCACGACCCTTGACGAAAGCCAACAAAGCCGCACGACTACCCTAATCCAATCGCATCGTATGCTAGCAGATAAGCAGCATATAGCTACCGCACACTGCACCTTGACGAAAGCCAACAAATGCAGCATGAATACTATATACAACTTATCTGAAATGTCGGAGGGCTACGACAGGTTTTTCTGAAAACCTATTGCGTAATGAACTTGATATCGTTGTAGGATCGAATGAATTTTGAAATGGAGTGTTTTTGAGGCTTTTCTAGTTTTGCTAAAGAAGTCACTCCCGGTGAAGGGATCGTCGGTCCTTTCCTCGTCGAATGAGGTGCGGGATATATCATATATATCACTGTGCAAAGCAAAAACTCTAAAAGCAATCAAAAACCAAACCGAATGTGTAGCATCTGCCAGTTATTGCTAAAGGAGTCACTCCCGGTGAAGGGATCTCGGTCCTTTCCCTATCGAATAAGGTGCAGGATATATCATATATACCGCTGTGCAAAGCAAGAACTGTAGCTACCTGTTTTATTTTGAAATTCGATTCTACAACATCTTAGGTTTCTTTTATTTCATTAATCATATTAATGAAGTCCCATCATTTAAATTACCTAAACATCACAGATAAATACGACGTACACTTATGCCATCCGCATTCGGCTCCATGTCCCCTCGTGCACCGTTAGGTTAGGTAACTAACGGCAGAGCAGGGCAGGGCTAGCGCGGGTGTAAAACATAAGTAACGTTTATATAATATATCATATATACTATATACTGTATCTATCACAGAACATCACATGATCACATCACAGATATCGCAGCAGAAGAAACATATGAAATATTGGATATACTAGGACGTCCGTGTTTTCAATACGAGCCAGTATAAAACACGGATTCCACGGTCATGATGAATAGCCAAACCCACACCCCTAGACCCCTACGAGAGCGGCAAGCAACCCTTCCAATTCTAGAGTTAGGAGACCCGGACTCGACTCCTCGAGTTGGTCTCCCACTGGACTCCAGAACCCGGTTATTTGTGCCCTCCTCCTTGGGTCTATCCTAGTGCGGAAAAGTAAATAATATACAAACGGTGACTACTTCCGCAACCTGGAAGCGCCCCAATAAAAGAATATTACATACAAGTTTTTACATGAATGAAAATGAAAAACACTCATCTCACATAAAAAAAACCCGGCTATTCAAACACGACGATCCAATATAACATATCCAGCAACACATAACATCACATGTCATCAACGTAAGTAAATATGCGCATCCCAATTGTCGTTGACATATAGCAACGAAACCGGCGATATCGCATATTACACTTACGGTCACAGAAAAGAAAGTGTAAAACTACAACAATTGGAATCCGCAACCACCTCAGACATCGCATGCCTGATCAAATGAATTACTTAGACATCACATGCCTAACAATTATAAACCCAGCATTTTAGTCTCATTATCGAAAACACTTTTCAATATCGAGTCGGGAAATTCAACAAGATTCCCGACAGTCAGATCGAAAGCTCGTCGCAAACTTGAGTAGGCGGCCGCACCCCCGATACCATCGACGAAGTGCACCAAGGCGGAACACCGCTACCACGAGCACCCGAACGGATGCTTTCGGCGACGGGGTTCTCCTACAGTCACTTGGTCGGGGCTATGGAGTGAGGCTGTCTATTAAGTTTACCCGGCGAGTATCCGCGTACGCTACGTGATTGCGACGGACTTTTGATCACATCAAAATTCCGTGGCAACCGATCAAGTGATACTAAACTGCTATGTTTATAACATTCATTCAGTTATCTCATAACTTATTGTGAATTCCAATTATTGTATCCCATTCCGGATAAACAGAAAATGTTAAACTTTCCGATTGAATATTTGAACACCCAAGTTTTCCCGATACAGATCAACACATGAAATAAGTCTAACAACATTCAGTTCGTGCCTCAGTACCAACGGTCCAGCCGTAGAAGGGTCAAGCCAACGCCTCACATGTGGCACGCCGTACTGCCCCAAACCCGAAGGTTCAAAGGGCAGTTCAAGACGGTCACATAATCGAGTTAAGGTTTGTTGTCTTCTAGAGGGTCCATCGCGTTACTTGCACTACTTAGAACGTCGTTAAACTACGGAAAAATCCAACACTTGGAAATTTCCCTACAGGGGAAAAGTTGGGTATTTGTATCCGGTCGAACTTTTTAACATATTCTAAAATTTATCCGGAAAGCCACACAGACAAAATTTGATAATCCGATCGAACATTCGAATCCCCAAAACAACCCAGAAAATTCAACTCTGGAAAAATTATTAAAAATTTCCAGAAGACTCAGCAGCACAAAACATGAATTACTGTGCAAGCCACGTGGGGTAACTCTCTACAGTGGCCGCGGAACCGCCGCTCATCCCATGGTGGGGGCCGCGGTTCCGCGCCTCCTTTGAGGAGTTATCAACACGTGCTTCACAGTATCTCATATAATTCCCTGCTGAATTTTTTAGGATTTTTTAATATGGAAAAATCCCAGATTTTACAAAATGTCCAGAGAGCATGATTGTGGTCGGGTTTCGGGTTCGTTCGGACTTCAAATTCCGTCTGGACTTCGTCTAAGGCTCTAGCAAGGCTTTGATACCACTGTAGGGTTCCTAGGCACCCTAATGAGGTCTCACAAGGCATCGAACATGCCAATATAAAATTTTAACGGTGCCGAGAGACCCGACTACGGATCGTTTGCTAGAAAACTAGGCGAAAAAGTAATCTAGTTAACAGTTAACTAAGGGATACGGATATACAACCTTTGTAGATCCGTTTGTCCACCTCCATAGCTCCATGAAGAAGTCATCTCCGCTGTACAAATCCAAAATCCGGGCTCTTGCGTCGGCTTCATCGGAGAAGAAGCGGGCTAGGTCATCGACGACGTGCCGAAGATGATCTACGTCGAGGCATTGCTAAATCAAGCTCCGACTTCATCAAGTGAAGAAACTTGTGAAGAAAACACACTCTACTACTTGGCAAGAGGTAGAGGATGAAGAAATAGGAAGTGGGTTCAATTTAGAATTGGATTTCTCACTCTTTATCACCAATCACCATTGATGAAGAAAGCTTTTTCTTCATGAAAGAAGATGAAGAACAAGAAGAATATTATGATAAGTTCTTTCAAAAAGAAAAGAATAACAATCCTTATCATAACACTAACCATGGTAATGTGTAGAGAATCAATCATGGTTAAATGGGATGGTTAGGGTTAAGCATGAGACAAAATGGTCATTTGGTCAAAGTCTTCATGAAGGTTCATGAATGAACAAAAGAAAGCAACCATTTTCCTCATTTTGCCTTTTCTTTTTCCAAAAAGATAAATGAATAAAATGAAATCAAAAATCCTAATCACCCACTTAACTATAGTTTAATTCTTAACACTTAACCATAAGGCATGTATCATCAAACATGATACAAGCAAGTGCACAGAACTATATCGAATATACAATGTGCACACCCGAGCGAGAAAATCCATTTAAAGTGAACCGATACTAGTTAATGCAAAGTAATATATCAAATATATTATTATGCATTAAATCATTAAATCAACACTTGATTTAACGATCCGGTCATATCACATATAACCGACTAGTATCATTAGTAACAACTTATCGAATCAACACTTGATCCGATAACCCGGCTATATCGCATATAACCGATCAATGTCACATCGCGAGAATCGAATACAGTATCACATACTGGTATTATTCTCGGTCCCGCACATATCTCATATGCGCTCCTATTTCGTTTCGCTTGAGCCAGGAAACCTTTGTGTAGGACTCTAAAGACTCGTCAATACGCCGGCAGCGGATGATGATCATATCAAATATCCACAAGCCGCAAGCGGTCTGCTAAACGTAACGGCCACCCGGGTATTGAGCGATCAGAAGATCGACGAGCAAGCCCGCTCACACTCCTGTGAATCCAACCAGTAACACTACCGTACAGTCCGGTCTGATCGTCTGATATGTCGCATATCTCGCCTAGGGGTGGTAAACGTCAGACCCCAATAGCTCGATAAGTCGTGTCGATATGAGGTCTATAACTGTTCGAGAAACTACAGGTAACACTTACCAGTAAATCTCAGCAACCCTGGCCAGGGATTTCCTGTTATAGCCAATCGAACACAGTGCAACATCAACTCCCTATACCGGGAGAGACGAATCCCCTCCTATCGCTCATTGCCTCCATATGACTCGGGACTGTACCCAAAAACCACCGTTTTGCACGCCCTCTTGGACGTGGTAAGATGGAAATCAAAGCACAGTGGGAACCACACAAGACTCTATGACGATCTCGGGTCAACAGACTACTCTGTACCAGTGTCACCAGAGAACTGTCATCTGACGTGAGGTATAATACCATCTGGGAGTTCTCGGCGAGTCCGTCCAGTGTACCCAGTCTCTACTGAGCACCCGTATATCATCTCCGATGTCAAACACCAATGGATATGGGATCATCCATCGCCCATCTGTATGGGTCGAGAAGGTATACGCTAGTCTACTCTGGTATATCGATGCCCCGTCTCGATACACCCACGACTAGGGACTTTGAAGGATGTACTTATGGACTACCATGTCCCCACTAGTATGATCCGCATCATAGTCCAGGTAGTCAAGTACAGATCCTAAGGGCTTTACCAACATGTAACAGAGAGACAATCAGCATACACGTTAAGGTAACGGGTAACCAGATAGCATACTATCATGTCGAGCAAGAAAGTCCTCCCTATATATGTCCCAGCATCCACTACAATATACATCCTATGTACAGTAATGGCCTCTAGGGCATACATATAACTAACAGTACGTCCGCCGATCTCGGTGCACGACTGGCCACAACTAACGATCCCACCATCTGTCGTAACTCCTCCATACCAGACTCTAGCCTATCCATGCGGCCTAGGGAATGCGGATCAGTCTGTCCCTGAGGCGTAGGTACGCCACCCTGCTCGGACCTCGTCTCGGATGAGCCTGCTTTGATCTCGTCTTGGGCGGCAGCCCTCTGCGCTCTCGTAGCCTTCGGTGGCATAGTGGCCGGTACAGAAAAAACGATAATAAGAACAGTGCAATAGACTCATTGGATACACGGAAATGAAGAAGTAATTTTCAAGCAAGTATATCCTAAAGTCACTTAGGCGGAGTACCGTATCGCAAGTATGCCGCGGACATACGCACGCTACGTTACTGTGCTTAAGTTACTTACTCCATCTACCAAGGTCATCCTACACTCAGAAAGGTAAAACCTATCGCTCTGATACCAACTTTGTCACGACCCGCAGGGTACGGAACGTGACTGGCACTTAAGTTACGAAACGTCTCAAGACGTCCGTAAAATAAGTAAGCTAAAGCCCAGAAATCAAAACAAAAAAGCAAAAGAGTGAAGGAAAACCAATCAATTGAAAGCGGGTTTATCAATTAAGTCATATCAAGCCTTTTTTAAAAACAATATCAATTTTTCCGAAAATTTCGGCAGAGTCTCCTTTATAAATACTGACCCCCAAAATGGGTACAACAAGAATATATATGAATACAACAAATAAGCCATCCCCAAGCGGGAGCTAGCTCTTCGCCACAAGGCGGTCACAAATCCCACGGAATGTAAATCAGCAATGTGCATAAATAAACATAAGAAGCACAAGCAAAACAGCATGTCGACTCAAGTGAGCTCGACCCCAAAATACAGCATAAAAAGCCCATAAATCTCACAGTCTCGTCTTTAGGTCAATATACAACCATACTGGTAAATACAGTAGATGGAGTACTCTAGATACAAAGAATATACAAGGTGGTACAAAATAGTAATACAACCCACCTACGAGCAAAAGCCTCGAATCCAGGCAAAAGAAGCAAAAGAAGCAAGTGCGCCCGCCGCTACTGTACTGACGGAGCGGACATGCAAAAGGCTGTGGCACAACGGGGGTGAGTTGCCAACTCGTGAGTAATAAATAACATCTACAAAAGCTATCGCATGCATGCACACAAGTATCCTAGCATCTCTAAAACAGATATGGCAGGGTATACTAGTAGGTATGTATGCAGCATGAATATTCTAGCATGTATGTATGCAACATGAATATACTAGCAGGTATGTATGCAATATGAATCAACTCATGATCTGCATGTGTAAGTATAAGAAATCATCCTTTTCCTTTAGGAATCTCTTTTGAAATATCAGCACAATACCAACAGAACCAACTAGAATCCGTTTCCAGCAACGACACCTCAAAACTGTCTCAAATCTCATATATCCACATCATAGTATCTCTAGCCCCAGCCGTCCGGCTGACCCATCTCAAATATCAATATCGTATCATCTCGCGGCCACGGTCGGTATCCTCTAGATGTCCGCCGTGCCAAAAAGTCACCGGTAGGTAGTCTATCCCCTACCAGGCTCAACGTCAGCAACACGACCTTCTTGCCCCGGGGTACCTTACCGGGCCCACCATGTACCCGAGACGGTTCATCCAACTCCTCGAAACGGGTCTCGAAAACCACAGTAAACTCATGGTGGACGACACTTACATCACTATAAAACCGCAATTTACATATATTAAAAAGGTAATAAGTTTAGAAATTTTGTGGCTTTCCCCCGAAATCCAGAAATATCATAAAATCTTAAGAAATCCTCATAAGTGCATATGTCAATGATAATGAATGCATATGGTATCAATAATCAAGTTGCGATGTATGATTAATAGACTAGGCATGAACAAACAATATGATGAGGTGCATGCACATGAATAGCAATCCTACGATTTCATTTTAAGGATTTAAAGGCAAATAGCACAGGTTTAAGCATCAATTATAGTAAAAGGTTTCAAATTATAGGTTATCTAGTGTGGTGGCATGGCAATTACCAGGGTGTGTGTGTATGCATGAATAGTGCTCGTGCTGCATATAAAAACCCTGGCAATGGTGCAGGTGTTCTATAGAATGGGTTCGCATATGTATGTCGAATAAAGCATGGATGTATTTACTAATATTACAAGAAATCTTTAACTACTTAAACTATCGGGCGACTTGCGCCATCCAAACAATAGTCCCCCGTAGATGTTACATCTACTCACCGGAATCCCCAGCTAGCTACGTCCAATCACCGCTTTCCCTTTTCGTGCTGCGTCCAAAGTCTCCGCGACTGTTCCTGGAATTTGCACCAATACAAAACATAAGGTTACATATCATGAAACGACGCAAATCCCAAATGAAAATATCAACGTTCACAAATTAGGCACAACGTGCACAAGGTGCGCGGAACACACACGAAAATCACAAAAACTAACTGTAATCGTCGTTTTGGGGCGCTCGGCAAAACTTAAACCCGATCACACAAAATACAGCATTCACATACCCTACAAGTCGTAGGAGATGTGAAAAATATAATCAAGATATCATAAATAATTCACCTCTTAATTTTATGAAAAACCTAGTAAGAATGAAAACTAGAGAATTGACGCAAAAATCGCGGATTTGCGACAAAAAGACTACAATCTATCATGAACAACCAATCCACACTACAAGAAATCTACAACACTCAAATAACCCACATGCAATGCTTCAAATTTCCATTTTCCATAAACAATTCCTTTCTTGATTTTTATAACTAACAAAAACCAACCCAAACTATACATGAAACACGAAATTAACCCTAATTTGAAGCCCAATAAGCAAGTTAACCTCTTAGATTTGGTTTGTATAATAACTAGATAACAAAATAACTTAATTAACCTAATAATGGTTTTCTAAACCTTAGTTAAACTCAAACCATACACTTTAAAAAAAACTAGTATGCAAATAGCACTAAAATTAACACAAAATTAAAGGAATTAACCGTAAGTATTTAAATGGGTAAGGATTATACCTCAATTTCTATGGATCTAGCATGGTGATTTGCCTCTAAAGATGCCTCCTTTCTCTCAGATTTAAACCAAATTGGGTGTGAGAAAAGATGGATTAAGGGTTTGCTTTGAATTTATGAATGAAATTGTTGATTTTTGATGGATTTTGATGAATTTTTTGAAGGAAAACGAGAAGGGGAAATTGGGGACAGCAGTACGGACAACTCTCGGCCAAGTGTGACGGGAGTGGGGGAGAATGGTGTGGGATTGCTAAATCTTTCACCAAGTCAAAGCCATTACATACCCAAAGTACACCATACCTTAATTACAATATTTTAAGCCTTTTCATACCATTTCCTTCACATGAGTTGAGGAAAAATTTTGTGGGCTTGCTGCTGAGGTGGGGCCGGCCAAGAGGGGGTGAGGATGAGTGTGAGAGAGTGCACAAAAAGTTTTATGCAAAAAGACCCCCCACAAGTCCAAAATTGCAAGTTTTAGTTAGAAATAAATATATTTTTGTTTTCCATAATAAAAAACCATTAAAACTTGAAATAAAATACTAAAAATTTATATTACAACTAGATTTTAATTAACATGATTTTAAAGATTAAAATTAGACAATTTAAATTTGTATTTATCGCTAATTTTATGTATTTTTTTACAAGCATAAAATAATATTAAAAAATTGAAAAATTAGGGAAAAATTTTAAACGACCAGAATTTTATAAGTAACTCATTAGCTACTAAAAACTAGCACTTACCTATCCAAATTAGGTATAATTAGGGCTAAACTGCAAAATAACAATAATGACGATTTACGGAAAAATACCAAATTTTCACTGATTTTCGGGAAAACCCCAAAAAGACCTTTTCAAGGCGCTACAATCAGCATGACCCCGCTCGGAAACACGTCATCATCAACATGACCCCGTTCGGAAATACGTCATCAGCATGACCCCGCGCGGAAATACGTCATCAGCATGACCCCGCCCGGAAATACTTCATCAGCTTGACCCCGCCCGGAAATACATCATCCACATGACCCCGTTCGGAAATACGTCATCCACATGACCCCTTTCGGAAATACGTCATCCATATGACCCCGCTCGGAAATACGTCATCCACATGACCCCGTTCGGAAATACGTCATCCACATGACCCCGTTCGGAAATACGTCATCCAGATCACCCCGCTCGGAAGTACGTCACCCATATGACCCCGTCACGGAAATACGTCATCCATATGACCCCTTTTCGGAAATACGCCATCTACATGTCTATCCCACTAAACACTTTTGGGTCCTCTCGACTCGTAAGGAAGAAAAACTCTCTTATAAGATCCTTACGACTTATAAGGGAAAACGGACTTAGTCATCCTCACGATTTCTAAGGAGAAAATACACCTACGAGATCCTCACGACTCGTAGAGAGAAAATTTTTATGAGACCCTTACGGTTCATAAAATTGAAATGTCAAAAGTGACAGATCCTAACCCTGTTTCCTAAGCCATCACCACCCCTTGAAGAAGCCAAGACAAGGTGCTCACTCTATCATCTGCCGGCTATGTTTGCTAAGGCGACATGCTGATAACAAAAGAAAGGAGAAGAAAGCGATAGAAATAACATCTGATTTGCATTTAATTAAGCGTTCGAGGCATACCCATTCATGCATGTTCAAAAGATTTAGAACATGAAATAAAACAAGCTAAAATGAGAAATTTGCCATTCATACTGCAAAAAAGTTCTTACAATTAGGAAAGCAGTAAATAAAAACATTATCACGATGGTTACAATAGCAAAACCTCAGACCCAGGGCATGGGTTGAGTAATTCAAAAGTGACCTTGTCCAAAATCATCCAGTCCTTTGGAACCATCCTAGTATGCTTTCTTTCGCGATCACAAGCGTCGGGATCCCCACGGATGTCCTCCACCCTTCGATAGGCAGCATGTATGGCCGACTGTTGAAAAGCCTGATATAGGAGATCGACAAGATTGTCTCGCCTTCTCTTTGAGATTAGGCTTGTCAGATACACCGAGTGCACCTTATCCTCGGCGGCATCCAATGCCTTAAGCGGCATACCGATACAGAATAAAGGAAGCGCTTCCCAGATCGCTCCCATAATAAGCTTCAGGAGAGAAGAACGTTGAGGAAGCAGTCGACCATTGTATGCGTCAAAGCGACTCATAATTTCGGCACACTGGGCGTTTGTGAATTGTCGATTTTGAGAACGGCCGAGTGAGCGAATGTCTCCATAAGAGATGATCACATCAAGGTCATACATGTGAGCATCCATAACTCCTGGAAAAAAAATTAACAAGAATTAGCGGACATAATGATTAAACAAAAGAAGAACAGGGATTTAAACGGCTTATGTTTTCCCCATGGAGAAAACAAATTCTAATTATAACACCTAATAAATTCGAATCATTGAGAAATCCTAAAAAGGGAATCACATTTAATAAGGAAACCTTCCGGTCAAGGAGTTAAAACTGCTCGAGGGCATGGCTCTGCAGACAAGAATGCCACCTGTCAAAATCAAATTATGAAAGGAATTTAAAAAGATCCCCCGAGAAGGTCAAGATGCCTGGCTCTGTAATGATGATGGAAAAACCCATCTGAAAAGAAAATCAAAATCAATTAATTTTTATGAATTAAAAATTCTGGGATCTTCAAGATCCATGAGAAAACTCTTAAAAGTTTTTCATCAAAAATTAAGAAATCTACACATGATTCAGAAGGGCAAGGCTCTGCTCAGGGGCTAAGAAACCCCAAAAGATCTCTTTAGATCTATGGAGCAAATCTCTGCATGTGAAACACTAAACGGGTTTTCTGTAGATCAAAGTTCTATTAAGAGCAAGGCTCTGTTAATGGGTAAAACCCTAACTCATTAAAATTTATTAAAATTTTACCTAAGTTTGGAAAGAGTTTCTTTTTTGCTTCTAAGAAGTTCTCAAACAGAAGAGCTGTGCTCTGAACAAAATTCTCAAAGAAGATGATAATCATTTAGAGGACCAAAGGTCCTATTTATAGGCGTTATGCCGCCTCTTCAACTTCTGAGTTGATCCAAAGGCTCAGATGTTGCCACCGTTGCTCTCATTTGTGGACCACATAAGCGCAACGGTGGGAGGGAGGGCATTTGTTTCCCCAATCAGAGCAAAGCTCTGTTCAAATTCCAAAATTTGAAATGAAACAACGCTTCTGCTTCCCCCAATCAGAGCAAGGCTCTGTATTGAAAATCTAAAGGCAAAAATTGAAGCAACGCTTCAGGTTCCGCGCCAGGCGCGCTGCGCGCCGCGTGTCAAACACGGGTGCGCTAGCGCTAGGCGCACTACGCGCCACGTGTCAAAACGCGAGTGCGCTAGTGCAGTTGCGCTACGCACCTCAAAATAAGGAAAGCTCTGTTTCCAAGACTGGAAAGCGAAGTAACGCTTCATGAAAAGTGCTAAATGCGCTTGCAAAAAGAGTCAGAGACTCTGAAACGGCACTCGCGTGCAAAGCACGGGAGCGCTAAGCGACAGAGGCGCTTCACCTTTACAAGAATTACTTATACCTTATTATAGCAAATTAAATTATGCAGCACATAAGCATAACAAAGAATTAAAAAAAAAGAAAAACAAATGAACACTTAACGGATAATAAAATACTTAATTAAAACATCTGTTTATTGTCACATTGAAAAAAGATCACCAAACAAGGGATCAGTGGCACAAGGGTGAGTAAAACAGTATACAAAATTTTCTAACTCCCTTGCCGCCTTCTCCAGCACATCGAAACAACGATTTTCACGAGGAGTGGCTCCCTACCGATTGACGCTATGTTCATCCGCAAAAGCAGACATAATAGCCCGCCGGGCTCTTATCTGGCCCAACAGGTGAACAGAGCAATCATTCAGAGCCTGAGTAATCAGGCACGCCGCATGAAAACACTCGAGCTTGTCTTCAGCGCATCAAGCATCACCGGGGTCATCTCCACTGGGTGAGGAGGGATGTCATCGAGCACGGCAAGAAGAATCATCCGGAGCCAAATGGATCCCATTGCAAGAGGGGACCCCTTACGGATCACAAGTTTAAACATCACCGCATCACACTCGGTATCCGTGAGAGAAGGATCCACCAAGCGCGCAACAAACAGAGGAACAATGTCCTCAATGGGCACTTCCCACGGTTGTCGACGGTCATGTGGGCGGTTACAAGCCATAAATGAGAGGGTTCTTTGGAGATGAGAAAAGAAAGAAGCTTTGCTTCGAGTTATAAAGACTAGGCACAGAAAACTTGGTGCACAGTAGAGCTATTTCCAAGACTTGGGAAATGAAAGTTCTGGGGAATACAAGTTTGACTTAAAAAGAGAGGTGAAAAGACAGCTCTGTTGAAGCAACGCTTCAGAGCCAATGCGCTAAATGCGCTCCGCGCCACGTGTCAAACACGGTGTGCTAGCGTAGTTGCGTTGCACTCCGCGCTGCGCGCCACGTGTCAAACATGGGTGCGCTAGCGCAGTTGCACTGTGCTTTGCGCTGCGCGCCACGTGTCGAACGTAGGTGCGGCAGCACAGGAATTAAAAATTCCCACCGTTAGATCAAAGGATCTAATATTAATGATAAATCATTAATTAACCAGAATTAAGTTCTGTTAAGGAAAGATTCCTCAAAATCTTTCCAAACAACAAGAATGTGCTTTAAGCACCACTGGATCAACGATCCAATGGTAAATAATAAGTCACCAAAGACAGAACAAATTCTGCATGGAATGATTTCTCAATCTTATTAAAACAAGAAGATTATCTTCTGCAAAACAGAAGCCCTTGAATCAAATATCCAACGGTGGGAAATATTCTCAAATCAATAAGAGAAAGATCTTTTACAACGGATTTAACAAATCAATTGGCCCTATATAAAGGCCCCCAGACTTCAAGTCTCAAAAAAAAAGATAGAGAAAACCCTCTGCAAACTTTGAGAAAAACTCAAAGAAAAAGAAGGGCAAACTCTTAGAAAAAAAAGAAGATCATTTCTTCATCTTCAAGGTAAAGAACTAGTTCTAGAACAACAGAGATGAAACCATCTCGTAAAAAGAAGAACCATCTTCTAAAAATATCATAGATCTACAAAAGACCAAGGTCTTTGATAAAATGAAAAAGATCAAAAGATCTAATCGTAAAAAAAAAATAAAAAAGAAGTATTTTACTTCATTCACAGATCCTTGATCTACAAAGGCAGAGCCCTTTTTATAAAACAAGAACTTTTGTTCTTGAATCTTGAGGCAAAGCCGTCTTTAAGAAGAACATAAATTTGTTCATTGATCTTAAATTTGATCAAATGCGCTTTGCGCTATTACAAAGTGCCTTGCACTCATGAATTGCGCTTTTGCGCTTCTTGGACGGGCGCTCTGCGCCGAAACACGCCGTGTGTCAACCAAACACACAATCTGCGCTTTGCGCTTTAAAAACATAGCACTGCGCTCATGGACTGGCGCTCAGGGCCAAGCGCGCCTCGTGTCACTCACTGGCGCGCCAACAGACTAGCGCAATGCGCCCATAAATTAAAAGCGTGATGCGCTAATAAACTAGCGCTTAGCGCTAAGTGCAACATGTGTCCTCTTCATGTGCGCTACCCGACAGAAGCGCAATGCGCTCTTTAACTGGAGCAAAGTGCCTGGCGCGCCACGTGTCGCATTGTCATAACACACTTTGTTTTGATGAAGACAAAAGATGTTAGAACTCAATGCTTAGCATTATTAAAAGGGCCAAGCCCAAATAAAGGCTTAACAGCCAGAACAACAAAAAAATGTTAAACAATTTAATTGGACTTAGACCAACTCTGGCCATAAGTCCTCAACTTATATTGAACTGAGCACATCTGCTCACAAATACTCAACTGATCTCAGTCGCAAACTGGGCTACAGATCTTTCAACCAACTCACATTGGTTCCAGGGTACATCTCGTTACTCCACTGATATTTGTCGTTGTAATCCTTCAACGCCTTAAGAGTGGTGACGGGTCCCGACAACCACACATTTTTACGGGCTGTGCGGTCCTTAAACTCACGGACTAAGATGTCCTTAAACTTCATAGACTATGACGTCTTTAAACTACGGACTATGGGGTTCTTAAACTCATTGACTATGATGTCCCTAACCTCGGACTGTGGGGTCCCTTTAAACCCACGGAGTACGATGTCCTTAACCTGGACCGTAATGTCCTCAATCTAACAGTGGACCGAAATGTCCTTAAACTACCAACGGACCATAATGTCCTTAAACTAATCGACCGCAATGTCCCTAAACTGGACACCAGAGGCAGCCCAAATGTTCTCCTGTTGGATATAAATGATCCTGTTAAGTTGATCTTAGTCTACAAATTAGACTAACGTATTCTTAACAAACGTTTAAGTTGATCTTAGTCTAAAATGAGACTAACGTATCCTTAAACTGAAACCCCAAACCCAAATCTAAGAAGATACGGATTTGGACTAATCCACGTTCTACGGGCGACAGCATAAATTAGTCTCCGTATACAATCTGGGGAAGGAGAAAGTTGTTACCGTGATGCGGTAGCGTAATTAACTGCTGGGGCTTGCGCCTGCAGGGAAGAGCTTCCCTACAATCGAAAAACCCTCAAACGAGGGGGAATCTGACGAAGTTTGGTACATCGGCCGTATCCATTTAATCCTTCGATACTCGGTACCAAAATCAACTTGGCATCTTCGGAGAGGTGGACGGATAGCACCAATTACCATCTTCCCCTCAGATTCAGGCAAGACGTCAGCCCGTCTTCCCGGTTTCCGGCAGTAAACATACCCATATACAATCTTCAATGTCACATCTGCAATGGATATGGGATCATCCATCGCCCATCATATAGGTTAAGAAACGTATACGCTAGTCTACTCTGGAATATCGATTCCCTATCTCGATATACCTAGGACTAGGAACATTTTAAGGATATGGTTATAGACTATACATGCCCCACTTGCATGATCTCCATCATAGCCATGGAAGTCAAGCATATATCCTCAGGGCTTCATTAACATGTATTAAATGAACAGCATCAAGCAAACATGTCAGATAAAGTAAAACCAGATAGCATAGTATCATGTCGAGCAAGAAAGTCATATAACAAAATATACATACATACATACATACATACATACATACATACATATATATATATATATATATATATATATATATATGTCCAAGCATCCACTATACATATACTGGACATTAGGGCATACATATATCCAACATTTGTAAAAAAGAAAATAATACAATTAACATATATCGCATATATATCAATGTATTATCCGGTGAGAAAATGAATCAATAAAGCGAGCTTATATTAGTTAATATGATGTAATATATCACAAATATAATTATACATTAAATTATCTAATCAACACTTGATCCGACAATCCGGCTATATCGCATATAACCGACTAATATAACATGTACCGATTCATCGAATTAACCCTTGATCCGATGACCCGGCTATATCACATATACCCAGCCGATATCATATATCGCGAAAATAGAATACGGTATCTCATATCGTATTATTCTCAGTCCCGCACATATCACATAAGTGCTCCTACTCCATTTTGCCTGAGCCAGAAAGCCTCTGTATAGGACTCTAAAGAATCGTCAATACGCCGGCAGTAGGTGATGATCATATCAAACACCTACAAGCTGCATGCTGTCAGCTAAACCTAACATCCACCCAGGTATTGAGCGATCAGAAGATCAACAAGCAAGCCATTACATTCTCCCTGTGAATCCAATCAGTAACACACCCGTACAGTCCGGTCTCTTCGTCTGATATGTCGCATATCCAGTCTAGGGGTGGTAAACATCACATCCCAGTAACCGATAAGTCGTGTCGATGCGAGGCTCATAACAGGTCGAGAAATTACTGATAACACTTACAAGTAGCACTCTATATGAGCCCTAACCAGGGACTTCCAGTTATAGCCAATCGAACACAGTACAACATCAACTCCCTATACCGGGAGAGACGAAACCCCTTCTATCGCTCATTGCCTCCATGTGATTCGGGACTGTACCCAAAAGCCACTACTACAAAGAGGGGTTGCCCTTACGGATTAACCCGTAGAGGAAAACCACTGCACCTACGGATATGCCCATAGGGGATAGAAAATAACCTGTAGGTGCAAACGCCGTAGGTGCAAGTTGAAGCCCTGGACTTGCCCCTACGGACAAAAACCTGCCCCTACGGATTTCACTGTAGGTCCTGTAGCCCCTACGGAGTTGGCCGTAGGGACAAAAACATTATTTTATTTATGGTTTTCTTAAATGTAATACTTGTACCTGTGGATTACTCCGTAGGTCTAAGTCATAGCCCCTATAGATACATGCGTAGGTACTGATCCGTATGGACAAAATATCAGAAATCCTGATATTTTGCCCCTACGGATATATCCGTAGGGGCTGTTGTTTGCCCCTACGGATATATCCGTAGGGGCACTCCCAACCGCCAGATACTGAGACCAGGGGGAAAATATCAGTTAATGCTGATATTGTGGCCCTACGGTTAAATCCGTAGGGGCAACATGTGTACCTACGGTTTAATCTGTAGGTACAATTTTTCTTTTTTTTTAAAAAAAAGGGCTGCCTGATTTTTTCTCGCCCTGTGCACAATAATATATACATCAATCAAATATAAAATTAATCATCACACAACATATATCGCAGTATTCATAATCACATCTCTCGCATATAATATAAAAAAGAAACCAAAAAACTGAATATGATATAAATATAAACCAATATCAATATCGTCCAAAATGTTTCAAAATGTAGTACAATATGTATCATATAAATACATAAATGTTTCAAGAAATAAGAATCAAAAAGCTAGCTTAGCTCAGTCCAGCTCCACCTCTGATAAACGCTAGAATCTGGCGCCCCTGCTCCTCGGTCACTAAACCATGCAATTCGGCGTGTGCGGGAGTCTCAGCGGGCTGTAGAGCTGGCGATGTGGTCTGCGCAGCCGCCGTCGAGGTAGTGGCTTGCGGAGCTACGGCTGTGGGAGTCTGAGCTGGCAGTGGAGCTATAGGAGCTGTCTGCGGAACCGCAACCGATGTAGTGACTTGCGGAGCCGCAGCAGAAGGAGATGCATGTGGAGGCTCGGCCGATGTACCCCATCGCGTCTGGACCTAACGTGTGTAATAAGCATGTAAGAACTGTGTATTATTCGAATTCTTATCATTATCGAGTTATTTCGAAACCCCATTTGGATATCTAGTTTGGAAAACCATAGTTTATTTTAATTAGATATGTATGTATGATTAATCAAACCTAAGTCTACAACCAAATAAGCTCAGGCTACGTACTGATATTGGATATGTTGATATCTATAATATGACATGATATTTCACTATTAAGTAGTATACGTACCATGAAAGGTTCCTAGGCACCCTAGTGGGTTCTCACAAGGCATCGAACATGCCAAATTAAAATTTTTAGTGCCGAGAAACCCTAGACTACGGATCTTTAACTAGATGTCTAGGCGAAAAAGAAGCTAGTTAACAGTTAACTACTATGATACGGAAATTACAACCTTTGTAGATCCGGATATCCACCTCCACGGCTCCACAACGTCATGTCCTTGCTGTCCATCATGAATCCTCGACTCGATCATCGGCTTCATCGGGAAAGCAAGCGGAATAACTCGTCGGCTTTGTGTCAAAGACGATCTACGTCGAGGTTGCACAAACTCAAGCTCCGACTTCACAAACTTGTGAAACTTGTGAAGTAAACACCCAAAAGAACTTGGCAAGAGGTAGAGGGTGAAGAAATAGGAGGTGGGTTCACTTTAGATTTGGATTTAACTCACTAGATCTCAACTTGCCATTGGAGTAGCAAGCTTGAAGAAGAAGAAGAAGATGAGCTCAAGAAAAGATTATGATAAGTGTTATGATAAAAATAAATATAAATCAAATACTTATCATAACTTGAACTAGGGTTAAGTGTAGAGAATTAACCATGGTCACTTTGATGGGTTAGGGTTAAGCATGAAGATAAGGATGGTTAGCAAAGTCAAAGCTTCATGAAGCTTCAATATAAAACAAACTTAGCCACCATTCTTATCATAACTTATTTCAAATAAATAAATAAATAAATAAATGAAAATGCAAAACCCTAATTATCATATTAACCATGGATTAATTCTATACACTTAACAATGATCAAGTATCATCAAACATGATACAAAAAGTGCACAAAAGTATATTACATATACAATGTGCAATCCAAGTGACAAAAATCCGTTTAAAGTGAACCAATACTAGTTAATGCAAAGTAATATATCAAATATATAATTATACATTAAATCATTAAATCAACACTTGATTCAATGATCCGGTCATGTCGCACATAACCGACTAGTATTCAATGCATCGATTTATCGAATCAATGATTCGATAACTAGGTCATATCGAATATAACCATTCGAAACATATATCGCGAGAATGAAATGCGGTATCACATACACGCATTATTCTCGGTCCTGCACACATCTCATATGCCCTCCTATTTCGTTTCGCTTGAGCCAGGAAACCTCTGTGTAGGACTCTAAAGACTCGTCAATACGCCGGTAGCAGATGATGATCATATCAAGCACCCACAAGCCGCAAGCGGTCTGCTAAACGTAACGGCCACCCGGGTATTGAGCGATCAGAAGATCGACGAGCTAGCCCGCTCACACTCCTGCGAATCCGACCAGTAACACTTACCATACAGTCAAGTCTCTTCGTCTGATACGTCGCATATCAAGTCTAGGGGTGGTATACGTCAGACCCCAATAACCCGATAAGTCATGCTGTTGTGAGGCTCGTAACGGGTCGAGAAACTACTGGTAACACTTACCAGCAAATCTCTGATCAGCCCTGGCCAGGGACTTCCCTGTTACGGCCAATCGAGCACTGCGCAACATCAACCCCCAATACCGGGAGAGACGAAACCCCTCCTATCGCTCATTGCCTCCATGTGACTCGGGACTGTGCCCAAAGACCACCGTTTTGCACGCCCTCATGGACGTGGTAAGGTGGAGATCAAAGCACAGTGGGAATCACACAAGACTCTATGACGATCTCGGGTCTACAGACTAACCTGTACAAGTGTCACCTGAGAACTGCCATCTGACGTGAGGTATAATACCATCTGGGAGTTCTCGGCGAGTCCGTCCAGTGTACCCAGTTTCCACTAAGCACCCGTATACCATCTCTGATGTCAAACACCAATGGATATGGGATCATCCATCGCCCATCACATGGGTCGAGAAGCGTATACGCTAGTCTACTCTGGTATATCGATGCCCCGTCTCGAGATACCCACGACTAGGGACCTTGAAGGATGTACTTATGGACTACCATGTCCCCACTAGTATGATCTGCATCATAGCCCAGGTAGTCAAATACAAATCCTAAGGGCTTTACCAACATGTAACTATAAGACAGTATAAAGAGACTAGTGTACATGTTAAGATAAATAGCAACCAGATAGCATACTATCATGTCGAGCAAGAAAGTCATCTCTATATATGTCCAAGCATCCAATATAATATACATCATCTGTACAATACTGGCCTCTAGGGCATACATACAACTAACAATCTCCCACTTGCACTAGGGCCAGCTGCTGTAGTATCTCATACCGAGCATCCCGAAGAGTCTCTCAAACTGTATCTGGGGAATGGCCTTCGTGAGTGGATCCGCCGTGTTGTTCTTCGTGTCAACTCTCCTGACCTCGATCTCCCGGCGATCAATTATCTCCCGGATCAGGTGATACCGCCTCAGAATATGCCTGGACCGCTGATGGGACCTGGGTTCCTTAGCCAAAGCCACCGCTCCATTGTTATCGCAATACAAAGGTATTGGATGCTCAATGGATGGAACCACTCCAAGTTCAGTAATGAACTTCTTGATCCAGACAGCCTCTTTGGCAGCATCGTTAGCAGCGATGTATTCAGCCTCCATCGTCGAGTCTGCCACGGTTTCCTGCTTGGAACTCTTCCAGCTAACCGCCCCTCCGTAAAGGGTAAAGACAAAGCCCGACTGCGACTTAGAGTCGTCCTTATCACTCTGGAAGCTGGAATCGGAAAAGGACTCCCCTTGGAGTTCTCCGTTACCATACGCCAAGAACATATCTCTAGTCCTTCGCAAGTACTTGAGAATGCTCTTCACAGCTGTCCAGTGACTCTCTCCAGGATCAGCTTGATACCTGCTCACTACACTTAGTGAGTATGCTACATCGGGTCTGGTACATAGCATCGCATACATGATAGAGCCTACTGCCGAAGCATAGGGTATCCCTTGCATGCGAGCTCTCTCCAAATCAGTCTTGGGAGACATCTCTTTGGAGAGAGTGACTCCAGAGATCGTGGGTAAGTTCCCACGCTTGGACTCTTCCATACTAAACCTCTTTAGTATGGTGTCAATGTACCTGGATTGGGACAATCCCAAAATCCGTTTGGATCTATCTCTATAGATCCTGATCCCCAATATGCAGGAGGCATCACCAAGATCTTTCATTGAGAATCTTTGTGATAAGAAGAGCTTGACCGATTGCAGCATAGGAATGTCATTTCCTATCAAGAGTATGTCGTCCACGTACAATACGAGGAAGACAACCTTACTCTCTGCCATCTTCTTGTAGATACAAGGTTCATCTGGATTTTTGACGAAATCAAACTCTTTGATAACGACGTCAAAGCAGATGTTTCAACTCCGCGATGCTTGCTTTAATCCATAAATGGATTTAAGCAGCTTGCACACCTTCCCGCTGCTCCCACTGTCTACGAAGCCCTCTGGCTGAGTCATGTACACGCACTCTTCTAAATCACCATTTAGAAAGGCGGTCTTAACATCCATTTGCCAGATTTCGTAGTCATGAAAGGCAGCAATGGCAAGCATGATTCGGATGGATTTAAGCATAGCCACTGGAGAAAAGGTTTCGTCATAGTCCACACCTGGTCTTTGACGAAAACCCTTTGCTACAAGTCTAGCTTTGAAAGTCTCCACTTTCCCATCTACACCAAATTTCTTCTTGAAGATCCATTTGCTCCCAATGGGTTTTACCCCTTCAGGAGCAACTTCCAAAGTCCATACTTTGTTGGTGTACATGGAATCCATCTCGGACCGCATAGCATCCAGCCATTTCACTGAGTCCCCACTCGTGATGGCCTGCTCGAAGCTAGTTGGGTCATCATCCTCCATGATGCAATCCTCACTTCCACCATCAATGAGAAAACTATAGTATCTCTCAGGTGGACGAGAAACCCTACTAGATCGGCGGAGAGGCTGGGGTTGGTCGGGTACTACCGAATCTTCTGGTTCCACTAAATCTTCAGTTATTGTTTGTGTTTCTGGAACTTCTTCCAGTTCTACCTCAGAGCCACTAATCTCCTTTGCAAGAAATTCCTTTTCTAAAAAGGTGGCATGTTGAGCAACAAACACTTTTTGTTCCTCACTGTGGTAGAAAAAATACCCATAAGAATTCTTTGGATATCCCACAAACTTGCAGAGAACTGACCGTGCCTCGAGCTTGTCCGGATTTTGTCTTTTGACATAGGCCGGACAACCCCATATCTTAACTCGTTTAAAATATGGTCTCTTCCCACTCCATATCTCATATGGTGTGGTAGGTACAGATTTAGATGGAACTTGATTCAATAGATATGCTGCTGTCTCCAGCGCATATCCCCAGAAGGAAATAGGTAACTCAGCTGTGCTCATCATAGAGCGCACCATATCTAATAGGGTGCGGTTCCTCCGTTCAGATACACCGTTGTGCTGTGGTGTATATGGAGGAGTCAGCTGAGAGAGAATCCCATTCTCTTTTAGAAAGTCCAGGAATTCATTGCTCAAGTATTCACCTCCTCGATCAGATCGAAGGATTTTAATACTTTTTCCGGTTTGGTTCTCAACTTCTTGTTTATATTCCCTAAATTTCTCAAAAGCTTCTGATTTGTGTTTCATCAGGAACACATACCCGAACCTAGAGAGATCGTCAGTGAATGTAATGAAGTATGAAGAACCATCCCTGGCATGTGTAGACATGGGACCGCATACATCACTATGTATTAGTCCTAAGAGTTCGGTAACTCTTTCTCCGTGTCCCGTAAACGGAGTCTTGGTCATCTTGCCTTTGAGACATGACTGGCAAGTGTCATAGGATGAAAATTCAAACGGATTTAAATATCCATCTTTATGCAACTTAGCTAGTCGTGTCGCATTGATGTGACCCAGTCTACAATGCCACAAGAAGGATTCATTGAGTTCAGAACTCTTCCTCTTGTGTGTGTTTGTTATGCTCAGAACTGTTGATTGATTTAGAACATAAATGCCATTGCACAACATGCCTGATCCAACCAACTTTTGGTTACGGAAAATGTTCATAACATTGTCCTGTAATACAAAATTATATCCTTCTTTGCTTAATAAAGAAACCGATATAATGTTGCATATCAGGTTCGGCATGTAATAGCATTCGTTCAGAACCAATGTATTACCAGTTGGTAATACAAGGTGATATTCCCCGACAGTCTTAGCTGCAACAATTGCACCATTTCCAACTCTAATGTCTTTGTCACCTTCTCCAAGTTCTCTACCTTTCCTAAGCCCATGTAACTGATTACATATATGGGATCCTGACCCGGTATCTAATACCCAGGACGTAGAGCAAATGGAGAGACAGTTCTCAGTAACGAACACACCCGAAGAAAATGCATCAACATGTACTTTCTTCATTCGGGTGGCATGGGAATCCTGGTATTCCCCTATATCCTGTTCATTCCTATAACTCTTATAAGAAAGAACAGAACCAACGTTCCCCAGCACAGTATAACATGCGGGTTCGGTCAATACATCCATTTTATTATCTTTATTAAGGCATGAAATGGTCGCTACCTGGAGAGAGAGAGAGAAGAAAACACTTTAGCGTATGCTCGTGCAAGATCAGATTGGTTATTATCTTATCTAATCAGGATGGCTCCCACTGCTTTTTATCAAATCTTCCTCCAAACCCTAAAAGGAAAGACTAGCCGGGATTAATTACACACTACAAGTTCGCCAATCTTTCAGCCAGGCCAGTGTCGGTACTTTAAGGGAGGTCCCCCGTGCTTTCGCACGAACCTAATTACTGTAAACCTCGTTTTCCCAGAGGCGTAACCCCGTTGACACCTTTCTAGACACCTACTTGATCGGCTAATTGCAATGTGTAAAACTCTCCCAGGAGTAACTCTTACTCGCAGCGGGTATCGGGATCCAACTATCTCATAGAAGGTATGCAATCTCATTGCAAATTTCAACACTTGAAATTCCCGATAATATTTTGCCCCGAACGATCTATGACCTTGACAAGGTCAATAAACCATAGACCGCAAGTCAAGTTCAACCCGTCATTTCTTGATTGAATCAAACCCACCCGCACGACCCTTGACAAGGTCAACAAGGCCGTACGACTACCCTAACTCAATCTGCATCATATGCATAAGCAGATAAATACTGGTTAGCTACCGCACACTGCGCCTTGACAAGGTCAACAAATGCAGCACGAATACTAAACAGGACTTATCTGAAATGACGGAGGGCTACGCTAGTTTTTTCTGAAAACCTATTGCGTAATGAACTTGATATCGTTGTAGAATCAAATGAAGTTTTAAAATGGAGTGATTTTGAGGCTTTTCTGGTTTTGCGAAAGGAGTCACTCCCGGTGAAGGGATCTCGGTCCTTTCCTCGTCGAATGAGGTGCGGGATATATCATATATATCGCTGTGCAAAGCAAAAACGCAAAAGCAGTCAAAAGCAAACCGAGTATGTAGCATCTGCCAGTTATTGCTAAAGGAGTCACTCCCGGTGAAGGGATCTCGGTCCTTTCCTCGTCGAATGAGGTGCGGGGTATATCATATATACCGCTATGCAAAGCAAGAACTGTAGCTACCTTTTTTATTTAAAATCTGATTCTACAACATCTTAGGTTTCTTATCTTTCATTAATCACATTAATGAAGTCCCATCATTTAAATACCTAAACATCACAGATAGATATGACGTACACTTATGCCATCCGCATTCGTCTCGATGTCCCCTCATGCACCGTTAGGTTAGGTAACTAACGACAGAGCAGGGCAGGGCAAGCGCGGGTGTAAAACATAAGTAACGTCTATATAATATATCATATATACTATATACTATATCCATCACAGAATCACATCACAGATATCGCAGCAGAATAAACATATGAAATATTGGATATACTAGGACGTCCGTGTTTTCAATACGAGCCAGTATAAAACACGGATTCCACGGTCGTGATGAATAGCCAATCCCACACCCCTAGACCCCTACGAGAGCGGCAAGCAACCCTGCCAATTCTAGGGTTAGGAGACCCGGACTCGACACCTCGAGTTGGTCTCCCACTGGACCCCAGAACCCGGTTACTTGTGCTCCCCTCCTTGGGTCTATCCTAGTGCAGAAAAGTAAATAATATACAAAGGGTGACAACTCCCGCATCCTGGAAGTGCCCCGAATAAAAGAATATTACATACAAGTTTTTACATGAATGAAAATGAAAAACACTCATCTCACATAAAAACCCCCGACTATTCTAATACGACGATCCAATATAACATATCCAGCAACACATAACATCACATGTCATCAACGTAAGTAAGTATGCATACCCCAATTGTCGTTGACGTATAGCAACGAAACCGGCGATATGAACATACTACACTTACGGTCACAGAAAAGAAAGTGTAAAACTACAACAATTGGAATCCGCAACCACTTTAGACATCACATGCCTAACAGTTACAAACCCCGCATTTTAGTCTCATTATCGAAAACTCTTTTCAATATCATATGGGACTAAATTGCTAGATTTATAACATTCATTTAGTTATCTCATAACTACTTGTGAATTCCAATTATTGTATCCCATTCCAGATAAACAGAAAATGTTAAACTTTTCGATCGAACAATCGAACACCCAAGTTTTCCCGACACCGATCAACACATGAAATAGGTTCAAACACATTCACTTCATGCCTCAGTACCAACGGTCCAGCCGTAGAAGGGTCAAGCCAACGCCTCACATGTGGCACGCCGTACTGCCCCAAACCCGAAGGTTCAAAGGGCAGTTCAAGACGGTCACATAATCGAGTTAAGGTTTGTGTCTTCTAGAGGGACCATCGCGTTACTTGCACTACTTCGAACGTCTTTTAACCACAGAAAAGTCCAACACTTGGAATTATTCGGCAGGGGAAAACCTGGGTATTTATATCCGGTCGAACTCTTTAACATATTCTACAGTTATCTGGAAAAACACAAAAGACGAAATTTGATAATCCGATCGAAATACTGATTCCCAATAGTACCCCAAAATACTCTTCTGTAAAGTCACAATAAAAATATCCCAGAAAACACAGCATTCAATTATATGAGTTACTGTGCAAAAATAATTATGAAAGGGAACAGTACGGCCGCGGAAGCGCCGCACATGCCTAGCATGTGCCGCCCTTCCGCGGTGGAAAAGTTGAATTACCCCCTCGTATTTCACAGTAATTCTAATAACACCCTGCTTGATTTTCTACATATTTTTAATTGACAAAAATCCGAATTTTTAGAAAAAGTCCAGAGAGCATTTTTAGGTTTTGGATTTCTGTTCGATCGGGTTTCAAACGTCGTCGGGACTTCGCCTAAGGCTCTAGCTAGGCTCTGATACCAGTGAAAGGTTCCTAGGCACCCTAGTAGGTTCTCACAAGGCATCGAACATGCCAAATTAAAATTTTTAGTGCCGAGAAACCCTAGACTACGGATCTTTAACTAAATGTCTAGGCGAAAAAGAAGCTAGTTAACAGTTAACTACTATGATACGGAAATTACAACCTTTGTAGATCCGGATATCCACCTCCACGGCTCCACAACGTCATGTCCTCGCTGTCCATCATGAATCCTCGACTCGATCATCGGCTTCATCGGGAAAGCAAGCGGAATAGCTCGTCGGCTTTGTGTCAAAGACGATCTACGTCGAGGTTGCACAAACTCAAGCTCCGACTTCACAAACTTGTGAAACTTGTGAAGTAAACACCCAAAACAACTTGGCAAGAGGTAGAGGGTGAATAAATAGGAGGTGGGTTCACTTTAGATTTGGATTTAACTCACTAGATCTCAACTTGCCATTGGAGTAGCAAGCTTGAAGAAGAAGAAGAAGATGAGCTCAAGAAAAGATTATGATAAGTGTTATGATAAAAATAAATATAAATCAAATACTTATCATAACTTGAACTAGGGTTAAGTGTAGAGAATTAACCATGGTCACTTTGATGGGTTAGGGTTAAGCATGAAGATAAGGATGGTTAGCAAAGTCAAAGCTTCATGAAGCTTCAATATAAAACAAACTTAGCCACCATTCTTATCATAACTTATTTCAAATAAATAAATAAATAAATAAATGAAAATGCAAAACCCTAATTATCATATTAACCATGGATTAATTCTATACACTTAACAATGATCAAGTATCATCAAACATGATACAAAAAGTGCACAAAAGTATATTACATATACAATGTGCAATCCAAGTGACAAAAATCCGTTTAAAGTGAACCAATACTAGTTAATGCAAAGTAATATATCAAATATATAATTATACATTAAATCATTAAATCAACACTTGATTCAATGATCCGGTCATGTCGCACATAACCGACTAGTATTCAATGCATCGATTTATCGAATCAATGATTCGATAACTAGGTCATATCGAATATAACCATTCGAAACATATATCGCGAGAATGAAATGCTGTATCACATACACGCATTATTCTCGGTCCTGCACACATCTCATATGCGCTCCTATTTTGTTTCGCTTGAGCCAGGAAACCTCTGTGTAGGACTCTAAAGACTCGTCAATACGCCGGTAGCAGATGATGATCATATCAAGCACCCACAAGCCGCAAGCGGTCTGCTAAACGTAACGGCCACCCGGGTATTGAGCGATCAGAAGATCGACGAGCTAGCCCACTCACACTCCTGCGAATCCGACTAGTAACACTTACCATACAGTCAAGTCTCTTCGTCTGATACGTCGTATATCAAGTCTAGGGGTGGTATACGTCAGACCCCAATAACCCGATAAGTCGTGCTGATGTGAGGCTCGTAACGGGTCGAGAAACTACTGGTAACACTTACCAGCAAATCTCTGATCAGCCCTGGCCAGGGACTTCCCTGTTACGGCCAATCGAGCACTGCGCAACATCAACCCCCAATACCGGGAGAGACGAAACCCCTCCTACCGCTCATTGCCTCCATGTGACTCGGGACTGTGCCCAAAGACCACCGTTTTGCACGCCCTCATGGACGTGGTAAGGTGGAGATCAAAGCACAGTGGGAATCACACAAGACTCTATGACGATCTCGGGTCTACAGACTAACCTGTACAAGTGTCACCTGAGAACTGCCATCTGACGTGAGGTATAATACCATCTGGGAGTTCTCGGCGAGTCCGTCCAGTGTACCCAGTTTCCACTGAGCACCCGTATACCATCTCTGATGTCAAACACCAATGGATATGGGATCATCCATCGCCCATCACATGGGTCGAGAAGCGTATACGCTAGTCTACTCTGGTATATCGATGCCCCGTCTCGAGATACCCATGACTAGGGACCTTGAAGGATGTACTTATGGACTACCATGTCCCCACTAGTATGATCTGCATCATAGCCCAGGTAGTCAAATACAAATCCTAAGGGCTTTACCAACATGTAACTATAAGACAGTATAAAGAGACTAGTGTACATGTTAAGATAAATAGCTACCAGATAGCATACTATCATGTCGAGCAAGAAAGTCATCTCTATATATGTCCAAGCATCCAATATAATATACATCATCTGTACAATACTGGCCTCTAGGGCATACATACAACTAACATACCAGCATCTCCTTCAACTCCTGAACGGTGGCCTTCAAGCTCTCCAGTTCTTGCTGGATACGTCGCTCACTGGAGACGGAGGAAGTAACCGCCGGGGTGAAGTCCAACCTCATATGGGCCCTGCTAGAGCCCAGTCCTCGGCCACTCTCCCAACCTCCTTGGTGCCGTCCATGTGCGGCGTCCAGGACTAGGGTCAGTAGTCTCGAATGCTGCCTTCCCCTAGCAACTGTCAGAACATTATATTTAGCACATACTGGTCTATAAAATTGACAAGAAATACCAAAATCAACAAATTCAAAGCCTTACCTACAGAGATAGAAGATGTGCTCCTCTGGTATCTGCATGTATCAAAATTTGAATAATATTAATTAATTTCAGTACATACATATTAACAAGGTAAACTCGCATATAGCGCTGCTTACACATAAGACAGGGAGTGAACAAGCTCTTGTAGATCATCAGGCGCAAATCTAATCTCATCAAGCAGCACATAATAATGAGTTGGACAACTAGACAAGGTCTACGACGTACAATCATTCCCGCATGCGAGCACATATAAAAATCATAGTTTCTAGGATGACAAATTTTATTGTCAACTACCGTCACCACTTATAGCTAGACAATAATAAAAATTACTATCTAAGTAAGAGCAAAAGGAATGTGTGTATATTTATGATATAGCATTCTAAATCAATATACATGCACTAAATAATATATAAACATACCTGGAGGAACGGGAGTGGCCTCTGTCCCTGATATAGACGCATCACCAACAACTAGACAATCAAATATTGACAATATAAATAATTTTGCCATAAACAGGCATGAATATCTATAATATTACATTCAAAATGGATATTAGAGAGCGCACCTGCAGTGAGAAGTGGTAAAAGTATCACCCAACAAGGGTGTAATTTATAGAATCAGTTGAAACTATTGAAAGTCATAGAAGAACCTGACCTGCACAAATCTGATGTATGCTTTCCATTGGACACTAAGAAGCCTCTAAAGAGAAAAGCCAATGTGAAAGCCATCATTAGTTCATATCAGAAGATTGATGCTGAAACAGAGAACAAGGAATGTCATTTTCTTTTTCTTCTGCCACATTACTATCTTCTCCTTCTTCTTCTGCCACATTACTGTCTTCTCCTTCTTATTATGTCCGCGTGCTTATTCAACGAAAGCAGAAACTCCAGCGACAAACTTAGGTTGCATACGTTGTTTCCAATTCACATACATCCAGTCCTTAACCCTGACCTACTCATGGGCCATGTTAGACCGTATCATATAAACTGTAGGTTATGATGACTATATTGAGAATATGGATTAATAATGGGTAGGAAAAGTATTTCTCAAATGGATTTTGCATCTAAAAACCATAAACTACTAAGTAATAGTATATATAATTTTTTTAGTATAAAGGTTGTTATTTTAAATTTTCCTTTATTAAATCAAATTTGTTTCACGTATCGAGGAATATACCAAAACGTGCACAGGCATGCAATGTCTTGGTTTTCTAGTGTGTGATCCACCATACACAATAGAACACAGTACAATATTTCGTATAGTGATATGATCTAACTGCCTTTATAAACTACAAGTGTACAGAAAATTATGATAAGAAACCATAAGAAAGGGTTGTAACCATGCGTAACCTTGAATCAACATACCAAATCAAGCACAAGTATGCAATTATTGTCACCTTGCCTTGGAATATAAAATATCTTGGAAGACTATAAGCGGAGCATTTAAATCTTGATAACTTTTGACTTCAACATATATTTTTCTCAAGTACTATGAAATATACTTCCTCCGTATAAACCGTTTTTAGGAGGATGGATTAACAATTACAAATTATCCATATTAGAAAAACACGGTATTACCCTTCTTAAGATAATACATTGTATAAGCACACCATAGCCCAGAACATGTCCTTCTATCTATGCAAAACATAAACAGCATATAGCAATAAAACGAAAAGAACCACCATATCGGAAATGAAAGACAGAGAACTCAAGCATTATTTCATACCTTTAGAGCATGCTGCCAAAAGAAACAGAAAGACAATAGAACAGATTATCACAAAGCAATTGATAGATAAATAAACAATTAACTTATGCTCCTTATAGAATATGTGACATGTTATTATAATTTCTTTTGGGAGAACATGGAAATATGAAATGGAGGGGAAGACATAGAAGTAAAGGAGTTTTCTTTTGGGGGAAGGAGATGAGAAATAGCCCACAAAAGATGAAAGTTGATTGCCTTAAACCTTAGATATAAATCTATCGAAATACAATATTAGAGTTCTGAGAACCTTGCCTTGAAATTTATGTTTTATTACTAACAACTATCATATCAAGTATCATGGTTCATGGAAAAAATATTATTAAAATAGAAAAATTCATAAAGAAAAAAGTGCTTCGAAAGAACTTATACCTCATAGAACTTCTGAGCCTGCTCAAGTTTTCGCTGGACAAGGTAAAATTGCCCTAGGTTGTGTAAACCAGCCCCTACTCTGCAAAAGCAAGAAACCTTAAAGAATGACAAATGTGTCCATCATCCAATTTAGCTGACTAAAAAGGTAAAAATACATAAAATCATATATTAAAAAACAGAATTACTATATCTGTTCTACACATATAATGTAAGTATATATCATTAAAAAAAAGTCAAAAAGGCTTAAAGACCCATCACTGAACTTCATTAATAACTATTTATACAAATTATTAGATTTAACATTAGTTACTTACTAAACATACATGTCTACAAGGTTAGAAAATAAAATAAATTTCAACTGAAATAATATACGCACCGTACGTCATCAGAACCAAACACTTCCTCCAGAATAGTTATGGCTTCTAAATATAATGGCTCAGCTTTATCAAATGATTTCCTTACCCTGTAAAGTTCTGCCAACAATACCAAGCATACATCAACAGATAAGCTTAAAACAATTAGGAAAGTCAAATTTCTTGACAAGACACTGGCTTCTCTTGTTTAAAGGACATTTTATTGCTAAAATCAGTTAAAGCTTATAACGAAAAAAAAGAAAGAATGTCATAATCCTAGGTTCAAATTTATTTCCAAAATCATATGATAAAAGTAGATAAAGCAACTTAAGTTGCATCATCCTAGGGTTACAATGTATTGTGCCAAAGATGCCATTATTGAAGGGAGAGACAATACTAAGACAATATTGGGTGGAAGCGCCCCTCTTAATTACATGTGGTTAGGGTATTGGAGGAGGCAAACAATTAACAGCGGGGGGGATGGTCCCAAACTCGAAGCCTAAGCCTTTGAAGAAAGTAGAAGCTTAAGGATACATAGGTCCACCTCTATTGGTGCATAGCGATGATTACAACAATCTAATAATGTTTGTCGCGGCTAAGTTTTGAATCTGTCCGGGAAGCACCGTTCTGTTGGCTATGCATGCAATATTTGTTAAAAAAATTATAATTTTTTATATCTGGCTACCAGACAGTGATATTACAAAAAAAAATCCGCAACAAGTATTAGAGAAATAAGAACATAGGACCATGTCATTATTATCAAATTAAAACCCGTTGATATCTTTTTTTGAGAAAATTCATTAAGCAGAGAAGTGTTGAATGCAAATGACATTTGACTTTTCTATGCATCACATGTGATCCAACGTCACCTAACGGAGGTTTGTGATGACCATAATAACCATCTTCAGCAACAAAAAAGGTAATGCAGATATATAAATATTAGGAACAAAATAGATATATAATGCAGTGATGATAGATTCAACCATATTCATTTGGGTTAACAGGAAGTAATTAAGAAGAAGTTACAAATAGATGAGAGAGAGACCGAGCGAGCGATCGTGTGTGTGTAATGAGTGTAAATAGGAGTGAAAGCGGAGGGCACTAAACAGAAGGAAGCACGGATCTCGTTTTGGCGTTTTGGCGGGTCTTGCCGACTCCTACGCTTACGGCTGTCTTTGTTGTTAGTTATATGTATGCCCTAGAGGCCATTACTGTACATTGGATGTATATTGTAGTGGATGCTGGGACATATATAGGTAGGACTTTCTTGCTCGACATGATAGTATGCTATCTGGTTGCTCTTTATCTTAACGTGTATACTTTCTGTCTCTCTGTTACATGTTGATAAAGCCCTTAGGACGTGTACTCGACTTCCAGGACTGTGATGCAGATCATACTAGTGGGGCCTGGAAGTCCGTGAGTACATCCTTCAATGTTCCTAGTCGAGGGAATATCGAGACGGGGCATCGATATTCCAGAGTAGACTAGCGTATATCTTCTCGACCCATGCGATGGGCGATGGATGATCCCATATCCGTTGGTGTTTGACATCAGAGATGGTATACGGGTGCTCAGTGGAGACTGGGTACACTGAACGGACTCGCCGAGAACTCCCAGATGGTATAAGGTAACTTTCTTGCATCACCTTGTTTTCTAGTTAACGATCCGTATTAGGGTTTGTAGGCACAAGGAAATTTTTGAATTGAGCATGTTTGATCACTTGTGAGACTCCATGAGAGTGCCTAGGAACCCTACAGTGGTATCAGAGCCTAGCTAAAGCCTTAGGCGATGCGTAGACGGATTTAGAAGTCCGATCGACCCAAAACCCCGACTTTAAAATACTCTCTGGACAATTCTGTAAAATGCGGATTTTTGTAGATTAAAAATATGCAGAAACCTCAGTGCAATATTCTAAGAATTACTGTTTAAAACGGGGGCTCTGAATCGTTAATAGTGTGGCGGAACCGCCGCATATGCATAACTAATGCTGCGTTTCCGCGGCAAGTTGGTATCTTCAGACAGATGTTTTTGCACAGTAATTCTTAGTTTTCTGTGCTGGTGTTCCTGGGAATTTTTAATATTTTTTTCTAGAGTTTTATTTTCTGGGTTGTATTGGGGACTCGGTGTATCGATCGGATTGTCTAATTTTGTCTGTGTGTTTTTCCGGGTAATTTTTAGAATATGTTAAAAAGTTCGACCGGATATAAATACCCACTTTTTCCCCTGCTGGGAAATTTCCAATTGTTGGATTTTTCCGTAGTTTAACGACGTTCTAAGTAGTGCAAGTAACGCGATGGTCCCTCTAGAAGACAACAAACCTTAACTCGATTATGTGACCGTCTTGAACTGCCCTTTGAACCTTCGGGTTTGGGGCAGTACGGCGTGCCACATGTGAGCCGTTGGCTTGACCCTTCTACGGCTGGACCGTTGGTACTAAGGCACGAACTGAATGTTGTTAGACTTATTTCATGTGTTGAGCTGTTTCGGGAAAACTTGGGTTTTCGAATGTTCAATCGGAAAGTTTAACATTTTCTGTTTATCCGGAATGTGATACAACAATTGGAATTCACAAAAGTTATGTGATAACTGAATGAATGTTATAAACATAGCACTTTAGTCTCACTTGATCGGTTGCCACGGAATTTTGATGTGATCAAAAGTCCGTCGCAATCACGTAGCGTACGCGGATACTCGCCGGGTAAACTTAATAGACAGCCTCACTCCATAGCCCCGACCAAGTGACTATAGGAGAACCCCGTTGCCGAAAGCATCCGTTCGGGTGCTCACGGCAGCGGTGTTCAGCCTTGGTGCACTTTGTCGACGGCGTCGGGGGTGCGGCCGCCTACAAAAGTTTGCGACAATCATTCGATCAGAATGTCGAGAATCCTGTTGAATTGCTCGACTTGATATTGAAAAGTGTTTTCGATTTTAAGACTAAAATGCGGGGTTTATAATTGTTAGGCATGCGATGTCTAAAGAATTCATTTGGTTAGGCATGCGATGTCTGAGGTGGTTGCGGATTCCAACTGTTGTAGTTTTACACTTTCTTTTCTGTGACCGTAAGTGTAATATGTGATATCGCCGGTTTCGTTGCTATATGTCAACGACAATTGGGATGCGCATGTTTACTTATGTTGATAACATGTGATGTTATGTGTTGCTGGATATGTTATATTGGATCGTCGTGTTTGAATAGCCGGGGGTTTTTATGTGAGATGAGTGTTTTTCATTTTCATTCATGTAAAAACTTGTATGTAATATTATTTTATTGGGGCACTTCCAGGTTGCGGAAGATGTCACAGTTGATGTATATTATTTACTTTTCTGCACTGGGATAGACCCAAGGAGGGGAGCACAAATAACTGGGTTCTAGGGTCCAGTGGGAGACCATCTCGAGGAGTCGAGTCCGGGTCTCCTAACCCTAGAATTGGTAGGGTTGCTTGCCGCTCTCGTAGGGGTCTAGGGGTGTGGGATAGGCTATTCATCACGACCGTGGAATCCGTGTTTTATACTGGCTCGTATTGAAAACACGGACGTCCTAATATATCCAATATTGCATATGTTTCTTCTGCTGTGATTTATCTGTGATGTGATCATGTGATGTTCTGTGACAGATATTATATATAGTATATATGATATATTATATAAACGATGCTTATGTTTTACACCCGCGCTAGCCCTGCCCCGCTCTGCCGTTAGTTACCTAACCTAACGGTGCAGACGGGACATCGAGGCGAATGCGGATGGCATAAGCGTACATTATATTTATCTGTGATGTTTAGGTGGACTTAATTGATGGGATATTCATTAATGAGATTAATGAAAGAAAATAAACCTAATTGATGTTGTGGAATCGAATTTCAAAATAAAAACAGGTAGCTACAGTTCTTGCTTTGCATCGCGGTGTTCATTATAGAACATCCTGCACCTTATTCGATGAGGAAAGGACCGAGATCCCTTCACTGGGAGTGACTCCTTTAGCAATAACTGGCAGATGCTACAACCCTCGGTTTGTCTTTGATCGCTTCTATAGTTTCCGCTTTGCATAGTGATATATATGATATATCCCGCACCTCATTCGACGAGGAAAGGGCCGACGATCCCTTCACCGGGAGTGACCCCTTTAGCAAAACTAGAAAAGCCTCGAAAACATTCCATTTAAAAACCATTTGATTCCGCAACGAGATCAAGTTCAAAGCGTTAAAGGTTTTCACAAAAACCATTCGCAACCCTCCGTCATTTTAGGAAGTAGAGTACTTAGTATTCGTGCTGTGTTTGTTGACCATAGTCAAGGTACAGTGTACGGTAGCTAAGTGATGTCTTCCTACACCGCATATGATGCGATTAGTTAGGACAGTCGCGTGACTTTGTTGACCTTAGTTAAGGGTCATGTGGGTGTGTCCAATTAATCACGAAATGACGGGTACAACTTGACTAGTACTTATGATTTGTTGACCATAGTTAAGGTCATAGGTGCTAGGGGTAAAAACCTTTATCGGGAGTTTCAAGTGTTGAAATTTGCAATGAGATTGCATACCTTCTATATGATAGTTGGATCCCGATACCCACTGCGAGTAATTGTTACTCCTGGGAGAGTTTTGCACTTTACAATTAGCCGATCAAGTAGGTGTCCAGAAAGGTGTCAACGGGGTTACGCCTCTGGGAAAACGAGGTTTACAGTATTTAGGTCCGTGCGAAAGCACGTGGAACCTCCCTCAAAGTACCGACACTGGCCTGGCTGAAAGATTGGCGAACTTGTAGAGTGTAATTAATCCCGGCAAGTCTTTCCTTTTTGTGTTTGAAGGAAGATTTGATAAAAAACAGTGGGAGCCATCCTGATTAGATAAAAATATATAACCAATCTGATCTTGCAAGAGCGCACGCAGAGTGTTTTCTTCTCTCTCTCTCTCCAGGTAGCGACCATATCACGCCTTAATCAAGATAATAATATGGATGTATTGACCGAACCCGCTTGTTATACTGAGCTGGGGAAAGTTAGTCCCGCTCCAGCTTATAATTGTTATAAGACAGAGCAGGAAATAGGGAATACCAGAATTCCCATGCCGCCCAAACGAAGAAAGTGCATATGATGCATCTACTTCGGGTGTGTTCATTATAAAGAACTGTTTCTCAGTATCCTCTGCATCCTGGGTATTCGATACCAGATCAGGATCCCAGATATGTAATCTGTTACATAGGGCTACAAAAGGGTAGAAAAACTGAGAAAGGGTGATAAGTTTCATGAGACAGAAAACGGGGCAAGTGTTGCAGCCAAGTCTGTTGGTCACTGTCACCCTGTATTACCAATACATTGATTCTGAACAAATGCTATTAGATACCGAACCTGATATACAAAATCATATCAGTCTCTTTATTAGTAAAGAAATGATAAAATTTTGTATCGATGGATAATGTTTTGAACATTTCCTATATCAAAAGTTGATCGGTTTAGGCGCGTTATCTAAAAGCATTAACGTTCTAAATCAAACTACAGTTCTTAGTATTCAGAACACACATAAGATGAAGAGTTTAGAAATGAACGAATCCTTCTTGAGGCATTGTAGACTAGGTCACATCAATGCGACCCGACTAGCTGAAGTTACATTTTAGATGCATATTTAAATCAGTTTGAATTTACATCTTATGAAACTTGCCAGTCATGTCACAAAGATTAGATGACCATAGCCCTGTTTATTGGAAACAGAGAAAGAGTTAGTAAACTCTTGGGACTGATACATTATGATGTATGTAAGGTCTCTTGTCTACACATGCCAGAACTGGTTCTTTATACTTCATTACGTTCTCTGATGATCTCTCAAGATTCTGACATATGTTCCTGTTGAAACACAAGTCCGAACCTTTTGAGATATTCACAGAATATAAGTTAGAAGTAGAGAACCAAAAACCGGGTATAAGTATTATGTCCTATGATGAGATCAGGGAGGAGAATACTTGTGCACGGGAATCCTGGTCTATTATAAAGGAGAATGAGATTCTCTCTCAGCATTACTCCTCCATATACACCATAGCACGATGGTATATTGGGGCGGAGCAATCACACCTTATATGATAAGGTGTGCTCTATGATGAGTACTACTGAGTTACCTGTTTCCTTTTTGGGAGTTATGCGCTTGAGAAGCTGCATACCTATTGAATAGGGTTCGAATCAAATCACTGCCTACCACTTCATATGTGATATGGAAAGGGAAGAGCCCATATCTTAAGTTAGTTAAGATTTGGGGTTGTCTGGCCTATGTCAAAAGCAAAATCCGGACAAGATCGAGGTAAAGTCAGTTGTGTAGAACTGGAAAGGTTCCAGCTATACAAAACTGCAGCTGATGATTTGACAGAACCAAAGAATTCAATAGTTCCCGACGAACCTCAGCCTCTCCGACGATCTAGCAGGGTTCCTTACCAGCTTGAGAGATACTTCGGTTTCTCGATGACAGTGGGAGCGAGGATTGCATCATAAGATGATGACCCAACTAGTTTCGAGCTGGCCATCGGGGGTAGAACTCTGTAAAAATGGCTGGATGCTTAGTGATCTGAGATGGAATCCTTATACACCAACAAAGTATGGACTTTGGTTGCTATATCTGAAGGGTTAAATCCCCATCAGCAGCAAGTATATCTTGGTGTAGATGGAAAAGTTGAGACTTTCAAAGCCAGATTTGTTAAAGGTTTTCGTCATCGACCAGGCACGGAAAATGATGAAACCTTTTTCCAGGGAATATGTTTAAGTCCATCCAGATCCTACTTGCCACGGCTACATACCATAACTACGATATCTGGTGGTTTGGTGCCATGACTACTTTTCTAAATAATGTTTTAGAAGAGTGCGTCTATAAGTACACAGCCAGAGGGCCTCGTAGACAGTGGGAGCAGCGGAAACGTGTGCAAGATGCTTTATAGGATAAAGCAGGCATCGCGGAGTTGGAATATCTGTTTTAATGGATTAGTCAAAGAAGTTGACATCATCAAAATGGTAGATGAACCTTGTATAAACAAAAAGGTAGTAGGGAGTATGGTGACGATCCTCGTAGAGTACGTGGATGACATACTCTTGTTAGGGAAGGAGATTCCTATGCTACGCTCGATCAATCTCCGCTTATCACAGTGATTTTCCATATATTATCAAAGTGATACCTACTAAATCCTAAGCTTTGGATCTATGAGATAGATCTAATTGGATGTTAGGATACTCACTAGTTGTAGTGAGATGGTATCAATCGATCCTGGGGAGAATCACTGGAAGGGTTCCAGAGTGATAAAGACGACTGAATGTCAGTCACAGGCATTGTCTTTACCCTCAGTAAAGGGACGGTATGTTGGAAGAGTTCCAAGCTAGATACCGTGACAAACTAGACGATAAAGGCTGGTAACATCGCTATTAAAAATACTACCAAAGAGGCAGTTTGGGTGTATATTGGTTCATAAGATGAACTAGGTTCCTACCATTGTATGACAATGGAACTGTGGTTTTGGCCGAGGAACCCTGGTCCCATCAGTGACCCAGACATATTCTGAGGCAGCATCACCGGATCATAGAGATAGTTGATCTCCAGGGTGATCGAGGTTCGGAGAGTAGACTCAGAGGACAACACGGCGGATCCACTCATAAAGGCCTTTTCCCAAAGAGAGACTTTTAGGGGATGGTTGAGTATTAGATACTACAACTACTGCTACAGATGGCCCTAGTGCAAGTGGGAGATTGTTAGTTATATGTATGCCCTAGAGACCATTACTGTACATTAGATGTATATTGTAGTGGATGCTGGGACATATATAGGTAGGACTTTCTTGCTCGACATGATAGTACGCTATCTGGTTGCTCTTTATCTTAACGTGTATACTTTCTGTCTCTCTGTTACATGTTGATAAAGCCCTTAGGACGTGTACTCGACTTCCAGGACTGTGATGCAGATCATACTAGTGGAGCCTGGATAGTCCGTGAGTACATCCTTCAATGTTCCTAGTCGAGGGAATATCGAGACGGGGCATCGATATTCCAGAGTAGACTAGCGTATATCTTCTCGACCCATGCGATGGGCAATGGATGATCCTATATCCATTGGTGTTTGACATCAGAGATGGTATTCGGGTGCTCAGTGGAGACTGGGTACACTGAACGGACTCGCCGAGAACTCCCAGATGGTATTATACCTCATGTCAGATGGCAGTGCTCTGGTGACACTGGTACAGCTTAGTCTGTTGACCCGAGATCGTCATAGAGTCTTGTGTGTCTCCCACTGTGTTTTGATTTCCACCCTACCACGGCTCTACTGAGTCGTGCAAACAGGTGGTTTTTGGGTACAGTCCCGACTTACATGGAGGCAATGAGCGATAGGAGGGGATTCGTCTCTCCAGGTATTGGGGGTTGATGTTGCGCAATGCATGACTGGCCATAACAGGAAATCCCTGGCCAGGGTTGCTGTGATATACTGGTAAGAGTTATCAGTAGTTTCACGAAAGTTATGGACCTTACGTCGGCATGACTTATCAAGCTATTGGGGTCTGACGTTTACCACCCCTAGACGAGATATGCGACATATCAGACGAACAGACCGGACTGTAGGGTAAGTGTTACTGGTTGGATTCACAGGAGTGTGACCGGGCTTGCTCGTCGATCTTCTGATCGCTCAATACCCGGGTGGCCGTTACGTTTAGCAGACCGCTTGCGGCTTGTGGATGTTTGATATGATCATTATCCGCTGCCGGCGTATTGACGAGTCTTTAGAGTCCTGCACAGAGGTTTCCTGGCTCAAGCGAAACGAAATAGGAGCGCATATGAGATATGTGCGGGACTGAGAATATTGCGTGTATGTGATACCGTATTTCATTGTCGCGATGAATGTGTCGAATAGTTGTATGCGATATAACCTAGTTATCGAATCAAGGATTGATTCGATAAGCCGATACATTGGATACTAGCCGGTTATATGTGACATGACCGGATCATTGAATCAAATGTTGATTTAATGATTTAATGCATAATTATATATATTTGATATATTACTTTGCATTAACTAGTATTGGTTCACTTTAAAAGGATTTTCTCACTTGAATTGTGCAAGTTCTATATGTGATATACTTTTGTGCACATGATTGTATCATGTTTGATGATACATGCTTATTTGGTTAAGTGTAAAGAATTAAACTATGGTTAAGTTAATGATTAGGGTTTTGTTTACTTAATTACTTATTCATTTATCTTATTTATTTATTCATTTTGGAAAATGAAAAGGATAAATGAATGGTTACTTGTTTTGTTTTTAGTTGAACATTCACGAAGTTTTGACTTAGTCTCCATTCTTGTCTTATACTTAACCCTAACCATTTAAACTAACCCTAATTCATTCTCTACACTTAACTAAGGTTAGAAGATGATAAGAATTAATTCCTTTTCATTTTTCTTTAAGACTTATCATATTCTTTTCTTCTTCTTCATCTTCTTCTTCCATGAAGAAAAACTTGCTACTCCAATAGCAAGTGATGAAAACTAGTGAGAAATCCAATTCTAAAGTGAACCCACATCCTATTTCTTCATCCTCCACCTCTTGCCAAGTAGTATAGGGTGTTTCCTTCACAAGTTTTCTTGACTTGGTGAAGTTGGAGCTTGATCTAGCGATGCCTCGACGTAGATCATCTTCGGCATCGTCGTCGATGACCTAGCCCACTTTTTCTCCGATGAAGACGATGCTAGAGCCCAAGTTCCGATTTGGACAGCGAGGGGACTTCATCACGGAGCCTAGGAGGTCAAGGACCGGATCTCCAAAGGTTGTAGCCCCTTCCCTTTAGCTATATTTCCGTTTACTTGCTTGCATCGCCTTGTTTTCCAGTTAACGATCCGTATTAGGGTTTGTAGGCATAAGGAAATTTTTGAATTGAGCATGTTTGATCACTTGTGTGACTCCATGAGAGTTCCTAGGAACCCTACATTTGTAAGTCCACGTTGCCCACCCCGGTGCTTGCGGGGAGGCGGAAAACGGAATAAAAATCGGATTTTTACTACTCTAGGCAACATGGACTAGACAAAGTCGGATCTTTGCTAAACAAAACTTTGCTAAAGCTAACTAGAAACTAGTTAAAGAGAAGAACGGTTATACCTAGGGCTTTATGTCCTTCTCTCCTTGCTCCTTGGAGTAGTAGAAAGGGATCACTTTTGTCGTCTTCTTGAGTCGAAGAAGGATCCATCCGAAAGCCTCAACCTTTGGCTTCAACTTCAAGCTAGAAGTAACTAGGGTGCTAGAAGTGCTAGAACTATAACCCTAGATGAGAGTAAAGATTATCAAGAAGAGGTTTTTCTCAAGCTCAAGTGTTTCTCAACACATGAGAGGGGAGAGCTTGAGGGAGAGGAACAACAAGAGAGAGAAAGTGAATGATAGAATGAGAGAATAATAAGCCATTCTCACATATATGTGTGAATTATTGTAAATTGAAAATTAGTGAGATAATTGTCATAGCTTAATCAAGACATGACCATTATCATTTCATTTTTAATGCAAATTGCAAGGATCAAAGAGCATCTTCCAAATGAAATGATGATGGTCAAAGTGTCAACCTAGGTCAACAAGTCAAGAATGTCAAATGGTCAACAACCATAACCATGCACAATTATATTAAACTAATATCAATTAACCATAATACACACATAAGCATTAGGGTTAATAAAATGACAATGGTCTTTAACCCTAATCAAAGTCCTCTCCCTCTTTCTCAAGCAACTGTGCATACGCACCCATATTCGTGTTCCAAGGAACACGAATACAATGAGATAAAACCAATCCCAAATCATATACTAGGATCCGGCTTAAACCAAAGCCCGCTAGTATAAGCTGTCCGTACAGCAAACGTGCACAAGTGCGCGGATGTGAACGAACACTGTCGCAAAACCATGCGACCTCTACTCATTTTGCCTAAAGGCGAATAGCTCTCTGTGTGGGACTCTAAAGACTCGACACTACGCTGGCAGTGGGTTTAACCACAGACCGCAAGCGGCACTAGCTGTACGTTGTAAGTCTACGTTAGCGCCCCGGCAGTCTACAGACGCCAATTGCGGAATAAAACTTTTTAACTTGGCGCTATCGTATACTTTAGCCCGGATCTGCCATTATTGCTAAACTAACAAACAGTAAAGAGTATAGAAATGTTGTACCGACTGATCCGAGTCCTCCGGTCTTCATCTCCACTCCGATCTCCTCGCGGGATCTCCGTCTGTCTCCTCCTCGTCGGAAAGGGCACCACATCGCCTGTAGCTTTTACGGGCTCCCACCTCAATACCGAGGCAACTCGGGCGCGAAGCTGGCGAATCGACGCGTCCAAGATTTGCTGTAGGAAGTGTAGTGTAGAGGCTACTTGTCTCTTTGGGGTTTGTTGCCTTTGGATGGAGGAATGAATGTTGAACTTTGGAGGGAAATGAAGCAACCATTTTGCAAGCCAAATGAGATGAACAAAATGAAGCACAAAATGAATCTCTCAATTTTTCCTCTCCTCCTCATCAAGTGGCCGGCCATTTCAATAAAAAAAATGAAATGGTGGAGGGAAAGAATGGATATATATGATGAAGGGAGGTGAGTGTAGGAGTGAAGAAGGGGGTGACCACATCAAGGGACAAACAAGCATGCTTCACTTTAATCAAACCATACCTTCATCAAATCACATAAATGCAAGCATGGTGCAATAGATAACAATCCTATCATAATCAAGACAAGTGCAAGAAACCCCCTCCACAAAGATTATTTGCACAATTGCAAATAACCCCCTCCATCGGAAAAGTCCGGCCGGGAAAGAACAAAGGAAAACCGGCCGGAACGGAATGCAAACAGGCAACTCCAGAAAACTGGTCCCGTAATAAATTACAGGAAAACCCCGACACTGTGCATACACACCCACATCTGTATTCCGTCCGGATACAAATGCAAAGAGACAAAATCTACACTGTACTAAACTAGGACCGGCTTAAACCAAAGCCGGCTAGTAATATCCGTTCGATCCTGATCCGTGCAATACCGCACATATCTGATCGAACCCTGCCATATAACTATACGGCTACTAGTACAAACCGTCCGATCCTGATCCGTGCAATACCGCACGTATCTGATCGGACCCTGCCATATCTCCATACGGCCTCTACAGCGTTTCGCCCGAAAACTGAGTAACTGAAAGTGTGGTAGACTCTAAAGACTCGTCAATACTATGGCTGTGGATTTAACCACTAGCACGTCAGAGGTATAAGCCAATACGTGACGGGCCACTAGCTATTGACTAAAAGGGACGTCGATGAGCGAACTCATCCTGACACCCTACTGAGCCTGTCAGTGACAATATCCGTTCAGTCCGGTCCGTTCGTCTATGAGCATCGCATGGCGGGCCTAGGGGGTTGGTAAAAGTCAGACCCCCAAAAGCGGTACAAGTCGTGTCGGAGTATAGCCCAGAACACCCTGAGATACTACTGGAATACCTACCAGTAAATCTCCTGCCTTGGCCAAGGACTTCGTGTAATGGCTCTCCTAGACACAGCGCGACCTCACCCCCAATACCGGGAGAGACGAAACCCCCGAAGATCCGCTCACTGCCTCCATGTGGCTCGGGACTGTACCCAACTAAAACCTGTTTGCATGACTCCTTTGAGCCGTGGTAGGGTAGTAATCAAAGCACAGTGGGAACTCACACGAGACAAATGACGATCCCCAGGTCGATGAACTAACCTGTACACATGTCACCTGGGAACTGCTATCTGACGTCAGGTATAAGACCAACTAGCATGTTCCCGGCGAGTCCTGTCCGGTGTACTCATAACCCAATGAGCACCTGTATACATCTTAGGTGATCCAACTGACACCAGTGGCTTGTGAGACCGGCCACCGCCCCTCGTCGGGGTCTCGACTGTATACACTAGTCTACTCTGGAGAATCGATGCCCTGTCTCGAAACTCCCACGACTAGGGACCTTTTAAGGATGTGCTTGTAGACCCCAGCTCCCACGTATATGATCGCCCTCATACTGCCGGTAGTCAAGCAAGAATCCCAGGGGCTCTATCAACGTGCAATAGTGACATGTCATGTCACCTAAAGCAGTACACGGTGATAAAGGTAAACCTGATAGCATACTATCATCTCGAGTAAGACTGTTCTACCGGGATAGGTCCTCCCTCAATCATTGCAATCACGTGCCTGTGATCCAATAATTGACTCTGAGGGCACTATCTCCAACAATCTCCCACTTGCACTCAAGGCTAATTATTGCGATGTCGCATACTCACAGCCCGTGTGATACCGAACACCCAACTCCTCTACTAGTCAGTCGCACAAAACCTGTTTGCGAAACTATTGCGTTCGAGGAATAGCCTCAGTGAGTGGATCCGCTCTGAAGTTTCTTTCTATATTTCTCTAAATCTCAAGTTCGCGGAGAATACCATCTCCCGAAATGAGCAATACCTGTCTTAGAGTGTCTGGATGTCTGATGGGACCGAGTTCATAAATGAACTCCAAATCCAAACTTCTTAGACTGTATCGTCAACTGAACTTAATCAGTATCCTGCGCCATGCCTCCCTCAGTATTGCCTTGGACCACCTGTCCAAAATACTGCCCCTCGTCAGAGGGAAAACTATAACTCTGACAACCTCCTTGTCGTCCAGGTCACCTTGGAATCTTGGAATGATAACTGTCTCCTGAATGAGGCTGTCGTTATCATATCCCTAGAACATTCACTTATGTTCCAAAACTGCTTCCGACTGTTTCTCCAGGATTGGATCAATATCAACTTATTGCATCTAGTGCAAGAACAACATCTGGTGTGGTACTTGACATCTCATGAATGACTCAATTGCCTAAGCAAGTGATCTGCCAATCATGTACATCCCTCTCCCCTTTAGTCTGTAAGACACCTTTGGAGAGGGTGACTCCATCACCTACAGGTACACTACCGTGCCAGGAGTCGTCCATTCTAAATACTCTTAGAATGCTGTCAAAGTACCCTGATTGGGAAACCACCCAAATCTAGATCCAGAACCATAGATCTAGTAACCAGTATGTCTGATATTGTGTCCAAGTTCCTTGTGGAGAAACCAATGTGTGACGACCAAAGAATAACCGATTGTAGTATAGGAGTTTCTTTTCCTACTTTGTGTATGTCATCCAAAACCCGGATATCACACCCTACTACCTTCTCAACAGATACATCCCCTATTCTGATGACGTCAAACCCATGACTGTCACATCAGAATTAGATGATCTATCTCCGCTATATCTGCTTTAGTCTATAAACAGACATAAGCCTGATGTCCACCAATGCTTCCGCTGCTCCCACTGACTACGACAACCCTCTGGCAGAGTCATATAGACGTGCACTTCTAAAGCTAGTTTAGAACGACGCTATACTCATCCTCCTGCCGGGTCTCGCAGCCTGGAACAACAACAATGGCAAGTGTGGGTAAACAAGAACTTCCCTGTCACCGTCCTTGAGGCTACCGGAGTACCTCTCGGGTGCCTGAAGTTACCACCTTTTCTGCGGAGTGGCCAATGGAATGTCAAATCAGATTGAATCTTTAGGTTCCTTATCAAATCTCCAGTAATCGTTTGCGGTTCTGGAATCGTTTCCAGTTCTACCATACTCCCACTACTGTTTTCTGAAAAATAACCATTTCTTTTAAAATGTGGCGAGTTAAGAACAATATCACTATTGATCTTCCAGATGGTAGAAAGTCAACCCTCGTCATAGCCTGGGTCAACCCACAAACAGCCATTACAGAAACGTGTCTTGAGTTATCCAGAGTCTGGTTTTAATCATAAGCCGGACAACTCCCCGTACCTTAACAATGTTAAGATATGAACTGTACTATATCCAATATAGAACCAGAGGCACTGATTTAATTGAACCAGATTCAAATCATGCAGCTGTCCCCAGCGCATGTCAACTAAATGGAAGGAGGCCGACCAGCGTTACTCAACTTAGGAATACTTCCAATTATGAGTAACCTGAAAGAGAAGCAAGATCTCTTTATCATTACTATCAACTGAATACCATACACAAGTATCTACATCTTCGATCTCTTTGAAGAATCCCGATACTTGCGACACCTGGTTCTCCACTCTATTCAAATACCAATAACTTCTCCAAATTCGGACCCTGTGTTTCCACGAAACACCTGTCTAAAAACTAGAGAAGTCATAAGTAAACTGAATGTAGTACGAGGACCAACCCCTCTGTCCTGATGGACCCTGGACAACATACAATACTCTGTATAAGTCCCTTGAGTCTGATAACTCATTCACTATGTGCCGTAGGTTGAAAACTGTACTTATGGTTAAGAAGAATTACACCGCTGTTTAATGCTCCTTACCTAACCATCCACTGATATAGGTAAATGTCATCGACATAATATCAAAAGGTATATCTCACTCTATGAAAATAGACGTACAGATATATCAATTTGAAATTGGTGCATAAAAACGGATATTCAAAACCAAATATTTGCCAACCGGCAAACAGCCCTGGTGATCTCCTCAAATATCACCGATTACAACGAATCCCGATAAAATGAGGATAATCACCTAATTCCCAATAACTTACTCCCACTCATCATCTGTAAAACTATACAGATGTGAGAATCAAACTTGGTAAATACATACCCTGGAGTAAGTATCTAATCGGGAAATCAGTTTTCCTTCAACATTACACAGTGAAACTGAAACATTGAAATGTTCCGATGGGGTATTCTGGTATTCCTAGTAATGCCTCTTCCAGATTCACGACTGTAACCGTATAGTTCTTTGCCACCTCTCCAAATCCCTTCATATGTCTTTAGTCTTTACCTTCTGCACACCCTTTTAGGCCAAATGGTTTTCTTCCTTCCCTACCGTTCGGCACCAGCCTATGGTTTGGAAGAAGACTATCCAATAAGCATAATGGGTGTACTGTCCCAATCCTAGGAACACTCGCAATGAGAGAGGGTGAAGATAAAAGACAACCGAATAATCCTTATTCCTATTTCTCCTGAACCAGAATCCATCCCCGAACTGGAACCAGTTCCATTCGAGTTCGTATATAACCATACGATGGAGTATCCAAATAAACTGTGGATCTTCGTAGTGATACGGAGTGTCCTGGAGAAATACAAAGGTGATGTGGGAGTGGTAACGAAATATTTGGTTTGGTCGTGAATGTCTGTTGCAATTTACTTTGCCCTCTTACTAATCCCTTGCTTTGTCTGAACTTAATACCTTCTGCACACCATCGTTATGCTAATTGGTTTTCTTCATTCCCTACCGGTCGGCACCAGCCTAAGGTTTGGAAGAAGACAATCCAATTTGCGTAATAGGTGTACTACCCCTAAACTAAGGAGTACTCGCAACCTGAGAGAGGGTAAAAGGAAAAGACAACTGAATAATCCTATCCGTTTTCTCCAGAACCAGAAACCATCCTCGAATAAATTCTTTCGAGTTCGTATCTAACCATACGATGGTTTTGTCCAATGGAAGTGGACGTTCGTAGTAAAACGGGGTGTCCTGGAGAAAAGGGTAAAAGTAGGAGTGGCAATGAGGTTTGCAACTCTGACAATCCAAAAGCCAGTGTTAAGAAGGTTCGGTCAACTTGGTCACTGAGTCATAGTCTTAGGGTCGGGTCAATGGTCGCTGCCAAAGAGAGAGAGAAAAGAAACACTCAGCGTGCACTCTAACCTAGATCAGAATGGTTACCAATTTATCTAATCTGGAAACCTCCCACTGTACCTCAAATTCTCCTCCAAACCTGAAAGAAGAATTAGTCGGGGTCACCCGAGGAGTAAACTAACTCATCAGTGGGAATCGGGATCCAACTCTCATCGCATGATAACGTGACGGAATCCGCTCACGGTATCACACTCCAGAAGGTATGCGCATATCTGGCAAGTTTCAGTACTTTTGAAACTCCCGATGTAATTTCTGCCCCATGCTCTTATGACCTTGGCGTGAGGTCAAAATATCATAAGTCACATGTCAAGTTCTGCCCGTCATTATCCAGGTTAATCTGAACCCACCCGTACATACCCTTGACGTAGGCCAAAATAGTAGTACGACTGTCCCAAACCAACGCATCTATCTATGCAACAGATAAATACCCGGCAGCTACCAATCACTATGCCTTGGCGTGAGGTCAAAATACATAGCTTGAATACTACCGAATATTTAACTGAAATGACGGAGGGCTACGAATGGTTTCTGGCGAAAACCTTTAACGTAATGAACTTGATATCGTCGAAGGAACTGATAGGTTTTTGAAAATATAGTGACGAAAACCGTTGCTAAAGAGGTCACTCCCGGTGAAGGGATCTCGGCTCTTTCCCCGTAGAATGAGGTGCAGGATATTCCAACTGAATACCACGGTGCAAAGCAAAAGTAATCGGCTATAGTGAAGTTAATGCCCTGACGCAAACTTATTGTCCAAGGGGTCACTCCCGGTGAAGGGATCTCGGCCCTTGCCTCGTCGACTGAGGAGCAGGATATTCTAAATGAATACCGCGATGCAAAACAAAAGTGAACGTCCTTGCAATAACAGCTTTTTGAAAAGTGTTCCAACAACATCAGATTAGGTTTGTTTTTAACTTTGCATTGATCCGAATCAATGCAGTCCCATCAATTGATCACACCACAAAGAACGAAAATATACTGATGTACGTATATGCCATCCGCATTCGCCACTGGGTCCCGTCATTACCCGTTAGGTTAGCTAACTAACGACAGAGCGGGGACTGGACTAGCGCGGATGTAAAACATATACAACATCTACTAATATATATACCAATATATTATATTTCGCTCAAGGCGTGAATAAAATGCAACATCACAGAAATGTACAGTATCACAGAACAATACAGATATCTGGGATCCCCGGGTTTCACAGAGCCACTACTGAAACCCGACGTTCCCCTGGTCGTGTGGATTGCCTGTGCAATGAAAACCTAGACCCCTACGGGCGCGGCAAGTCACCCGCCAAAGCCTGAAGCGAGGCAGCCCCCTCCAGCGCCGTGAATGGACCACCCAGCACTTCACGGAATCCGGTAACTTGGGCACCCCTCCTGGGTCAACCTGTACCCCCTACGAGTGCGGCGAATAGCCCGCCAATTCCAGACTGAAGCCCCTCCGTCTCAATGCCCTGAGATGCGGGCCCGTTGCCTTCTAGAACCCGGCTATCCGTGCACCCCTCCGCGGGGTAACCCTAGTACAGAAAGTAAAATATACATACACCGGGTACATCGACCGCAACCAGGTCGTGCCCCAAAAGAATAATACAAACAGGCAGTGACGGCAGTCCACATGTCGGACGCTCGCCCCGCAATATCAAATGTACATAATACAACAACACTGTACTAGTATTGCATCCAGGCTATCCCCCACGACCGATCCGCAACATCACAGCAAATACATAGAACATCAACGTGAAAATCACGTTCGCAAATCCGTCTAACCGGGCTATAGCAGTTAGACCGGATTTACCGATCGAGTGACATTCACGGTCGCAGATATAATGTAAATACTGTGAAAACTAACGTGTTTAAATTTCGATCGACAAAATATCAAGAAGTGGGCCCCACGACTTACTGGTGAACAGTAACAAAATCTGGGCAAAAATGATATATATTAAAAACCCCAAAAACCCACATAGAATAACCTGACAAAATTTGGGAGCACGTGCTCCCCACGTGGCCGCGGTTGCGCGGCCAAACCATGGGTTTGGCCGCGCTTCCGCGGCAGCTTGGGGGGATCACGACCCCAAATTTTGTCGGGTGTCTTAAATGTTCCTGCTATGATTTTTAAGACATCCAGAAATAATTTTTGAGACCGTTTAAAAACAACAGAAACTGTCGGCTTGGATTTTTGTAGTTTTCAATTTCCGGTCGGATCGAAGTTTTAAACGCGTTAGCACAAGTTAGCATAGCAAAATGGTGAGGCTCTGATACCACTGTAAGTCTACGTTAGCGCCCCGGCAGTCTACAGACGCCAATTGCGGAATAAAACTTTTTAACTTGGCGCTATCGTATACTTTAGCCCGGATCTGCCATTATTGCTAAACTAACAAACAGTAAAGAGTATAGAAATGTTGTACCGACTGATCCGAGTCCTCCGGTCTTCATCTCCACTCCGATCTCCTCGCGGGATCTCCGTCTGTCTCCTCCTCGTCGGAAAGGGCACCACATCGCCTGTAGCTTTTACGGGCTCCCACCTCAATACCGAGGCAACTCGGGCGCGAAGCTGGCGAATCGACGCGTCCAAGATTTGCTGTAGGAAGTGTAGTGTAGAGGCTACTTGTCTCTTTGGGGTTTGTTGCCTTTGGATGGAGGAATGAATGTTGAACTTTGGAGGGAAATGAAGCAACCATTTTGCAAGCCAAATGAGATGAACAAAATGAAGCACAAAATGAATCTCTCAATTTTTCCTCTCCTCCTCATCAAGTGGCCGGCCATTTCAATAAAAAAAATGAAATGGTGGAGGGAAAGAATAGATATATATGATGAAGGGAGGTGAGTGTAGGAGTGAAGAAGGGGGTGACCACATCAAGGGACAAACAAGCATGCTTCACTTTAATCAAACCATACCTTCATCAAATCACATAAATGCAAGCATGGTGCAATAGATAACAATCCTATCATAATCAAGACAAGTGCAAGAAACGCCCTCCACAAAGATTATTTGCACAATTGCAAATAACCCCCTCCATCGGAAAAGTCCGGCCGGGAAAGAACAAAGGAAAACCGGCCGGAACGGAATGCAAACAGGCAACTCCAGAAAACTGGTCCCGTAATAAATTACAGGAAAACCCCGACACTGTGCATACACACCCACATCTGTATTCCGTCCGGATACAAATGCAAAGAGACAAAATCTACACTGTACTAAACTAGGACCGGCTTAAACCAAAGCCGGCTAGTAATATCCGTTCGATCCTGATCCGTGCAATACCGCACGTATCTGATCGAACCCTGCCATATAACTATACGGCTACTAGTACAAACCGTCCGATCCTGATCCGTGCAATACCGCACGTATCTGATCGGACCCTGCCATATCTCCATACGGCCTCTACAGCGTTTCGCCCGAAAACTGAGTAACTGAAAGTGTGGTAGACTCTAAAGACTCGTCAATACTATGGCTGTGGATTTAACCACTAGCACGTCAGAGGTATAAGCCAATACGTGACGGGCCACCAGCTATTGACTAAAAGGGACGTCGATGAGCGAACTCATCCTGACACCCTACTGAGCCTGTCAGTGACAATATCCGTTCAGTCCGGTCCGTTCGTCTATGAGCATCGCATGGCGGGCCTAGGGGGTTGGTAAAAGTCAGACCCCCAAAAGCGGTACAAGTCGTGTCGGAGTGTAGCCCAGAACACCCTGAGATACTACTGGAATACCTACCAGTAAATCTCCTGCCTTGGCCAAGGACTTCGTGTAATGGCTCTCCTAGACACAGCGCGACCTCACCCCCAATACCGGGAGAGACGAAACCCCCGAAGATCCGCTCACTGCCTCCATGTGGCTCGGGACTGTACCCAACTAAAACCTGTTTGCACGACTCCTTTGAGCCGTGGTAGGGTAGTAATCAAAGCACAGTGGGAACTCACACGAGACAAATGACGATCCCCAGGTCGATGAACTAACCTGTACACATGTCACCTGGGAACTGCTATCTGACGTCAGGTATAAGACCAACTAGCATGTTCCCGGCGAGTCCTGTCCGGTGTACTCATAACCCAATGAGCACCTGTATACATCTTAGGTGATCCAACTGACACCAGTGGCTTGTGAGACCGGCCACCGCCCCTCGTCGGGGTCTCGACTGTATACACTAGTCTACTCTGGAGAATCGATGCCCTGTCTCGAAACTCCCACGACTAGGGACCTTTTAAGGATGTGCTTGTAGACCCCAGCTCCCACGTATATGATCGCCCTCATACTGCCGGTATTCAAGCAAGAATCCCAGGGGCTCTATCAACGTGCAATAGTGACATGTCATGTCACCTAAAGCAGTACACGATGATAAAGGTAAACCTGATAGCATACTATCATCTCGAGTAAGACTGTTCTACCGGGATAGGTCCTCCCTCAATCATTGCAATCACGTGCCTGTGATCCAATAATTGACTCTGAGGGCACTATCTCCAACATACGTAACGGTCCCCAGTTAGATGTCGATAAGTAGACTGACGAGGTAACCCTATCTGAACTCCTACTGAGCATGTATGTGACAGTCTCCGTACAGTCCGGTCTGTTCGTCTGATACATCGCATGGCGGGCCTAGGGGGGCGGTAAACGTCAGTGCCCTAATAGCGGTACAAGTCGTGTCGGAGTGTAGCCCAGAACACCCTGAGATAACACTGGAAACCTACCAGTATATCCCGCTTGCCCTGGCCAGGGACTACTCCTGTAATGGCTCTCCTAGACACAGCGCGATGTCAACCCCCAATACCGGGAGAGACGAATCCTGTCTAACCGTCACTGCCTCCAAGTGCTTCGGGACTGCACCCAACTACTACCTGTTTGCACGACTCCTTTGAGCCATGGTAGGGTAGTAATCAAAGTACAGTGGGAACACACTCGAGGCGAAGTGCTAGTGTCAAGTCAGCGGACTAAGATGTACACATGTCACCTGGGAACTGATAACTGACGATAGGTATAATACCAACCAACAGTTCCCGATGAGTCCTGTCCAGTGTACTCATAACCTAACGAGCACCCGCATACTATCTCAAGTACGACGTACTGACGGCTGTGGGACAGACCGTCTCCCACGCTGGGATGAGAAGCGCATACGCTAGTCTTCTCCGGAGTATCGATGCCCTGTCTCGATAGTCCATCGACTAGGGACCTGTATAAGGATGTGCTTATGGATTACCCAGCCCCCACGAGTGTGAGCGCCATCACAACGCTGGTAATCAAGCAAAGATCCTAAGGGCTCTACTAATATGTATATAAGCGATATGCTAAAAGAAACACATGCACATATTAAAGCAGAGACAAACCAAGTAGCATACTACCATTTCGAGCAAGATTGTATATACAACTGTGAATATCCCAAGCTTCCATCAAGTAATATACAAACTAGTATGATACAGTAATGGCCTCTAGGGCATATACACTAACAATCTCCCACTTGCACTAAGGCCATGTACTGGCGTATCGAAGACCTATCGTCTCGATCAGCCGCTCGAACTGAGTCTGGGGCAAGGCCTTGGTGAATGGATCTGCTGTGTTATCTTCTGAAGCAACCCTCCGAACCTTGATCTCCTGGCGATCCACGATCTCCCTGATCAGGTGATACCGCCTCAAGATGTGTCTGGATTTCTGATGGGACCTGGGTCCTTTGCTAAAGCTATAGCCCCGTTGTTGTCGCAATACAGAGGTATTGGGTCAACAATGGACGGAACCACCTGAAGTTCTTTCAAGAACTTCCTCATCCAGACAGCTTCTTTTGCGGCATTAGATGCAGCGATGTATTCCGCTTCCATAGTCGAGTCAGCAACGGTTTCTTGTTTGGAGCTCTTCCAACACACCGCCACTCCATTGAGGGTAAAGACAAAACCCGACATGGACTTGGAATCATCCTTGTCACTTTGGAAGCTGGAGTCAGCAAAGGCCTCAATCTGGAGGTCTTTTCCGCCATACACCAAGAACATCTCCTTAGTCCTTCTTAGGTACTTGAGAATGTTCTTTATCGCTATCCAATGTTTCTCGCCAGGGTTTGACTTATACCTGCTTACCACACTCAGTGCATAAGCCACATCTGGTTTGGTACACAACATCGCATACATTATAGAGCCTACCGCAGAAGCGTAGGGTATAATAGACATGCGATCCCTCTCCAAATCAGTCTTGGGAGACATCTCTTTGGAGAGGGTGATCCCGTGACAAGCTGGTAGATTACCGTGCTTGGAATCTTCCATACTGAATCTCTTCAGTATGGTGTCGATGTACCTGGACAGTGAAAGTCCTAATATCCTCTTGGATCTGTCACGGTAGATCCGGATACCCAGAATGTATGAGGCATCACCCAGGTCTTTCATGAAGAACCTGTGTGACAAGAACCCCTTGACAGATTGTTGCATAGGAATGTCATTTCCTATTAAGAGAATGTCATCCACGTATAAAACGAGGAATACTACAGTTCTCGCTACAAATCTACAATAGATGCATGGTTCATCCGGATTTTTGATAAAGCCAAATTCCTTGACCGTCACATCAAAACAGATGTTCCAACTCCGTGATTCCTGCTTCAGTCCAAAAATGGACTTAAGCAACTTGCACACCTTTCCGCTGCTCCCACTCTGAATTAAACCCTCTGGCTGTTCCATATAGACACACTCTTCTAAATGTCAATTTAGAAAAGCAGTTTTTACGTCCATCTGCCAAATTTCATAATCGTGGAAGGCAGCAATGGCAAGAAGGATCCGAATGGATTTCAGCATAGCTACTGGAGAAAAGGTTTCGTCATTGTCCAAACCAGGTCGCTGACGAAAACCCTTTGCAACCAGTCTAGCTTTATAGGTCTCAACCTGTCCATCTACACCAATCTTCTTTTTGAAGATCCACTTGAATCCTACGGGTTTTACCCCATCTGGAGCAATGTCCAACGTCCATACTTTGTTGGTGTACATGGACTCCATTTCGGTCCGCATTGCATCCAGCCATTTTACCGAGTCGACGCTCTGAATGGCCTGCTGGAAGCTAGTAGGTTCATCACAATCTATGATGCAATCCTCTCTATCCCCATCAAAGAGAAAACCGTAGTATCTCTCGGGCGGATGAGACTGCCTACTACTCCTGCGGAGTGGCGTGGGAATGTCCTGATTTTTCAAACCCTCCGGTTCTATTAAGCTATCAGTAATAGCTCATGGTTCTGGAATTTCTTCCAGTTCTATTGCGCTCCCACTTATTTCTTTTTCTATGAACTGGTGTTCTAGAAAGTGGGCATGGCGAGAAACAAAAACCTTTTGTTCCTCTTCGCAATAGAAGAAATATCCCTTGGAGTTCTTTGGATATCCCACAAACTTGCACTGTACTGAGTGTGCCTCGAGCTTGTCCGTATGCTGCTTTTTTACAAAAGCTGGACATCCCCATGACTTAATGTGATTAAGATAGGGTCTCATCCTACACCACATCAGATATGGTGTAGTAGGCACAGTCTTAGTTGGAACTCGGTTCAAAAGGTATGCAGCTGATTCTAGCGCATATCCCTAAAACGATCGCGGCAACTCTGCGTTACTCATCATGGACCGTACCATATCCAATAGGGTTCGGTTCCGTCTCTCCGATACACCGTTATGTTGCGGAGTGTATGGAGGAGTAAGCTGAGAGAGAATACCATTCTCTTTTAAGTAACCTAGGAACTCGGCACTCAAGTATTCACCACCTCGATCAGATCTCAGTGCCTTGATACTTTTGCTTGTTTGTTTTTCTACTTCATTCTTATATTCCTGGAATTTTTCAAAAGCCTCGGATTTATGTTTCATTAAGAAGACATAACCGTACCTTGAAAAGTCATCCGTAAAAGTAATGAAGTAAGAATAACCGCTTCGTGCATGTGTAGACATTAGACTGCACACGTCGCTGTGTACGAGTCCCAAGAGCTCGCTCGCTCTTACTCCGTGTCCAGTGAACGGAGTCTTTGTCATCTTTCCTTTGAGACAGGATTGACAAGTTGCATACGATTGATATTCGAACGGATCCAAATATCCTTCTGTATGTAACTTAGTCAACCTTCTCTCATTGATGTGACCCAGTCTACAATGCCATAAGAAAGTTTTATTGATTTCTGGAGACTTTCTTTTGTGTGTATTCTGGACATTGAAAATCTGTGGTTGGTTTAATACGTATATACCGTTGTTCAATGTACCTGACCCAATCAAAACATGATTAAGGTGAATGTTCACTACATTACTTACAAATGCAAATTCATAACCTTCTTTAGATAATAAAGATACAGAAATTATATTACAGGTTGCATTTGGTACATAATAACAACTACGCAAAACCAAAAAGTGTCCATCCGACAGTCCCAGGTGATAGTCCCCCACGGCCTCAGCATCCATGCTAGCACCGTTTGCAACTCTGAGGGTCATGTCACCTGCCTTCAAAACTCTACGCTTTCTCAACGCCTGCAAAGAATTACAGATATGAGATCCTGATCCGGTATCTAATACCCAGGATGTAAAGTTTATTGATAGACAGTTTTCAATAACATACACACCTGAAGCTGAAGCCGCAACTCGCTTCAAATGCTGTGTTCTGGCCTTCCAAGCCTTGCAATCCTGTTTCCAGTGACCACTTTTGTGACAGTAGAAGCATTCTTCCTTCCCCACCAGCTTTCCCGCTACCTTTGTTGCTTTTCCTTTTCCCTTCGTATCCACTTTACTGACACCGCCTCTTGGTTTGGCGGGGGCTTTCTTCTTCTTGCCCTTGGCTTTCGCCCTGGACCTAGAAGAGGAAGATCCTCCTACAAACAAAGTGGATGTCTCCCAACTTTTCTGTAGGGTGCCCTCTGCACTCCTCAACATGTTGAGGAGCTCTGAAAGTTCAGCTTCCTTTTCCTGTAAGTTGAAGTTCAGGATGAACTGGGCGTAAGTGGAAGGAAGGGACTGGAGAATCAAGTCCGTATAGAGCTCATTCTCCAACGTGGTCCCAAGTTCTGTGAGCTCCTCTATGTAGCCAATAATCTTAAGCACGTGTTCCGCTACCGATGATCCGACGGCCAACCTTGCCGAAAACAACTTTTTCGACATTTCATATCTGGCGATACGAGACTGCTCTCCATACAGTTCTTTTGTATGAAGAAATATGGACTCTAGGTCCATATTCTCGTGCCTCCTCTGATGTTCGTTGTCCATCGAGGCATTTGTCCTTCGCGCAATCTAATTCCCATGTCTTACGGATTTCCCTATCCGCGACACTGGTTTTGGGACCTGGGACAGGGGGTGCTTTGGTGGTAAGGAGATACCCCAGCTTGTCGTAAGTGATTGCCATCTTGACATTCCTGAGCCAATCTTTGTAGTTTGGCCCTGTCAGTATGTTTTTTTCTAGTAATAACTTAAGTCCTGTCATGTTGAATGGTCGCTGCAATTAGGAGAGAGAAAAGAAACACTTTAGCATGTTGCTCTTGCAAGTTTAGAGTGGTTTTTAGTTTGTCTAAACAGGATGGCTCCCACTGTCTCTCGAATCCCTTCTCAAACCGTAAAGAAAGGATTAGTCGGGATCAATCTCACCGTACAATACTTGCTTAACCGTTCAGCCAGGCCAGTGTCGGTACTTCGAGGGAGGTTTTCCAACGCTTTCGCGAAGTTCCTTAATTAAGTAACCTCTTTTCCCTGTGGGCGTAGCCCCGCTAACACCTTTCTAGACACCTACTAGGTTTATAGCATTGATCGTTAAGTGAGAGTTTTCCCGAGGAGTAGCATATACTCACAGTAGGATCGGGATCCAAATGTCATCGCGTGATAAAACCGAATGAATCCTACCAAATCATCACACTCCAAATGGTATGCAGCGCTAGCATGTTTCAGTACTTATGAAACTCCCGATGTGGATTTTTGCCCCATGCTCTTATGACCTTGACTTTAGCCAAAATATCATAAGTCCCATGTCAAGTTCTACCCGTCATTCTCCTGGTTAATTTGGACCCACCCGTACCTACCCTTGACATTGGCCAAAATGGCAGCACGACTTTGGCCAAAATACATAGCTTGAATACTTTTGACCATTCATGTGGAATGACGGAGGGCTACGAATGGTTTTGGCGAAACCGTGAACATAGTGAACTTGATATAATCGATGGAATGAGATAGCTTTTAAAAGGAGTGGTTCAAGCTCCGCGTTTAAAAGTTTAGTTTTGAAAAGAACCGAGTGGTTTTCAAAGTGTTCAATCGACTTTTACTTGGTTTATTTTCTTGCATTAGTTCTTTTAATGCGTCCCATCATTTAATCCTACCATTGCAGAAAACAACCAAAATATGACGTACGCTTATACCATTCGCATTCGGCACGGGGCCCCGTCATCACCCATTAGGTTACTTAACTAACGACAGAGCGGGAGCTGGGCTAGCGCGGCTGTAAAACATAAGCAACGCTGAAATAGTTATAATATATAAATATATAGCAATGATAGACATTACAGATCACAGATGAATACATTGGATATACTAGGAATCCGCTATCCGTTCGAGCCTGCAACGAAAAGCGGATTACACAGTCGCGGTGTATAGCCAAATACCCCACCCAAGACCCCTACGGGTGCGGCAAACTACCCGCCAAGTACCCGAAGCGAAACAACCTCCTTCAACACCGTGAGTAGGCCACTCGGCACTTCGAGATACCCGGTAGTTTGTGCACCCCCTCCATGGGTCTATCCTAGAAGCAAAAACAGTAAAAAGAATTATACAATGACGGCTACAACCCCGACCCGGTTGTGCGGCCATACAAATAATTATACATCAATTTACATATTACATGAATGCAAGAAAAAGAAACACTCATCTCACATCCACCCCGGCTATTCACCCGCGACAATCCAACGCATTCATATACACATACCATCATCAAAAACAAATCACAGATATGTATAACCTCCACTAATCGACATATAGCGATTAGCCGACGTTCAATACATGCAAACATCACAGATATCACCCTTTAGTCAAAGTGTAGTGAAGTTCGATAAAAAATACGGATTTATAGGCCCCCAAAAACAAATTTCTTTTATGGAAAACATGGGCACAAATAAACCATCTTAAAAATCCCAAAAACATGCCAGAAGAACACTGCACCAAACTCGACCCAGAACCGAGCCAAAACGACCGCGGTTGCGCGGCAATAGCTTGCTATTGCCGCGGAACCGCGGCGCTTTGAATGAATCTCTGGATCGTTTTTGGTGGCTTTCTTCACAAAATCCTGAGATGATTTTTGACGTACGATTTATTTTATTTTGAACAGAAAAAATTTTAACAGAAACTTGGGTTTTGTAAACTCGGTTTTGCGATTTTTTTTCGATTGAACTTCCATACACTTTACTACCTAGCTAGTTTATGTTTAGTTAGGCTCTGATACCACTGTAAGTCCAAGTTGCCCACCCCGGTGCTTGCGGGGAGGCAGAAAACGGAATAAAAATCGGATTTTTACTACTCTAGGCAACATGGACTAGACAAAGTCGGATCTTTGCTAAACAAAACTTTGCTAAAGCTAACTAGAAACTACTTAAAGAGTAGAATGGTTATACCTAGGGCTTTATGTCCTTCTCTCCTTGCTCCTTGGAGTAGTAGAAAGGGATCACCTTTGTCGTCTTCTTGAGTCGAAGAAGGATCCATCCGAAAGCCTCAATCTTTGGCTTCAACTTCAAGCTAGAAGTAACTAGGGTGCTAGAAGTGCTAGTCCTATAACCCTAGATGAGAGTAAAGATTATCAAGAAGAGGTTTTTCTCAAGCTCAAGTGTTTCTCAACACATGAGAGGGGAGAGCTTGAGGGAGAGGAAGAACAAGAGAGAGAAAGTGAATGATAGAATGAGAGAATAATAAGCCATTCTCACTTATATGTGTGAATTATTGTAAATAGATAATTAGTGAGATAATTTTCATGGCTTAATCAAGACATGACCATTATCATTACATTTTTAATGCAAATTGCAAGGATCAAAGAGCATCTTCCAAATGAAATGATGATGGTCAAAGTGTCAACCTAGTTCAACAAGTCAAGAATGTCAAATGGTCAACAACCATAACCATGCACAATTATATTAAACTAATATCAATTAACCATAATACACACATAAGCATTAGGGTTAAAAAAATGGAAATGGTCATTAACCCTAATCAAAGTCCTCTCCCTCTGTCTCAAGCAACTGTGCATACGCACCCGTATTCGTGTTCCAAGGAACATGAATACAATGAGATAAAACCAATCCCAAATCATATACTAGGATCCGGCTTAAACCAAAGCCCGCTAGTATAAGCTGTCCGGACAGCAAACGTGCACAAGTGCGCGGATGTGAACGAACCCTGTCGCAAAACCATGCGACCTTTACTCATTTTGCCTAAAGGTGACTAGCTCTCTGTGTGGGACTCTAAAGACTCGACACTACGCTGGCAGTGGGTTTAACCACAGACCGCAAGCGGCACTAGCTGTACGTCACGGTCCCCTGGTAGATGTCGATAAGAAGACTGACGAGGTAACCCCATCTGAACTCCTACTGAGCCTGTATGTGACATTCTCCGTACAGTCCGGTCTGTTCGTCTGATACATCGCATGGCGGGCCTAGGGGGGTGGAAAACGTCAGTCCCCTAATAGCGGTACAAGTCGTGTCGGAGTGTAGCCCAGAACACCCTGAGATAACACTGGAAACCTACCAGTATATCTCGCTTGCCCTGGCCAGGGACTACTCGTGTAATGGCTCTCCAAGACACAGCGCGATGTCAACCCCCAATACCGGGAGAGACGAATCCTGTCTAACCGTCACTACCTCCAAGTGCTTCGGGACTGCACCCAACTACTACCTGTTTGCACGACTCCTTTGAGCCGTGGTAGGGTAGTAATCAAAGTACAGTGGGAACACACTCGAGGCGAAGTGACAGTGTCAAGTCAGCGGACTAAGCTGTACTCATGTCACCTGGGAACTGATAACTGACGATAGGTATAATACCAACCAACAGTTCCCGACGAGTCCTGTCCAGTTTACTCGTAACCTAACGAGCACCCACATACTATCTCAAGTACGATGTACTGACGGCTGTGGGACAGACCGTCTCCCACGCTGGGATGAGAAGCGCATACGCTAGTCTACTTCGGAGTATCGATGCCCTGTCTCGATAGTCCATCGACTAGGGACCTGTATAAGGATGTGCTTATGGATTACCCAGCTCCCACGAGTGTGAGCGCCATCACAACGCTGGTAATCAAGCAAAGATCCTAAGGGCTCTACTAATATGTATATAAGCGATATGCTAAAAGAAACACATGCACATATTAAAGCAGAGACAAACCAAGTAGCATACTACCATTTCGAGCAAGATTGTATATACAACTGTGAATATCCCAAGCTTCCATCAAGTAATATACAAACTAGTATGATACAGTAATGGCCTCTAAGGCATATACATTAACAGTCTTCATATAAGAGGATGTCATTAGGCACGTTTATGAATATCAGAAACACATTTAACTTTAATTTCTATATATTAGCTTGGATTACAATATAAAAATACGAGGAAAAAAACCAAAAAAAAACCCATACCTTAATGCTAGCTAATCCCAATCTTAATCTTGACTATACTAGTCCATACATTCATCAGCTAGGATAACATAATAGGTTTCTTAATTTTGTCATCAAACCAACCCCAATCCTAACCCTAACCCTACCACCAGCCCCAGCCCCAACCCCAGCCCCAACCTCTGCCGAACCCCAACCCCAACCGCAGCCCCAGCCCCAGCCCCAGCCCGTGCCACAGCCCCAACCCTAACGCCAACCGCAGCCCTAGCCGCAGCCCAAGCCCCAGCCCCAACCGCAGCTCTAGCCGCAGCCCGAGCCCGAGCCCCAACCCCAGCCCCAGCCCAAGCCCCAGCCCCAGCCCCAGCCCCAATAAAAAATTTGAGTAATTGAAGATTTCGTTACCTTTGCAGAGGCGACAACGAGAACGGAGATGAGCCGGCGCTGGCGACGACGAAAGCAGGCGGTGGGTACGACGAATCGGCGGCGCTGGCGATGACGAGAATGACGATCGATCGGCGGGAACGAGGGTTTGAGAAATTGGGTCCGCGCGAGAATTAGGAATAATGAGCGTAGGGATCGATCTGAGCTTTTAACTTAAATCCCTATTTAGATGCCCCTATGGATAAGTCCGTATGTTCTTGGTTTTCGTCTCCGTAGGGGCAAACAACAATTTAAGATTTAATAATTTTTAAATAAATATGTAAGGACCGTAGGGGCAACCTTTTGGCCCTACGGATTAATCCGCAGGGCCAAACTAAAATTGCCCCTACGGATGTCGTTATCCGTAGGGGCAACCGCCTATTTTAGTAGTAAGGCACCGTTTTGCACGCCCTCTTGGACGTGCTATGGTGGAAATCAAAACACAGTGGGAATCATCCAATACTTTATGACTATCTCGAGTCTACAGACTAACCTATACCAGTGTAACTAGAGAACTGCTATCTGACGATTGGTATAAATCCATCTATGAGTTCTCGGCGAGTCCGTTCAGTGTACCCAATCCCCATTTTTGATAAGCGAAAAAGGCCTTCAAAGGAAAGCTTGATGTATGCAAAAAAAAAAGTATGTTTCGTCTGCTAGCTAATTCAGCTTCTTATGGCCGTCATACTTATAGAGCAACCGTAGACCATCTTTGATGTCAAACACCAATGGATATGGGATCATCCATCGCCCATCATATGGGTCAAGATACGTATACGCTAGTCTACTCTGGTGTATCGATGCCCTGTCTCGATACACCCACGACTAGGACCTGTTATAGGATGTACTCGTTGACTACCCTGGCCTCACTAGTGTGATCTCATCATAGTCCTAGTAGTCGAGTACATATCCTAAGGGCTTTATCAATAGGAGAGAGCAAGACAGTAAACTAATACAAGTCAACATGTTAAGATAAAGTGAAACCAAATAGCATACTATCATGTCGAGCAAGAAAGTCCTCTCTATATATATCCAAGCATCCATTAGAATATACATCACATGTACAACAATGGCCTCTAGGGAATATATATAGCTAACACAGCAAGCCCCCGAATGGAGTCACACCCTGAATAAACCTGGGTAGACGCCACAACGAATATTCATGGAATCCTCCCCCCACTCCCACTCCGGAACGGTTAAAGGTTGCAACTCTCTAGCCGGTATCAGTTGCTCAACCTTAGCACACAACAAGATAGGCATCTTGAAACGAAACCCGAAACTTCTCTCTACATCCATGCCCACCCGTAACTATCTAACAAGTCATGTCAAATGCTGGTGGAACTTGAATGAGTACATAGAGTTGACAGATGTGCCTGCTCTAGGATTTCGCGTCTTTACCCAATAGTATCCGGTACACAAATGCATCCCTAAACTTAGCACACCCTTGTCACAAATCAATGACTCCGAATCATTAACCAGCCAAGTATGCTCAAGTATCTCTGACGAACGAACATCAGCGGGCAGTGCATCGCGAAAGCGATTAAGGAAAAGTGGTCGGGCACGGACATGAGCAAGCTGTCACCTCAGTAGAGGCGAACTTAAGTTGTACTCAAGGATCGAACAAGAATTGAAAATCAGTAGAAGACTATCTCAACAATCAATACCCGCTACAGGAAGTGTACAATAAGCTCTGGTGGTCCGTGAAAATCTGACACGACTCTCCGAAGAAGTAATGTTTCTAAATCTCCAACGCAAGACCACCACGGCCATCTCCAGATCATGAGTGGGATATCCTGCTAGTACTTCCTCCAAATGTAAGGAAGCAAAAGCGATAACTCTATAATGCCGCATCAACGCAAAATCGAGCCCTACTCGCAAAACATCACAGTTAAACAACAAGGTTGCCCGAACCAGAAAGCAAAGAAAGAACTGATGCAGTTGTTAACCGGGTCTCCAACTGCCGAAAACTCCGCACGCATGCCTCAGTCAGAAGAAAAGGAACCTCCTTTCTGGTCAGTTCAGACAATGGTGTAGCACTACACTAGCAATCCTGCACGAAACGGCAGTAAAAACCCGATAAGCCCAAAAATCTGCGGACCTCCGTCCCGGATATAAGTATGGGCCAAAGCTGTACGACCTCGATCTTCCTCGGAACCATACAAAACCGTCTCCCGCAACAACAGGACCTAGGAGTCAATACAATCAATACTGAAGGAACACTCCGAGAATCTAGGAAACAACTTGCGCTCTCCTAACGCCTGCAAAACAAATCCTCAAGTGCTTCTCCTATTCCTCAAGACACATTAGAATAGACCAGAGTGTCATCAATGACACAACAATAACTGGTCGAGGAACGGCCTGAAGAAATCTGGTTCATCAAATCTACGAATGCTGCTAGGGCACGCACAAGGCAGTCTTCGGAATGTCATCACTCCGGACCTGCAACAATGATGACCTGATCCCAAACAAAAAAAGAAAAATTTCTCGCACTCTGGAGCTTATCGAAGAAATCGTCAATGCGAGCTAAAGGATACCTATCTGCAACGTAAGCCAATTCAATTGACGATAAATCAATACACAACCTCAACTGCCATCCTTCTCCTTGATGAACAGAAATAGGAGCTCCCCAATGCGAAACACTCAGATGCATAAGCCCCCCAACAAACAACTCAATATCACGAATGAATGCCAAGAATTCTCGACATGCTCTCCTGAAAAGCCGACTAGAGAAAAAGGCTGAATTTAAGCTGTGAGAGGCGGCACCACTGTCCCCCTGCACAACAAGGACTGACTCGCCGGGAAAACAAAACCTGACTGTTTCCTCACGGCAGTCCACAGACGCCTAGCACGTTGCTAACCAGTCCATGCCCAGGAGTACGTCAAATCAAACATCTATTGAAGGATCAAAATGACGAACGAATCTCCATCTCCTATCCGATTGGCACACGACAGAAACACGTGTCGCGCAACAAAAGAATCACTGACAGAAATTAACACAACAAACGGTTGATCTACCTAACACGACTCTTGTCCCAACCATGGCACAAAGTGTGTAAAACAAACAAGTGCATCAAAAGAACATACGAATTTAGTATGCCTGAAAACTCTGCATTGGACGCCCGTGCGTCCCAATGAGTAGAAGCAAACTCTAGTGTCCTCGTCCCCTCTGAGCGAACTGGCTGAACTCCTCCTTTGCTAACCTGTCCCCTCTGAGCGAACCATCCTCGTCCATGACCTCTCTGAATACGACCCTGACGCGGTGTTAGGGAACAACTCCTGATGTGGTGATGAAGGTCCCCACACCGATAACATCCTTTCTCTGGCTGCCGACCCTCCGGGAAATACGAGCTAAAAGGCTGACCTCGTCCCAAGCCTCCGTTACTCCCGTGACGTGCCCGATATCTATCTCGATGACAAAGCCTCTATCTCTGGGCTGGTATACCGGTATGAGTCCTCCACTGTTCCGGAACTCCTAAAGTCTCTGGAAGGCATGCCTCGTCAACTGGGGCTGCATCCACTAGTGATATGTAAGTGACGGAATGCTGCATGCTGATCGCAATGAACAACTGGGTAACAGGGGTGACAACCTCCTGTCACTGCGCTCGAACGGCCTCAACCAATGAACTCATCGTCTGGCGCATGTCCTGCATATCTGCTACAAGCCTAGCGATACTAACTGTTAAAGGCGGATCCATCTGCTCCTGTAAAACGAGCGTACCATCCCGGTCAGTCCTGGTCCCACCCGAACCAACTCTGACCTCGGCCCTCGCTGCATCACTCTGAGTCCCCAAAGTCATCGGCGGCAAAGATATAAATGGAAATAAGATTCGATAAGAATACAGAAATCGAATCACAAGGATATGAATCATCAAGGATGGAATTTCAAGCAATTTGTACTTAGGACACTTTAGGCGAAGAACCGTATCGTAAGTATGCCGCGGACATACACACACACTACGTTACGCTGCTTAAGCTACCTACTCTATCATACCAAGGTCATCCTACATTCCGAAAGCTAAAACCTAGCGCTCTGATACCAACTTTGTCACGACCCAAAATTGGTACGTGACAGCCCTTAAACTATGCAATGTCTACAGGCGTAGCGCAATTTAAGTAAGCCAGAAACCCAGCAATCTAAACCATCAAATGTAGTAAGAATTACGAAAATTTTTTAAAAGCTTTTGAAATCTGAACCCAAATTCTTTAAAAGTCCAACTTTATTTCCTTTAAAATTTCGGCAGCACCTCCTTTGTAAAAACTAGCCCCAAAAATAGGTATAACAAATATAAAAGTAAAGCATCCCCAAATGGGAGCAAATACATGACCAAAGGAGGAAAACAAACACAACAACAGATATATGACGCCGTAACGAAGAAATAAAAGACGATATAAATAAAACTACATAAAAGAACACCAAGTCATAAAATAATATATAATATCGTCCTCACATCAAGTCTCTAAGTCAACATGAATGTAGAAGATGGAGAGTAGAAGACTACAACGAATATACAATACAACAACGAATAACCACAAAACCCACCTAAAGCAAAATTGCACACTGTGAGCTGATGCGGTATCCGCAGCAAAAGTTGAAAAGATAGATGAATAGCCTGCCTTGACTACTCTGGGAACAACCTGCAAAACAAACTGTGGCACAACGGGGGTGAGTTTCTAACTCGTGAATAGTAAATAACATATGCAGGTAATCGCAAGTATGCACGTGCAACGCGAATCTAACTTATGCAACTAATAGCAATAAAAAGGTCTTTTGAATGCAAAATTCATGAAAGGTACATTAACGGGTACTACAAATAAATGAAGCAATAATATGACAATCGGTATGCAATAATCATGCAATAATGATATGAAAAGGAATATATGCAACAGTCATGAACGGTACACTAACAAATATTTCTAACACTTGAATTAATGCATATAAAATAAGTAAGTAAATGCAACAGTCATGAAAGGTACACTAACAGGTACCACAAATACATGAAGCAGTGCATTAACAATAAAAGTGGAGTATGGAATGAAACATATCATTTCCACGGAATCTTGACATCCAGTTAGGACCTCAGTCTATTAAGACAATCCAAATCCCAATATCCTCAAATCAGCCACCAAATTCGCTCTCATATTATATAAGTCTCACAATTCCTGAATGTACATTATCAAGTAAATCTCATATATCCTGAATGTACAAAATCAAGTGAATCTCATATATCCTGAATGTACAATATCAAGTATATGTCATATATCCTGAATGTACAATATCAAGTAATCTCAAATGTCCTAAATCCAATATCAAGTAATCACTTATATCCTAGGTATATTTGCATGAATAAATATGATGAAGTATATGATTTTATATGTATACATATATATTAGCGTCCCATTCCACTAATATATATTTACATATATATGCATATATAACAGCTTCCCATTCCACTTCTGTATATATTTAGGAGTAAAATATCATGAAAACAATGTGTCAATCATCGACACAGAAATGCTGATCTATCAGGTGCTGTCACCATGACTGGCACCCTGATAGGTACGTATCCTACGCTATACCGAAAGCTCGAGTGCCTAGCTCTGACCCTCGCCTCTCGACGTATCCATACGCACATGACTCCTGTCGGTATCTCTACGATAACCGCCGAGTCATAGGTAATGTCACTGGATGGTATGGTTCCCCTGTCAGGCTCAATTAGCAAGGTCCATCAATCATCTTGCCCCGGGGTACCTCCGGGCCCTACCATGTACCCTCATACAGCCCCCGACTCCTCGTATGGGGTATATATATCAGAACCGATAAAACTCATGGTGGCTGCTGAAATATCATTTCAAGAGGAACCGGATTTTTTAAATAATGCATAATTTCATGAACTCCCATGGTCCTCACATCCAGAAAACATCACGAAAAATCTATATGTCAATGCGAAATCAATATAAAACTTAAATGTGAGCATATAAACGAAAAGCCGCTAATTAACATGCAACAAGTTAATATAAAATATCATGCGGTTCCAAATTTCTCCAATTCTAAATAACATCAAGTAAAGGTAAACATGTAGCTATAACCAGATATATATGTAAACATAAAGATATAGAAAGATATATGTATCTACCTATTAGGAATGATGTGATATACCCTCCAGGTATAAGTGAAGTATGTATGCAAAGTATACATGTAGCTATGTCATTATGTGTGTATGTACCTACCACTAATGGTACAATACTCTATAGGTATACAGGTAACTAGCATGTAAGTATCTCAAGGCATATGTGTAAGCATGTGGGTATAAGGGTATGCTATATGTCATATGCGTAATGAAATATGAATCAATGTCTCAGTGTTCCTAACCAAACAATATCATATCTATAAGTGGGTTGAGCATGTCATGGCAATTATTGACGGTGTGTGTTGCATACAATCAGTGCTCATGCAACATGAGCCATCAATAATAGTGCAGGGTCCTAAGGATACTAGTCCAAGCACAACAATTAACTAAGCAGTAGGGTGTATGCGTAATTCTAAATATGAAATAGAATATGCGACAAGTCAGGTCATCTCTAGCCCAGACGCATAACGCCATGCGGGCGATTCCCTTGTAGATGTTAAATCTACTCACCAACGCTCCTGTCTATGTGAAGCCTACCACCCGTTTTCCCTTCGTCGCAACGTCCGAAGTCCCTGCCTGCGAACCTGTAACATAAAACAACATAACAGAAATATATTACCAATAGACCCAAAACACGTACAATCTACACGGACCAACACGACACACATACGTACTCTGAAGGGATCGTGTTGTAGCTAACGTGTATAATGACACTACGAAACCAACTCAGAGCAACTGCAACACAGAACACGCGCCGTATCCGATAACGTATCGCGTGAAACGAAACACAAGAAATACACAAAGTGGTCCCAGATTTTTCTGTACCAATGATTTGTAAAAGTTCTAAGTACCATGAGACCACATACAACCCCAGAGACCGCTACACAAGAATCCACACCCCAACTCCCCAGTCTGGCCGCAATTTGCGGCCAGAACCAATAAAACTGCTGCCAGAACATGATGGAATTGGTTCATATTTTGAGGGTAGGTTTTACGTCACAACACTAGGTCACTGTGATGGGAACTTTTGCAACAATTACCTAGTTTGATAGCAGATCACCCGAGACCCAAAATTACACTAAAAATACGATATTTACCTGAAACGATACGGTACGCGATAAAAACTGAAACGACTAAGCTACGCTACACTAAAAACACATAAAGAACAGGAAGAGATCATTATGTAACCCAAAGAACTTAAAGATCTAAGCATTGCAAGCTCCACGGCATCCAAGAGGCAAAAAGTGACCAAAGATGTGATTTTTGTGAGTTTTGTGAAGTTTTTGATGAAGTTTTGTGTTGGAAACTCAAGTGTTCAGTTTATAAAGGAGAGAGAATTGAAGAGAGAGGGTGGTGAGTGTAGGCTGAGAGGTAAGGTGAGTGTAACCCTTGCATTAAATTTCCAGCTAATGCATTCACACCACACCTTGCCACCTCTTCTCATCCAAACAAATATCTTCTCACCCAAAAGAAATATCTAGGATTAGGTTTAAGGCAAAAGGATTAAAGCAAAGATTAGATAAATGGTTAAGTTGTCAAGGTTGCTATGAACTAGATTACAAAAACAAACCCTCACATTAACGTGCACACGTGTGTGCATGTCCATAACAAATAATAATAAATTATTAATTAAATGTTATAAAATGTGAGGATCCCGAATTGGTAAACTTTTTACAGTAAACTCACACTAACGTCTAAAAGAACAATAACCGAAATCTAAGACGTTACACAATAGGGGTCTTGGGTGGGGTTGGCTATTCATCACGACTATGTAATCCGTCTTTCATTGCAGGCTCAAAGGAAATGTGGATTCGTAGAATATCCAATATGTTCATCTGTGATCTGGAATGCCTATTATTGTGTATGACGAATGTACAATATCTATATATGATATCTAGTAGACATTGCTTATGTTTTGCACCCGCGCTAGCCCTGCCCCCGCTCTGTCTTTAGTTAAGTAACCAAACAGGTGAATGACGGGGCCCAGTGGTGAAAGCCGATGGCATAAGCAGACGTTGTATTTTCGTTGTTTTCTGCAATTATAGGTTAATTGATGGGACGTATTATATTAATGCAAAGAAAATAAACCAAAGTTGAATCGTTGGAACAATTTAAAAGAAACCACTCGGTTAATTTTAAAACAGCAGATTTTTTATTGCGGAGCTTAAACCACTGCTTTTAAAAGCTATCAGGTTCCTTCGATCATATCAAGTTCACTATATTCACGGTTTTGCCAAAACCATTCATAGCCCTCCGTCATTTCATTTGGGTATTCCGTAGTATTCAAGCTATGTATTTTGACCAACGCCAAGGCATAGTGTTTGGAAGCTGCTGGGTATTCATCTGTTGCATAGATAGATGAGTTCGTTTGGGACAGTTTTGCTGCCATTTGGCCAACGTCAGGGGTATGTACGGGTGGGTTCAAATTAACAAGATAATGATGGGTAGAACTTGACGTGTGACTTATGACATTTTGACCAACGCCAAGATCATAAGAGCATGGGGCAAAAATTCACATCGTGAGTTTCTAAAGAAATTGAAACTTGCTAGAATTGCAAACCATTTGGAGTGTGATAATTTTGGTAGGATACCTTCAGCTTTATCACACAATGATATTTGGAACCCGATCCTACTGTAAGTATATGCTACTCATTAGGAGATTCTTTCACTTAACGATCAATGCTATAAACCAAGTAGGTGTCGAGAAAGGTGTCAGCGGGGCTATGCCCCCAGGGAAAAGAGATTATTTAATTAAGGAATTTCGCGAAAGTATCGTAAAACCTCCCTCGAAGTACCACCACTAACCCGGCTGAACGTTTGAGCAAGTATTGTACAGTAAGAATAGTCCTGACAAGTTCTTCCTTTTTAGTTTAAGGAAGGATTTGAGAAACAGTGGGAGCTATCCTGTTTAGAAAAACTAATAACCACTCTAAACTTGCAAGAGTATCATGCTAAAGTGTTTTCTTCCCACTGTACTAAATTGCAGTGACCAAGTACATGACGGGCCTTAAGTTATTATTAGATGAAAATATTTTGACAGGGCCAAACTATAAAGATTGGTTCCGGAATGTCAAGATGGTAATCACCTATGACAAATTGGGGTATGTCCTTACTACTGAGGCCCCTGCCGTCCAATGTCTAGAATCCAGTGTTGCGGATAAGGAAATACGCAAGACCTGGGAGTTAGACTGCGCGAAGGCCAAATGCATCGTGCTTGCCTCTATGGATAATGAATATTAGAGGAGGCATGAGAATATGGATCTTGAACCATATTTCTCAACACCAAGGAACTGTATGGAGAGCAATCTCGTATAGATAGATACAAGACCTCGAAGAACTTATTTCAGTTGAGGCTGGCCGTCGGATCATCTGTAGGGGAAAATGTCATTAAGATGACTGGCTGTATTGAGGAGCTCGCAGACCTCGGGTCAACATTAGAGAACGAGCTGTATACAGACTAGGTTCTTCGGTCCCTTCCTTCCACCTACGCCCAATTTATCTTGAATTTCAACAATCAAGGTAAAGAAGTTGAACTTCCAGAACTCCTTAATATGTTGAGGAGTGCAGAGGGCACCTTGCAGGAAGCATAGGAAACACCTGCTATGTTTGCTCGTAGTGCTTCCTCTTCCAGGTCCATGGCAAGGACCAAAGGAAGGAAGTAGAAGGCCACTACAAAACCAAGAGGTGATGTTGGTAAGGTAGGAGTCAAGGGAAAGCCAAAGGTTGCGGTGTCAGTATTAGCAAAGGACGAGTGCTTCCACTGTCGTAGGAAAGGCCTTTGGATGAAGGATTGCAAATCTTGGATTTCCAAGAACCAGGACCCGATGCAAGTTGTGGCTTCGGCTTCAGGTGTCTTTGTAATTGATAATTGCAGGTCAATGAACTTTACTTCCTGGGTATTGGATATCGGATCAGGATCTCATATATGCAATTCATTGCAGGCACTGAGAAGCCGTAGAGTGCTGAAGATTGGTGATATAACCCTGAGAGTTGTGAACGGAGCTAGCGTGGATGCTTTGACCGTAGGGGATTATCACCTTGGGTTGACGAGTGGACATATTTTGGTTTTGCGCAACTGTTTTTTGTATACCTAGTTTAACGTGTAATATTATATCGGTATCGTTGTTCTCAAAAGAAGGTTATGATTTCACGTTTGTAAGTGATATTGTTAACATCCACCTTAATCACGGTTTGATTGGGTCCGATACAATAGATAACGGTATATACGTGTTAAACCAATTACAGATTTTCAATGTCCAGAACACACTAAAAAGAAAGTCTCCAGAGATATATCAGGCTTTCTTATGGCATTGTAGACTAGGTCACATCAATGAGACAAGGTTAACTAAGTTACATAAAGAAGGATACTTGGATCAGTTCGAATATCAACCTTATGCCACTTGTCAATCATGTCTCAAAGGAAAGATGACAAAGACTCCATTCACTGGACATGGAGTAAAAGCGAGCGAGCTCTTAAAGCTTATACACAGCGATGTATGTTGTCCAATGTCTACACATGTAAGAAGCGGTTTTTCATATTTCATTACTTTTACGGTTGATTACTCTAGGTATGGATTTATTTTCTTGATGAAACATAAATCCGAGGACTTTGAGAAATTCCGAGAATATAAAAATGAAATAGAAAACCAAACCGGCAAAAGTATCAAGACACTGAGATCTGATCGAGGTGGTGAATACTTAAGTGCCGAGTGCCGGGGTTACATAAAAGAGTAATCAAATCCCGGAATTTACTCTCAGCTAAAATCCCGGAATTTACTCTCAGCTTACTCCCCCATACACTCCACAACACAACGGCGTATCGGGGAGACGGAACCAAACCCTATTAGATATGGTACGTTCCATGAGGAGTAATGCTGAGTTACCTAGATCTTTCTGGGGTTATGCACTAGAATCAGGTGCATATCTTTTGAACAGGGTTCCTACCAAGACTGTGACTACTACACCATATCAGATGTGGAGTGGGAAGACACCCTATCTTCAATATCTCAAGATATGTGGATGACCAGCTTTTGTTGAAAAGCAGCATGCGGACAAACTCGAGGCACGCTCTGTATCGTGTAAGTTTGTGGGTTATCCAAAGAACTCCAAGGGATATTTTTTCTATTAGGTAAAGGAACAAAAGGTTTTTGTTTCTCGTAATGCCCATTTTCTGGAACAGCAGTTTTTAGAGAAGGAAAAAAGTGGGAGCGCAATAGAACTGGAAGAAATTCCAGAACCACAAGCTGCTACTGATATCTTGGTAGAAACAGAAGTTCTAGAAGAACAGGACATTCCCGCACCCCTTCCGCAGGAGTAGTAGGCCGTCTCATCCGCCTGAGGAATACTACGGTTTTCTCATAGACGGGGATAGAGAGGATTGCGTCATTGATAATGATGAACCTACTAGCTTCCAGTAGGCCATCCAGAGCGGCGATTCAGTAAGATGGGTGGATGCAATGCAGACTGAGATGGAGTCCATGTACACCAACAAAGTATGGACTTTGGACTTTGCTCCAGATGGGGTAATTGCCATAGGATGCAAGTAGATCTTCAGAAAGAAGATTGGTGTAGATGGACAGGTGGAAACCTATAAGGCTAGACATGTTGCAAAGGGTTTTCGTCAAAGGCCTGGCTTGGACTATGACAAAACTTTTTCTCCAGTGGCTATGCTCAAATCCATTCGGATCCTTATTGCCATTGCTGCTTTTCATGATTATGAGATCTGGCAGATGGACGTAAAGACAACTTTTCTTAATGTAAATTTGGACTAGTGCGTTTATATAGATCAGCTAGAAGGTTTCAATCAGAGTGGGAGCAGCGGGAAAGTGTGCTAGTTGCTTAAGTCCATTTATGGACTAAAGCAGATATCGCGGAGTTGGAACATCTATTTTGATGAAATGGTCAAAGAATATGACTTTATCAAAAATCCAGATGAACCATGTAAATATAGTAAGATTGTAGCACGAGCTGTCGTATTCTTCGTCTTGTACATGGATGCCATTCTCTTAATAGGAAATGATATTCCTATGCTACAATCTGTCAAAGGATTCTTATCACACAGGTTCTCCATGAAAGACCTGGGTGATGCCTCTTACATTCTTGGGATCTAGATCTATCGTGATAGATCTAAGAGGATGTGGGACTTTCGCAGTCCAGGTATATCAACACTATACTGAGAAGATTCAGTATGGAAGATTGAAAGCGCGGTAATTTACCGACTTGTCACGGAATCGCCCTATCTAAAGAGATGTCTCCCAAGACTGATTTAGAAAGGGATCGCATATCAGTTATACCCTACGCTTCTGTGGTAGGCTCTATAATGTATGCGATGTTGTATACAAGACCAGATGTGGCTTACGCACTAAGCGCGGTAAGCCGGTATCGGTCAGACCAAGGGGAGAAGCACTGGATAGCAGTAAAGAACATTCTCAAGTACCTGAGAAGGACTAAGGATATGTTCTTAGTTTACGGCGGAAAATACCTCCAGATCAAGGCTTTTGCTGACTCCATCTTCCAGAGTGACAAGGATGACTCCAAGTCCATGTCAGGTTATGTGTTTACCCTCACTGAAGGGGCGGTGTGCTGGAAGAGTTCCATGCAGGACACTGTTGCTGATTCGACGATTGAAGCGGAGTATATCGCAGCTTCTGTGTAGGGTTCCTAGGCACACTCATGAGGTTCTACAAGGCATCAACCATGCAAAAATCAAATTTTTATATGTGCCGAGCAACCCTAATCTAGATCGTTTACTAGAGGTAAGGCGAAAGCAAGCAAGTAGACTACTTTAACTACAAGTGAAAGGGATTACAACCTTTGTAGATCTGGTCCTTCACTTCTAAAGCTCCGTGTTGATGTCCCTTCGCTGCGATCATCGGGATCCCGGACCCTAGCGTTGGTTTCTTTGGAGAAATGAGCGGGCTAGGTCGTTGACTACGATGACGAAGATGATCTACGTCGAGGAGACTCGAGCTCAAGCTCCATCTTCACTTGGTCATGAACTTTGTGAAGAGAACACCCTATACTATATGGCAAGTGGTAGAGGATGAAGAAATAGGAAGTGGGTTCACTTTGGATCTGGATTTCTCACTCTTTTTCTTCACATGAAAATTTTCTAGCTAGGTTTTTCTTCACTTGAAGAAGATGATGAAGAAGAAAAGAATATGAATAATAGAATAACCAAAATGAATAATCAACTGAAGTGTATCATGATGCAACCATGGGTGAGTTAACCATTGTAGAGACTAAACTAGAGTTTATGTTAATGGTTAGGTTAGCAAAAATCTCATGCAAAACAAAAATGCTGGACTTTGTCAAAGTTGCTTGAAAGCTTCATGAAGCTTCAAGAACAAAACAAAGAAAGCCACCATTTTATATTTGCCAAAATAAATAAAATAAATAAAACCCTAACCATTAACCTAAACATGGTGTAAGTCATATACACACCCAAGTCTGCATGTATCATCAATCATGATACAAACTAGTGTACAAACATATATCATATATACAACTTGTGCACATCAAGTGAGAAAATTAATCTTAAGTGAACCAATACTAGTTAATGTAAAGTAATATATCAAATATATAAGTATACATTAAATCATTAAATCAACACTTGATTTAATGATCCGGTCATATTGCATATAACCGACTAATATCAATAGTAACAACTTATCGAATCAACACTTGATCCGATAACCCGGCTATATCGCATACAACCGATCAATGTCACAAATCGCGTGAATAGAATACAGTATCACATACTGGTATTATTCTCGGTCTCACACATATCTCATATGCGCTCCTATCTCGTTTCTCTTGAGCCAGGAAACCCCTGTGTAGGACTCTAAAGACTTGTCAATACGCCGGTAGTAGGTGATGATCATATCAAACACCTACAAGCCGCAAGCGGTCTGCTAAATGTAACGGCCACCCGGGTATTGAGCGATCAGAAGATCAACAAGCAAGCCTGGTCACACTCCTGCAAATCCAACCAGTAAAACTTACCGCACAGTCCGGTCTGTTCGTCTGATATGTTGCATATCTCGCCTAGGGGTGGTAAACGTCAGACCCCAGTAGCTTGATAAGTCATGCCGATATAAGGTCCATAACAAGTATGAAACTTCTTATATCACTTACCAGTAAATCATTGCAACTCTGTCCAGGGATTTCCAGTTATGGCCAGTCGAGCATAGCGCAACATCAACCCCCAATACCGGGAGAGACGAATGCCCTCCTATCGCTCATTGCCTCTATATGAATCGGGACTGTACCCAAAAACCACCTGTTTGCACGACTAAGTAGAGCCGTGGTAGGGTGGAAATCAAAGCACAGTGGGAAACGCACAAGACTCTATGACGATCTCAGGTCAACAGATTAAGCTGTACCAGTGTCACCAGAGAATTGCCATCTGACGTGAGGTATAATACCATCTGGGAGTTCTCGGCGAGTCCGTTCAGTATACCCAGTCACCACTGAGCACCCGCATGTTGGAGATAGTGCCCTCAGAGTCAATTAATGGATCACAGGCACGTGATTGCAATGATTGAGGGAGGACTTATTCCGGTAGGACAGTCTTACTCAAGATGATAGTATGCTATCTGGTTTATCTTTATCATCGTGTACTGCTTTAGGTGACCAGACAGGTCGCTATTGCACGTTGATAGAGCCCCTAGGATTCTTGCTTGACTGCCAGCAGTATGAGGGCGATCATATACGTGGGAGCTGGTAGTCTATAAGCACATCCTTAAAAGGTCCCTAGTCGTGGGAGTTTCGAGACAGGGCATCGATACTCCAGAGTAGACTAGTGTATACAGTCGAGACCCCGACGAGAGGCGGTGGCCGGTCTCACAAGCCACTGGTGTTAGTTGGTTCACCTAAGATGTATACAGGTGCTCATTGGGTTATGAGTACACCGGACAGGACTCGCCGGGAACATGCTAGTTGGTCTTATACTTGACGTCAGATAGCAATTCCCTGGTGACATGTGTACAGGTTAGTTCATTGACCTGAGGATCGTCATTTGTCTCGTGTGAGTTCCCACTGCACTTTGATTACTACCCTACCAAGCTCAAAGGAGACGTGCAAACAGGTTTTAGTTGGGTATAGTCCAGAGCCACATGGAGGCAGTGAGCGGATCTTCAGGGGTTCGTCTCTCCCGGTATTGGGGGTGTGGTCGCGCTGTGTCTAGGAGAGCCATTACACGAAGTCCTTGGCCAAGGCAGGAGATTTACTAGTAGGTATTCCAGTAGTATCTCAGGGTGTTCTGGGCTACACTTCGACACGACTTGTACCGCTTTTGTGGGTCTGACTTTTACCAACCCCCTTGGCCCGCTATGCGATGCTCATAGACGAACAGACCGGACTGTACGGATATTGTCACTGACAGGCTCAGTAGGGTGTCAGGCTGAGTTCGCTCACAGACGTCCCTTTTGGTCAATACCTGGTAGCTCGTTACGTATAGGCTAATACCTCTGACGTGCTAGTGGTTAAATCCATAACCAATGTATTGACCAGTCTTTAGAGTCCCCCACAGACCAGTTTCTCAAGTTTCGGGCGAAACGCTGTAGAGGCCGTATGGAGATATGGCAGGGTTCGATCAGATACGTACGGTATTGCATGGATCAGGATCGGATGGTTAATACTAGCGGGCTTTGGTTTAAGCCGGATCCTAGTGTTGTACAGTGTAGATTTCTCTCATTGCATTTGTATTCGGTCGGAATACAAATACGGGTATGTATATACAGTAGCGGGGTTTTCCTGTAATTTATTGCGGGATCCGTTTTATGAAGTTGCCAGTTTGTTTTCCGTTTCAGCCATATTTCTTTGTATCTTTCATTGGCTGAAGATTGGTGGAGGAGGGCTTATTTGAATTTGTGCAAATAAGCAATTTGGAGGGTTGTTTTTGCAAGTTGTAGTGTCATGATGGTTCCACCATCACATTGACTTCTTGACTTCATCATGGCTTGACCTTTGTTTGTGATGATTAGTTGGTGGAGTGTTGGACCTTGTCTTGTGATCATGCTTCATGATAACTCCACATTCTCTCTCTTGTGTTATTGGTCTCACTCCCTTCACCACATGAGAGGCCGGCCATTGAGGGGAGGGGCTGCCCATTTTTGTGTGGGGATTTTTTGGTTCTCTTGTGCTTGAAAAATCCCCAACTTCATCTCCAAAAAGTGCACATCTCATTCCTCCACCATATGGCAACTCCTTTAAACCCCATTGAGACATAGAGGACTACACTGATTCTACAGCAAACCTTAGGCACGTCGACTCGCCAACTTCGTGCCCGATTTGCCTCGGTCCATAGGTGGGAGCCCGTAAAAGAAGCTGGCGATGTAGTGCCCTTCCGGCGACGTGGTGGAGACCGGAGATTCCGCGGGAGATCGGGACGACTACGAGAAGACCGAAGGACACGGATCACTCGGTATATCTCTCTACCCGTTCTTTAGTTATCTAGGACTAGATTAATGGCCCGATCCGGGATTTTAGTGCGCGGTGGTGCCGGTTTAAAAAGTTTGAAGTAAATTATCGCTTCCGCATTTTGGCCTCGGATTGACGGCCGGGGCGCCGCCGTGCACTTACACTGGTATCAGAGCCTCGCCATTAACCTAGTCTAGCTTTGTCTAGTGTGTTTACGTTTCCGATCGAACAAAATTCCAAAAACCGCGTTTTCATGTGCATCAGTTTCTGTCGAAATTTTTTTAGCTCCAAAAATTTTTCAGCTTGTTGCAGAATGATGTGCAGGGAATACTAAGAATTCTGTGAAATTTTGGTCTCGTGAACACACTACATCACCGCGGAACCGCGGCCAAACCCATGCTTGGGCCGCGGTTCCGCCGCGACATGCACTGTTCAGCGTACCAAAATTTTGCAGAAAGCTCCTGACTTGAAAATAGGGGTTTTGGAACTTTCTTTTTGGGCCCAGAATTTCTGTGAGTGCTACAGTAGTGCATGGGGCCCACTTCGATAAATTTGATCGTTCAAGAATTTTAAACACATTAGTTCACAGCATTTACATTATATCTGCGACCGTGAATGTCACTCGATCTGTAAATCATGTCTAACTGCTATAGCCCCCGGTTAGACGGATTTGCGAACGTGACATTCACGTTGATGTTCTGTGTTGTGCTGTGATGTTGCGGATTGGTCGTGGGGGATAGCCTGGATGCAATGCTAGTACAGTTTTTTGTTGTATTATGTACATTTGATATTGCGGGGCGAGCGTCCGACATGTGGACTGCCGTCACTGCCTGTTTGTTTATTATTCTTTTGGGGCACGACCAGGTTGCGGTCGATGTACCCGTTGTATGTATATTTTAGTTTCTGTACAAGGATTGCCCCACGGAGGGGTGCACGGATAGCCGGGTTCTAGAGGGCAACGGGCCCACATCTCATGGCATTGAGACAGAGGGGGCTTCACTCTAGAATTGGCGGGCTATTCGCAGCACTCGTAGGGGGTACAGGATGACCCAGGAGGGGTGCCCAAGTTACCGGATTCCGTGAAGTGCTGGGTGGTCCTTTCACGTTGCTGAAGGGGGCTGTCTTGCTTCAGGTTTTGGCGGGTAGCTTGCCGCGCCCGTAGGGGTCAAGAATTTCATTGCACAGGCTATCCACACGACAAGGGGAACGTCGGGTTTTAGTAGCGGCTCTGTGAAACCCGGGGATCCCAGATATCTGTATTGTTCTGTGATGTTGATTACATTTCTGTGATGTTGCATTTTATCACGCCTTGAGCGAAATATTATATATTGATATATATACTAGTAGATGTTGTATATGTTTTGCATCCGCGCTAGTCCAGTCCCCGCTCTGTCGTTAGTTAAGTAACCTAATGGGTAATAACGGGACCCAGTGGCGAATGTGGATGGCATATACGTACGTCATTATTTCCGTTCTTTATTGGTGTGATCAATTGATGGGACTGCGTTGATTCGGATAAATGCAAGTTAAACAAACCAAATCTGATGTTGTTGGAACACTTTTCAAAAAGCTGTTATTGCAAGGACGTTCACTTTTGTTTTGCACAGTGGTATTCAGTTGGAATATCCTGCTCCTCAGTCGACGAAGCAAGGGCCGAGATCCCTTCACCGGGAGTGACCCCTTGGACAAAAGTTTGCGTCAGGGCAACAACTTCACTATAGCCAATTTCTTTTGCTTTGCATCGTGGTATTCAGTTGGAATATCCTGCACCTCATTCTACGGGGAAAGAGCCGAGATCTCTTCACCGGGAGTGACCTCTTTAGCAATGGTTTTCGTCACTATATTTTTAAAAGCTATCCGGTTCCTTCAACGATATCAAGTTCATTAAGTTAAAGGTTTTTCGCCAGAAACCATTCATAGCCCTCCGTCGTTTCATATGGGTAGTCAATAGTATTCAAGCTGTGTTTGTTGGCTAAAGTCAAGGCACAGTGTTTGGTAGCTGTTGGGTATTCATATGCTGCATAGATAGATGCGTTGGTTTGGGACAGTTGTACTTCCTTGTTAGCCAAAGTCAAGGGTATGTACGGGTGGGTTCAAATTAACCTGGAGAATAAGGGGTAGAACTTGACATGTGACTTATGATTTGTTGGCCAAAGTCAAGGTCATAAGAGCATGGGGCAAAAATCACATCGGGAGTTTCTAAAGAAAGTGAAACTTGCCAGATATGCGCATACCATCTGGAGTGTGATAACGTGAGAAGATTCCGTCACGTTATCATGCATTGATAGTTTGATCCCGATTCCCGCTGATGAGTGGTTTACTCATCGGGTGATCCCAACTAATTCTTCTTTTGGGTTTGGAAAAGAATTTGACGTTACAGTGGGAGGTTTCCAGATTAGATAAATTGGTAACCATTCTGATCTTGGTTAGAGTGCACGCTGAGTGTTTCTTTTCTCTCTCTCTTTGGCAGCGACCATTGACCTGACCCTAGACTACGACTCAGTGACCATGTTGACCGAACCTTCTTAAACACTGGCTTTTGGATTGTCAGAGTTGCAAACCTCATTGCCACTCCTACTTTTACCCTTTTCTACAGGACACCCCGTATTACTACGAACGTCCACTTCCATTGGACAAAACCATCGTATGGTTATATACAAACTTGAAGGAATTTATTCGAGGATGGTTTCCGGTTCTGGAGAAAACGAATAGGACTATTCAGTTGTCTTTTCCTTTTACCTTCTCTCAGGTTGCGAGTACTCCTTGGTTTAGGGTATAGTACACCTATTACGTAAATTGGATAGTCTTCTTCCAAACCATAGGCAGGTGCCGACCGGTAGGGAATGAAGAAAACCAATTAGCCTAATGATGGTATACAGAAGGTATTATGTAAAGACAAAGAAGGGGATTAGAAGGAGAGCAAAGTAAATTGCGACTGCTATTCCCGACCAAACCAACGTTTTCATTACCACTCCCACTTCACCTTTGTATTTCTCCAGAACACTCCGTATCACTACGAAGATCCACAGTTTATTGGATATTCCATCGTATGGTTATATACGAACTCGAAAGGATCTTGTTCCAGTTCGGGGATGGATTCTGGTTCAGGAGAAATAGGAATAAGGTTTATTCAGTTGTCTTTTATCTTCACCTTCTCTCGCATTGCGAGTGCTCCTAGGATTAGGACAGTACACCCATTATGCTTATTGGATAGTCTTCTTCCAAACCATAGGCTGGTGCCGAAAGGTAGGGAAGGAAGAAAACCATTTGGCCTAAAGGGGTGTACAGAAGGTAATGACTAAAGACATATAAAGGGATTTGAAGAGGTGGCAGAGATTTATACGGTTACAGTTGTGAATCTGGATAATGGAAGAGGCATTACTAGGAATACGAGGATACCCCATCGAAACATTTTTAATGTTTCAGTTTCACTATGTACTGTTAAAAGAAAACTGATTTCCCAATTAGACACTTGCTCCAGGGTATGTATTTACCAGGTATGAATCTCACATCCGTATTGTTTTACAGATGATGAGTGGGAGTAAGCTATTGGGAATTAGGTGATTATCCTCATTATATCGGAATTCGTTGCAATTGGTGATATTTAAGGAAATCGCCTGGGTCATTTGCCAGACTGCGAATATTTCGGTTCTGAATATCCGTTGTTATGCACCAGTTTCAAATTGATATATCTGTACGTCTATTTTCATAGAGTGAGATATACCCTTTTGAAATAATGTCGATGAAATTTACCTATATTAGTGGATGGTTAGGTAAGGAGCATTAAACAACGGTGTAATTCTTCTTAACCATAGGTACAGTTTTCAACCTATGACACACAGGGAGTGAGTTATTAGACTCAAGGGACTTTTACAGAGTATTGTATATTGTCCAGTGTCCATCAGGACAAAGAGGATGGTCCTCGTACTATATTCAGTTTACTTATGACTTCTCTAGTTCTAGACAGGTGTTTCGTAGAAACACAAGGTCTAAGTTTTGAGAAGTTATAGGTATATGAATAAAGTAGAGAACCAGGTGTTGCAAGTATCGGGATTCTTCAAGGTGATCGAAGATGTAGATACTTGTGTGTGGTATTCAGTTGATTGTAATGATTAAGAGAACTTGCTCCTCTTTCAGGTTACTCATAATTGGAAGCATTCCTAAGTTGAGTATCGCTGATCGGCCTCCTTCCATTTAGTTGACATGCACTGGAGACAGCTGCACGATTTGAATCTGGTTCAATTAAATCGGTGCCTCTGTTTCTATATTGGATATAGAACAGTTCATATCTTAACGATGTTAAGGTACGGGGAGTTGTCCAGCCTATGCTTAAAACCAGACTCTGGATAACTCAAGGCATGTTTCTGTAATGGCTGTTTGTGGGTTGACCCAGGCTATGACGAGGGTTGATACCATCTGGAAGATCAATAGTGATATTTCTAGACTTGCCACAGTTTTAATAAAAATGGATTTTTTCAGAAAACAGTAGTGGGAGTATGGTAGAACTGGAAGTGATTCCAGAACCACAAACGATTATTAAAGATTTGATAGGAACCTAAAGATTCAATCTGGTTTGACATTCCATTGGCCACTCCGCAGATAAGGTGGGTGTAGGGTGTTTTTCGTCACCCCATTGAGATGGGAATACGCGCACGCTTGTCAGGCGTACTACAGATTCCCCCTGCCTAGGGTATGCCGGGGTTTAATGATTGTGGGGATCCGAATCTCCGGCAGCCGCGGACTAAGCTGCCGTTAATTACCCTTCGCCTTTGGAGCGGAGGAACCTCCGATTGACGGGTTAAACTGGTCATACGAACTCAATGTGCGGTGTACGTGCGGTGTGTTTTGAAAGGGGGTTTTGGATATGTCGGGAGCCACGCAGAGTTTTTACGGGGGACAGTGTCGTGGAGCACGTGTGTGTGCAAATATGTATACATATGTATATGTATATATATATATATATACATAAGAAAAAAAAGAGGGGGAAAAGCATCCAAAGGATGCGTGGGGGCAGCACCTTGGGCGCTGTGCGCCTAGGTGCTGTGCGCTCAGGCGCTAGAGTGCTACGTGTCGGCACGTGGGCGCTCTGTGCTTGAGCGCTGGGCGCTTGAGCGCAAGTGCGCCACGTGTCGGCATGGGGGTGAATTGTGCTCGAGCGCCTGCGCTTGAGCGCAAGCGCGCCACGTGTCGGTACGGGGGAGACTTGTGCTCGAGCGCTTGCACTTGAGCGCAAGTGCGCCACGTGTCGGCACGGGGGCGAGTTGCGCCCGAACGCTTGTGCCTGAACGCAAGCACGCCACGTGTCGGCACGGAGGAGACTTGCGCCCGAGTGCTTGCGCTTGGGCGCAAGCACGCCACGTGTCGGCACCGGGGCGACTTGCGCTCGAGCGCTTGCGCTGGAGCGCAAGCGCGCCACGTGTCGGCACCGGGGCGACTTACGCTCGGGCGCTTGCGCTTGAGCGCAAGCACGCCACGTGTCGGCATGTGGGCGACTTGAGCTCGGGCGCTTGCGCTTGAGCGCAAGCGCGCCACGTGTCGGCACGCGGGCTCTCTGCGCTTGAGCGCCGACGAGAAAAAGAGGCTTTTAGCCTAAGAAACAGAAGCTATGCTTCAGAAAGGAAATATTTGTTATGTATATATGTATGGAGTTAAACACCGGGGATGTTTTGAAGCTGATGAAGGGGGTTCTTCTTCTTCCTTCTATTGTTTGGCCGGAACTTGAAGATCAAGAAGTAGGAGATTTAAAAAATCACTCCTTTTTGAGATCTGATGGGAGATCTGAGTTCCCCTTTGTGGGTTTTGTGGTGGAAAACTACTTAGTTTTGGAAAAGAAAGAGTAAAACTCTTGATTTAATTCAAAAGAATTGAGAAGGTTTAGAACCTTGGAGAAGGAGCAGGAGGCACAAAGAACCCTAGTTTTTGGGGGAATGAAAAAGTGTCTTCTTTATTCATCGTCATGTTGCCTTATATAGGCTTACATATTTGCATATAGCCCCTTGGCCTTTACAAAATGGCATTCTGCCTATCCCATAGCTCATGTGCCATTTCATTTTTGCACATAAGCCATGGGCTTACAAAATATTGGTTTTATGCCCATTTTGTTTACATTCATGCATAAACAATTACATAAAAATTATTTATTACATGATTTTATTGTTGGCATGGGGAGGCTGGCTGCGGGCTCGACTTGGGCATGGGCCCGCTTGACCTGGGTTTGGGCCCACCTGGCTTGGGGTTGACTTTGATTTTGACTTAGTCAACCGGGGTGTAAATTTTTACCCCAACAAATTGCCCCCCATCAATAAATGCACACAGCATATGTGGGTCGTGTGCATGAAATTGATGGATCTTCTTTTGCGTAGAGGCGACTTGCTTTGGTTCCCACTTTTTGGGATGCACTGCCCTTTTTACGACGTGGACGGTCGGTGCTTGACGCGTCTCCGAGATGGTGTGTCCTTGGTAGACGTTTCCCTGGCCCGGAGTGATCTGGTTCCTACTCTGTAGGAAGCCTGCACTGCCCTTTTTACAACCTGGACGGTCGATGCTCTGATCCGGAGCGATTTGGGTTTCCAATTTGCGGGAGCCTGCACTGCCCTTTTTGCGACATAGACGGTCGACGCTCTGTTACGAAGCGATTTGGGTTCCCAATTTACGGGAGCCTGCACTGCCCTTTTTGGGACATAGACGGTCGACGCTCTGATCCGGAGCGATTTGGGTTCCCAATTTGCGGGAGCCTGCACTGCCCTTTTTGCGACATTGACGGTCGACGCTCCGATCCGGACCGTTTTGGGTTCCCAATTTGCGGGAGCTTGCACTGACCTTTTTGCGACATAGACGGTCGACGCTCTGATCCGGAGCGATTTGGTAGACGTGTCCCCGGCACGGAGTGTCGCTGGTAGACGTTTCCCCGAGGCGGGGTGTCGTTGTTGGACGTTTCCCTGATGCGAAGTGTCTGTGTTGGACGTTTCCCCGATGTAGAGTGTCGCTTGCTGACGTGTCCCCGTCACGGAGTGTCTGCTTGACATTTCCCCGGCGCGGAGTGTCGTTGTTCGACTTTTTCCCGGCACGGAGTGTCGCTGATCGACTTTTACTCGGCGCGGAGTGGCAGGTTGACTTTTCTCCGACACGGAGTGTCGCTGATGGACTTTTCCCCGGAGCGGAGTGTCGCTGGTTGAATTTTCCCCGGCGCGGAGTGTCGGGTTGACTTTTCCCCGGCGCGGAGTGTCGGGTTGACTTTTCCCCGGCACGGAGTGTCGTTGATCGACTTTTCCCCGGCGCGGAGTGTCGCTGGTTGACTTTTCCCCGGCACGGAGTGCCGCTGATGGACTTTTCCCCGGCGCAGAGTGTCGGGTTGACTTTTCCCCGGCACGGAGTGTCGCTGATCGACCTTTCCCCGGCGCGGAGTGTCGGGTTGACTTTTCCCCGGCACGGAGTGTCGCTGATGGACTTTTCCCCGGCGTGGAGTGTCGGGTTGACTTTTACCCGGCATGGAGTGTCGCTGATCGACTTTTCCCCGGCGCGGAGTGTCGCTGGTTGACTTTTCCCCGGCACGGAGTGTCGCTGAAGGACTTTTCCCCGGCGCGGAGTGTCGGGTTGTCTTTTCCCCGGCACGGAGTGTCGCTGATGGACTTTTCCCCGGCGCGGAGTGTCGGGTTGACTTTTACCCGGCACGGAGTTTCGCTGATCGACTTTTCCCCGGCGCGGAGTGTCGCTGGTTGACTTTTCCCCGGCACGGAGTGTCGCTGAAGGACTTTTCCCCGGCGCGGAGTGTCGGGTTGACTTTTCCCCGGCACGGAGTGTCGCTGATGGACTTTTACCCGGCACGGAGTTTGGGTTGACTTTTACCCGGCACGGAGTGTCGCTGATCGACTTTTCCCCGGCGCGGAGTGTCGCTGGTTGACTTTTCCCCGGCACGGAGTGTCGCTGAAGGACTTTTCCCCGGCGCGGAGTGTCGGGTTGTCTTTTCCCCGGCACGGAGTGTCGCTGATGGACTTTTCCCCGGCGCGGAGTGTCGGGTTGACTTTTCCCCGGCACAGAGTGTCGCTGATCGACTTTTCCCCGGCGCGGAGTATCGCTGGTTGACTTTTTCCCGGCACGGAGTGTCGCTGATGGATTTTTCCCCGGCGCGGAGTGTCGAGTTGACTTTTCCCCGGCACGGAGTGTCGCTGATCGACCTTTCCCCGGTACGGAGTGTCGGGTTGACTTTTCCCCGGCACGGAGTGTCGCTGATGGACCTTTCCCCGGCGCAGAGTGTCGGGTTGATTTTTCCCCGGCACGGAATGTCGCTGATGGACTTTTCCCCGGCGTGGAGTGTCAGGTTGACTTTTCCCCGGCACGGAGTGTCGCTGATCGACTTTTCCCCGGCACGAAGTGGCGGGTTGACATTTCCCCGGCACGGAGTTGCGCTGATGGACTTTTCCCCGGCGCGGAGTGTCTGGTTGGCTTTTCCCTGGCACGGAGTGTCGCTGATGGACTTTTCTCCGGCGCGGAGTGTCGGGTTGGATTTTCCCCGGCGCGGAGTGTCGCTGATGGACTTTTCCCCTGCGCAGAATGTCGGGTTGACTTTTCCCCGTCACAGAGTGTCGCTGATGGACTTTTCCCCGGAGCGGAGTGTCGCTGGTTGACTTTTCCCCGGCGCGGAGTGTCGGGTTGACTTTTCCCCGGCACGGAGTGTCGCTGATCGTCTTTTCCCCGGCGCGGAGTGTCGCTGGTTGACTTTTCCCCGGCATGGAGTGTCGCTGATGGACTTTTCCCCAGTGCGGAGTGTCGGGTTGACTTTTCCCAGGCACGGAGTGTCGCTGATCGACCTTTCCCCGGCGCGGAGTGTGGGGTTGAGTTTTCCCCGGCGCAGAGTGTCGGTTGACTTTTCCCCAGCACGGAGTGTCGCTGATCGAGTTTTCCCGGCACGGAGTGTCGGGTTGACTTTTCCCCTGCACGGAGTGTCGCTGATGGACTTTTCCCCGACGCGGAGTGTCGGGTTGACTTTTCCCCGGCACGGAGTGTCGCTGATGGAATTTTCCCCAGCGCGGAGTGTCGGGTTGACTTGAGTCCGAGGCAGAGCATAAATCCGGCAGTGAAGGTAGACATCCCGAGGGGAAGCATGATTTCGACACGGGGTAAATTCTGGGACGGAGCATGAGCACCGGGGCGACTTGCGCTCAAGCGCTTGCGCTTGAACGCAAGCGCGCCACGTGTCGGCACCGGGGCGACTTGCGCTCGGGCGCTTGCGCTGGAGCGCAAGCGCGCCACGTGTCGGCACGCGGGCGACTTGCACTCGGGCGCTTGCGCTTGAGCGCAAGCGCGCCACGTGTCGGCACGCGGGCGCTCTGCGCTTGAGCAGCGGCGAGAAAAATAGGCTTTTAGCCTAAGAAACAGAAGCTATGCTTCAGAAAGGAAATATTTGTTATGTATATATGTATGTAGTTAAACTCCTGGGATGTTTTGAAGCTGATGAAGGGGGTTCTTCTTCTTCCTTCTGTTGTTTGGCCGGATCTTAAAGATCAAGAAATAGGAGATTTTAAAAATAACTCCTTTTGAGATCTAATGGGAGATCTGAGTTCCCCTTTGTGGGTTTTGTGGTGGAAAACTACTTAGTTTTGGAAAAGAAAGAGTAAAACTCTTGATTTAATTCAAAAGAATTGGGAAGGTTTAGAACCTTGGAGAAGGAGCAGGTGGCACAAAGAACCCTAGTTTTTGGGGGAATGAAAAAGTGTCTTCTTTATTCATCATCATGTTGCCTTATATAGGCTTACATATTTGCATATAGCCTCTTGGCCTTTACAAAATGGCATTCTGCCTCTCCCATAACTCATGTGCCATTTCATTTTTGCACATAAGCCATGGGCTTATAAAATATTGGTTTTATGCCCATTTTGTTTACATTCATGCATAAACAAATACATAAAAATTATTTATTACATGATTTTGTTGTTGGCATGGGGAGGCTGGCTGCGGGCTCGACTTGGGCATGGGCCTGCTTGACCTGGGTTTATGCCCACCTGGCTTGGGGTTGACTTTGATTTTGACTTAGTCAACCGGGATGTAAATTTTTACCCCAACAGTGGGTAACTTCAGGCACCCGAGAGGTACTCTGGTAGCCTCAAGGACGGTGACAGGGAAGTTCTTGTTTACCCAGACTTTCTATTGCTGTTGTTCCAGACCGTGAGACCCGGCAGGAGGATGAGTATAGCGTCGTTCTAAACTAGCTTTAGAAGTGTACGTCTATATGACTCTGCCAGAAGGTTGTCGTGGTCAGTGGGAGCAGCATAAGTATTGGTGGACAAGTGGCTTATGTCTATTTATAGACTAAAGCAGATGTAGAGGAGATAGATCATCTATTTCTGACATGACAGTCATAGATTTGACATCATCAGAATAGGGGATGGATCTGTTAAGAAGGTAGTAGGGTGTGATGTCCTGGTATTTGGATGACATACACAGAGTAGGAAGTGATATTCCTATACTACGATCGGTTATACTTTGGTCGTCACACAGTGGTTTCTCCACATGGGACTTGGACATTATATCAGACATACTGGTTACTAGATCTATGGTTTTAGATCTAGATTTGGGTGGTTTCCCAATTAAGGGTACTTAGACAGCATTCTAAGAGTATTTAGAATGGACGACTCCTGGCATGGTAGTGTACCTGCAGGTGATGGAGTCACCCTCTCTAAAGGTGTCTTACAGACTAAAGAGGAGAGGGATGTGCATGATTGGCAGATCACTTGCTTTGGCAATTGAGTCAATCATGAGATGTCAAGTACCACACCAGATGTTGTTTTTGCACTAGATGCAATAAGTTGACATTGATCCAATCTTGGAGAAATGGTCGGAAGCAGTTTTAGAACAAAAGTGGATGTTCTAGTGATATGAAAACGACAGCCTCATTCGGGAGACAGTTATCATTCCAGGCTTCCAAAGTGACGTGGACGACAGGGAGGTTGTTAGTGTTATAGTTTTCCTTCTGACGAGGGGCAGTATTTTGGACAGGTGGTCCAAGGAAATACTGAGGGAGGCATGGCGCAGGATACTGATTAAGTTCAGTTGACGATACAGTCTATGAAGTTTGGATTTGGAGTTCATTTATGATCTAGGTCCCATCAGACATCCAGACACATTCTAAGACAAGTATTGCTCATTTTGGGAGATGGCATTCTCCGCGAACTTGAGATATAGAGAGACATAGAAAGAAACATCAATGCGGATCCACTTACTGAGGCTATTCTTCGAACGCAATAGTTTCGCAAACGGGTTTTGTGAGACTGACTAGTAGAGGAGTTGGGTGTTCGGTATCACACGGGCTGTGAGTATGCGACATCGTAATAATTAGCCTTGAGTGCAAGTGGGAGATTGTTGGAGATAGTGCCCTCAGAGTCAATGATTGGATCACAGGCACGTGATTGCAATGATTGAGGGATGACCTATTTCGGCAGGACAATCTTACTCAAGATGATAGTATGCTATCTGGTTTATCTTTATCATCGTGTACTGCTTTAGGTGACCTGACAGGTCGCTATTGCACGTTGATAGAGCCCCTAGGATTCTTACTTGACTGCCAGCAGTATGAGGGCGATCATATACGTGGGAGCTGGTAGTCTATAAGCACATCCTTAAAAGGTCCCTAGTCGTGTGAGTTTCGAGACAGGGCATCGATACTCAAGAGTAGACTAGTGTATACAGTCGAGACCCCGACGAGGGGCGGTGGCCGGTCTCACAAGCCACTGGTGTCAGTTGGTTCACCTAAGATGTATAAAGGTGCTCATTGGGTTATGAGTACACCGGACAGGACTCGCCGGGAACATGCTAGTTGGTCTTATACCTGACGTCAGATAGCAGTTCCCTGGAGACATGTGTACAGGTTAGTTCATCGACCTGAGGATCGTCATTTGTCTCGTGTGAGTTCCCATTGTACTTTGATTACTACCCTACCACGCTCAAAGGATACGTGCAAATAGATTTTAGTTGGGTACAGTCCCGAGCCACATGGAGGCAGTGAGTGGATCTTCAGGGGTTCGTCTCTCCCGGTATTGGGGGTGAGGTCGTGCTGTGTCTAGGAGAGCCATTACACGAAGTCCTTGGCCAAGGCAGGAGATTTACTGGTAGGTATTCCAGTAGTATCTCAGGGTGTTCTTGGCTACAGTCCGACACGACTTGTACCACTTTTGGGGGTCCGACTTTTACCAACCCCCTAGGCCCGCCATGCGATGCTCATAGACGAACGGACCGGACTGTACGGATATTGTCACAGACAGGCTCAGTAGAGTGTCAGGCTGAGTTTGCTCACAGACGTCCCTTTTGGTCAATGCCTGGTAGGCCGTTACGTATAGGCTAATACCTCTGACGTGCTAGTGGTTGAATCTACAACCAATGTATTGATGAGTCTTTAGAGTCCCCCACAGACCAGTTTCTCAAGTTTCGGGCGAAACGCTGTAGAGGCCGTATGGAGATATGGCAGGGTTCGATCAGATACGTACGGTATTGCACGGATCAGGATCAGACGGTTAATACTAGCGGGTTTTGGATTAAGCCGGATCCTAGTATTGTACAGTTTAGATTTGTCTCATTGCATTTGTATTCGGTCGGAATACAAATACGGGTATGTATATACACTAGCGGGGTTTTCCTGTAATTTATTGCGGAATCAGTTTTCTGAAGTTGCCAGTTTGTTTTCCGTTTCAGCCATATTTCTTTGTATTTTTCATTGGATGAAGATTGGTGGGGGAGGGCTTATTTGCATTTGTGCAAATAAGCAATTTGGAGGGCTGTTTTTGCAAGTTGTAGTGTCATGATGGTTCCACCATCACATTGACTTCTTGACTTCATCATGGCTTGACCTTTGTTTGTGATGATTAGTTGGTGGAGTGTTGGACCTTGTCTTGTGATCATGCTTCATGATAACTCCATATTCTCTCTCTTGTGTTATTGGTCTCACTCTCTTTTTGATACACACCTCCACTCTCTCTCACTCCCTTCACAACATGAGAGGCCGGCCATTGAGGGGAGGGGCTGCCCATTTTTGTGTGGGGATTTTTTGGTTCTCTTGTGCTTGAGAAATCCCCAACTTCATCTCCAAAAATTCCACATCTCATTCCTCCACCATATGGCAACTCCTTTAAACCCCATTGAGACATAGAGGACTACACTGATTCTACAGCAAACCTTGGGCTAGTCAACTCACGAACTTCGAGCCCGAGTTGCCTCGGTCCAGAGGTGGGAGCCCGTAAAAGAAGCCGGCGACGTGGTGCCCTTCCGGCGACGTGGTGGAGACCGGAGATTTCGCGCGAGATCGGGACGACGACGAGAAGACCGAAGGACACGGATCGCTCGGTTTATCTCTCTACCCGTTCTTTAGGTAGCTAGGACAAGATTAATGGCCTGATCCGGGATTTTAGTGCGCGGTGTTGCCGGTTTAAAAAGTTTAAAGTAAATTATCGCTTCCGCACCTTGGCCTCGGATTGACGGCCGGAGCGCCCCCGTGCACTTACACCGCATACCATCTCTGATGTCAAACACCAATGGATATGGGATCATCTATCGCCCATCACATTGGTCGAGAAGATAGGCGCTAGTCTACTCTGGAATATCGATTCCCCGTCTCGATATTCCCACGACTAGGAACATTGAAGGATTTACTTATTGACTACCCAGGCCCCACTAGTATGATCTACATCATAATCCTGCAAGTCGAGTAAACATCCTAAGGGCTTTATCAGCTTGTAACAGAGAGACAGTAAGTATACATGTTAAGATAAAGAGCAACCAGATAGCATACTATCATGTCGAGCAAGAAAGTCCTAACTATATATGTCCCAGCATCCACTGCAATATACATCTCATGTACAGTAATGGCCTCTAGGGCATACATATATAACTAACAATCTCCCACTTGCACTAGGGCCATCTGTAACAATGGTTGCAGTATCTCATACTCAACCATCCCATAAAAGTCTCTCTCTGGGAAAAGGCTTTTGTGAGTGGATCCGCCGTGTTGTCCTCTGAGTCTACTCCCCTAACCTCGATCACCCTTGAGATCAACTATCTCCATGATCAGGTGATGCTGCCTCAGAATATGTCTGGGTCACTGATGAGACCGGGGTTCCTGGGCCAAAGCCACACTTCCATTGTCAGACAATGGTAGGAACCTAGTTCATCTCATGAACTAATATACACCCAAACTGCCTTTTTGGTAGTATCTTTGATAGCGATGTCACCTGCCTTTATCGTCTAGTTTGCCACGACATCTCGCTTGGAACTCTTCCAACATACCGTCCCTCTTGTTAGTTATATGTATGCCCTAGAGGCCATTACTATACATAGGATGTATATGGTAGTGGATGCTGGGACATATATAGGGAGGACTTTCTTGCTCGACATGATAGTATGCTATCTGGTTAATCTTTACCTTAACGTGTACACTGATTGTCTCCCTGTTACATGTTGGTAAAGCCTTTAGGATCTGTACATGACTACCTGGACTATGATGCGGATCATACTAGTGGGGACATGGTAGTCCATAAGTACATCCTACAAAGTCCCTAGTCGTGGGTGTATCGAGACGGGGCATCGATATACCAGAGTAGACTAGCGTATACCTTCTCGACCCATACAGATGGGCGATGGATGATCCCGTATCCATTGGTGTTTGACATCAGAGATGATATATGGGTGCTCAGTGGAGACTGGGTACACTGGACGGACTCGCCGAGAACTCCCAGTTGGTATTATACCTCACGTCAGATGGCATTTCTCTGGTGACACTGGTACAGGTTAGTCTGTAGACCCGAGATCGTCATAGAGTCTTGTGTGGTTCCCATTGTGCTTTGATTTCCATCTTACCACGTCCAAGTGGGCGTGCAAAACGGAAGTTTTTGGGTACAGTCCCGAGTCACATGGAGGCAATGAGCGATAGGAGGGGATTCGTCTCTCCCGGTATAGGGAGTTGATGTTGCGCTGTGTGCGATTGGCTATAACAGGAAATCCCTGGCCAGGGTTGCTGAGATTTACTGGTAAGTGTTACCAGTAGTTTCTCGAATTGTTATAGACCTCATATCGACACGACTTATCAAGCTATTAGGGTCTGACGTTTACCACCCCTAGGCGAGATATGCGACATATCAGACGGACAGAGCGGACTGTACGGTAAGTGTTACTGGTTGGATTCACAGGAGTGTGAGCGGGCTTGCTCGTCGATCTTCTGATCGCTCAATACCCGGGTGGCCGTTACGTTTAGCAGACCGCTTGCGGCTTGTGGATGCTTGATATGATCATCATCTGCTGCCGGCGTATTGACGAGTCTTTAGAGTCCTACACAGAGGTTTCCTGGCTCAAGCAAAACGAAATAGGAGCGCATATGAGATATGTGCGGGACCGAGAATAATACCAGTATGTGATACTGTATTCGATTCTCGCGATGTGACATTGATCGGTTATATGCGATATAGCCGGGTTATCGGATCAAGTGTTGATTCGATAAGTTGTTACTAATGATACTAGTCGGTTATATGCGATATGACCGGATCGTTAAATCAAGTGTTGATTTAATGATTTAATGCATAATTATATATTTGATATATTACTTTGCATTAACTAGTATCGGTTCACTTTAAATGGATTTTCTCGCTCGGGTGTGCGCATTGCATATGCGATATGATTTTGTGCACATGCTTGTATCATGTTTGATGATACATGCCTTTTTAATTAAGTGTATAGAATTAAACCTTGGTTAATGGAATGGTTAGGGTTTACTATTTGCTTATTCATTTTATTCATTTATTTATTAATCTTTTTCTTATTGGAAAAAGGAAATGAAATGATAAAATGGTGGCATTTCTTTTGTTCATTCATGAAGCTTCATGAATGCTTTGACTTGATGACCATTTTGTTTTTAGCTTAACCCTAACCATTGCATTAAACCATGATTAGTTCTCTACACTTAACTATGGTCATGTTATGATAAGGATTGATTATTCTTCTCTTTTTTAATTAACTTATCATAACATAATTCTTCTTCTTCTTCCTTTCTTCACTTGAAGAAAGCAAGCTCCATCAATGGTGATTGATGGAAATGAGTGAGAAATCCAATTCTAAAGTCTACCCACTTCCTATTTCTTCATCCTCTACCTCTTGCCAAGTAGTAGAGTGTGTTTCCTTCACAAGTTTTCATGACTTGGTGAAGGTGGAGCTTGATTTAGCGATGCCTCGACGTAGATCATCTTCGGCATGGACATCGACGACCTAGCTCGCCATTTCTCCGACGAAGCCGACGCTAGAGCCCGGGAATTCATTTGGACAGCGAGGGGACTTCGTTGCGGAGCTATGGAGGTGGAGCACCGGATCTACAAAGGTTGTATTTCCGTTTACTTGTAGTTAAGTGTTCACTAGTTTATTGTTTCGCCTAGAAATCTAGCCAACGATCCGTTCTAGGGTTTCTCGGCACCATTTAAATTTGAAATTGGCATGATTGATGGCTTGGGAGACCTCACTAGTATGCCTAGGAACCCTACAGTGGTATCAGAGCCTAGCTAGAGCCTTAGGCGAAGTCTAGACGGAATTTGAAACCCGAACGAACCCGAAACCCAACAAAAAACTTGCTCTCTGTACTTTTTCAGAAATCGTGGATTTTGCGAAATTAAAAATATGCAGAAAATCAAGCAGGGTTTTCTAGGAATTACTGTAAATTTCGTGGACCTAATTCATCTAAACTGCCGCGGTTCCGCGGCATGAGCATGGCTCATGTGGCGGATCCGCGGCCGTACGATTGATTTACACAGTAAAAGTTTCACAGTAATTCCTCCTTAGTTGTGCTGTATTTTCTGGGATATTTTGATATTTATTATAGAGTTGAATTTTCTGGGATTGATTTGGGGATTCGGTGTTTCGATCGGAGTACCAAATTTTGTCTCTGTGGCTTTCCGGATAATTTTTTGAATATGTTAAAAAGTTCGATCGGATATAAATACCCTATTTTTCCTCTGTCGGGAAATTTCCAAGTGTTGGATTTTTCCGTAGTTTAACTACGTTCTAAGTAGTGCAAGTAACTCGATGGACCCTCTAGAAGACAACAAACCTTAACTCGATTATGTGACCGTCTTGAACTGCCCTTTGAACCTTCGGGTTTGGGGCAGTACGGCGTGCCACATGTGGGGCGTTGGCTTGACCCTTCTACGGCTGGACCGTTGGTACTGAGGCACGAACTGAATGTTGTTAGACTTATTTCATGTGTTGATCTGTATCGGGAAAACTTGGGTGTTTGACTGTTCGATCGAAAAGTTTAACATTTTCTATTTATCTGGAATGGGATACAATAATTGGAATTCACAAGAAGTTATGAGATAACTGAATGAATGTTATAAACATAGCAGTTTAGTCTCACATGATCGGTTGCCACGGAATTTTGATGTGATCAAAAGTCCGTCGCAATCACGAAGCGTACGTGGATATTCGCCGGGTAAACATAATAGACAGCCTCACTCCATAGCCCCGACCAAGTGACTGTAGGAGAACCCCGTCGCCGAAAGCATCCGTTCGGGTGCTCGCGGTAGCGGTGTTCCGCCTTGGTGCACTTCGTCGACGGTATCGGGGGTGAAGCCGCCTTCTAAAGTTTGCGACGAGCATTCGATCAGAATGTCGGGAATCCTGTTGAATTGCCCGACTTGATATTGAAAAGCGTTTTCGATTTTGAGACTAAAATGCGGGGTTTATAATTGTTAGGCATGCGATGTCTAAAGAATTCATTTGATTAGGCATGCGATGTCTAAAGTGATTGGGGATTCCAACTGTTGTAGTTTTACACTTTCTTTTCTATAACCGTAAGTGTAATATGTGATATCACCGGTTTCGTTGCTATATGTCAACGACAATTGGGATGCGCATATTTACTTACGATGATGACATGTGATGTTATGTGTTGCTGGATATGTTATATTGGATCGTCGTGTTTGAATAGCCGGGGTTTTTTTATGTGAGATGAGTGTTTTTCAATTTCATTCATGTAAAAACTTCTATGTAATATTCTTTTATTGGGGCACTTCCAGGTTGCGGAAGTTGTCACCTTTTGTATATTATTTACTTTTCCGCACTAGGATAGACCCAAGGAGGAGGGCACAAGTAACCGGGTTCTGGAGTCCAGTGGGAGACCAACTCGAGGAGTCGAGTCTGGGTCTCCTAACTCTAGAATTGGTAGGGTCGCTTGCCACTCTCGTAGGGGTCTAGGGGTGTGGGTTTGGCTATTCATCGCGATCGTGGAATCCGTGTTTTATACTGGCTCGTATTGAAAACACGGACGTCCTAGTATATCCAATATTTCATATGATTCTTCTGCTGCGATATCTGTGATGTGATCATGTGATGTTCTGTGATAGATACAGTATATAGTATATATGATATATTATATAGACGTTACTTATGTTTTACACCCGTGCTAGCCCTGCCCCGCTCTGCCGTTAGTAACCTAACCTAACGGTGCACGAGGGGACATCGAGGCGAATGCGGATGGCATAAGTGTACGTCGTATTTATCTAAGATGTTTAGGTACTTAAATGATGGGACTTCATTAATGTGATTAATGAAATAAAAGAAACCTAAGATGTTGTAGAATCGAATTTCAAAAATAAAACAGGTAGCTACAGTTCTTGCTTTGCACAGAGGTATATATGATATATCCTGCACCTTATTCGATAAGGAAAGGACCGAGATCCCTTCACCGGGAGTGACTTCTTTAGCAATAACTGGAAGATGCTACACACTCGGTTTGTCTTTTGATTGCTTTTAAGTGTTTTTGCTTTGCACAGTGATATATATGATATATCCCGCACCTCATTCGACGAGGAAAGGACCGACGATCCCTTCACCGGGAGTGGCTCCTTTAGCAAAACTAGAAAAGCCTCAAAAACCACTCCATTTTCAAAATCATTTGGTTCTACAACGATATCAAGTTCATTACGCAATAGGTTTTCAGAAAAACCTGTCGTAGCCCTCCGTCATTTCAGATAAATGGTAGTTAGTATTCGTGCTACGTTTGTTGGCCTGCGTCAAGGCGTAGTGTGCGGTAGCTAACTAGTATTTATATGCTTATGCATATGATGCAGATTGGATTAGGGTAGTCGTGCTACTTTGTTGGCCTGCGTCAAGCGTCGTGCTGGTGGGTTTAATTCAATCAGGAAATGACGGGTTGAACTTGACTAGCGCACTATGGTTTGTTAGCCTGCGTCAAGGTCATAGGACGCTAGGGGCAAAATTATCGGGAATTTCAAGTGTTGAAATTTGCAATGAGATTGCATACCTTCTATGAGATAGTTGGATCCCGATACCCGCTGCGAGTAAGAGTTACTCCTGGGAGAGTTTTACATATTACAATTAGCCGATCAAGTAGGTGTCTAGAAAGGTGTCAACGGGGTTACGCCTCTGGGAAAACGAGGTTTACATTAATTAGGTTCGTGCGAAAGCACAGGGGACCTCCCTCAAAGTACCGACACTGGCCTGGCTGAAAGATTGGCGAACTTGTAGTGTGTAATTAATCCCGGCTAGTCTTTCCTTTTAGGGTTTGAAGGAAGATTTGATAAAAAGCAGTGGGAGCCATCCTGATTAGATAAAATAAAAACCAATCTATTCTTGCAAGAGCGCACGCTGAGTGTTTTCTTCTCTCTCTCTCCAGGTAGCGACCATATCACGCCTTAATCAAGATAATAATATGGATTTTTGACCGAACCCGCTTGTTATACTGAGCTGGGGAACGTTGGTCCCGCTCCAACTTATAACTGTTATAAGACAGAGCAGGAAATTGGGAATTACTAGAATTCCCGTGCCGCCCAAACGAAGAGAGTGCATGCTGTTGCATCATCTTCGGGTTTGTTCATTATACAAAACTGTTTCTCAGTATCCTTTATGTCCTGGGTATATGATACCGGATCAGGATCCCAGATATGTAATCTGTTACATAGGGCTACAGATAGGTAGAGAACTGAGAACGGGTGATAAGTTTCATGAGGCAGAAAACGGGGCAAGAGTTGCAGCCAAGTCTGTTGGTCACTGTCACCCTGTATTACAATACATTGATTCTGAACGAATGTTATTAGATACCGAACCTGATATACAAAATCATATCTGTCTCTTTATTAGTAAAGAAACGGTAAAATTTTGTATTGTTGGATAATGTTTTGAACATTTCCTATATCAAAAGTTGATCGGTTCAGGCACGTTATCTAAAAGCGTTGATGTTCTAAATCAAACTACAGTTCTTAGTATACGGAACACACACAAGAGGAAGAGTTCAGAAATGAACGAATTCTTCTTGAGGTATTGTAGACTAGGTCATATCAATGCGACCCGACAAGCTAAGTTCCACATAGATGCATATTTAAATCGGTTTGAATTTACATCTTATGAAACTTGCCAGTCATGTCACAAAGATAAGATGACCATAGCTCCGTTTACTGAAAACAGAGAAAGAGTTAGTAAACTCTTGGGATGATACATGTTGATGTATATCAGATCCCCTGTCTACATATGACAGGACTGGTTCTTTGTACTTCGTTACATTCTCTGATAAATCCCTCAAGATTCAGACATATGTTCCTGTTGAAACACAAGTCCGAACCTTTTGAGATATTCACAGAATATAAGTTAGAAGTAGAGAACCAAAATACGGGTATAAGTATTATGTCCTTTGATGTGACCAAGGAGGAGAATACTTGAGCATGAAATTCCTGGACTTTTCTAAAGGAGAATGAGATTCTCTCTCAGCATTACTCCTCTGTATACACCATAGCACGATGGTATATCAGGGCGGAGCAATCACACCCTATATGATAAGGTGTGCTCTATGATGAGTACTACTGAGTTACCTGTTTCCTTTTGGGTGTTATGCACTTGAGAAGTTGCATACCTATTCAATAGGGTTCGAATCAAATCAATGCCTACCACTTCATATGTGATATGGAAAGGGAAGAGCCCATGTCTTAAGTTAGTTAAGATTTGGGGTTGTCCGGCCTATGTCTAAAAGCAAAATCCGGACAAACTCGAGGCAAGGTTAGTTATGTAGAACTGGAAAGGTTCCAGCTATGCAAACTACAGAAGATGATTTGATGGAACCAAAGGATTCAATAGTTACCAACGAATCTCGGCCTCTCCGCCGATCTAGTAGGGTTCCTCACCCACCTGAGAGATACTTCGGTTCCTCTATGACAGTGGGAGCGAGGATTGCATCATGAGATGATGACCCAACTAGCTTCGAGCAGGCCATCGAGATTAAGACTCTGTAAGAATGGCTGGATGTTTAGCGATCTGAGATGGAATCCTTATACACCAACAAAGTATGGACTTTGGTTGCTATATCTGAAGGGTTAAATCCCCATCAGGAGCAAGTATATCTTGAGAAGATTACTTGGTGTACATGGAAAAGTTGAGACTTTCAAAGCTAGACTTGTTAAGGGTTTTCATCATCGACCAGGCGTGGATAATGATGAAACATTTTCCAGTGGCTATGCTTAAGTCCATTCAGATCCTACTTACCACGGCTACATACCATGACTAAGATATCTGGTGGTTGGGTGTCATGACTGCTTTTCTAAATGATAATTTGGAAGAGAGCGTCTATAAGTACACAGCCAGAGGGCTTCATAGACAGTGGGAGCAGCGGAAACGTGTGCAAGATGCTTTATAGGATAAAGCAGGCATCGCGGAGTTGGAACATCTGTTTTGATGAATTAGTCAAAGAGTTTGACATCATCAAAATGGTAGATGAACCTTGTATAAACAAGAAGGTAGTAGGTGTAAGTGCACGGCGGCGCCCCGGTCGTCAATCCGACGGCCAAATGCGGAAACGGTGATAAACTTTAATTTTGCGAACTTAGCAAACCGGCACCACCGCGCACTAAACTCCGGATCGGTCCATTAAACTAGTTCTAGCAAAGTAACAAGATTGTGAAGAGATATACCGAGTGATCCGAGTCCTCCGGTCTTCTCGTCATCGTCCCGATCTCTCGCGGAAACTCTGGTCGTCGCCTCCTTGCCGGAAGGGCACCACATCGCCTGTTTCTTTTACGGGCTCCCGCCTCTATACCGAGGCAACTCGGGCATGAAGCTGGCAAGTCGACATGCCCAAGATGTGCTGTAGGAAGTGTAGTGCTTTGTCACTTTGGGGTTATGTTGCTTTGATGGAGGAATGAGGTTGTGAAATGAACTTCAAAGTGGAGCTAGAATTTTGTAGCATGAAAATGAGATGAACAAATTTTCCCTCATCCAAATGAAATGATCCTCTCTCCCTCTCTCAAAATGGCCGGCCACCTCTTATGAGGAATGGTGGTGGAGTGTGAACAAAATGCAAGAGGGAGGTAAGTGTAGGAAAAGAAAGAGGTGACCATAAACAAACATCAACCATACTTCTCACTTTAAACCCATACCCTCTCATTAAGGCAAGTGATGGTGGAAATTAAAAGACGCCATCATAAACTCTCATCTCACAAATAAACCCTCCACAAAATGTTATTTGCAAACTTGCAAATAACCCCCTCCATCGGAAAAGTCCGGCCGGGAATGAACAAAGGAAAACCGGCCGGAACGGAATGCAAACTGGCAACTCTAGAAAACTGGTCCCGTAATAAATTACAGGAAAACCCCGATATTGTGCATACACACCCGCATCTGTATTCCGTCCGGATACAAATGCAAAGAGACAAAATCTACACTGTACTATACTAGGATCCGGCTTAAACCAAAGCCGGCTAGTAATATTCGTTCGATCCTGATCCGTGCAATACCGCACGTATCCGATCGAACTTTGCCATATATCAATACGGCCTTTAGTACTAACCGTCCGATCCTGATCCGTGCAATACCGTACGTATCTGATCGGACCCTGCCATATCTCCATACGGCCTCTACAGCGTTTCGCCCGAAAGCCTGAGTAACTGAATGTGTGGCGGACTCTAAAGACTCGTCAATACTATGGCTATAGATTTAACCACTAGCACGTCAGAGGTATAAGCCAATACGTAACGGGCCACCAGCTATTGACCAAAAGGGACGTCGATGAGCGAACTCATCCTGACACCCTACTGAGCATGTTAGTGACAATATCCGTACAGTCTGGTCCGTTCGTCTAAGAGCATCGCATGGCGGGCCTAGGGGGTTGGTAAAAGACAGACCCCCAAAAGCGGTACAAGTCATGTCGGAGTGTAGCCCAGAACACCCTGAGATACTACTGGAATACCTACCAGTAAATCTCCTGCCTTGGCCAAGGACTTCGTGTAATGGCTCTCCTAGACACAGCGCGACCTCACCCCCAATACCGGGAGAGACGAACCCCTGAAGATCCGCTCACTGACTCCATGTGGCTCGGGACTGTACCCAACTAAAACCTGTTTGCACGACTCCTTTGAGCCGTGGTAAGGTAGTAATCAAAGCACAGTGGGAACCCACACGAGGCAAATGACGATCCCCAGGTCGATGAACTAACCTGTACACATGTCACCTGGGAACTGCTATCTGACGTCAGGTATAAGACCAACTAGCATGTTCCCGGCGAGTCCTGTCCGGTGTACTCATAACCCAATGAGCACCTGTATACATCTTAGGTGATCCAACTGACACCAGTGGCTTGTGAGACCGGCTACCGCCCCTCGTCGGGGTCTCGACTATATACACTAGTCTACTCTGGAGAATCGATGCCCTGTCTCGAAACTCCCACGACTAGGGACCTTTTAAGGATGTGCTTATAGACCCCAGCTCGCACTTATATGATCGCCCTCATACTGCTGGTGGTCAAGCAAGAATCCTAGGGGCTCTATCAACGTGCAATAGTGACCTGTCAGGTCACCTAAAGCAGTACACGATGATAAAGATAAACTAGATAGCATACTATCATCTCGAGTAAGATTGTCTTACCGGGATAGGTCCTCCCTCAATCATCGCAATCACGTGCCTGTGATCCAATAATTGACTCTGAGGGCACTATCTCCAACAATCTCCCACTTGCACTCAGGGCTAATTATTGCGATGTCGCATACTCACAGCCCGTGTGATACCGAACACCCAACCCCTCTACTAGTCAGTCTCACAAAGCATGTTTGCGAAACTCTTGCGTTCGAGGATTAGTCTCAGTGAGTGGATCCGCCATGATGTTTCTTTCTATGTCTCTCTATATCTCAAGTTCGCGGAGAAAGCCATCTCCCGAAATGAGCAATACCTGTCTTAGAATGTCTGGATGTCTGATGGGACCTAGCTCATAAATGAACTCCAAATCCAAACTTCTTAGACTGTATCGTCAACTGAACTTAATCAGTATCCTGCGCCATGCCACCCTCAGTATTGCCTTGGACCACCTGTCCAAAATACTGCCCCTCGTCAGAAGGAAAACTACAACTCTGACGATCACCTTGTCGTCCATGTCACCTTGGAAGCCTGGAGTGATAAGGCAGCCGTTATCAT